>JAMGZF010000023.1:0-1409170 GCA_024713925.1 Morchella sp. 2016-103 | reverse complement strand
CTAACCCTAACTAACCCTAACTAACCCTAACTAACAAGGCATCATTTTGGGTTAGCCTTTGGTCGCGATGGTGTAGACGTAGAGAGATACTCAGAATAGACATGTAGGTGGAGGCGGCGTGCTCAAGGACCTCAAACGTAATGTCGACATAGTTGAGAGTCATGAGATATCACCCGTGCCGTTGCTGGTGTATGGTTGGCGAGCTATGCCGGATGGGGAAGGTGCTGTCGGTCGAGTCGACGGGCTGGACGTGCGCCCGCCTGGGGGGCGCGGTCGACCTCGACGCGGTTTCCGGGGACGGAATGCGCGGGGCATCCTGTCAGGACGCTGTATAGAAATTAGCATGTGTGTCGTTCGGAATATAGAGGTAGGGGGATGCTAGAGGTCGACGGTGGAGACGGCGGGGGTGCTAAAGACAAAATGACGTGAAGATCTTTGCGACCGTGGATGATCGCTTATGCAAGATGACGTTTAGCGATCGGGGGGGGGACCTCTGTCATGCTTACCGGATCGGGATCGGTGCCGGATCGGTCTGGCAGCGGTGGCGTGGCCCGGCGGCGCAGCCGGCGTCGCGATGTGAGCGCATACCGGTATGTTCGTTACTTGTAGTTCGAGATCAGGAATAGCGGAGACTTGGTTAAGAGCCACGTCTCGCTCTTCTCTGGCCACATCCCTGGCATGTCTAAGCCTGTAGTTATTGTAGCCTATAAAGTCGAACAGGAGTTCCTTATCGTGTTCATATTGCGTGGTAAATTCTGCTAACGTACTGCGCCGCCTGCGATCGACGTCCAACCCACCTGGCGGTCATTCTGCGCAGTAATAACGGGGGCGGGAGTAATAGACGGGAGAGACATCGTATATCGGGAGCCGATAGGCGAGGCAACGTAGTCTAACGGGCCGGGGTCGGATTCAGGTTCAGAACAAGTTTGGACAGGACGGGGTCGGCTCGGGATACACCAGAGCAGATACGGATTCAGGTTCGGGGGAACAAAGGCGGGTTCAGGTTCAGGTTCGGGTTCGGGTTCAGGAGCAGCAGGACAGAAGGCGAAAAGCCAAAGTAATAGATTTCTAACAGAAAGAAGACGTTGCCTAGAGAGGCGAAAACATAGAAGAACATCACTCTATATATACAGTAATTTCCCCTCACCGCTGACTCATACCGTAGAACCCTATTGAAACACATATAATTTCCAACCGTCCACGCTAATCCCAATCTCATCCTTCTATGTATCCATCGCCCCATCTTTCCTAGCGCTTACATTCCATTACCCGAACTCCTTCCTATTCCATTCTCTTGCTTCCGACATCCACCGATACTATCCAACAACCCTGTTCCGAAGACGTCTAGGCGGCAGGGGGGGTGCAGGGGACTGAGCCGTGATAATATGTGAGTTTAACTTATTACCTCCATATAAATTAATGTCCCTACTACACCTTGCTCCATTCAGTACTATCATATACAGCCACTCTTCAAAAGTGTTCGTGATTTATATATAGGATGGTCAGTGCTCAATGTGGCTTACAGAGTTGTATCAAAGAACTCAAATGTATCTATAGAATTATAAAAACCTGATAACAGAGAATAAAAACACCATGAAGATCTAATATTGATTTTAGCCTCCACTAAGTACTGGGTGGCTTGAGATCTTTGAACATTTCAATGCAGTTAGATTACTGACTTGAGCCGGACATGTCATATTAAATCCGAATCACGAACACTTTTGATGAGTGGCTGTATGGTACCACATTAAAATAATGACTAGCAGTCCCCGCTCAAAGGTTTCAAGATCAGTACTCTAAAATGTACTGCCAAAGCAACCCACGTGAAGCGGGTAAAGAGTGTTTGAGGGAGCATATCAAGCAGAATATAGAAAATAAAACCCTGGTAAGCGGCGCCTAAACACTAGTGAGGATAGGCGGTACTATTATAGTTGAAACGCACAAGAATGCGCGGGGCAGGGAGAAAACGGCAAAACTCCTTAGCGTTCTGCTTTATATGAAGTCTGATCTCCTTCCCTTGGGTTTCTATATATAATACAGTTACCTGCATACTGGACCAGGCTATATAACACCAGTAATGATAAGCTTTGCCCACAATTCGCCAAATCAACGACAGGAACAACAGAGTGGAACAGTATTCATTGAGTTACATGTAGTTTACGGCTAACCCAAGCCTTATCCACCTTTCTGTTGTTGCATCACCCTTTCTCCCTCAGAAGCGTCCTTAATCTCTCCAGAAGCGGTCACTTGGCAGATTTCGATCTATCTCTCTCCGTCTCAGCTCTTAGCTTTTCCGCTTCAGCTCTAAATTTCTCCGCCTCAGCTCTAAACATTTCTGCCTGAGCCCTAAGCTTCTCCGACTCCGCAGTTACTTTTAGAGTCTCAGCCCGCAACCTTTCCGCCTCAGCCCTGAGCCTCTCCGGCTCTGCCCTCGCTTTCTCCGTCTCAGCATCGATCTTGTCGGCCTCGGCTAGGAACCTCTCCGCCTCCGCTCGGAGCCTCAGTGTCTTTGCTGTCACATTGCCAGCCACCGGGGCCTGTGTGTTTGTACCCACATTGACCCTCTCGTGCCTGAACCTCTCTGCCTCCGCCGCCCTAAACCTCTGCTCATCCTCCACTCTCAACCTCTCCTCCTCCTCCGCTGCGGCCCTCAATATCTGTTCCTCCTCTGCTTCCAACCTCTCCGTCTCCTCAATCGCGGCCCTCAAGATCTTTTCATCCTCCGCTCTCAACCTCTCCTCCTCCTCCGCTGCGGCCCTCAATATCTGTTCATCCTCCGCTATCAACCTCTCCGTCTCCTCCGCCGCCACAACATTGTCCCCGCGGCGGGCCTCTCCGCCTGGCGTGCCTGGCCTTGACCTTGGGTCGAAGAAGAGGTCAATAAGAATGTCCTCGGTGGTGCCGGACGTAGGTACCACTACCATGTCTAGAGATCGCCCCCGCCCCTCATTCGATGAGCCCTCTGATGGTGGTGCGGGAGATTGCACGTGAGGCAAGGGATGTGGGCCTTTCTGCTGCGACTGGACAGAGTCATTGGGTTTGGGTTTGGATTTGGGGGGTTTTGGCATTGAAGTTTGATTTCGTTCCCGATCGCTCGCTGATATATACCTCAAGAATAGTTGTGTATTGACACTCAGTGACTCGATGGTTTAGGGAATTATAAATTGAAGTTCGCGGTCCTCTGGGGGACGGGAGTGGGGATCAGGAGAATTTTGAGTCTTCTTATATGCAGCAATCCTTTCCGTTAAGATTTGCGACCGAGTTTATATTCTGAGGAGACTGCGCCAAGAATCACGTTTACTACTCCCGATCATGTTTAGCCTCTTCCGGCATATCACTTTTCTGCCCAAAATACGACCTGTCACTTTTAGACAAGATTAGATGAGCTTAGACGAGCCAAAGACCTCCAGACGGGCTTCAAGCCGACATCGATAGGGAAGGGGGGTGGGATCCAGCGCCTCCGGGTATGTATTTATCATGGAGGAGGGGGAGGAGGAGGATAGGAGTAAGAGCGCTGTTTTTGACCTTCCCCGTAATCGAAATATGGGTTTATGCCATGCCGGGGGGGTTCTGTGCCTATGGGAATCGGAGATAATGACAGCCTAGATGCTGCTAGGTACATAAATTAATTTGATATAGACTGGTCTACTTGATCCTCAACGCGACCTCCAGCACCCACGCCCTCTTCCCCGCCGCTCATCATATTACCATCCCCACCCTTGTAATCTTACTTGACGCTTCCGCAGCGCATAGACGTACTACCGCAAAATCACAGTTCGTTCGGACAGTTACCAAGAGGACAATTTTGCAGAGGAGCTGAAAAATATCATCCCTTAAAGGAAGAGATCAGAGCCTTTTACAACCAACACCGCTCTTGGCAACCTTCCGAACGAACTGAGATTTTGCGGTATGGCAGTCCGATCTCGATCTCCCTCGACACGCATCTCCAGCACATTCATCTTCACTCCCCGTACCTCCCAGTTCATTTACAAGGTTCTGGGACAAAGTGAGTGAACTAAAAGTGGTGTTGACAGGTGAGAATCTGCTCACTCACTTTATCCAAGAACCTTGTACCAATCTTATAGCTACCCCACCTGCCCCTTGCTTCCCCTCTTCCGTCCCCCCCCACCACCACCGGCGACAACGCGACCATCACCAACAACAACAGCTGCTCCTAACCCCCCATATATACACGTCTACCAGCATAAGAACCAGAAAATGCGAGTGACAAAGTCAAGGATTATTTTTATGGAGTGGCAACGTTCTGCCATACAAATAATCCTTTCGCATTTCCTGGTTCTTACCCTGGTAGACGAGTATATCGCGCACGCAGATGTACGCCTACCTAATTGCCTTGGCCGGCGCCTTCTCCTAACTAGTCACAAGCACCCCTGCACCCCTGCCACACCCTGCTCACGCCACGCTCACGCCAAGCGCACGAAGGGCAGAAAAGACCGCTGGTAAGCGCCATCAAGAGGGGGGGGGGGGTTGTAGGGGCTGAGGCGGCGGCGAATGAACATGATCAAGACAATATACCGGAGTCTGCTGCACCCGAGCCCTTCCAGGACTTACCACAGTCCTGCTTAGAATCATATCGGGGCCCTCCTCAGCCCCCCCACCGCTGGAACCTACAATTACCGCCAAAGGAGACACCGGTTATGGTTCCTTTGATGTGGAGGATAGGGGAAGGGGGGGGCGGGTGAGCGTGGGTGAGGGGGAATATGCAGATGAAGTTGGACGTTTACTTTTCCCTGTCCCCCGCTTTCTGGTGGATCAATAAGTTGTGTTTGGTAGTGGATGCGGATCGGTAAACTTGGCCCCTGCCTGTCATTGCTCATTCCATCTCTTTCTTTCTCTATCAACCCGCCCCCACATTAACCTCACCCACCGACACCTTCCAAGCCCCCATAGTCACACCCGGCTGATCTACCAGATCCTCCTTCAAGTTTCCACAACAAACCCCACTCCAGTCTCGACCTCTCACATCTTTGCGAGTACAGACAGCGCTCTCACGATACAAAACAGCGTAGTGTATCGATCTTGTATATGCATACACAGCACACAGCATGCTAGATCCACAGTCCCCTCCACTCCTTTTTGCTCACTAATCTAGAGCTGTTCTCGTGAGGGGTGTGTCTCTGTTCCGGCGGAGGGGAAGTCGTCTAATCTAACAGGAGTGCTAGAAATTAACCCTAGCTCATGCAGCGTGTAATTAAAAACTGATTCAACACAAAGTGAATAGATGGTCTATATGTGGGGAGATAATCGACCTGTGCCGGTAACAAGTCGGTACTCATCAGCAAGGGCAGATTATATATACATAGGTTGTTAAAACAGCACCAATCTCACCCCCGATCGATGCAGAACATTGAACTTCTCGTGCGACCGGCGGGTAATGAATAAGAAAGCAGTACTAAGACGAATCAAGACTATGCGAATCAACATCGGGTTAACCTTCATATAGATTGAGCATGTGAGGGGTTGGTATTCGCATTGTCGGAACCAAGGTGAGTATCTGATAGTGTAATTTAATAATATTTAAAGGGTTGAAGGGTCGGGAGGTCGAGGTATAGCGCCGCGCTAAGTACCGACCCAGGTCTATCACTATTTCCGGCATTATGCCAGAGGCAAGGGGCCGCCGCACCCAAAGACACCGAGCTCCACCACAGTTAAAAATAGGGGGAGTCGAATGGCTCGAGTAACTTTTTAAGACAAACAAACAGTGTTATTTAACATCATTCTAGTCTCGTTCTCCTTCTCTGTCGCCGACACTCCAGTGTATGTTTTAATTTACCTATGTCATCTACAATTGGTCCTCCCATCCCCCTGCTATAGAGCATCTCAATTCTGACTCTTACTTCTTACATCACGTCGCTTGTCCAGTCCATTTGATCATTACCCACCTCATCATGGGTACATCCCTCATTCATACATGTGCGGTGCCCGATCCTCACCTCACTCATAGTCTCCAACCACACCCCACTTGTTTGGTCGCTTTCTTCATCCATCGCTGCCCTCAGCTTGCTCTGTTTCAACTCTAGAGTATCTATGCGTTTCTTTGCTTCCTCTAGCTTCAACTCATAGTCGCGCTTCATTCTCCCAATTTTCTCATTTGCTTCACCTAACTCCGTCTCCACTTTCTTCCCACTTTGCTCCTTCTCACGTAACTGTCTCTCCCTCTCTTCGTGCTCACGCTTGATCTTACTAATCTCTTCTCTTTCTGTAACTATTGCCCTTTCCCGTTCTTCCTTCTCACGTAGCTGACTCTCCATCTCTGTCATCACTGCCTGTATCTCGCCCTCCCTCTCCTCGTGCTCCCGTTTGATCTTGGTAATCTCTTCTTCTTTTTCTTTAATCAACGCTCTTTCGCGCTCTTCCTTTTGTTGTACTAGGCCCTTTGCTGCTTCCAGCTGCACCCTCACTTTCTTCCCCCTTTCCTCCTTCTCACATAGCTTTCTCTCCATCTCTGTCATCGCTGCCCATATCTCGCCCTCCCTCTCCTCGTGCTCCCGTTTGATCTTGGTGATCTCTTCTTCTTTTTCTTTAATCAATTCCCCTTCGCGCTCCTCTTTTTGTTGTACTAGGCTCTTTGCTGCCTCCAACTGCACCCTCACTTCCTTCCCGCTTTCCTCCTTCTCACATAGCTTTCTCTCCATCTCTGTGATCGCTGTCAGTATCTCGCCCTCCCTCTCCTGGTGCTTCCGTTTGATCTTGGTAATCTCTTCTTGTTTTTCTTTCATCAATGCTCTTTCGCGCTCCTCCTTTTGTTGTACTAGGCGCTTTGCTGCTTCCAGCTGCACCCTCACTTTCTTCCCCCTTTCCTCCTTCTCACATAGCTTTCTCTCCATCTCTGTCATCACTGCCAGTATCTCGCCCTCCCTCTCCTGGTGCTTCCGTTTGAGCTTGGTAATCTCTTCTTCTTTTTCTTTAATCAATGCTCTTTCGCGCTCCTCCTTTTGTTGTGCCTGGCTCTTTGCTGCTTCCAGCTGCACCCTCACTTTCTTCCCCCTTTCCTCCTTCTCACATAGCTTTCTCTCCATCTCTGTCATCACTGCCAGTATCTCGCCCTCCCTCTCCTGGTGCTTCCGTTTGAGCTTGGTAATCTCTTCTTCTTTTTCTTTAATCAATGCTCTTTCGCGCTCCTCCTTTTGTTGTGCCTGGCTCTTTGCTGCTTCCAACTGCATCCTCACTTTCTTCCCGCTTTCTTCCTTCTCGTATAGCTTTCTCTCCATTTCTATCAACGCTGTCTGTATCTGGCCCTCCCAGTCCCCGTGCTCCCGTTTGATCCCGGTAGTCGCTTCTTCTCTTTCTTTAATCAATGCTCTTTCGCGCTCCTCCTTTTGTTGTACCTGGCTCTTTGCTGTTTCCAACTGCACCCTCACTATCCTCTCGCTCTCCTCCTTCTCACGTAGCTGACTCCCCATCTCCTGTAGCTTGATGTCCAACGCCTTGCGCTCGCTCTCCATCTTCTTAACATCCTTCTCCGCAGAAAAGATCCTATCGCGTAGCGCCACCCTGGCTTGCAAAAATTGAATGTCTTTCCGCTCTCCTAAAGCGAGAAGGTTTGATTTGTCTCCCTCTAAACCCATATTCTTCTGCCGCTCATCAAGGAGCTCTCTCAGCATTCTCTTATTCTTCTCCTGCTCACCAAGCAGCTCTCTCTCCATTTTCCTACTCTTTTGCTGCTGATTAAGGAGAGCTATTCCCAAAGATCCCACCCTGGATCTTTCATAGTCGATCGTATTCATTAGGCACGGGATAGCCTCTGCATCGCTCAGCACCCGGAGCCCCTCAAACGCCCCAGCCAGGCACGCCGTTCCTCCACAACCACCACAACCGTTATCGTCCGTTTCCGTCGTTTCTCCTTGGCCAATCGCAGTCGGGTGGTGTCCTCTGTTGTTTCTTGTGTCATTCTGCTGATCGTGCGAGTTTGATGCTCCTACCGACCTCGGTTGGTTCTCGGGGATATGGGGAGAGGGCTTTGACGCTCCGGTGACTGGAGTTTGGCGGGGGCCGGGGCCGTGGCTTTGTGCGGCCCCGTTTGATTGCTCCTGAGGGCTCTGCTCTCCTTCCTTCTTCGTTGTCGGTGGCTGGGAGTTCTGACCCTGTGCACCGACTGCCAGCCTCGGTAGGTTCTCGGAAACAACGGGAGGGGAATTTGATTCTCCGGCGACTGATGTTTGGTGGGGGCCACAGTCGTGGTTTTGTTCGGCCCTGTTTGGTTGTTTCTGAGTGCTCTGCTCTCCTTCCTGATTTATTGGTTGTTGCTGGGAGCTCTGGGCCTGCGAGCCGACGACCGATCCCCCACGATGTTTTCTTCGGTTTCGACGACGACTCATGATAGTTATATGCGGTGCGATAGATGGTATGGGTTGTAGTGGTGCTGCTCGTGGTCATGGTAATCGTGCCGGAGACGGATATATACTCCCGGTGGGGGCCTGGCAGATTAGGCATCCCATGTTATGCGGCAGGATGCAAGGTGACAAAGCATGCTAAGTTGCCCTACTCGCGCGGCCGGTCTGGAGCCAAGCCTTTGCAGCATTCAGACCAATTGCCTTTTGTTCTGAGCTATGGTGCGGCGCTCTTTGAAGGTGACACAAATTGCAACGTTTATAAGTAACTTTATAACCAGACAAGAAATCAAGAATCTATGTAGCCAAATCGTAGGTATAGGTATGGCAGAGGCTTTCGCCTCATAGATTTCTGATATCTTGCCTTGTTGAAAAGTTATAAGCAGCGCCATTTACCTATTTTGTATGTAAATAGCGCCAAGACTCGGTGGAGTGGAACAGTTAATACCCATTTATACCCCTACATTACAGGATTGCAGCAAGCCTTAAGACGCACCGCGCCATATTTCGATTAGGCAGCGCGAGTACTCGTGCGACCAGTTTGAAGCGCCATAACGGACTGTCGTAGCCCAACAGGTTCAGCTTTTACAACCTTCAGAGCAATGCAATTTTCGTTCTTGCCTGAATGGCTTAAATCAGGCAGCACGAGTACCGGGTGTCAAGGGTAACTCTGGCTGGATGTCAGGTCCCAGCGACGAACGCTCGCTATCCGCTGACGGTCGTGAGTGGGGTACTCCCTGGAGTGACGTTAACAGGTGGGGATCAGGTCCACAATGTTTCCAACGGTTATTCTGTTTACCGGCTGAACTGGTTTTCTAGGACCGTTTAAGAAAACAGTTGAGTTCAATTTTTTTGGTTCGGTTCGGCTTTGGGCTTTGGCAAAACTGATTTTGTATGCACCTAGAACTCCCCAATTCAAAAGCGTAAACTCTCTCTAACCCATTTCCCGACTCATTTCCTGGCTCTACTAGAGTGAGGTGAATGGTGCCTAATCCTGACCCTAACTCTGAACACCTTTGGTGTAGAGTCCCTGCCGAGACCTCAGACCCTTTCTGTGGTATAAACCGGTACCTATTCGGTCGATTCAGTTGCAGGCTATTTTAATTCAGTTTAGCTCAGTTCAGTGCATTTTTGCTGAAATACAAACCGGTTACAACCATTAGAAGCACTAGAGTAACAGTATTCGCATCCGCAATGTGCTGCAGGTTGCGTCTGAGTCTACGTCCGCATATAGTCCATACAAATCAAGTGAGCCTACCACCACCCTATTACACGGTTATGTCCTAACGTACCTAAGGGTACTAGAGGGAAGCGTTTCCAACATTATGGTTGGTAATAAGTATTCTTAGTTAGGGTTAGTGATCAACTATCTTATAGACAGTCAGTCCGAATGGCAACGAGACACTCAAACCCCTTCTAGTAACCGTGATATGGTGCGGCGCGTCTTAAACGTGACACGCCGGTATCTCAGTTGGAACAATCTTAGCCACTCTGGTTGCTTATGAACCATAAGAGTCTTAGATTCCAGCCATGCTATGGCTGAAAACCGAATCTTGGCTGCAGCCCTGTGATGTGGGGGTATAAATGTGTATAATAATAGGTAAATGCCATCCTTTATAACCTTACCACCGGACAAAATATCAAATATCTAACACAGAAAGGTCTTCGCACTAGCTATATGTACAACTTGCTGTGTTAGATTCTTGACATCTAATTTTGTTGAAAAGTTATAAGCTATGCAATCTATGTCACCTTTAAGGTACGCGGCACCATATAATCAGCGCAATAAATTAAAATAATGATACAAACTGTCACGCATGCTGGAAATTATAACTCGGACTTAATAAGCGTTAGATTCATCACTTTGCCATAAAGGGCTTAAGTGTCTAGGGTTGTAATTTGGACTGACCATCTATGAGATATTAATTTATCTACACGAGCTAAGGAGAACCCCAATCAAGTCCGCGCTAAACCACGACCTCAAGCCCTCCACACCGCTGCTCTGACCTGTCTACCGCCGCTACCCATATGTGAGATGTTTAGAGATGGGCCACCCTGTCGATGAATGGGCTCAATCCAATAGATGGGTTATCTATCTGCTGACGGACTATCAAAATTTATTACTAGCAAAACATCATACTTTATTCGTCTGTTTGATCTACATCGCAACATCCTTAACGGGTGGTTTTCAAGCGCTATTCAATGCTAATCTGGATACTGAGGAAACCGCTAAAAAGCCAATAGTTGGATAGTACAAACTGCAGTCATACAGAACAAATAGCATCTACATCAAAAGGATAACTCATTAATAAATAACCAAACAGGATAAAAGAAAAGATAATACTAATAATATCCACACTGATCCATAGCTTAATCCAATCTTCTTTTCGCCCTCTTTTCATCAGCCACAATTGCCTTACGCTTCCTTTTTCTTTCAACCCCCAATTCCACTGGCTGCGATACAGGTTTTATAATGGGTGCGCAAGGTTGACGGACATGAATCGTATCCTCTACTATATAAGTTATGTTTTTAGTACTTCAGTAGCAGATTGATGAGGTCTTAGGCTTACCCGTTTGTGATATATCATCATCGGACTCCGATGATTCAGATTCTCCACTATCATCAGAGAATGATATAAGGTCCTCGTCCAAATTATTACAATCTTTTTGTGATGTGTTCAAATGACAATCAACGCTACAGAGCAATTTGGCTCTAAAGCATGGACAGGCTTCACTCTTACACTCGCTCATGCATAAGCATGACACTGCTGTTACTGTCGTCTTGTACCGACGGTTTTCTGTTTCTTTGATTGCGCGTCTTATAGTTATGAACTTTCTACCTGACCCTTTCTCGGGTTTAAATTGTATTGTGTTAGGAATAGCTTCCATTTCTCGTGGTGCACAAGGTCGGCTGATAATTCCATGTTCGCTCATAAGGTGAAGCTGTTTGCATATGGCATTGCAAGTATACGGCAGATTAACCTCTTTACGCCAGATAAGAGGCGATCTGCAGGAGGGATTTTGAGAGTCACCATATCGTCAATCTGAAAGTTTGGAAGTTGATTGACCCTTCCATCTCTGACAATCATTGCATGTCTAGCTCTTGAGGTAGCCTCTCGTACATCAATATCAATTGACTCTCTAGTCAATACTGGCACATTCAGTAGCTGTGGATCAATCGGGACACCTCCGGAAGTTTCTCGGTTCAGTTCATTCTCGGTTTCGGTTAGAGTGGATTCATCCTCAATCCGTGCTGCCTGACGTTCAGTAAAAATTACTCTATCACCATGCGGGCGTTGTCCAAACACTATCTCATAGGGTGCTCTCTGTGTGACTGAATGTCGTTGGCTATTCATAGCTAGGATTGCTTCCGGTAAAGCCTTTGTCCACTCTGTAGATTCATGATCCCTCATCCAAGATGCAATCTTGTCTTTCAAAACACTATTGCTTTGTTCTATAAGGCCTTGGCTCTGTGGATGTCGTGCTCGACCATTGATAATCCTAATACCATACTCTTTAACTAACAATAACATAGCACCCTTGAATTCTGTACCGTTATCGCACTGTAAGATGTACGGAGGTCCAAGGTGTGATACCCAGGAGGTAAACACTCGGCATACGCTCTGGCTATGCTTTGATTCAAGAGGGTATGTCTGCGAGTATTTACTGAAGTGGTCTTTGATATGACATATCCACTTATGTTTCCCATCTGGCCGTGAGGACATGTCTATGAGATCGACCTAGATAGTTAGTGGATTTGATATATTTTGTTAACGGTTTACATACCTGTACACGTTCAAACAGTTTGGAAGCAATGATTGGCTTCAACGGTGCAGTTTTTCTCTGTGTTTTCTTTACAGCACAAGTCGCACAGTGGTCGAGAATCCATTCCACCTCCTGTCGAGATATCCCGTAGAAATCACGGTCTATATCTGTGAAGGTCTTTCGACGGCCAGCATTACCCAGATTGATATGAGTCTTGACGACTAGGTCAAACACCTCCAGATCTGTTACAAGCTTTCTACTTGTACCGTCCTTACGTTTGACTATTAGGATACCATTATCCAACGCATACTTGACCTTAACCTCATGTCTAAGCCTTCTTCCTTCCTCCCCCTCGAGGGGGTTTAACCCGACAAGTACTTCACGGATAGCTTGGATCTTTGTTGGGTTTGGTCGAGACCGATTCTTATTATCGGGACTATGAAGACGAAGATACCATGCTTTTTGTGATTCAGTTGAGAATGGTAAGCCCAACTGCACCGGAGGTATTATTTGTGTATTGTCCGACATTAGAAAAAGAGGATGGCAGCTGAGGATATACGAGGAGGTAAAGGGCACAGGTAAGATTAATATATACCTGCTCTGCCCGAAGCTCCCCAGGCGCCTCCCTGAGAAAAAAATATATTGCTTGTCAGCTGATACTCGATCTGACTCAATCCACATATAACTACTCTATATGACGCAATGTATAAAATATATGGTATACAACAAATGTATTAGATATCACATTATAGAGATAATGATTGTAGATTGGGCTCGTGCTTAAATAGTGAGTCTACTAGTGAGTCATTCAAAAAAGAGAATAGGTTTTGTGATAAGTGACATCTTAGTATCAAAGATGTTGGTAGAATACCGTTGTAGTGTCCAAATGGATACCTACTATCATTCAATTATGCATGTACATTGGTTTTTACCGTTTACTGGAGTCTTGTGCTTGTGGAAACCTGCGTAATAGAGTTATAAGATTTACAACTAACTATATCGTCGATAGATTTTATTTCTAGTTAGGAGAGGCACGTGTTAATGCCTCTTTTTAGCGGTTTGAATAGCCCATAGATATATAATAATACCTAAGATAGCTCCTATTCTTGCGCCAACGCTGAGACAGTTCATAGCATATAGCGTAACTTGAAATAGCCGCTGAGCATGTAGCACAGGCTGAGATAGTTTCTAAGCCTGTTCAGGCAGCTGGTATCGCTCATATATGTGTACTAGTGCTTGGGATAACTCCTTAACCTGGGCTAACGCCTGGAAGAGCTCCTGAGCTGGTGCCAACACCTGGGATAGCTCCTGGACTCATGCCAGCGGCTGGAATAGCTTCTGGGCATGTGCCAACGCCTGTAAGAGCTCCTGGGCTTGTACCAGCGGCTGGGAAAGCTCCTAGCCATGTACTAACGCCTGGCACAGCTCCTAAGTCTGTGCCAGCGGCTGGGATAGCTCTTGGGTATGTGCCAATGCCTGGGATAGCTCCTGAGCCTCTGCCAGCGGCTGGGAGAGCTCCTGAGCTTGTGCCAACACCTGGGATAGCTCCTGGACTCATGCCAGCGGCTGGAATAGCTCCTGTGCATGTGCCAACGCCTGTAAGAGCTCCTGAGCTTGTGCCAGCGGCTAGAATAGCTCCTGGACATTTGCCAACGTCTGGAAGAGCTTCTGAGCTTGTGCCAGCGGCTGGAATAGCTCCTGGGCATGTGCCAACGCCTGTAAGAGCTCCTGGGCTTGTGCCAACGGCTGGGAAAGCTTCTAGTCATGTGCTAACGCCTGGAATAGCTCCTGGGCATGTGCCAACGTCTGTAAGAGCTCCTGGGCTTTTGCCAGCGGCTGGGAGGGCTCCTGAACTCATACCAGCCGCTGGAATAGCTCCTGAGTCTGTGCCAGCGGCTAGGATTGCTCCTGGGTTTGTGCCAACGCCTGGAACAGCTCCTGGGTTTGTGCCATTTCTTTGATACTTCATTGAGTTTCTAAAATAGAGTACGAGAAAAATTTAAACTGGTAAGCAAAAGTAAATAGTGTGCGTAATCGGTTCCGGCTGTTTATCTCTTGGGCCCACTCATGTACAATGTAGGTTGACGCAAGATAAACAACCGGGGCCTTACACTCTTACCTTCCAGTTGAATGACTAGATCCAATGGGTACAGTAAGCGGACGGCCCTCTTCCCCGTTAAGTTAGCGAAGCTTGACCATAAAGGAAGCACCAACCGGGGTTATCAATAATACATACTAACTAAAACACCGAATCTCATGGTTATTTCAGGCCGCACCTAGGATCGAACCCTAGTACTATTGCATATATATCAGATGTTTACCACTACACTAGGTAGCAATATTGCCCGTGTAGCTGTGGGTTAATAAGTATATATATTTAGACCCTAAACCTTAACTTTATTTTACAGGGTTACCGAAAGCTTTACCCATAGCGCTATCATGCATGTATCCATTATTACGTTACTATATCTCTAGTATGAACTTGATATGTAATTTCCAGCCTGCAATAGGTAGGCATCCCAAACAACCGTCATAGCCCATTGATGGATAGGTCGTCCCATCTGTTGATGACAACTGTATAGGACGACCCAAACAACAATGGCATTGAGTAGGCAGTGACAGATGTACGGGTCAGAACACCGCCATCCTTTGGTCAAAGGACGACGCCTCTTGGTCAAAAGACGTACCTGCTGCGCCTGGGCGCATCAAGGCGAGACCAAGTCCCTTGCTGGTGCAAGGGAAGGAGAGGAGGGGTTCTTCCTATTTTCTTCCCGATTTATCCTCCTTGTCTAAAGACAACTAATAGTACAATGTGTCCTTTTCCCATCAATTGTTGTATTCTTTCCCACGTCTCTTAGTTCTTCTCCTGTACGTCAGTGGGAGTCGGAGGGATGATGGTAGGGTATATTAATTACTTAAACAAAGATTCCTTTTGCACTTGGTGTGGTATAGGCTACAACCCATGAATCTCTTGTGTAGAGTACTGAAATAAAATATTTGGGGTATTGACTAAGCTCGACACAGTAAAATAGGTACTGAGCAGCCGGAAGCCTTAGGCCCAGCTAAATATCCCGTAAATTGAGGGATGTGAAAGGTCTAGCTGGGAACAGAACTTGACCAAACTAATGCAGGTTGACGGATATGTGCACACAGTCAGACCCTTCCGCCAGCCGCGCACCCTGGCGCTCGGTTGGAGGTAGCTCAATTTTAATTCGACCACCGCCGTGGTCGCAGGCAGCCTGCCGGTAGGTCATATCTCATGTTTACCACTACACTACGTTGTGATTCTTTGGATAGCAAGAAATACTATTGAGAACCAGCTAGTGATGTATGTATATGCACTGCAAACCTCAATTGTGGGTACGGACCCACCTCTACACACCCGAAATGGGTTACTTACTCATGAGCATTATCCAGACAGTAACTGCCAAACCCAAATGCTGAACATTCCCTAGATGGGTAACCATAGTGAGGAACGCCCGCCGAGAGGTATCGTTCCTGCCAGGAGCATCTTTTCCAGAGCTGTGGTATAAGATATGGTGTACGTGTGGAGAGACCTCAAAGCTGCTGCGGCGGCATTTACACCACAAGCTACCCCGAAAATGAATAAACGTAGTTTTATTGCGTAAGAGTTAATTCAAGTAATAAAGAAATGACGGAAACAGGCAATAGAAGCTTCAAAAACCAGGAAACAAGTTTCAAGAGAGAACCAGCCAAATCCAACACCAATAGAGAGGATTCACATCTACCTAAAAGCGTAATCCCTGGAGACATAAAACTCAAGCCTGTGTGTCCACCCCTCGTCCCCAGTTCCAGTACCTATGTGCCGCCCTAACTCGAACTTACCCCGCTGAGGGCCTCCACTACTACCAAAAGACACCATCATTCTCCCCGGGCCCGGTTGGTCCCAAACGAAAAATGTACACTTCAGGGTCCAGCCGGTCACAGAAGAGTTCCAAGAAGCCCAGATCCTTTCAGGATCCTTTGCTCGGTAGATATATAGCTGACGCATTTGTTGACCTGGGAGGATCCTCTCCGAAACGCCAATCGTGAACCGGTTAACCCACCCATAGGAATCCAAGGACTTCCAGGAAACCGTATCGCGGCGTGGACTCACATACCCGGCAATAACAAGCGTTCTAAAGGGCTGCTACCGTCCAGTGTTAGTAATCAACATGGAAATAAGGGTGCAGTGCTAGTACATGAGTACTACGTACCGTCATAGATTCAATGCTTTCCATCGCCCCTAGCGTGATATCCGCTGCTGGGTAGTTGCCCATGTCCGTGGGTGATTCCAATTCCTGGGTTGGGCGTTGGATGGTGATTTCATCAGCTAGAGGCCAGAAATCTTCCTCCTCTGTGTGGGTGGTAATGCTCGTGACAGTATCTTCCCCCGACGCCGTACCTTCACCGGCGGTTTCAGCTGTGCTTGACATCTTCTGGGAGTTTGATCTCTGTGAACAGGTCAGGAGAGTAGCAGGTAGGGCGCAAGTGGGACAGTGGGAAGAGCACCCACCTTTGTGTAGTGACTCGACAGTAGACTTCTAACTTAACAAACCGTATCTTTTAGGACTTCCAAGGGGGTGTCCAACTTGCTATAAGGTGAATGTAAACGCTGAGAAACCTCTGGAGGGGGGCGTGGCAACCGACCCCTCTATTTAACAATGAAGCGGGGAAGATTTGGATCCAATGCGCTGGTGTGGTGCGAGAGGGCTTGCGGGACTACGTTGCCAACCTGTTACACTAGTTCAGGGTGATCTCCCATTATCGCGATTTGCAGGTCAGTGTCTCAGACATAAAGATAGGTGTTGGATATGTTCCCATTCACCAGGTGCTTCACCAAATACAGCCCCTACACCAACAGAGCACAATATCCAGGATAGCCTCTTCTGTCCCCCTCGACAGCTGTCCTAGAAATCGCAATGGCTCCGATAATCGGAGTCAAGTTAAGGCTCTTTAGTGTTTTCCTCCCGGAGCCAGCGAAATAATTAGTTGAAGTGGTGTGTATGTATCATGTTAACAGGTTGTCAAACTCAGCCTCTATTACAACGCAGTGCGTTCCATCGCCTGGCAGGCTGAAACATGCTCAGAATCCGGTGCACTGCATATTATACAAACTAGACTTGCTGTATAGGGTAATGATAGAACCAAGATCCCCACAGAAACCCCGGCCTCCACGGTATTTTTTTGGCGCAATGTTGCCAAGGCTAAAGTGCGCCAGATTTTGAGCATGTCTCGGCCTGCCAGGCGATAAACCATTGGAGGAGCATAATCAAGTGCGGGGTAGCATCTACCTAATAGTAAGGCTTTGTGACTATATTAGCCGGGTTTGTCATAAAACCTCGATAGGTGAGCCTAAACCAAAAACACATACATACTCTTTAGTTTTCTAACCTTTCCGAACTGTACTGGGTCTGCATACCATTTACGCCCATAGTCAGACCTAGTCTAGTTCGGAAACACGAGTAGACTGCCATTCCGAATGACAGCGAGACACCCAAACAAACCCCTCACGGAAATCGCCGCAACCTCACATCAAGCTATAGTTTAAGACAAGCTATAGCTTAAGCCTCAAGTGGTTCTTTTAATACTAAGACACAGAATAGAACCGTCACAAACCAAGACCCACCTAGGCATGCTGCAAAGGCAGATCAGCCAAAAACAAAAACAAAGTTGACCAAAGCGCGGATAGAAGACCGCCCTCATTGCCAAAGAGCATCGTGGGTATCCATGATCTCAAGGGAACCTTGCAGCGCACACCCGATCATCTTGATGCCCCTGCATATGGCTTGTGTGACCGCGGATCTTAGAGAGTTCCGCACCCGCAGCTTCATGCAGGTATGGTGCAGCGCGGCCTAAAGGTGACAAAAGCTGCATCACTTACAAGGCAAGATATTAAACATCTAACACACAAGATTGTGTTATGTAAATACCTGGGGAATACTGATACCCCCCCCCTCCCCAGCCCGCTTCATAACGAGGTCCTAATAAGATACCAGCACGTTATTTCGTACCCGAAAATATGTAGCTTCCAGGCCCACCTTTTCCAACTGACCAAGCCTCCCCCGATCCAACGTACGGGCTGTTGGTACTATCGTCGGTGTTGTGTTTCTGAGCCACCGTAATACCGATGACCACACCACGCAAACACCACGATTGCCGACCGAGCCATTCATTATGATTAATACCAACAGTTTCACACCGGTGGTAAAATATCTGCCACCGGTGGACAATGTTCATAAATACTAGCATTATATAGCCCCTTTTAGCGAAATGGTCTGTGCTATTAACCATTTTGAGGTATAAACGCTAGTACTATTTTCACCACCGGTGGTAAAATCACTTTTGATACGTTTACTGCACCATACTAGGATAACTTAGGGGACTTAAACGAGCTTTCACCCTTTTAAATTAATTAATATTATTAATTTTTTATTTATTATTATATGTACTACTATATCTATTGCGAGTTTGCAAAATTATCCGGAGGCAATGGGCCCCCAACGCAACGAACATCCACGCCCCATGAAGAACCCCTTAGCAGCCACAAATAGGGCCCTAAATTCATGAAATAAATTTCAAAAATACTTGAGAATACATTAATACTTTGTATACCAACCATCAGCTTCAATTACTGCTCTAACTCTGTGAACCATTGTTTCTGCCAGATGAGGAAGAAATTTAGGGTCAAGCATTTCCCAACAATGAACCACAGCAACAACAATTTCGCGTCTAATAGCCTCTGGATTTCTGGTACCTCTGTTTATAAGGCCTGGGTAGAATTTCTGAACGTAGTATTTGACTAAAGACCAAATGTGTTCGATATGGTTGAGGTTAGGGGAGTAGCAAGGGAAGCTTTTAAGGAAAACACCATGAGAAATCAACCACCTTTTTAATGGAAGATCAGTTCTTGCATTGTCGATGATAAAATAGACTTCCTGTCCTTCTTCTTTTCTCTCATTATTTCCTCACATATTTCTAGAAAGTATCGTTCCATTTCTCTGATAAACGACGGCTTATCTATCCAATCGACTCACGCTCCGACACTAAGAGAACATTCAGACCGACAGGACGATGCAGGCGATCTCAGAGACGCTAGATGTTGATCGTGCCTTTGGGCAACGCTTATTTCCTAATCTCAGATTGACAGATTCGCCATTTAACGCGTTCGTGATTCGAGTTTCTTGCTTGGTCTTGGGCAAGATGACGCGTTGATAGTTTATCTGCGTCGGCCCATATGAATAGTTATTTCTTGTGTTCTTTCTTTCTTTTCTTTACGATGTAATATCCTCGGGTCGGCCATTAGAGCTTCCGAGGCTCGTTGATTATGTAACTTTCAGTAGAGAGGACTATAAAGGGCCGCGGACACACTATGCTGTCTTCCTTTCCTCTCTACGCAACGTCTTCTCTAGTTTCCTTATCTATTACTTTTAAATACACTTTTACACAACTCTCGTGGAAGCGAGGGGGCGAGGGAAAGATCACTCCTTCCCTGGTGCGTAAAAACTATTGTATCCCGGGGGCACGAGGCTAACCTCGAGGGAGGCGATTCGTGTAATACGAATGTCGGCGAAGAGGGGGAAGGGTGAGGGGTCGTGGGCTCCGGTCTCCGATGTCTCTTGCTACTAGCTACGTATACAGCATAGGGAATGCTCAACCTATGTGTTGGGTGTAATCACCTCTTGCTAGCTAGCACGTTACCCAGGGGGGAAACCCTAGGCCTTGGTGTTGGACTGGTGATGAGACGTAGGGGAGTTGACCACGATCCAGGAGGAAGAGGAGAAGGAGCAGCGTGCCTAAAGGCAGAAGAAAGAACAACGTGCCCGAAGGCAGAAGGAGCACGACAACGTATCGGCGATTCATATTGAATGAGGCCTAGCCCTACCTCCCGAAGGAAGGAGAGGCAGGGCTTAGGCGAAGGAGAGAATTAAAGGAGAACTCTAGTTGTGTAGAAGTATATTTAAAAGTAGTAAGTAAGAAAACTAGAGAAGAACGTTGCGTAGAGAGGAAAGGAAGACAGCATAGTGTGTCCGCGGCCCTTTATAGTCCTCTCTACTGAAAGTTACATAATCAACGATCCTCGGAAGCTCCAATGGCCGACCCGAGGATATTACATCGTAAAGGAAAAGAAAGAAAAACAGAAATAACTATACAAGGGGTCTTCGGGACGCAGATGGTTAAACCAAAGACCAAAGACCCAATGAACTATCAGCAACGTCTATCTGGAAGGTAGCATGCCGTGGCCCACTAGACGCACCGCAAAGGGAAGAAAGAAGAACATACATCAAGCGTCCTCCGAACAGCGCGTGCGATCTTGTCGAAGACAAAATTAGGAAATGAAAAAACATTAACGCCGAACAAAGGAAAACCCCGCACTAAACCACCGCACCGATCATCATACTAAACCCCGATCTCTAGTCGGGATCGCCTAACAAGCCTGCCATCGTCCCTGTCAGCGTGCTGACCCTCCATGTTCCCTTCGTGATGTCGGGAGACCCGTGATCTGTCAGGTCCGATTGGATCCATGATAACAACTAGAGTTCTCCTTTATTCTCTCCTCGCCTAAGCCCTGCCTCTCCTGACTTTCGGGAGGCAGGGCTAGGCCTTATTCAATATGAATCGCTGATACGTTGTTTTTATTCTTCTTCTGCCTTCGGGCACGCTGCTCCTTCTCCCTCTTCCCTCGATCGTGGTCAACTCTCCTTACGTCTTATTGTCAGTCCACTACCAAGGCTCGGGGCTTCCCCCCTGAGTAACGTGCTAGCTAGCAAGAGGTGATTACACCCAACACATAGGTTGAGCATTCCCTATGCTGTATACGTAGTTAGTAGCAAGAGACATCAAAGACCAGAGCCCACGATCTTCTCCTTTTACCTTTCCCCTCCCTTACGCTGACATTCGTGCTTCACGAATCGCCCCCCTCGAGGTTAACCTTGTGCCCCCTGGATACAATAGTTTCACGCATCAGGAAGGAGTGATCCTTCCCACACCCCCTCGCTTCCACGAGAGTAAATCGTCCACCCGCTGAATTTTCATCAGGGAACACAGGAATGAACATTCCATATTTGTGAAACATAAAACAACCAGTCATCATCTGACTTAATTTGCTTTGACCAACAGTCTCTTTAGGTTCGATACAGCTCTTTGTCTATCTCTCTTTAGGATAACGAAAGATCCAAGTTCTGCGTCTACCTCCTCCTATCTCAACTGTGACGTCATCTCCCCACATACAGCGACTTCTCCACATCTCTCCTGTCCAGTCTCAATGCTCAATTACTTATTCCAACCTTTCTTGAGCTATCTCATCATACAATTTGATACGGTCTTATGCAATCCATTTACATAGATTGACTTCTTCAAGGCACCTTCTAATTGTCGCTTCACTGACATAGTGTGCACTTGTTCGTGCAATATTCTCATGACTCTGATGTCTATCGTTGAGAGACATATGTACTATAGCCTGATCTTGCTCCTTTGTAGTCTTTCTTTTCTTTCCTCTATCCTCGAAATCTCTTCTTTGAAGCTTAGGTTGTAGCTTGTTCTTTTTTACTGTATTGCCAACTGTTGAAAGGGGAATGCCCAGGTTGAGTGAGGTCTCTCTCATTGGGATCTTGGCTCTATACAAACCAGCTATTTCACTCGTCTGGAAAGGGGTCAAATGCCGTCTAACTCTGGGTTTATTGGGATGACTTCTTAAAAGCATTGGTAAAGGTATCCATAGTTCTAGGGTCGACCTCTGTGATTGTTGAGATTTATGATTGTGAGCAGGTTGGGTTGCACGTTGCGTCACAGTCCCGTTTTGTCCGGATAATTTTGCAAACTCGCAATACCTATATCTTTGTCTATATACAGGCTGTAGAGAAAATTAATAAACATGATAGATATAACTTGAACTTACCTTGATAAATGTATTGATTGAGGTGTTGAAGGGCACTTGGACATAGGAAATAAAGGGACAGGGCGAAAAGGTGGCCTTATATAGCTGATGAGTTGAAAGAAGTTGGGGTTCCTGTCCAAGACTCTGAATCTAAATATTTGGTTCTTGGCGACAGCTTTTTCAAGTTTTTGGTCACTTAGCAAATTAAGACATTTATATAGAATATGGGTTATTTAGTGGAGCAAGAGTCATTTATATAATTGGGGGGTGTGAGAATAAGTGTCATTTAGCGGAACGAGAGTTACTTAGTGGAGTCGTTTAGTAAGTGTATGTTAATTAGTGAAAAACGGCAAAGTTATTTAGCTAATTGACCTAGTCATCAAAGATAGTCCTCTAGAGTCTGCATAGCAAACTCTCTCTATCAATACCTCTATCCCTTCGTCTGGCAAAATGTTGCTGACCCCCAAGAAGCGGATCCATATCAAATAATAGATCTCCCATATAAATTTAACTCCCCTATTATAGGGGGAACAGCATTGCTAGAGTAGACTACTAGTGTTTACTACAACTACGCCCCCGTCTAACGCGGTGCCGGGTACGGCACGGAGCGAGGCCACACCCACTCTAGGCACCGATCTACATGGGTCCAACTCTGCTCACAGTTTACAACCACTATCCTACCCAATATGAAATACCACAAAACTAGTTCGTTTGAACATACTACGATGTTGAAACATCGCTAGATTAATTATGAATAAGAGATATTTGCCCGCAACCCAGTGTGATGCAGTGTTGACAGCACGGGCCTTAAATAACTACACATTTACTAATTCATCTAAGCATGTAAAGGAAGGTGGCTTTCCTCCACCCTTAGTTGTGTTTGTTATAGTAGGTTTGGTATCACATCGCTTCCTATGGCTCCCTAGTTAGCTAATTGAGTTTACAAGGCCTTTCAAGTGGTTTAGTAGCCGGTCTAATAGATGGGATCACTAGTACAACGCGATAGGCGGTTGATATGCCCTAACCGCGCAATCCGCACTTCTAAAGTACCATAGAGCATCACGAGACATTGTAAGCCTTGTTTCAAACGGACCACCTTTGGTGCGCTGTGAGACCATTGTGCCCATGTAATGTCGTTCGTTTCGTGCTAGAGGCGAACAGGTGCGCTCCGTGTAGGTCTGTGGAGGTGTGGTACTGTCATGCGATACCGCAATGTTCTGAAGTCTGGCACCCGAAACACGAAGCACGTCATGCATGTATGATTTATAATAATGATATAAAGTACGTTACGATCTATCACTTAAGTCGCGGTTCAAGAATATATGACGGAATACCATTGACCGTGGTTACATTTATGCTGTCCCGCTGGCCCCTGGAAAACCTCCTATTGATTAGTTGCGAATAGTTAGTTGACTGATAACCCATTACTGCGGGGCGTGGAATCTTTGGTATTCCTTGAATAGGGACTTGCGTACCACCGAGTCAGGCCGCTGTGGGTTAGTGTAGGGAGTTCAGGTCGGTGACGGCTTGTGCTGTTGTGTTTCCGTGATGGCGGCTGTGTTGGCTTGAATTGAACTCCGGTGCTTTGGTGTGGTTCTGGGGCTATATATGGTAATAGGAGGAGTACAAGCTGTTATCTGTTTTATGGTATGATCGAGCTGAATACTCACGTAGAAATTACCCAATTCCGCACAAGGTGGTGCCCACGCAGAGTGCCGGTGTACGGAATCTAAAGGAGACTACCCACTTACAGTGTGGGGTGCATGTATGTTCCGGACTATGCTTGTGCTTCAGCTGGGGTAGAGTCTCTTAAATACGCTGATTAGATTAGACCAGCTTACCCATCAACGAGCACGGCCCATCAGCGAGCATCGCCTGCTATTTTTCCCATTGCAACGGATGCTACCCACCAAATTTTGGGTGCACGTTGAGGGGCCGCGCTCCGTGATGGGCAAGCTGGTCTACTCGTAGTTTTCTAACGTTTCCGAACTGGACTGGGTCTGCATACCACCAAAATCTGGTTGCCAAGCACGATTTACGCCCATATGCAGACCCAGTCCAGTTCGGAAACATTAGAAAACTACGAGTATATTAAATCACTAATTTCATAGCCGGGACTAGGTACATATGCACTTAGTAGGGTATATCGGTTGCGCTTAACAGTTGATTCTACCGACAGAGCCAATCAGGAATAAGTGTCACCTACTTCCTCAGCACAAAAGGTTAAGTCTAAGTAATAGGATATGCGATGTGAGAAATATTGGATCCTACCTAAACATCAGAAAGTGTTTTTACGAGTCGCAAATGCGCCTACTGGCTCTTCATCCGATTGGTTAGCGTCTCCACCGCCGTCTTGCCCGGCCCCGACCCCGCTCCCCCATCGACGGCTTGAACTACGCTTAATCACTAGCTGTATGAGTGTAAAGCACATTTACATAACTTCCTCGCAAGTTACCTACCGGTCGTATGCGGGTTCAGCGCAACTTCATATCTCATACCGTACAGAAAGGTACCCTTGGTGTTGTTTGGCTATGTGTAGTGCGGCGCGTCTTAAAGATGACATGCCGGTATCTCATCTGGAACAATCTTAGCCATTCCAGCTGCTTGTGAATCAATGAGGGCCTTTGATTTCACTCATTTTACGGCTGAAAACTAAATGTTTTGCGATGTAGGGGTATCCCTTAAGCTGTCTATGCTGACCCCTATACTATAGGGCCAGGATTTGTATGGGAAGTCAGTTAAATTGATAAGGGAGGTAACAAGATCTATTAACAAAGCCACCAAACTTTGCTTTTTGCTGGAGGTCAGCATTTACTGTTCCACTTCATCGAGTCTTGGCGCTTTTTACATACAAAAACAGGCAAATCCAATCTCTTCTAGGAATTTTAGCAAGACAAGGGAGGTATTAAGGATCTGTGAAATTAAAATCTCTATCATATCTATATCTACAATTTGATTTCACAAATTTTTGATATCTTCCCTGGTTAAAAAGTTATAAGCGATGCAATTTTTGTCACCTTGAAGCTGCGCCGCGCCATATGCACAATCAGTTGTGTTTAGAAGCACATTCGCAAGTAAAGTCGCCGAGGCCAAGAGTGGACTCCACTACTAGCTTGAAGACCTCGTCCGCCATTACGCAGGGACCACTGATGTCCCCGCGACCGTAAGCGAGTGTATGCAATATCCGCCCAGTTCACAAACGTCAGGGCCATGGGACGGAATCGTCAAATCGCGCAGTGTCAACTTAGAGCTGAAGCCCGCAGTTGGTTCAATCAGAGTAGCGAGGATGGTATCGGCGCCCCAATTCCCCCACTAGAAAATGTTCATTCAGAGCTGAACCCATATGCGCAATGACGGAACGTCCTCACTCTAAATGATCTGTAGGGCGATGATCATCTCTTTTGTTGGTAGGTGGGCCAAGCTATGGGGCCATCATAGCAACTGTGAGACCTAACCAATAGAGCGCTTTGGTAAATATCATTACACTTTCTCTATCCTCTCAAAAACCGGCCGTCAAGAGCCACTCTTGCGAGCTCATCACCCACCGATCGCAGTACCTACTTAAGTGTCTCTTGGCCGCAGTTTAGCTACTGCTTCTTTGCGTAAATTCCTAGACACAAAGTGATGCACACTCGACGATTTATCAACCAACAGATCTTTACATGCCAGATAAGGTTGTTTCCAGGTTAATGTGAGCATTCAGAGTATTTTGTGACCAGGAGCTAAAGCAAGCAGTCCGTTATAAATTCTTTTCTGTGACCTTTACCACTCATTGTTCCTACCTTGAAGTGACTTCCTCCCTATGAAGCAAACATTTAGTATCCAAATATACTACGTGATTTTTAGTGAGGTAATATATACTCGAAATTGACCAGCAAGTACTTAAGTGTTTTTTGTTGAGGTATATTGGTATATTTAGGCGATGTCAAGCCAAAAATGTGCACTATTTTCTAATACCCTGGGTACATACTGCAATATAGTATGTCTCAAAAGTACCAAGAACATCTAAAACGTTTAGAGGAGGGAGTTCCCGTTGTGTGACTCATGGGAGGACTCGATTCGTTTTCGACCCAACTGTTTTGCAGAAAGTCAAAGTGGGTTCCGGAGCAGCTAACTGACCCCAAACAGCTGACTAAAACCAATCTAATGTTCTGGTCTAGCGAGTATCCAAGGCTTCCACTGTTTCATCAAATACAAATACAAGACCGCGCACTCTGCGTTTGGGATTGGTATCATTAGGGTTAGGGTTAGGATTGTGTTCGTGCTTGAAATCCGTACCCCAAACACATAAAGGAAGACATAGATATTCTGTAATGAGGGGGATTATCGTGGGTCTCGCAACCTGAGGAAATTCCCCAAAAGGCTAATACACAAGATCAGTAGTTATAACTTAGACTTGGGAAGTGTTTTCTGTTGCGATCAACCTTCAGCTGTGTAAACTCATAACTATGTTCTTTATATCTTGTATGGCCCTGGATTGGTAGCCATCACTGTATAAACTCATAACATCTTGATTGAGTTGAGTTCTCGCGGACTCCCCCATGGCTAGAAATGCACCAACCGATGCATGACCCATATAGTGTGACCCGTAATTGCATCACATAATACATGAACAGTCCTAGAATCCACGAAGCGACCCTCTTGAGATGATATTTCACTGTGAGTGCTCTAATGTTGTCAGGGTACAAGGAACGGACTATTTGATTTATGGCATTTTTAGTCACAGTTCTGAAGGATATTGGTAAAATTCTTAGTGAATATGTAAGGTGGGGGACTCAGGATACACTTATGGATGCATCTCCAGCTAAAAGAGGCAAGGGTAGTTTGGTGACGCACTCCCTGGCGTGGAGAGATCGATAAAATATTTAGCTATTCTCCATATGCGTTCTGCTGACCAACGGATATAGGGTATAATTATGCCCATCAATATGGATGTGGAGGTGATTTATTTGGGCAGGAATCAAGTATAACGCCTCAATTCTTGCGGAATACTCCTCCGGGTGTCGTCTTGGTCGGGTTGGCCGCAGCCCTTTACCGCAAGAGGCCGAAGACCATAAATCCAAGATTTCCATCAAAAACGATACTACGTCCCAATTTCCCCACGTGCTGGTTATCAAAGTTGAGCTGAAATGTATGCAGCACGGATTGCGTTGCCAATTTCAATCTGCGTCGTAGGATCTGCAGCTGGATAATCTCCTAGGCACGCATTGTCAGTTCGCTACCCTTCAATGTCATCATGATATGCATAGACGGGAGGCAACTCGACGTCACACCCCCTTAAAGTTTCAAGTCATGAATTGACCGCACTGCTTGGGCTTCATAGTCCTGACGAAAACTTGGGGGCGCGGGCCGCTCCCTGAAATGTTGTATTGGGTTTAGAATAGTCCCAGCTGCAGACTAGTTAGATGGATATGTCCTTGAGCCAAATTTCGGTCTGACCTTGTCCTTATTCCTCCGATAGGGATATATCATGTGCCTCTCAATAAGGATCATCCAAGAATATATAAACCCGTCTAGGCCTTCTTACTCGGGTCGGAAAGGGCTTATCCACCTGCTATTCTGAGGTCTTAGTTATATCCTGCTAGAGCACAGGTTATATGACCATTTCGAATGTCACACTTCAGGCCTAGGAAACGTAAACTGGAAATACTAATTGCCATGGCCGGCGGTACTAGGGTCAAAGAATGTAAATGTAATATAGCTGCTTCTTTTCCCGCCACTTTAAACTCCCTTAACATTTTTCCCTCCTCTCCCAGTTTTGGGGGGATTGCTGACAGGGGGTATGGATGCCGTGGTCATTGACGCAGGATCTAGTGGCTCTCGAGCCTATGTCTATCGGTGGGAAGCCGGTAAGCTAGAGAGTATTGGTCTTGCGCTTGGGTATCTCCAGAAATGAAGGACCTGGTATGATCCCCACACCTACCCTAGCCAGTGCTCTGAGAGTCACCATCTTTGTGAGGATCTATGGCGACGCGTGCTGAAATCGTTCACTCCGCTCTATCCAGCAGGTATTGCCATCTCGGCTCCTCTGATTGCTCCCATAGAGGCAGTCGACCTGAATGCCCTGTTCATCTCTCTGACCAGATCCACAAAATCTAGGTCCTATGTAGCTAAGGAGACAAGGGAAAAGGTCACGAAACACCTCGATAAGCTCCTCAAACATGCAAGTCGATTCGTTCCGCCCTTGGAGGTCGGGAAAGCCCCGCTGTTTATGCTGGCAACGGTGGTATGCGGCGTATCCAGATGAACCAATACGAGTTGTATGACATCCTCCGCAGTGCCACCACCACCTATCTTTCCAAAACGGGCTTCGAGAAACCCAAGTTTGAAACAATATCTGGCGAGGACGAAGGAATATATGGCTGGGTTGCTGTCAACTTTTTCGATGAGTGTTTCATGCCAGGTCGTAACCCACACGGCTTCATGGAGCTCGGGGGTGAGAATGCACAGTTTGCGGTATCCATTAGAGGTGAAGACAACATGGAATACAAAGGCCCTCTCTATCGCTTGGAAATGCCGAACGAAATCTACTGCCTCTATGTCAAGACTTGGATGGGAATTGGGGGTAACACGGCATGGGAGAGGCACCTCAAGAAGCTACGGGAAAGTGATTGTATAATGCCAGAGGACCCATATGTGCCCAAGGGATACTCGTATCGTCTATCGGGAAGTGACAAGATCGTCATGGGCACTGGGGACTTTGACGGATGCATGAAGGAGAACCTCTCGCTCCCAGATTGCACTGATGACCTCTCCATCAGGGTGATATTTGCATCTATCGCGGCAAAGAAGGAACCCCCGGAAAAGCAGAGTCCAAGGGATGTCTCCTCCGAAGCAAAAGGAGCGGACACCCGCTCTTGGAGTTTGACAAGAATTGATTCCGTGGTGTGTCTGTTTACTGGCACGCCATGCATAATACCTTTCGTAAGCGGTCTGGTAGTGATGATGATAGGGGCGGGGATGATTTCGAGGAGCTCTGGAACGATGTCAAACATTATTCCGGGGAGAAGTGGGGACAGTTGAAGGCTGAGACACCCAGGGCGCGCGCTACAAACTACAAGTTCTTCTGGCGCGGATTCTTCACCGCAGCGATGGTGATAAGCACGGTGTTTCTTGGGCTCGGGATCCCCATGCCACCGCAGGCTATAGAGGTAACCCGTGAGTTTGCCCAAGAGAGAGTAAAGTATACCAAGATTAAAGCAGAAGTTGCGGAGGAGGGTGCGCGGAAGAAATCGGATGCGGCCACCTGGGCCCTCGGGCCAAAAATGAAGGCAGCGGAGACGGCGGAGGAGGATGTGGATGAGGCGACGGCGGAGGTGCGGGCTGATAGGGCGGTGAAGGGGTGGCCGGGGTGAAGGAGGCGGCGAAGAAGAAGGCGGGAAGGGCGGAGGCGAAGGTAGAGGTAGGGGGGGTCACGGGAGGCGGGCGGGGCGGCAAAGGAGGCAACGATGGCGAGGGACGAGGCAACTAAGCAAGCAGAGGAGATAATGCGCCTCAAGAAGACCCAGGCGGATTAGATTGCAGAGGAGGCAAAGGAGAAGGCGGCACGAGCGAAGGAGGAGGCGGAGGAGGCGGAGAAGGCGGAGGCCACGGATAAGGAGAGTGCAAAGGGGGCGGATCCGTTTGCAAGTCACATGATTTATTCGAGACTCGGTCACGCGAGTATTTGGGGGGACAGTGGTATGACACGAGGACCCTATGGATCCATGATACAGTACATAGCAGATAACTGTTTTTGATAAGGACTACTCGTCATAACTGTTTAATAAATAACTATTTTAATTAGTAACAATTTGTTACTCTAAGGTCTAGCATTAGGGTTCGCCAAAAAAAAAATCTTTCATTCATATATTACATTCCCTTGCATTCTGCCTATCACCGGGCGGGCACCGGAAACTAGAAATCCTCTAACAACGCCTTACTCTGAATATTTAATATCCCAGAGACCACACTGCGAATACACAACCATCCACTAACGTAATCATCATCATAGAAGTGGTATAACATGTCGTATATTCGGAAGGCGGACGTTTGCGCTAGCTAACCCATACTAGATTGCAATAAGAAGGTCCATAGAAAGTCATAATAAAGAAATAGTAACAACACCCCTAATCCGACGCATCTCCTCCGCTCAAGTATACCAATATGCCCAGTCTGGCCTCGGAAGCCCCCTCATATTATCATGTATAGCCCGATCCCCATATGTCGTCAAATAATCTACTGCATCCCTGAAATCCACCATCTGCACATCCTTAATATGTGTCGGACCCAAGCTCAACCCTACATGCCTCATCACCAGTATCGAGTCCCCCCACCGGTGATACGCTTTCCCGCCCGTAACAGCTATAACACATTCATTGATTCCAGATCCGTCGATCATGAAGTCATCGTTATAGTATATCTCTAGCTGGTCATCCCTCCACCGCTTCCTAAGCCCATTCGCCGGGAGAATCATTGATCGTGGGACGAACTTGACCTCTGGGAACTTTGGTGATCGCCAGTGTGAGCCATTATCTTCGTCGTACTGGAATGGGCAGGCAACCCAGAGAAAACGTGGCGTGGTGGACTTCTCAGGGAAGAGGATGCCGAGGAAGTGATCGGGGGTCGGACGGGTCTGGAAGTTCAAGTAGGTGGAGCAGAGGATCTTGTGGACTGACCAGTCAGCCTTTTGGCATGGCTTGGAACAGTAGGTCATGTTTTTGCAGGATGCGCAACGGTTGGTGGTTGGGGTAGCGCACATTGCGCATTGATCCTTTGGGTCTGTGGGCGTAGTGGTGGACATCGTGGAGGAAGACCTGGAGCAGTGAGGGAGAGTGGGGGCGGGTTCGGAGTTGAGAGGGCCTTTTGGATGAGGGAAGATATAGCAGGGCAGGGCTATTTACAACAGGTTGCCTTAATCTTGGGTGCCTTAAATGCTGTTACACATAGAACGCGATAGCCGTGGCGAAGAATGTTAACCCTAACCAAATCCCAAAACAAAGCAAATATCCGTATTGGCCAGACAGCCCGTCTGATTTGTTGGGTGGTGCCTTTTGCGGTGTCTCGGCGGTTTGGGGGCGTGGTGTTTGGGGAAATAAATTAGTGTTCCTATGGGGCTACGGGCCATAGCCCTTGTCTTCAGATGTGCAGACCCACTTGGCCTTCCAGGCAATTCTAGAGAAAGCCACTCTGGGCGAACGTCGACAAGCTCATATTCCCTGGTGGAGCCTGGTGACTCCACGTGCTTGTGCATGTATTCGTGTGGCCGAGTTTTGACTAAATCATGTGATCTATATGTACAGCGATAGGTAATAAGTGATGGAACACAGTGATGCCTGTTTTGGTAAAACGCCACCAACATTTGGTGTTTGTACCTCAGGGCGTTCCATCACTTATTACCAGTCGCTGTACAACAATCCGCCAGTGGGCCTCGCCAAACTAGCCGTTACAATAGTTCTCTCCTCCATTTTGTCTTGTGGAAGATCCTCTCCCAAGCCTTCAAGAGAGCGGCCTTTGCACTTTCTATTGTTCCCTGAGTGGCTCCTTGGAACTGGTACGTTGCTATTTCATGCTTCTCATAGTCCTAAATAGTCTTGATTATATTTAAATCCGGAGAGTGAGAGGGCCAATTGGAGGTAATTATGCCTTTTTGATGACGGATATTAGCATTAACAAATTGAGCTGTTTTATGGCAAGGGGCATTATCTTCTACAAGGTAGATGACTGGCTTGCCAGATTCCTTTCGAATTTGATAGATGAATGGATAGAGGAGTGGATATAGAATTTTTTGTTGATAGGATACCCAGTTGATTCTACCTTTGCTTTGCCATTTCAATTGTCTCATTTTGAACTCATCCGTATGCTCAGGTTTCTGGTATTGACTTTTATTTCGAGCATTACGACCTTCTCTGATATTTGTACGATCGACGTTAGCGTTAAAATACCGTTTTCGATTATATTCAGTATGCGAGCAAGTACGATTCGCTGTGCTTGTATTTAGTGATGTCTGTGATTTTCAGCTTGGAGAATTTCTTGATACCGCATTCGTTCATCATCTGTTTCGTTTTCCCAGATATAACATGATCCTTTAAACCCAAAAGCAATACACACTTAAAACATTAATCTGAGTGGATTAGAGTTAAATTCTTCGTGAGTGGCAAAATCATAAGGGTTTGATACTTTGAGACATGACACATTTCCTTCTCTTCTTAGTGCATTAAACTCCGTCCACATTTCATCAGTGAATAGTATCGATTGAATACAAACATGTACGGCCATATCTGCGCAATTGAGACGTGTATCCCGAGTTTTCTTCTCCCCTTGTATCTCAAAATCCCGTGGTAATTGTGCATGATTTTCTTTATGGTTCACCATGCCGCAACGTACCCCAACTCTTTTGGTATCTCAGGAAAATGTTTCCTATAGTGCTCCTCATCCCATAGTGCAAGCTCAGCTAAATTGTGGGACTCCTCTGATCCTTCAGGAAACCTTGCTAGATTTGCTTTTCCTTTACGGTCATAGTTACCGAGACTAGCAAGTACACTTGTAAAAGAGCTCGCACCCTTTGCCCTATCCTACTATGAGTAAGAATAGCCCTCGCTAGTTAATCACAGAAACTCAGTCTTACCTTTTACCGCATACAGATAAACCTTGCTGTATTAGGATACACACTCAGATCTGTGGAAATGTCGGTCCAACTCTTCTTTGTAAACCAGTTCAGCACTAGAATTGCTACTCGCATGTCATGGGGAATATGCGCTCCGTGTTTAGGCATCGTATTTGCTATTGAACTGCTCCTGGTATGGTATTTGATGATAACTCGCTACTAGTACTGGAGTTAGGCTGCATCCGTTTGCAAGTCACATGCTTTAGTTGAAACTCGGCCACGCGAGTATGTACCCAGGGTGTCGGAAATAGAGGCACATTCGGTAGTTTCATAGCCACACGAGAATTAATTTCCACAGTAGGCCACTTTAAGGTAAATATGAGTGTGCAGATACTCCTCATTAAGTATATGCCTAGTATTCAGGTATTGGAGAGAGGTTCTGTACGATTTTGTTGTATTGTGATAAAGTATTTGGGCCTCGTCTAGTCAAAATGTGCATCACTTTCCAACACCCTGGGTACTCCGGTGTTAAGGGTAAGTGAGAAGAACACGGCGGTTCGGTTTACGTTGCTACGTTCTACAGACTTACCCTTGACACCGTAGTACCACGGGTGCAGGGGTAAATCTGTTGACACCTACTGCTGTTGCAACCACAAGCACTGTCTACAGACTTACCGCTACACCCGTAGTACATGATTTGCCTCCGCTACCCGCTGTTCGCAATCCACGTGTATTCCCGCTCACTTGCCTCCTGCGTTGTCTGCTTGCCTTGGTAGGAAGTACGATGTAGGTGAAGAATAATCGATAATCGGGGTTGATCGAAGTGGGGCCAGAACTAAGCACATTTAGAATAACAGCCAGCTACTGTTCCCATGGTTTTCTCTACCGTCCTATTTACCGCCAATACCTTGCCCTCTCGTACCTTCCATCAACAGCGACCCTCCAGAGCCCCAAACCCCGAGGTTCCTCTGTCCACTAGTCGGTAGTCCTTTGGCCGGTGGTTGGCAAAACGGGAACTACCAAATATGTCGTTGTGCGCGCTACCAAGGTGTGCGGTGTGGCAAGCGGAGTGTGATCTGTGGGGTGGGGTCTTAATCTGTCATCCGTCACCCACTCATAACAAGGTCACTCATAACTTTTCACCCACTCATATTTTCATCATCATCAATCACTCGCGAATGGGGTTAGGGTTACACGCCACACGGGTAAACATAGATTATTTATTTCTTTACTCATACTTCATACATGTATAATCATAGGTCTAGTAAGCTCTATAGCTATAGCCAGGTCTGGGCGCAGGAAGCTTAAGACTTTGGCGGAGTCTAGAGGAGGGCCGGAGTCGTCTCGGTCCAGTGGCTTTTAGCGGGATAATAAGTTACTCTTAGAAAAAAAGAGAAGAAAAAAGAAAAAAGACCTTTGAGACACCTGCGCCATTGCTAGTAGCGGAGAAAATGGATTACCCCAAATAGCGTTCCTTCCCAGAGGCGGAGCCCTCTGACGACCAAAACACCCAGTCCTCGTCCGGTAGACAACCATGGCCTGGTCCCGGCGGGTGGTGGCTGCGGAGAAACAGGTTCGCAACGGCTGGTCTGGTGTATGGAAAAGCTGCATATAACTAGATTTGACTAGCGGGCCAAGACCGGAGATCTGGATCAACTAGGGATACGGATATGTTGGATTTCTGGAGAACGAGCTGACGGAACTACAATGGGTACAAGACCAAGAACCTGCGGCAAGGCGGGACAGAGTCTAAACTAGTCCATAGATATTATGGACCATCCAGCCAAACACTACTTCTTTGTTTGCTAGCATTACCGACCTGAAGAACCTGGGGCGCATGAAGGGGACAGAACCATTCGGCATAAACAGAGAGCTCGAGTTTAGTATCTGAGAGACTAGGCGGAAACTATTAATCACCATTACCAGGGCCGAGTCGAAGGGTCTCTACTAATAAAGGCTCTTAATACTCCTGGATATATCTCAATGAAGGATCAGTGAGATGATACCTGGCCAGAGATAGGTATTGTTTAATTGTGGTAACTCAAGTTGAGCATTCCGAAGGACGGCGTACGAGCCTTACGTACAAGACAGCGTCGGTCCCTCAACGGGCGCCTGTAACACCAAGGACTAGGTAGTTAGGCTTGATTCCTTTGGTTATCTTGTAGTATATGAGAGCCGTCGGTATTATCCCCGTTCTGGAATTAGTACTCCGTTGAACTCATAAATATACAAGAGTATCACCGAGCTACTCGTACAAGCCCTGTAATCCCTGCTAGGACGACACACCAACATCTTCCAGGAACCTATATCAGTACCTTTGGCTTTTCTTTCCCGAGGTTGGTGGCAGTGGACAGCCTGAGCTGTCAGTCAGGTACCTCCTGTGAGGCACCAACATACATGTACCTATATTTCAAATATGGTGGACGTCTCTGACAAGCATGTATGGCCTACTAGACCAGTATTAATGTCTCCATCTCTGGACTAGTCTCGTACCCATCCCCTACGAGCAGCTTGCTACTCACCGTATGCTCTGGAGCATTAACTTTCCGACACTCTCAATTTACTACGTCGGTGGCTCAAATGGGGCCTGGGGAGGCTAAAAGAACTTGATTGTTGTATCGGAGAGTTAAGGAAGCTAAAAAAAAACCTTGTTTTTGTATGTAAACTCAGCTCCGACAGCCCTCCGACAGCCCCCCGACCCCGACAGCAGCATTTTTTGCCTCGGGGAGCTCTAAGCACTCCCGCAAAAACATTTCACCAAAGCTCGGGACGATAATGCTCCAGCCCCTCCGGTTACGAGCCTATCTCCGGGCGGCCCTCGATGCGCGATAACATACAACACTAAGGGTTAGGGTTAGAGAGTGCTACACTGTGGGCATGATTGATTGATTGATATTGCTGTATTTAGGTAGAGGAAAGTTTAGCTCTCGAGCTCCTCTTCTCAAGATTATTACGAATACAAGTAATTGCAATCAGTTTCTCACTATTACTCTCCACCGTTTCTTTGCGTCTGTCATTCAGTGATAGTAATGTTCGCCTTCGCATATTGTTACAAAGAAAAGAGGCCACAGATCCAGAGGAGGTCACCAATAACTACAGGGAGCTAGCCAAACATTACCTTCCAGTTAGTTAATCCTCACAGAGCTTCCGGCGCTACTTTGCTGTGGCAAACGACGTCCTTGACACCTCCTCCAAGAGTTCTTTGGTGTGGGTAACAATGGCTTTGGCTAGCTCTAGAAAAACCTGGACCTCAATGTGGCCAGCAATGCTTCTAGCAAGTACTCCCATTAATACTTCCACATCGCCAGTAATGTCCTCGACAAGTAGTAGTCGGGGGAGTAGTTCGATGTTGCCAGCGATCTTTTTGTTAATCGATCTAAACAATACTTCCACGTCGCCAATAACCTCCTCGGGAGTTAGTCTAAGGAATAATTCCACACACATCGTCAATAACGCCCCCGACAAGTGGTCTAAGGAGCAATTCTACCTTTCCAGCGATGGCCGATGAGCGCCCCACGGAAAACCCCCAAGTTATCAACCACGGCGCCGACAGGAGGATTTCCATGTTGCCAGTGACTGCCTCGAGATATGGTCCAAAAGGTAGTTTGACACTCCAAGGAATGCTTCCAAATCCCCAATACCGTCCTCGACAGGTAGTCCACGGAGTATTTCCATGTCCCCAACGACTGCCTCCACAAGTAAAAGACGACTGAGGAGTAATTCGATGTTGCAAATGATGACTTCCAGAAGTCATCAGGAGGGTCCCTTGGAGAAGTACCCCAAAGAGTATTTCCATATCACCAACCGCGTCCCCAACAGGTCCTTTAAGGAGTACAAAGATCGACAACACCACGACAAGATTGAGGCGGCTAACAAGGATCTCCGCATCGCGGATGCTGTGCGCAGGGAGCACTCCATGGGGTACTCCAAGGTTGTCAACGAAGCTTTCGATAAGTACACCCGGTCGTACCCTAATGTAGCTATAGATTTGCTCTATAAGCCTTCCAAGTACTATTTCCACGTCGCCAAGAATATCTTTAATGCATTTTAACGAGCACATCCAGGTGACGAACGACGACCTCGATGGATCAGATTAACTAGAAAATATTTCCATATGTGTAACAGCATTCTAGGCAAAACCTAAATGGGGGATATTTACGTATCTGATGGTGTTCTGGGCAAAGGGCGGCCAAGGATTATCTTTATATAATAACGTCAATCAGGTTATCAAGAAGATCTTTGGGCAGTATACTTTTAAGGACTCTCCCGACAAGGTATTTCCACGTCACCAGCGGTGTCATGGATAAGATCCCAAAGTCACACAAGAGCTAAACTGATAGGTGTGTTTCCACGTTGTCGATGAGGCATTCAATAAGGGCTCCCAGTAATACCTCGACAAGGTTGTGTAAACAATCTTATAGATGCATCACCTTTATGATGATTCAACATCTGTTGACTAGATTCCTAGTATGTACTCTATACATACGTATAGTCCCAGACAGCGTTCACGGATTATTGATTGATCGCCGAGTAGGTACCAGAACTATGTTTCCCATTCTTCACCAAAACCATCCTCCACCCGCTATAGTCACCGTGATCCTGCCCCCTCCCTTCGAACCCTATCAATAGCTCAACCAAAGGGTACTTTGTGGGCCTATACCACTATCTAGGTCAAGTGGAGAGAAGCGCCATTCTTCAGCCACTCCTCTACAACCTTTGAAAATACTTAGCTGTTTCAGTAAATATATGAAAGGTTCTTCACACATCTCTCCTCCAAACCAACCCCCCGCGAAAATGATACCTTATGGCTAGCAAAGTCTTAATGCGAGTGTCCAGAGTCTCACTGGCCGCCATCTATATATGGCTTCCAAAAAAAACTCTGCATATTGAACCAATATTCCAGAGGTCCCTAGACTAGTGGTAAACACATGGTACATTCCCAAACTAGCCGTGGGCTAGGTATTGGGATACCGGAAAGAAACTAATGATCAATGGTACGACTCCCATCAGCATCTCTAACAGAACGAGAAGCACCCATGTAGTCTATGAAATAATGCCTTGACTTGCCAAAACCGAATCACGCGAAAGCACTCGACAGCAGCCAAGACGTGGGTTAGGGCTTGTAATCACAGGGGTTATGTTTGAAATCAAGCCAAGAATGCTAGGCAAGGGGCGGAAAAGTAAAGAAAAGGGTGAGGCCGTCAGAAACGCGCTCAGTTGGAGTATAAATATATATATACTTGAATGAATGAAGGGCATGGCATAGACACCGCTGGCGATCAGGAAGTTGAGGTATGTCGCGCGAGCGTTTAAACCATATATTATTTGTCCCTTGGACGAATGAAAGTTGTCAAATTCGCGGCCTGGACCGTGCACCACTTAGTAAGGGGCCTATCCTGCATGTTACGGTAAATATTAACCACAGAAACAACAAGAAATTCAGATGGTTTGCCACACTAGGTCAACATCAGCTGAAAGAGGGAGTTCACGACTTTGACAGCTTTCATCCGCTCAAGGGTTATAGAGAGGCTAGTGAAGCCACGCATGGAAAAAATATGAAATGAGGATAAAGGGCGCCCGTCATGGCCACAGGGTGTGGTCGAGCAGAGAGTTCGAGGGCCCGAGTGAAGCAATTGAGGGAGTCCGCCCGAGGTCCGTCACTGCCGGCCTATCAGCGCGCAGAAAGTAGTACAGCTGACCACTAGAGAGCTTGGTGCAAAGCGTATCAGCTGATGCGAGAAGTCACATTAGATACCAAGGACGGTCTAGGTGTTGATTTACTCACCAGCTCCTATCAGAGGTAGGTAATTCGCCTTCTTAGTCTCATAGGTCTAACTCTTGTGTTCGGCTTTGCTCCGTAACCATGGCAACTCGCGTTTGGCCGGGGGATTTTGGGGGAAGACATTCCCTGCCTAGGTTATGGGGAGGCGAGGCTCTACAAGCGTACGGGGGTGAAGTTGTAACGCTCAGCCACAACAGTTATGGTGTAAAGTCACGCAAACAAATACCCTGGCCGTTCCAACTTCACCCCCGTACGCTTGTACCATAACCTTCATGTTATGTGTCTGTATGAAGCATTAATCAATCAATCAATTAAAAGTATAGATAATAAATAAATAAATAGATTGCTGGTAATCATCAGGTATCACTCGATCTTGCCTCATCCCGGGATGTTGGGATTATTGTTGCGAGCCGGGGAAAATATATCCTCTCTGTAATATTGTGGCAAGTTCTAGACCACTCTTATATTATGTCATTACTGTTCGCCAAGGCTACTACTTTTATAAAAGGGCTATTAAATTCCCTCCTGTATTACAATAAGACATCACAAGAATTACATTCGCTGCCAGAGTCAATATTCAGAGCACGGGAGTTTGTGGATAAGACCTCTGATGGGTCTACTTGGGTTTGACAGGTATGTCGTGCTAGTAATCTTGACAAATCCTCATTAACAAACTTGCTCCTCGGCCTCCTCGGGGGTAGGCCATTAAATTAATGGGGATATAGTTATATATTTTAGGCGGACTACATTACCCGCAGGGTAGAGGAAGAATACAGCCATAGGAAAAGAGATATAGACTTTGATATATATTAAGTTAATATCTTTCTTTGTCTTGTGCGCAAATGATCAAGCTGTAAGCCCTCACTCGAAAACGCTACAAGTGATAGCAAATGGGTCGAAAAATAACAATATGCCTAATAGCATAACGTGTAGTGATGGGCATGAGACGATGTATCTTGAGACATTGAGGCAACATGAGGGGACAAGCTCCTCTAGGGTTAGGATTTGGCAACACACTTGCGGCTTGGTTGATCTAGCGTCGAGGTCACATAAACATGAGGCGACTCGATAGCTTATCAAGACTAGGCCTTTGCCTCGAGACCTTCGAGACTGGATGTGTTGAAGATGAAGCATTGAGTTAGCCACCTTTTATTAGTTTGTGGGTTGAGTAAGTAGCCCTAACCCTAACTATATCCCGCAACGCGGTCATATCCGGCATTGGAAGAGCCCTAGGCCTGAGGTAAGTCTCTGTAGAGTGGGCATCATATTGTGGGGACATGGGCTGATCGCAAGATGGTGCGGTTATCATATTAGCTGAGCCTGGTTTTGTTTCCCCTCGTAGATAAGAACCTGACTGCAAAAATATGGGTGATATAAAAAAGATGACCGTTCTGCTTCTCTAGCTGTAGCTTGGTGCCCCCCAGCACCCCCGTGGTCTGTCTGCTATATAATCATACAAACACGAGGCGAAGTGGGGATGCCACACCCAGCCCAGACTTGGCCCTAGTGAATGCGCACTAAATCTGTACATGTCTGCTCTTACATTTACCCTGAGCTACAGGTATATATACATGAATTATCTCTAGAGACTTATGTGACATAAACTTACTTGACTACTGTACATATCCCCCAAGGACTTCGCGACAGACTGACACTCGGCTATCCAGTGGTCTCAACTGAATTTAAGTTAGAGTCGAGGTATGTACAATATGCCATATTTATGGCTGTGCAACTGCTCTGAATCTAACCTCGACAAACTCTCTGATACTCTGTCTGAGCCTTCACTTCATCCAGTTCTACGCTGAACCGGTGCGCCTCCGCAGCTGCTCTCCCGGTCTCCGCCTTCACCGTTTCCGTCTCCCTTCTGTTTCTCCCTGCCTCTGCCCCTTCCTTCTCCGCCACCCTTCTGAGTCTCTCTTTCTCCGCATTCATCCTTCCTATCTCCGTTCCGAGACTCTCTTTCTCCGCATTAAGCCTCCCCGTCCCCGCCTTCATGTTATCAAGGCGATTTGATTAAGCTCCAAGGGCAGTTCGTTCTAAAGCCCCACCCATCTTTTCAGCCTTATCCGAGGGTGATATCCTCCCCCTCCAGACCTTTGAATACCTTGTGACAGCTAGTTATATCCTCCGGTGCCTAAATCCTAAATAACCCTCCCCCGCTTCCCTCTCAACTGCGTTTAGGGAGCGACATAGTAGGAAGAAATATTTTAGGAAGAAATATTTTAGGACGATATGCCTAGTGGCTGTATCGAAAGGAGGTACAAGTCACCAAGGCCAGCTACCCAGAGCATTGCACTGATTACACGCTGCCATCTTCCAAGACCCGCTTATACTTTTCTCTTTATCTCATCTCGTTACAACGCTAGACGTCTTTCCCGCACCAAATAATACAATAACGATCCTCGTGCCCTTTCTCCCTACAAAAAGTATTTGGCCCTCCAGTCCTCAAACTCCTCTCTCTTCAACGCTTCCATCCTCAACCTCTCCATCTCCGCCTTCACATTCCGCGTCTCGGCGGCCACTTTGTCCACCTTGGCCTTAATCCTCTCCATCTCCGCCGCCATCGCAGCCCCCTTTCCGTCTACCTCTAGATCTGCTCTCTGCTCGCCACCGGCCAAGTGGTTGCGGGTTGCAGCATCGAGGTGCGCAGCCTCCGACAGCCGAAGCGACGCTTGCGCCGTTACCCCCAGGATATGCAGGACGCTGCCGATCTGTCCCTCGGTCAGGCGGTCTAGCTGCTCGGGGGCGAGGAGATGAAGAAGGGCCTGGCTGTTTACTCGGAGCAGCTCGATGCAGTTGTGGGATGCGGGGGTGGCGGTGGGCGCTGTCATGGCACGAGTGTGTATTCGTATTCTATGAACTCGGTAATTAGGACAACGGCCTTGAGGAATATATAGCTACTGCAGAGCTAGAACTCACTGGTCTTGGATTGTAGTTGTTGGGGCGGGGGTGGAGTGCACGAGGAAGACAAGCCGGGCATGCAGTGGAGGGGTGGCTATAGCTGGAGAGATAGATGTGGTCATGGAGGAGCTGCGGGCTCAGGGTCACGTTCAGGGTCAGGGTTATTGGCACTAATATAACAGACAAATTAGCTATCTCCGATCAGGTCCGATAATAGTAATTCTGATCCCATATGCATAGCCAATTTTTCGAGTTATAGCGGTAGCTGGCATAACTTTAAGGAAAAGTTGTCCCCCACGCACCACAGTCCCTAATCTATCTAAACTACTGTTTTCTGCATCTAGAATAATCAAGCAAAAACACCACAGAGAGATTTCACCAGAAATGATATACGCGGACCGTATACATGCATACAGTGACGGAGGCCCCACTACTACGTATGCTGAACTTGTTCTTTACGTTATTATATATATTGAAATGTGCTAGACAAGAGGCTCTGTTATATATGCGAGCGAGTAATTATAAGATACAAAGATCCACCGGTAAACATTTGACTGGCTTGTTATGTATGTACTTTTTGTATTTCCTTGACCCCAAGCTGCAAGCCTGGAAGGATCAGCTGGGCCCCGTTATATATATATATATAAATCCACCGCTCGTACGCTCCCCACGCCGAGCAGGGCCGGATGGGCGCAGGCTAACCAGTCTGGCTGCTTTGACTCTGCTAGTGGTAGATAGGGCTGCTGGCGGGTACTGCGGACGATGTCTCCCGCTTCGGAGATGGAGAATGTTGTTGGGATGGCCTGGCGGAGTTGGAGTAAAGTGACCTTTCAGATTTGATGCTATGGGCAGTCTCTATGACTCCCTTGCCGGGAGAGTTGCTGGCCAAGGTGTCGTACTCGCTGACTGTGGGTGTGGAGCGTGGGGTGTGATTTCTCGAGGAGGCCGCGCTGTGTCTGCGGGTTTTTCTCAAGAGGTTGTTGCTGATGGGCCGCTTCCCCCGGCTGCATTTCGACATACGGGGGTCCTCGTACCCAGATAGGCGGGGCGAACGGGCCTCACGGCGGGGGCTACCTTGGCTCGAGTGCGTGTGTTGCGACGTGTCGGAGGGCGCGACTTCATATTGATATGAAGTAGGGGAACCGACCCCATACGGCTCCGCGTTCTGACGGACCAGGCCAAAGCCTTGCTGCTGGTGTAAAACCCCAAGCAGCAGGCCATGCCGAAAGATTTGGTTCTTCTCCTCCTGCACGCGTGTTTTCACATCTTCTTCACGCTCCCTCCTGCGTTGCCCCTCGGCCTCATCCATTCTGCTCAACAACTGTTTGCCAATGCCCTCGATGCGTGACTCTGCATCATTTATCTTGGCCGAGAACTCTTCTCGTATGCTTCTAACCGTGTTCTCGTTGGTTGCAAACCTAGTGTCGTGAGCCTCTCGACCCTGCTGGAGCTCTGTTATCAAACTGTAGATATTCTCGATATGGTAGGCCGTGGAAGCATTGGTAATCGTTCCGGACGCTCGAGAGGACGGCTCCGTGTGTTGGTTGACCACAGGTGTTGCTTGCGCGGGTACGGAATCCCCGCCCCAACCGGCCCCCCGCAGCCTCACCTCCCCAACAGACTTAGACCTACTAGCGGCTACTCTCCGGGAATCACTACGAGCAGATCCGCTCCTAGCTCCCCAATTGTGGCCACCGCCGCTCGCTGGTATCGGTGAGATTCGTGTCGTCTCACCTTGGGCTACCTGTGGATCCTCATCGGTGGTCAGGTCAACGAAATCGCGAGCCGGCGTCGCCCGGCTGGGAGTGCCGGTCTCCGTCCCCGTATACACACTGGTGGACCGATCGCTGACGGAGGCGGGTCGTGGGAGCCAGGGCGGTATAGCCGCGGGGTCGTCTGGGCCAAACGGGGAGTTTTCGTAGCCGGGACTGACGCTATCACCGGAGGGTGAACCCCTTGTTGGGACGAATGGGTTACGGAAAGCCATGTGAGATATGAGATATGAGAGATGAGAGATGAGATATGGAGGGTAGAGTTCTGGCCAAAATTTCAAAGTGAGTCGATACTTTTTGTTTGTAGGAAAACACACAAAGTGGGCGAGTACTCTGCTCCAGGCCCCCTCCCAGAGAAAGATAAGCCTTCCCTTGGCAGACTTGGCTGTCTGCCTGAATTCAGTTTCTGGGATAATGGAGATTCTGACCACTCACGACCTGAGACCCAGATTTAGAACGTTTGGCTGCACCGCTGGTAATAAGCGCGCAAATTGCAAAAATCCAGGTGGTTAGCAACCTAATGTGCAGCAAATTGGCGCGGGGTAGTTGTCACTAGGCTGCCATAACTTGGTTGCCTGAAAATCAATTCGCGTCTCTTCACCAGCCTTGCTAGGCTGCCTTCTCTATCCTGATCTCATGCGACAATATTAACCTTGGCTCCCCACACGATTCTACGTCAACCAAACGTCCCCCGCTCTCACGTCTCTTCGCCTCAACTATAATACACATTCTCACGTTTCTACAATATGGGTAACAATGGTTCGGTAAGGACGATTCTTGACCGTCAGCCTCTAGGAACCCTCATCCACTAACAAGTAGCAGAAAGCCGAGGCGGATCGTCAAAGAGAGGAGAATGCAAAGCTACTAGCCGAGATTCAGAGACTGAAGGAGCAACAGCAGAAGTTGAACGATGAGAAGCGTGATCTTGAGTTGAAGAGCACCAAAGCAGAAAATGCAGAGAAGGAAGAGAAACTGCGGAGACTAAACGAAAAGCTGGAACAGACCAAGAAGGACCACGAGATGATGGAGGCTCTTCGCAAGTCCGAGGAAGAGAAGAGGAGGCTGGAGGAAAGAATTAAGCTGGACAAGTTCGCGAGGAAGATTGAAGAAGAGGCGAGAGCACGAGTTGAGCAAGAAGTGTGGTTGCGCCAGGAAGCCGAGAAGAACCTAGAGGAAGGAATCCCTCCAGAGAAATACCCTACCGGCGACCAAATTGCAGAAAAGAGAGCAGCCCTTGGATACCAGGAAGGCCTTCTACACATTGCTATCACCGGTTGCTCTGGATCAGGCAAGTCTTCGTTGATAAATGCTGTCCGCGGCTATAAAAACCCCAAAACTGGCTTGTCTGCTTTTACTAGTATCGACTCAGTCATCAACGCTCTCTCTCCAGGACATCTTGCCCCAACTGGAGCCAATGAAACAACTACGAAGATCGAACGGTACGCTGACCCGCACCATGCACGAAGAAGCCTGGCTTGGTATGACGTCCCTGGGGCTGGTACAGTCCGTGTACGAGATTGGCAGTATTTCAACGATCAAGGCTTGTACATCTTCGACCTCATCATGATTGCTGTCGGCGTCCGTATTACCAAGACCGACATAGACCTTCTATTCCATTGTAAGCGATTCAACATTCCCACCTTCTTTGTACGATCCAAAGCAGATCAACACATAAGGAATATGGCGGACGACGATGGGAGCTCTGAGGATGAAGTTCGTCCTCATTATATCGAACAAACCCGCGCTGCGTTCAACAGCATTTTAACCGAAGTGGGGCTACCACCACAAAAGATTTATATCGTTAGTAAAGAGAGTCTTCGATTACTCAACGACGGCAAGAGACCTGATCCAAAACGCCTTATCGATGAAGAGGAGCTCATTAGAGATATTACCGATGCACTCCATAAGTGGTCAACCCCGGTCCCCGCCGAAAAATAGAGCGCAGGAGGCATATTGGGCTTGGATTTCCGTTAATTGTTTTCCCTTTCTGTTCATTTCTTTGGCGTGCGCGATCATTGAGGCAATGTTATGGGATAACGGATGGTGGTAGTAGCCAATCGAAGTTTGGGATATCTGCGTTTACAGCTTAGGGCAATTGGATTCTTTTCTATTTCATTTTTTATTTTTATTTGTACTAGCAATAGTAAGAATCGAGTTGACTTTACACCGCTAAATTAGTGTCCATGGTCTTATGCTTGAACAGGATAGAACCCGTCAAACCACGAGATGAATGTTTCTATTGAAAAACAATCACCACCTCCGAGAAATCCAATTCACTCCAAGTCCCAGGATTCAACCTAAACGATAAGGTAGACAATACACAAAAACCGCGCATATACAGATATTCCCGACCTTGGTAACTCTAAGAAATTACCATGCTATGCATCTAAAGTATTAACACCTACTTCCGGCCATCCCCGGAGGACATGAAGACGCTGTATGCTCTCCTCCATCCCTACCCACAAAGGCTCCGTACCCATACCGTGCCCCAGTGTTCTTCAACTCCTCCATGCGCACTCGCGGAGTAGTGTCTCCCTCACCACACCACATACCACCTTTGCATCACTATATACAACAACGAAATAGAGGAGGATAATTCCCTTAGCGTATCCAACTATCGCAATGCTAATAGTGATCATTGTCGTACTCACCGATACTCGCTCACCACGAAAAGAACCAGTAAATGCAAGTGACAGAAGCAGGGATAATTTGTGGGAGAGATTATCGCCACTCCATATAGATTATCTCTGGTTCTTATAGTGGTAGACAAGTATGTATGCAGATATACCGAGTATGCAATGTAGTAGTACTACATGGGTAGGGGAAAGCCTCCAGAACTACGGTCGTGGAGACTTTCCCCGACCATATATACCCGTATATACATATCACACCTAGACCTCTTAAACCATAACTAACCCATACACATCCTCGTCCTCCGGAACATGCCCGACCCTTGCGCCCCTTTCCCGAACTTCATCTAAGTACCCTAAGGACTGCAACGTTTTTACACTCAAATCCCAGGCGGGAGATAAAAGGGTCCTCCTACTCGGCTCCCGATCAAGTCCCGACTGTATGTCGGGGGTGGGGTAAAACAGTCGGAGTCTCAAAACTATGTCCGGCCCTCACTCTACATACAAGAATATTTTTTCGGGCACCGTGTAGTACAGTTGGACTCTACTAATTGCTTGAGGGACCACCGTCGTCCAGTCAGCGAGATGTGGAAAGGGATGGGCAAGGCGGTCAGAACCCACCCTAGGGGGCCGACCTTCGATCTCCCATGTAAAGCCCGGGTGAGATTGGTCCAGTGGCGGGTGCGAAGTTGGATCAGCGTTGGGGGAGGTGTGCTGTACCATGGCCAATGCCGCATCCTTACCCCCCTCTTTTCGGTACACAGCTATGTTTGATACAATCAAGACTCTACTTACCTAGTCTCCTATCCATCACACTCTCGATTCCCTATGTCGGACTCTAAAATATGTTATCGGGCTCTGAATTGTGATCTCGGAGTGCAAGATGTGATATAAGAGGCCGAAATATGATATCGGGGCCAGAATAAACGTGCGATCCGTTCGGGCGGGTGGCCTGCATCTTCACCTGCGAGAAATTACTCCCGCCCTGTCAGCAAATGTTATCTGCAGCAAACCCCTGATCGGTATGCATGTATTGATCTAAAAAGATCCGGGCGAGGACAAGATTCCTGGTATAGACCCGGTCCAGTCCAGAATCAGTGTGAAAGAAAGAGCAGGGGGTTCTCAAACTTCGGCATCATCTCTCTGCCAGACCCGCCCACTTTTTTTCTCCCCGGGAGTGCATACATGGACGTCATCTCGGTGTATTCGCATGAGAAGGCGCCTAAAAAACACAGCGAGCAAGCCAAACACCACTCAAGGACTCGCTCCAGCACTCTAAAAGGGCGCCCTCTGCCAGCTACGGGGACTTTGGAGCGACCGCAAAGGATACCGCTGGGGAGTGCTTGAAGGAAGGCGTACTTCCTAGACTTTTCATATCTTGTCTGGTTGAAAAGTTCTTTTACCATAGTTCATGCGACGCCCGCACACGCGACACCGCACAACCGACACACACAACCGGCAGCGAGCCCACCCCACATCATCTAAACCACCGCAGCCTGCAAAGTTGGGAACAAATAGATAAAAAAAACCCCTTCCGAAGACGAGATGCCGAAGCGGGACGCTACCTCTCGGCCCGATCCGGAGGCGATGGCTCCCCCCCCCGCCTCCGCCTCTGTCAGCAACAACGCGTCCGGATCCACCCCCAAACGTCGTCGCCGCTCCTCCGCAACCATCCCCTCCCCCGCCACCAACCCCCTCCTCCTCCTCCCCTCCACCTCCTTCTACACCATATCCCAATCCTCCACCCTCAGCCTCCGAACCCACCTCGACACCCTCCTCGCCGCCCTTACCCCAAAGATTCATACCCTCCTCACTTCCTGGGCCACACATGCTACCACACTCCCCGACAAGGACTTCCAGACCCTCGATTGCACCGTCAAGATCCTCCAAACCCACCAGCCCGACCCCACCAAAGTCTGCCCCCTCCTTGCAGAGCTCGGTGACCCGACAACTCCCGAGACGCGCATCATCACACTCTCCCTGCTTGTCCAGGTCGCGCTGCGTCTCTTTTCCGCCCTGGGTGGGCGCCCCCGCAACAGCGTCCCCGGAACCCCCGATACGGAGAACCCCAGAGTCGCGTCTTCACCCCGCAGCGCGTCCGTCACGTCCCGATGTCACCAGCGCGATGGCAGCAGGTCGGTCCTCAGCACGCACCCCTCCCCGGAGGTCGCGCACATCATCCCTCGTGCTGCAGGGAACATTGGCGGGAGCGCGTTCTGGTCGCTGGTCGATATGTTTTTGGGTGACGGGGGCGCGGAGGAATTGAGGGCGTTTGCCTTTGGGGATGCCGAGGATGGACGCACCGATACGGTGGCCAATACAATGTGTTTGAACTCGTTGGAGCATGGATCGTTTGATAAGGGCGAGTGGGAGCTTGTGCCACTGCTGGAGGGCTTGCTGCCGTATTCGGCATCCACATGTGTTGAGGTACGTACAGAACCCCCTCCCCGGGCCGGGGAAACGGGAAGAAAAGAAACTACCCAGCTAACCCACTCACCAGTATCCAGCACGCATCGGCTTTCTGTCCAGAGAGCCTATCGGCCTCGCCATGTATACTACCACGGCGGCCGGCGGCATCCGCATCACTGGCGAAATCATGGACGGGCATGTCATCACGCTGCGGACGCCCAACCCGGGGGAGCTCCCTCTTCCGCATCCTTTGCTGCTGCAGATGCATAGCGTGTTTGCGCGCATCTTTCATCTTAAGGCGTCTGCTGGCTACCCGGAGAACGAGGGCAATGAGGGAAGCGACGAGTGGGTTGGCGATGCGGTGGAGGGTAGTGAGGGCAGTGCCAAGTGGGTCGGCGATGCTGTGGAGGTGGATAGATGGGCTGAGCGATTAGCGGGTAGGCTATTGGCGCTGGGGCAGGTGGAAATGGCGGAGAGAGTGGACGGGTGGGTGGGGTCCGTGCCACTGGGGGTCGTAGAGGTGTCGGAGAATGAACTGCTGAAAGAGGAGGGAGTGGAGGGGAAGGAAGAGGAGGAGGAGGTTGGTGGCCAGAGGCAGGCGCCGACCCCGGCAGCATCAACGCATGCGGAGCGGATAGAAAGGAAGAGGAAGAGGGAGGCGAGTGTCGAGTGTTGGCCTGGCCAGCACAGTAGCGTAGGCCACAGTGGTAATGGCCCTTAGAAGATACCTGCCTATCAGAGATACTTAGTCGAGGGGAGAGAGCTTACCTCTCCTTCTCTCTCCTCTATCAAGAACAATTACTACTATCCTACCTATTATCTTCCTTCGGCCGGCCTAAGGGGGGGGGGGGGATTCGGGGAACTCATATGACTCTGCCTCGGGCTTGTCATCCGACGTTGCCGAAGCTCTTTCGGGCGCCTTAGGGACAGTTTTAGGGTTTTGGGGTTGGATCTTCACCCATCACGGTAGTGGGGACCAATGGATAGGTTGCGCCGGAGGTCCTTGACCTATAGCAACTGCGGAAAGGTCGGGTATGCGGCTGGCCTCTAGGCCACAGGATCCATATGCATATGGGGAGTCTTGACGTCCCGGGGATCATGTGAGTTTCGAGTTGGGCGCACTTAGGATGAAATAATATGAATTCTAGTCTTGTCGATCCCGCAGCTCCAGCATCCATATCTACTACTGAAGCACTCACTGATAGATTAAAATGAACTCAGTAGAAGCAGGTAAAGTCTTAGAATGTACGTTGCTCTCCGCGTACACGCATCTACTTACGTCCAACCTACATGCCCTTTCTTTTTTGTTTACTTGATTAATTACAAACCTACATAGCCTAGAAGTCTTAGGAATAAATCCTTTTGTCCGTTGATAGCTAGAATACTCTAAAATAAAAACCTATGGCTCTAAGAAAACGATCTCCATACGAATTTCTTGCCTTCAAATCAGCTCGTACACGTAAATATATATAGATATAATTAGGTTAACATATATTACATCCAATGATCCCAACCTATGCACCCCCGCGGTAGTCTCTGCTTTTCCTTTTGGCCCTTCCCCTTTCCCTATCGGATATCCTCCTCTGTCCATGTACCCTTAAACCTAGTTCCCTGATAAAAAGATACCCACTCACTTGATTAGGCCCATTCCTCTTGTGTGTTTGGTAGCGACTCGATATTCTGGGTCCAGTTCGTATTGTCGTGATGAGGAAAGAAAGAAACGATTGATGGTATTTTCACGGAAGAGGGTGGTGGTGATTGCGGGGTAACATCATAATGGATGGCAGATTTCATTTTCCTTATACAATAAAGGCGGGTAAAAAGGTAGGCCAGGTCATCACATAAGGTTACGAGTGATGATCTGTGATTCAAGATTTAATGGTTTATGCACGCAACTTACAGGTAATGGCAGAAAGCTAAGCTCCCCGTACCGGAGGTCGGCAAATTTCCTCATCAATGGATAGGGAAAAAAAAGAAAAAAAGAAAATAAAACGAGTCAAAGATTTAAGTTTCGTGCCGGATTTGCTGTCTCTGATACCATACACAACGGGCCGGCGTTGCTTCTTAATTCTTATCGTACTCCGTATAGAATTGGCTTGTAAATGTATCGTTGGATCCGATATAAGTAGTGATGGCGTATGGGGATTTCCCGTAAGCATATGACTGTCTGCGGTGTTGGGCACTCCCTCTATGGTTCTGTTCACGATAAATCAACAATCTGGCCATTGAGCTTGCCAACCCTAACCCTGGGTTTCCCACACTTTTTGGGCTCGAGCTCTTACAATATCAATGCGGGCCGGAGTACAACAAGTAGTTTTGGATTGCCTTGATTAAATACACTTATTCCTCCACTTCCCGAATTCTTCTATGTGATTTGAAAACCCTTTCTGTGAACTCTTTTATGCCGTATATCATCCCTTCCTCGTATGCTTTCAATATCCGTTGTGTCTTTCTGTAATATTTTCCTATTAATTCCGGCCCAACTGACTCCACAGCCTTGGGAGTGATCCCCCGAAGCGCATCGATTGAATAGGCACAATTATCTCTTGCATATCTCTTTGCACTACCCCAGTAGTATTCTATCCAATTGAGTTTGCAGTGAAATTTAGGAAAGAATAGAACTCTGTGTCCACGACTCTCCGCTCCTCTCCCCCTTTCTCTTCCACTTCTTCCCTCCTTCTTCCCCTTCTTCCCCTTCTTCCCCCCCCTCTCCCCCAGCCTTCAAGGGCCCATGGGACAGGTTCGAGCTCTGCCTCTACCCCTGCCCCGATGGCGTCGGGGGTACTAGGCACTACTACAAGGGACACTGGGGTATCCCGGTTCTGTGTGTTTTCCTGTATGCGGCGGGCGCTGGAGATGTGGTTGGGGGGTGCTGCTGCTGCTGCCTCTGCTGGTTTTTTTCCTGGTCCTGGGCGCATATATGGCCATTTTTCTCGCTCGTTTGACAGCATCACGGAATATCACTCGCGAGAAACCTCCTCTTTGTTTTATAAGTTGATATGTATCGAGCAAAAGACCCAGTTCTGAGGTCTCCTATATATCCATAAATATAGTAGCTACCACACACTAGACAATAGTCCTAGGCACATTTGACTGACCTTCGGTATGATGACTACTAATTCACTTTCCTGTTTACTGAAAAGTCCGGTACAATATTTGTGAGGATTGGACTCTGCTTTATCGTCCCATTAGAACACTGTGTCTTCTTTCTGTCGTGTATTATGATCATATAGTACGTTGTCTCTAGATCTATTCATGACCATCACAAATCAATTACTTTCATTGTAACTGCCTTATGCCTAGATCCATCCTTTCTCGCATTAGAGCTATTCTCAACTCTCAATCGACCCATTTCCCCCATCGCTACCCCCGCCTATTACTTATTTTTACGTTTAAAAGGATTTTTACTATAACAGAAAGATAAGACATAACTAACCCCAGACACCTCCAAACCGTAAATTCGAAAAACCTATCATTGCGAGTACACAAGAGACCCGAGAGGGACACCCAGAGCAGAAAGCTATAGCAACTCTGCTATGGGACAAGAAAGGCATCGAGGCGGCTATAACGATCTGGAAAGCATTTCAAAAGAGGAGAAGAGAAACGGGAGATGAAGATGGGGAGGAAAGGGAGGAACGAAGAAAAGGGCAATATGGATGGGGAGGACTGGAGAAAGGAGTGACCCTCGATGAACGATAAGTCTCGAGATAGCGAGGGGGTCAGGAGAGAGAAAGAGGCAATTTAGAGTCTGTTTTGGTCTTTGTTTTCCGTGTCTCTTCGAGTTGAATGATAGTGGTGGGGGCAAAGGGAGGAAAGCTCACCTGCTTCGGGAAGAGGAAAGAGGTAGTTGCCACAGACTAAGGGCTGCATGCATGTATGAAGTACAAATAAATAATAAATAACAACCTATCATTGAAGCAAAGACGCCACGTTACGGCATATAAATAAAAGGGCATTCCAACAACTTGAAAATGAGTTACAGATGTGGCCAGTAGTCCGCCCAGGATGGTGTCAAGAACATCTCACTTGATACCTCACGTAAACTCAAATATGACTCCACCGTGATGAACCCAACAGAAAAGAAATAAAATCCAACAAAACAAAGAGTCAGCCAGATTGCAACCTGATGTAAAACATATCTTGTAGTCCTTCTCTTTTGCATCCGGAGTCCCTCCTGCTCCCGACTTAGGGTTTCACCTTTATTCGCATGTTTCAGGCAAACCCCATCCAACTCATCCAAAATATAGCTGAAAGACTTGAAAAATCCAGAAGGCCTAAGATGGAATTTCCACAACCCTGCAATAAGATCTTGCTCATATTCGGTGAAGTTTGCGATAAGAAAGATACCCAAGCAACAGTAGCACATTGCCAATGAAGACATCCGCCACAGCCATTTTTCTGTGTTAGATGGGAACAGCTTATTCCAGGCCGCTGCGTGTAGTGTGCCTGTCAAGCATATTAAGCATGCTTCAAGAAGTAATATGAAAGTTCTTTGTTGCAGGATTCGTTTCTTCTCATCCCCCGATCCATCTTCCAAATGTAGATAGTACCCCGTCCGCCTGTCATCACGACCCTTGCGCTCACCCACATCGACTTGAATGACAATGTCGTACAGAGCTTTATTATGGAATGCGATAAAGGTTCGTGGCGACTGTATTGTGATAAAGTTTGGTTCGTTCGACCTATAAACCCTGCTCTTTACCGCATGGTACTGCAATGCACCTTGCCCCGCCTTCTGTGCCTCTTGCTCCTCTTCCGCCCCAAATTCCGAATTAAACTCGTAGAGCGGATTGAATCCGATAGGGTTGGGCCCGCCCGCACCCGGTTGAGTTAGGTGAGTTGTAGAGGAGGTAGCTGAAATAACAGTCACTTGAAATTAAGAGAATTAGTAAAGGTTTATGTTTTGATATGGATCTATAGGTAGTGATAACTTACTAGTGGGTGATTTGGGATCGGAGGTCTCCTCTGATACGCCCCGCTTCATTAATTGTATCCTGATCGGTTCGTTGACGTCCAGGGGTTTTTTCCACCAGAGTGCGTAGATTATCGCCGTTCGAACGACATGGATCAACACATGTACCTCTAGCAAGCTAAGTGGTAGTTCCGCTCTCCATCTTGTTATTGAATTGACGACTAGCCACAGGGCCTGTATAACGGCCAAGAACTTTCCGAAGGTGCTTGCTTTTCCTTTATCAGTAATGGCTGTATATTCGAAGCTGCGTTCATCAATAAGTCTATTTTGCATGTAATAAATAAATCCCGTAGGTGTCAATATGGCTCTATACGGTCGGGGTGGTGGTACTTCTTCTGGTGTCATCCAGGGTATAATTTTTTTCAATTTGTTCTTTATCCTCCAGGACATTGGTGGCTTATACTCTTTCACCCAATCTTCCTCATCTCCAGATGGCTCCTTAATCTCATCCACAATGAATCCTCCCATTACGATGAAGAACGCGACTTTCATATCCACCTTCCGCTTGATTTTTTCGACATCTTTGGCATCATTATACTCGTCCCATTTGAAGTTCCGCCACGCATCCCTAACTCTCTTCGCTGTACGGTACTCGCCGATAGCGCAAATGAGTAGTCCTTCGGGCACCACAATCGAGACAATCATGAGGACAGCTTTGTAGTATAAGCGCTGACTGCCACTGCAGCCGGGCACAACATTGGGATGGACCGCAGTCCATATGCAGAAGATAAAAGTGGCGGTACAAGATATGAGGATGCCGACTGTGCCACGTCCGTGTGGCTCCGACGCAAAGACTGTTTCGCGGCCAATTGTCGTGATAGTGACATTGCCTTTGCCGGCGGGGGCTGCGAGGGCATTCGGGGTAAATACTAGGAATATCAGGGCCATCCAGGCGATACCGGGGGTAACACTCATCCTAGGGGTGGTTGAGGGGTGGGTATGGGGAAGATAACTTGGGACCGTCTCCGAGAATATTTCCTTCGCTGAAGAACGAATACAATGTAGGGGGTATATTGAGAGTAGATTTCAGGACAGTAAGAAACTTGTACCCCCTTGGTGCCAGGGCCTTTTGTACTTTTATCAACAGGACGCCCCACATTTTGACAAGTAAAACGAGGCTGAGAGCGAGCTCACATCTCACATATATTCTTATCATTTCCTCTTATCTCAATCATTTCCCCGATGAGCACTAGCTGTAGGTTAACTGCGCATTAGTGGAGTGCTATGCGCAGGATCGGGGTCGTAATCGAGTCTTATCTGGTACTCATGTGGCAAGGATACACAAAACACCAGCCCTACTTTTCGTCCTTTAGGATTGACTCCATGATTCGATCCTGCAGCGCAAAAACATACACCGAGTCCTGTAAGAGAGTAGAATCGGAAATGATCTGTACTCGCTATCCACCATAAGAACCTGAAAATGCAGGTGCCAATATTTGTATGGCCAAGACGATTCTCCATGCAAATTATCCCTGGTTCTTATGGTGGATAGCGAGTAGTAATAGAAGCTCGCTATTGGTCTATTTTGCAGTCTGCCGAGCATTTCCAACTCAAACTAGCCTTTCTGCTGTCTCACCGCGTGCACGCGGTACTCTAGCGCCTGTTTACCAGAGTGCTTTTGAATCCTAACCTATCAATGTGAATTTGCTGGCCATCTGACCATCCCACTCGAACTTTCCCTGGTTACTATCGGTATCGTGTGGGGCAAAATGGTGGTAGTAGTAAGAACGTCCTGAAGGTCAATAAGTATTGTAATAAGTATTTACAGTCGCAACCGATATGCCGGATTGCCAAGATTCTAAGGATTTCGTATGGGATAGCAAAAAACCCGAGATAGCAAATTGATTTACGGGACAGCAAGGGATCCAGAGTATTCAGATCCGGCATATCGAGTTGCGACTATACTACTTTAATAACATTTGCGCGCTAATTCGTGCATTTTTACGCCAACTACAAAATGGATCCCGGCTTGCATACTTGCTCAGCTCCGTCGACGTTCATAATTCGTTCGATTCATACACCAATAAAACAGATATCTGTGACGGAGAATCTTACCTAAAGTAGAAACACATTTATGATGGAATTTACTAAGAGTAAAAAAACAAAAAAAAGAAGCCTTTGTCTCTTTGCATCATCTACTATGTACTAGATTACATCGGCTTTCGCACCTTCTCGAAAGCTGATTGGCCGGGAGTGTGAAACCCTAACCCAGAATGGCAACCAGCCCACCCAAACCAAATGCTCCCAGTACCGGAGTTGGAGTTAATTCAACTACTACAGATATCATAAGGTAGGAGAAGGGAGCGGAAGGATAGGGAGAGGCGGAGTTGGGGGAGGAGGGAAAGCGGGGGCGTGGCGCAAACAACTCATGTCTTATAGAGCGCAGAAGCGATATTGGCGTAGATACATGTATCTACATGAGAGTAAACTTACACAACTCGCGGTCGCGGTGGTAACCTACTACTATGTCTTGTAAAGTGGTGCTTTTTCTTGTGTGCGAGTTCACGGCTTGATAGTGGCGGAGTTCAGGGCGATTGTGGCAGGTTACAGGCGATTGTGGCGGTTCACTGCATGGAGGTTCACCGGCTTGCACCATGGAGTTCTGGCGCACCATGGAGGTTCACCGACTGCGCGCTTAGGGTGTGGTGTCGGCAGGTCTTGCGCCTGCGGAGTTGCGGTTCCGCACCAAAAAGCCGTTTCGGCGCGAAAATAACCCCAGTGCGTCAGCGCCCGACATTCGTGACACGGTGGGTATATGAGAATGGGTGTTGAAATTCTCCAAGAAAAAAATCTTTTTTTGAGAAAAAACTTTTTGATCCTCTACTATTGACTGCTACCAATACTACTGATTCCCACCATACTATTGACTCCTACCAATATCATTGGGAATACTTTTTGATATTCTGACTCTCTACTGATAACCGCACACTACTCACACCCAGCTCTCAAAACAATTACTACACATAAAATTTGTACGTTATATGATTGATTCCTCAATACGGGATAAGTTGGGATTAGAGAACTGATTATGGGGATATTTACAGATTCCGAATAGGTTAACGGTTTTTGAAGATAACTATATATATTCATTACCTTAGCCAGTATGTCTACCAGAAGATGTACGAATGCAGAAGGGAGAAATCCTTGGAGGATTATAACCTAGACAATAGAGGACAGCCGAGAAGACATTGCCGTGAATGCTTAGTAGGTATCAATTGAGCGAAATGATAGTATTTATACTGATGATAGAAAATAGAATAGAGATACTATCAGAAGACAACGTCGGAATCAATTACGGAACGATGAAGGAAATAATCAAATGAATGTAAGGAAATATTGGAGATATTTTAGACTTTTTGATCCTAATAGATACCATAGGAAATTGCAAGACCACAAAGACAACCGGCATTGCCTCTAGCATTTTTGTCGCCGCGTGACGTTGGAGATCGCGAGCGGGAATGATGATTTGCAGCGAGTGTAAATGCGGTCGTTGGATATCTGAGCGAATAGGTAGTAGCAGTATGATCTTGCCACGTTTTGAAGTCTGTTGCAAAAAAGGGGATGTTATCTTGCCTGATTTACGCCCGGCGCCTGAGTATTTGCGGTATTTGTTGGAATCATTAGATCTTGTTGCAGAGAGTTCAGAAATAAAATTAGAAGTACAAGCTCGCGTTAGCGTTCACGGTGAAATATAATGCGACAATGGAAACTGCAGAGTTGGGGCGGGTGTCGCGTGTTTTCAAATCGTAGGGAACTTTATCGTTACTGGGGCCAACTAGATCCGCTCCTGCTGCGATCTGCTTTGCGCAACTGTATTTTTATGATCGCGGTATCTTTCTTCGAGCGCGTCGAAACGACGTCCTCGGCACGTTACTATCTTAGAACGTTTGACAAATGAGTTGAACAATGTAAACCCTTTCGTTGGGGTTTATAAGACAGCAAAAGAACGTTTAGCCTCTGCGTCTTCTCAGGATGGGAACGCTTGGGTACTACTGAATCCTCAGCTACAATTGATTCTAGAGAGTGGGGCAGACCGACGCCGTGAAAATTTACCTACAAGCAATGAAGTAGCGGTCATACTTCCAGATGAATACGGTCAAGCAGGTTTAGGCATGCTTGCATCTAAAGCCTACGGAGAACAATCTGTTCAGTATTATAAATCCAAATCACGCTGCGTATATGCCGTTGCATTACGTTTTGTTATTCCCCTGTGGTGACTTGGGTTACCATTGGAGCCTTGAGCTACGGAATGAAGGAGGTCTTTCGGAAAAAACCGAATAAAGCCGCTTTTTATAGGTAAATTTGACTCTTCGATAAAAATATATAATGAATTAATACTCACATACATTAGATATCGGTTACATGAGCGGGGAACAGAGCCAAAAACATTGTTCTTGGGGCAAAGACTGTTACAGCAATATTTGGTTGATGCGTGGGCTGTCTGCGATCAGAATAAATTAAACTGGATCCGTTTGAACCAAAATCAACTCCGTTCAGATTTGTCTGATAGAACTGCAGATCGTTAATTCATGAAGACTTTAATCACGAAGAAGGAGGCGGAGAATTATTCTAGAAGCAGGTATCTTTGAGGCGACCGGTATATGCAACAGCTGTTTCAGGACTCTATGGCGATTGTTCGTCATTTTGGCCGGCCCACCCTGTTTATAACATTTACTGCAAATCCCAAGTGGACAGAGATTGTAGCGGAGTTGAAACCGGGGCAAACGGCTGTGGACAGGCCTGATTTGGTAGCCAGGGTATTCCATATGAAACAACAGGAGCTTCTTAAATAGTTGAAACATAAAGGTGTATTTGGTAGATATTTGGGCTGCTTTCATGGACACAAGAGACTGTGTAGGATGGGCGGACTGGGACTGGACGGATTGGGATTATTGTGCGTATGGAAGGAAGGATTTGTAAGAAGAGGTTCTACGAGGTTCTGTTACACGGAGAAATGAGTCATAGTGGGGTTAGGCGGAAGTATGAGTCATGTTAAGTGAGGGGTTGTTGGATATATAAGGGGGGCAACGGGGCCTACTTGTGTTGTTCTTTTCCTTTCTTTCTTACCTGATATGTACATATCTACCAATTCATTATAGTTTCTCTTGAAACTATCATTCTTTCTTATCTTATATTAAGCTCGCTTTGTCTTATCGGGGTTAAGCATTCATGTTCATTGCGGCAGGCAAGCCTACTGCACCTGCGAGATTACATTGCGTCGTCATCCGCACTGTGCGTCACTACAATGTCAGCAACACAACCCCCACCTCCACCCACTACCAGGGTCGTTGATGGGGTCACCCTCAATGGAAGTTATCAGATTCCTCAAACCTTTGTCGAGTTCCAAGCCGTTGAGGATCTACACTATCATTATGTTCACCTACGTGCACTTCTTCAGGAAGGAGATCGGTGGAAGACAGAACGAGATGCTAGCCGAACACTACATGCTACTACCAGGAATGAATTAACGTGAAAACAGTGGAAGTCGATAATAATCGCGCGATCGTACGCGGGTTCGCCTGGAATTCCAACTCACATGGCCACCACCACCACTACCACCACCATCCTTGCACCACCGCGCGCGCCAAATAACCCTCCTCCCGTCTTCCGCTCCGAGAAGTTTCCAGACCCTCCAAAGTTTAATGGAACCAGGAAGGAGCTACCCGGGTTCCTCAACCTTCTTCGGACCAAACTCAGGGTCAACCATGATAGGTTCCTGAACGAGGAGGCCAAAGTCTTTTATGCAGTAAGTCGGTTGGAAGGGAAGGCACTAGACCAGGTCATCCCCATGGCCTCGGGGGATGCTCGCTGTCTCAGTTATTCGCTGTTGAGTTCCTGGAGGCTTTGGGGCCCGAGCGCGTGAAGGAGGCTCAGAAGCCTCCGACAAGGCAAAGGAGACTTCGCTTACCTAACGATTCTTGCGCATTATGGGCGGTGGACTACTGATGAGGAAGCCAAGAAGACGCGCAGAGGCGGGATTATCCGATGGCGCCGAGATCTGATGATTCTGGGGATACCATGACGGAAGGGTTTGATGCCTATGTAAGGAGGCTGATGACCATGGATAATAGGATCCGTCTTAAGAAAAGATCTTGCGCCGCTGAAGCCTATGGGACAGTTCTTTGCCGGCCTGCTTCTTTCTCCATCTTATCTGGAGCCTTGCAGCGTGGGCCTCTCAGCTTTACAAACCATTTCGACCCTCTGTGCAGAGGAAGGTATACGTTCGCGAATGGACGTAGCCAGACTTCCCCCGCCGAAAAGAAATGGAGAATGGAGAATGGCCGTGCTGTCTTGCGCTACGTCGTATTTTCTTCAATGTCACGAGAATCGTCACATGATCCTCCTCTATGAGAGCGCCCTCTGACGCCCACCTGCTCTTCTTTCCTATCACTCCGATTCTGACCTTCTTAACATGTAACCTGCTGATGTGGTTTTTTCTTCTTGCTTGAATGAGTCGGGTTTTCACTAGTCGCAGTCGATGTCATGGCGCCGCAAGTGTATGAAGGAATTTTCTTTATCCGCATTTTCTATTTCAGGTTCTTCAATTTCGGTTGTAGCAGAGGAGGAGTTAAATGGAGATCATTTAGTTGTTGCTTGTAATATTGTAAACAATAAAGACTCCATTCCTACTTATGCTATGATTGATACTGGGGCCTCGGGATTTGCGTTTATTGATGAAACTTTTGCGCGCCATCACCAACTTCCTATTCTCCCACTCAAAATACCTAGAATTCTTGAGGTAATTGACGGACGACCCATATCTTCGGGACAAATTACTTCTATATGCCAGGTTCCTCTTCAGATTGGATCACATCAAGAACAAATTCCTCTCTTTGTTCTGAAACGGACAATATCCTCTCGTTACGGCGTACATCTGGCTGCAATCACGCGATCCTTAAAGTTTAAGGATAACACGGTAACTTTTGAATCCGATTTCTGCAAAAAGAACTGTAAAACCAGAAAAGATACCACCAAGATCCCGGGAATAAAACCCCAAACATATATGATAGGACCAGTACCATTCAGTCGCCTTGCACGAAAAAAGGGGTTACAAATTTATAGCGCATCTCTCCGCGATATCGAACAAACTCTTAACGAAGTCCTGGATGCCGAATGGAAACATAAAATTCCTAAACAATATCACCACCGATTGGAAATGTTCGACGAAGCCTTTGCTCAGGATCTCCCCCCCCGACGCCTCTATGATCATAAGATTCCACTGAAAGAAGGCAAGGAACCGCCATTTGGACCCCTTTATGGAATGTCTAGAGATGAGTTACTCGCGCTACGGGACTATATTCGGGAAAATCTTTCCAAAGGATTTATCCGCGCCAGCTCCTCTCCAGCCGGAGCTCCAGTGATATTTGTTAAAAAGGCCGATGGATCACTCCGCCTGTGCGTGGATTACCGAGGACTTAACGAACTAACTATAAAAAACCGATATCCTCTACCTCTTATTCGAGAAAGCTAGACCGTTTGTCGAAAGCCAAATAGTGAGTTGGGCCTCGTCGAGTTCTGTCCAAATTCGCGTGGCGGGGAGGAATGGAAGACAGCGTTCGGATACGTATGGCCACTTTGAATACTGTGATTATGCGCTTTAGTGCTACCGCCCGCATGCGTTCAACACTTTATTAATGATTGCCTACGAGAGCATCTTGATCAATTCTGCACGGCCTATCTGGATGATATTTTGATATATAATGTCTGGCTCGAAAGCATACGAGAACATGTGGAGAAAATACTCGATTCTTACGAAGCGGCGTCCTGCTGAAGCCGGAGAAATGCGAGTTCCATACCCAAAGTACCACCTATCTCGCCATTATCGAGCCCAGTATGTCCGGATGGGCCCGCCGTAAGATGCCGGCAGTACAGGAATGGACCACACCACGAACGGTCAAGGATATACAAGCATTTTTAGGCTTCGCCAATTTCTATAGACGTTTTATTTTTGGGTTCTCGAAACTAGCTACTCCTCTCACAAAACTTACTAAGAAGGGAATATCTTTCCAATGGTCACCAGAGGCGGAGACAGCCTTTCAACTGTTGAAAGAATCCTTTACCACCGCTCCTGTTTTGATCCATTTTGACCCTGAAAAACCAATTACAGTCGAAACAGATGCATCAGACTATGTCGCCCGGTATCTTATCTCAATACGATCTGAGGAAACTTCACCCTGTAGCATTCTTTTCGAAGAAACATACACCTGCCGAATGCAATTATGAGATATACGATAAGGAATTACTGGCGATTATTCGATGCTTTGAGGAATGGCGACCCGAGTTGGAAGGAGCGAAGCACCCTATTGAGGTTATATCGGATCATAAAAACCTGGAATATTTTATGTCAACCAAGCAACTCAATAGGAGACAGGTACGGTGGGCGGAATATCTCTCCCGCTTCGATTTTATTATCAAATATAGGCAGGAAATAAGCGGAAAACCGGATCGTTGACTAGGAGATCGAGACCTCGCGAAGAAGGAGATGAAAGATTATTGCATCAGAGTCGAGTACTGAAGAGGAAAATTTGGATCAAAGTAAGTTTGTTGGCGGGTTCTTTGGCAAATGAGCCATTGAAAAAAGCTCTACAAAAGTTATTCGATAAGGATCTTAACTGGCCGTTTCCATAAGATATTGAGCACTCGACAAACAGATCTGAGCGGTCTGAGAAATCTCGTGGCCAGATATCACAGAAGTCGATGGCGGTTCTTCTACGCGAATGCGCTTTATGTTAGATTATGCTTTCTGGCTAGAAATCGTAAACAATATCATGATGCCCCTCAGCAGGTCGCGGCAGAGAAAAGACTTTCGAATTGATTAGCGAGACTTCTGGCCAAATATGCGAGACTATATCGGTATATATTAAACTTCTCGCATCAGCAAGTAAGTAACAACTCACGGCAAGCTAGGAGTTCTTCGACCATTACCTATCCCGGAACAACCTTGGAGAGAAATCTCTATGGATTTTTATTCTGGGTTTGCAGCGAGGATCACGATGCAATCTGGTAGTGGTGGATCAGACTAAAATCGTATTATTACGCTTGCAATCTGACGGTTAGCGGAGGTACAGCAACTCTATATTTGCGGCGTATGGAAATTACGTAGTCTGTCAGCGCATTCACCTCCGATAGAGGCAGGTCTACAGCAAAATTCTGGAAATCTGCGCAAGCGAGCGAGAATTGGCGCGGATGTCGACGCGTTCGCGGAGGCGATGGAAAACAGAAAGATTCAATGCAGTCGTGGAACAATATTCTGACATCGTTCTATCAGCGGGGCGATTGGCGAAATAGTTACCTGATGGCGGAGTTTGCGGCGAATAATCAATCTCGCCTCGCGAAAGCGACAACGCTTTCTTTGCGAATTATGGTTATAAATCAGCGGTTCGCGATAGGCGCCAGAAGCGAAAAGTCTCTCGGCGCCAGATGCGCGTGGGTTTCTTTGGCAAGATGAAGGAGGCTACGTGATTCTCTGACTCAAGCTACGAGCAATTTCGGGATCAGCAGGAAAGGTCGGTGAATGTTAAGCGCATGCGAGTATGAAGTCGGAGATATGGTGTTCGTGTCAGCAAAGAATATTCGCACCACCCGCAATTCGAGGAAGCTCGACTGGAAGAAATTAGGGCCTTTCCCTATTCAGGAAGTGGTTTCTCCCTATGCCTATCGCCTGAATCTTACATTTCGATGAAGATGCGTTACATTTCGCGTCTCTTGACGCCAGCGGCGGATCAGGTCTGAGGACAAATCTCGTAGCATGATTATCGTTGAGCAGAGGAGGAGTATCGGTCGAAGAATCTGGATTCGCGTCTGCGTGGGAAAGCAGGACGATATTATGTTAAGTGGGCGGATTCTGGCCTGCGTGAGAACCATGGAAATCATGCCAAAACCCGCCGTTGATCACTTTCATATCTGCTAAGTGGGGACCGATAGAAACTAAAGTCGCAGGCTCAGCGTCTAAAGGAAATTTCTTTTCGTAGAGGCGTGTAGGATGGGCGGTGGGGCTGGATTGGGATTATTGTGCGTATGGAAGGAAGGATTTGTAAGAAGAGGTTCTACGAGGTTCTGTTACACGGAGAAATGAGTCATAGTGGGGTTAGGCGGAAGTATGAGTCATGTTAAGTGAGGGGTTGTTGGATATATAAGGGAGGCAACGGGGCCTACTTGTGTTGTTCTTTTCCTTTCTTTCTTCTCTACGCAATGTCTTCTGTATCTACCAATTCATTATAGTTTTCTCTTCAGAAACTATCATTTCTTTCTTATCTTATATTCATAACTCGCTTTGTCTTATCGGGGTTAAGTATTTATTCTTGTTCGCGCTGCGGAGCAAGCTCTGTGCGCACTGCGCGAGCTGCGTTTGGACCAGTGTATCAAGCGTGGCCTGCGCGTCATCTCTCCTGTTCCTGCGTCAGGATGATAGATTTATAGGCGCGGCCGCGCGTTGATCGAATAGTGCATGCAGAATTCGCGATCAGTCCGAATGAGGCTCGGGGCAGTTATAAGGAGCTGTATGGTTCGCGGGCCTTGCGGGCAGCTAATCCGGTCGCGTGTATGACAGCCTCTCGCAGGTATCAAAACTGTTCCAAAAGGTGCCGGCTTTCAGTCGAAACAGTGGTTGAGGATGGTTACGTTATCTTGAGCGAGACAATGGAAGGCAATACTGATACCATTCTGAGGTTCAGCAACAGGACAAACAACTTTCAATCTTGACAACCGATGGGTAGTGCCTCGCATATCTGTCGCAGCGGTCTGGCTCGTATCGATGTGGAGGTTTGCGACTTCAGTCTAAAAAATATATCGCAATATATATATAAAGGATCGGCCGTACCTGCTCTGCAAGTTGGTGGGGAATTGGATGAGTGCGATGGTATCTCGAGGCGCTACGTTGGATGAGCGAAATTTGTTTGGAGACTGTTTGAATATCTTGTCATGAGGAACAATCCATCTGTTACCCATTTGGCTATTCAACTGCAGGGAAGCAAATTATACTATCTCTTCATGAGGAACTATTGCAAGCGATGGATAGAAACGCGTTCAACGCTGATGCTTTTTTCAGTATATGGCGAGAATGAAGATGGTAGACAATATCTCTATCGCGAGTTCATTTCATTTTACCTGATATAGCAGTCGAGAAGATGGTGCGGCGTAAGCGAGGCTATTGGCGGATTTACCATGTCCGATGATGGGGAAAAATATTACCTGCGTTTATTCTTGCGACGGTTATGCGAGTGCTTAAATCTTTCGAACATTTGAGAACAATCAATAACGTTCTTCATTCAACTTTCAAAGCGGCCTGCATTGCTCTTGGTTTATTAGACGATAATCGGGTGGATCATTCTTGATAGGCGATTATATTCTCTAGCGGTCCTCACTATGTCTTTCTATTTTCAGCGGCAATTCTTTTTGGAGATGTAAGCCGTCCTGCTGCGCTTATGGAATCAATTCGCACAAATATATGTGACGATCTGCCAAATTCGTTCTGAACAATTTTTCTCGATGTTAGCTGATTTAGACCCACGCGATTACGGGTTATGCGCTTATTGCTCGCATCTTGCAGATTCTAATAAGAATCTTTCCGACTTTTTACCTGCGTATCGTTTATTTGGAATCGATCCATTGGAAATGAGATGATCGCCATGAAGCCAGAATTATGGTAGGTCTTAGGAAACTCTCAGAGCGAGCGGGTTTACAACTAAATTCCGATCAACTGGATTGTTTCAACAAAATCATTGAGACAGATTCTTGCAGGATCTGGACAATTTTTTCTGCGACCAGGCGGGAACAGGAAAGACGTTTTTGTATAAAGCATTGTGTAATCACTACCGTTCTCAAGAGAAAATTGTCCTCTGTGTTGCTTCCTCTGGAATTGCCGCACAGCTGCTCCCAGGTGGCCGCACATTACACTCTCGGTTCAAAATTCCAATCAATATAAATAAGACATCGGTAAGCAATATTAGTCGGAATAGCATGTTAGCCGGTTTGCTTAAGCAGACTGCCCTGATAATTTGGGATGAGGTTCCTATGCAGCATAAGTACTGCTTTGAGGCAGTTAATAGGACACTTAACGATGTTTACGGTTCCGGGGATGATGCATTATTTGGTGGTATTCCAATCATTCTTGGTGGTGATTTTGCGCAGATTCTGCCGGTAGTTCCAAGGGGTAACCGTGGGTCAACGGTTGAGGCATGTTTTCAGCGGTCAGTTCTTTGGCTACGCTTTGAGCTGCTTCGTCTCCGGATCAATATGTGGGTGTGTAGTGGTGGAGAGAATAATGAGTTCGGAAGTTGGGCAGTACCATGTCGTGAGCGTCGATGGCAGGGGGTTATAAATCTTCCTCCATTCATCCAGCGGTGTACTACGGTCCTCGACCTTTGTCATCATGTTTTTCCCCCTGATTTAGTCAGAGGTGCCGGTGTAAACCATCAAGCATTTTTAGGGAGAGCAATCCTTGCGATTCATAATGATACTGTTGCAGAGTTTAATGATATAGTCGCGGGCGATTCTGGGGTGAGTCATAATTCTTATGCGGTTGATCTTTGTTAGTCTTGATATTTCTGAGGAAGAAGCCAATGCGTTGCCTGTCGAATATACCACCCTCCAACCTTAAGTTAAAGATAGGAGCTCCAGTGATCCTTCTAAGCGCTTTATCCAAAAGCAAGGTTTATGTAGCGGGCTCGAATGACAATTCTTCGAGCGGTGTATTGAGGCTAGAATCTTGGGTGGGGATTTTGATGGGCGTGAAGGTTATTCCAGGATAAAGCTATCAACCAACGAAAGGAATTGCCATTCATCCTAACAAGGCGCAATTTCCTATTCGCCGCTTACTGCCGGTAAACAAGTCCCGCCATAGCCATCGGACGTCAGAGAGCTTGATTCATGGTCCGCACCATTTTCTCACGCAGCAGATGCGCATTATTAAGCATAAAATATCGGAGGCTGATGACTGCAAACAGATGAACGCGGCCTCGACGGAAAACGCTGTGATCCGTAAGATTATTATAAGATTGATATGTTTTGTATTGAATTTTGTATTTCCTTCGATTTTGGCTTTGATTTCGCTTTTGTATCGGATTACATGCGAGACAGAGGATTACATACGCTTATTGACTATATACTAACATTTTTGTAGCCTCATGCAGGCTTAGTGACTATCTCGCCAAGAAAACGATAAGCGCCAACCTGTCAATTCCAATAGCTACTAACAACTTACTAACATAATTATGTGATTTCAAAAGATAAGACTTATTTGTGCCAGAGGAGTGAGAGGAGGATTTTGCCAGAATTGCATGTATTAACCCGACGCTTCATTATTGTGCTTACTAACATAATCGTAGCTATCGAATATATCACGAGATAGATACACAAGACGCCATACCACGTGACAGAGGCCAATTCATCTCTTTCCGCATTTTTCCCACATAACTAATACTATAGGCCAACTAAAAGTTCCAAAAATTGATTTTGAGAGACTGCAGCCTGCAAGGACGGCTGAGTCACGGCCGTGAAAGAAGATATTGAATTTGTATTTTCTATTGTATTTTTTTCTATATACGTTTTCTATATATTGTAGATGATTTAAAGAAAACGATATTTTTTATTCCCCTCGTATCTCACACAACTCGCGGTCGCGTGGCCCACCCTACTACTACGTACTAGACATCACTTTCAAGACTTTCTCGAAAGCTGACCAGAGCGAGTAAACCCTAACCTGCACTCAAGAACCACCACCTAAACCATACGCTCCCAAAGACCGGAAATGGAGTTAATTCAACTACTACAGATATCATGCAGGAGAATGAGTGGCTGACAGTAGTGAGAAATGGCGCTGATGAGGAGGAAAGTGTGGAAAGAGGCCGCAGGCCCCAAAACAACTCCATGACTAGAGGCTCAAGAACTCGATATCGACATGATATATCTACACGTAGAGTGAACTTACACAACTCGCGGTCATGGCGCCAGAACCCTACCATCTATTACGCACTAGATTGACACACTCTTCACAAGACTTTCTCGACGAGAGAATCCCCGACTCAGACGGCAAACTAGCCCACCCAAACCAAACGCTCCTAAGACCGGAAATGAGCCAATTCAACTACCAACTGTAACTACCGAGCATTATGCTTATGAGTGGCGAGCTAAAACAACTCACGTAGAGCCCGCGACTTGATTGACATGATACTTATACGTAGCCTACAACTCGCGATCGTGGCAGCATCGCAAAATCTTAATTAATTCATGGCAGATGATATGATAGCCAACCAGAGTCCACCTTTGCGCCAATCTGCAAGTTTTACAGAATAATCCCGCACAAGAACGTAATTCAATGAGATTATGGGTACTTCTAATACATACGTACAAACCTCATCACGACGCTAATTATAACAATAAAGCACAGACTCATACGCACCTACATGATCACGATAAAGTTCTGCGTTAAAAGATCAGATTTAATTCGATCATCTTAATAGTGAATATGTAAAATTCTACATGATTATTTCGCAGATCGCAAAACTGAGAAAGCTCGCATACCGCAATGTGATATCCTACACCAAAACTCGTGATATCGGCCCAAAAGATCGCCTCTCTACTGGCCTTTACTTCGATGCCTCGCAACGAACTTTCTCAGATTTCATGCACTCAGCTCGAGAGAGCATGAGAGAGCAAAAGGCCGCCGAGCGTAGATAATGGCGCAGAGCCTCTAACTAAATATCACGAGTGAGTATGCTGCCTGAATTATCAATCGCCTGCGCCTCGAGACTTCGCTGTGATGCGACTTGACGCCAGAAAAGCCCCAAGCATTAGACTCCCAACCCTAATGAAATCAAATTTTGTCTCGACATCTACGACTGGGCCTGTTTTGTCTCAGATGGTCTCAGATAACTCTCTCGCGCCATCACTCCGATCCTACGCCAAGACTTCAACGACGCTATCTCACCTGGCCCTAAACTTCACTACCCTCGCGCTGATATCCGCGCCCCCAAAGATTATATATTCAGAATAAGATTATGCGCTGTGACGTACGCCGACATATTGTTACAGGATTGTTTACGCTTGACTACTACTTGGATAAAGATTGTCCTACTACGACACAACATGATCGCCGACGAGGCGATGAAATGCCGGCTTATTACTCTAAGAACCACGATCACGCCAGAGGAAGAGATTTCTACCCCACCTCAGAGGAAACCGGAGAAGAGCAGGCGATTGCGCTTTCGCCATTGGCGAGCTTAGCGCATGGCTAAGTTTCTCACGATAAATAGCTAGAGGATTCTGAGTCTTAGGGGGAACCATTATCATCTCAAGCGAACGGAATCCGGTCTACAATATTACAAGTTTAAAAGCTACAGAACTATTGCTTAGCCAAAGCCGTATCTCAAGTGACACTCTTCGAGATATCCCTTTACACATACCCTTTGGAGCGTGGCCAACATGGCACAAAAACGAAACGGCCGCGGCGGTAAGAAAACATAGTTCTACACCACCAATTCAAGGTTAACTTAATCACCCTCAATAGATTGTCTCATGCTAGAGGATATCCCTTGAGCCGTCGGTAAATGTTGACCCCCACCTAAGAAATAGAACATATTACTCTATAACTCCGGCTAATTAATGCCAAGTCTTTAATTCCAAAGGTTGAGCAATAATTACTTGTATCGATGATGATATTAAGAGGTAGCGAGGTTCTGGCCTCGCCCTCGCAACCAAGTACAATTTTTTAATAGCTAACTATGCAATGAGTCTTTGCCACCTATAATCGTCTCTACTGGCATCTTTATGTGGATCACTCCAACACCCTCTGGTCAATCCAGATTCTCCTATCCCCCTTATGCACCTGCACGTCTCTCCGCCTCTTGCTGCAAACGCCAGCATTCTCCCCCTCCCTCCTCCATTTCCGGCGGTACTTTCCCGCAGCTCATCCTTTGGCCTTGAGATACGGTACGCACGACTACACACCACACACCATGCAGCAGCAGCAGCAGCAGCAGCAGCAGCAGCAGCGCCGGGTATGAACCGGGAGCTCAATCTCGTGATGAGATGCCCACCCGTGATGTCGTCGGGGGCGGTGGTGGTGCCATAGGTAAGTCCCAGGGCGGGTAGAGAGATGTCGATGTTGTGGATGTATTCGCATAGAGTACCCTATCCGTTGATTCCTCTGCCCCCCTCCCCTAACCCTGGCACCAGCCGCCGCCACAATTTCGCGCCTCATCTCCCCTACACAAGAGCCGCTACCCCGCACTCGACGAGAAACTACCGCAACTCTTTGAGCCCCCAAAGACTTGATTCACCCATACACACAACAGATACAACTGCGGCACTGGTGGATAGCGATGCCGGCAATGTCTGAGATGCGGTGCTGCCGGGCGCAGGCTGGTCGCGCGTTGGTCACTAGCTCTGTCTACTGCTGGCGGCTTGGTGTGTTGAGGTTCCGGAGACTTGGGAATATGGAATTAATTCATGTTCTCAGGTAGGCAAAGGATAGGGGCGGGTGGATTAATACGCGACAGATCAGCAGAACGGTGTCGGGGGATATGGGGGAGAGCGAGGTGTGGGAAGATGGCACCCCCTCGCGGACGTTATTTGTAGCGGGCGGAAGGGCAAAAGTTGGTCGCCAGTTGCTGCAGAGCAGCGAGGGGATTTGAGGGGGGGGGGTGCATTTCTGGACATGAAGGCTGATGGGGGCGAGGGATTGCGGGAAGAAGGGGGTGGGAGTAGCTATATTGTCCACGGCGAGGTGGAGTGCTAGATACGGCTGAGATTACTCTGGGGACTCTTCCTGCCTACCTAATCTTAGAATCTCGGTCTTTTCTCCTGCCGATCCTTGAAGTGAGGATAAGAGGTTCGTTGCCTTGTTCTTTTCTTCCCCCCCCCTTCGCCATTAGTAGTAACCAGCGGCATCAATATTCTCAAATGTCAGTCTTAACTTGTTCGCAGATGACAGTAAACCTTACGCATACCAAACCACTGCTACATGCTACCCTACTCCGCCTCGACCCGAGATCGCGATGACCACGATGGGTGAAACGACTTACCAGTTTTTGGCTACGGTAATTTCCGCTCAAGGTGGTGACATTGTGTCTTTGGAACTTTGTCCACCGAGTCTGGCGGAACCCATAGCAGCTTGTTATCTCGGTTGGAGAGGCAAGAGATATACAAGCGGAAGTGCAGCACCATAACCAGGGACTGCTTATTTGTCGCTTGTGGGTATGTTTCACTGCCACGAAACGTCCCTTAATGTTCACAACGCTTACATGAGTCGCTTTGTTGTTACTTTCTTGGTTGCTCCATCCTGCAGACTTTGCCTGGCCCCCGGCTATAGTCTTGGGTGGTGTATGGCTTCCTCTGTCGGACCTGTCCTAGGCTTTTTGGTAAGCCTGAGGTAGTTCCTCATCGGTTCCGATGCCAGAACGATGCTCCCTACCGCCCTTGAAGGGAAATCGGACGGTCCTAGAGCGGACGTCCACCACCTGGCTCTATAGTTCCACTACCTGTTGATATCTCTTCTGGGATTCTATCACGGATCGCACGCCAACATCTCATCTACCACCGGGGCGGCCCGGAACATGGTTATTGGATAAGGGGCGCTCGATACCGGGATGGATTAAGTCCGTTTGTATGTGGGGATGAGGTTGCGGGAAGAAGTAGACGACTTCAGGAGGGTGTGGTCAATACGGAGCTATGGTCAATCTCAATTATACGTTAGCGCGGAGTATCAATGAGTCTTCGTTTTGGGTACAGGCGGCTCTCGTTATAGTGATACCTGATATGGTGATATCTGCTTTATAAAGATAACACTTGCCAGTCCCAACCTTTTAGTATGGAGTCTTAATGATATTTTGATTAAATGATATCATTAGGTATTTAGTGAAGGTTTGTATGGTATCCTTATATCAAGAGAACAAAAACCTAACAACAAAGTGAAAATGATTAAGGAAAAGTAAAAAGCTAGCATTTTTTTGAAGCTGGGAATTCCTGAGCGGGTGAACGTTTTGTTGAAATAATGAAATAGGTTTTACTGTAAAGGACTATGATAAACACGCAGACAGCCGAGCGGGCAGGCGTGTGGGCATATATGTACATCACCTAGACATGCATATAACCCTCAAGATTTGTTCATATACAAATTAACTATCATAAGGTATATTTAGAAGCCTCGGAATCCAGGAGTAATCCTTTTTACTAAAAACATGCCAAGATCTCGTGTTTGTAGGGGCCCGGCAAAGCCCGCCCAGGTCTCGAAAGCTCAGATTTCAGAGTGATGCAGCCCCTCAAAGAATTGATAAAAGGGGTAAAGCCTGGACTATAAGCCAACCTATAGTATATCTTTTTGTTAAAGGATGGGTAAGCTCTCATTCGTGACCAAAAAAGTATAATATGGCCAGGGTTAGGGTTAATTGAGCCGGAAAAATAATTATTTGAATGGCGCGAGAAAACCACTTTTTGTATGAGAACTAGAGGGAATTCCGATATGCTAGGCCCTAGTACAATCATTGGAGTAGATCTCCCAACTGCTATAGACTAATTGGCTGCAAACGCCCAAGGTGGAGTAGAACAGGATGATATTTATTGAATGATACCAGGAACATACATTGGAATCGGCCGTAGTGCTGTACGAGGGGCACAACCATCAAAGTGAAATGTTCAGCGCAAGCAGAGTGGGACTCGCCCCACCAATTAAAGGGACATGATATCTTGTACGGGAATTCGATACTGGAGTTTTTTTTTTTTTTTGTTTACATCATTAATCGTATCCAGTCGATACTGGAGTGTCATCAGCCAAGACACGAGGACATGTAAAGAATCGTAAAGGTGATCACTGTGACACGATACTGAAACTCTGGCTGATTGGAGTGCAGGAATATTAGCGCCGAGCTCTTAATACATTAGAGATTGTCTTTGTCTGTTTTGTGTTTTAAAAGGTACCAGTACTTGGAAGAGGGGGGGGGGCGATATTGTACGCACCTTAGAGACGCGCCACACTATATAAACATGTATAGTAGAAGTCGGGGGTTACGTGACTCTCTACTCCACGACTATGAATAAGTGGCGTGGCCTTAACATCGCCAATGCGAGTGACCCCCCATGACGCCCTGTCCCACCGCGGAAACACAATCCGCGCGAGTGCCACCGACACTGGCATCCGTTTCCGGCGACACGGCTCGCGGCCTACAAATGCACGCTAGCTCCTAGAGCTCCTAGTCCCCCTTGAACCGGCTAACCACGTTATCCCAGAACCGCCACACCCCCCCTCCCCCTTTACCCCTCCCAATTGCCGTTCGTGGCGAAGCCCTCGCTGGGGGCCACCAGTCCTGCAGCGGTGGAGGCGGTAGAAAAACCGATCTGAGGCAAGCCCTAATACTGCTTTGATGCCGCCACTAGTCCCCCCCCCCTCCCCCCCAAATGCTGCATGCACCCAGAAAGTGGCTCTGTCCCACCGACTCCCGGGTTAAACTTAAAGGTCAGGGAATATAGCGTTGTGGATCACGGCTGGGCATTATTACCGCAATTGTGGCTCGTCAGACTAGACTAAAGAAGCTAGACCTTACAACCCATTTAATAATAAGCGTCCCCTTAACTTACCGCCCCTCAGTGATGTAGTTTGGCCGCTCGTCTAGAGGCGTATATGTCTAGAGGCGTATACTGCGGTTCCGGATTACTAATGCCGAGCCATCTCACGCCTCAATACCTTCCGCCAAACCACTTTCCGGTCTGCCCCCTCTCTCTACGTTCTATACCTAGGCAATTTGGCTCGGGCTGGGAATGGGGTGTGGCTTGTGCTGGGTACAAGAGGATATTACCCAGGTAACTCGCACTTGGATGATAGACACAAAGCAGAAACCCGTATCAGGGGGGAGGTATCGTGCCCCCTGACCTACTGCACGAGCCCGTGGTGGACCTTCTTCATGTGCAGGAGCTGCAGGCGGTGCTCTCAATGATAACGAAATAAGATGATACCTATCGATAAATATAGGTGATGATACAATGGGTAGAGTACAATCTTAGATATCTAGTAAATGGTTGGTGTGATATTGCAGAATACATATCGATAATACCATGATAAAAAAGACTTGGCACTCGGAGGAGCAGTCCGCCCGACCGGTTTGCTCTTTCCAACAACGATATAGTAGCGCACAGACCATGACAGAGGCTTTCTCAGACATGAGACATCACTCATCCGTAGCATGATATCTCGAGGTTGGTACGATATGGAAAGCAGGAGTATCATGCAGTGCAATACTTCCCCTAGGACTAAATAGCAGATATAATATGGGGCGAGAACCGTACTGGTACGTATTATTGAGAACCCTGCGGATATATGATGTCGCATGTATGTGTCGGCCGTGTGGTGTTGCATGTGGGTTTACATGTGGGTGTCGCATGAACTATTCCCGGAGCGGAAATCGGGAACCGTTCTGATAGGGTAGGGCACAGACGACCTCCCGATCTCTCTGCAGGTGCAGACCCGGAGCCAAAAATTGACTGTTTCCAGGCGCAGATTAATTACCGTTCAAATTCTAGAAGTCGAAAAGTTATGTTTTTAGAGGTTAAAAAAGCATGCGCCTAGGAATGCCTCCTAGGCGCAGATTAGGAGGAGGATTAATCTCGATCATAGAGTATCACTCGCTTCTCTACGCGCCCCTCTCTCCCTACCTCTCGCCTATTCCTCTGCCCCCCCCCCCCCCAACTCTCTACCTACAGGATATCGGCTATGTAGGATACTGTAAGTGGAGGACTCATATGCTGTCGCCTCTGTAGGTAGTGGCGAGGCGGCCATCTGGGGGCGTGGGTGCGGGCGCAGGGGCGGGAATGCGCTATGGATTCCAGTTGGCTAATAAGTATTACGAGTGGTAGCAAAGCCGCAACCGATTCTAAAAAGAGATAAATTGACTGGACAATATGGTCGTGTCATCGAGGAAGGTTCCTTAGCATTCATTAGGGTGAAATAGAGGGTCCGGGGGTATGTGTGGAACTTTCAGCGACAGTGGGCACACAAAAAAAAGATATCGATTTCGGGTTTATGAAAATATAGCTGTTTCTTTCTTCTTTTTTCTTTCTTGTGGTTGTTAGTCTAATAGCGCAGGAACAAGGTGATACACATAGAATAGTTCAAGGTTCGCATGTCATAGTATTGATTGATACTCCATACATGCATGCAACTCGCATAATAGAAATAAAGAGAAATTCTGGCTGCACCCCTACGATTATTCAGCCAGGTGATAATGATATTTAGTTTGAAGCCTCACACTCCATTGATAATATATCCTAAATCGGACTTTTATCTGTGTTGTGTATTGTGAGATATGGGACAAGTGTTCCTCCCAAGCCCGATGTGTGAATTAATCCTTAATGATTATATATATATCATGATGGGTATCTGTAGAGGTATCAGGAGGGTAGGAGAAGGTCCCGAGGGATATCAGGAAGGGAAGGGAAGGTTCCAAGTAAATAACAGGAGGGTAGGAGTAGTAATGGGCACGAGACCATACGAGACGAGACTTGGACAGTTCTTGTAATTTCTGAGTCTGGTCTCGAAGGTCTCGAGAATTTGTGGTCATGTGATCTTGGTGCTAGGAAAGGCTAGACGGGCTGGCCAGTCGGAAGAGTCTATTGACAAACCCTAACCCTGATTTGGAGTCTGTAATACCAAATTATCTGGTGGAAATAAAGTCTAAAAAGTCTCGAGACAAGTCTCGAGATATCTATGACCGGTCTTGTCTGTCTCGCCTAGTTGACCCCCAGATCTCGTCAAGTTTTGCAAAAAGTCTCGAGAAAGTCTCGGGCCCACCACTAGCCGCACCGACAACGCTATTTTACAAACTGGAAGACGAGAAACGTTCTTAACCACAAAAACAAAACACAAAGTACCCACAACAAACTGCCCCAGACAGGCGTGCAATTTAACCTGCAGAAAGAACGACCTCAGTAAGTAAACACAGCACACGGCCTCTCCGGCGAAACAAAGAAGGGTGAGAGGGCATCGGCGAGTCCAACCGACAGGGCCGTGGGGGGTGTCAGGCGCTCAATTTTTGACGGAATTCCCGGATTCTCCGTTATGTCACATCTCCGTAGTCCCATTGCCGAGACCCCCAGTGCAGCGGACATCCACTGGCACCCTTTGCCTGCGGAACGAATACATCAGCAAACTGACAGAGGGCGGAGCAGGGAAGAAGAGGGGGGGCCCACTGTACCGCCCGTAGGCATATCCATATGAGGATTATAGCATGCCTACATACGCCCGGACTAACCATTATTTGATACTAGTTTTGGTATTTTCTATAACGTTCTTAAAATCTTATAGTTTCAGTGAGAGTGTTATATATATTCAGCCTTAGTATATGTGATAATGCCTATATAAGGGTTATTTTATTAGGTGAAAAATCTGGATGCGCAGGTAGGCCAGTATTCACGCTTCTTCTGGCATAGGTGAATTTCACAAATTAAACTCTTGATTGATTATTTCTCTATTTAATATGTACATTTACTCTCTACTAGCAACCTTTCCTACCTGGTTACCTGACTGCAATGCCTACTTGGCTCGCTGCTTGATTTGGTGCGGCTTGTTAGGGCGCTGGATTTGCTAGATTCGGTGCTGAATTCACCGGATTAGGTGCTAAATTCACTGGATTGGGTGCTGAATTTGCTAGATTCGCTGGATTGGATGCTGGATCCGCTGGACTGGGTGCTGGATTCGAGAGATTAGCTGGATCGGGTGATGGATTCGCTGGATCCACTGCCTGTTTCACCGATTAGCCCATGTCTAGACGATGATAGGATGTTCAATTGCAGCGGGGGTGGGGGCGTAGATGAAGGCATAGAAATAAAGCCGTAGAGATGAAGCCGTAGAGATGAAGCCAAGCCGTAGAGATAGAGGCGTAGAGATGAAGATAAAGGTGTAGAGATAAAGGTGTAGAGATGGAGGTGTAGGTGTAGGAGGTGGAGGTAAGGGGGCGGAGGCGGAGGTATACGGAAGTCGTGCGTGTTTGATATCTGCGAAGTCCTAACCCTAACCCTCAAAAGCTTACGGATTTTCCTAATGCCTATTTCTACATACATGCCTCTATCCAAAAGACTATTAATTGAGCCCTATTCGGCCCTAATTATGTACCAATATCAATATAATCTCTAAACTAGGCTCAATTAAGCCCTACTTGATAAAAGGGATATAGTAGGGTTTTTTAGGCCCCGGGGTATGAAACCGGCCTTTTTTGGATATGCGGACGGGCGACACAGCACTCAGCGCCGAGATATCCTGTTCAGTCGCCGACATGCCATCTTTGACTGGTATTCCTGGAGGGGAGTGGGATTCCCGGGGGGGATGGATACCCCGTCACTCGCCGTGGCATTATGGGGCCGCAGGGTAATAGACGCTGGCTATTTACAACATCGTTAGTAAGAGAGGTAGGCTGTGGTGGAATGTATGTAGAGTTACCTGTCATGAAACACCACGCCCGCCTCGCCAATCTCCGCGGAGCTGTACTCCCGCATGTACGGCTGGCCCGTCTCCGCCCGCATCGAGCCCATCGCTGTCCCTCCTTTGGCCATGAACGTTGCTGATGGCTGCTGCATTTCCTGCACAAAGGCGGAGGCAGTGCATAGGACGACACCCTGGCCGAGCTGATCTCACACTTGATTCCACCGAGGCACTATGGGTGGCGGTGGGGTGTGGTTCGCCGGCGGTGTTGGTGGGGGTGTTGTGCGTTGGGGTAGGTTTCTGTGTTATAGGTGTTTGGTCATACGTACCGGGGGGGGGGGGGGTTGCAGCTGCCGATGCCGACAGTCTACAAGAGAGGGGTAGAGTTTGGATCGGTGATGGGTTGTTTGGTGAGAGGGATGATGAGAGCTGTTCGTTCCTGGCCATGGGTGTCCGCGATGTACTGATAGCTTAAGGGTTGGTTGTAAAAGAATGGCGGGGTTGTAGTTTCCAGTTTATGAAGTCGTTGTCGGGAGGGTAACTGGCGCACACTCCCTTAGCAGACTATGTAGTATATATCCAAACCGAACTCTCCGGTCGGGACAAGCCAATTCACTGCGCGGTGCCCACACCGGCCTTGGTTGTATATATACATGATCATGAAGAGAGACTTAACCTAGGCTCATACCCAGCTCTCCTAGCCAAGGGGCCGGGGTATTACGGTTCCAATCTTTGGCTGCCAGTGGGGAACTCTCCGACACTAGAGGGGCTGCTGCATGTCGGAAGTCGAAGGGCTGTCGGGGCGCAATTTTCATCTCTGGCGGGGTTCATTTTGGCTCCGAGGTGAAAGATAGATCTGGTTTTGGCCGCGATATTACATTTTAGAGCCTAATATCACACTTCAAACTCCGACACGGGAGATTTGAGAGTGTCGGGGGTTTCCCCGACATTTCTCGGAAGGTATGTGTGTAGGTACATGCCCTGTGGGGGGGGAGGGGGGGCGGGTACCGCATGCACAGTCGTACCTCGACATACGGAACCCGGGTATGTCAACTCGCTTAGATCCGAGCCGCTGCGATCGGGTTGCGGGGGTCGCCTGGGGCCGCGGAGTGGCGTGGGGGCGGGAGTGAGGTGCCACCTCCGGGTCCGTGCCGGCACTGCCGGGCCACTACCCCCTCGCAATCTCAACAACCGTATGAGATATCAAAGCCCTGAGGGGGCGGTATGATCCAGATTGTGCTCTTTAGCTTATATCCAAGGGGTCGGCGTTATCAATTGGACGGTTCTCGCCCTCCCGATATCTTTGAGCGCAATACACACTAAAGATGGATACCTGCATTTTACGTGTTTCTAGGGAGGTGCTATACCCCCATTACAAGCATGACAACGGAGGATGGCGTTCAATAGCCATCTTGGTGGATGGGTTCTAGACTCTGGGGGGCGGAGTACGGGCTGGTGTTTAGTCAATGTACTTGTGTTTGAAAGGGAGTTTGCAGTATAGGTTGAAGCAAATTGGCTAAAGCCGGGGTCATGACCTCAAGATGTAGAGAGTTGAGACCTTAATTTATTGTTATCGAAGGGGGAGAATCCCCATATTTATATTAAAGAAAAGTGGTACAAAAGAGATATAATGGGAGACAATATAATGCAAGAAATATGACTCGATCTCTAACGACAAATGCAATGACTCAAAACAGTATGGCTAATCGGAAAGTGAGAATATAATGAACACATGACTCGTATACTATTGCTCACGTGCGAACATAACTAAATCAAGACGGGGACGGTGTCCGACCAGGCCCGCCAAAATCAATGATATCCAGCTCATGAGGTCCCTCATCCTTAAAAAATCTTTTCCAAGCCTTCCCTTCTTTTTCCCCAATGAACCTCCCCCTAGCTTTGCTTATTCCTAAAATAACCCTTGAAAGGATTTCAGACTCATTAGTGGCCTTAAGGCCACTTGAGCTTATGTCGCTCAGTATGAGAGTATCTGGATCAAAATAGAGCGACGGTGCCCCGTTTGGCGAGAAGCCAGTGATGGGCAAGCCCCCCAGATCACCGAGCCCGCTAAGATCAATGCTATCCAGATCACGAGATCCCGCATCCCAAACAAACTCTTCCCAAGCCTTTTCCTGGTTTACCCCAATGGATCTCCCCCCATCTTCTCTTATTTTTGAAAGAACACTTGGAAAGGTTCCATACTCTGTAGTGGTCTCAAGGCGACTCGAGCTTATGTCCTCAAGCGCGAGCGTGCCTGGGTCAGAACGGGACGACGGTATCCGGCTTATCGGCAAGGCAGGGAAGCCAGCGACGGGACACAAGCCAGTATAGGGGGGGGTGTAGATTGTATGTCTCCTGAAGTCATTAGACAGAAGGTTAAAGAGGGTCCGTGTATCAAGTGTGCAGTTGCCGTACACACCATCCCAAGGCCAGTCATCATCATTGAAGTTGGGGCAACGACTTTTGGAAACCTGCACTATGACGTCTCCTAGGCTGAGAGATATCAACCTCAGTGGTCTTTCATATATCCTGTTATCAATCCCACTTTCCAATAAAAGCTGAAACACGTCATTGTGTGTTACAGGATTGCTTGGCGCCTAGACTACTAGTCGGATAATGATATTGTCCTAGTGCGAAGGTGCCAACCATCGGGTGACGTAGGTTAGGAAAAGCGGGGTTCGGTTGCAACTCGGTTACCACGATCACGCCATAGGCAGATATTTCTCTACCCCACCTCAGAGTAAACGGAGATTATGGGGTTTTGCTATTGGCGAGCTTAGTGGCTGGCGAGAATTTCGCAGATATATAGCTAGAATGATTCCTGAGTCCTTAGTGAACCATCATCCTCCTGCCGAACGGAACTGGCTACAATATTATAAGTTTAAACGCTATAGAACTATCGCTTAGCAAAAGCCGTATCCCAAATGACTCTCTTCGAGATATCCCTTTACACTATATTGTACCTTATCCGGTCGCACTCTTTACGCAAACTACCACTTCAAGACAACACTTCGCTTATCAATACTCGCGCGATCGCGGTGACGGATAAGACACGCGCACTCTGCAAGATAAGATAAGATAGCCGATCAAGAAGCCAGATACGATCCTCGCTCGCTTGTCGACCTCCTTCCTCGCTCCAAAAGCGCAGCAGAACATCTCAGCGCTACCTCCAACACCGCTTCTTCACCAAGACGACTATCACCACCTTTGGACGAAGCCCTCGAACCAAACTCCGCCTCTATCCTCACACGCTCGCTAAAACTCTCACGGCCAACAGACTCCTGCACTTTGCACGCCTACCTGCATCTCCACCCCTGATCTCCCAATTGAATTCTTAAGGACGTCCCTCCCACTAGCTGCATAGCTCCGGACGATACTCCTACTGGAGGAATCCATCATCCTGCGAGACAAAGACACCGCTTATCGCCTGCAGCCCACCCAACCGTCGCTACAGAAAGAAGTGATACCCGCCTCGCAGCCTTGTGGCACTCAGAATCCCCAAGAAGATCCGCGTCGGCACTCCCAAGAGGCACTCCGCAGCTCCGCCAGCAAGACTCGACCTTTTCTAAAGAACTCCAACCCGACAGTCCGCTATTATAATGGCGAAAGACTCTGGTTCGGATGCGATGATGACGCTGCCACGCGAATACCATTAATCGGCGACCTTACTACGGCGAAGAAACTCCTCGACCCACGAACAGGTAGTCCTCCGATCTCCACGGTCTCGCCGCCAGATGCGCTACCGCAAATGTGTCTGCGCTGCGCAGCGGCAACACTGGCCAACTCGCTCGGACGGACAACAACTCATGGGATTATGGATAAGTTTCGGGAGGTAGAGGACAACAAGCAGCTAGCTACCGCCTCGCCTCACAACTGGGCAGTTCCAAGTCTACGCCTGCGAATAAAGAATAATGATCGAAGAAAGATTCAGGCAACTAGCGCCGAGGCTGAAATGAGAAAGCCAGTAACCACCGAAATGATAAACTTCATCCGGCAAGAATAGTCCTGAAGTTCCGGGCGTCACACGATCTCAAGAAATTTGCAGCACTCTCCGAAAGCGCCAACCCCCATACCTGCACAGGTTAGACCAGAACTGGAGAAAATGCTAAAGGAAGCCCTGAAAGCATTTAAGGGAAAGCAGCCCCGAGTGGAATCGGTAGACGATTCGGCGGAAGAAGGAAGAGCGCCGCCTCACTCACCCCCCAAAGACAGCGAAAGAGCAGAAGAGCTAACTCCACCCTCAAGAACCCACGGTAGAACGAGGAGGAGGATGGTTCTAGGTGAGGAAACGGATGACACGGAGGCGGAATGGTGGAGGAAGAGGAAGAATACTGGAAAGACAGTAGTCCCGATTCATCTGACTCATCTAGTCCAAGAGACAAAAGGAAAATGACCACCGACGAAACAGAGACGCAAATCATCGAGCCCAAACGCCAAGAGAGACACCTGCAGCGCTAAGATTCCTTTCACGGGTTAAAGTTAAGACGAGAATCTGGATTTCAAGCATGGAAATTGTGATGATCTTCAACCCCGGCCATACTGGATCGATAAGACTCGAATTCTCCAAGATCTCCTGAATTTACGAGTCACGCGAATTTCCGCGAAACTTTAAGAAAGGCTAAGAGAAACGCTAAGCTCGGATTTAACGCCTCAAGAAAGTTAACTCCTTCATCCAAGTACGGAACCGCACCAAACAAGAATGCGCCAAGCAGGCATTGATGTTCACAACCTACCATCACGATTACATCAACGAGATGCAGAATCTGGAATGGACGCGCGAATAATTAATTGTCATGAAATCCATGATCCTTACGCGAATAAACTCCTCATCGGAACATGCGTATCGGCGTAATCAAGAACCATCCGACTTCGCAGACGTTAGCCAAAAAGCGACGGAAGGACGTCAAAGCCCGCAAAGAAATATCATGGCGACGGGAACCGCGAAACAACCAGACACCCAAGACACCGCCACGACCACCTCGATCTCGTAAAGCGAACGGGCAATCCCCAATAACCCGCCTCAAAAAGTGAAATATGGCGAATCACCCCACAAGCCAGCCACAGGCAGCCTCGGCGCTACGAAGGCCGAGAAAGATCAATGGGCAAAGGAGAATAAACGCCTCCGCGGCAGGGCGCCACTGACGGGCGAACGCTTCTCAACGAAAGAAAGCGAAAGCAAATGCGAACGGAACGGCCGTCGGCGAAGAAAAAGATAAAATCCTCCAGAAAGGATCCGGAAGAAGAGGGAGAGAAAAGGCAAAATTGCGACCTCTGGCGCATTTGCGCTAGAATTACGCACAAGACTGAAATTGTTATTCGCTTCTTATTTCTTTACTGCTATACGTCATGCTTAAATTACTTTACGGAATAAAACCTTTTATAAAAACTATATCATGAAGCAACGCTCCGCCAGTAAACCTGCACCAGAGTCATTAAAGTTCGAATCGGGGCCACACAGATATGGACGGAGATGACTGCCCACTATTGACTGCCACGACTCGCTGGAGAGATCTGCTAACGCAAAGCAAGAACTCATGACAGGCAAGGTATTTTGACAGGCACGCCTGAGCCTACTCCCGACTTACCATATATAAGAGCCTCATTCCCTAGAAAGGACATCAACCATCCTTTCTTACCTCCACAACAACCAAGTCTACTACAATGACTACCACCACCCAAGAAACCCGCCTCGAGATGGAAATCGCTTGGCTCAACCCTAAGACCAAGAACCACTTTACCCACACTGTCCAAGCATTGCTGGATAGCGGTACCGAGACTGATAACGCCCCCGATCATAAAAGTTCGACATCCCAATTCAAACTCGACCTGCAACTCTCCTCATTAAATGTTACGAGCGCCGCGACTAGGCAGGGTTCCACGGCGAATCTCTGATCGTGAGGCGAAGATATCCGTAGCCGAAGCATCACGCGAATGGAAATGGAGACAGGAGGCCAAACAGAACTACGCGAATGTGGGCTTAACACGGTCACTGCACAATCGGCGAGACAGAGATAAATAATATAACCGAATGTATTAAAACCGAGGACCAGAGAGGAAAAGGACTCAAAAGTAGAACTAGAAACAAGAATCCGAAGAGAAGGGTTGATAACAGGAGGTTGCCTAAGGAAAGAAGAAAGAAAAGACAAAGGAGATCCGAACCCATATATATAATCTTTTCTTCCCACCGATTACTAATTCATACCACAGAATCCCGTAGAAACCCAAAGAAACAATACCAACACCCTTAACCGATCTCCTATACTAAACCCGATCATCCCATTCCCGAAGCGACCTGATACAATTACCAATCCTGCCTTTCATTCCCTAGCGCCCAAGATATGCCGTGACATTAAACAAGCCGATGGCTCACGTATGCCACACTCCGGAACCCACATCACCCAACCTCTCACACTCGTGATCGGTAGACACTCGATGCTCACCCAAATGTGACTCACTGGTAAGACTCGTTATACTTCATCATCGACCACAGAAAGATCAACCGCGATACATCGCCAGAATGCTACCTTTGATAATATCCAGTGCCAGATTAAGGGATGTATGATGACCGACCATGATATGTATGAAGAAAGTTGGCAAGAAAAAGTCGTCAGATTACTACGACACATGCCCGAACCTGACATACCTCTCGAGTCACACCCTTTCTGGGCACGAAATACGGGAAGCGAGACGCTCGCTAGTGCCATCCCGAAGGAGTTCCAAGACTACGCAGATGTGTTCTCCCCTGAAGGAGCCAGGCGTCTGCCGGAACATAACGAGTGGGATCATAAGATTTCTCTCTTGGACGGAAGCCAACCTCCGTGGAGTCCAATCTACGCATTGTCACCTCCGGAATAGAAAGCGTTGAGGGAATACCTGGACCAAATGTTAGCAACAGGTAAAATTGTCCCATCTTTCAGCCCAGCAGCGCCACCAATCCTCTTTGTCCCCAAATCAGACGGGTCTCTGCGCATGGCCGACTACCGCGATTAAACGCCACAATAAGAACCGATACCCGCTACCACTCATGACAGAGTTGGCAGACTCAACGAAAGGGGCTCTCTTCTTCACCAAGATAGATCTCAAGAACGGTTACAACCTAGTAAGGATTGCGGAAGGAGAAGAATGGAAGACAGCTTTCCGGACCAAATACGGCCACTTCGAATATAGAGTGATGCCTTTCGGCTTGACCAACGCCCCGGCAATGTTTCAGGCCATGGTCAATACTATATTCAAAGACCTGTTAGATCAGGTCAGTGGTTTACTTTGGACGATATCCGATATATTCCAAGTCCGCAGAAGACGTTCTCCGCGCAGGCCACGGAAAGCTACGACAAAAACCACCTATACGGCAACCTGAAAAAGATCGCTGGTTCCAAACGGAGATAGAATTCCTAGGATTCAAATTATCGCGCAATGTACCCAAGTCTCGCCTGAGTAAGGCTATTACTGAGCTGCAGTACCCACGGCGAAGCGAACTTCAACGCCCCGCTTCGCCAACTTCTGAGACGGTTCATCTATCTACGATTCAGCAAGATGCAGTTCCTACGACCGACCTCCCAAGAAAGACGCTGATGGAGACGCGAAGAAGTTATGACGCTGACGAACTGCGCGAGATTCACCACCGCCCCTATCCTCCGACACTACGATTTAACATCGCATTGTCCTGTAAACAGACGCCAGCGATCGCAGAGGCTACGGTCTTGTCACGCATATTCAAGATTTATAAGTTACATCCGGCTTTATTACTCGCAAGTTCAACGAGGCCAAGAAGAAACTACGCAGATCTACGATAAGCGAGACGCCGCAATAGTTTCCGACTTCGACTGAGACATTGGTACGGACATACCTATCCAGATCTATTCGATCACCAAAACCTTCAAGATTTCACTACAACCAAGTTAGTTCGCCAAGAAGACAGGCCAGACTGAAAAGATAAAGACCTTTCACTTCAAAATCCACTTCCGACCCGCAACAAGAACGTAAACCAGATGATCGACTGCGCGCCCGAAAGACGCTACTGGCGTGAGAAGAAATTGTAAAATCGCTATTCTCACCTGAACATTTTATGGAAAATAATCTCCTACCTCAACATTTGGCATGACGCAAGTCGCAGAATAACCTCAAGAAATCCTCTGCAACGCCTTTTCGAAATACGGTTAATGGATCACAGACACCTACCAGTGAGCGGATCTGCCATCGGCGCTGCAGAACTCAGATGGTAATACCAACGACTCAGAGTAGTAGCTCCGACGATTTAACTTCAAGACGTAAGATCCAGAGGACAATGGACCCGGCAGACTATCTCGGGACGGATGCTGCGATAGACGATCCGGATCGAATACAGCGACTCACGCATGACGCCAGGTGCTCAGACGCAGTTATAGAAGATCCACCACGATCACCCACTGGCAAGATCTGCGCAGTGATAAAACTCGAATTGATTGACGAACTATCGGCCAGCGAACGACCACGATGTAGCCAAATACATGCCAAGACACGCGACGACGCCAGCGCCAAACAACGACGCCGACATACGCCTCTTCCACACCCCTGAAGCTAGCCACGACCTGCAGACATCTCCATGGATTTCAGAGTGGAATTACCGGCCGCCTAACGCGCCGGCTCAGGTTCGGAAATAATTCAAGCAGACGGGCCGCACTGTGATACACCAGAATGGACGCGAGCTCAGGTTCGCCGAAAGCAAGACGGATTTAGGCTCAGGTTCGAAAGGTTATAATGTACGCTGAAAGCCCAAAGTAAGAAATTCTTAACAGAAAGAAGACGCTGCTTGCAGAGGCAAAACATGCGAGAAAGATTACTAAATATATATACAGTAGTTTCCCCTCACCGCTGACTCATACCATAGAATCCCATCGAAACACACACCATTTCAACCCTTCCTCGCTAATCCCAATACCATCATTCAATGCATCCATCACCCTATCCGTCCTAGCGCTTACATTCCATAACCCGAACTCCTTCCTATTCCATTCTCTTGCTTCCGACATCCACCGATACTATCCGATAACCCTGTTCCGGAGACGTCTAGGCGGTAGGAGGGGAGCAGGCTGAGCGATAAGAAATTTCTCTTTAGGTTCGAGCCCGAGAACTCCATCAGTCTCGGCCATGGGAGCAGCTAAAACGGTACAACAGACGAGGACATTAGTGAGATTCTCAGATACTCCTGCGTCGGCCATATCCCTTCCACTTAACTAAATACTGAAAACGGGAGTAGCGGAGACGGGAATCCAAAAGTTCATCAACCTCCCACTCTTCATCGCCATCAACAACAACCGGGGGAGCGGGAGGCGGGACATGTCCGGGCAGAGGATCAGTAGCGCAGGGTTCCAATTTAGAAACATGGAAGACAGGGTGTATCTTCATCGTGGGAGGAAGATCAAGCTCGTAGGCATAGGGACTAATAATTGTTTTAATCTTAAATCGTCCCAGACGTTTCCAATCGAGCTCGGTACGCCATGATTCAATATTCTTGCTCAACCATACTTCATCGCCAACTCAGATAGAGGAGCGAACTCTCCGAAAGATTGGCGTGGTCTCTGTCGGTCTTGAAGATAACGCATTTCGGCTCAGAATGGCCGCGATCTCGCCATCTTCTGAACCAGGCGACATCTTGCGCGCTTGCCCAAGAAATGTAGTGCGAGATTCTCGGTAAAACGGGGTTCAGTACCATAATTGGCCATAAACGGAGACACCTGTGTCGACTCTGAGGGGTGGTTATTGGAAGCGAACTCAGCCAGCGGAAGCCAGTCTACCCAGTCATCTTGTTGATAAGAAACATAGCTTCGAAGATATTGTTCCATAACCGCATTGACCCGTTCCGTCTGACCATCTGTTTCCGGGTGAAAAGCAGAGGACATGGCAACATTAATCTTCAGCGCCTTGCATGGAGATTTCCAAAACTTGGACGCAAACTGGGTACCACGGTCCGATACAATACTAGCGGGTAGGCCATGGAGTTTCCAAACATATTCAATAAACAACCTGGCGAGGTCTTCGGAGCCGGTAGTAGTATGGCAGGCAATATAATGTCTCATTTTGGAAAGATGGTCGACCACCACTAAAATAGCATCTTTGCCTTTGCTTTCTGGTAGGCCGGTAACAAAATCCATCGAAATATGGGTCCATGGTTTTTGAGGAATTGGTAAGGGACGAAGAACTCCATAAGGAGCATGACGAGAGGTCTTGCTTCGACTACAGGTGTGGCAGTTACGCACATACCTGTCCATCAGTAGCGCATCCCGCCAATAAGAGGAAATGGCAAGAATTGAAAGGTTTTGCTTTTCCCGCGACCGGCAGAGGCCGCGTGCCTTCAAAAGCACGTGAATCGCAGTATGATATCATCGGTACAAAGAGTTTTCCTCGATAGGTCAGGTTCTTTCCTAGTAGAGCATTCCGCCAGCGTAATTTCTTGTTGCCTAATACCGCTTCAAGGTTCTGTGATTTTATTCGGAAGTGGCCAAATGATATACGCTTGTTCAAAAGTTTTTCTGAGGCGATCCTCTGACACGGATAGCTGCCAACAAACCCAAATTTTCGACTTCAACACTGTCTCGACTTCACGCGCAGCGCTCATCCTCTCCCAGCAGATCTCCTGATCTCCTAGTCAATGCATCTGGTTTTCCTCCCAATTTCCCCGGCCGATACTTAATCACATAATTAAAACGGGAGAGAATCTCTGACCACCTTGCTTGTCGACGGTTTAGATCTCTTTTGGTCATAAAATATTCAAGATTCCGGTGATCGCTCAAGACTTCAATAGGTTCAACCGCAGGCATCAACTCAGATCTCCATTCTTCGAAGCATCTAATAACTGCCAATAACTCCTTGTCATAAATTTCATAATTGCATTCGCCGAGTGAGTTTGGAAAATATGCAATGCAAGAATATTATCATCCGCAGATTGAGAAAGCGCCCCTCCTAACACATACCGACGATCGCATTCCACAATACGCACGTGAATCAAAGCCGACAAGAATCGGAAATGGCGAAGCGGTTTTCAATCCCTCGAACGCGGCTTCACACTCGGGGGACCAGATAAACGGAACGTCGTTTTTGTAAGAAACGGCCAGACGAACAACGCCGAGAATTTTTAATAAAGTCACGATGTTTTTACCAACCATCAATACCAGATATCCCTAATATCCAGTAGTTCACTTTACAATTGTATCGATTTTCTTTGGATTTAACTTCAGGCCTTCGGTGGTGACGATCATTCCCAGATAGATCACCTCTTGGACCTGGAATTCGCACTTCTCGGGGGAACAATAGAGATCCGCATCGGTTAGAGCCTGTAGGACCTAGTTGACGTGGTCGCGATGTGATTCCAAATCTTCGCTATAGATAAGGATATCATCCAAATATGCCGTACAGAACCGATCCAGGAAGGGACGAAGAGTATCATTAATAAAATGCTGAAACACGGCGGGGGCATTAGTCAAACCGAATGGCATCACTTTGTACTGAAAGTGGCCGACTCGGGTGCGAAAAGCGGTTTTCCATTCATCTCCGGCAGCGACACGAACTAGGTTGTATGCATTCTTCAGATCCAATTTTGTATACCATTTTGCCTTGCATAATTGATTAAATGTTTCCTTGGGTAGCGGCAGCGGGTAACGGTTCTTGATCGTCATGGCATTCAATCCTCGATAATCCACACAAAACCTAAACCCACCACCGGGTTTCTTTACGAACAAAACGGGGGCGCCAGCCGGGGAAGAACTAGACTCAATAAAGCCTTTCTTCAACATGTCATCGATATACTCAATCAAGGCATTCAATTCATCTCGGGACATGCTATATGGAGGACCGAAAGGGGGTTCTTTTCCCTCGTGAAGATTAATCCGAATATCATAGGGCCGATGAGGAGGTAGCTTCTGAGGTCCTTCTTTTCCAAATCGATCCCAGAAGCCATGATGTTCCGGGGGGACCAACGACGCAATCTCCGGAGGGATAGACTCAGTAGAACCTCCTACGAAAAGAGCATAAACCGTAAGACCCTGAGTAGTCTCGGCGAAGGTAGCAGCAGACACAATTTGAAGTCATGGGTAGCGGGTAGCGGAGAAGAAATTCCTTTAATCGTGACCAACGCTTGATCTTCATTGCAGTAACGGAGACATCGAGGGGATCCAAAGGTTAGCGAATTATCGGCGAAATTAATAGTTACGTCGTGTCGCCGGAGCCAGGGAATTCCTAGCACCAAAGGGTAGTGACCAAGACGAATAACATAGGCGGTTATCTTTTCCTCATGACCTTGAATACGAAGAAAAAAATGAGCAATATGGGTAATGCTACCGGAGGAGATTTCTCTTCCATCAATAAAATGAAGAGCGCGGGGGTTTGGGAGAAGAGTAGTAGGAATTTCCTTGTGGCGTACAAATGATTCATCAATGAATACAAAGCCCCCCGTGTCAACAAGAGTAGGTTTGAACAGTTTTATTTTTATCAGATACAATACAGGAAACAACAAGATGATCGTTGTCCAAAACCTTCTCACAAGAGACACCAGAAACAGCAGAAGCAGACAAAGAAACAGAAGGGACCTGGCCTAAGCCACTTAAGACAGGTCCTCGTGAAAACCCGACTGATCGGAAGCAGCCGCAGCATTCGCACCGGGAGATCCAAGACCAGAAGAACCAGAACCAGAAGCAGAAGCACCAAAGGGAAATCCAAACACATATCCGGAAGAAGAAGAAGATCCGGGAAGAAGGCAGCAGGAGGAGCCTTGGACCGCGTGGAGTGCATGAGCCGCATCCAGATGCCGCCAGCGTGGCGGGACAAAGCAACGGATGCCGGCGGGACATTCAGCTGGCCGAAGTGGCGGGGCCCCGCAGAGTACATGCAGAGTACCGCCGGGCAGCGCGGCCAGCGCGTTGGACGAGGAATAATGGCTGGCGGCGTTGAGGGGCAGCACCAGCGGGAAAGATCATCGGGAACGAAGCACTCACGGAAGATGAGAAGAGTGGGAGAAAGCGAGCGAGAGCGGAGGCGAGGCGCGGACAGGAACAGAAGCAGAAGCGGGACGCGAGAAGGGTTAGCGGCGAGGAAGGATGTAAAACCGATCCCAGGCTCAAAGGCGTCTCAGCCCATGTCCGACTTTGAAGCGAAGGGCGTATTATTCGAAGTGGAAGCGCGGGGCGTCGTGGTGGATCATGCGCAAGCGAAGTTCCGCGGGAAGACTTTGCGTTAATGCATGCTCTTAGCGCCGTCATTCAATCGGACGCTCCGGTAGGGCGTTGGAATTAATGAAATAGGTAGAAGTCGGACCACGAGTAAGTGCGCTCGAGTTACTTCGGCGGTGGTTCTGCGATCGAGTCTCAGCGGTTCAGGATCGTAATGTCAGGGCCGGTGTCGCCGAAGATATCGTCCTCCTCGCCAGTGGCATTCACGGCGAGCGCGTCCGGAGAAGGTGCGTCAATAGCGTGTATCGCGCAGCGCCTGGCAGCGTCAGCGCTCAGGGCGTTGAAAGCGCAGACCCGCGTCTCCAGGAAGAAGCGACTCCGGAGGACCGGTTTCATGCGTAGCTGGTGCGCAGCGCAATGAGCTACCAGCGCGGCCTCTACTATCTCGCAGGGCCCTCATTTATCTCTGCGCCACTGTTCTCTCCTGGCCGCCAGATTTGCTTGGTCGCCTCTTTCGTGGTGATCGCCAGTCTTTCTCATGGTAGTCGCCAGTCTTTCTGCATGGTAGTGTAGAGTCTTCTCATGGTAGTCGCGAATCTTTCTGGAAGCGACTCACTGTAGTATGTGCGTAGTAGCGTTAAAGCTGCTACATGCGGAGAAGCTGTGTTTATTGATGTCTCACTCTTTCTCATACTACTGAATCCAGAGCTAAAGATAGATATGAGTAATAATAGTCTGTGCTCCAGTACGCGCATGATGATTGCGCCCTTGGATCACCGCCATCTTCCTCTATGATCGTCTCAGCATTAGAGGCGAGTCTACGCCTCTGAGTCGGCGTCAATCGCGAATCATCGTCTTGCCGTCGTCAAAGGACTCCACGCGGGCGCAGTATTCACGCGATTGTTTTAGGAGCGCTTCGAATGCTGCAGATCGTGGCAAGCGTCATCATCTTCATTCAAGCCTCTGCGGGTATAACCTCCAGGATTACCTTCACCTCGTATCTAAAAGCTGAGGTTAGTCGGGTGGCTTTAACGTACTGCGGTAGATTCTTCATATCTCGAAGGTCTCATGATCGCTCAAAACAGCCTCCTGATTAAGGCTCTCACGAGCCTTAGCGTGTCGTCATTCGTGAATGTTTCTAGTACTGCGATGGTAGAAACAACTCGTGAATGCCGTTGAAACGTATTTATCTTCTTCCGACCGTTTCGTTCACGAGATTGGAAGTGCTTTCTGGTCTCACATCACCCGTCGACCAAGCGCGAATCCCATGCCAGAATCGCGTAGATATAAGACAAATCGAGGGTAGGTGTTATCCATTCCCAAAAACTTCGGGTCTCTAACCCCGCGTCCACGATACCGTCGAAGAACTTGAAATAAAGAATGTCACTATCTCGGTCTTAAACCGGCAGCGATGTGTCTAAGGCTGTCATTGTGCTCCTCAAAGCTCTACGAGCTCTAGAATCTTATACTGAGCGAACTCGAATCTTACTCTGGAAATGACTCGAATCTCATGGGCAAAGCAGCGTCGCCATGGTGGTGCGGATGGGTAATAAAAGCAGTCGGCTGCGGGGAGGAAATTCACGCGCGCCGCCCTTCCATCTGACGTCGCGAATTTCGAAAACCCATAAATGGTTCCGTCGGCGATTCGAACGCAGCGCCATTTCATCAGCGTGTGAGCGGGACGCGAGTGGAGCGCTCCTGGCCTGTTCATCTTAGTAGTGTCATCAGAAGCGTTGGGCAGTCGCCTGGGGCGTTGGGTAGTGCCCAGGGGGCACTGGGCAGTCTTGCTCAGCGCGAGAATGCTCGCAGGGTATCTTCACTTGCTTTATTATGGCCGTCGAGTTCTGGCGCGCATAGCCTCTGTCTGATAGCGCTTGGTCATGTCCACCAGAGGCGAGGCGCCGCGGGGTTCGGAAAGGGTCGTGGAGTAGAGTATGTTCGCCGATTAGGACACTGCATTACCGTTCAATTTCGCTGAGCCTGCGACAATGTGGTGGCTGGCGGAGTTACCATTCACAGCGAGCGCGGGAGGAGCGTCGCGAGGCTCTGTCGATATCTGGAAGGCGGGTGGAGATTCGTATTAGGGTTGAGTGGTTGTCGATGATGGTGGTGGTTCTTGGGAGGATGGTGGTGGTTCTTTCGCCAGGACAGCATTCTTGATAACGCTGACTCCGTACTTTCATTCAGGCGTTCGTAAATCGGATTGGTCGGTTTGGAGGCGAATCGAGGGTCATTTCGTAGGTAAGTGGTCTTCGTGGCCCGATGTCCCGTGGTGCCGCTGCACTTGTGGATTGGCGTATGGGGGGCGTATTTTCAGAGTCATTTCGTAAAAGAAGTAGTTAGTCTTTCTTTGTGCAGCGTCGTGATGCATTTGGCGCTCGCCGCCGAGGCCTTTCGCGGATTAGGCGTGTGGGGCGTATATTAGTCCGGCTCGTAAAAAGTAGTTAGTCTTTCTTTGTGCAGCGGCGTCGTGATGCGCTGAGGCCTCCACTGCCCTCAGGCGTTAGCGGATCTACGCGGCTACTGTGTATCTTGGGGTCTTATCGGGCTCGTCAGATCACCGTTACGGTTTCTCAGGTTTAGCCGCCGGACGGTTTCCTTTCTGCGTCCCCACCCACTTGTCAATTAGCAAGGGGCAGCTTGAGGGGAGGGAAGGGCTACTATACCGGAACCGCAGACAATTCAACGTCCGATGAGGCAATTGCGCCATTACATTGCCGCTGCCTTTCTTCGGGTAGTTGCGGGTGCGCTGGCAGTGGTAGCCAGTGCTGATGGAGGCCTCTTACCGCCCACTTGACTTCTTGATGTCCGGTTTGAGTGTCGAGTCTGTGAATAGGTGGTATCGTCCTCCGAAGGGTGCTCTGAGGGGATTTCCTCTTGGTCCTCGACATCCGACCCTTCGTTCCCTTGAGATTCTTCCTCCGGAATATTGAATAGTACCTCTCTGTTCCCACGACTACGCAGACCACTCGCAGACCACCTTCTGCGAGGTGGTTGAGTCACCAGCGCCCGGCGGCATGCGCTGCGTATATCATCGAAGTCTGTCGTTGAACCGTCATCATCCAATTCAGTGATACGATCTGATGATTCATTTAAGACTTCACTAGTAGGGAGGGTCCTAGGTCGTTTGTGATTCGCATTGGGGTCCCCACCACTGGATGGGAGGAGGCGGCTGCTGCCATGCAGGCATCTTGATTATTTGGAGGGTGTTGGCGAGTCTTTACGAGGGCAGAGAAAGGAGTGCGGGGTTTAGTACACTATTTCCTTGGCGTGAAAATTTTCCACCCCTAACCTAACATGGAATTAGCGCATCGTCACATACTATCACTCGGAAGTTCACTTCATTTCGTTGGCTCCTGCCTCACTGCGCAGGAGCACTCCTCTGCCCTGGGGCGCTGTCACTGCCCTAGAGCACTCCTCACTGCCCTGAGGCATTATTCACTGCTCTGGGAGCTCGACTGCCGCAGGGCGTTGATTCAGGAGTATAAAAGCGAATTTATTGCTTGCGCAGATAATGCTAACGTGAAACAAAATAAAGCCTCCGGGAAGGATGGCGGGCGATAAAACTCGCTTAATAAACACGAATGCCCTTTAGGCAGTGGCGACTACCCTCAGGGCAGTGCCGACTGCCCTTGGAGCAGAGAGAAACGGTCAAAGCGTCGATAAATATAGTAGTAGGAAAAATTAACAATCTTTAGCTTGCCTGAGTAGTAGTATCCGCATTAGCCTTTCCCTTAGCTGCTCTCTGTGCTGCTATCTCGGTGGGCGTCGAGATCTTCCCTGAAATCGAATCGTCGTCAGCCGCCGAAGGTATAATGGCGTAAGGTGGTCGATGCCCCCCTGCTGCCTATTCCGACGTACTACGAGCTCGTGGAGCACTCTCTGTAAACCTATGTCACTACGGGGCAACTGTATCCTACGCCCAGTGGTGGTGACCCTGACATTTGGATCGAACTCGGTATCTTCTGCCGGCAGGTCGACGAGGGTGTAGTCCTCCTCCTGTATATGGGGAAAAGACCTGCGTGCGGGTGGGGTCTCTAGACCATCGATGCCAGCCGCGCCTGCTCTGTGGAGAATGACCAGTATCCTGCGAGGTTTAGCTATGGTGTCTTGCAACCTACACTCAACCTCCTCGCTGTCGGTGATCTGGACACTCCTAGGGGCCTGCCCTTCAGGGGCATCCTCCATTGCTCCCCGGATAGTCCTGATAGCCCTACCCGCTGGGGTATGCTTTAGTATTATCCTGCACAGCTCAGTGAAGGTGGGTTCGGTCATGATCCCCGCGAAGTTAGGCTCATTGCTCTCGTCGTCCCAGTGGTATTCAGGCGCTACACCGGGGCGGTGGCCCCCATGAAAGTCAGGGTCTACCACGGTTACCGTAATGCTGGGTCGGGATTGCTCCAGGGGCACCCGCGAGTGTCCTTGTAAGTGTCCTAGGGACTGTGATGACCCTGCCTCCGGAGGCTCGTCGGTATTGCCATGCCTGGCCCTAAACTCGCGCATGCCATTGCCTCTAGACCGCCTCTCCTTTGTTGCAACGTCACTGATGAGCCACTTCAGGGCATCCGACAGGTCCTTCTTAGCAGGGCATTCTTCACCCCTCCATATGGGGGCAAGGTGTTTCAAAAACTCGGTGGCTATAAGCCAGTTGCATAACTGGTTAAATAGGACCATACCAGACTTCGTCTTGTTCACCCAGCCTGTGGCTATCATGCGCGCAGTGAGGTCGTTGCGGAGAGTAGTATAGACCCTGCTCGTACCGGCTAGGCCTAAGGTGATTTTAGACTTCTGCGGCGGTACCGTTCTGGACCTTTTGATATCGTTGGGCGCGGAGGTTGCTTTTTGGCGGTGGTTCTCTGGGCACTGGCGGTGGCTTTCTGGGCACTGGGGGCTGCTTTCCGGGTGCTGGTGGTGGCTTTCTGGGTACTGGCGGTGGTTCTCTGGGCACTGGCGGTGGCTTTCTGGGCACTTGCTTTCCGGGCGCTTGCTTTCTGGGCAGAGGAGACAGGTTCTGAATCAGAGCTGCTCACGGGACTTAGGCTTGATAGCACAGAATCTGAATGCTCAGGGCCTGCGGCTCAGTGTATTGGGTCCTTCAACCTCACTCTCAGGCTGGCCAAGTTCAGGACTAATTAGCCTAGGTTTTGGCCTTGGAACGCCTGATATCTTCTTCCTCTTGGCGTGGGGCCCAGCCCTCTTGGAGGAGCAGTTTCCGTCGCTGGATGAAGGTACGTCGTATATGTCCTTGCGTTTATGGCTGTTACTGTTGTCCTTGGGGTTACTACCAGTCTTTCAGGATTGCGGTGGTGCTTTGGGGGTTGTTGGGAGTTCTCTAATACGAGATAGCTATGAGTATGATGAGATGCTTACAGAATTGGGGGGACTGGACCTTATTTATGGAAGTAAACTCCATCTTGGTCGGTATGAATTGAAAGCCGTGAATTGAAAGCGGTGAGTCGAAAGCGATGACTTGAAAGCGGTGAATTGAAAGCGGTGAATTGAAAGCGGTGAATTGAAAGCGATGAATTGAAAGCGATGATTTGGGGGTGAGTAGTGGTAGGAGGCACGGATTGGGCTCTGGTTTGTGCTCTAGGAGCACTCCCGGGTGCTTTGGGGGCACCTGCCTCCCAGACCCTCGCCCAATATGTGATATCCAACATATGATGTCATTAACGGCTTTTGCACTGTGTCGTTGGTTTCCTGGCGCTGCCGGTGCATGCTGGAGTATCTTCATGGTCCAATTGGGTATGCGAGTTTCGCCATTGCCTGCAAGCAGTGCCTAATGTCCCTAGGGCAGTCGGGAATGCCCCTAGGGTAGTCGGGAGTGCCCCCAGGGCAGTGGCGGGTGCTTTCAGAGGAGGCATTGTTTGCATAGTGTTTGCTGGTACGTTGATGTGATGTTTTTGATATCTAGAAGTATGTGTGAAACAAACAAACTATCAATGTCTTGGCGGCAGGGTAAGGTAAACTCAGCCAGGCTAATGCCAGGCACCGACTACCTCCAGAGCATTCAATGCAGCGATGAAGTCTATGTGTCGCTTTCTGCACCAAATCTTATAAGCACTTGAGTTTTGATAAGCATCTCCGTTCTGTGCACCCCAGCAAGGCGAATGAATGGTTCATAGAACAGTCAAATTTCTTTGGCCGAGGCCAGTTAACCGTCCCGACTCAGGGATAGTCTTGTGGCCGGAAGGCGGTAGCAACTACTGCGGAGGGCAAACCGACTTCGGATCTCGAATCTGAATCTTAACTTTCATGCAGGGTTCGGAGGGACAATGAGGAGAGGTTGCAACAACTATTTATGAAGGTGCGGGGAGAGCATTGTTCGTCCGAAGGTATGAGTCTTCGAGAGCCTTCCGAGGGCCCATGTGGCCCTTCAACTCAGCGTATGAATTTGGATTGCGCTATTTACTTTATCTTATCAAAGCGTATGGCTTAACATCGACAGTTTCTTTCTTATGCGATGGCGTTCAGCGGTCTTTCTCTGCTGGCGGGGCTTTATCACGGAGGTTGGAGAAATGAATGATTATCTAGGAAAATCGGTGGCGGCGTTCTGAGGTTGAAATAGGGGCAGAAGATCGTACTACTACAGCGGCCGTTAACGATTGTGCGATTCCTTGGTCGTGAGCGTTCAAGAGTTGCTTGAGTGTCTGCGCGGTGATGGAATATAGCGAGTCGGGGAAAGGATGTATGGGGAAATGCATCTGGCGGTGGTGGTGGGAGGCGGTGGGAACTCCTAATGCACTGAGGCGCGAATCGCGAGGCACCCTAATCTTAAAAACAGAATACACTGCCGGAAGGATCTCTTAATTCCTATCGTATGCGCGTCGGACGGTGCAACTTGACAAATTTTAGTGGAGACAAAGCCTGGTAGTCTATCGGCGATTGGTAATATTGTTTCGCCGGTGCGGGAAAGCGCCGAGCTCGCTAATTCTCGCAGGGCTGTTGCCGATCACTCAAAGCTAGGAAAAAGCGAATCTGCGTCTGACTCATCCGCCGTCAGTCAAAAGGCCTTCTGGCTTTCTGATAGCGTTTCGAGGCGTGAGTAGATCTGAGGACGGAGAGGTGATGGCTGCTTGCGGATGGCTCTGACGCTCTCTGCGGTCGCATGCAGCTGGATTGCCGATCAGCCGGCGTGCATCCTGCAAAATATCAGCAACTACGCCTGCGCAGATGTGAGGTAGAATTCCGATGCGCTTGGAAGCGGGCGATATCGCGGCGCGATCGTGAAAGTATCAGGATATGGTTAGGGAGTTTAGGGAAGCCGGCAAAGCATCTGCAGTCCAATACCTTGTATCGAAGTCCGTAAATGACTCTTGATGCTTTACGGGATATCTTGCAGTCAGCCTCTGGACGCTCAACAAAGCCCGATATCTTGCGCAACGTATATCTAGGCATTAAAACACATGATGGAGTGGGTTCAGGCGTTCGCCGAAGCATGTCGATTGGGCCAGCGTTCGGCCAGTCGTTGATTGCTGGCAATATCGCAGGCTTGCGATGCCAAATAAGCGCTTACTGAGCGGCAGCGCAATGGCGAGAAAGGAGATCACGGAATCTTGGGCGGATTGTCGCAGGAAATTTCGCGGTTGCTCTGAAGGCCGTCTTGCGTATGAGGCAGACTTTGGGAAGGCACTAAAATGTGTACGTTCATTGATCGATTTTCATTTGATGGCGCAGTATGGGAGCCATCTGAGGATCTGCTGACTATCTGAGGTTATCTCAAAGACTTCCATGCAAATCTGAGGATATCTTGTGAGTTTTGTGACAAGCGGGCGAAGAAAGGATCTGAGGCGGGCGAGGCGCGCGCAGCAGCGGTGAAGGCTCGGAGGCGGCCACTGCCTACGGGAGATTCGAGATCCGTGAAAGGTCGCGCTTCAACCATTAAGTTGCACCTGCTATCAGCGTTATAGGGAGCGTGTGGGCGCTTTGGTAGCATTCGATGTTCTCCGCGGATATGGCGAGCTGGCGTATCTGTGAATCGAAGAAGCGTATAGGCGTCGAATAAGGTCGGCCAGCGGCGACCCAAATCCTGGACTATGGCGGGCGGCGATTAGCGCTAGAATCGAATATTGAGCGCCGAAGATATTGTCGGGACTCCGGAGGGTAGTGGTGAAGGCCTTTGGAGACATCGCGACAACCTGCGGGAGTTACTTGAGATATTAAAGACTGAGGAGCGGAAAAGGTTACCTAGCGAGCGTCGCATTATCGATCTTTCGACTCGATTCTGAGCTACTGCAATCCATCGCGAGAATCAAGCATTATCGATATCGCGGATGGGGCAGAATGAGTAGAATGACACTGGTCAGAGTCGTGAAAGTATGCAGAAGATAAGGGATCTTGAGAGCTTTGCGGAAGGCTGGGAGGCGTTAGTGAGTCTGTGTGGAAAGGTTCAGGTGTCTGCGGGTGCCTATCATTTTCAAGGCCAGGGCGTATATGAGTTTCATAATCTTCGCTGTACAGGAGATGTAGTATTCAGAAAGCGGGGAGTAAGGAACGATTGGGTTTGGGTTGCGGTATCATCCTCTGAGCACTGGGGAGTGCTCAGAGGACGTCTTCCGGGTAGGCTAGAGGCTATAATCAAGCTTCGTGATAATAGAAGGCGATCACATAGACTGTGTGTGGTGGAGCTCTTGGAAGCAAAGGACTCTGGGACTCCCGATAAGCGCCTCATGGCCTTAGAGAGTCTCAGGGGCAGAAAGCAGTATGGGTAGTGAATATTCACAGCATATTGGGAATGGCTCACCTATTCGAAGTTGATGGAGGAAACTGGCTTGTAAATACTAGGATTGATTTGCGTACATGGAATGAATTTAGCTGAATAGTTAGCGGCGTCGGTATACTGCGATGAATGCGCCGGCTCGTGAATGCGCCGAGCACTCGTGAATGCCCTCAGAGCAATAGTACACTTGAGAGGGGTGGAGGGTATGATTATGTGGAGAGGGCTCCAGGCGCTCCAGGCGGAAAGGCAGGTCTCCGCAGCGAGAGGGTTGCGCCAGGAGGCGGTGGGAATAGGATCGCCAGAGGCTCAGGGCTCAGTATGAGTCTTGGAGTCTCCGCCCTGGCGAGAGGGTTGCGCCAGGAGATGGTATAGTAGGATCGTCTCAGGGCTCACTGGCCCTCAGGCGATAAGAACAGCGTCTCCGCCCTGTGCGGTTCTTGTGGGGATAGTAGTGATAAGTCTTCGCCCGGGGCTCAGGGCTCAGGTGTCTTTCCAGTCTTTCAGGCGGAAAGGCTTGGAGTCTCCGCCCTGGCGAGAGGGTTGCGCCAGGAGACGGTGGGAATAGGATCCTCGCCAGGGGCTCCGGGAGCTCCAGGCGCAAAGTCTTGGAGTCTCCGCCCTGGCGAGAGGGTTCTTGTGGGAGATGGTATAGTAGGATCATCTCAGGGCTCCTGCGCCTCCAGGCGATAAGGCAAGCGTCTCCGCCCTGGCGGCGGTTCTGTGGGGATAGTAGTGATAAGTCTTTCGCCGGGGCTCAGGGCTCAGGTGCTCCAGGTGCTCCAGGCGGAAAGGCTTGGAGTCTCCGCCCTGGCGAGAGGGTTCTTGTGGGAGGCGGTGGGAATAGGATCTCGCCAGAGGGGCTCCAGAAGCTCAGAGGCTTGGAGTCTCCGCCCTGGCGAGAGGGTTGCGCCAGGAGATGGTGTGGTAGGATGCATCTCCAGGGGCTCCTGGCGCCTCAGGCGATAAGGGCAGCGTCCATGGCGCGGGGGTTTCTTGTGGGAAGGGGTTTCTTGTGAGAAGGGGTTTCTTGTGGGGAAGGCGGCGAGCTTGCTGATGAATAGCATAGGCAAGACGGGCTTGGGCGGCGGGAAATCTATCCTGGTTGGCCATCATCTTGAGGCGCAATTGGGTAACAAAGGGGCGGAGTTCCTCCCTCTTGCCATCGAACTTAGGGGGTCTGGGACTTTCTCTGAACGGGGGGCAACAGGAGGAGCGGGCGGATTAACGGGAGGAGGTGGCGGAGGATTATTCGGAGGTGGCGGAGGAGGAGCTTGGGCAGAGAGCATGGCGTTAAGTTGCCGAACCTCTGCGAGTTGTCCCTCCAGGTTTGTAACTTGTAGTTCTAGGTCGGGGATAGCAGAGGCTTGGTTGAGAGCCATGCCTCGCTCTTGCCTAGCCACGTCCCTCTCATGTCGGAGTCTTTGGATATTATGGGCTATCAAATGAAGCAAAAGCTCCTTATCATGTTCGTACTGGGTAATAAATTCTGCCAGAGTTGTAGGGGCCGCCCACGTCTCTGGGGTTAACCCACTGGCGGCCATTCTCTCCGTTATAACGGGAACAGGAGTAATATGAGGGGCAGACATGGTGTATCGGGAGCCAATAGGCGAGGCAACGTAGTCTAACGGGGCGGGGTCGGGTTCAGGTTTGGAAATAATTCAAGCAGGACGGGGTCGGCTCAGGATACACCAGAGCGGATGCGAGTTCAGGTTCAAGGGAGCAAGACGGATTTAGGTTCAGGTTCGGGAGCAAGCAGAACAGAAGGCGGAAAGCCAAAGTAGTAAATTCTTAACAGAAAGAAGACGTTGCCTAGAGAGGCGAAAACATAGGAGAGTATCACTAAATATATATACAGTAGTTTCCCCTCACCGCTGACTCATACCATAGAATCGTGAAACGCGTAATTTCAACCGCCGCTAATCAATACCGTCATTCAATGCATCCATCATATCCGTCACTGTGACACGTTCCATGCGAACTCATGCATTCCATTCTCTTGCTTCCGACATCGCGATGCTATCAGATAACGCTGTTGGAGGCGTGCAGGCGGTAGGAGGAAGCGGTGAGCCGTGATCTGAGAGAGGTCGAGCTTCATGACGTCGTAGTTGTAGTGGACCGCTTCAGTAAAATGGCGCCATCACCGATAGCGGGAATCAGCGCGAGCAAACCGCGCGAGCGTTACGTCAAGGACATCTGGCGCTTTCACGGACTCCCGCGATCAATAGTATCGGACTGAGGAGCACAATTCGCATCAGCCTTCTGGACGGCAATAACGGAACGGTTAGGGATTCGTAGAAGAATCTCAACCTCGTTTCACCCCCAGACAGATGGTCAGACAGAAAGGACTAACCAGCATATGGAGTCCTACCTAAGAGCGTTTCCGGCCGGCCCTGGTAAGAAGTGGAGAGATCTCCTTCCTATCTGCGAATACGCCTACAATAACGCCAAACACTCCTCTACCGGGCAGTCACCTTTCTACTGCAATTATGGGTTTCACCCTCGCACAGACTGGCCCACGGACGTAGAGATTGAACAACTCGACTCTCGAGGGAATGACCACCTGGACGGGATCCTCGCCGCCCATGAACTAGCTCGGGAGACCTTACAGAAGACGTACGATAGAATGGCGTCAAGACCAGGCCCTGTAGTGCAACAGTTCGAACCCGGGCAGAAGGTCCTACTAGATACTAGGAACCTCGGCGGATATAATAAGTGGTCAGACAAGTTCACAGGACCTTTTGAAGTAACAGCAAAGGTCGGCAATCGAGCATACCGACTCGATCTACCAGCGGACTGGAAGGTTCACAATGTGTTCCACGAAATGCTCCTGCGTCCCTATCGAGAAGACCCGCATCAGCAAACTACTACTTGTGTATGCAGTCTCCCAACAGTCTCCCGGGTCTCCTGAAAGTCTCCTGAGGCTGCTTGATATTTTTTGAGTCTCCTGAGGCTCAGGAGACATCAGGAGACAAATGAAGTCTTGCTGATGCGGACTCCAGCAGGAAGCAGAACACTCGGAAGCGGTTGGCAACCCCAGAGCCCCAAGAGGCACTACTGGATGAGAATGCCAAACCAGCTATCAACACCCGCCCTTGTACTCGAAGCCAAGGCACATCAGCAAGACTTCATTTGTCTCCTGATGTCTCCTGAGCCTCAGGAGACTCAAAAAATATCCAGAGGTCTCAGGAGACTCTCAGGAGGCCCAGGAGACTGTTGGGAGACTGCATACACAAGTAGTAGTTTGCTGATGCATAGTGGCCTCAGCATCCGCGTTCCGACGAGCTCAGAAGCATCGGCGGTTGATGGAGTCATAGTCTCGATACCTTCCCTCGCCATGGCTTTTCCCCATAGGGGTTTTTACCATTGGAAGGGTTTAACGGTCGAGGACGACGGCTAGGGAGGGGGAGTAGTGTTACAGGATTGCTTGGCGCCTAGACTACTAGTCGGATAATGATATTGTCCTAGTGCGTAGGTGCCAAGGATCGGGTGACGTAGGTTAGGAAAAGCGGGGTTTGGTTGCAACTCGGTTACCACGATCACGCCATAGGCAGAGATTTCTCTACCCCACCTCGTAGGAAACCGCAGCAGTAGCGGAGGTATTGCGGGGGTTTTGCTATTGGAGGAGTTAGTGGGTTGAAGGAGAATTTCTGTGTATATATAGCTAGAAGGATTCCCGGAGTCTTAGGGGAACCATCATCCTCTCAAGCGAACGGAATCCGGTCTACAATATTATAAGTTTAAACGCTATAGAACTATCGCTTAGCAAAAGCCGTATCTCAAGTGACTCTCTTCGAGATATCCCTTTACATTGTGTTCATGCTCAGCCGCGAAGTAGAGTGCGTTGCGGTGATGGTCGTCCCGGGCCTGCACGTCCACACCGCAACGAAGGAGAAGTTTGATAGCGGCTACTTATCCTTCCCTAGCCGCCAAATGGAGGGCTTTGCACCTCATATCCTAGACCTTTACGTCCAGTACCTCGCGCCCGTTCCTAACTGGGCACTGTACGCTTCCACTGCAGGTAAGGACAAGTCGAACAATCGCCTCGCGCCCACCTAGAGCCGCCAAATAGAGTGCGTTGTGACCCCTCCAATCACAAGCCAGTGGGTCCACACTTTTGGTAAGAAGGAGTCGAACAACCGGCTCGTGCCCCCGCCCAGCCGCGAAATGGAGCGCGTTCCCACCATTCCAATCTTGTGCCTCTAGGTCCGCACGGCTGGCAAGGAAAAGCTGAACAATGGCCTCCTGCCCTTCTATCGCCGCATGATGCAATGCAGTCCTCCCCCACATGTCTTTAGCTCCCAAGTCCACGCCCGAGTCAAGGAGAAACCTAGTAGCAGCATAATGCCCGCCTTTCACGGCCAAGTGTAGAAGGGTTTCTCTTCTGATATTGTGGGCATGGATGCTGCCAGAAGCAGCCGCTAGATTGCGGATGGCGGTAAGGTACCCCCTCCCTGCAGAGGCAAGGATTAAGCTTTCTAGGCGATCTTGCACATCGACTCCTGATCCCTGGGATCTGAGAGTGGGCAATAGCAGGCAATTCAATAGTACGGTCGGGAGTGAGTTTTGCGATTCCCTAACACTGGAGAGGAGATGCGACAGCCTGTCTGTTATCTCTGGTGCCAAGCTATCCATGTTCTCTTTCAAGTATTCCAACGAAAACCTAATGAACGGCCTCTTCTCTAAGTACTCGACCAATCTGTCTGCCCAGAAGCTTGCCTGCCCCACTCCTTGAGGGATCTTGTATCTTACCCCTTCCTTTTGCACAACCTCGAGGAAGCGGACACAAGTTAGCTGTATCATGGTTCGAGCATCCTGATGGTCGGTGACATCGAGATGAGATCGCCTTACGAGGTCACGAGCGCGGAGGAAAAACTCGCGAACTGTTTGGTGCATGACTTGAACAACCGGAGCCATTTTCGTACCTATAAGGGTTTATAAGTCTTGGGATTCTGAGGTATGAGAGCAATTATCGTACAGTCCTATTAGCCTTTGGGGAAGCCTGTGCGATGTTGTGTTACCAGAGACACAGAAGTCAACTCTAGAGACCTGCGGGCGGTAATGAATGGGCATTCGGTAAGGAACAAGCTCCCCCAAAGATCCAAAGGGATTGTAGCTAGGGTGGTGTTATATTATACGTACTCTCTTTAACATCTATAAAGCCTCCAATGCAGTGGGTCAACATCTTGCGGATGTCCCCTGGTATCTCCGACTCCCAGTATCTGAAATCTAGTTCGCCGTCTTCAATTGAACCCGGGATTGCAAGAGCGTGCTCCAGATCAACGAGCTCTATTTTACGCTCAGAGAACAAGCAAAATTGAAGGATCCATTTACCGTCTATCCTATCCTGTGGGTTCTTATTGTCTAGTGCTTGAAGCATACACTCATAGAGGCTCTCAACATCAGCAAACTACTACTTGTGTATGCAGTCTCCCAACAGTCTCCCGGGTCTCCTGAGAGTCTCCTGAGACTCCTGGAAATTTTTTGAATCTCCTGAGACTCCTGGAAATTTTTTGAATCTCCTGAGGCTCAGGAGACCTCAGGAGACAAATGAAGTCTTGCTGATGAAGGCTCTTGGGAAGTGATTTCAAAAACTTGAGTAACGTGCTTTTCCGTGAGCCATTCATCGCAAACCCTGCCAACTCTTTTAACACCAGAGAAACCCATAGAAAAACACCATCAGCACACTTTATGATATATTCCTCTATCTCCTCTTTCACATCGACCTTAACTGAGTCGAATTCTTCGTTTTGTAGTATGCTACGCGCATATCGTTCTATATCGCCACGATTCATGTCTTGTAGCTGGAGTTTCCATCGCCCTGGCCATTTGACGGGTTGGAACTCGTTCATGGGTCGACTAGCGAGGAAAACGTTGTAGAAGCATCCAGTACCATCACCAGCAGCTGGGAGAGACAATTCATATAGGAATCGAACAATGTCAAGACGATCCGTACATTCTGACTCATCTATAGCATCGATGATCAGATACACCTTTCGAAGTCGAGGATGAGTCTTGCAGGCGCGCAAGATATCTTTCATATTCTCGGAAGACCATTCGATTCTACCTGCCCCATTACGACGGTAGGTAGACTGAAGGTGTATGAGTAGTGACTCATCAGCCTCCAGCATTTGAAACAAGAGCGCTTTCAACATGCTCCGATGACCTCTCTCCGATTCACCATCCCGCGAGTTGTAGAAGAAGCTCGCAACGATGACCCCTCTCGGAGGATTGAAATGGTCCGCGAAGTACCGTACCAAAGTACCTTTGCCACTCTCTGGTTTTCCTTCTATAAACAGAATACCCGAGTCTGGATAGCTCAGAGAAATCCAGGATTTGTATTCACAAGATTCCCAAAGCCATAAAAGCGTATTCCCGTGGCGTAGCTCGATCTTATCATACCGTGGGTTTTTGAAATTGAGAGTATGAAGGCATTCTATAGCAGCACGAGCCATTCCAGGTTAGACGAAATCAAAGAAGACAAAGGCAGAGTGTTCATACCCACCTTGTCTATCCTGATCATTGGAAACAAGAACCTCCGAAGGCAGTAGAGGCAGACCGTTCTGCGTATCCGGTGGATGCATAATAAGTAATTTGATAGTGGAAAAGCCTGGGCGTAGGCGTTGCATAACCCGACGAAGTTGCAACATTATCATTTGCCATTGCTCAACAGGAAGCTGATCAAGGTCAACTATGAACTTTAAGCTTTGTTTTACATGTTGTTGGTTTGATCCAGTACACCTGTACAAATCCGCAGCTGTTACACAGACTTGCTCAAAAGCAGCCCAAAGGCTCTCCGGTTCTGAAAGAGTGATGATGCTATCAAACGCAGTCTTGATGTTCTCTTGGACTTTCATTACCTCATTGTCACTAATGGTTGTTAAAAGGGCCCGTAGCCACATTGGACGATGGAGAGGGCGATCGCCCACCCGACTCCTCCAGGAACCCAAGGCATGGCCACTGAGACCGGTGATTGCGATCACACTGTGGATGATTCAGTATCAGGAATAAGTTGCGCCTGGGAATCTAGGATTGTACCCACTCTGCACATATCTAATGTTTTGGGTGGTTCATGGGCGTTAGACCATAGAAATGTTTATCAATTCTTAGTCGGACTTCTCTGTCTCTGTCATTCGCCGGGAAGACATGATATTTTTCTTGATCGGGACCCATATTCAGGTACTCCGTGAACAATTCGACGGTTAGCAGGGCCGTTTGAGAGGTGTCACAGCAAGCTGGGAATAGGGCGGAAAGTTGGGAACTGTTTAGATCAAGTTCCGGATCGATATCCTGTAATGCTGTCCCCAGGTCACCCCTGCTCCAGCAGGGGGGTATTCCACATATCCGGAAGCAGATCGGTCCATGCGGTGAGGGGTCGGGGGCAATCGTACTTGGGACCCCGGGGTCGCTTGATCGGGCCGATGCCGATGCGGTACCTGCTGGCGGCGAACTTGCCATTAAGGCGGCACGTAATGATGCGGGGAATATCTCGGGAGTGTCGCCAAAATATCAAAATATTTTCCTCAGCTCACAAAACTCTGAGAGGCTAATTCTAACGATTATAGAACTCTACTCGCTTAGTTATCATCGGCGGACAGATAAACCCCGCTTCCTATGTGGCACTCGCGTATGTACATACGAAGAATGTTGAATGGACCGATGGCTAATGATAGGTTAACGAATAAATGCATAGCTGGGGGCCTCGTGCGGTGGGCATATCTGGGTGTGGTGACCTTTTGGCCCGCATAGGGGCTCACAAGTACTCCTGGATGGAAATCATAGGCATAAGGATGGAATATTTCTCTATGCGTATCCTTAAGTCTTGTGGTCGAAAATATTATATGGTGCGGCGCGGCTTAAAGGTGACAAAAGTTGCATCGCTTATAACTTTTCAACAAAGCAAAATATCAAAAATCTAACACACAGAATTGTAGATATAGGTATGATGAAGACTTTTGTGTGTTAGATTTTTGATATCTTGTCTGTTGAAAAAGTTATAAGAGATGCCATTTACCTATTTTTGTATGTAAAAAGCGCCAAGACCTGGTGGAGTGGAACAGTATTATACCCATTTATACCCCCTACATCACAGACTTGCAGCCAAGATATAGTTTTCAGCCATAACATGGCTGGAATCTAAGGCTCTTATTGGTTCACAAGCAGCCGGAGTGGCTATGATTGTTCCAGCTGAGATACCGGCATGTCACCTTTAAGACGCGCCGCACCATATCACATCCGACTTGCATGTCTTGGAAGTCTTGGGAATAATTTTTCATTCGTTGAATGCACATCCTGACTAGACAACGCCCAAATACTTTAACACAATCGTACAGAACCTCTCTACCATACCTAAGTAATATACTTGATGGAGGTATCTGCGCACTCATATTTACCTTGAAATAGCCTGGTGTGGAAATTGCCATTCCGCAGCCCACACAACCAGTACCTGCACTATTCCGGGAGCCCAACTACGAAGCCGCACCATTATCCTGGAGCCCAAACGATGTTTTACCTTCAAATTTCGTATCACCTGATACCAGGTGTGTTACTTCCAGGTTTCGCTTCGATAAATACTTTGCTTCGTTACTCAACTGGCCCAACTGGATCCACGGATACACCTGAGCCACCCCTACGACTCTGCCTCGGTTGTGTACCTTGACCCTTTGACACTTCGGCACGTCCTTGCCCTTCGACCCCGTGAGAATTGAGACGCCACCAAGTCAAATCCAAGGACATGGACAGGAGAGACAGAGTCATCAAATCGAGACTCCGCACCGAACACGTCATATGCAACAAATACTTACACTGCATAGGGAAGAAAGAAAGCGTAAATTGCGAATGCGGCCACGGCAAACAAACCGTTAAACACATTTTGACAGAATGCAAACTCATTGAAAGCGTAAGAAAGATCCTCCCAGAAGAAAGTACCACGAATACATCCTATGGAAAGACAAGGACATTCAAAGGCGCGTCACAAAGAGAATGAGAAAACGGACGAAGAAAAGGAGGAAGAGAGAGAACCAGGGGGGGGTGGAGAGTCTTAGAACGGAAAAGATGAAAGCAGCTGAAGCGGGGGGAAGGGAGCAAGAGAAGTTGGTTGAACGAAATGAAAAATTGTAACAACTTATATTTCTTAGGTATTTCTTATGTTGTTGTTTTCTATGTTTTGAGGAGTACGCATGGGGGCAAGCTTTGGTAATAGTCTTTCGGCTGTATAGCGTATAAACTATAAATAAAGAAATATATAGATAACAAGCCTGCTCGACATTGTCATAACCTAAGGACTGAATACAATGAATAATGTAAACAAAAGAAAATGAAAAATCAAGCCTGTTGGATCTTTTGCGAGTGATATTATATGATGCAGCACCGAAAACGCAAATTTCAAAGTGATTCTTTAGACATGTCTGCTGTGAGATTTCAGAAAGACTTTTGAGTATCAATAATCCAGTCTAGTATCCATTATGCCTACCAATTGTTGGCGGGCTCGGGACAGCTCGGACAGAAATTGAAAATGTCTCCAGCAGGCTCGTTTCATGAAAAGTCAGGCTTACGGGCCCGAGCCCACTATCTCGATCCAAGCCTATGAGCCGGCTTGTCTCGTGGGCAACACTACTGTCGTATGCCTCAACCTCGCCGTAATCTTTAAGCTCGTCGTACTCCTCCCCCTCATCGTACGGCTCCTCTTCCTCCCAATCGTCCCCTTGTGCTGCCAGCTGTCTCTTGATCTCGTTCTCACGCTCCTTCCTAAGTGCAAATCCTCCACCTCGTTTTGTTCTTCAATCCCGAAGTCCTTGCCTGTCGTTTGAAGCGTGTAACCCAGGTGGATTTGAGTGTCTCCTCATGATTATTCGCAACATACTTCGTGTTCAGCTTCTTGGTTCTTTCTCCTTCTTTTTATGCTTCTCCGGCATCGCGGACTTTTGGACTCTTATTACTGTTGGAGGTACTTTAACGCCCGATCGGATATTCCTATAAGCCTTAGTCAAAAGTTAGTCTAATAAAGACCTTATATATTCCTCAAATCACTCCTGAAAATTCCTGAATAAGGTCTTTATTAGACTAACATTTCACTAAGCCTTTTTTAAGGCTGAAATCAGGCCCATAGGAATATCCGATCGGGCGTTAAAGTAGATATCCATTATATGATGTGGCCTGTCTTAAAGATGATAAGTCGGTATCCTAGCTCGGACAATCTTGGCTACTCCGGATGCTTTTGATCCAATTTGAGCATTATAATCCAGCTGGAAATCACATCTTAGCCGCAAGCCTGTGGATAATGCAGGTGTATAAATGACATTGTGGTTCCGCGTCCTCAACCCTCTCTAGCACCACCCCAGAAAATACCCTGACATGAAAATAAGGTTTTTCTAGCCCCCACCCGCAAGATGAGGTCTATTCTGACTCCGATATCACATTTGAAAGCCCGATATCACATTTCAGGCTCCGACATGGGAAATAGAGAGTGTCGGGACATCTGCCCGAAGGTTAATGTCCCAGACGTACTCTACTATGAGCAGCAAGCTGCTTGTAGGGGGTGGGTACGAGACTAGTGCTCAGGTACAGCCGTGAGAGCATGGCTATCAGGCTGCGTTCAACCAACCACGATCCCCCTTGCATCGTAAAGGAAGGTGGCCTAACTAAAATGTCTAATCTAATACTGATACATTCGATTTGAGTTGATGGTGGGGTGCAGACGAGGCTCAAGTAAAACAAACCCAAGCATGGAGGATCTGCAGGTTAGCATGGTTCAACAAATGTAGGTACAGATTTAAAAAAAAACAGCACCGTATTCAACGTTCTATTCGATTGAAGAGAGGAAATAACGCGTAGTTCCTTAGGGCGCATTAGCCAAGAAAGAAGCCTGTGGAGAACGGAGGATCGTGTAAGAGGTTATGGGAGGTTACATACTTTAACGCCCGATCGGATATTCCTATAAGCCTTAGTCAAAAGTTAGTCTAATAAAGACCTTATATATTCCTCAAACCACTCCTGAAAATTCTTGAATAAGGTCTTTATTAGACTAACTTTTCACTAAGCCTAGGCCTTTTTTAAGGCTGAAATCAGGCCCATAGGAATATCCGATCGGGCGTTAAAGTAATTTAAACACGACACGCTTAGTTTAGTTTGGGAAGCGATAGTTACTCAGTAATAGGCGGCCTTCTCTTGACTAATCGTATCCATAAGGCGAATATTTTTGCCTGCCAATATATTCAAAGGCTTGGTGTGGTTAGGGCTGCAAAGCCACACAAAAACAATTTTCATAGAATGCGGCAGTAGAGCGGTGGAGGGTCGGGCGAGACGGAGGCAATAACCTACTCGGAACCGGAATTCCAACTAAAAGATCTGCATCAGTTGCTAGTAAAAAAATGCCAAGCCTCGCCATACCTATCTCTCGCCCGACCCACCACCGCTCTAGCTAGAAATATATAATTGATAAATCCATTACAGAACAATCTAGTTGAACTGCAGGGCAATGATAGGTTTAATTTCGGACTCCGACATCACAATTTAGAGCCCGAAATCACAACTCAGAGCCCGATATCACATTTCAGAGACCGATATAGGAAATGGAGAGTGTTGGGCTTCTCCGACAAATGCCAGAAACACATATATTGTTCCAGACACTACTTTAGCAGGCGAGGTACGAGCAGCCAGTAGGGGTACGGGATCTAACTTAGTATATGGAGTCTACATACATGCCGCCATCTCGAGTAGATTATCGCGGGGATCTTATCAGATGCTCTTTAGGCGCCTGCCAAGCCTCGCCTCTCATCGACCGCGCTCTCCTCCTCTTCCTCCTCCTCCTCTCAACCACCACTCCGCACTACCGCACTACCTCGCGCCCATGTCGACCCTTTGCCCACCCCCTCCGATTTCTCCTAGACACTGCTTCACCATCTATCACCGACGCACCTTATACTATGCCACCGCCCCCACCCCCCCCCCCCCAAAGCACCGCTGGGTTGACACCTGCCTCTCCTCTATGCCGTCAACTCCTGAGAGATCCTCGACTATCTCCGCCGCTTTCCCCTTGTTAATAAGCTCACCCAGTCCTCGACAAAGGCCCTGGCTGCGCCCGGAAAGCCAGACGGTGACATGACTGACGAGGGCGGAAAGGCCGCAGAATTGAGTGACGACCTACTGACCCCTACGGCCGACAGTGCACGCGCGGTACGGCTCCGCCTCCCTCCAACTTCCCCACGCACTAAAACCCAGAGAAACTCAAAAAGACCGCTGCCCGCACCCACCAACCTAGCCTCCCCCACCGCTTCACGTACGTCTCACTCCACAATTCGCAGAAACGGCGGGAAGAACTGCGAGGACATCCCCTCTAGACGCACTCGTGGGCGGTGGAGTATCAATCACTCAATTAACAAGGTCAACGTATGGCGGCGTTTATGTACCATACATGATTGGGTTTCGGGAATGCACTTGAGCCGGTACCTCTTTATACATTGACTCACCTGCTAACCTACCAGTCGAGCATGGGCACACCTAGACACAAACAGCGCGCATCCAGGGGTCGATAGGGGCTACCTCAGGAGAGGGATAACCATGTGGAAGAGAGTCCTACCGGGTAGTTGAATGATAGAAGTGACACCTATCCTACCAATAAAGCTACCTCCGGAGAGAAACAATAATGTACAAGAGACTCCTACCAGTGGTTGAATGATTGAAGTGACTCCTATTCCACCAATAAAGGCTACCCTGCGGGGGGAATAATCGCGTAGAAGGGGCTCATACCAGTGGTTCGCTGATCGAAGCGAAGCCTAACCCATTGCAAAGTTAGTTTGAATGCATGAATAGATTACTGAAGTCGGCAGCTGCTGCTGTATAATAAGGATGTAATGCTTGTTTGGATCGATATTAAACGCGTCCAAGAATAAGATTGGATGTTTCAGTTTCCCCCTAGACGGCAATAAATCATTATGCATGACGCACTCCCATATCTGTTTACACTGGGTTAGACGAGGTCTTTCTTGTATAATTGGCTAGAGCGGATTTGTAGTCTGCCGGTTGCCCAGGGGGTTATGTAATTGTCTGGTTCCCAATAATATATGGGTTCGGATCGAGTTATATAATTATAAGAGATTGTTATGAGTATATGACAGGTTTCTCTTTAGGTCGATATATCTAGAGTGGGGTCTCATTTGATCATCACTATTAACACTCTCTGTATCAAATTGAAATCATGCACTAAAACTACCTCTGCCACTACGATCTAAAACCAAAGGAGCATATCTTTAATAGTATGATGTCGATATGTCGGATCCTAGTACGGGACCCCTATGTCCCATACGAAATCTTGGGGAGATTTTGGTTTTCTTACTGCAAAATCTATTTCCTATTCAGTACGAAATCTTTAGAATCTTGGCTATCCGGCATATCGAGTTGCGACTGTAATTGGAGGTGGAATATGTTCAAACATGCACCAGCGATCGCTCACCAGCCCCGGGCACTCGTACCACCAACCACCAATGTAGGTGCGCCGCAGAAAGGAAAAAGCGAGCGGGAGAAAAACACAAGCCGCGAGAGTCCCGGCGCAGAAGTGAAGAAAAACGTTTGGCTACATGTACCTATTCCCTGCAATTGATCGATTCATGGGGGGTACACACACCCTGTAGGTTGGAGTATGTGAAAGTTTATGAATGAAAGATAGGTGTGTGGAGGTTGTGATGGATGCACGATTCAATAGTCCTAACGAAATAAAGGTTATTCCTAGAACCAATGAAGACTATTCAATGATCATATTAATGATGGTGATGCAAGCAAAAGGAGGAAAAGCGAAACGGATTGTGGCAGGAGCTGCGGGTTCAGGGCCAGGGTCAGGGTTACTGACAGTCTGACACTAAAGAGCTGGCACTAAGGAAAAGAAGTTTCCTATGTACATAAAACTTCTCTATTCTTACTAGTATATAAGGACTTTATTTTTGTAGGATAAAACAAGCAAGTTGTACGCGAACACCACAGGATCCCACCAAGCCGACAACGTGCTGCTAACTAGGCGCTAGGCGCCCACACTGTCGCTTGTTTAACTGGCCGCCCAACGCCAAGGCCCGCTTAATATTCCTGCTCAGGCGCCCCACAACACCCCACACCACCTCTGCCCGCCGTGGGTCTCAGCGCATTTATCTCTACATGTAGAGTATTTTGCGGGTCCATAATTGTAGGGCAAACCCAATTTGCAGTCACTTGCGAGAACTTTTGCACCCGCGCGCGTGGGCGGACCCGATCGGAACCAAGCTCCACGCCCCCGCGCCCGCGAGGTGGCCCGCTGCGGTATTTAAACACCCACACCAACCTTTTATCCGTGGTTTTATTTTAATCCTTTACATCAACGGACGGACGGACAATATCTGATTGTTTATTGTGTTCTCACAACTAATACTCTGCACACCACGCAAGGCGAAACGTCGTATTTTTTTGCACAATAAGTAGCGGGCGCGTGATATTGGAAGAGGTTTTGTGGTGAAGATGTCGGCTCAAACGCCTAACCTCGGTAGCATTGCGAACGATTTACAGAGTATATCTAAGAATTTTTCAAGCTTATGTCTGGAACTAAGCAAGTTGGAGAACCTGCCGTCGGTAGAATTGCTTACACAAATAAAGATTTTGCATGACTCCATTGGCGCCAAAGAAGAGATCCGAAAGGTTGCCGATTCTGTGAAGGCCGCTGAGGAGAAGTTGGATAGGCGGTTGGATGCTTTGTTTGCGGACGTGAAGGCGGTCCAGGGTAGTGTTGAGTTGTTGCAGGATCGTTTGAGCACTGTTCAGGCGGCGCAGAATACTGCTCTGGCAACGACCGATGCGCATGTTTCTGCAGTGTATCTTGCCTTTATGTTTCTGTTCATATACACTAGGTAGTGTTTTGCTGATTTATATGTGTTTATAGCGAGTATAATTGTTATGCTCGGTATAAGAACTCGAGAAATCGCGGTTATGACGAGCTTGTTGGTTTTCTGTCGGACGATAATAAGGCTGTTACGAATTTTCCGGAGAATCCTTCGGAACTTAATATTCTGAGTTGTTAGTACTTTTTTATTTCGTATGTTGTTTTAAGCTATAGCTAATTTAATCGTGATGTTGTGGTAGCAGATGTAGTGGATAGTATTATAAAGGCGTTGAAGTTGGATGTTACTGGGAATGAAAGAGAGCGGAGAAATGGACTCAAGAGTTGGATTGGTCGGGGCTAGGTGGTGGCGGGAGCATGAGATCGGGATGCAGACCTTTGAGCTTTTTTCACGATATTTATTTTGGTATCATCTATTGTTCCGGGGGCCCCAGAAAGGGGGGGGGGGGGGGCGTAGCCCAACATATGTATCTACTATTATGAATGGAGTTTGATGGAGTGTCGAGTGAATATCTCTGTTTTCACTGATTTCATTAATTACGTATTTAAATATTAAATATTTGCCTACCGCCAAATCAACCAAGCTCAACCCGGTTTATAGGTCGGCCTAGATACCCATCAATCGTTGAGAGAGTAGGCGTGCCAACTCCGCAAAACCACGCCCTCGCACAGGGGGCCGGGCCGGTGGTCCACTCACAGCTCACTTTATCTCGACAACAATACTAGAAATTGCACTGGACATGGACGATGTTTGACCGACTGATTACCACTTTCCAAGCATTGGTCACGTGGCGCTGACTGATGGAGAGGAGCCTAAATAGAGCGGTTTGGCCAACAACCTCTCTGAATCTAAATAAGCTCAAAATTTGAAACAGGGATTGGCCAAATCACTCTAATGCCTCGTTTCGTTCCTATTTTCGTCGGGATGTTTGTATAGTTCTTATTCAAAAGTCTCGGGACAACGCAACCGTGAGTTGATACGGGGGCTTGTCTCGGGATTTTTGATATGGAGGTATATATATCATCCCCGGTTAGACATGCTCAGGGCCCGTTTAGCAACAGGCCAAAACGGAGTTTTTGCCTTATAAACTCCGTTTCAGCGATCTCTCCACCAGGCCCCGATCCTCAGAAACTCCATTTTGTCCGGTTGCCAAACGGGCCCTCAGTCGTACTCCATCCATTCAAATTCTGGAAATTATGATGCTAGCCTAGGAGTAACCCTCTAATACTCAAATGAGTGTGAGGATAAATCCCAATAGATAGTCATAGCCTAGTCTAGCTAGGCACAATACCTTTTTAAGTAGTGATGGGCACGAGACAGGTTATCTCCAGACCTTGTCTTGAGACTTTCGGGACTGGATCAATGAAAAAATATACAAGACAAGACAGGACCTGTCCAAGTCTTGTCTCGTGCCCATCACTATTTAGAAATAAAGGCCTTGTATGCCTCCTGTATTATTCTCCCTTAGTCTGTTGTTAAAGTGCTGACCCCCCGATGATGTGGCTTTACTAGCTCTATTATTGGGGGGTCGCATTGACAGATTAAAGGATAAGACTCCTCTCTATCCCCCCGCAATTAGCTGCATCCAGACTGCAGGTACGCCGTATGCGCATGTCCCAGCCCATCGTTCAGGATCAGGGTTGCCACATTCAGGCATCCAACATGCACATGGGGCGTCTACCTCTGGCGACTTTCAGCGATAGCTCCACACTTACCTACCCCACCATCACATCGACACTCACGATCTACAGTTCGTCCTACTCCTCTGACTTTATTACGAATATTCAATACAGGAGCGAACAGGGCGGTAGACGCCATGCAGAGCCCCAACTCCGACGACGAGATTCAGGTGAGCGAATACGAGGACCACGAGAGTGGGGCTGCAGCTGACTGCCAGGCTGGCGTGCCGCTCAACAACGTCGGCCCCGGGGGGGAGGCGGTGGCGGTATACCGAGCGGAGGAGGAGGCGGCAGTATATCGAGGGCCTCCAGCGCCCGAGGACTACGGAGGGGCAAGCGCGGCAGACCCAAACTCCATGCTCTGGACATGCGATATCTGCGACACAAGTGCCAACATCTTTACACGCGACGACCACCTTGCCAGCCGTTCTCACATTCGTGCAGCGGGGAGAATGGGCGGTGTAGCAAACGTACTACCCGCGGCAACAGCTTCGCCAGCATATTTGCCTATGTGGCGGTGTGCGATCTGCGATGAGGAGATGTCAATCTTTTTGCGGGAGGATCATGTGGCGGGGAAAGCGCACGCACATATGGTAAGGCACCAGATGCCCGAGGAGGGATGTGTGGTGTCTGATGCGTCGGCGGGTGGTGGGCTATATGGTGATCCTGCAGAATCGCAGAGCTCCTTCCCACGCCCGCAGACACCCGAGTTCTATACACCTTCCTCATCGTACAGGCTGCGCAAGACGTTCTACTGCATCACCTGCGCCGGCGAGTTCGATCTCGCCACCGAGGGGCTACATTCCATCGCCAGTCCGACATGGGAGTGCACTCTATGCGTCAAGACACTGCACCACGCAGCCAAGGAGATGCATCTACAGAGCGAGGGCCACCTTACAATGCAGAACTGCCCACAGAACATCCACTGCGGGGTGTGTAACACGAGCTGTTCGCGGGTGGAGTGGGAGACGCATGTGGAGGGCGTGGGGCACCAGGTAGCTCTGGCAAGGATTGAACTAGAGAAGCAGTATCGGAAAGGGCTGGAACAGCTCCAGAGGGGGGAGGCGGCGGCGGCGTTAACCTGTGGGGTAGCGACTCTCAGCATTAGGGAGGGGGCGGAGGTGGCGGCGGAGGTGAAGAAGAAAAAGGGCAGGGAGGAGGGAGGCGGGAAGGAGAGGGAGCAGGAGACAGTGAATGAGAAGCAGAGGGAGGTAGTGAGAGAGAGGGATCCGGGGTGGGATAGAATGTTCAAAATGCACGCGGAAAGGGAAAGGGAGAGGCGGAAGAATGTAAAGGGGTGGGGGAGCAAGAAAGAAAAGGCAATGGAAAGAAAAAAGCGAGAAGAATATGAAAGACAGAAGAAAAAGCAGAATGGCTCCGCCCAATGGAAATGCGATGTTTGCCACGAACCCCTCCTAGGTGTTCTTCTAAGCAACCACCGCTTGTGGCACTGCAGGGCCACCGTCACGTCCAGAGCACCGAACCCCGGCCAACCACAACCAGTACCACCACCGACAGCCATATCAGGACCACCCGCCCCACAGCTACCCTACGAAACCTTCTTCTGCGACACCTGCGAAAAGCACATAGGCCTCATCGGCCACCCAGGCCACCTCAAAGGACAGAAACATCTCAAAAAGGCCGCCGCGAAAGCCCAAGCCGAAGCCGCCGCGAGAGCAAAAGCCGAAGCCGCCGCGAGAGCAAAAGCAAAAGCAAAGGAAACAGCCGCGCCGCCCCCGACTTTGTTCGCGCCGGAATCCGCGCTTCGGCCCCATTCTATGGGGCAGGTAGGCTGGGACTCGGAATGGGTGACGATCTTGGGGCAGAAGTTCCACTGCGCGGCGTGTAAGCGGGATGAGCAGGTTGAGGGGATAGAGCAGCATTTGAGGGGTCAGGAACACAAGAAGAACGTCAGGCTGGTCAAGGAGGCACAAATGGGGGGGTGAAGGTGTGTCTATTTACCGGGTAGGAGTTGGTTTGGTTAAAGGGGGCTAAGGGTGTGAGAAAGGAAGTTGGTGGTGACTGTTCCTTTGTTTCTTGTTGTTTCTCCTTTTGAACTCCCAGCAATAGCTTGGTATGGGTCATTTATGGATCATGTATAGTAGCGCTATCAACCTGTTCGCACGCCAGCCCGTACGCCTGTCTGCATACCTGCTTGTAAGCCTATCTATACTTTTGCCTCTCGCTTGCCCCACCTGCTCAGCTGCGTGCTTGTACTTCCACCTGTGCGCTCGCTCCCCGCCTGACCACCGCTCGCCTGCTCGCCTACCTGGATATCACTACCTACCTGGATAACTTGTCAATTTGGGCGTAAAAAAAACACTGATTTAGGATAGGATTCTGAGCCAGGTTAGGTGTTGAATTAGTTTGCAAATAAGATGACAATTCGAGCTTAGGTTAGGCGTCAATTTAGTGTATATTTAATTGACTGCTAAGTTGAGCGTGAATTAGGGGTTGAATTTGAAGTCTATATGGATATTAGTATTCGTATCGAAATATTGAGGTAATTCTATAGCTACCAGCCATGTAAAACGAATCAATTGACACGTTTCCTACCAAGGTACCTTTGGGAAATGAATCCTCTAATTCATTCCACAAGGGTGCTTGTGTAAAAGACACAAAACATTCATTTAAATGGCAGAGAATTCTTTTTTTGATCCGCTACCTCTAATGCCGTCCCTTGTCCCTTTTCCCATGTCCTTTTCGATGTCTTTTTCTCATGTCTTTTTCTCATGTCTCTTTCTCGTGTCTTTATCTCATATCCTTTTCTTATGTCATTTTTATGTCTACTTTTAGAGAAAGTAGGACGTAGTTACTTGAAATGGAGATGGAGACGGTAATGCAGGTATAGATACAGGTGAATGCAAGAGTTGGAGGCGACCTGACCTATGAATGGCAATATCCCCTAGACTGCCCTTCTCGCCCACCACCATCCCATTTTCATAAACACTACAATGACAAGAGCAAGCTGATACCTCCATGTGAGATGGGCGGTTGGGGCTGGTGCCTGGGGGAGAAGGGTAGGTTGATTGCTTCCTGGTACAACCTTTTAAAATACCTCCACATCCCATCCCAGCCAGGAAGAAACAAAAAAATACACACGATCAAGCAATGAAGAAAACGATGAGGAAGATAACATAGATCTTTATAGGAAAGATAAATAAGGAAACACGAGGAACTCTAACGTACCTAAGCTTCTTAGATACCGACTCAGAAGCCGGGCATATCTTAGCACCCCGACACTCTCCATTTCCCATGTCGGGGCCTGAATCGTGATACCGGGCTTTGAAATGTGATATCGGGGTCATAATAAGCCTTATTCTCCCGTCGGGGTCCAAAATGAACTCCGCCGGGGGCTAAAAGGGACAAAAAAGCTCCGCTGGAGGCTAAATTTTTTTTATGAATTACCACTGATGTTGATATTGAGTTCAACCCGCTCTAAATGTTTTTTTTTCTTTTTTCAATTTAGTTAACCTATAATCCTCACTAAACTACTAAATTCGCTGAATGAGACTGGTATTCATATGCCGATGCATTCACCGATGCACTGCCCGGTGATGCATTCATATACACGTTTACGTGCTTAAGCTCATACCCAGCCTTCCTATAGCTATCGGAAGGGCTGGAGCATCATAGTTCCGGCTTTTGGTGACACCAGAAAGGCTGCTGTCGCGGTCGGAGGCTGTCGGAGCTTTAACCCCCCTGTTAGAGCTCCTGTGAACGTTTGGCGGCCTTCTCTTGACCAGTTACATCCGTAAGGCGGGTGTTTTTGCCGGCCAATATATTCAAAGGCTTGGCGTGGGTTAGGGCTGAAAGCCCACCAGAACAATTTTCATAGAATGCGGCAGTATGCCATTTCTAGCCGATTTTGTAAAGATTGTTGGGGTACCTACCGACACTATATCGCACCTACAGGCTATACATATCAAGCCCTCCGGAAGCCACCTAGCCACCCCGAGCCAGTGGAAGTCAAGATCTCATCTCTAGGATGGATATGCTTTCCGGGAGCACTCAAATATTAATGACTGTATAAAATACATCCTCTCTGGGCGGGGATAGTAGACCTCAGACTCTGGTCAGGATAACCACAAGACAGATGCAGGGCTTGGCATTTAGTTCAGGCGGCGTTTCACGTGCTATCACTCGATGTGGGGTCGACCTCATGTATCCTTGATTGATTGATTAATACTTCGTACATCTATGCAACCTGAAGATCATGACATCCTCCATGTCTCCCCCACATCCCTCGACAGCATCTCAGACAACAAGAGCCCAGTATCCCCCTCTCAACCTTTGCCCTCGCCCTTGCCCTCCATCCGCACCTCCGAAAACACCCCGAGTGAACCCGCATACACGGTTCAGCAATTGCCTCCTTAGTCATCCCGGTCGATCACACATCAGACGACAGTCCCCAGCCCATAAATTGCAAGGTCAGTAATTTCGCCTACCCAACCTCGCTGATACCTCTCCAAGTTACCAGTTATGCATAGTATTAGCTAGGAGCCTCATTCATCCAAGGGATAGCAGATTCATTTTCTATGGGGGCAGAGGGGGACAGGGATACATGAATTATTCCAAGAACTCCCGTCCATTAGAGTACACTTGTCCTGTCCCTTATGGACGCACATCTCAAGCAGCCGTCTCAAGCAGCCGTCTCAAGCAGTAGCTCTGAATCTAGCCGACAATTCCAACTCGAATCTCTCTTTTACACATGGCCCTTCGCTTATCTCTCTTATCATATCCGTCCCCGGTGGAAAATCATGCTCGAACACTGGCTCTCCGGCACCTCTCACGTTCGCAAGCACAGACTGCCGAAAGTGCCACCACAAAAGCCTATCAGACACTCCATGAGGATCCGCCGGATCTCGACACACAGGGTCTGGATGCCGTCCATCTACGCCTAGCAGATCTATAGTACCAAACACCGCAATCTTGTAGTTGTCCTATTATCAGTCAGCACCGTGGATATCGACCCTAGAACTCTGGAACTATAACTCACATCCGGATTCACCGACACAAGATACTTATCAAATGCCTGGTGCACGTCCGCTTTGAGAAGAAACCCATTTTGACAGGAGTTGATTTTTGACAGCCCCGTAGTATCGTCCATATCCGTAACGCACCCGCTATAACCCCACTCGATCCACAGATTCTCCTTCTCCAGCGGGAAAACATGTGCAGCTTCGAACAATGTCCAATCGAATGGAGCCATCCTGTTCACCACACCCGTGATAACACACTTTCCGTCACGAGCCCGGATGCCTTCACGGAACTCTTTGTCTCGACCCGATACATTAAACGACATAATGTGTTGCACCCACGGCTCGTCACTGACTCTAATCGTACCATCACAATAAACATCTTATATCCAAAGCTGCAGAGGATTGTCGCTCACCGAGACCGCCTTGCCCGAGGCTCTATGTTGAACACGTATAGGCTGAGCCCCAGTAATAGGAATGATCCCTAGCATCTGGAGGGGATTTGATTCTGTAACCGAGCCATTCTGGATGAGTCCACCGAGAGCCGCATCATTAGGATTGGTAGCGTCGTAGAAGTGTACGTTGCGAAAGTGTGACCGATTTGACGCCATGAATGAATAGAGGGCTAGAAAGGAAGGTTACCAGGCGGTGGGCGACACCCTCTAAATACCTGTGGCTCCTCTGTCGCTCCCGTCGATCCCAACTTTCCCGATTAGGTAACCTTCCTCATTAAGCAACCTAGGAACGTTCCCAGTTCTCACGTTTACTCTAGTGGTATAGAAGGTTTCGGGGAGGGGAAATAATATTATTTCATATAGGTACTTAGGCTCGTACCTAGCCGCCCTACCGGAGGGGCTGGAGCATTACCGTTCCGACCTTTGGTGAGATCTTTTTGCGGAAGCATTGGGGTTCTCCGACTGCCGGAGGGCTGTCGGAGGGCTGTTTACATACAAAAGTAAGGTTTTTTTAGCCCCCGTCGGGCATCATTTGGGTCTCCGACGTAGCAAATTGGGTGTGTCGGGCTTCATCTGGGTCACCGACACAGTAAATGATATTTTTGTCAGAAGGTTAATGCTCCAGACCCTACGCTGAGCAGCATGCTAACTGCTGGTAGGGGATGGGTACGAGACTAACAGGTACTCTACAAAGAGGAAGGCTGAGAACCCCGGCGCTCTCCATTTCCCATGTCGGAGCCTGGAAATGTGATGTCGGGCCCCCAATTGCGACACCGGTATCAAAATAAACCTTATTTTTCTGTGGAGGCCAAAGCACAATCGGTCGGGGGCTAGGAAAGCCCTAACCCACATATCGGAGGCTAAAGGAGCTCCGCTAGAAGCTAAAAAAACTTTATTTTAATATGTAATTTTGGGTCCGACAACCCCCGACAGCTCTCCGACGCGACCCCGACAGCAGACCCACGGGCGCCGGAGAACTCCAAGTACTTCCGTAATAAAAGCCGCAACCATAACACAACCCCTCTGGTAGGAGGGCTGGGCGGGAGCCTAATAAATTTCCTACAGTATTCAGCCTGCATGGCTCGCTCCACGTTATCCTCTCCTGCTTAGTCAGTTGCCATACAGCACCGGACAGTTTATAAAATCTACGAAAAATCCATCATTCCTCCTCGCATGTAAAGATCGCGACACAGACTGTATCATCTCGGGGGTCTTTCTTTGTAACCGGTACCTACCAAGCTACCTAATTCCTCGCCGCTTCGAATCGAGAACTAGTTACTTAAAATTATGGAGACAGTATAGAAGTCCTCACTGAAATTACACCGGAAGAACGCAGATTGTTCCCTATTAGACTTATGGTAGAGCAAGCCCAGCGGCGCCAGAAATCACCCGGCCGTTAAGTAAAGTTTATGGGCCCACTACCCTATTTAAGCCACGATCTCGGTGGGATGAGGAACATCAAGACGAGGCGAGATATGAATAGGTCCTGACGTGTCCCCTTATTCTCCTTTGGGCTCTAAAGTCTTGATATACATTTAAGTAACCCTAACCCTGGCCTGTCAATTCGGAAAAGTATCAAACCTTGGGTTGAAAAAGGTCAAAAGGTCGCGTGACATCTATGAACAGTCTTATCTTATCTCGTCTTGTTGACTCCTCCAGGTCCCATCCTTTTTTTGCTAAAGGTCTCGGTACAGAATCTCAAGATAGCATGTCTCATACGTGCCAGTGACTAGGCGAAAGTATAGTGGTAATGATGATTGGCATCGTCTAAGAAGCTCCCAGCGGGGTTGTTAAGCTGAGAAAGATACTTCTAATATAATCCTGTCACGGGTTCAGTTGTTTTGCTGTATCGTAACCTGAAGCAATGAACCAGCGTACTTGTAATATCTAGCCGTCTAGTAGGTGCTGTATACCATAACATTTCTCCGGACACCTACATTTCGTATGGTGTTTCTATTGTCCTAGATATGTACACCACCGGGCCTGGTTATGATTCATAATGTTATATGTAGACTAGGCGCCGTCCCCTCCCCAGCTTTCACCAGTACGGATGAGCGTTGGCGCCAAGTCGTTCAGGCTGGATAAGTGATGGTAGTAAGTAGGTCCACGCTTGTAGCGTAGCAAATCCCGGCGTGAAGAACGGAGGGTGGCTAGGATCCACTAATCAAGATGATAGCCTCATATCGCAACTTGAAAATTTCCCGGTTGTTGGGATTATTGTTGCGAGCCGGGGAAAATATATCCTCCCTGTAATAATTATGGCAAGATCTAGACCACTTTTATATTATGTCATTACTGTTGTTTGCCAAGGATATTATTGTTATAAAAAGGCTATTGAATTCCCTCCTGTATTACAATAACACATCACAAGAATTATATTCGCTGCCAGAGTCAATATTCAGAACACCAGTTCATGGGGCAGTGTCGAGTGATATACCATGACAGAGTGATAATGGATGATCATATTGCGGTGAACAGGTGCTACAATAACTTGACCCATCGCCCCGGTATGATGACGGACAGGACGAGATCTAGGTGGGACAGTGCAAGCATGACCAAGCCCCGATAGGTTGAAAGCCAATATAACTAACCCTAAATAACTGGAAGATATCCTAGTCACCCCACCATATGCATGTAGCGAGGAAAAAAGACGGCTCAGTCCAGAAGTGGTAGGTCTAATTTACTGGGACAGACAGACTACGTGAGCATTTCTAGGCCATAGATGGGGTGTCGGACTATATATTTGTATGTGGGAAATCATGAAGCATCACTCGACGCCAAGAACTCTCCAATGATACAGTACAGCAAAACTAGCTCGACAGAGTCTAGGGAACAGCGTATAGGAACAGCGGGAGGATTAACCTGTTCGGTTACCTAGCTGCTCAGGTTTGATGTGGCGTGCTTCGTCAACTATATAGCAAGTGGCGCTAACCACCTCTGTGTCTAAATATTTAGCTCTTGGCGGTGGGTTCTTGGCGCGTGTCGTGCTTAGTCAACTACTCTCTTTAATCCCTGCCACTTCACCAAGCCGACCAACCAAGCCACATCGAGATGCCGCACTTTCATATTTTCTGAGAATAGGGTACTGTATAGTAGTACTATAGATTTCCTTTAAGAGCCAATCCGACTACCGGGTCACGGAAAACCCACATTCGCAGTCATTATACCAGACCCTAAACATCACCGCGCCGGTCTGGGCCTAATATGTCTCCATTTTTGCTGCGACGAGCGAAGGAATACTAGAGGAACAGAGTATGTACCGGGGGTTATGGGTTAGTCTGAAGAACATTTTTTTGGCGTATGATCGGTTGAAGCTGCAGAAGGTGATACTTGGCGCCAGAAAAGGTAATTGAATAGGCTGCCCCCCATCTTTTGCAACGCCATCTCTGAGACTGCAATTTGACTGTTGTTTGCACCCAACCCCACCAAAAAATGCTCCTCACAAGGGCTTATGAACTCAAAATCTTATCTAGGGAAAGCTGGGAGTCAGCGCTATTCTGCAGTTATTTTTTTGTATTTTTAGCAAAATATTTAGATTTTTGAGTGGAGATATATGAAAGTTCTTCAGACTTTTTTCCCCCATACAATTTTGGTGCGCTAATGCCAGTGTGTGATTGATGATAATTGTTTGCTCCCATTAAAATCCCTGCATTTTTTAACCAATGAAGCAGAGTTCTTCAGACTAAAGGTGAACACCTGGTACTGTAACGACGACCAAGCGTAGCCCGACAGCCGTACCCGCGCGCCTCCCGAGCGCTCAAGACACCCGCGAAACCCCCCCCCCCTCCCCCCACGCAAAAATGCCATGTGACCTTAAGAATTTGCTAAGCAGTGTGCATGATCCAGGCAAGTAGTTTGCTATCTTAGAATACTTGTTGAGCCCATCCCATCAGCATTGCGTAAGAAGTAGGTCACCCTCCCGACCAAGAGGAGATCATCAATGACGGCAACCAGCGAAGCTGTAAGCGATGCGGCTAGATCCGATTCGATTAGATTAGCGCGCTTAGTCTTGGCATAAGTGTAGTAACGTCATGTGGCGAGAAGAGAGCATAGGCTCAGCTTTCATTTCTTTTTTCTCTTCACATACATCATCAATACAATCATGGTTCATGGCATCTATTGGTTCACGTTCTTAGGACCAGTATATGCATCGTGAATACGTTCGTTCATCTATCTAAAACCCCTCTACACACAAGCCTACAACGGAGCGAACAAGTTACCACGAGAAGGTCTGGCGGTTTGCTGAAAGTAAATCCTTACCGCAATACTTGTAGCAAGGTCTAGCTAGACCACTCTGGTATTAAATACTAAATTCCCTCGTCTTAACGCAAGACATGTCCGCTGCAATAGTCAGCATCACCTTTGCAAGTAAGTACTCCGGTGTGGAGGGTAAGTGGCGGCGGCGCGGTTTGCGTTGTTACGTTCTACTCACTTACCCTTGACACCGTAGTACAAGACCGAGAATACTAGACCTGATTTTACATATTTTCCAACAACCAGTGTTTTACTTATTCAACTCGTAAATTTCTATTAGCCGTTAGTTTACAGATATCTGTTTATCTATTATGATCCTTCTGTCCTTTCATTATTATACTTTTGTTTCTTGAAAGAATTAATTACATTACCCGTAGCCTATACAAGCTCCAACTATCCTGGTAGGTATGAGGTCAATATGTTGCCAAGTTGAGGAAGGAGGTGTGGAAGCGCGCCCTTCATGGAGTTGTGAGGGTAACTCGGCTACTCTCGAAATAGAAGCGAAAACAGGGAACTGTGGGAAATCTTGTCACCGGTACAAATCACAAAATCGGCCCAACTCCACCATGGACCAGAGAACAGGCCAAGATGTTTGTTTGGGGATTCCCCGACTTTTAGATTGGGGTGTAGCCCAGTCTCCTTGCCATTGGATGTTACGGAGGAAAAGGCTGCTTAGCCACTGCATATAACTCCTCTCTTGGGAAGTCGGGGAATCTGCATGTTTCAACCGCCCAAGACATAACACAAGGTATCGCCTAGCAGGCCGAGACATGCACAGAATCTGGTGTAGTAGTACTACAGCGTTGGCAAACTTGCGCCAAAAAAACAGCGTTTAAGAGAATTTCTATTACAGTCTTAATTTTATCATTACCTTATAAAGAAAGTCAAGGGCCGGGTTTGTATAATACCCAGTGCACCAGACTCCGAGCATGTTTTTCGGCCTGCCAGGCGATAATTCCTCGCGCAAGAACAAACCCGTCGATGGTTCCCTCCTGCACCCACAGTGTTCATCCGAGATCCCCGTCCTCATCGTTGGCGCTTCACGGCCCATCGCTCTCTCTCCATCGGGTAATACCCCTCACCATTCAATCTGCATACACGCGGCGCTCAAACAGCCCACAGTGACCGTATGTAGCATGATTATTAATGCGATTCCCTGGTTGAAGCTGAGTTCATATGTGGTTCAGATAAGGTGCCGATCGGTACAACTACTCCAGATCGATAGCCGCCAGGCCCGAGAAGGTCAGCTACTTCGTGTTACCATCCATCCATTGAATGCCTGAATTTGTTGGGGTGTATGGTAAACCCCGGGCCGCAAGAAAACCAAGAATTACCGCATTAATTGAGAAAATTCGTTGCGCTGCAGCAGGGGTCTTCTCTACCAAATCTTGCAGATTGACGTCCAAATCCTGTCTCTGGTTGGCTCATACCCCTGCTGCAGCGCAACGAATTTCTCAATTAATGCGGTATCTGAACCTAGCAATATATATGTGATTTCGTACGGTTGCTGGGTGGAATATACTCTTCTGACCGCACCGCCCAAGATTGTCCACCTACATGGCCCTGGACGGTGAGCATGGAATGTGCAGTGATCAAGTGTGTAATGTTTCAGAGGGTTGGAGTTGATATGGGGGGGGGGGGGGGCAGTAGGTGGCTATATATATAGCAGTACACCGTACTTGCGGTGAAATTAAGTATTGTCTCTCGCGATAGCATGGTTACCAGCGCGGTTGGGACAATACTTAATTTCACCCCAAGTACATCTGATATATCGAATTCTCATACATCTCTGCTCCGATCAATATCTCTTTACCCTTAGCCGCTATGTACGTCTACACCGGCACTTTTACCTACTATGAATACGCCCAAAACGAGCTCCTCACATTGGTCCTCCCCCGCTCTTTCAACCTGGGTGACCCCGCCCTCGCCTACTGGCACTGGACCATCTCTAGCAGCGGTCAGCACAACCAACCCACCTCCACGCACGGCCTCATCGACTCCGTCACCCCCTCCCCCTATGCTCACACCACAACATTAACGCTCTTTGACAACTCCTATTACCACCTCACACTCATTTCCCCCCACCCCCACCCCCAGCCTCCCAGCACCCTCCTCATGACCCTCACCAGCAAATACGGCGCCTCCAGCATCGTTACTCAGCTAACGCTACGCCACGCCGACGACGGCCTCGACCTCTGCCGAGTCTACACCGGCACGCTGACCTACCTCGACTATGCGCTTGCCGTGCCAATCGTGTTTGTGTTGCCAAGTGGCAAGTGGGGGGCGGGTGAGAGGATTGGGGCCTACTGGCAGTGGACGGTGGATGGGAACGGCGTGAGAAAGACGATCGTGGACTATCAGGGCAGTGTGAGCAAGTTTGTGGAGGAGGGGGAGGAGAGGTGGGTAGAGTGTTTTGCGGAGTTTTATTATACATTTGTCGGCGTGGTGAGAGGAGAGGGTGAGGAAGAGGGGGGGGAGGAGGTGTGTTTGACAATGTGGAATCCGGACAGGACGGGTAGGAGCTCGGAGGTGGTGGGGAGGTTACGGTACGTGGGGGTAGGGGGGAAGGTTTGTTGAACTCCCCTCCTGTGCTTATACATGTTTGAGGAGATAAAGAGAGATGGGAGGCTGTCATGATATATTTCCATTCAGGTTATATATCTCCAGTCACTCAACATACTCTTCATCATATTCATATTCTGTATCCTTTTATACTCCTTTGATTCCACGCTAACCGCCCTCCTTCCCCCTCCGGTCTCCCCTTTAGACCCTCAGCCTTTTCAGCCCATCCTCTAGCTCCAGCTTCACCTTCCACCTCACAGCCACCTTCCACCCTCCCTCCGTCACGCACCCACCGCCCACGCAGACACCCTCCGCACATCACCCCCCCACCCCACAACAATCCCAAGCCGGCACCTGGACCGACACTCGACTCATTGGCTCCGGCGGGTTCGGCAGTGTCACTCTGCAAACATGTAGCGACCGCGGGGGCAAGCTCCGTGCCGTGAAGAAACTCCCGCTGGGGATGCGCGGTATTGACTATCACCGCGAGCTGAGGGCATTGACGGTGTTATCTGATGTACGTATAGAGCCTTTTCCTGTGGAGAACGAGATTCAGACTCACGCGGGCGGGGGGAGGGGGATAGAGAGCGGACCTATTCATAAAGTTCCTCGGCTGGTACGAGAATACGGATTTCGTTTACATAGCGATGGAATACCTGCACCATGGCGACTTAGCACAGTACATCGAAACCAATCCCGCCGGAGCGTCCACCAATGCCCGCTCAGTAACTATACAGCTGCTTTACGGCCTCGAGATCTTGCACAAGCGCAAGATCTGCCATCGAGACCTCAAGCCACCCGTATCTTCCCCCCCCCCCACTCCAATCTTACCCCATATCTCGCACGTACTAACCCGCACCTCCATCCGTATGTGGGTTGCGACATGGCAGAATGTCCTCCTCGTGGCCCTGGATCCAATCCGCGTCAAAATCACCGATTTTGGCATCTCCAAACAAATGGCCGGCACCCAGCTCCGCACGCACTGCGGGACAACAGGCTATATCGCTCCAGAGATCATGGGGTTTCTGCCGCGCTCGGGCGGGGACTACACAGATGCGGTGGATATGTGGGCGCTTGGCACAATACTGCATGAGTTGCTTGTTGGCGTGATCCCTTTTGCTGATGAGAAGGAGGAGCGGGATGGGTCTGATGAGGAAAGCATGGTGACTGAGAGTGTGGTGTGGGTGAGGCAGGTGGATAGTTATATGCTGCATAGGTATTGCAGTGGGTTGATGCCGTTCCCAGAGGAGATGTTGGTAGAGAGAGGGGTGGGAAGTGAGGCAAGAGAGGTGGTGAGGGGGTTGATGGTGCCGGAGCCGCAGAAGCGGTGGGGGGTGGAGACCGCGCTGGCGAGTATGTGGTTGGCGGGGGGGAGGGCGGGGGCGCCGGAGGGGGAGGCATTGTAAGCCGGGTGACAAGGTCGGCCGATCGGGATAGACACACGCGGTGCTTGGCTCGTGGATCTGCTCGTGGATTGGGTGGTGAAGGTATAGGTAGTGCGTGCTGGTAAGATAGTCTGGCCTGGAACGACCATCTCCGTATCTTCTGGGGCATGTACATACAGCTTATCCTACATATCTCAATTCAAATAGATAGCTAGCCCTACGAAAAGGCAAACAGCCCACCCCCCTAGAAAAATTCCGCACACAGCAACACACACACAAACAATATTGCAACGACGGGGAGGATGACAGGCTGATGGGTCAGGTTAGGGCTACAACTCTATCGAGCAATTTGCCTTTTGCGGCCGTGTCGCTTGGGTTGATGTGTTTTTTTTTTCATTAAGACATAAAATGACAATCTGCTCGGTGGAAGAGTTAGCGGGTGGTGGGAGGTCTTTGGGGGAGCTTTGTATATAGTGGGGAGATATGAAATAGACCTCTATCAAGGGAGGACTAAAGTTTTTTTTTTATTTAATCGTTACTTTGATTGCTCTATTTACTCTAAGAAATTAATGGCAGGAAGGGCTGCCAAAATCACAACGCCTCTATCAACGTTCACCATGTGCCCGCGCCACCTGTTGCAGCTTTATAAGCTACTAAATATTAGGCTTGCAACTTGTGCCAAAACATATTTGACTTAATCTGAATTGTTTAGCAGTCTCTATGCATATCTGGCATTATCATGCGCTGGTTGGACTCTGCTTACCTAGGTACGTAGGTATTGCGGGTTGTCAAAATAATAGGACTCGACGGCCTAGGCTTCAACGCAACACACTCCAAACTACATGTATTACTAACCAGAGGAAGGCACAAACAAAGTAAATAGTAATAAATACCAGAGACTCAAAATGCACCAGTATTCGGCGTTGATTCACTGGTTGTGGGGCTTGGGTGAGTGTCGCAGTGCTCGCTAAGTCCGTCTTCCCGGAATTCGCAATAACAAAAGCTGACGCTGGAAGGCCAACTCCTGGCCATTTTCTTTACTCATCTGAATTAGAGTGAATAAATTGAAGCCGAGATGACTTTACACCCTACAATTTATCTTCGTCTACAGCTCGCTTCTAAGGGCCCACCTGATAGTTCTGAGACAGAAAACCCGCGGTAATCTCATGTACCCCGGGGGTCCTCAAAGTGATGAAACGGCAACAAAAAACACTAATTTCGCAGTTACTGGCCACCAAACCCCAAAGTTGGAAAGTAAATTATATTTGTCGAGTTGCATGAAATGGAGCTATATAATAATAGTAAATGGAAATACAAATGGAAACAATTGACTGGATCTAGCTTTGATGGTGGTCGCGACACCAGAATATTGAGCTGTTTGCATCACTTTAAGGACCCCCGGGGTGCACCGACCGCACCCTCTCTTGGCGGATATACTCGCAATGGGCTATACAGAATACCCGCAAGCAATGAACAAGAACCTTAAATAGCCACTTCCCAGCGGGAATCTTGGAGGATACCCCTTACCAAGCTCCAAAGCCGAGCCGGCCATGCAGTCAGGTTGTTAATACCGCGGGTTAATGCCGGCGCCGGGTGTTGGTTGGAGGGCCATTTGTGACAAAGCAACACAGCTGCCGGCAACCGATCGGAGTCTGTGCGGAGATTCATGGGGTTAGTAATGTGTCCGGTCATTGGCTTATCGCCCATTACCTTGTTTTCGCTGCGGCGGCGGACCTCCGTCGGGGTTTGCAGGGCTGTGGACGGCCTCGTTCTTCGGCTGGTGGGTTGTTAATGTTGGGAAACGGTGGAGAGAAGACTTTGTGACAGTATATGTATATTAAATACAGGTCTCAACGACATGTGATGTTTATATTTTCAGGGAGGAGATTTTTGGTTCTGTACGTCGGGAGTAGGTGCTTTCGGTGGAGTTCAGGCCCTGCTAGTGGATGGGTTGCGGTGTCCCTTACAGATGAGAGGGATTAGTTTGGTAAGTTATCCCACTGGATAGTACAGAGGCTAGAGTGGTTATTTTATACGTGTACAAAGTTGTACGGGATCAGTTGGAGGTGAGGATGGGGAGGTGGTATTTGGGATCATGAAAGATCACTCGCATTGTGACACACCACATATTTTTGTCATAGTAATAAATATATGGTATAGAGACAATATTGAGTACGAAAGGGATGCCTTATATAGACATATAAGACAGTCACATATATGTATACCGGACACATGGTCCTAGGCGCAATTGTTGACTGCTCGGAAGCAACACCCATTGCGACACATAATTACCTATTGTATTGATCTTTTTGAATTTCATACATGCATGTGGCATAGAGGTTGTAGAAAAAGTTAACCCGATTATCGAGAGCGTAGGCCTCCTCTGCGTGACACAAACAACAAAGAACAAACAATACTAATAGAAAAGACCAACAGATTAACGAACTATGTGACGGGGAAAAGTACCGCCGAGGAGAGAAGAACGGCCGCTGTCGCGAGAGAAAGTACCGCCGTCACTGTAAGAGCGGCCGCCACCACTAGAAGAAGTACCACTCTCAATGGAAGAGCCGCCGCCACCAGTGGAAGAAGAATCGCCATCACAAGAAGAAGAACCGCCGAGGGGCGAAGAAGTACCACCGTCACCAGGTGAAGAACCGCTGAGACACTGAGGAACAGGGAGGGACCGCCGCCACAAAAACAAGGGCCGCCGAGGGCGGAAGAACGACCGCCGCGACCAGGAGAAGAACCGCCGCCACAGGAAGAAGTACTGCCGTCACTAGAAGAAGTACCGCCGAGAGAGGTTGAACAACCACCGAGACTCTGGCCGTCATGAGCAGGATAGGGACCGCCAAGGGCGGGAGAAGTCCCCAGCCACGAGAAGGGCGGCCGTCGCCGTCAGATGAAATACCGCCGCTAGTAGAAGAACGACCGCTAAGGGCAGAACAAGTACCGCCATGAGAAGAAAAACCACCGCCACGAGAAGAAATACCGCCGAGGGGACAATGGGCCGCCGTCACCAGAAGAACCGCCGAGACTCTGGCGAGCTAGGAGGCACCATGAACACAAAAGGAGCACCGTCGGACGGTCGAAGGGGGAAGAAAAGCCACCGCCACCAGGAGACGGACCGGTGAGGGCAGAAGAAGTACCGCCGTCACAAGGCAAATTGCCACTACTAGGAACGACCTCCGCCACCAGAAGGACCGCCGACACCCTGAGGGTGCCCTTCGATCCTGTGAGGTATTGGAGGGACTTTCGTCACCGGGTGACCATCGACTCTGAGTGGAACCGTCGGTGCGGTGAAAGGGACCATTTAGGCATTGAGAGGGACCGCCGATACTCTGAGCTCTTCTACAATCCGATGCACCGCGGGGGCGCTAGGTACTGCTTCTTCGTGGTGCATGTAGTCGACGGCCGTTGGTTGCCAGGTTTGGTGCGGGACTGTAATGTAATTTTCGGGGAGGCGTGGGGTGGGGGCGCAAGGGTATGCGGAACCCGAGACGTGGCGCGGAGTGGTCTGGCACCCATCGGCTGGGGGCGGCTTGCTGTTCTCCGGTGTGGAGGGGCTAGTTGGGTGCACGGGCTGCATATATCGGGGATGAACCTGTAGCATGATGGAAAGCATGCGCTATGCTGATATTGATAAGTACATATATCAAGATGTAGAGACAAGCCTCTGTTCCTGTTAAAGTAAGCCACTATTTCGAGACCAGAGGGTGGTACCTTAGAGCGCGAGATCTGGGATTTGCTAGTATCTGCCCCGGGTTGCTCGACGGGAGCTGGTGTTGGGCGTCGAGAGGTCGCCTTTGGTGATGTGAGGCGATTCTGTGCGGAGGCACAGGGTTGTGCGGATCCGCAGCGGGGTGTCTGGGGCGTAGGTCGGGAGGGTTCGTTACTCCTCCACTCGTGGAGCAGTTTGAGGGGGTGGTTTTGAAAAAAAAAAAAAAAAAAAAAGCGGGTATTGGACGGGCGAGGAGATTTTATTTCCAGGTCTGCAAGGGCGAGCACAAGTGGTATAAACCTTTCTTCCGGCACGACTAATAACAGGAGATTTCTAGAGTCGAGAGGATCCCGTTGAGGGTTAGGGTTGCCGCCAAGGAAATGCAAACTTCAATTCCGGTAGCGAGGCTGATCCGATCCCGCTTATCGGTCCACAGAGAGTATGTGCCGAGGGAACGCTGTTGCGACGCGGGGTGGTGGCGGAGTGGGAAAGGCAGCAGCTACTCAGACTAGATTCACGGGCGAGTAATGCATAGATACTCCTCCATTCCTCTAGGTAGTAAGTACCTTAGCGGGATATGGGTAGAAATGTGATGGTGGTGATGCGAGGAGTGTTGCGGAGGGTCGCGCCCTGGTTGATGCCCGGTTGGAGAAGTGCCTGGAACCACACTACGGTATGTGAGACCATGAGGAATTGGAATTGAAAAAATCAATTATTGATCCCGTACTTTCAGGTTCCGGATGACTCGACATCAACTTACTACGAAAATATACCCAGCCTCAACATACTCTGTCGCGCCGAGCGCCGCAGTGCTCTACCGATGCTAAGGAGGGTTTTCGTGATTGGAAGGTTTTATGAGAATGGTTAGTGTGAGGGTCGCGGCTAGCTACTTGAGTAATTTATTTTTGAATTTTTCTATTTGTTCGTTTTTGGTGTTAGAGTGGAGGAGTAGGATGAGGATTGAGCTCGGTTGGGCGGGCTAGGGGCTAAGGGGGTAATGGGGCCCGCGTGGGTTGAATACTTTGCGGACGGATCCGCCGGGCGAGTGTGGATGTGGCTAGTGTGCAACTGGCGGGGACGTGTCCTGGTTATGACACGGGTTACCTGCCTCCTACAAAACTTACGTGGAGAAAAGCACACTGAGATGGAAATCCTCGCGAAATTCAACCGATCGATCAGTCATGCTCTGCGCGTCACCATATATCACTCGGCGAGTGAGCCTTTGTGGTTGGCTTGTATCTCCACTGATTTGAGGTTCGCCACAGCCCCCGCAGAAGGAGAGGTGCTTCTATAAGTGAGCAGTTCATAAAGGAGAGCCTGGATTTGCCAGCGCTCCATCACACGATATCACTCGTGATGCCAAGGCCTGGGTTAGGGCTTGATTGATTGATAGTTGAGTGGGTTAGGGCTTGCGCAGCCACTCTTTTTTTTTTTTTGTTTAATTCATGATACACTCTCATAACCCTAACATTGAATGCGGAGATACGAATAGCGGAGCGTCTAGACTCCGTCGTTCAAGATCTAAGTGTGGTTAGCCATATGTTCCGGTATAAGTGTGCCTGGTTTGATTATAGCCTTAAGCTTGGGCGGTGTTCCGACTTGCTGCTATCACTATTCCCACGGATAACGTAGGAATCACGGTGGTCTCCGGAGGATTCGTGGCAGGAGGAGACAATATTCTAGTAGTGGATATCGGTATATCATTCCTTAGATGGATGGATTATATAGGGTTCACCCGCATCAATCGCGAAGAGTATATTTAACTACGCATCAGCTTCGACGTTCCTTGCGCTAAGAGCTCTGCTTCGGGGCCTAGATCGAGCGGAGGGCCCAACTGGCCCTAGCCATTAGGAGTGTATGTTTTTGGAATGCGGGGGAAGCCTCGGAGTACTACGTTGTTAGTTTTCTCATCGACGAAGCGCTGTGGGGGGAATTGCGGTGGGAGTAGGGGTTGAGGTAGGATGGGGATGCACTTATGGAGGGATGAAGCCAAGGGCGGTGTGGTGTGTGTACGTCAATCGTGTTCACTGCATGTTGATTGAACGTCCTTGGCCTAGCTAAGGCACACCCTGCATCGCACGGCGCTCCATCACCGAGCAATCATAAACGCCCATGATGTAGTACCCGGAGTGCCATGCAACCATGTCTAATAGCTATAGTACTACAGTGCCCTATGTCAGAAGATATTAAAGTGCGACATCTCGATGTGGCTTGGTTGGTCGGATCAATGAGTGGGTAGTTGACTAAGCACCGCCAGGAGCCAAATATCTGGACACAGAGGTGGTCAGCGCCACTTCCTATTAGGCGCACTAATGATAGAAAGTATAATAGTGAGACATGTGTGAGACATGAAACGTGTTTCGATTTGTCGGTTGATGAGGTGGCAGGGATCAATGCCAAGAGCTTAATATTTGGACACAGAGATGGTTAGCGCCATTCCGTTGACTAAGCACGGCACATCAATCTGAGCAGGTTAATCCCCCGCTGTTCCTATACTTTACCACTGTTCCCCATACTGTAGCTGTTTCCAGACTCTGTCGTTGTTCCATATCCAGACTCTGCCGTTGTTCCATATTACTGGATTGATCTAATGGCAAAATTATATCGCCCCCTTTTTTATAGGGCGCAGCGACAGGGCTTAGGAATCATTGGCTCAGTACGTACTGCTTCCACGATTCTCCATTCGACAGTGCCTCCACTTGAATCACTACTGGCTGCTTGTAGCAACCACCTCACGCGGGTACGATGAGCTGCCCATCCCATAATATAATTACAATACCTTACCTCCATCCCCCTGAGGTTTTTTATGCCATAGTGTCTACTGCAAGCAATGTTTTGTGCTTTAAAATAAATACAACTGAATAAATAAAAAAAAAACCTCCATCTCCCTTCACCACCCCCACCCCAACTCATTTCTAACTAGGTGTCCTCAACTCGCACTACCACCAGTTATATATCATACAATTCAATTCACCAAGTCCTGCTCCCCAGACCTTGTAGTGTGCTGTAGAGTCCCCGTTGTATAAACTTTGGTGTGGTGTCCGGCTGCCTTCCAGGGTTAGGGGTAACGGGTCTCAACCAATCCTGTGAGGGTCTGCGGGTCGGGCCGCGGGCGGGCCGCGGTCGCATACGCCAAGCAGCCAGGACAAAACCCTTGGCAACCCGGTTTGCAAACCTTGGCAACCGCAAGTCGAGCCTCGCTGGGAATCTGCATCTACATCGCCCCCCCTCACTCCGACCGCGAGCCGGGCATCACCACATCATATATGGACGACTTCGCATTCACGGTCGGCCCCTCTTCACACGACGCAAACACCAACCTTCTTCAACAGACCCCCAGAACGCGAACGCTGCAGGCAACCCAAGGAACATACACCCCCCCATACCCAAAACGGCCTCGAGCTCATCTACTGGCGCACACCGAAGGGCAAAGCTCCAATGCGCTCCCACATCTCCATAGTTTCGAAAATGTTCACCCCAAATACGGAGTTAGGCGGCCAGGCTTTCATTGCACGCCGTCACATGACACCTTCCCTCGCTACGGGCGTGCTGGATCGTCGTTTGTCCCCTCCGCCGTTCCGCGCCCGCAGGCTAGGGCCTCACCCCCACTCCCCTTAACTGCAGACACTTCAGAATTACGGCGACTCTCTCTATCCCCACTCATGGCGCATCGGCCTTCATCCTACTGCCAAGCCCTCCGGCGTGTGGAAACTGCGTGGTGGCACTCCATTCTTTGATGGGTTACTAACTGTTTTCGATCCACTCCCCTACTAATACTACAAGCTGAAGCATCTTCTCCTCCCTCCTGTTATACGTCCCATCTCTACGCCCGCGCTACGCAGCAGAGTCCTGAAAGGTTCACCACTCTTCAACCCAGCCGCAGCCAGAACTCCCCTTTCCTTACCTTCTATTACGCCGTTCAGATACAATCATCATAGCGACCTCCTAATAGGAATGCCAAACCCTCATGCCACAAAGGCGCCACTAGGCTCCCCATTGCTACAAATTGTTCCGACCTTTCCCGCGACCTAGAAGACCCCATGGCCATCGTCCCCCCTTCCGGCAACGTATCCATTCATATTTCCTTTGACCCCTCGGTCATCCCGCTTTGGACAGGTTCATCGAGACCCGCGCACATAAGACTGCTTAGTCGCCCATCCCTTATGGATGTACCCGACCCCGCTTCACTCTGCCCCGGCGTGGGGGAGGGGGCGGGGGCTTCGGGTGTGCCATCTGCCCGCTCTAGCGCCTGGGGATCCCACATTCCAGACGTCCACACTCTCGACGAACGCTAGCTCTCATCTCTTCCCTCACCGACCGGGCTGCCTACATCAGGCACCGGGTCCCCCAAATCAGACCAACCCCCCTATACGATCTCTCCCCGGAGCCTTCTCCCTCCCCTATCTGAGTAGTTTCTTCCTTTTAACATATCCCCACCACTCCCGGATGGCCTTTCGTTTCGCTTCGGGCGTTGCACGCTTGCGGCCGCCACATCTAAGTTTCCTTACTCCTCGTTCTTAGACTCCTCGCTCCCTGTTATCTCCTCTCCCCCCTTGGCGGCCTCCTCCACGCTCGAATTGGTTTATGGTGCCAGGCTAGGCCTGGCCAAGTCTCTTTTTCTTTTTCCCCCTGGGCCAAGACCAGGGAAGGGGGTCTCCCTCTGGTGCTTCGAGTGTATTCTCTCCTTTGTTGCCTTTCTTTAGGCTGTTTGGGAGGTGTTAGGTCTTGTATGTACACCCGCAGGAAAAAAGTGAATAAACAGCGGGTGCAACCCGCCCGAACCCCAATGCAAAATTGGAAATAAAGATGAAAAGAAGTAATACTACTCAACAAAATACAGAATAGATACTATAGCCTCTAAACTGTACTCGCCACTTTTTATCATCTCACTAGCCCCTGCAATTCTCTTTGGCATGCTGTCAATGATTTTATACACATCTCCCCCAATGCGGCCTCTCTACTCGTCCCTAGCTTGGGCTTCAAGAAACTTTACATTTCATTTGGAGTAGCCTCTATCCGCTTTGCGGACTTGTCAAAAGGCATGGCTATGGGATACGTGGGGTTGTATTGCAGGTCCGGGGATGTCAAGTTGGAGGCACCCGTTGTTACGCTTCTTGCTGTTTCCTCACTTTTTTCCTGCGGGTGTACCTACATATAGCCCAACTCTCGATAGAGGGTAGGTGTGTCAACTTGAACTCTCATTGGCAAAAACTAACCCTTGGCTCGAGGGAAGCGTGGTAATGTACTCGGTTGAGAGAATGCCGTTGCCATGGTGTGGGGGGGCTCCGAAAACTTCATAGACACGCCTACTTCCTTGACACAAACACTTCCTACCTACTAATACAATTACCTGCCAAGAGGGCCTAGGACTAGGAAAAAGCACTTACATGTACAGTACAAGCAGCATTGTCCAGCCAAAATATTTCATAACTCAACAACGAAGGATGGTATAAAAAATGCAAGCAGATAGGACGACAGAGCAGGCGAAACTGAGTAGATCTCTAATAAAATTAAACATCTGTGTGGTGGTTGATGAGCTATAAGCGGTCAAAGTTGAGCCGTCTTAACTACTCCGTGAGAAGGATTCCATATTTCTTTGCCTCGACTGGTTGCACCAAAAATATCGATATGCAACTATAGACCTCGCCGGCTGATTGGTAGAGACAATTATCTTTCAAATCCTAGGTCACTAGCTTGCGACAGAATCAGATAGACTAGAAAAGTACTATTTGTTTTCGGGAGAAATTCATATATGTTGGGAGTGATGCTTGGCTGGTGAATGATCAGGCTCGAGATAGTGAGCGCGCCAGGTTGGCTAGTGTTGGGAGACAATAAATCATTTTATTTCTTTATTCCTTTATGGTGGTTGCGGGGATGTAGGTACTCTGCCCTGGTGAGAGAGAAGGGGTTAACCTTCCGGTTGCATGCGTGGGATGAAGTATAAATAAAGAAATAAATATGTATGTCTAGAAGCCAAACACGCGTACATATCTACCGCAATAGTCACTTATCAGAATTTGATCACTTACCACAACACCCATAGCAACACCCAAACTTTGATTCCATTAACAACCACAAACCTATATTGAGGAGACCTTCGATATAGGTAAAATAGCTCTGCTCCGTACATTTACTACCCTGACATTTCTATATCAACCCTGACTAGAATTACTTAAATTGTCATGCTGCTTTATACAATCACCAAAATTGGGGAAACAGATCAAGGATAAGCATCCAAAATAGAGGTTTGCTAAAATTTCTGTTAATTAGGTACTTGTGATAATATTTTCACTTATTTTGAATTGAGGTTTTCCCTACAAAATCATTTGCCACTCAACACGCCCACCCCCTATATATAATAAATTGAGCCATAGTTAACCCGTGGTGAACCCATAAGCTAGTAAGAGGCCCCCTACGACGATATCCTATTACACCTTAACCACTGCTTTCAACCGATCCAAAATTTGCAAAGATATTACCTGTGACCATCTTTATGATCAATTGTGTTGTGCCCCTTCCATGAGAATCTTTCGGTAGGGACCTTACCTAAACGCGCAGCGCAGCGTAATTATTAATACCGCCCCCGGCCAATTCCGATACTGCAACGCCAAGGCGCTTCGGTAAGCGGCTTGTTAAAAATATCCTGCTGTGGAGCGCTGATCAGGCAACCAACTTTTGTAAGGCACGCGGCTAAAGGTTAGCGCGCCTTGGCGGCTATGGAATCACGTGGTGTTCTTGGCGGGGAGCATAGGCGGGCTCTGTTTCCTATCAATCATCATCATTGGTTCTAGAGCACACTGAGTTCTAGGAGCTAGTAAAACAGTGAAACCTCTATCCATCTATCTAAAATACAAAACCCCCTTTTACGTACTCATCCTACAACGTTTGACCCCACATTTGACCCCCACTTCCTAACCTTTGCAATTGTAAAATCACCAAACTAAGCTACTTTTCGACACCGATGGCTGCATAACAAGATCCAGAAAGAAATGTGTCTCCCTCTGAAATGTCAAGAATTCAGCAACGAAGATGATGCTAAAACAAACTTTTACTCTTAGGGGTTAAATATTTCCTCTCTCCCCCAACAGAGGGTACTCTAACTAAGGAACGCTAATCAGTAGCAAAGCATTTTTTTTTTATTTTAATTTTTTGATACCGAAGATCTTGTAATAGATGGCCAAGAAATAAGGCGCGCAAGGGGGCTACCTATTGATGGCCCAAACTCCACGAAGTTGCAGGTATATGGCAAGCATATATATAGTCTATCGACCGTGTCGTAACCGGAAGTACTTCGGCTAATCACTTCATATGATCCTTTAGTGACCCGCCTGCGCTACGGGGGCGCGGGTCGGGGGTGCCGGGTAGCGCATCCAGCGCATAGGACACATATTCTGGGCTATGAAACCCGAAACTCGGGGGCTGCGATTCGAGGAGAGTACATAAGGAGGGTAGGTGCCAACGACGGAAACCCGTCTATCCCCTCCCTCCTCCCCATTTCGGCTTCTATAAGCTACATTTCCTCGCTGTGCCAACTTTACCACACGCATTCCAGGAGCCTTCACTGCAATACGTTGAGGTGAACTATGTCCGACCCACCAACACCAGAGTCGAACAGTCCCGGCTCTGAAACCCCGAATGTTGCCTCTGAGACCCCGGTCGTTGCCACGGAAACCCCAGCCGTAGCCACAGAAACCCAGGACGCTGTATCGGAGTGGGCGGCTGGCGCTTACCCTCCTCTTCCAAAACCCCCGTACGGGGGGAAACAGGTCACGCGGGTGTATGAACTACTTGGGCTCAAAATAATAGCCCATAGGGCACCTATTCACGATCGTAAGTTCTCAATCCCCTTCATCTCCCACATGGCAACCGTGCGGGAGGTGATGACCGATGTCGTGCTAACTCTAAACCTCGGCAGGTATAAATGCGGTTTGGAAGAGCAGGCCTGAATGGACCACTACGGAGCTCAGGTGGACTGAGATCCCGCCTGAAGACCGAACGAAGGCGGAGGAAGAGCTACAGGAAGAACTCGAGAGGCAATATCCTCTCCCTGGCACAACCGCAGAGCGGATACGGCGATGCCGGGGATGGTTGGCTGGGTATCTTCTGAGTGAGAAGCATAGGGCAAGGGGCAAAAAGACGGGGGCCACCCGCTCGGGAGATGCACAAAACACTCTCTGATATATCTTCACTGGATTCCATTCAATAGTCTAGTTTGTTGTCCGAGTACTCGTGGTGCTGGAACTGAAATGCCGCCGCACAATGGCGATCTGGTATGATGTGGACTGTGGAAAGATTAGTAAAATGTTAAGTGAGCGGTAATTTAATTCTGGTGGAGCAATTCCGAGTAGCGAGAATTAAAGCACGAGGTGTGTCGTACATTACCAGTGATTGTAAAGAGGTATGCGAGTTCGTGATTTATAGACTCTATATACGCTCAGGGAATCCCAGCATATATATATATAAGGATCTAGAAGAAAATACGAGGTCTTGAACACAAAATATCGCACAGGATCTTTGGGCGAACCTGTGTGAGTAACCCCGGGAGTGGTTTCGGCCACTGTCCGCCGATCCCCGGCAACCAAGTATTGACTACATAACTGATAAAGAAACCAGACCACCGGGAAATGGAGCTGGAGTGCCGATTGCCGCAGGGCTTGATTTCCCTCATTTTCAGAAATCTGGGCGTGCATGCAGAACTGGTAAGTGGATGTTTGGCTTCAGCGAATCAACCATCACAGGATCCCGTGTGACCTGATAATGACATGTAGTTTTAATTGGGAAATTCTGAAAGCTCAGGCTGGCGGGAATCGGTGCGTGAAAAAAGGTTGGAAGAATCAATAGGGAGGAATAAGCGCCTTTTGTCTTCCTCGTCTCTGAGCTGAGCACGCAAATGTTCTTGGCCCGTTTTCATTTTTGGCCTTCTTGTTAGTCGTTGTAGGTTGAGAAGTACTAGAGCTGGTTTGAAGTGGCGACTAGAGGCATTTTCTACTTCCGTAAATGCGAAGGTAAGGAATCAAGTTATAGAGACCTTGCCGGGGGGAAGGTTTCGGGGAAGCGCTTTTGGATATGGACTTTTTTTTGTAGAATGAGAACGGCGCAGCATCTGTTGCATGATACTTTTTCAATATTGCTGTAATAGTGCTTGCACATGAGGAGTTAAAGTCAAAGGGGCAGGGAAGATGGATTGGACATGAAGAAAGAGTGGCGAGCCATGCATGAAGAAACCTGTGGTTTGCGCTTTATTTTTAATTTAGTAGAGGAGGATATAGAATAGACTGAGTCCGTTATATATATATATATAGTTAGAATCTTAGATAGCGGCGTACCTCTATCTCTTATCATTATAAATGTAATCATTCTTGCCCGTACCGGAGAGGGTTACCGGAGGTGGTTAATTGTAGTTTTGTTTCCTCGTGTAGGAGTCCGCAGTCCATTAATAATAGCCCCCTGCCCGGATTTCGGTAAATATTATAGGGTGGCAAAGGTTATCGTGATTTTGTACAAGGATGGACTATAAGTTGACGGAGATATACAGGAGGAACTATTATGGTTAGAGAGCTGAAGGTTGCCAGAACATAGTAGCCAGGTTAAAGTCCCTATTATTAGGTGGATTCAGCAACAACCTAGCTAGGACCATTAGGCCAAGAAGTATCTATTTTGGCACTCAATGTGGTTAGTAAACCTACCCGAACTCTGATCCCTAGGGTAAATAACCACCTAGAATGTGTCAATTTTTGTAAAATCAGCAGCACAAAATTCAAACGCACTGAATTTGAAACAAGCCTAACGTGTAGACCAGATGCTAAATATCATACCTTGAAGTATTGAAAGTACCACATACACCATGGGTGTTGGCAAAGAAAATTACGTGTTAGAGACTCTGTTTTTGAACCCCAAATTTTCACACGGCCGGGGGAACTAGTTGCCACTTACACAAAAAGAAATAAAATATCCGCTGCTGAATCCGTCTATTGCTAGCCTTTCAGATTAGACTTTTGAGAACTTTTGTAACCCTAGAATTAATAAAGATTTGGATATCTTACCTCTAGTTAACTCTGTCTCCGGTTGAGGAATAGCTCGTGTTCATGCTGGATTAATTTGGGCGCCGGATCGGGGGGGGGGGGGGGCTCCAAGACTCGCCCGAACGGGGTTAGCCGCTAGCGAGGGGGGCACAGAAAATCTGAAGATGAAGGAGTTTTTGGTTTCCAGCTCTCCGGCTGGGAAAAAGGCCGGTTGAAATTTTTAAGCAAAACCAGGACAGGGGTTTATTCCTACAAGCGTAAACGAAAATATAGGACTTTGCAACACTATTGCTTATGAAAATACTACAAAATTACGGCACCCAAGCAAATGCATATGCGGAAGTGCTGCGGTAGGGATAACAGTATATATTTTTTAGTTGGAGATTATATTTAAACCCTATTTGCTACCAAACTTAAGGGATGTGTGTGGATCTTATGTTGTTGTTTTAGATGTCTCTAATAGCCCGATAAATGTGTGCTTTTTGCCTTTTCCCATACAATAGAGGTCGGTAAATGAACAAAATTACTAAATGATGCATTCACATGCAATATCTGATTTAAATATGTCAACAGATGATTTTACCTACACTTTTGTCAATGACCTTACCTGTAAAGCCGTTTGTAAAGTCGTAAAAAAGTGACATTTTTTCCCAAAATTATGTCTAGAGTTAATCAATTTGTATCAAAATAATAGTATGATGGTTATAGACAATCTCTAAATGTCAAATATCACAGGTCCAGTCCCTGATGCAGCAGATTTTTAAAAATCCTTTTACCTTTCAGGGCTAGGGTTCATTATTGATGGGGGGTGTGTATGTAAAGTCTAATTTCCCTGATTACACATTTACTGATTTATTTGCACATGCAAAATAAATTGCCTCTCCCACCAGAATTCTTACACATTTACATGATTCGTTTAACGGGCTATTAAATTGTCGTGGTGGGAACAGACTTTAGAATTATATTTTTATTTAAAGCTATTAGCCAATAGCTTGAAGCTACCGTTTCTTCTGCGTGCAAGGTAGCAAGAGTAGGAGAGGTACCTCATATACATATCCCTTCGTCTGTTAAAGCTGCCAGGTTTCGCCAAGAAAATCAATTCAGGTGTGGCTTACGCCTGACGCACTAACAAACTAGGTCTTCGTTTGGCAGGATCAGATGTCTCAAACCTGGCAGCAATTAACTGACAGACGAAGGGATAGACAACGAAAAGTAAACTTATGAAAGTACAAAAATCGATTGGTCCAAGTCCGTTCCTCTCAGCTCTCATTTCCCGCTTCTCGACCCCCGAATGCTAACTCATGCCTTGCGTCAAGTGTTGGTACTCAATCATCAATCCTCAATCCTCATGTCGATCCCGGGCTCGCTTCTCGCTTCTCAACCCTCACATACTAACTGATAATACTTGCCGACGATGGTGTCCTGATGTGTCGTGACTGGGCTGAAGCCGCTTCGCTACGTATACTGGGTATGCGAGTCCGGGGCGAACGACCACAATATGCGGTTCAGGATTGCGAAATGTGGTGTGCTGACCAAGGATTCTATGGATAGTCAGTGAGTGGCACGCTCCCTTGACCATAAGCCCGGGGAGGAAGGAGAAAAAAGGGGGGGAAAAAAAGGAAAAAAAAAGGCCAGGAGACCTCCGCCGGGAGCCAAAAAAATATATATATCTTGTATGTAAACTCAGCGCTCCGACAGCCTCCCGACACTCCTCGAGCTCCGACCCCGACTGCAGCCGCGAAGGCATCCCGCCAAGGGTCGGAGCGGTGGTGCTCCAGCCCCTCCGGGGGTCGGGACTGGGTACGAGCCTAGCGGGGGAAGGGTATGAAAGAGAATTTCAAGGTGACGGATGGAAGAGTGGAAATGTGGTTAGTAGTGGTGGTGCTGCTGCCCATAAAGCCAAGATTTAGTTTTTAGACGTAAAGTGGCTGGAATCTAAGGCGCTTATTACGCGCCGCACCAACCGCACTACCCCACAACCCCCGCCGAGGAAAAAAACACAAAACCCAATCAATTTGGAACCCTTAGCCGGTGCTTCGTAGGTGCTCGCGGCAGGTAAGAGGCACCCGAATATGCAAGTCTTGAGATGCAATTCTCATTGGATTAAAGGGGAAATACACTAATCTAGTGCAGCTGCACTCCCGGATACTTGTTACCTGTCGCGGGTAGGTAGCTATAGGCTTTGGTTAAAAGGGTGCGGCCATAGAATCTCGGAGTGGCTAGTTCTAGGCAGTGGTGCTCGCTTAAAATTTTAAGGTGTGGTGTGCCTGCATACATGTATCTCTGGGGTTCGGTTATTGGGGGGATCAGGGAACACCGACACACCCACCGGCATGAGCGACTGTACCGTGACGCTCCAGAGTACTGTAGGCTGAGGCCCGCGACGCTCCAAGGATATGTGTGGGTGCTCGGGCACGCGTTGCTCTTGTGCCCATGCTCTAATACATCCAATTTTCGACACGCTATGATGATTGGCCCTTCCGACTAGCCAATCCGGGCTATACAAGTGTGCGGGGTAGGAATAAAGCCAGAAGGTATGTAGATATTGCCGTAAAACCAAACTGATCACCCTCTCAACGACGTACACCAACAACTATCAACATGGCTGAGGATATCCGTGCCATCATCGATCGTTACGAACTCAGTACAAGCTTTCACAACCCGGGCGCTGGTGATGTTATACATATCACCTACGAGAATGGAGTGGCTGTAGAAGAGCGGTGGGCTAAAGTGCGCCGTCTCGGTAGTGGGGGATTTGGAGCCGCATTCCTCGAAAGGAATTCGAAGGGGCGGTATAGGGTTGTGAGGAGTTCTGCAATTGGGAGAGGCATAGGCATCACCAACCTGAGCAAGGCTATGGTCAGGTTGCAGAATCATCGGGATGTAAGTTTGCCTGTAAATAGAGGGGCTTATCTCTCGGCGAAAAAAAAATACGCTTGTTAATATTCAGCGGGTTTGACTTAGTGCCAAGGGCACTTCGTTCGTTTTTTGGGCTGGTTCTCGTCGGGATTCCATCTCAATATTGCGATGGAGTTTATTGAACTCGGTGATCTGAGCCACTATATACAACACCAAGAAATTAAAAACAACACGAGGGATATTACGCGGCAGGTTCTTAAAGGTCTTGCTGCACTGCATGAGCTATCCATAGTTCATCGAGATATCAGGCCCCAGGTAATCCCCAGCTCAGAATTGTTCTTAGGTGCCATCTGACCACGCAGCATATACTTGTGGTCTCCTTAAAGCCAGTCAGGGTGAAAATTGGCGGCTTTGGAATTCTTAAGCTTCTCGACAACACCGAGTTGCGTACGAGGATCGGAACACGAAGGTACAAAGCGCCAGAGATACTCGGCCTTGTTCGCTGGGGAGACAGAGGTTTCTCTCCAGCTGCTGATATGTGGTCAATGGGCTGTTTGGTCCATGAGTTACTAACATCGATGACGCCTTTCCTGGAACACCCAGACGTATCCAATGACACCAATTCAAGTATAACCGACGTAACTCCGGGCAGCTTGGATATAGCCCAGATGCTGGGTTTTTGCAGGGGAGACATATCATTTCCCACTGATATACTCCATTCAGCGCAAGCCGACACGAAAGCGATCGAACTTGTCAAATCTCTTCTCAATTCTACGCCAGAGTATCGCCTTACGGCGGCAAAAGCGCTGGAAAGTCCTTGGCTTATGGAGGCATGTGAACAAGGGATGGAGGCTTCCCACTTTTCCATGGGGATAGAAGCGGATGTTCCTGTAGCGCCGATAGTTCTAGGGTCGGACTTGCCTAGGGCGGGGCCGCGCAGCTGGAGTGACTATGAGATGAATACCATGGCGTCGGAAACTGTCGATAATTACGTCTCGCACAATCGCGATGGTCTCGAAGAGATCTGGCGTACTGTAGACTTGTTAGGGGCTGGTGGACAGGGAAGTGTTTACCTTCAGGGGTGTGCAACTGCGGGCAGTGTCCGGGCGGTCAAGGTGATTGCATGTAGAGATCAGGGCTCTCTCGCACTTCCTACTGGCAGCCGTCCGCAGGTAGGCGATGAGCATGAGAGTAGGAGGAACCAAATCTACCTCAATCGTGAATTACGTGTGATGGTTACTATTCGTGAGGTATGTCACTCTGACTTAATGATTCAAACATCATCTCACGGTTTGGGTTAGCACGACGACCTATTCGGCCAGCTATTTGGGTGGTATCTAGGTGAAGAGGATCTCTTTCTGGCTATGGAGTTTGCCTGTTGTGGGGATCTCGGGGGGTATATGCAGCAGAATGAACATGATGCCCGAGCCCAGTGTACGCCGATTACAGCACAGCTTTTACTGGGACTCACCATCCTACACGCCAATGGAATCTGCCATGGGGACATCAAGCCAGAGGTAGTAGCATCCAAAGCAACCTTTGAGGGGTAGCATCGGCTAACGATGGGTCTCCTAGAATGTCCTACTTACTTCCCTTCGCCCAGTCCGTCTCAAACTCGCCGACTTTGGGGTTTCAACCTTTACGGGTGAAGGGGAAACACGTAGGGCCATGGGAACATGGGCCTACGCGGCCCCAGAAACACTTAACCTCCTTCCATCATCACAGGAGGCTAGATGCAATATAAACAGGACTGCCGGGGCTAGTGACATGTGGGCGTTGGGCTGTATCGTGTTTGAGATTTTCACAGGTCAGATACCGTTCGCACAACGTCCTCAAGGCCTAGACACCGCCGCATTTCAATGTCGTCCGGTCTCGACATTGATGACTGGGATATTACATGGCGGTCAACCCGAACTGGACCTTCCGCAAAACTGGCGCCGATCACCCAATCTAATGTTCTTAGAAGATTTTTGCAAAGGCCAAAAGGGCCTCCCGATGCACGTGTTACGGTCTTCCGGGTGCCCGTCTATCGCTACCCTCCAGGCCTTCATTGAATGTTTACTGAGGGCCGAACCCAGGGACAGAATGACAGCAGCTGAGGCTCTGGATCACGACTGGATAACGCGTGGCGCGCAATGCCCGGAACGAATGCACTCCTCTTTGGGTTCTGGTATTAAACAAGAGCAGGACAATTTACAGAGTGTAGATCATCAGGAAATGCCCCAACCTACAGGAGCATCCATCACGGACAATGAGGCAGTTCTCAGCCCATCTATTTCTGATGTGGACAGTCTGAATGCATCTGTGCGGACCGTAGACTCCGGCATGGAGTTATTAAATCCACGAGCACTTGATCAAGGGGGCGGCATATTGGGGGCGATAAGGCGTAACTGTCGGCGTGGACTGAATGCATGTTGCGGCGGTGTATAAACCGCGGTGGAATTGTGGGATTAAAATAACCTGTAAACTCGGAGGGGAGAGGGTCAGGAGATGTGTAGTTCTTCATGGAGGAGAGGCTGTTTCTGGTTTGATGAGGTCATTTTTTTCTATGAAATAGACAGGAAGTTTCACGCAAATAGGCTTGCATATGGCCTAAGATTACTGTGGGGTAGATGTAACCACCGTTTTTCTTTTGTTCTTTTTGCCTACGTCCTCGCGTCTTTCCAGGTCCAAATATACGATACAATGAATGATGTAAACAAAAAAAAAAAAGGTCCAAATATAAAATACATCGGAACTAAATTAATCAACCAACCAACCCTAACCCTAACTGGTGTCTGTCGATATATTGAGATGACACCACCGTGGAACGATCACGAATAGGAGCCTAAATTACCATCCTGTAGAAATCGAGCAGAACTTCGTTATTGATCTCTGCCCTATGTGGAATGGTTGCTATGCCCGGGCCGCCGCCCGCCGCCCCTAGGCCTCCGGAAAAGCACAAGTTGACCACTCTGGAATTCTCTCCCCGACGGAGAAACAAATAATGTCCGTGGCGGAGTACTGTCTAAGTGGTAGGGTCTTGCACTACAGCCAGTACCTGGTCGAGTGCAGGGGAGGGCAGGAATCCGAGTGAGCGTTCATGACTGGGAGCGAGTGATCACTCATGACCCGTGGGACCTTTCATTTTTTTTGTTTTAATTTATTAATGAATTCATGAATCATGGGGCTGGGTGCCCTTTTTTTTCTTTTCTTTCTTTGTAATCATCACATGCTGCGGGCTAGGTATAAATGTCTTGTGATGGGTGAAGAGGCTTCAATTATCTATGTTTATTTACCCCTATTTAACCTGTCCCATCGGGCATAGGTAGAAGTTAAGCGCCCTGACGTCGGTTACTTGGCCACTCTAACGCCGGCCGAGTAGGTAACTATTACTTAGAAGGTAGCTATAGATAAACATGGACAATTACTGAATTCCCGGCGATGGCTGGGTTGCCTCCCTGAAGCGGGCAGAATTATACTATCCGGAACTTGTGATGATGATGGATATGAAACATTTTGACTAACTACGTCCTCAAGTTCTGCACTCTGGTACCCCAGGTCGACCTATGGGTGAGCTCACACATATGTACCCGGGAGAGAAAGAACCATGAAATTGATTATTCCTACAGGCGATAGACCTCTACTGTTTCTGGTAGGTAATTAGTATTTTATAATCGCTAGGCACAGGACATCATCCCAATGATCGTGACATCGAAGATCATGAAACATGACTCGACCCGTGGTGGGTAGCCCAGGTATAAGAAATATCCAGTGTTTGCAGCAATACAAGTCGGTACGAGAGGCAGATCAGGTGTGCATCCAGATGCGAGCCCCCCCAGGGCCAGGGGCGCGCAGTCGACACAGCATCGCCTCAAATTTCTTTCTCTCTGTTTCCGTTTCCTTTGTATATATACGTACATATGATGACCTTTTACCTACCGCTGTACCCCAACCGTTCTTCATTACCTTAAGGGTCAAGCCTTTTTTTCCCGCACAACTATCCTCTCCTATGTTATATTCATTTTCGGGTGGGGGTGCTCTCCCTGGGCGGTCAGCGGATGGTGGTGGCTCAGGGATTTCATTGATGATTGTTCATGAGCTGGTCGCTCTCATTGTAGATGGGCGTCAATTGCGGGGCATATATATGACTTTGCAAGGCGGGGGACCTCTCCTTCACCCCCGAAATATATGTACATACTATTTGTTCTGCTCCGTATACATGATGTCCTTATTCATGCTTTCTTGCTTCAATACACGCTGCGCGCATACTGTCTCTCCTACTGCCGGCTGGAGCCTGAGTCTGGTACAACCGATTTTTCCTCCCCCGCAAAGCCCCATCTCGTGCCCGCCCACCTCTCTTGGCACCAAGACCCGTGCGCATCGTAATTTGTGTCCGATTTACCTAAGTAACGTTAAATAACCTCCTGCCGAGCCCTTACCCCCACCTCTTTTACCCCTGCTTTCGCCCACCACAGGCTGTTGTCGCCAGGGTCCCGTGTGATACTGGAGACAGGTTTAAAACAGGGCAAAATACTCAAGCTGTTGGAAACTGTTGTTTATACAAGTAGCTGCATGATACTCGGATGGCATCAGCCAAAAATATGGGTGTGTCTTTTGTCTACAAGTGTGCCAGGGGGGAGGAACGCACTTGTTTCATGTTATTGCTTGATAACCCTAACCCTGCCACAGTATCTTACTCCGCTCAACTGGACCTGAGTTTATAACCGGATTATGGCCGTGTTTCTTACTTCTGTGAGTATTCTTGCACATGTATGTTTGGTGGGGCACTAGTTGTCGCCGCGGTATGTAGGATCTCCAAAGCCGAATGCTGAGATGAGTGATCAGATTCTGATATAAAAATGTCTTATCAGATTCTGATATAAAAATGTCTTATCAGATTCTGACATAGACAGCGTAATCATCCACCCACGCTCTCGCCCCACTAGATCATCTCGTGCCCCACCAAGCTCATCCTTTTGATCGCCAAATGCCTCCCGAATGCAGACCTTGCTGTCCTCAGCCGTACCTGCCACCTCCTCCATACCCTCCTCGCTCACGCCCTTGACCTCCGCTTTGTCGCCTCTGCCCCCGGCGTTCTACTGTGGGCCGCCCGAAAGAACAGCCCCGTCCCCCTCCAGCGCGCCTTGTCTCTCCGGACCCCCGTCCCGCAGAGCCTAGGGGTATACGGCTACCCCCTCCTCTACGAGTCCGCCCGGGACGGCCTCACGGACACGGTACGCGTGCTGCTGGCCCATGGGGCTAGCCCCAACATCAGGAGCTTCGACTCGACGCCCCTGTTGATCGTGGTGCATCGCGGGCATGTGGGCGTTGCAAGGATGATTCTGGAGGCGGGTGCAGATGTGGATCGGAGCTTTGAGTATCATCCAAGGAGGGTAGCAGTCATGTTGGCGAGATGTGGTCGCGTCATTAACAGGGAGATGGTGAACCTGCTCCTGCAGTTTGGCGCTGGGGATGAAGGTATCCATGGGCCGGGAGAGGTAGCGAGTAACCCCAGACTCCGTCCGATAAGAGGTGACGCTTCTGGTCTTCTGGCCCTACCGCATCCTGCCTTACGTAGCGTGACCGCAGAGGGTCCTTCGGATGTCCGCGTCCCATTGCGTCATCCCGCTGGCTTGTCTGCACCGCGCTAGACCGGTGGTATCTCCCCGCGGCGTAGGCGGCGGTGACTATGTCGGTTCAGGTGAGTTACGCCGTAATACTAGTTTCCGACTATCAGCAGATACCGGCCTGTGGTGGAGTAGTACTGTATTGGTGGGATAGTGGAGGGGGGATATCTAGCTGTATATATGAACATATTTGCCTACTCGCCATCCTACAGTGAGTTGGTATTTGCGGAGCGCACATTCGTCGGCCATAGCTGTGCGTCCAACGCCTGAAAAATAGGCTACAATTACACGATGAGACTCAATTTACATTTAACTGCAGCTTCCTAAGTTGAAAATCCGATAGCACCTCAGACCGAATCAGGGTTAGGGTTACATTTAGGTCATTACAGTAACGAGGGCAAGTTCGGAGAGTATTAGTCTTGTACTTCTTTGTAATCAAGGCAGTTAGGGTTAGCGGTTGGCGGAGGTTTCTCCAAGCTGCCTGCCCCTGAGTGTCCTTGCTCTGGCCTGCGTGTTCTGGCGAAGCCAAGTGCTCTACCATCTTATACTCACGGAGAATTTTTGGACTTGGAATGAGTCGAAAATGTGTTTATTATATGGATGGTATCTGAGTAAATAATCTCGTTTTTGTATGGGGAAATGAATCTGAATTTCTAGATATTTCTTTTTAATGTAAATACATTACCACTCACCCGAGAATTATATATAAATGTATCCTTTACACTTATGCTCCTGGTTGAGATGCTAAGCCCAGCATTCTTGAATCATCAAACCCCGTATCCTCGGGTTAGGAACCTCATGTTAGGAATTTACCTCACAAGACAAGGCGCAAGACAGGACGTTTCTGTACCCAGAGGCCGAAAGAGGACATCAGAGGGGGTATTATAATAAAAAAGGCCGCAGTCTTAGATTACGACGCAGACCCGCGCGCACCAACCTGGCAGTATATAGGCGGTGAAACTCTGGAAATGAATCAAAGAAACCCTGTGGTACATCGATTTGTATGGTGACACGGTAATCTATCCTTGGCACGAGGATAAGAAATGATAATTCTGCATGTTTTGGGCTCAAAAAGTGAAGTTATCCTTCGCACTGGATATAGACCGATATATATTGTCATATCAGGATATGTATACAATATATTATCCTGTCAGGATATATATCATTCTGTCAGGATATATATATCCTGAAAAGGCGATATATATATATCCTGAAAGGACGATATATATATCCTGATAGGACGATATATATCCTGATAGGACGATATATAGGCGGGGTAATGCCAAGTCATCACGAACTTTTTCAGCTTCATCACCCGATCATCACTAAATCACTATATGCATCACTGCTTATATCAATAGCAACTTCAAATTATCTCTTCCATCATTGGGCTTGCCAGAGTTGGGGAACACAATAACTATAAGAATTATTTGCACATGAATCTGAGCAAAACAGGTTGGGGTTTCATCAGCAAGACTTCATTTGTCTCCTGATGTCTCCTGAGCCTCAGGAGACTCAAAAAATATCCAGAAGCCTCAGGAGACTCTCAGGAGACCCGGGAGACTATTGGGAGACTGCATACACATCAGCAAACTCGTCGCCTTCACTCCTGGCGCAAACCCCTTCTCCTGGCGCAAACCCCTTCTCCTGGCGCAAACCCCTTCCCCTGGCGCAAACCCCTGCGCCAGGGCGCGGACGCCAAGCATTACCGCCTGGAGGCGCCAGGAGCTCCTGGCGAGCATCCCTGCCACACCATCTCCTGGCGCAACCCTCTCGCCAGGGCGGAGACTCCAAGCCTTTGCGCCTGGAGCTCCTGAAGCCCCAGGCGTAAGCCTCTCGCCAGGGCGGAGACTCCAAGCCTTTGCGCCTGGAGCGCCCGGGCGATCTCCAGGTCTTAGTTGTCTCCCGCCCTCCATCTCCACCTCCACCTCCACCTCCATCTCCACCTCCACCTCCACCTCCACCTCCATCTCGAGTATCTCCCTACCTCTATATTCCGACACCCATGCTAACGTCTATACAGCGTCCACATTCACGCCCAAAACCTCGCCCAAATCGACGCCAAAACCTCGCCTAGGACACGCCCTAATCGACTCCATGGACACGCCCAAATCGACGCCATGGACACGCCCAAATCGACGCCCAAATCGACTCCATGGACACGCCCTAATCGACGCCATGGACACGCCCAAATCGACGCCCAAATCGACTCCATGGACACGCCCAAATCGACGCCCAAATCGACGCCCAAATCGACTCCATGGACACGCCCAAATCGACGCCATGGACACGCCCAAATCGACGCCCAAATCGACTCCATGGACACGCCCAAATCGACTCCATGGACACGCCCTAATCGACGCCCAAATCGACTCCATGGACACGCCCAAATCGACGCCATGGACACGCCCAAATCGACGCCCAAATCGACGCCCAAATCGACGCCCAAATCGACTCCATGGACACGCCCAAATCGACGCCATGGACACGCCCAAATCGACGCCATGGACACGCCCAAATCGACGCCCAAATCGACGCCATGGACACGCCCAAATCGACGCCATGGACACGCCCAAATCGACGCCCAAATCGACTCCATGGACACGCCCAAATTGACGCCCAAATCGACGCCCAAATCGACGCCCAAATCGACGCCATGGACACGCCCAAATAGGCGCCATTGACACGCCCAAATCGATGACTTCTGCAGGTAGGATAGTCGCGCAGGCAGGAGCGCAGGCAGGCGCGCAGGCTCGGGCGGAGGCATACATATGTACATAGATATTATTAGACTATATAGAAATAAATAAAGACGCGATCATTTGCTACATAAATTGTCTAATCGCCACCATGTAGTGAGAGAATGCACTGGGAATAACAGTGTGCGCCAGGAGATGGTAGTGTGCGCCAGGAGATCATAGTGTGCGCCAGGCGCTGGTGGCGGAAACCGGTCCCCCTGGCGGAGCGCCCCTTTCCTGGAGACGCGGTCTGTGCTTTCAACGCCTGGAGCGCCAGGGACGCCAGGTGCGCCAGGCGGAGACATGTGAGTTTGCTGATGCACAAATAGTAGTTTGCTGATGTTATCTACTACTGTTCTAATGATCTTGGTAGTTGGCATTCATGATGGTGAAGGTGAGAAGCTGATGGTGATAGTGATGGCGATGATGATGGTGATGGTGATGATAATGGTGTTAGTGGTTTAGCTTGCTGCCCTGCCGTCCCCGCCGCCCTGCCGTCCCCGCCGTCCCCGCCGCCCTGCCGTCCCTGCCGTCCCTACCGTCCCCGCCGCCCTGCTGTCCCCACCGCTCTGCCATCCCTGCCGTCCCGCCGCCCTGCCGTCCCGCCGCCCTGCCGTCCCTGCTGTCCCCACCGCCCCACCGCCCTGCCGCCTGCATGATTGCTTATACCCCCCTATATGATAGCTTACCATACAGTGATGATAGAAGGGCTCTAGATATCTAAATTAACATGCTATGAGTGTATCTTATCAGGGAGTGGAGATATGCTTATCCCGAAAACCCGTGAAAGTGCACGAGTTACGCAACTGGAGGTATAAAGCATCCTTGATTTAGGATACATTAGTATGGGAGATTTTCATCCTCTATAGACAATAAGTTATCTTTTCGACTCGTGTACCACAGGGGAAACAGTGTCTTGGATCGTTAGAAGTTCCAAGGAAAGCTGAGAATAGGTGACCCCTGTATAGTGTCCATTCGTCTGGCGGTGCTGCCCGCCCTGCAATGGAGACATTATTTGATAAGAGGGATACAGTCGACTCATGCGATAAGGGTATGGGGGCTTTCGGGAGCCTGGTCGCGGGCTACCCTTATAGAGAGAGTACACTTATCCCTTGGTCTGTCAGTAAAATGCTGACCCCCCAAGAAGAAGCAGGGTTTGTGTGGCTTTACTAACAAATCCCGATATCTCCTTTATCAAATAATAGATCTTCCATACAAATTTAATTCCACTATCATAGGGGGATCAGCATTGACACTAGACTAAGGGATAGGAAAACAGGGTTAGGGTTAGTTATTTGCGAGTCCGGTCCGGTAAAAATCTTTTTTATTCATTTATTTATTTAATTATACTTCATACTACATGCAAGAGATAATCAATTTCACCCAACCGCAATATGATGGAATGAAGCAACTGTGACCTGAAAATAGTGGAGTAAGAGGACAAGATTACTATATGTATAGTAGGTTGTAAAGCGAATTTGATGCGGTGCTATGACAGTTGAGCACGATAGTTTAGCTATCAAAGCGTTCGATAAAGGTACTAGTAAAGGGAAATTAAGTTATGACATAGCGCATCATTTTCTACACCTTTTCCTATTGTCAACAGCCAGAAACATTGCTCTGACCCATCCGTGTACTCTACCCATGGAGCTTAAACGAATACAATTGATTCAAAAACAGGATCTGCATAGGGGTGCTGATCCTTAAGTACCGGTAGGCCGGATTCTCCTTCTCGTAGCTCGAAAAGCCACTGGGCTGCAATATGAAATTAAAATTGAAGAACGTGTTACTTTTTGAATCCACCCTAGCCACTTTGCCCAAAGCGTTTTAAGCCCAATGTTCTCACGACAAATTCCTTTCTAGAGGAGACTGTTGAAGTGTGCTGGTTGCTTAGGTCTTCAACTCACACCAGGTTAATATATCTCAGCCCTATCGTCAGATGACGATGTTTTGTATATTTATATATTCTTAGTTAACTTTGTGTCTATGACTTGAAGTGCGGTTCCTTGGTCCCTGCAGCGTTACACGGAGTGTTGGGGCTTAGTGCTGTGTAACGCAACCCGCCGTTGTGGATTTGCGGGGGCGGCCCGCCCAATATGCGAGATTCCCACGGACCGGATGGCGTGCAGGGAGTCCCACCTGACAGGGGGCGCACTTAACAGGGGGCAGCCGCCACCCGACATAAGTGCACACGCACTAGCGCTTAGCCAAGCGGCAGAATTATCGTAAGCACACCATTAAAAGAGAAGAAATACCAAGAAAAAAAAATTAACAAAGTGTGTAGGTGAACAAAGCTAAAGTCGAATAGATATAGGATCAACAGGATCTGGCTTCAACATTTCCTGGCCACCTTAACCTCCAGCTCTATCTCCATCTCGAGTATCCGTCAATGTGATGTAAATTTACCCGCGCAGAGAGGCGTCTAGGTTCTGTCAAAGGTATACAACTTAAGCTTGATACAAAATAGCAATTTTATAGTGGATAGGACTGTGGGTGCGTTGGGGACTTTTTTCCATTAGGGTCCGCAACCCTGACCCTGAGCCCGCAGCTGAATCTCTCAGATAAGATTAGATGTGATAAGACGAGATTAGATTAGATGGACTGGTGCATGAATCGATCTCAGAACTTGATCTTGTGAGCTTGGAGATGGGTAACGATGGGGTTGAGATGCCTTTACAGCCGGGCAAATTGATTAAAGAGCTCAATAATAAAGTGAGAAACCGTCGGTAAGGGTGGTAGTAAATATTTATTCCGTGGAATAGAACCCTAACCCTACCACTTAATGTCTGGTTAGGCTCTTTTGTGCCATGAATGCCCGCACCCTCTATGATGTGGATCGTTATCCTGACGCGTTTATGTTGAAAGTAATGTGTTATTGTGGACAAAAAGGATTGAACAGCTCAGCTCTAAGTGAAAACTGTATCCTGCCCCATGTTATCTAGCCGCGGACCGGAAAGAAGGTAGGATTGACGAGTGTGGTGAACGTCGGATTTTTGAATATTCGTGAGGAGTAAGGTCGACAAGTGCCCATTCATAGTACCCCCTATCAGCCTTCGACTCGTTAGCTGTAAGATCCATTGGCAAAAACGCGAGGCATTTCATTGGCAGTCCACCTTGGCAATCCTTCCATCTTATGATCACGGCGCTCGTGGTTGCTTTCCGATGCGCGTTGTTGTGGTTACCTTCCTGGGATCACCGTATCTCGAACGTGTGTCATTGTTGGCGGGGGTGTCGGACTCGGAAGAAAGAAAAGAAGGAGGTCCATGCACATGTAGGGACGGCCATTCATGTGGGTAATTCTAGGGCACCTAGCTGTTAGCGAGTCCAGGAGAGGTCAGTTATACTTTCGAAGTTGACTGTAGATAGAAAAACAATAGAGGGGGGTATTAAGATCAGTGCTAAACCCTAACCCTGCGCTGTCAAGAGTTTTTTGTTGTTGAATTTACGAATGGAGCTGTTGGAAAGGATAAAAACGTAAGTGATGCATCGAAGTAGATGTTAGGACCTCTGTGACTTGTCTTATTTGTTCGTGCGGTTTGTTTATTCGAAGGCGTGCTCTGCCCCAGGACGTGCAGTGGGATCAGATCCTATCATAGCCTACGTATTGCATACGTGTATGAAGTATTAATAAAAGACAAATAACGGTCTTATTTACTAGGGTCCTTTTGCCCTAGGCCTCCAGGTCCCATTTGTATTGATTATATAAGCCGAGTCATATTTGATGTCGTTCTGCCGGAGACGAGAACAGCACGTGCAATTTTATGCTACCTGTGGCCTATCTGATAGACGGTCAGTCCGAATGGCAACGAGACACTTAAACCCTTTCTAGTAACCGTGATATAAAAAGTGCACAGAATTGAAAAAGTGTCACAAACTGTCACGCATGCTGGAAACTACAAATCGCACTTATTGGGCGTTAGATTCATCACGTTGCCATAAAGGGTTTAAGTGTCTCGGGTTGTAATTTGGACTGACCGTCTATCAGATAGGCAACGGGTGCTCGGGGGTGCTCTCCTCAGCGCCGCTGAGTAGATAAGTATTAGCCTATCTCTTATATCATTAAGGAATGTTGAGCTCGTAATTTCTCAATCAGCGCAAAGAAGGTGTGATAAATTCTTCGGAAGGTCCTCCCTCGGTGATGTTCTCCTTCGCATCCGTATTGAGGGTCTACTACGCCTCAGCAGACTTAGTCAGCCAACATATCGCTAGTCACCACCCCGGGATCTTCCTTATCTCAGCCACACAACGATGCGCGTTGCGCGCTTCGCCACCACGCTTCACAGTAAAAATAGAAACCCATGATGCTCAACCAGTTACACGGTAGCCAAGACTTCCGGGTTTCGAACGAGCTGTCCTCCTTTGGTGCTGATAGAGACGCAATAAGAGATCGATTGCGATCATGCCACCCTTTTACTAGTCACTTTCCTAATGTTCACGAAAGAAGATTGTGGCTATATATATAGATGCTTTGCTAATGCTCATCAATCGGAATCCGGCAATGTGTAATCAATATCACACTGTTTAAACCTCTCAGGTGTAAGGCTAGAGTAAGGCATGAATCACAGGATGGAACATAAGTGTTTTCTCGCCAAATTTTTCAATTGCTAAACAAAACATAAATCCCCTATCTCTTGAAAACTTGAAATCTCCATCGGGCAGAAAGAAGAGATGATTCCTCCACATCAAAGCGAGTACAATCGTAACTCATAGCCAATCGCAGCGACTTGAACAGAGACCCACATTCCAGGCGTGGTGTAGGCAGATTCCTCGTGAACTACCCACTCCATGTACTTAGTACGCCTACGCTCTAATCTGTACGAAGATCCAGTGGCCGGGGTCCCCAGGTAAGACTTTGACGCCGAACTGCGGCTGAGGGTAGGGTGGTTTGCCCGGGGTCACAAAGCCTTTGTCATCCATCAAACTACTAAGTGTGTATCTGCGCAGGAAGGGTATGTTAGCAAACGGACTAGGTGTGACGTTTGATAAAGCCACTTACGTCCCCGGCGCCGAGCGATTAAGCGTCCACACCTGTCGAGGGATCTCTCGTTCTTCGAGAGTAATTGGTTCGATGACGCAGACCTCGAAGTTCCTGGCACTCCTTGCCAAACAAAACCCGCTCCTCTGGTGTATGATTCTGACACTGAGAGGGTCCAAGAGTGGGGAAACTACCCACACATCTCCAGGTTGAGCGACGGCCCTAAGCTCCGCGAGAATAGGGTCCGCAGCCTGAGATGCCCCCAACCAGCGGTTCGCAAGATCTTTGTCTCCCGATTGAATGACGCATGGGCCGGCCTAGGAAAACCGTCAGTAAATATATTTTAGTGGCCTTACAGGACCGGAGGAAGGAATTTCGTACAAGTTCCATTTGGTTTGATGAAGGGTGAGGTTGACTGTTGAGTTTATGTGATAAGAGGTAAGCAGGTGAGAATGGATGGTAATGTTGGTGGTTGAGTTGTGAAGAGAGGAGGGAGGGCACGACGATGGCCTTCCTTAAATACTGTTTTGCCCTGGATTAAAATTGAGAGTTTGTGTAGGCCGGTACACTCCAACCCAAGGTTTGCCGGCGCGCGGCCACGAGTCGCTGGTTGGGTCTACGATTGTTGACAGCCTCGCCAATAAGTGCTTGACCTCTATCGGTGGTGTCCTCGCACCACCCCCCCCCCCCTTCCCCCGACCTCCCTATCAGCTTAGTCGGCCATTGCGAAAATCCATGGTTCAGCATATGGGAGCTAGTTTTACTATTTTTTATCGGGCAAGAGCGCTACTCTCAGCTGAGAAAGAACTTAGCACATGCCTTTTTGCACCCGCCCTGCATTTAATGATTCGTCTACACTCTACTGGTGCGTGCAGGCATCATTCACCATATTTGATTGTGATAAACCACAATTCGTGTCGCGGTTTTCCTTCCTTCTTTTCTTTCATGTAGCTCGATACCTTTACGTAGTCGGGGCCGGACAGTATGAGTACTCTCAAGCTAAGGGTTTGCCAATATGCGACTGCGAGTTGCTAGATAACTTGATACTATGATAACAGTTTCTCAAATATTTAACTCCAGGTGATGGGGCCTTCAGCCCCAAACCTCTCGAATGTTCACATTTAAGCACATGAAGCTGGTTTTGCTTTTTTTCTTCTACGCTCAGCTGAGAGGCGAGACTACCATACACTATTTTGCACATGCCCACTACTTGATAGTTTGTCTACATTCTACTGATGCATGCATACATCATTCCCCGCATATGGCGGTAAGAAACCTGGATTATTGTACCCCCCCCCCCTTCTCCTCTTCCATTATTCAACGTAGCTGGCTGCTACTGGGTAGTCGGGGTCAGCTGCCCGATATAACAATCTGCCATTGCCCTATCAATATCCAAACCTATGGTTGAAGGGCTCCAGCTGCATGAATCTATCTTAAAACCATCTAATAACTCAATAGAGGGCTGATATATATGTATGGAGCGGTAAATTATTTACCACCGGTGGTATAAGCACTGAATTTCAGTCCTTGTTCCAGTATAAATGCTGACTTTCAGTCTTTATTCTGCATTATCATTAATACCAACAATTTCACACCGGTGGACAATTTTCATATATACTGGCATTATAGAGCCCCTTTTGGCCGAAAGGTCTGTGCTTTTATCCATTTTAAGGTATAAATGCTGGTATTATTTTCACCACCGTTGGTAAAATCACTTTTGACACGTTTACCGCACATAGGATATGAAGATCGGACAGCTGCAAGAAAGCAGAAACATCTCTCCAGAGACAGAAATCTTTGGTGCTCTAGGGAGCTCTATCAATCTACAGGCCTATCATATCTGAATCACAGCAACTAAATTTCTCAGCGGCCAGCACCACAAGGACCGGATACAATTAATGATGTAAACAAAAAAAAACCACAAAGACCGGTCTTGCTCAAAACACCTCGATCGATATAGCCCTTATTTTCTAACTATACTGCCTTGACCAACCAACTGTCTCTCTTCAGTGCAAGTGCTTACCCTCTGACATATCCTGTACTTAATGTAATGCCGGCTTTTTTCAAATATTCCACTAGGTTCGCTCTATGAATGTTAATTCACCGAGAGAAGAACTTTATATTCGAACGAACACGCGAAATTTGATGCTACCCACTCGCCTTTAATCAGACCTATCATTTCCCAGTGAAAATATGTGCTTGAGTCGAGATAGGGCGGAGCTGCTCGTAAGAAGGTGAGCTTAGGTATCTCTCTACGCCAAGATATCTCATTGGCTGGGGAGTTGTTGGAATATAGAATAATACTATATCAGGTCCTACGAGTACCTTCTTGATCGCCATCTTGTGTCCTCAGCCTAATTTTTACTGCGGTGGGGCGGCACTCCCGCCCACCTTTTACGCGTAGCTCGGCCATAACGGTACAGCGATCGGAGGCAGGGCGAGACAGAGCTTCTGCGCTATCCTTCTGTCTCTCCATACTTCTCATACGGAGACAGTTTTAGAGTACCGTATTATCCGAGAAGATTCCTAGACGGCATCCAAAGCTGGCCTCTGGTTGGCCTATACCCCTGCTGTCTCGATATCTTATTTTAGCGAGAACTATCATTCATGTTTCTGGAACTACCTGCAGGGCGCCGCTATCACATTACCGCGTCTTGCATATCAAACCGCGCGATCGTCAGCTGAACGTCATCCAACACCGTCGCAAATGATGTTTCTCAACAAACCCGCTACTGCACGTTATGGCGGGAGGCCCGACAGTCGGTGTTGAGGTGCCATATCGGTTGTCTCCCATTGAGCTTATGTGGTGTGTCGCTATGCAACCTCTTCCCGCTAGCGCAACGATCTACGCCTTGCATATCAAAAATGAACAACTCCAGCTGAACTTCGCCCTCGATCCTCACCTCCGTGACGCTTCTCAGCACGGCCGCTATTGCTAAACAAGGGAGCAAAATGCGCTTGGGGGCTTTTATGAAAACAATAAAATCTACATTTCTTCCACCCACACCAAAAACCTACCCGCGGTGCCTGATTTAGGGTGCCGCCGATCAGCACAATCGAGTATGATTTATAGTAAAATATTAAGGGCCTTTTCAGACAACTTGATAATCTAGAATATTGGCGGATTATCGACTTTCGGATTCTCATAACAATCTATGCTGTTCGTGCAATTGAAAAATCAAACAACAACTCCCAATTATCCCAATAATCCACCAAGAAAACAAAATCACCTTTGGAGGTGATTATTGACACACAACACAGATATACTTGTTATCTGGACATGTAGATTATCCACTGATTATGAGTATTATGATTATCATTTTCGATACCTGATAATCTAGTCTCTCCAATAATCCGAAGAAAAGATCTAAGGTTGTCCGAACGGGCCCTAAGTAAGCGGCAATTGAGTTTTGGCAGAGTGCGTATATAAGTCCCAAAAAACCGCACGGGCTATCCCTTGGACGGGTGAAACCTACAAATGCGCGGCATAGGCCGCGCACGCACTTAGTAAGGTAACTGTTTTTGTTTTTACGTGTGGTAGTAATAGGGCCAATGTAAAAATTGCATCAGTTACCACGAATGGCATGAAATAGCTTGGGGTGGGGTGTCTTGAGTTTGAGGATCTCATCCGTCTAAGGGGTAGCAGTATGGTCCCACCTAGGGTGTAGAGCGTGACCTATGAGGATGTAGATTTTATCCCTGATTAGGAACTGAAAGAGTAGATCTATTATCAGTGGTTGTCTGGGTCTTCACCACCCCTCTTGACCGAGCCTCCCCCACGACGCAAACATTTTATATCCAAAGGTCTCTAATAACAAACTAGGTAGTAGTGATAATATACACTTGAAACTCACATCTAATAACTATATACTTGGGTGACGAATTAGAGGGTATTTAGGTGTTGAAAATACCGCGAACTCTATCTCGTGCTGACCTTTCTTGAGTAGGATAGTTCCGAAGCCTGTGTGACTTCACAATACTCGTAATATTTTCTGTGTTCAAGTTATATATCCTCACGGCGAGTTGTATAGGCGCGACATTAGTCCCCGCTCGCCCTAGTTCGCCTTAACCTGTTTCCCCTCACCAGTACGGGTTTACCCCACTGGAAATGAAAGTTGTGTGTGCAGGCCCAATTCTACTAGTATGCCCGAGCTATGCACTTCGAGATTTTCACCACCAAAGCCGTTGGCCGGTGCTGATACCTACAAGTGTAATTCTGACCATGAATAAGTGTTTTACTTAATGACCTCACCATGACACCTCGACCCATTGCTAACAATCAAAGTTTACCTCTAGATCGAAGTTGTTTAGGCATCTGTCACCTAGGCACCCCGCGGGTTAGTACACGAACACGGCCATACATCACTAGCCGGGCTGTTAACGTTTAACAAATCATGTACGGGATAGCTAATTGCTTTGGCAGTATGAAACACAGATCCCCTAAAGAGCTTCGTACGGGGTAGGTAGGGATCAGGAAAACTAATTTCTGCCATAGCAAGGTGGTGTTGTACCGCCAAACCCAAGGGCCGGAGAAAGTAAGCTCTGGCGATTTACGTCAGGTCTTACCGAAACTGGCTACCGTCGTATCTCTTGGACTCTTTGCATGATGGTAGGTCTATAGTAACCAACCAGAAGCACCCTTTTCACACCAATATCAAGGTTTCTTGGTATCCCTTGGACGGATGAGGGTTTCGAATTCGCAGCGTGCCTTTTTGAGACAATACTAGCTTAAGCAGACAGCTAACATCTATTTTGATTGGCTGTATGGTTACCACCAACTATTAAGAGCAACTAATATACCCATCCCGGTGCGTGCACGGTCTAGGCTGCGAATTTGACGCTTTTATCCATTCAAGGGGTAAAGAATCCCTATCATCTGGCGGTAAAATGATTTTGCGGTAAGCCATAGTGATATTGTTCAAGTCCTACCCTAGGTACTCTTCACTCTCTCCTCCCACCGTACACCAAATTATCCCAACAAAGAAGCCATTATGTATGGGATATACCTATCAAATGACCAAGTCCGCCCTGCCCGGATTCAAACTACACAGGTTTATCCAAGATACCACTCCCCTCTATCAATCTCCTTAACTATGGATACCCCAGGAGATATTTGGTCGTGATAGCTCTTTCAATAGCTCTACTACCCGTGTACAGGCGGCCGCGAATCCTAATACGACTGCTTCTAACGCTCGGCCTGTCGTCAATGCTCCCATTATCCTTTCGGCCCCAGGGTCAGAAATTAAACGGAAGTTGTGGTACGTTTCCACAGTGTTTTCGCTCGGTTCTGGGGGTGGTAAACCAATGTGAGGTATGATTCAAGATATAACCCAGATGGCGGGGGCTGAGAGGTGTGAGGGGCTAGAGGCTGGTTTTGTAACATAACCTATTCAAAGAGAGAAAAATATATATGTATTTAAATTTACTTTCGGCATCCATACACTCCTTGTTAAATACAATTCTTCCTGATGGTCAATAGTGCGGATATCGGTATAAATGTACTAGACATGGTGAAAGGTTCAGTTGATTTACATGAAAGAGAACGCTTGGCCCCCATGATGATAGACCTGGAGGGAGACAAATGCCAGGCATCAACTGATGATTAGAGAAATTGTGATGCAGACCTAGGTGGGTGTAAAGAGTTTGCGGGTTTGAGGTCGTGCTAGTGTTCAAATGCAACAGAAACCTGTAATCGGCTGGAAAAACCACTTTTATTCATCACTGCCTCACACTTTAGGTTATGTTTTTTTGAGCCTAGGAAAAGAGGAATTGTTGACCTTAGTCTGAGGTTTTGATGATATTTTTTATAATTTTATTCCCTATAGTCTTGTTCTGTTTTTATGGGTGGAAATTTAAGGTCTCCAAATCGACATTCTAGACCTCCAGCAGGTGAGCTCTCTGCATACACATCCACGAAGGCATTGCCTCTGCACTACCGTGATTAAGTGTGACAGTGCAGTGACCTAGGAATGCATCGCAAACTCTCTATTGGGATGATGTTAAAGGAATGTGTGGAATGAATGAGGAAATACCATCCCAGATTTCATATCGGCGCAGACATGCGGATGATCGTGAGGTAAATAGAAGCAGGACGGCGAAAAAAAATAAATCTGATAAAGAAAAGCATTCCCTCTTTGATTCCCCTCAAAAATGGAAGAAGAAGTCGGGTGGGTAGATTGACTCATACAGGCGTAACCCTGATTCCATAAGCCTTCTTGGAGTTACAGTAGCGCGGTCACGCTCGTATGTCACCGTTTGGTGGCTTGTTGATCATGTCATCAAATATGGAGCCTTCACCACTTCTTCTCTTGATTTTTCGGGCCGATTGTTGCGCGTGCTCCTTGGCCGGTTTTACAGCCCAACACAAGTTATCCTCTGTGGGGTGTGTACGTGTAGCCCGTGACTTCGTATATGAGAATCTCCTTAGAGCCAGTCAGTACTACTACTAGCCCAATGCAAAACACCCTCACTATGGCCTGGAAGTATATCTATTGTGAAGTGTTGGGTTACCGGTCGAGATCAGCTGGCCTAACGTTAGAAAGCGACAGAACTATACTAAGGTACGAATCTCCCGCAAATTGCAAACCGCCACACTGAATTATAGGACTTATAACTATCCCGCCAGGAGAATACTATATGATCTCCCCCATCGGCCATAGCGACTATCGCCTTAACCAAACTAGCGGCGACCTCAATTGATCAACCTGTTTCCCTCCTTATGCGGCGGAGTGAGTCCTTTTTACCAGCACTGACTGAATACAGCTATAGCTACATTGATTGTACACGATCAGAGCATTGAAGCCGAGATTACATTCTACACGATCAGTACTTTGACCACCTCCGGCCTCCTAGGGGTGGATCCTCTCTAGGCACGTTACATCCATGATTTGAAACACCTTCAAGTTCTTCTCTTCATTTCACGGGACTTAAAAAGGTCTTCTCTCGTCTTATATTTTCCACCCTAGCCTGAAAAGTCTCGAAACCCTAGAAACAGCGGTAAAGGGCAACCCTAACCCTGGTTTTTGAGCATGCAATGTCAAATATTAGGTAGAAAAGGGTCAAGAAGGACCCTGGACTAGTTTGAAACCTATTAGTAATCGGGTCTTATCTCGCCTTGTTTCCCATGTTTTTGAGGCATTTTCTTGAGCAGCTTGTCTCGTGTCCGTGACGGAGTGCGTATGCTCAACGACCTAACCCCCACGATAACTACAATCCTGAAGCGGCCCAAGCGCCACTGCATCCCTGGGTAATAATGACTTTCACTGCCCCTTTTCATTACCCTAGAGGCTCATTGAATAAAAACGGTATGGAGCGAGTGATATGATATGATGCATCCCCGGTCATTTATTTATACTTCATACATGCATCCAGCCCATAGACTATGGCAACCATCCCTCCTCTTCCCGGAGCAGATGACTCTTCCTCCCCTCTCCTTTCACCTCAAAACGCAAAGAGATATGGCAATATCGTACTCCCCAGAATTACCCATGCATCCCCGGTCGACGCTGGCAGAGAGTTATTATCTTGTGTTGTTTGATTCATCAGTTGTATACCGTGCTAGAGCATCGCGGCCAAGGACTCCATGATATGATATCCGGGGGACAGGGCTACTTTGGGGCTTATTAGGGAGATAACCTGTTGACCTTTTACAACGAACTCATCAATCGGTACAGCTAGTCAACCTGTAGGAATCAGCTCATGCGGTAAAGTTACACGTGTACCCTATGTCACGGAGGGGCCTTGAAAGAAGTCTTTCCGCCTCCTGGAGCTGAACAAACACACTCTACTCTCTATACTCTCTTCAGCCATCATCGAGGGTGCTTATTATCTAATTTATTACTATGCCAAGGAATTTAAAGTGAGATAGTAGTAGATTACTAAATTTCCCGACACAAGAGTTCTTCTACTCTCGAACCAAACCCTTCAGCTTGGCGTTGAATAAAGAAATCAGCAACAAAGCCGGTATGGACGGGCCGACCGAACCCTAAGGCCCGTCCATACCAGTACGCGCCCCGCAACCCGATCGGAACCGCCCGCAACCGTCCGCAACCGCGCCGACCCCCAATCGTGCATGGAGATCCCATTCGCAACCACTGCCTGAGATCAGATTGGATCTAGCCGAGCCGCATCTGCAACCACACAAGTTCGCTTGTGTATGTAAAAGGAGGTTTTGTACCTTACTCGCGATCTCATAGCGTTTTTGAATACGACTAATATTGCATACGCCCAAAAAACCGCCAAGACTACATTTTTGTATGGCATGTAATAGCGGTTGTGTTCAGAAACGCTATGAAGTTGCCAGTTTATATAAAAATATAGATCTATATTAAGCCTTTAATATATCTATTATAAGACTTTTTTTGATTTTTAATATTTTTTTTCTAATAGGCTCTTATTGACTTAATCTTTATGATAATAGTTTTATAAGGATTTTTTTATTCGCTGAAAAACTCCGATACACAGATTAAATTTTTATTTACTTCCCGATTAAATACTACAAATCATCGCTGCAGCCATTCACCTGCCTGTCTGCCTGCCTACCTGTCATTCCTGCCTGCCATGCCTGCCATATATGCTTGATTCACTGCTTGGATTCGGTGCTTAATTCGCTGCTTGATTTGCTGCTTGATTCACCGATTAGCTCATGTATGATTAATAGGGGCAGGAGGCTGGGGGGGGGGCGTGGAAATGGAGGTGTGGAGATGGAGGTGTGGAGATGGAGGTGTAAGGGAGGAAGGGCGTGATATCTGTAAGTCCCAGCCCTAACCCTGAACTGCTTACAGTTCTTGACAACTCTTTTCCTTCGTATATATATATATATATATATGATTCTCTTCCAAAAGACCCTTAATTTTGCCTTAACGAGCTCTAAATGGGCACCAAATATAATATTTTTCACCCTTTTGGGTTTAATTAATGGTCTTTTCGAAATTAAGTCTTTTTAAAACTATTCTGCAGTATTAGTGCTCAAAATAAGACTTATAGAAATATCCGGAATGGCGCTAAAGTAGATAGGCGATTTGGGTTCATGCATAAAACGCCTCTGCGAAGGTGAGACCACTTTATGCTATTAGATGATATTATTGATGATGATGAAGAAAGGAAAGAAACGAAACGAAACGAAACACCACTGCCAAGGAAACCACGTGCCTACGAGCTGGGCGCCAACTAGACGCCACATGCCAAGCCTGCTTCCTAATGGACGCTTCAGGTCAGGCGTTGTGGGGCGATAGTTACATGTAGGCAACCAATGGTTGTAAGCGAGCGCGGCTATGGATTAGCGCGTCTTGGCATCTTGGCGGCTGGGCAATCACGTGTACTCTTTGGTGTTCCTATGTTTCGTTTCCTTTGTTTCTCACTTCATCATCACTATCAATACAGTCGCGTTTCACGTTTTCATCGGTTCATTGGTTTAAGCACCTTTTGTCTCAAATACGGTGACCTGTGAATTATACCAAAATCATCTGTCTTTAGTCACCATCAAAATCATCAAATCAAATCATCTAAACCCCCCCTGCAGCCACAGCGTCCCACAACGGTTGCAACTTTGGTCAGTGGTGATCACATTCCTAATCTAGTAATTACTTGGCACAAAACTGCCCGAAAAATACTAAGACGGAGAGTTTATGCCAAGAGACCAGTAATGCACTCCCAATTGGGTATTTATGCGCTAGCGTGCTCCTAATCGGCTAATTCTACGCTAGCGTACTTCCTAATCGGGTAAGTATTGACCTGGAAGGTAACCAATGTGTGACATTTGGTCAGCCTCTCACCAAAAACCCAACGTTTAGAAATTCAATAGCTCAAAAGCCACGACCGATAACGTTAATTGGGCTCTGTTACAGTGCTATTTATCATCCTACGGAGCTATTTCAATTTTAATGCGTTGTGGTGGTTGGCCATCAAGCCTCGAAGTTCAGCAACTTTGACACTCTGTTTCAAGGTGTCCCCAACCATACACCCATTTTCGCTCGCCCTAACCCGAAGGGCACCCCACCAGAAACCGGTATAATTCTCTAGTGGTACAGTGAAAGTACGATATGATCACCGTTAGGTGAGGATGATAGAGTCTTGGCGTTAGTCTGTACCACCGGTGCAGGGGGAAATCTGTTAACACTGGCCGTGGTTGCAATGGTTCTCACGGTCAACAGACTTGCCCCTACACCCGTAGTATATATCTTTTCTTTCTCTAATAGTGATAGGCACAGGACAAACTAACTGTCTCTAGAGTTTGTCCCAAGATACCAGACAAAGTAAAACATTGCGAAAATGTGACAACACAAAACAAGACTAAGAATAACTTGTCTAGTCTGGAGACCTTTCAAAATATGCGAGTGATCGTCTGTGACCTTGATATTAAGGTTAAGTTATCTAATCTTTGCTGGTTTCCGACCGAAAAGATAACATTGTGTAAAAAAGTCTACCCCGGGGAAAATCTGGTCGTGTAAAAAGATCTTATCGTGTATGAACCTGATTATCCTAACCCTAATCTTAAGTCTCGAGATTGTGCACAGTACATAGTCAAAGTATTGTCAATTCCAAGACCTACCTACCCCCGAGAAAAGTCGAAACATTTTAGAATATCGGCTCTTTTTAAGCTGGATATACTCCTCCGGTATACTTTTCGCAACATGAGAAAATAACACTGATATATATCATTGAGAATGCTATGTCAATTTTGTTACTTAAACCCAATATGGAAGTCTTGTCCATGATGGGGTGACCGTCACAGCCTTAGCGATAAGAACCAGTAATATTGTGCGCTCCCGAGTATAGCAGGCTTGCAGTGCCATGCTACCAATTGCGGGAGTCTCCCGAACAATACGAATATCATAAATCTCCCCCAGGTTCAATTCATGCGCGTCTGAGTAACATACAGAAACTAGCTATGTGTAGTGATACAAAACAGAACACCACGTTATTCAAAGTACAGGTAATCTAAAAGGTGGTTTGAGAATGTCTTGCGGAGATCGTCAAGTCCCCATCCTTGCGCGGCTCCAATTGTCGTCAGGACCTCCTTGAACCGCGGGATTTGAGTCTCATATGCTACCTGCTTCAGGTACTGCTTCATCTTCATACCGCCGATCGTAGTGTGCTCCCTGCGATGAGATTCCGTATAAGTAACGGTGTCCATACTTCTCCGGCCACATATATATGGTGGAGGGGGGGGAGGGATGAAGGAGGTGAAGCTACTTACCATTCTTTGGCCCAATGTGGTCTGACATTAAGTGGTTTACCATCTGGTGTTTTGTACGCAGTCCAAGCATCAGCGAGCTTTTGGATAAACGGCAGCCAACTGCCGTCGTTCCCCGATGCCAAATTGCTGATAACTTCGATGCATGCCGTCCACTTATTCCCACCCTGCGGGGCCATGATAATCTCGCTGGATCGCATAATACGCAGCTCAAGGACGATACGTAGTGCGCCGGTTTGCAGCTTATCCTCCTGTGTAATAGTCAACGCATCCCACCAGGCGCGCTGGACAATGCTCCAGTCAGGCTCCTTAGGATCGGTCGAAGAGGCGGGAATCGGGATGCTCAGTTCGAAACATCGGACGTGGAAGTTTTGGATCTAAGAAGAAAATCTCAGTACGTATAAGATGTGAGAATATCCGTTGATAAGGTACCATACCCCGCGTCTGAAGTGGAGACCATTAATGAGAGCCGTTTTACGCGTCTTCCTGAAGAAAGGGAAGGGTGGTGGCATGAGGGCCATGGCGCTTCCACCTATTCAAGGAAAGTCAGTACCTATTTCCATTACTGATCTCGAGCATGACCGCTCATATGAACGTGTGGGCTATAACGCAACTTACCATTGAGTACTCCTTGCTTCCATCCGAGCTGGCTCGTGAACCACTCCATCTTGTTAACACAATCCGCAACCGAGCTCTCCCCCCACTGCAGGAAGGTAGCAGCTGGACTCGGGTATTCCACCGAACCCTTCTCATCGGGAGTATTGTTCCTTCAAAGCAAGTTATTTCAGCTCATAACAGGGCTCAGTTACAAGGAGGTAGATCTAATCAACCGGCGATGACATACCAGCAATTAACCCAGACACGGGGGTTGTACGGATACCAGAACCACTCGGAATAGAAGGACTTGGCCTTCTCGATAAAAGCAGACTCGGCGGTCTGTCTTTGGTCTTCCGAGATATTGTAGCTGATGCCCTCCGGAACCTTGTAACCCGCCGGAGGAGGGATTGCAGATCCAACCGCTATCTTCTCGGGCGCAAGATTTGCGTAAGTCATTTTGTCAAGCTCGAGGGTGATGTGAGTAATAATTCCTTTCCCTTAATGTCAGCTCAAGTGTGAAGAAAAAGAAAGAATTCGGGGTTGTTGTTTCCGGGGGGGTGGGGGTGCATACCTAGGAGACCAAACGCGCCAGCTGCAGCCTTAAGCTCCTCTGGTTTAGAAAGAGCTCGACACTCTCCATTGGCGTCCACGTATTCAATCGATCGAACAAGGTCGCTGAGTGTATCGTGTGTAATTCCGGCACCGTGGCAGATAGGGGCATTGGCGCCGCCGGCTGTAATTCTGTTCAACCCAGGATTAGCCAACTATATATACTCTTTCGACCTGCGTAATTATGCTTGGTATCATATACGTACTCTACCATGATGACATTAATAGGCAGTGACCATCCATTTTTCAATGACCACCTCCGGAACGCTTCATTACTGACAGCGGCGCCAACTCGCACCAGAATCTTATCCTCATCTGATGTTACTCTAAATGTGTCAGGTATTTCAATCTGGTTGAAGTCGGTCGGCTTTCCATCGATCGCGTCCGCAGTGATCTTCGCAGATGAACCAGTCGCAATTTCGAGGCTAAGCAAGGAAACGAGTATGTCGCCATTGTCACAATACATGTCCGACCAGGTGTGTCGGAACCCGGCAGCTCGGACACGCTTGCCCTTCTCTTTAGCCAGCTTCACGACTTTCTGCACGTCGCTGACCTTGGTGGGGATGCAGGTGATGCTTGGAGTGTTACTGACTGTGCCGCCCCAGTTAAAGAATTCCTCATCGGTGAGAATCTGAATGTTGGTTTAGAAATTGTCTGCGTATCATGTGGGTCCATCGAAAGTTAAGCCTACCGTCATCTTCTCCCCTCCATCCTCAACTCCTATCACCGTCATGGTTCCCGATTCCTGTGTGCTTCTATATCAGCAAAGCTCATGATCACAGGTCATAGAAGGGCACTAGCCTGGGCTTTCCTCAACACTTCCGGAGAGAATAATGGGCGCGTAGCCCCCAAAGGCGGGATAAAGTCATCCCCCGCTACCTCCTCGGCGGTTTTCCCGGTCATGAAGTCTTCCACCTTCTTGCGCAGTACTGGGTCCAGACGTTCGAGGAAGTCAAGAAACTCGGGAGTATCTTTGATCGAGAGCAGCATGTTGCGGACATGCTCTTCACCCTCGATCTCCGACCGCTCGAGGCGCTCTAGCGAGTCGAGAAGACCAGGGAAGTGAAGGTCCCAGGGATCCTCGCCGACAAAATTCTTTCCGCCGCGGAGGAGCTCTCCTGTGGTAGGAAACTCCTCATCCTGGTTATGTCCAGTGGTGATGTTGGAAGAAGACATGATATGATATGCTTAGTCTGTTATTGTTATCGAAGAGAAAAGGTTTGTGGGAGCACCTTTGACGCGGGCTATCAGTTCCTTTTAACTACATATTAGCACACAGCAACGCTCTCGCTGTGGTGCTTCCCGCCGAAGGATGGCTGCGGGGAACCCACCTCGTCCATATGATTGATTTCAGCTCTTGAACCATACTTCAGCTCTTCGAGATGGAGGTGGCCAGCCGATAAGCCTTGCTGCACTGCGATTATGGCAATGGGGTTGCCCTAGGCACTTGCATATTGCGGGGTAGTGTGCATTATATTAGAGCGTTTAAGCTCGCCCTCCGCTAAAAAATATGCAGCCAAGGGAGCGGATGTGGCCATGCGAGAATAGAGTCTTTTAGCCAACGACCGTAGAAAAGTCCAAACGGAAAGTCCCAAGAAATGAGAAGTCCCAAGACCACTCTGCATGTAGGTTTGCATGTGATATGTCACCTTTAATCACAAGACTTAGAAATACGATTGAAGACATTTTGAGTCCCCAATATTGATGATTGCGCTGTCAAGGTATTCCTAATACCATGTAGGCCAAGTCCCTCTAATGCATGCGCGATGGTCTTGGGTGTTTTTATTTCTTGGGACTTTTCATTTGGACTTTTCTACTACGGGCGGTGGCTAAAAGACTCTAATAAAAAAGAGTTTAAGCCAAACAGAAAAAAAAAGATTGACATAAAAAAGATCAGCATAGATAGTAGGTATGATACTTTCAACGCCGCCCGCGGGGGCCTCCGGTACGGTATCCTAAGTGCAGCCGTGAGATCACAGCTGTAAACCGGCGAATTACGCGGCTTTATTGCCATTGGGTCATTAGAGGCTTTCAGTTGATGTTTTCCATTTTTCAAAGTGAAAGGGAAATTCATGCAGCCAAGGGTCTGCCCTTAGCACATCAAACTATTGACAAACGCAGTAGCAGACTGAAAAATACTCGAGGACGGAATATTGAGCATTGAGGATTTATCAGAAAGTGACATGTCAGCTGCAGAAGCGGACGCAATCTTGGCTGCATGAGTTTCCCTTTCACTTTTTATTTGCTCTGAGGGCGTTTTTTCTTGGCAAGAGGAGTGCGGTTGGTGACGGACCATAGTTACAAGAGTCTTCTAAAGTAGTAGAGACTTTTATTTTAGCCACGGGTATGAAAGGCAACGAACAAAAAACTATTAATTCCCAAGACTATGCTGCATAAGGGTTCCCAAGTATGGTTGGGGACACCTTGAACCGGAGTGTTAAAGTTGCCGAACTTTGAGACTTAATGGCCAACCACCACAACACATTATAATTAAAACAGTTCTGTAGGGTGATAGGGTAAGAGGTGAAGAGCACTGTAACACAGCCTGATTAATTTTATGTGTTGTGGTTGTTGAGCTATTGAATTCTCAAGGATGGGTTTTTGGTGAGGGGGTGATTGAAAGTCGCCCACAACTACCTTTCCAGGCCAATAATTACCCAATTGGGAATTCACCATTGGTTCATGACCGATATCTTGGCATAAATGCGCTATCTTGGCATTTTTGAGCGAAGTCATTCCAAGTAATTACTAGATTAGGAAGGTGATCTTCAGCTGAGACCAACGTCGACGCACTCCTCTGTCTCTAGGTGTCCCCAACCATACTCTGAGAAGGAAATCATAGGCATAAGGATTGAATATATCTCCATGCGTACCTTCAAGTCTTGTAGTTGAAGATATTATATCACATCCTACCTGCATGTCTTGGGAGTCTTGGGGATAAATAAATCTTTGTTCGCTGGTGGCTAAGGGACCTGCAAACCGTTTTCAAAGTGAAAGGGAAATTCACGCAGCCAAGAGTCCACCCTATATATATGAATTCGGTGATAAATAAGGCATAGGGGGTAGACCTTGCAGCTCCATGTTGAGAAATACTTGAGGACTGGAGAATCTACATTGTGTATTTCTGATAAAGTGACTGTCGGCTGCAATGGCGGCGGAGACTTGGCTGCATGAGTTTCCTTTTCACTTTGAAAATGGTTTTCAGGGTTGCACTGAAAGACCCTACTATCCCTTGGACGGATGAAAGTTGTCAAATTCGCGACCTGGACCGTGCACCACTTAGTAGGGGAGTTATATTGCTTGTTATGGTAAATAGCAACAAACGAACTAAACAAGAATTTCCAACAGTTACCACACGAGGTTAATATTAGCTGAAAGTGGTAGGTCGCGAATTTGACAAGTTTTATCCGTCCAAGGGATAAGAGAGCGTATGGGCTAAGTGCCGTAGATTAATTTACAGTTTTTATCTGGATTATTGCGGTGTTAGGGTTTGGCGGCCAGTGCGGGGCCTTTCCGCCAGCGAGAGCTCCCGTTGGCTGGCTATGGATCCTTTGTGTAGATGAGCCACGTCCTGCGCTCTATGTCCTGGGCATATGAGACAATTCACGAAATCTCTATCATGCATGAAGGTCATGTCATCCCCGATTTTACTGGAAAATATGTCCGGTTAGGCTGTTTGCTGCATTACCACTCGCGAAATTACTTGTGAAATGCCATAATGCGTGACAGAGATTTAGTGAATTGTCGTGATTTAGCTAACCTAACTAACCCTAACTAACCCTAGCCCTAGGCCTAACTATGTACCTAACTAACGGCGGCCGAATCTACCCCTTGGTCTGTCAGAAAGTGCTCTCCCCTAAGTGGAAACAAATTTTGTGTGTGGCTTTACCAACAATTCCCGTTATCTCATATAAATATAATTCCTCTATTATAGGGGGGTCAGCATTAACAAACTAGGGATACACCCCATTTCGTGGGTGGGGGATTAATGCCCCTATATATCTTACTTTAGAAGGCTAACCTCATTCGATTTGCGACCTTGTTGTATTTCTATTTTTTTATGCAAATTGTAGTAGTACTCGTCATCCACATGTACCCCGGGGGTCCTTCAAGTGATGCAGCGAGCCCAATATTCTGGTGCCGCGACCACCATCAAAGCTGGACAATCTTCTGCACTTGTATTTCCATTTACTATTATCATATAGCTCCGCCTGAGGCAATCCGTCATATATAAATTATCTCCCAACTTTCGGGTATGGTAGCCAAAAGCTGCGATGTAAGTAGTTTTTGTCGCCGTTGCATCTCTTTGAGGGCCTCCGGGGTACAGCGGTGGGTAATAAGTCATCGGATGGCCTAACCAAAATTTTGCCTGCAAACGCGCATTCTGGTGGCGTTCCGTCCGATGACTTATCACCTACCGCTGTACATTCAAGCCCACTCTCTTTTTTCTTTCTTTGTCAAGAGATAAAAGAGAGAGAGTGAATGAAAAAAAATTACTTCGAAGTCGGGCCCTTCCCTCCCTCACTTTCCTGATGCTTCCAACTTGTCTGCCAGAGAAAGCTCATTCTCTCCTTCTCTATCAACATAGTTTTTTTGGGACTGTGACTACGTCGAGTATGCCAAGACATAAAACCACAGTTTTAGCAGTTAAACCGGTTCAAACTGTCAGGATAAACAGTAAGTACAGTTGGTACACGTTGACCCCTTTTATGTAGCAGTTTGTTTTATATCACAACGGGTTTCTACCGTTGGAAGCCTTGTCTCACAACCTACAGAACACTAACGCTCTAACACTCCAATTGATGAGGGCTAAATGACAGGAGTAACTAGGCAGCCACTTTTCGCCGCGCCCACGTATTCCTCCGATTCCTGTGCCTTCTAGCTAGCAGAACGCCGGGCAACCACTCACGACATGCTCGCACCTGGTCCGCTACAGATGGGGTGGCCGGGTATAGTTTCTCCAATTCGCGTTGCAATTGTTGCTCCGCTGCACCGCTTTCTTCCTCGGGAAGCTCTTTGTAGGTGTTTGTGCTGGTACGCCACCTGGCCTGTCCCCTATATACCTCCGTCATGCCTGTGATGGTTCGTTAGTTAAACTGTTTAAAATGCGCTCATGAGTTGTTGATTACATGTCCGGATCGGTTCCCTATCGACCTTGTCTCTGCCTATCCCGAGTAGGTCGAAGGGGAACCCCGCTTGCTGTTCCTCTTCATATGTGGGGCGCGGGATTGTTGCTGGCTGGCCTGAATTGGCAACCCCAGGGGTGGACGGTAGGACGGGCCCTTCCGGCAACGCCGGAGCCATTCCTGAGTCAGCTTCATCAGTCTCGGGCTCAGGTGCGGATGGTGGCGCAGATGTCACCGGGGCCTTTACTGTGTCGGCACCCTCTAAGTTGAATCTCGAGTAGAGCTCTCGGGCGGGGAGGAGTCGGGGCCGGTAGTGGATCGCTACCGTGAGGCCCAACTGGCGGCGGGGTCGGAGAGGGGATGGCACTCTCGGCTGTCGGTGGCGGCGACGGCGGGGACGGCGGTGGTGGACCGGGCATCCTATGGATTTGTTACGAAGGGATAGAGGGGGTGTTGGGTTGTAGGTTTAGAGTAGCTAACGGTACCAGGGTTCAGATTACGCGTTTGTAGCGTAGCAACGGGCACGAGCCTTGGCGTCGGGACAAATGGCTCATTGGGTTCGTAGTCAATAGAGAGTATTTATTAAGTGTCAAATCCGATAATTGACTGTTCCCCTCGGTCACCGAATCTACCACACATGGAAGGTATGATAGGTGAAATGCCGAAGGTAAACAGTTCTTCAGGATACGAACTGCACACAGTATCTCTGATCAGCGTATCATACATCCCTACCTCAGGAATTGGTCAAGATTCACGGTTTCGATTTCGGCAACCACCTTTTAATGTGGCGAAGTTCAAATTGTTGGTTCTGACACTTGGTAATCTCTAATAGAGGTCCCGTTAGCTATTAATGCCTGACGTCGCAACAAACGAGCCCTAGGAAATCAGTTACTGCAAGTTAGGGATCAAGAATGTCGCCAGAAGGCGAATTTATGTATTCTTAACCTTCTAATTCTGTATATATGATAAAGTAATCTCAGTATCAAGTTTTTTTCTTTTAGATTATTCCCGGTGGTAAATAAGAGATTCAGCATCAATTTGTGATTCAGTCACAGGTAACCTTGCAGAGTCCCTCTAATGGTGCACCACCACTATCATCAACTTAACCCAGCCGGTGATAGAGAATTTTGACAATCACTACATTCATATATTGACGGGGGAGTGGTCACTATCTAAATAATCATCTTAAGACGACAGCTCCAACATCAGAGCCTGCAATATATCAACAGATGCCTTTACATACACTTTTACCAGTTAGCTTTCAGTTTTACATACACTTTTGCAAACGACGTTACCTGTAATATCTTTTGTAAAGTCGTAAAAAACTGATATTTTTTTGCGAAAATACATCTAGAGTTAAATATTTTGTATCAAAATGATGGTATAGTGGTTATAAGCAGTCTCTAAATGTCAAATAGTCTAGGTTCAGTTCCTGATGCAGCAGGTTTTTTAAATATTCTTTTATTTCCAGGGCTAGGGTTTTTTGGTAGTTGGGAAATGTGTATGTAAAGTCGTCCAATTTCCCTAATTACACATTTCCTAATTCATTTACATGATTCATTTACCGGGCTATTAGAGTCTATTACAACAAAAAGATCAAGAAAAGAGATCGGCATCGTGATCAGGGAAACGCTGTATATTGCCATGCTATCACGGGTGTATTCAGGATACTGTGCCAAAGGTTCCTGTACGCGGCGTTGAGGATATCATACCAGCTCCTGGTATGTAGGTACATCCGGCTAGTAGGTATTGCCTGGTGTCATAAGTAACTGAACATTCGTGTGGCAACCAAAATTTGTATGGGGGCGTAACTTTAAATGGTTATTACTCCATAACCGCAAGGAAATTGAGGAGGAAAGCTTTATAGGTTAACTCTCTACTCCTGAGAGTACCCTTACCTCAAGTGTCCCGTCAAGAGCACTACTTTGGAATTTTGGACTTGTTTGGTGGGTTTAGTGGTAACTCTCCCAACTTTCGCTTACTTGTGACAGCGAGCAATACATGCTTGTACCAATCTTTAAACTCTCTACTCGTAGTCTCATAGCAGTTCCGAGCACAACTGCTATTGCATACACAGGAAAAACACGCCAAGGCTACCTCTTGTATGGCATGCAATCTGAGTCGTGTTCGGAAACATCAATTAGACGAGCTCACGGGGACATGGCGGCCACGGGGGTGTGGGGATTCCCTACCAAAATTGATTTTCAAATAGATATAATACAACGAAATTAGAGTCTTTCAGTAGAGTTTTCTTTAGCCAACGACCGTAGAAGAGTTAGGGACATTTTGAGCCCCGAAAGGGTTGTACTGTAGAGGTATTCCTAACTCTATGTAGGCTAAGTCCCTCTAATGCATGCTGCACAGTGGCCTTTGCTGTTTTTGTTTCTTGGGACTTTGCATTTGCAATTGGACTTTTCTACAGGCGGTGGCTAAAGGACTCTACTATTCGAGTTTCATGTGATAATTCCAATTTACTTATTCTTGTGAATTTAGACCCAAAATCCCACACCCCCGTGGTCGCCATACCCACGTGAGTGCGTCTACGAGTAATACACCTTTTAAGAGGCACCAGTAAATGAAAAGAACATCGTGTACTAGTCCGAGGAGTAAGTATGCCTTCCCACGTCATTGAAATACACCTAGGAGTTGAATTCTGAGAGTAGCGAGTCAAACGCTAGCTCCGAGTAACATTATTTAGATTCGTTGAAGTCCTTTAGCCAAGATATGCAAGTTAGAGGCACGTAGACTGTGATATAACATTTTCGGTGGCAAGACTGAAAGATACGCATGGTGATATATTCAATCCTTACGTACGCCTACGGCTTCCCTCCAGGAGTATTTGTGGGCCCCTATGTGGGCTATGACGCGCACATGTAGGCGCTGGATCAGAGGTGGGAACCACTGGATCTAAGTATTCGCTATCCACCATCAGGACCTGGGATAATTTGTAAGGAGGATCATCTTGGCCATACAAACATTGAAACCTGTTTGATTTTCAGCTTCGTATGGTGAATAGCGAGTACTCCGTTTCCCTCCTCAGCGAGATTCCTGCTTAGTGGGTTCACATATAAATATTCCTTTGGCTGCAGGCTTGGCGGCCAGATTTTATGTGGTGGAGGGCTACAATTCGCGGTCAATGGGATCTTGCTGAGCAGGGAAACCGAGGAATTGGTAGGGGATCCGGGGGAGTGAAGAATCCAGCATTTCCTAAAATCACCGTTATATCCTCAGGTTTACTGCTATTCCCTGGAGTTCACCGCTGTTCCATATAGTTCCCTGCTGTCTCTAAAACATATCAGTTCGGGGTTGAGGGTCGATTCTACAACCCGCGGTGGCGGGTTGGCTCACCCCTAGTACAAATGTACTAGACTCTACATAGAGCACATTATTGGAGCGATCCGTAAATGTGCTGCCACCACCCATCCCTACATGAGAAACAGAGCCTATTAGACGGGGGTGACCAAGGGGCCGTGCTGCAAATCGTCCTGACTGGAGGAACTGGGGAGCAGGGGATGTGGGTGGGAGACAGTGAGCAAAAACGACCCCTAGCTTCCCTCCCCACTCAGCACGATCGACTTCAAACAGTTCTCGGCCTTGAACACCAACAACCACCATCGTGGATTGCGCAGCCTACGGTGGCAGACACGCGGAATCTTCAGAGCTTGACGAGCACTTCCCCAAAGACCACAGACTCCACAGCGAGCGACAATCTACATTGCACTTCAGCACTTCACTCACACAAGAATCACACCCGTCAAGCGTACACCTACTACTAGTGGGAACCTTTTCGCCACCCTCTATCGCCAGCCTCAACTTGAGATACAAGTCCACATCGCCCTCCTAATCACCCCCGAAGGAAGTCCTGGGATACAAACTATTTATCCTTGTGTCTGCTCTGCACCTGAAAACCTAAAGAACAATTTGGAAACGGAAACGCGGCCTCCCAGGAATAAAGAATTTCTCCGCGGCCACTCGGGTGTTTTTAACACGATGTCTTGTGAAAGGATATGGACGCGCAGGACCTTCTGGTCGAGCGAAGAAGGGTATTTCGATCATGAACTAGTATGGGCGGCGGCAAGGGGGGAATACGATCAGGTGAAGAGGTTTATGGTGGTCTCAATGGAGCCCCAAAGAGACCAGGAGACAGTCCAAGAGCTATTGGACGCTCACAGCAGGGCCTCACAGATCACAGGAACAGTGCAGTGGGTGACTGAAGATCGTGTGAGGCAGAGTTGTAGTACAGGCGCCATGGTGTTGTATGCGGCGAGCTTGTGCGGATGGGAGACGATTGTGCAACTGCTACTGGATGACTATAAGGTGAGTCCCAGCGTAGCTGTTGAAATGGACGGCATCAGCAGGACGCCTTTAGTGGCGGCAGTGAAGCGCCAGTACGGGAAGGTGGTGCAGCTACTCTTGGATCACAAGGCGGATGTCAATGCGCCTGCTGCGGGAAGTGCGGGTAGAACAGCTTTACAGGCGGCGGCGGAGGGCGGACACGAGAAGGTAGTGCAGCTATTCTTGGATCACAAGGCGGATGTCAATGCACCTGCCGCGGCAGGTGCTGGTAGAACAGCCTTACAGGCGGCGGCGGAGAGCGGACACGAGAGGGTGGTGCAGCAACTGTTATATTACAAAGCGGATGTCGATGCACCTGCTGCGAATGATGATGGCAGAACAGCCCTCCAGGCGGCGGCGGGCGCTGGACACGAGAAGGTGGTACAGCTACTATTGGATCGCGGAGCGGATGTCAATTCGGCCGCTGGGGGCAAGTCTGGCAGAACAGCTTTACAGGCGGCGGCGGAGGGCGGACACGAGAAGGTGGTGCAGCTACTACTGGGTCACAAAGCGGATGTCAATGCACCTGCTGCGGATAATACTGGTAGAACAGCCTTACAGGCGGCGGCGGGGGGCGGACACAATAAAGTGGTGAAGCTACTGTTGGGTCGCGGAGCGGATGTCAATTCGGCCGCTGGGGTCAAGTCTGGCAGGACAGCTTTACAGGCGGCGGCGGAGGGCGGACTCGAGAAGTGGGTGCAGGACGGATGGGAGAAGGTTGAGGACAGACAGAAGGAGATGGTGAAGCTACTGTTGGATCGTAAAGCGGATGTGAATGCACCTGCTGCGGATGATACTGGCAGAACAGCCTTACAGGCGGCGGCGGGGAGTGGATACGAGAAGGTGATACAGCTATTATTGAGTTGCGGAGCCGATATCAATGCAGCCGCTGGGGTCAGGTCTGGCGGAACAGCCCTACAGGCTGCGGCGGGGGACGGACTGCGGGAGGTGGTTAAGCTACTGTTAGATTGTGGAGCGGATGTGAACATACGCGCGGGATGGAGGGAAGGTAGAACAGCCCTACAGGCGGCGGCGGAGGGTGGACACGGGAAGGTGGTGCAGCTACTGTTAGATCACAAAGCGGATGTCAATGCACCTGCTGCGGATGATACTGGCAGAACAGCCCTACAGGCGGCGGCGGGGGGTGGACACGAGAAGGTCGTACAGCTACTATTGGATCGCGGAGCGGATGTCAATTTGGCCGCTGCGGGCAAGTCTGGCAGAACAGCCTTACAGGCGGCGGCGGAGTGTGGACACGAAAAGGTAGTGCAGCTACTTCTGGATCACAAAGCGGATGTCAATGCACCTGCTGCGGAAGAAGCTGGCAGAACAGCCTTACAGGCCGCGGCGGCGGGCGGACAACAGGGGGTGGTGAAGCTACTATTAGATCATGGAGCGGATGTGAACATACCAGCCACATGGTGGGAAGGTAGAACAGCCCTACAGGCGGCGGCGGAGGGCGGACACGAGAAGGTGGTACAGCTACTTTTGGATCACAAAGCGGACGTCAATGCACCTGCTGCGCAAGGTGCTGGCAAACTAGCCCTACAGGCTGCGGCGGAGGGCGGACACGAGAAGGTGGTGCAGCTACTATTGGATTGTGGAGCGGATGTCAATGCACCTCGTAAGAAAGTAGATGGTAGAACAGCCTTAGAGGCGGCGGCGGAGGGCGGACACGAGAAGGTGGTGCTGCTACTGTTGAGTCGCGGAGCGAATGTTGATGCGGGCGCCGGGCTGGAACGAGGGACAGCCCTACACGTGTCCACTGAGGGCAGATACTCGCGTGTGCAGGCCTTGCTACTACTTGCTGGAGCTGATTTCAGTTTGTCGGCCAGTACGGAAGGGCAGAACTTCCTTCATTATGCATGCACTCCCGACAGAGCTCAAATGCTGCCTGAGCTTCTAAAGAACAGCAGTCCTCAGATCGTCAATGCCAGAGACCAGTCCGGATCATCACCTCTGCACCTGGCCGTTAGAAATTCCCTTTTGTGGTGCGTGGAGCTACTACTCACCAAGAGTCCAAACATCGAAATCCATAATACATCTGGAAATACACCACTGGCGATAGCCCTTGACATTCGCAACCGCAGCATTTTCAACCTTCTTCTCAAGCAAGGTGCCAGCACAGACACGATTCCCACCAGCAAGTACCTCAAATGGCTAGATGACCAGAGGAGAAATAACAACGATCATGATTGCATGCTCTTATCCGATCACCCAACAGACGGCCGGGACATCACAGAGACAAGATGGTCTCAGGAGAAAATCACATCGTTTAGCCATCTCCTGAAAAGAAGATCCATTCTTTTCCAGAGGTTAGTATATATTCTGTTCATGAAATCCCTTTTCCATCTTCAGAGACTGACCGTCCTATAAGGTCCAACCAACTCAAACCCCGAATCCCCTACATATCGTGGTACATGTCTCGGTCTTCCGGGCTACCCAGATTCGGAACCAGATTTACCGGGTTCGGTGGTCCGGTGCATGTGGGCAACAACCAAGGAGTCGAGGCCAGATGATGTGTTAAATTTCGCGCCCGGTATCCCCAATAACCAGGAGATTCGGTCTCTAAGCCCCACCTCAGGTAACAAATTCCCCAAAGGTCAGTTCCCGATAGTTTACACATCTAACGGAAAAAGTAATTCTCATCGGTCATGTGTGTTTTCTCTGGCCATCTCGGCACCCGCTGAAATCGGCCGCCGGAAGCTCTTCTAGCGGGCCTCTTCCAACGTTCCAAGCCGAGGCCCAGAAGGTTGAAATATCCTGGGTAATGTCAAACAAAAATGAAACCATGGCGGAGGGATCGAATAGACCTATGAGGTTCATCCACTACCGAGGTACATTTTCGCTGAAACTGCTTGCTATCCCCCGCCATGGGGCCGAGTTTGTTACTTGGTTTCTTCGCGAGATTAACAGCCGATGGGTGGAGCTGATTGGTAGTGCCAAGTCCCATCTAGCGCAACGGGTAAGACTTATCTCTGGTCCCTGATACAATTATTATCTATACGTATACTGAGAAACCTCTGATGGCCTTGTTCATTACAAACAGCGGTCCTCTCAGTTGCAGGCAGGAGGCGCTAGTCCCATGATAATCGGTTTCTTGTTGCAGGACAGCCAGGAATGGTCCCGACTTCGGCAAATTTGGCGGGAACACTACGATAAATCGTGCGACCTTCTGCGGCAGTTTGAGGAACATGACGTTTTCAGGATCATCTTGACAGACCTCAATATCACAAAAACCCACAATGCAACGGCCCAAGGCGCTCACACCAATGTAATTAATGAATCCAACAGAAGAAAGAACAAAAGAGGCACTCAAACGAGGCCGCCTCTAATCGAGTGCCTCCGGGATCAAGTGAAGTACCTTAGAGAGGATTGCGGACAAGCATTATCGGACCTGGATAAGGAAACAAAGGAGCTTATTGAGTTGGTGAGATGTTCAATCATGGGAATTTAGACGAGGAAGCGCTAATCGTTCTATACGGCCTTCAGGAGTTCAACCTTGTTTCGATTTATGAAGCCCGCAGCTCCCTCGAAATGGCCAAAAGGTCCATTGAAATGGCCAAAATATCCAATGAGATGGCGAGGAGTATGAAGAGATTAAGCTGGATTACCGTAAGCTGAATCCGCTCATTGGTGGATTAATACCGTCGCTGACGTTCTCCATAGTTTATTTTTCTACCATTAATGTTTGTCGCGGTGTGTATCTTTCCGGTGGAGTTTTCTAAGGTTTTTCTGACAGGTAACAGGGACTGTTTGGCATGAATGTGAATGTCCTGAGCGATGACCCAGCGTGGCAATGGTATCTTGTTGTTGCGGGCCCTTTCTCGGCCTGTGTTATTATTATTTCTCTTTTGTGTAAATACCTTCCGGTATGGAATCCCTAGGGACGATTGGCTGGATGCTTCGGCTAGGCGGCTGACACCGTACAGATTACGGACCTCATGGAAGGGGTCGACGAACGCCTACAAGTGTCATTTTCCGGCGGTACATCAAGCCCCACAACAGCTAGGAGAACGAGTGACCATCAACAGGTTCCTACTGGAAAGGAGTTTTTGAACAGCCAAGGATTGTTCTTCAGGATGTCGGGCCTGCGAAGAAGGCCGACGCATGTGAATGACTTGGAGAGCCCACCGCCTGTTGAATCCACGACACCTAGCCTCCAGTAGTGAGGGTTTGATTTTACTGCTCTGCGATGTATAGAATATCACAATTGGCAGGGGAGTGGTGGGGAAGGGGCGAGGGAGGGATACATAGGTCCTCTCTGTAGCTGCGGTGGTCTGGGTGACGGGCTCATACGGAGAAAAGACGAATATAATGTTTATCCTAAGGTCTTGAGTTGGATATGGAACTTGAGAGCGGATGGCTCTGTCTCGAGGAAACCTTTCTATCTACATTTCATTAGCCGCAGTGTTATTATTGAGTATGATATAAAGGAATGGCATTCGTTTCCTACTTGTGACATCTTGGCCCTTCAGGGGGGGTGAGGGGCGCGTTTAGTAGTGTTCTCCCCTAGCATAATGCTAGGTCGGAAACTTCTGGAGGGGCCTAATTAAGATAGCTTGTTATCTCTCCTAGTGAATAATGCATCTCACAAAGAATTGCATTCCCCTATCATGGAGGTTCGCATCGACGGACCATAGAATAGCTTGATGGCCTTTTTTGTGGTGGGAGGTTCGGTTTAGGCGAGCGCCGACTCTGCCGGGGGTGGCGGAAGGTAGCGAATCTGACTCTGCCAGCAGGTGTCATACAACAGTGATTATATCTTCGTCTGTTCCCGGTTTTCGCAACTTGCAAGCTTGATTATAAACAGAACCTTCAATGAGAATTGGTCGCTTTAATGGGCGATTTTTGCGTGACAAGTGGGTCAATATTGTATCGCCGGTTGGCGGTTTCAGTCAGTCCAATAGTTTTGTGGTACACAAGTCATGGATATAGACGAAGACATGAGGGTTTCTGTCCTAGAGGGATGATCGAGCCATTCAGCTCCCCCTACATTTAGTTCTAGAGTTGCCAAGCATAGGTTGTGAGCCCTAATAGCCCACAATGCCTATGATTACTAAAACTACTCACCGTCTTTAACGTGTCTTCCTCTGATCACCTCTCGATCCTCCCAATCACCCTTGGCCTTCACTACCAAAGATCTATCCCTTGTCACAGCCCATCACTACCCATTATTCCATATTTCCCCGCCACCCAATGCCCCAAGCCCTATCACAACCCATGAACTCTACCATCTCACTACCTATATTCTCTCCCTACCCCGCCCCCTTATCTCCCCTTCCCTCCTCATTATGGTACTTCACTTTGCCAACCGAATACAACTCTTGACACCTATCCAATCCGCTACGGATTGGGTGCTGATGTAGCAACATCTCTGCCATCCACCGGCCACCCCCGGCACAGCCTTGCGCCCCGCGTTGCACTTCGCTCACAAAATGACACATATGTCACACATGTTCCATTGCGAGTGAATAACTCAGGGGGCGCAATTCGCTGGGGCATTATGTTAGAATACGCTATCACGTGAGAGGAAGAGACATTGTTGGGGTCGAACCCTCAAGTGATCATCCCTCTCTTCTCATTTACATTCCGGGCCAGGAAACGCACCCCGTCCATACATGTCCTAATATTACCCCCAGGCCGCTCCCATGGAAGCGTGAACGAAGGGTTGACGCGACGCAGCTGTAGTCTGTGATACCGGTGCGTGTATTCACTGTGTCTCGAATAGTGAGGCCTCCCTATTCAAATAATGCAATAAGCAGCGTTCCTTTATGAGGAGATTTCAATCTTGGGAACATCAGTTTGCTTTGGACAAGCATTCTGCACTGGTAGTTGAAGGCAACAAAGCCGTCCATGGACAGCTCACGTGGTAGCAGGAGTCGTGAATATAGAGATAGGCATTAGGAAAATCCGTAAGCTTTTGAGAGTTAGGGTTAGGACTTAGCAGATATCAATCACGCCTTCCGTCCTACACCTTCATCTGCACACCTTCACCTCGACCTGTACACCTCCATTTCTACACATTCATCTTCATCTCTACACCTCCATCTCTAAAACTTCATCTCTACGGCTTCATCTCTACGGCTTCATTATCATGCCTTCATCTACGCCTCCAACCCCGCTGCGATTGAACGTCATGGTCCAGACATGAGCTAATTGGTGAAACAGGCAGTTAACCCAGCAAATCCAGTACCCAATCCAGCGGGTATAGCACCCAATCCAGCGAATCCAGGACAAACCAGCGAATCCATCACCTAATCCAGCGGATCGAGCAAATTCAGTACCCAATCAAGCGAATTTAGCACCTAATCCAGCGAATTCAGCACCCAATCTAGCAAATCCAGCACCCAACCTAGCAAATCCACCGAGTCAAGCACACAATCAAGCAGCACCCAACCAAGCAGCGAACCAAGTATGCATTGCAGGCAGGTAGGCACGTAGGAAGGGTTGCTAGTAGAGAGTAAATGTACATGTTAAATAGAGAAAGGTTTTATTTGTGAAATTCACCTATGCCGGAAGAAGCGTGAATACTGGCCTACCTGCACATCCATTTTTTTCACCGAATAAAATAACATTTATAAAGGTATTATCATGTATTAAAATGATTTAGTAATAAACATTAATCGAAACAAAGGTAAATAAGAGCCTATAATAAAAAAATCATTAAAGATCAAAAAAGGTCCTATAATAGAAGTATGAATGGCTTAATATAGGTTTATATTATTATGTGGACTGGCGCAAAAGTATATACTATTACCAAGAGGTCTTCATACCGTACTTTACTCACTGTACTACCAGAGAGTTTTATCGATACGCACTTCTTAATCACCATTCTTGATTATCATTGAGAACCCTGCCTGAGCTAGGTCGTTTGCAGAAAAAAAAGGCCGGCGAAAAAAAAGATAATCCTCTACCTGCCATACTAGGTTGGTGTGATTAGGTAAACGCAGTTAAAAGCCATGCACGCACGGTTGTACTTCTGATACCATGATAGTGGCCTCTGTGAGTGGCATAGAAATTATCATACCTACTAACTCCGGCTGGTGGGATCTTTTTTTACTGTTGGCTTAAAGGATCAATTGCGCTGTCAAGGTATTCCTAATCCCGCTGATACATGCATAATGATCTCTGCTGTTTCTATTTCCTGGGACTTTGCATTTGGACCCTTCTACGGGCGGTGGGTAAAAGATTCTATTACGCCATCAATTGATAAACTAATATGACATAACATTGCCAAAACATCTGTGCTTCTCCGGGATTAGAGAATCCGACAACTAACACTCAACGAACAAAAAGTTGTTCATTCCTAAGGCGTCCAAGAGATGCAGTTGATGCAGTTAGGTTGTGATATTACATTACTGCAAGACTGAAAGATACGCACAGTGATATATTCAATCCTTGTGAATACCTATGTCGCTGAGGCATGCAGCATGGTCTTGGTAATTAACGATAGGAGAGACCCCGTAGATCAATGCCTAATCCTTCACGGGATATTCCGAGTGGATTATCGCTGGGATCTTATCAGATGCCCTTTAAGCGTCAAGCACCCAAACACTGGCAACTCCGTCACCCTTGCAACCCCCCTCCGATTTCTCCCCCCCCACCCCATATGCCTACCCCCCACAATATCACTGGGCTGACAGCTACCCCTCATCCATGCCGTCAACTCCTGCGGCATCCTCGAGTATCTCCACAGTTTTCGCAGTCAACAAGCTCTTCTTACTGCCCTCGCATAGCCGGATGGTGACGTGACCGACAAGGAGGGGAAAGGTGCAGAGCTGTGAGTGATCATGATCTACTGAGCCCCCCCCTCCCCTACGCGCCCCGTAGTGCCCGCGCCCGCGGGTGGTACCACTCCGCCTCCCGCTACACCCTCGCCCCTGGTGGTGAGGCAAAACCATCAACTCCTCCGCCAACCGCCCCATAAACCATACCCTACCCGACCCCAACACCACCGAAAACGCCCCTCCACCGTCCAATCCGCGCGCGGAGACCAAAGTCACAAGAAAGACCGCTGCCACGCACACCGCCGCTTCACCACCTCCCACGTCTCGCTCCACAATTTGCAGAAATGGCTGGAAGAACTGTGAGCACATCCGCTATGTGCACTCGTGGGCGATGTACCTGCAGCCCCTCGACGTCCGAGGCCCGCCCGACGATGCGGCTGGGATGTGATTGTACCAGCAATTCGGGGTTCGGGGCAGCTTGCGGTGGGGCTTGAGGAGCGTGTAGGGATGGGGGACCGGGGGTGGGGTGCAGAAGACTTATTATGGATAGCTCAAGCTACTCGTGCTTCAGATTAGTGGTCTCGGATATCAGTCCTGTAGTCTTCCAAAACCCCACTGATATGTACATAGGGTTAGGGTTCATCATTACAGCATGGCATAAATACATTACCAAGAGTTCTTTTAGCGCATCTACTGTGGTTTAACCAGGACCAAAAAAGGGTGGATATAGCCCGAGCCAGCTCGACTCGTGAGGGTGGCTGTTCAAGCTGTACTCGAGCCGGTACCTCCGCAACACCCTGGACCTCTTCATATCTTACTCTCCAGCTAACCTACCCGTTGGGGCGAATCTATCTCGACCTCCTCCTTAACACGCAAGAATACGCCTACGTATCAGGGCTACCGCCACGGCGGCATCCTCCACTACCACTACACACAGACCGGGCACGGGCACATCCGGACGCAAACGACACGCCTCCAAGAGTTGATATCGGTGGTTGAATGATAGAGGTGACTACTATCCCAGCATTAAGGCTACCCCCAGAGAGGGACAATCACACAGAAGAGCCTCTTACCGGTGGTTCCCAGCATACCTAAGAGCCAATGAACTAACCTCCGGACAGGATACGCCGCGTAGAAGTGACTCCTCCCAGTGTTGGTTGAATACCTTCACGCTTAATGCGAAGGGAATGTATAGCATGTAAATCCCAGCTCAATGGTTTATTAATAGAAGCGGCTCCTATCCCACCAATAAAGGCTACCTGCACGGGGGACAATCGTGTAAAAGGAACTCCTAACCGTGGTTAACTGATCTGAGCCAAGCCTAACCCATTGAAAAGTTAGTTTGAATGCGTTAATACATTACTGAAGGCGGTGGCTGCTACTGGGTAATATAAGGCGGTAATGCTTTTCTGTATTGATTGAGGTATTGAATGCCGATTAGACGCGTCCAAGAAGGATTGGATGATTTACACTGAACGCGTCAATAAGAATAAAACCATGAGTATGTAATTAACACAAGAAAGTGGCGCGTGGGGGCGAGAGAATGCTGACACCCCTTCTCAGGGTTCTAGCAAGCTGCTGGGAGGGCGGGCGGGGGCGCCGGAGGTGGCGAGGAAGGAAGAGAAGGTTGGTAGCCAGTGGCAGGCGCCGACCCCAACAGCATCAACGTATGTAGAGCATGGGAAAAGAGTGAGGCGAGTGTTGATCAGGTTGAGGATGGGTCAGAGGACGGGTGGGAGGATGGGGCGTGAGACTCGCGGGGAAAAGGGAGGGGATAAGGGAATGGTGTATTGGGAGACAGTTGTGGGTGGGGACGCTTCTCCTCCGAGTGACACTGCTCTAACCCTAAACCTAACCCTGAGCCCGTAGTTCCTACCACAAAGTGTGTAATCTTGCACCACGTGTTATTGCAGAGAACACCTAGCGGGGACTGTATTATTCTGGACCACCCAAGCTGGTGGCAAAAGATAGGCAGTAAATAAGCATCCCATCCAGGGATTCATTTGCGCAGCTGGTAGAGAAATACAACATATATCGTAAATACATGCAATCCATTACTCTATTGTCCTCTTAAGCCTTTTACATTTTAGGGTCGAGACAGGGTGTGGCTTGTTTAATCTTTCCGGAAAGGCAAAACAAAGCCCGTACCCCACTTCCCCCGCCCAAAAAAAAAAAAAAAAAAAAAAGGGAGGTGCACGTTGAATAATGCTCGGAGCGCGTTGAAGAGAGATTTGGCTCTTGGTGTTGACTCTCCATCTCTAGGACCCTTGGTACCCCCCCCCCCCTTCATAGCAGCTTCAAATCCGATACCCCGAGGCATTGCCGATAGCTTCCCCCTATTGATGATAGCTCCCTATTGAGACATCTTATAATACCCTACTCCAATTTATGATTTGTCTAAGAAATTATACTTACCTTAGGCTGACTTTTGTGGGCGCTGAAAACTGCCACCTAGCAGGGGGAATTACTAACGGATTATAGGAATCACTAACGGATTATAGAGTTTGGATTATTGTAATACGTAGAGGTGTTCAGGAGAATTCTAATGAATAATCTATATTCTCCAACTTCTGCTATATCCAAATCATAATCTGCCAAGAAAATAATTAGTTCGAGAGGTTATTGTTTTTCTATTTTTGCTTCTCTTCAACGGCACTGAGCTCTTCAATCGTGACAATCGCAAAATTGCGATGTACTGATATGAGATTATCCTCAAGCTCTGCTTATTTGAATTATTTCACCCACTCATCGATAATCAACACCTTGGAATAATCTATCAGTCCGTGTCGGTCCCAACAGGCCCTAAGTGTTCCTCCAACGCAATGAGATTTTTGTCTTTGAGGTGCGTGTGGAAATGGAAGAAAGAAGGAAGAGAAAGATATAAATTAACCGTCACTCTCTAAGGCTAGAATCTGACACTGCACATGATCGTCGCTTGCCTAGGCATTTAACGGGGATTTCGGGGCGGGTCAGGGTTAGGTTTGTTGCCACCACCGATCACAATACAACCATTCACAACACTTCTCTACTAGATCCTCTAGCGACCCCAATCAAGTGCATCCACCCTCCCCCATTATCTGAGGGTATCTCTAACTGACTTATGTCTTATCTCTTGTCATGACATGTACAGCGGTAGGTAATAAGTGATGGAACGCAGTGATGCCTGTTTTGGTAAAACGCCACCAACATTTGGTGTTTGTACTCTAAGGGCGTTCCATCACTTATTACCTGTGGCTCTAGATAATCCAGCCTTTATTCATTGTCGCAGCCCCTGGCCCTTAATTGTCTGATCACTAAGTATCAAGCCACAGAAACATCTGTCATTGCTATTTTCTCTCCACGTCACAACACTCTATTGACCTTAGACTATATGACATTTATCAGGATGGGTCATCCGCGCTCTCTTCGGTGCCTGCTACCCCTTTTTCTGTAGTTGCCTATCATAACAATATTGTACCAATCCACAGAACCCTTTGTCAAAGCTTTTCTGAACTGTGATTTATCCTCCCCTAACACATCGTGATACTATTTGGTATTGTCGCATCATACAATGCAACATCAGCGACAACGCACTCTTCTGTCCAAAAATATGTGACAAAAACATCGAAAAACGCTGCGAGTAACTGAATGCCGGTAAACTGCTCATCAGCTTCCAACAGCGGCACTTTGTATTTAGCCTCCCAGGCATCATCAACTGGCGGACCCGTGCGCTTTATTAGATGAGTGCAATCGAGAAAGCCACCATGGCACTTCACGGTAGCGCTGGCAACATCTCCGGGCTCCATTACTTTCAAAAAAGGGAACAGATCGGCAACAGGTTCGGGGCACGCTATCATTGCCCAGATGAGATCGTGAGCTGATTCGCCGACAATTGCACGAAGTGACACAGAGGCTTGGGAGATGATCCTCATATCATGAATGGTATGTTCCGTTTCGGTACTGACTTTGATATTCTGGAGGTGGTCGCAAAGGAGCATTGCGTAGTACAACTGTTCGGTGCTGGAGCCGCTGGCTGGTGTCCCGATATAATCTTTCCATTTCTGGCGGACATCCTCAGAAATGACGTGCTCAGATTCCTGGAGGTCCGAGAAAGCATCGATGTGCCTCATAAGATTGATGGTGTCGCATTTAAGGTGCCTCGACGGTGACCAGTAGAATCCATCGGGTTTCATCTGCAGAAACGCTTCTTTCAAAACTACCAGCTCGGGCTTGGCCATACGGAAATGGCCAAGCCTGTACGGATGGGCCACTTTATCCCAATCATCCGGATCGACATATGTGCGATGGAGTTCACGGCAATCCTCGGGCTTCAGGCCTCGGCTGATCACCAATTCTCCCTGCACCACCGCCGAAAGTAGACCAGGACACGGTGTCAGTACCTGCAATTTCCCTAAAGCGACAGATTTGGTTGCTAGGCCAAGCATTTCATCTAGCTGCTGGGATATCGGCGACGACTTCTTCTTTTGATACGTGGGGGGCGCTGCGGTACAGATAGCGTCAGGGTGGTTTTCCTTCTTCCCCCACAACAGCCTTCTGATCTCATTGTCGTCCAGGTCCCCCTCCATGACTTCATCACATATCTTATCTGTCGAGTTCTTATTTCTACCCGAACTGCTGCTCCGGAGCTGGGAATCCGAGCTTCCTCCTATATATAGGAGCTTGCCCTCGGGAAGACACATGCCGTTGATCGAATTCCAAGCTCTAGTCTTGAGGCAGATCTTTCGGTGAGTGCCCTTGAGATTCTTATAGTATTCATGCAATTCCGGGGTCAACCTGTCATTGAAGGCCGGTGTTCTCCTACGGTACTCGGCGATGCAACCATCAGCGCTCGCCCTGAACTGTATCCAGCCCAATGGTCCGTGCCATTGACCGGGGAGTACCATTGGTTTGAAGTGGATCTCTGAATCCCCATTCTTTGCTGATTGAAAACCGAGCATCGAACAGATAGCCACCAGATCCCTTCCCTTCCAGCGCATTGGAACAATACCGTTTACCAACTCTGGCTCAGCTTGCATTTCGTAAAGATGCGAATCATTATGACCGATTCCCAGTACCTCGAGAAATTTAACCCAGCTCGTTTCTGCTGCTTCTTCATTACCGGTGTAGCCGCTCCCTGAACCAGAGCTGCGAGGACGTAGATCGATACTCTCTGGGTTCCAGTTGCATTTCATCAACCTCGGTAAGCTAATGGTTGGCGTGGTGATTTTCGTTTGCATGATCCCAGAGAACGACCGCGCCACAACCTTTGACTTCCACGGGCCTAGAGACTTATTCGAGGTGCCCAAACGATACAGTTCACGCCGTTGGACTATCTGAATCGCTGTACCCCATACCGTAAGGAGTGTGATTAGGGCCGCAATGGCTGCTACAACCGAGGAAACAGATGAGATGTAGTCGGTCGATGATATCCCGTCATTGGCATTGCTATAAGAACGTCGGACATTTTCAAATTCATTTTGTTGAACGGTCTCGCGCGTACGTAGATACATCTGGACGTTGGATGGATAATATTCTGTCGAACTCACAAATTAGTTCAAGGGTCCAACCCATATTAAGCTGAGGGATAGGTATATTACCAACGCGTAGTTTGCAGGCTGAAGATGTTTGATTTTTGTGGGTTGCGAGGGACCCGGAGGCCGTTAAGACACTAGTTGGTATGATATTGAACGCGATAGGTTTGAAGGCGGAGATCTAGAAGACTTTTATATACACGCTATCACATATAGGTATGCGTTACCATATACTCGCAGCAGGTAAGGGGTACCCGAATATGCAAGTCTTGAGATACAATTCTTATTGGATGAAAAGAAGGGAGTACAGCAATTCAGTGCAGCTGCATTTTCGGGTACTTGCTACCTGTCTCGAGTATATGCCACTCGTCTTAACAGATGCATTACTATATACGTATGTGCTTACCTAGCTCGCCCCCCCCCCCACATTTCCCCTAGTTATCCATGAGCTTTCTGAACCTCCCTGTCGATCTATCAGAGCCTGGTCGGGGGACTAGTTGGGATCATGTAGAATTTTGAAACCCGGCCCCCCCCCCCCCGCCCTCGATAGTCTACAGGTGATTCGGGACTGGGTGCGTGGGCTGTCGGTATTGGGTGGCATGGCCATGTTCCCCGCGCCGCAAGTGCGCACATGTACCACAGGCGTGGCAAAATCCAAGCCCAAGGGATATGGTGACAACCAAGAAAAAACGCGTAGGGCCCTGGATAGGAACAGTTCTGCGCTGTAACAGGTCCCCAGCCAATAATACTTTTTAATGTAGAGCAATACAGTTATCTAGCTGCGTCTATATGCCGGAGGGAATTAGTAAAGGCTTAGCCAACCAACTGCTCCGCCGTGACGGTCTGTCCAGAGTTCTCAATGCTAATCTGATATTAGAGGCTTTTACTCAGTTGCGACTTTCAGTATCCCTGTGGTACACGAGTTGAAAAGATACGTTATTGTCTATAGAGGATGAAAATCTCCCATACTAATGTATCCTAAACGAAGGATACTTTATACCTCCAGTTGCGTAACTCGTGCACTTTCACGAGTTTTTGGGATATGCATATCTCCACTTCCCGATCTTCTATCATTGCTGTATGGTAAGCTATCATATAGGGGGGTATAAGCTATCATGCAGGCGGCGGGGACGGCAGGGACGGCAGGGACGGCAGAGCGGCGGGGACGGCAGGGACGGCAGATCGGCGGGGATGGCAGGGCGGCAGGATGGCAGGGCAGCAAGCTAATCCACTAACATCATCATCACCATCATCATCATCATCGCCATTGCTACCACCATCAACTTCTCACCTTCACCATCATGAATGCCAACTATCAAGATCATTAGAACAGTAGTAGATAAACCCCTACCTGTTTTGCTCAGATTCATGTGCAAATACTTCTTGTAGTTATTGTGTTCCCCAACTCTGGCAAGCCCAATGATGGAAGAGATGATCTGAAGGTGCTATTGATGTGAGCGGTGATGCATATAGTGATTTAGTGATGATTGGGTGATGAAGCTGAAAAAGTTCGTGATGACTTGGCAGAGTGCTGCAGGTGGTGATTGGGCACGGCTGGGGTGGACACGGCTGGGGGCAGGCACGGCTGGAGGCGGGCATGGGGTGCATGATTCGGTGTAACTCTGCCTGTATATCCTCCTGTGGATATATATCGTCCTGTCAGGATATATATCGTCTTATCAGGATATATATTTTACCAGAAACACATATCCTGACACGGTGATATATATCCTGACAGGGTGATATATATCCTGATAGGAGGATACTATCGGTCTATATCCAGTGCGAAAGATAACTTCACTTTTTGAGCCCAAAACATGCAGAATTATCATTTCTTATCCTCGTGCCCAGGATAGATTACCGTGTCACCATACAAATCGATGTACCACAGGGTATCCGCGCATCCAGATTTACCATGTATGGGTGCACCTTGGCCCATTTTTGTATGTGAGAATAAATGAAATTGCAACGACTCAAAGACTCTATTGTGATACCAATCATTGAAAGGAGAGAAAAAGAAAATCAAGCAAAATAAACGAATTAGATTTCTTTATGCAAACATCCCGGTCATTTTCCTCCAAAGTTGCCCCGATTGTTGGATTTTAGCATGGCTGAAACTCTCATTGATGTTATCGCAATCATGTCTACTTTCAACAACTGTAAGCTGGTGCGCAGCCTTGCACGACAATTAACATCCCTACCATTCAAGGGAGGCCACACTCGCCAGGGCCGGGAAAGTTTATCGCGATAGTAAATTCGTTGTCTATGCAGGCATGCCAAGTCACCTGTATTGTGTATTTTTTCGATGAATGTTGACTCATTATTTGTGCGCGTGTGCGCGTGTTGCTTCTGAATGGGACGGGCCGGACAGCGAGAAAATTTTTCTTGTCTCCTGTTAGGATTCCCAATTGGCTCGCTGGTGTTATTGTTCTTTAATGCACCAAACAGCACTTTAATTAGTTTTTGTGCAAGGCTGCTAGCGAATTTAAAATGCGATAGAGGCAGTTCACTGCATGATTTCGACACCTTATATTGAGATCACATGACCGCCAAGTTGCACTAACGTATGAGAGTGTTTTCCCGATAGAGTGCCTGAGGGGGCGGGAGTGTGCACCAGGTACTGGGGCAGGTGGCTAGTACCGCCCAATAGAGCCTCCGTCTCTAGGCTTCCCCGCCCAGCACGCGGGTTCACCGGCGAACCAAGAACCCATATTGTCCGGTACTCTTGACCGACTCCGAGCACCTTCATTCGATAGAGGGCCTTAACTCCGACTCTCTATTTGGCCCAACACGTAATATTTTGCTAAGCCCTTATTGTGTCTCCCAATGGTCCTCCACTGACTATAGCGACTGGGAAAATCATTGTAGAAGTATGGTATGAGCCCTATTGGCTGGGGCAGCCACCTAAACCCTGTTTTTAGGCCCGTGTTTCTACAATAATTTCCCCCACCGCTGTACAATTCTGATTCCGATATCGGCCACGCCCTGCAGCACCGAGAACCCTCACCCCGCAGTAAATGCAGTCAATGCAGGTAGAACGACCACCGCCGATCGTAGCCCGACCCCTGCGCACAGGGCCCAGGACCCTGCAGCCCGCCACCTCACACACATAAAGTACTTTGACAACGTTGGTAAGGTTGCAACTTGGCAAGATATCAAAAATGTAATGAAGAGGGTCTTTACCAGACAGATTTAAAAGGCCTTGGAGATCAAGGCGTTTTTATCATGATCACCTTCAAGACTGGTCGCACCTTGCATACGGCTGAAAATCACAGTACATATACTGCGCACACTCTTAAAGCGAGACGGCAGTATTTAGAAGTTGTACGATTGAGGCTGGAACACTTATATGTGTCTTATTTTGGTCAATTATTTCGTGCATAGAGAGGTTCTGATAGATCCAAGGAATGACTCAACAAATAAGATATGAAAAATCTGTGAAGTAAAACTAAACTCCATTACTAAGAATATATTAATTTCTTTTATGATCTTTGGTGGCAAAGCCGAATTTGTATGAGAGATCTATTATTTGACAAGCGGGATAGCAGGTTAGCAAAGCCCGCCAACCTTTCTTTTCTTTTTTTGTTTTCGCTTCTCCCCCTACTTTTCTTTTTCATTTGTCTTGGAGGGGGGGGGTCTGCACTTCCGGAGTCGGCTTCTCATCACATTGGTTACAGGCTTGCCTTTACGGTGGGGGCACAATACATCTGGCGGCGCATCAACAGGGCTGGGGGCGATGTGGGACAGCTCGGAATTTTTGCTGCCAGGCAGCTATTGCGTGGCTATGCATCTATATACGTAGGAAGAGGCTGAAGTACTGTAGAGTCATAGGAATAACGATAGATACTTGGATATGATTACACATTGGTCAAGGCAAGAGGTGCTTTGTTCCTCTATAGGTAAATCTGCGATACTCTGAGCAAGTACTACGGGTCAGTGATGTGCAGGGCAGTGGGGTCACTGTAAGGCGGAAATTTCGAAACGCTGGACTATCCGTTTGACTGTCAATAAAGTGCTGCTCCACCAAGCAAAGAAATCAAGTGTGCCTTTACTAACAGATCCCGCCCTCACTCAGTGCAAACTTAATTCCTGCATTAGTAACCGACAGACCAAGGGATAGCTTAGATCGTCACCACGTACTTTAGGCCTGTCATGCACACTAGATCGGCCCACCGCTTCGATTTTTCACGCCAATTTTACGAGGGGGAAAAATCAGGCATGAATACAAATAGCAGCCAGCAGCGAGGTTGCTTGTCCCATCTGATATTCAGTTTCAAGCACAGTCTGTACTTCACATAAATCACAGCCTTCTCTCAAAGTTCCTTAAGTACTAGGTCCCAGATCAAAGGGATCCCCCCAGATGTCAAACATCAAAGAGCCCTCCGAAAACTCCCATTCCAGCTCCCTTCACTCAGACGCACGGCAAATCACCGTATCCTCAGATTTACGTGCACCTTCCCCTTCCGGTTCTGCTTCAACAGCCGACCATCGACCTAGAAGGGTTTATACCGATACAACTGATCATGGACCTTCGAGTTCGATCTCAAGTTTAGAGAGATTTGCACACTCAAGCCACCCCCATGCCGCTTCCATGAATGATCCTGATGAGGATCCGGCCACACTTCAGGTCCTCAATGTTAGCAACGGCCAACATCGGGGCCCCGGCATCGGTGGGGGACTCGATCAATTGTCCCCACAGATCAAACGCATACCCCCTGTTATCCAAGTGAACGAGGATTTCGGAGATGACAGTGATAGCAGCGATGAAACCAAGACGACGATGACCGACCTCAACGAAGAATCACCTTCAATTGAATATATCGGCCACCTTGAAGCTTTGCACTTCACGCTGGACGTCGGTAAAGATGATTCTGCGGACGTGGGCACCCCTTTGCTGGCTTCCGGCCCGGCTACCCCTACGTGCAAAGACCTGGCTAGCGCCGCGGATGCTAGTCAATATACTTGCCCGACCACAACTCCCCCCCCCAAGCACCGAAGGTGGCAAGGTGTTAGACGCCCCTGCAGAGGAGGAACCTTCCTTGACTACAATATGCGATCATGAAGACATATCTCAGGAGCCGATTCCCGCCGGCGGCTACGATATAAACGCTAAAGTCGAAACTTCCACCGTCACCCCTAAGCCCCCTACCGCCGAACCCAAGCCCCCCGTGGCCGAACCCGAGCCGATTGGTCCTGACGACATTGATTCTGTGCCTGATGTTGTCTGTAATCAGCTTCAGATAGACATCAAGGCTAAGAAACGTGCCAAGCAAAATCGTAAATCGGAGGAAGAGATCCAAAGGATACTACAGCATTCTGGGGGATGTGAGAACGGATACAAGTGGATCCAACAAAGCGATGGATATCGGTGCGCCGGTGGGGCACACTTTATATCCCATCACGAGCTAAAGAGAAAATCGTCTGAATGAGAAATTTAAAAAAAAAGAACCGTCTTTAATTTAGTTTAAAATACCCTCCTACCCCCCCCCCACCCCCAGCTAGCTAGTGGAATGGCGACGTGATACAACTCCTTATTTCATCAACTCATATATAATTGTACTATTTTTTCTTCCCCTGTTCAATCCATTGATATTGTACTTTTCTTAGTTTCAGGGCATTCTTCTCAAACTTCTAATGCATTTATGTCGCGCAGTATCTAATCCTTCTTAATTGAAATGATCTTGGTGGTGATGAATACTTTAGCGCTAGTCCATATAATGATATAAACCTTTAAATATTTTTTTCCCCATAGGCTCCTATTTACCTATGTTTCGATTGATCTTTGATAGTAAATGGTTTAATACATGATGATACCTTTATAGAAGTTATTTTGTTCGGTGAAAAGCATGGATGCGCAGGTAGGCCATGTTCACGCTCCTTCTGGTATAGGTGAATTTCACAAATAAAACCTTTGATTACTTCTTTATTTGATATGTATATTTGCTCCCTACTAGTAATCTTCCCTACCTGCTTACCTGCCTGGAATGCTTACTTGGTTCGCTGCGTGGTTGGGTGCTGCTTGATTGGGTGTTTGATTCGCTGGATTTGCTAGGTAGGGTGCTAGATCTGCTAGATCAGGTGCCGGATTCGCCGAATTAGATGCTAAATTCACTGGATTGAGTGCTGAATTCCCTAAATTTTCTGGATTAAGTACTGGATTCGCTGGATTGGTGCTGGATATGCTGGACTGGGTGCTGGATTCGCTGGATTGGGTGTTGGATTTGCTGGATTGGGTGCTGCATTTGCTGCATTCGCTGGATTCGCTGCCTGTTTCACCGATTAGCTCATGTCTGGACGATAGTGGAATGTTGGATTGAAGCGGGGGTGGGGGCGTAGATGAAGGCATAGAGATGAAGCCATAGAGATGGAGGCGTAGAGATGAAGATGAATGTGTGGAGATAGAGATGTAGAGGTGTGGAGATGGAGATGTAGAGCTGGAGGTGTAGGTAGAGGTGTAGGAGGTGTAGAGACGGAAGGCCTGCGGGTTTGATATCTGCTAAGTCCTAACCCTAACCCTGAATTGCTTACAATCCTTTCCCTTCGTATATGATTCTCTCTAAAAGACCCTTAATTATGCCTTAACGGGTCTGAATTTGTCACCAAACATCGCCTTTTTCACCCTTTTGGGCTCAATTAACGGTCTTTTCAAAACCCAGTCTTTTTGAAACCATGCCGCAGTGTTAGTGCTCAAAATAATACTTATAGAAATATACGGACTGGCGCTAATGTATATAAACTAGCCCATTGCTCAACGGTAACATATATTTTTAGAGAAAAGAAAGTCTACCCACATAGGCCCAGGTCGTCCTTACATACGGGAATTATGAATAATTATAAACCATTCACAAATATACCGCTGCTTATAAAGCCTAGCAAGCCGGGGATTGGTACAGTGAAAGCAATAAAGGTTAACTTCGTTGGATCTTCAGCTTGTTTAAAGCCGAAAAAGCCAAGGCAAAGTCAATAATAGGATGGTGTCAAATTAGCGGTACCGTAATTGTGGATGTTTGCTGTCTAGCCTAGCAAGACAATAACTAAGTATTCTTTATGATCAACATTCATGATGTATTAAAAACTGTTACTCCCTACGCTATCTCACCCAAAAAACCAATACCAACAGTAATATTGGACATGAATATTTGGTAATACATTCCGGTACTTGTCGATGAATACAAACTCGACATGGGTTGGGTGAACATATACAAACACATTGACTCCTCACTCTACAGACTCTCAAAGTGAATCGGGAAATGAATTTTTCGAGTAAATGGATAGGATTTTACATGTGCTGAGGCATCAGATAGCTATGGGGGACGAGCCAGTAAACGAATCTTAATTTTATTTTGTTACTTGAGTTTGCACATTTCCCATCTAAATTAATCTCAAAAAAAAAAGAAGAAAAAAGGTTCATTTTGATGAGAGTTGAACTCTCACTACCTTTATGGAGCGGTAAAACTGTCAAAATTAATTACCAACAATGGTATAAGCACTGAATTTGAGTCCTTATTCTAGTATAAATGCTGAATTTCAGTCTTTATTCTGCATTATCGCTAATACCACCGGTGGTAAAATAACAGCCACCAGTGGTAAAATAACCTATACTGGTGGTGAAACCCCCACCGGGGGACAATGTTCATATATACTGGCGTTATATAGCCCCTTGTTGCCAAAGGGTCTGTGCTTTTATCAATTTCAAGGTATAAACGCTGGTATTATTTTCACCACCGGTGGTAAAATCACTTTTGCCGCACTATATACCTTGAGTCTTTAGCCTGGATCTTTTCACTTGCGCCAACACATTAGATAATAATTTTTAAGAGAGAGAAGTAAGAAAAGATTATTGATTGATAATGGATGAGTAAACGAACCAGGTAAGGGAATCAAGTAAATTGATCAAGTAGATGAATCAAAGTTTTTATTACAATTAACAAACGAATCACTTGATTCGTTTCCAGAGCTGGTAGTGTTAACCGGCCTCAGAAACCGAAAAAAAAAAATGGCCCCGGAAAGAATTGGCCAAATCACTACTTATTATCGGCCATAAACAAATGGCCAACAAACCAACGAACCCAAAGCCAATCCCACAAAAAAAAAACCCCATCTAAAGCTCTACCAGTCTCCTATCCCCCTGCAAATCAACATCTACCTTTTGCCTTCTATGTGAATGGAACCGCAAGGTCAATCGACAAGGGAGTATATAAGATTAAGGGAGTATATTGCGGTTGCAAACGATATAATGTGGGACTTTGTAGGGATTGTTTTTCCCCTTTTCATATACTGTAAGATTTCGGGACAGGGCGATTAGTATTTTGATATTTGCAACCGATATATGTACCTGACCTAATCTAAAAGCTTGATTAGGCCTGACTGGCAATCAGATACTCTACCGCTGTTCTCAATTGAGAGGGCGGGGATAATAGAGTGATTTTCCCAATCCTGTTTTTCAGTTTTGAGCTCACCCATCACCGCTACCCCCCCTCCCCACCACCCCCGCCTGAAGCAGCGAATCCACCCCGTCCTCCCCTCCAACTCGTAACAGCGCAACACGTCAGCACCAAAATTCGCCTGCCGCAGCGGCGTTGCCCCCCTGATCATACGGAAGCCGACGTCCCGGGAAGGCGCGTACGGACGCAGGTGCGTGCGGACAGATGAGGACGCTGGAGTTTCGCAGGCTGCGGTAGCGGTAGGATGTGGTGGGTGGGTTTGTTGGGAGAAAGAGGAAGATGACAGATCGCCAGATAGGTGGGCGAATTAGTCTGCAGAATGGTCGTTTACGGGTTTTGGAACGCTGGCGGAGGAAGCGAGACATGAGGGAGCGACGTATGGGAGCTGGGCTTACATCCTCTCCTGGCGTAGATACGGGCAATAGCGGACGGCATGTCGTTGCGGAGGTCTACCCCGAGGATAGAGAGTGGGTAGAAGGCAGCGGTTGGTCGTCAATTGCTGTGAGGGTGGGAAGGGGAACTAGACTCCCGGGGGGAGGGGGGGGGGTACGCAGATCGACCCTGATTTGTAGGAAGGATGGATGTGAGGTAGCAGCGGGGAAGGCGAGGAGAATTATGCGGGCGCCGACGGTGGTTATAAAAAAAAAAAAGGGTGGCGGGGGCTGCCAGCTCCTCGTAGATGCCACACACAGAACTCAAAGCGATGCCCGTTCCCTCGGCCTTAATACAGCGCCAATGTCACAACGAATACGGAAAACCCACCCTCGAGCTTCCGATCACCGGTAATGCCGCGGTTAATTGTACAGTGTGATTCTGGACCTTTTCTACTCCTCCTCCTCCCACTTTGGACAAAACCACACTATAACGGCTTGAGCTGTCATGTATCGCTTAGCGAGCTGGGAGGTAAGTACACATTCAACCGTTTAGATGAATCCAATGAAGGCCGCAGCATCCAAATAAAGGAGGATTCAATTATGGAGGGAGGTGTAGAGTCGTCGTATATTGCTAGAGTAAAAAGTAACTCCCGAGTACAATTGCAAGCTGCGCTTGCATGTTTTCTCTTTGCCCCACAGCAGGAGAACCTCGACACCTGCCAGACCTCCGAGGCGCATAGACACGCGGTGGCGGAACGAGCGGAGAACGTAGTGACAGGATCCAGTGGCAAGTACATACTAGCGGAGGACTACGTCTCTGTACTTGAGAGCAGAGATCAGCCACCGCTCCCCTTGACATCCGCACTCCCCGACCCTACCACCACCAGCCAGGCTAGCTTTACCGCACTACACTACAACAAAATGGCCCACCGCCCAGACCCCTCCATCAACATCGCCGAATACCTGGACGAAATCAAAGACGCGGCCGCGCAGCACCTCATCGCGATCAAAGACGGGGTTGCGATGCAGATCGATGGGATCAAAGACGAGGTTGCGAGGGTACCGGACGCCCTTCCACTATCCATACGTTCCCACGATATGAATGCCACGGCGAGCGACCAGGCACGATGAGTGGTAGGCATCTTTCTCTCTCCCGCCATCCACAAAGGTTAGATCAGGTTGCTAGCGATCGGCAGCGAACAGTGTCAGCTATCCTCCACGGCGGTGCTTGGGCTCCCACTATGATCACCCAGGAGGCAGATGGCAGATCATATGGGGGTACCTTGACATGTTGAAGTGTTGTGATTAGTTAGATGGGTTTTTGTTTCCTTTTCTTCGGATTGTAATTAGCAGTTTTGCAAAAAAATATTAGCCGACTGGTAACCGAACACTTGATTGACAAAGAACAGCCCCGCAAGGCCGTTAATCGAAGTTCAACCTAGCCTCCCCACCCCCATACCCGCACTGGTGGGGATAACCAGAAGATGTCTCCCCCGATGCTTTTCTCCAATGTCTTTTCTTACACCTTTCCCCATGCCACTCTTATATCGCGAGAATCGGGAGTGGAAATGCCCTTTTGCATGATGCCGTGGTCTTTTGCCCTCCCCTTGCCCCATGCAGAGCCCCTGGTGCCTGCATGTCCGGTCCCTGCATATCGCGCCCTGTCGCATCTCGCTTATCTGTCGAGATCGCGGGGCACGGGAACCCCTGTCGGGCGCTGGTATGGTGGCGGACACGACAACGGGGTCGAGGAAAATAGAAGAACGCCAAATCTATCCCTTCACCAATTTTTGTATTCAACCACGGTATTTCTGTGGGGAATCAGTAGGGAGAGGTACGGTGTATAAATCTAATTAGGTTGTGTTGTTGACAAGAAAGGTTTCAATTTTGTTAGGCATGAACTTTGTTCTTCTGCCAAGACTGACCCCTTTGTCGTTGTCCCCCCATCATACGAAACATTTTTTTTCTTTTCTTCTTTATTTTTCTCCCGCGCATTTTACCGAGATATGATCGTTAGATAGCTATTTTCATAAGCAATTTATACTATTATTATTCCTATGCAATGGCAGGGTAAATAACTCATCATGTCTGCCCATTTCTGTCTCCATAATTTCCGTTCCCTATTGACCCCCTTATTTGCCAAATTGTCCTCTTTAATTTCTATACAAATATTTTCAAACTGAAAGCTAACTCAGAAAACTGCTTGGCCTGTATATCTCGCAATTACATCAGAAAAGCACTATCAGTGTTTCCCTTACTAGCACACTCATCATGCTCCTGGTCGATCCGCTTTACTGTTCATTTTGCACCTCACACTCCCCCTTATCACTTTGGGCTCTAGTGCAATCTCTTGTACAAATCAAACATGAAGTGGAGCATCTCGTACAACCTGCCCTTCTCCCTCTAATCCTCTAGCCAGCTCTACTGCTAGTTGCCTCACTGATGGATCAATGCTATCTCGGTCATAACTCATTACCAATTTCCGCAGTTCGCCCTCTAATGTAGTCTGTGTCAGTGAGTACTGTAACCTATGTTGATTTGTTTCAGAACATTTTCATTCTAGGATAGATTTGGAAAACAAAATCTGTATCTGATAGTATATTAATAAAATAATACAATTAACTTAAAATACTGAAGAAAAAAGATACATTATAGATTTATTTTTCACGAATAAACAGTTTAACTGGTGGGTAAAATACCCATTGGGTATTCACTACTCTAAGGTAGTTGATCAGATTATTATCTAAAACCTAACCAGCCAAAGCTCTATCCCCCTCTTGTTTCCACTTTGCTACCTTCCCTCCAGCGCTCCCAACCCAGGATTGGTGGCTCGTACACCCGTATTTTAGCGTTAATGACTGTATCGTGATACAGATCTCTGGAGGGACCCGCTGATATTGCTGGAGGAAATGCGTCTCCTGAGCCATTTGAGAGCCGGGGCGCCTCAAGTTGAAACTGGAATAGCCCCAGCACTAGCTCATGGTGCTAGCTTTGATTGTTTAGTGGGTGGGACACGATGGTTCACAGTCTTCTCTACCATCCAGATCTTAGTACGGGTTTAGAAATATCTCTTCGTGATGATTTTTCATGTTCACGACTGTGAAGCGATCTGGGTCTGCATCGCAAACCCCCTCCTAGAGGTTGATGATGTATAGAGCGTGAGATCTCTCCACAAGAAGTGCAAGGACATCCTGATCCCCACTGACGTCAATGAGAATCGTCACCTGCTATGAAAGTGAATCGGTCTATGTAACAGACTTGTTTGAATTGCAGTTAATATTTATAAATTGAATATTATGCCAATAATAAGACAAAAATGTACTAATCTCAGTTCATCCACCATTACAACTCTCTCCGCTCAGCCGCTACCACTCTCCCAATGATGACTTCTGGCTCAGTCGCTCCTCAGCCCAAGTAGTCATCGGTCACTACATGTACCTCTTTCTGCGTCGCTACACAATGCCATTTCTGCTCGCCGTTACATAATGCCGCTCAGGCACTAACTCTTCGGCTCAAAGGCCGTTACATCGTGCCTGTTTGCCGGGGTCGGTCGGCGAGGGTGGCGGGACAGCCCCCATCTCGGTTTCGACGCATTTCCGGCTGCGCATCGCGTAGCTCAACTTTGGGCTCGCTGAGCTCGCTGACCTCAGGACGTGTCCTTGTAGAACGCACTTCCAGCGGCACCCCGCGTAGCTCACCCAGCTCTCGGGTGGGCTGGGTCAGTACCTCTGACTTTACAGGACGCCTTTCCAGCGGCACATCGGGTAGCTCAGCACCGAACTCGATGGTCCCAAGCGCCTTTCCGGCGGCGACTCGGGTAGCTTAGCCGCGAGCTCAGTGGGCTCAATCCGTACCTTCGACTTTACAGGACGCCCTTTCAGCGGAGTCGGTACATAATGTCGCTCAGCCACTAGCTCGATGGGCTCAATCGCCGTTACATAATGCTGCTTGATGGCTACATCCTCCAGCCCGACCGTCGCTACACACCCCTTCTCAGTCACTACACCATTCCGCGTGGGCTCGCGCGGGTTGATCCAGGTGTGCTCAAGAGCCTCAGAGGCAGATGGGCGTGCGTCTGGCAGGAACTGCATTGTCTTCTTTATGAAATCAACTAGATCCCATGGTGCCGAACAGTTTATCAAATGAACATCGGGGAAGGAAGTTTGATTATGGAAAAACCTTGACAGCATGTTGCGACTAGGTCGAGCATTGAGGTGTATCCCCGGGCTGTGATGTATGGTGGTGCAAGTCGTGGTTCGGCCGTCAGGGCATATGCAGAATGGTGCAATTCCGGTGAAGATCTCGTGAGCAATCGCGCCCATAGCCCAGATGTCAACCGCGTTGGTGTATTCGCTTGTGTCATCATTGTATCCTAGTACTTCCGGTGCCATATATTTCGGCGTGCCAGCTTCTGTTTGTATAATACTCGCAGATGGATCGGTGGATGTTGAAACACCAAAGTCCGCAAGCTTGACTTTCGGTGGATATCTAGATGCAATAAGAATATTCTAATGGAACTAAGTAGTTAGCCTTCAGCGTATGCGTCAATAATTCTATTCAGCTCTATGGGGGAATATAACGCACCTCCGGCTTGAGGTCACGATGGCAAAAGTACCTGGAGTGCATTACTTCAAGTGCTTTCAATATCTGCGTGATGATTACGCTGCAGTGTTTCTTAGCACAATCCGGGTCTCTTCCAATATAGGCCCGGAGATCACCTTCTTCAAGGTATTCCATGGCGATACAGATAGAGTTATTCCCCTCATACCAACCAAACAAGGTAACAAACAGGTCGGTATGCTGGGAAAAACAACTGGTTAGTAAACAGGTATCTAACCGGGGTTGAGATAACTACCTCTCGAAGTGCTATCATCGCTTTCAACTCCCTTGCGATTATTTGTTATTCACCGTTACACCCGGGCGCAAGTGGATCTCTTTGGCGGCACGATAGGATCTCCTAACAGAGTCCACCAAACTATGGCGAGAGACAGCGCCGAATGTTCCGCTCCCCAATGAATTTTGTACCTCCCAACGCTCTGTGATTCCATTGCGGGAGTTTATAATAACGTCTTTCTCGACTATTACATCGTATATGAAAGAGCCGAAACTCGGTGGGTTTCCCGACATTGGTGATAGCTATTTAGGTCTCGACTGGATTTTCAGGGGCTTGGATGGTATAAGAGGTTCAGGTTGCGGAGAGCAGAAGGGGAGGTAACAGCGGAGTTCTTCTCTTGGGACGACAAGTTTGGGTGTTGACGGACAGGGATTCCAGTACAAGATAATTCGCCTTGCAAAAGAGTCCGTGATATTTGGCCCTGTGTAGCGTCAAAAAGCGGGGTAAACGTAGGATTGGGTACTCGCCAATCTTAAAGTCTAGCGAGCAATGATACTTACCACCCGTCCACATATCTAAATAAGGGCTCGATAGCATATAAAAGCCTGGTATAACCCTTTTTCAAATAACAATTGATTAAAAAAAAAACCCCCTTTTTCAAAAGAGGGCTTAATTAAGCCAGATTTGGGGATTATACTGATATTTGGCACAGAATTATGGCCTAATAGGGCCCAATTGATAGTCTTTTGGATAGAGGCATCTATGTAGAAATCCGCATTAGGAGATTCCGTAAGCTTTTGAGGGTTAGGGTTAGGATAGTAGATATCAAACACGCACGCCTTCCGTCTCTACACCTCCTACACCTCTACCTCCACCTTCACCTCTACACCATCATCTCTACACAACCATCTCTGTACCATCATCTCTACGCCTTGATCTATGCCCCCGCTGCAATTGAGCATCCTATCACCGTCCAGACATGGGCTAATCGGTGGAGGAGGCAGCGAATCCAGCGAATCTAGCGGATCTAAGCGGGTACGGAACCAAGCACCTTCATCCCCACAGCTCCATCTCCGCAGCTTCATCTCTACGGCTTCATCCATACACCTCCATCTCCACAGCTTCATCACGCCAGCTGTACCTCCTCCACTTCATAGATACTGTCATGATATTCTCCCTCTTACCCCCCTCACGGTCCTTATATATTGAATCATTGTCATCATTCAAACATGCGCTAATCGGTGAATCGGGCAGCAAATCCAGCGAATACAGCACCCAATCCAGCAAATCTACTAAGTCCAGCACCCAATCCAGCGAATTTAGCACCCAATCTAGCAAATCCAGTACCCAGTCTAGTAAATCCAGCGAATGCAGCACCAAATCAAGCAGCGCTCAAACAAGCAGCGAACCAAAAAGGCATTACAGGCAGGCAGGCAGGCAGGCAGGTAAGAAGGCAGGTAAGCAGGCAGGCAAGCAGGCAGGCAAGCAGGCGGTAAAGGTTGTCAGTAGAGAGCAATGTACATATTAAATCGAGAAATCATCAGGAGTTTCATTTGTGAAATTCACCTATGCCAGAAAGAGCGTGAATACTGGCCTACCTGTGCGCCCAGATCTTCTACCGAATAAAATAACCCTTATATAGGCATTATCACATACTAAGGCTGAATATAACTCTCACCGAAACCATAGCATTTTGAGGACCTTATCGTTCGGACGTATGTAGGAATGCTATCCGTTACTCTGTCAATGCTGACCCCCCTATAATAGAAGAACCAAATTTCTACGGAAGACCTACTATTTAATAAGGAAGATAACGGGATCTGGTCGCAAAACTCGCCTCTTCTTGGGGGTCAGCATTTTACTGACAAACTAAGAGATAATCCTCATATGGATATGCGTACGGGCGGTAGTGTATCCTTAGGGCCCGCTTGGCAGACGCCCCCCTTCGCGCCTTTACTATTTGTAGCATGTGGTAGGAGCGAATGGCATAGTTGGAGCGAGTTAAGGACCTCACTCCCTTTCATCATCGATAGCAGTAATTACTATTGCTCAGCTTCACGGATTACCTCACCTCCGTTCTTGGATTAGAAGCAATAACGGACTTTATCTTTATACTTCAATAACTCCATCTAAACAATATCGAGGGGTGCTCTTGCGACTGGTGGAGCCGACTCGGGGGCAGCTCTGCACCAGGGGGAGGAAAGCGGGGTAGGGGCAACGACGAAAATTGCACTCGCAGAAGGGCCCGCCAGGTCCCCTCCTATTCATTGAGATGGCCTACCGAGAATACCACCACAGCAGCTGCGTCGGCGGCCCTACGAGGCTCGTCGAGGAATTGCGGGTCAGAAGAATCTATCTTGTTGAGTCTGGTACTGTGTGCTACATGTTTCGGAGGGGGGGGGGTGTTGGAGAGTAGCTTTGGGGGGTGAATGTAGCCGAGAACTGGGAGTTGCTTTAACAGGAAACGACTTTCGCTTGGTAAGAAGAGGGTGTTCTGAAGTACTGACAGATATAATTATAGGAATAATATATATACTGTGGCCGACGGCCGCGGTGCATGTTTCAAGAAATGAGGGTATTGTACTTAGGGCTAGGGTTATCTACCATTACCTATTCGTTCATTTAGGAAAGGTCTGATCTTTGGATTAATGAATACTTAACTTCCTTTTTCACATGTCTTGCAAGGTATCCCATGATAGTACAAGAAGGCAAAGCGGGGGGGAGGGGGCAGGTGAAAAGAAAGCAGATCACTCAAGTCATAGATAGTAAGTATGTATCTAGCCTCCATACTGGCTGGCTGTTAATTTGTGCTAATGGCCCGGGTGATATACATCTTGATCATATGCCTGCTACACCACCTCCAGATATCCCTCATCATCAAACAGCCCCCTATACCTCCCCAGCTCTACTACCGTCTCCAGCATAAAGCCATACCTGGACCCGTCACGTGTATAACTATGGTTTGCATAATAATACGCCGCCATGTGCCTCGCCCGCTTCACCGCGCCCTCATTTTGTAACTCCTCATCAAGCAGGGCTGGATAAACCTGATACCGGCTTGTTTCCTCTAGGCGGAGTCCAAGGGCGGCAAGACCCCCAAAGACCTCATCCTCATTCGTCAAAGAGTATACTGTCGCTCGGGGGAACATGACACGTATCCTCCGCTTCAGGAAGCTATCGAGCTCTAGTAACGCGGCGTGGGGTAGCGCGTCGACGTCGGCCATGTGGGCGCGGCCTAGACAGCCGGTCAGGTTGGTCTTGGTCATCTGCTTGAAGATCTCGGGGGAGCCGGCGCCGCGCCCGGTGGCGGTGTGGAGGGGTGGTGGAGCAGGGGCAGGGGTGGTGGTGATTGCCTGTTCGACTTGGAGACGGGCAACGGAGGAGGCGAGGTGGGTGTTCACGCTGTTGGTGGCTTTGAGCTCGGCTTGGAGGGCGTTTATTATGGACTGGAGGGCGGCGACATCGGTAGGGAGGGGGTCGGCGGCGGGGGTTGTGGTGGGTTGGGGAGCGGGGTTGGGCTTTCCGGGATCCGCTGCTGGATCTCCCAAATTTTGCGGGCTAGGTTAGAGCGGGGTCTTGTGGGGGCTCGCTGGGAAGTAAGGGTACACACCTAGGGTGTTGGTACCGAATATACCCGCTGAGCCAAAAGACATGGTTGGGGAGTTATGGAGGGGGGGGGGGGGGGGGGGTGTATGAACTTCGTTGAGTATCGAAGATGGAGTGTAGAAGGGATCGGGTCCTCATAAATCTGTTGGCAGAAAAACGAGGGGTCACATTCCCATCAGGGTTAGGTGTATTTCTTATCTCCATACATACATAAATGTCATGTGACCTCTAGTTCTTGCTGTAAAAAACATCCTAGCAGGTATTTTGCTGCCCTATCAAATGTCTAAGAGTCCATAAACTTCGCAGATTGCTACTTTACTCTAGTTAATCATTCCTACATAAGCGACGCTGATGCATGAGGGAGATTTCACAAGGGCAAAGGTCCGCATCCTTAGATTGGATGCCTAGTTATTTTTCTATATTGGCACCGCAGGTGCCCACAAGTGATAGATTGTATAGATATATTCCCATTCGATCCTCACCCCTGCCCGCACTACTTCTCCTCCTTCAGGAACCCCTGGTGATCAAACAAGCCTCGATACCTCGCCAGCTCTACCAACGTCTCCAACGCAAACCCAGGCCAATACCCACCATGCGTTAATGTACGATTTGCATAATAATACGCCGTAACGTGCCTCGCCCTCTTGGCTGTGCTGTCTCCTTTCAGCGCGTCATCACTCACGATCTTGAAATCCGTGAAGCGACCTCTATCCTCCAGCCGGATCCCCAGAGCGGCGAGACACCCAAAGATACTATCTGCGTCAGGCGTGTTACGTGGTTCGCCTTTAGGGAGGATCACTTGTAGCTTCCGCCGCAGGAAGTTGTCGAGCTCCGTTAGTGCCGTGGCAGGGAGGGCATCGACTTCCACCATGTGCGTACGGCCGAGACGGCCGTGCCAGTTGGTCTTTGTCATTTCCTGGAAGATCTCGGGTGATGCCGCACCACGCCCAGAGGCCACGGTTAATGGCTGCTCCGGATTCGGGCAAGGAAGGGGCGCAGTGGTGGGGATGCGGGTGGTGTTAGCGGTGGTGGTGGTACTGGCGGTGGTAGGAGTGGAGATTTCCTGCTGGGCCTGGAGACGGGCAGCACAGACGGCGAGGTGGGCGTTTACGCTATTGGTGGCTTGGAGCTCAAGGAGGGTATTGATCATAGAGTGGAGGGAGGGGACATCAGTGGGGAGTGAGTAACCTGGAGCTGTGGTGGCTTGAGAAACGATGGTGAACGTTGCGGGCACACCCTCATCTATAGGAAGGTTAGTGCGGCGTCTTCAGGATCGCAGCCGCAGGATCGCAGCCGAGAATCAAGGGCCCGGGACTTACTGTTACTGAGGAACTGAGCTCCTCCGGTCTGTGGATTATTACCGAATAAAGACATGGTCGAGGGACTTGGAGGGGAATTTGCTTGAGGGGTGTCGTAGTTTCGGAGTTCCAGAGCCCACGAGGTAGAGGGAATTGAAAGAACTTGCTGTCGGAAGAATGAGGGGTCACATTTAACACAGGATTAGGTGTATCTCCTATCAGTATCAGGCAAAGATCAGCATCTTTCATTTGGATGCCTGATTATTTCTATGTAATCTCATGCATTAGCGTTGCTTATGTAGGAAGCGATTGACTAGAATAAAGCAGCATTCAGCGAAGTCTCTGGAATTTCACAAGTAGTTTCAAGACTGATAATGCAGCAAACAGCTTACCCGGACACATTTCACGGCAAAAGTTAGAGATCACATGACTTTCATGCATGAGAGAGATTTCGCAAATGTCTCACGAGCGATACATTATATAATTATCCAATCGCACCTTGCTATGCCGGATGGCCAAGATAGACTTTGAGCAACTGGGAAGAGGCTAACTCGATGGAAAAAAACCAGTCACGGGCGGAAATCACCATATCTTATACGGGATAGCAAATTGATTGCGCAATAGAAAAAAAAAACAATAAAACCCCCAAAGAACTCCGTACAAGACAACAAGAAATCCAGCATATTGATTTCTACCATAGCGAGGTGAGACTATATGCACTTTCGATCCCCCACCCTCGCCTGCGCTACTCTTCTCCTTCAGTAATCCCTCGTCATCAAGCAAACCCGATACCTCGCCAGCTCCACCGACGTCTCCAACGTCTCCGACGCAAACCCATGCCAATACACATTATGGTTCTTTGTAGATTTGCACAGAAATACGCCGAGATATCCATCGCTTTCTTGGCCATGCTCTCACATTTCATCGTCTCGTCTTCAAATATTGAGGAATCCGCATAGCGACCTCTATCCTCCAGTGGGATCCCCAGAGCGGCGAGACATCCAAGGATACTATCTACGTCAAGCGTCTTACGTCATTCGTGGATCGTTTGTAGTCTCCGCCGTAGGAAGTTGTCGAGCCCCGTTAATGCTGTGGGGGGGGATGCATCAGCGTCCGACACGCGCGTGCGGCCAAGGCGGCCGTGTCAGTTGGTATTTATAATTTGCTTAAAGAACTCGGGCAAGGCAGAGCCACGTCCGGAGGCAATGGTACGTGGGTGGTCCTGGTGGGAACATGGGACGACGGCAGTCATGGCGGCAGGAGTGGGGGGCGATGGTGGTGGTAGGAGATAGCTGTGCCGACTTGGCCTGGAGACAGTCGAGGCAGGCGGCGAGGCGGGCGACGACTCTGGTCGTGGCCTCGACCTCAAGTAGAGTCTGGATCATGGCATGGACGGCTAGTAGGTTAGTGGGAAGGGGGGTAACCTCTGACCGTAACTCTGGGGGCCGTTGCGGGATCATCCCAATCGGCAAACAAGCTTCGAGCGGGGTCTTGTGGGAAAGATTGCGGGGCCCCAAAGGGAAGCTTGATGATATCTTATCTGAAGCCTGGTTGTGGGGTTAGCGCGAGATGTTACTATGGGAGGGCGGGGGTGGGGAGGGGGCGGGGGTGGGAGGGGGACGGGGGCGGGAAAGTAATTGTGAGGGCCATACGTGACATGGCCGAAGGACTTGAGATCTGGAGGGGGATGGGCGGATTGTGTACTTAGTAACTGAGGAAGTTGAGCTGGCACAAACAAAGAGCACACATCCACTCAGGGTCAGGTATCCTTTCTTATCTTAATCGGTCAAAGATTAGATCCTTGTCTTGGATGCCTGATATTCTATTCCGTACGTCCATAGCCGATGGATATAGCACAAGACAGCTACAGTTCTCTCATTTCTGTTCTGTACTGGCAGTTGGTGCACTAAGAGTGATACATTGTATAATCTCCCCCATTCTGCAACTACTCGAGTTTCAAAAATCCCTCATTATTAAATAGCCCCCGATATCTTGCCAGCTCTATCATGGTCTCCAACGCAGACCCCCGCCAGTAGTGCTCAATCCCTTCCTTTGAATAGCACCATGCCGTATATTCCGTCACCCTCTTCAGCGTGGACTCATCTTTCAGCAAAGTATCAGAGGCGCTAAACTTCTCCCCATAACGGCCTCGATCCTCCAACCGAAGTCCCAACGAAGCAAGAGTCCCAAATGTTTTGTCGTGATCGATTGTAGAACTATGAGGGCATGGTACGCCGCGTGCAAACGTGGTATTCAGCTTCTGCCGCAGAAAACTGTCGAGCTCGGCTAGTTTCTCCTTAGAGAGGGCGTCAACATCCACCATGTGCGTCCGACCGAGACGGCCGTGCCAGTTGGTCTTCATAATCTCCTTAAACGCCTCCGGGGAGGCAGCACCTTTCCCGGAGGCGACCATGCACGAGTGGCCCGGATGCGGGCATGGGAGGGGGGCAGTGGTGGTGGTGTCATTCGGGGTGTTATTCGGGGTGTTCGTGTTGGTGTTGGTGGTGCTCGTGGTGGTGGTGGTGGTGGTGGTGGTGGTAGTGGTGGTAGGAGTGGGGAGTGCCTGCTCGGTCTGAACACGGGCGATCGCGAGGCAGGCGGCGAGGTGGGTATTGGCGGTGGTCGTGGCTTGGAGCTCGAGTAGAGTATTGATCATGGAGTGGAGGGTGGTGACATCAGTCGGGAGGGAGTAGTTTAGGGATGCTGTGGGTTGGAAAACACTGGGGTGCCCTGCGGGATCTTTCTTATTTGGAGGGGGTTAGCGCAGTGTCTAGTGGGGAGGGCAGGCAGGGCAGGAAGGCAAGTGCGAGGACTTACGTTCACTGTGAATCTGGCTTCCACGGGGGTCATAACGGGGTACGTACATGTTGGTCGAAGGCATTCAAGATTTGCCTGGTGGGGGGTGCCAGTGGACACTTCGTGTTGAAGAATAGCTGAGGGTGTGAGTTGAGGTTATTGAAGTTTTATGTGGGTTTGCTGTATCTAGAGGTAGTGATATTAGGTAGACGGAAGTGTGTCCATTAAAAGGAAACATATTATTCTACCTACCCCGCATCAGGCCTGAGGCTTGTCCATGCACACACCTCTTGGCGGTTTTATTTTGTGTGGTGCAATTTTTATTTCGTCCTTGGAAGAAAATGAGAGGTCACATTTAGGGGCACCCAGGGTTAGGTAGTCTTATTTCGTATCGGGTAGATCTCTGCCTGCTTCGTTAATTTACAGGACCACTGATTTCATACACGAAAGATTGTTGGCTTGGCGCATTTGAGGATTAATGCTACCAACATACGGTGTTTGCAAGTATGTCCTGGACGCATAAGACATTTAAATTTGGGAGAATCTCTCTCATGCTTTAGCGCCGAAATTTTGGCTGTAAAGACGTCCGGGTAAGCAGATTAGTCTCTAGAATACCCTGAATGTGCCACGAAGTTCGTAGGCTCATGCATGAGAGATTCTCTTGAATGTCTTATGCGTCCATGACATAACAGTATATCAGGCATTCCATCACTTACTACCTATTGCTGAGAGGCATTGCCGTAGCTTCAAGGCTAGATGCCATTAATGATCTAAACAAAAAAAAACAACCAACACAGGGCCCCGTTTGATGCAATCGGGAAAGCGTTTTGGTGGAGAATACTGCTAATACGGGAGGTTTGAATGATTTAAGATTCCCTTTCAATCGAGCAAAGGTCTTGGGCTTTAGCACTAGTCCGACCCAGCTAGGCGTTGATTTGAAGTCATTCGATCCTGAGATTAACAAACCTAACCCTGTATATAAGACTCCTACCCCTGTAGATCTTTTTATATTGGATTCGTTATTTGCATTCGTAACCCAGGGGTTGTCAAACCTTTTCTTCCTTTAAACCGTACTGCAAACCTAACTCCCATACGGGAAAACATCTTGTAGTGGCAATTCGTTATTAGTGGGGGCCGAGGGCTTTCGCGGGTCAAAATCATGTCAAATTTTTATCTTCTTTTCTCTTTATTTTTTCTTTTTATTCTCATTATTTGATTTTCTTTCGTCTCGTTTTTTTTTTTTTTTGGTCTTGCCTTTTTCTTTTTTTCTTTTCGTGGGGTGGGGGGGTTTCGTTTATAGTCTAAGGGATACGCCTCACAATCGGAGATAGCAAATACAAAGGGATCGTGGGAAGCCAGATCTGTCAATAAACGCTTAACATGAAAGCGGGTGGTATGACCGATGAATATCAAGCGCATCCTACCCTCTCTGGAGGAGCAAATACTCTCTTTCCAAGTATGAACGTGCGTAATTTACTAGCCCCCCCCCCCCTCCGATCACAACCCAGGTATCATGTATCTATGTGCTAGCATACATACTTGGTTATGCTCCGCCCCCAATGTTGACTATTTGTGGCATGATTGCCCCAGTCCACGGTACGCTCAACATCTGGCTGTCGGGCATTTCCCACCCGATCTGCGTACCGTCCTCTCCGCCGAATACCGAATAATACAGGAAGGCTGCAAGCGAGCCAGTGTGCTAACCAAATGCAGCCTTCTCTTACGCGAGTTGCAACTAATCGGCGGTGGCGGCGTGATCCTTTCGCCGCGGGGGAGGAGGGGGGGGAGCAGCGGTATAGAGTGGTGGTAGAGGTGGCGTGGTTGACAAAAGTCGGAAAGCAATATTCATGTCGTAGTGCTAGTGGGTATCGAGGAGGGCGCTATTACGACTGTTGGAGCTGACTCGGAGGCGCCGTCGAGGACAGCTCAGCACCAGCGAAGGGGGAGGGGGAAAGAAGCGAGGACAAAGACGAGGGTGAAGATGAACCCGGCGTGGAGGAGATGGAGTCGGAACACTCCCCGTTACCCCTCCGCATCCAGGAGTGACACGATCCTTGTGACACCCCGCAGTAGGCTAGCCCTTCTCACAGCCACCGTCGGGCTCTTTCGCCTCTCCGTTAGCGGGGTGACCCGTGACGTACCCCAGTACGTATGTTCTTTTGGTCTAAATCCTCTTACAGCCGTTCCCGCCCCCCCCCCCCCCCCGGGGCACACTGCCGCTCGAGTAACTAATCACAAGATTCGGAATATTCTCCCACCACCTCCGCGGCACAGCTTCCATCAGAAATCCCGGCTCCGCTGCGCTCAGTGGACAATGACCACAAGGTCCAGCTGCGCCTGGAGCAGCGCCGCAGTGCGCTTGACACGGCGGTGGGATATTGGCGTTATTATCAAGGGAAGCCGTGCGTAGGCCTGGAAAAAGGTCCAGGGGCGAGGAGGCTGGAACTAACGGAGAGGAACATATGATCGTAGGTGGAGAGCAGCAGGAGGAAGAAGAAGAGATGGGGATGCGAAGAGGGTTAGGGTTTGAGGTGTGGGGCGGGAGATGCCGAAAAGTGATGAAATCACAAGAGAGTGGTGAAGGTAAATCAGGAGAGTACGGATAATAAAAGCACAGTGCATTGTGCTGTACAAGTCCTCTTCTCTGGGATGTTGGAGTCATTAAGTACAGGCGTGGTGGTGTAGGGAGACAGTCTTACAAGGGCAACGCCGTACATATCACTCTCATGCAGAGCTTAAGAATAAGAATAACGATTATCAAGAAAAGCGACCAACCATAGCGCGTAGGTACTACATTCCGGCGAGCGTTGAAGGAGCACGATGTAACTGTTGGTATGAGGACTTAGTTTCGCTATGCAGCTGCCCCTACTATAATGCTATTGGAACGTGGGAGCATCTCTTTTAGTTCCATCATCAAAATCAGTATGGCAACGTCGTTATACACCCAAGAGCAAACACTAACTACACCAATACGCTTTTTCGGGAGCATGCTTCCAATTATCACGAAACGTGTATATAACCCACCGGGTATTAGATTATCTGACAACTTCTCCAGAACGCCCCCCCCCCCCCCACCAACATCCTAAAAAGGCGAAGATTATAAATAGGAATGACATAAAACCATAATAAAAGTGCATCATCAACATCTCTGGTAAATGGTAGGCCTGGATATCGCAAGATATATTTACTCATATTATCATAATACAGCCTTGGCACTTCGAGGAAGAGTTAGCATGGCCAATTTACTCTTCCAATTAGCAGCTTCAAGGAACAAGCAGCACCTGGCTTACTCTACACCAAGTACAGCGGTAGGTGATAAGTGATGGAACACAGCAGTACCTAATTTGGTAAAACGCCACCAACGTTTGGTGTTTGTGCTCCGAGTGCGTTCCATAACTTAATGCCTATCGCTGTACAACAGCTTGATAGCTATGAGGACTTGGGGGTCCATCAATGTGGACGCACAGAAAAGGCGGAAGAGGAGAAGGTAGTATCTTGTATGAGGTTGCTATATTGACGACTATCTCGGTGGAAGGAGTCCTACCCTCCATATACACAACTACTAAGTAGCTACTGGTGCCATCACATGCCACTAACTAGCCTACGCTTACTACAAGTTGCAGGTCCTGCAGATCAAGGGGGCCCCCGATCTGATAGGTCAGGGTCACGATACCTCTCACTGGTGGGGATTTCTACTCCGTCTGTCTCATCCAATCACTGAGTAACTGGGTGGATACCCTCTTGTACCCAGCATAAGCCACTCCCCATTCCCAGCCCAAGCAAACCTGCCTAGGTATAAAAACGCAGAGAGAGGGAGCAGACTAGAAAGTAGCTTGGTGGAAGGTATTTCGGCGCGAGATCGCTCGGCATGAGTAATTGAGAACCGCACTATACGCCTCTAGATGAGCGCTAAAAATCTATCAGTGGAGGGGGGTAATCTCAGAGAATGGCTGGGAGGCACGTCACCAAACGGGCCGGAAGGCCCAACTCATGCAGTCTATAAAAATAGGAAGTTGACGAGCTAAAATTGCTGTAACAATGCCCAGTCGTGATCGGCAACGCTTAAACGCTTGGTTTACCCCTGGTTCTCTCCACCACCTCCACCGCTGCAGGACTAGTGGTCCCCAGCTAGGGTTTCGCCAGGAACGGCAATTAGAAGGGGTGTTCAGGGGTGGCGGTGTTGGGATGGCGTGGTTAGCCAGTTTGAGGGTGGCGCTAGGGGCTAGCGTGCATTAGTACTAAATTATGTGGCCCGCGAGCCGGGATTGTATTTGCGTGGGGGTGGGACAGGGTGTCATGGGGAATCACTCGCACCGGCTAGATGGCGTCAATCAATTAATTAATTATTTCTTTATTTATTTATACTGCATACATAGTAATCCAAGGCCCAAATAGGATGTAAGCGCTAAGGATTAGGGTTAGAACATTAGTACGTTGGAGGACTTCCCGTAAGCTATAGAAGCTGTTCTATCCCTATTTTCTTTCTATTCAATAGGATAGAAGCAACCAAAAACAAATGTGGTTTCCCATAGGTAAAGAAAGATCTTTCTGTTCTATTCGATTACTAGTCCAGTAGTGGAAGGTACAGGAATTGTACTCATTGCAATGAGCAATAGAAATCATATAGAAGGAGCAAACTGGATAGGCCCCCCCATTGAGGGGGGGGCCTAAAGGTAGAGAACTTCCCATGATAAATACCCATGTTCTATCCGTTCCAACCTCGAATAGAACCCAAATAGCGATAGAACAGCTTCTATAGCTTACAGGAAGTCCTCCATTATGCGAGGGGAAAGGTGCCTTCAATAGAGGAGAGTCCCTCCACTCTTCTTGAGATCTTCACGAATAGAAGTAATTACAATCGATCTCTTATTATTGCTAGAGCAAGCAAACCTATCGCTCAGATACATGAAATGGTCAAATCTTTGACCTGGACCGTGCACCCAGGAAAATGTCTCAGATTGTGTCTCAGCTGGGGTCTCGAGCAGCCTCCTCCGCAAACTACTTGGTAGGAAGCCGTGGTACACCACTAGGGGTGAGTGAGTACATAAGAAATTATCTGGGGACTAATATCCCCTATGCCTCTACTTCCGTTCGCTACGGTACGCCAGTAGGTGATGTCGGGTAGAAAATCAATGTGTATAAAGGAAGCCCAGTGGTATGCTATCTGAATTGACGAAGTTTGAGAAAGGGAAGCTGAAGGCCATTCTACTTGTGCAAGCCGTTGACATCCAAAAAGCACCCCGACAGACATTTCCGGATATATAAGAAAAACAACCTTGAGGGGTTATTCAGCAAATGAGCCGTTAAACTATTTACTCCGCCTCTAACGGGGCGTAGTTGTGAATAAGGGTGCATAAACTTCATCCGTAGATCGCCCGCGCAAGCAATCTGTCCACTTTGCGCTGCAGAAATGATTGTTATGGATGGCTCCCGAAGTCCTGAACCTGGTCTCGGGACAGGGGACGGGTCAGAGGCCAGGACAACGCCTTAGATCGAGGGCTAGTGACGTTTCATTGCCAAAGATAACGTGCCCGCCCCCGTCTCCGTCCCCCGTCCGCCCCCAAAGGAACAGATTCTAGACTTCCGGAGCCATACTCTACACAGCTTGACGTGGGATGGTGAACTCATATTACCACATCTACTTGCACCCCAACTTACATAGCTTAGAAGTCTTATGGATAAAAGGATTTGGGTCAAGAAAAACATATATGACGAAGATTCACAAAAGCTAAACCTATGGACCACAAGAAATGATCCCCATACGGGTTTTTGCCTTCACATTAGCTCGTATGCTTACATATGGGATATGTATAATTGGGTTGATAAATACTACATCCAAACATTCCATCCTATATAGCTATACACACCCCCGCAGCGATCCTTGCTTTTTGCTTCTGGCCTTTTCCAATTGAGTTCATATCGTCCTACGTCGAATCGATATCCTCTTCCGTCCGTGTACCCTCACCCACTTGCCTGATAAAGATACCTGCTCGCTGTGGCAGAGATATTTCCATTAGTTGGTTTACTATCGTAGACGTATACTCTGGCGGAAGTATGCTCTGGTGGAAGGATTAGTTTACTATTGCTGGGAGGTCCTTGGGTCAAGGAGGCATAACGCGACCGGGGGGGGGGGGGGTGCACTCACCAATAGAGGTAGGGGCCACAGTACTCCGCAGGGCTTCGGGGGAGTGCAAGGTGCCAAGTCACTATTTCTCTGCTGGGGAGCCGGAGGTGTCGGTAGTCGCCAACTCTTCTGTTCCGCGATATTTACTTCCTGCTCAATGCGGCTATCACGTTGTAGCACCATCAAGAGTGAAAATTAGTGTTGTCTCTCTCCCCCCCAACAACCCTCGCGATCCTCCATTAAGGCAAACAAATAGCACGATAAGTATTTGAATGGCAGGGGAGGTGCATAGCGCTTATGGCGGAGTTCTCGGACAAGCAAGAAGCTTGTCAGCCTCTTACAGGCTGGCAGAATTGCGGGGAGGGGGAGGAGAAGGGCACACCACAGACTTTGATCCCTCCTTGTGAAAGAGGGGGTGAGGGGAGTGTGAGTTGGGAGGGGAGGGGGCCATATACACTGTGTATAGGGTTAGGGTTAACAATTATACCATTCCCGCTGCCCCAGATGCTGACACGTTTTGCAAACCCCCCAGCCCTGGTAATCCTAACGCGGTACCCACCCTACATGATATCCATATGTAGACAGTCCAAACATTTGATTTATAGATGTTTATAAGTGCTCATGTGATCAGAATCTGATAAGATAAAATACACATATCCACCCAGCCTTTTCCTCGGCCCCTACAGACAGCCTGCTACCGTAGGGTCTAGAAACTTATATGTATCTTCCCGACAAGTGTCAAGAAAGGGCACCGACCACGCTAGGCAAAGAAATATTGATCACCTGCCTGGACGCTAAAACCAGATTAGGGTGCTAAAATGTGTCCGTTTCTCGCTGTACATACAGAAATAAAGTAGTTAGGCGAGAGCGGGCTCCGGCTGCAAGATTAAGCGTTAATTTGACCCCAAAATGGAAGTTTTGCGGGGGCGGGCGTTGCTTTAGCTGAAGAAGATCCCACCAAGCTTCGGAAGGATATGCGTCCGGTACCTCTGCAGGAGGGTTGGGAATGAGCGAGTCTCGTCCTCACCGTGTTCGTTTTCACCGCGAGATACACTTATCAGATTCGGATCATTTACCCTCAACACCCCCCAGTACACTGAATGAACTTCGTTGCGTGGGAGTTCGAAAATACTATCAAAAACTACAGTGTGGCCAATCTGTATTTGTTCTGCTCCTATGAAGTGATGGATATGCCACGATATGGTGGTGTGGTGATATCCCGACCACTCTATCGCATAATAGGGAGTGTCCGGTAATCAGTGCACACTAAGAGGTGCCGCGAAACATGATCCCACTGAGGAAACAAGTATTGAAGGTGACTACAATCACCAGAGTATCGGAACTAGAAACACAAGAATATTCCTGAGGGAACTGTGACCACTACACCAGATCTGTATCTCGCCAAACGTAGACTCCCTCGGGAGTCCCTACTTATTGCCATCGTTTGTTGATTGTAGTAGAAGATCCGCTACAGATAAACGAGATTTCTGAGCCCTTGAACTAATATGGGTAATAGATCCTGGGGCTGGTGTGTGTACCTTCTTCACGAAGGCTACATGTTTCGAGGCGCGATAGTGGTGACGAGGGTAGTCGATGCGAGTGGTCTCGAGGAGTTGGACCTCAACGATTATAAAGTGATCTGGACGTGTTCTTTCTAGGTCTTATATCTATGTTCTAAAGACTCCTTCTTGTTTAATTCGTTATTTGAGGTCTGATTACGCTCCAGTCGACATCCCAATAAGATCCTACCATGCACCAGAACACGCAGCAAATAGAGGCCGGGGAGGCCGGGGAAGGCCGTTCCTGAGGGTACATATACCACCCCGAATCACCTGCCGTCCCAAGCCCCTTCTGTGACAACATTGACCATAGGTCGGTAATGCCCCTTCCTGAATCTGAGGGGCAATCAAACAATATCACTCGCATCACACGATATCACTCGCATCACATATCATCACTAGGCCCACCACCGCTCTCATTATCCTTATTTATTTATGAGAGCCACCACAATGGGGGAGTGGATCGCATGCAGAAACTCCGCACGGTCTTAATATGAGATCCCCTTGCACCGCGCACCACAGTCTAGTTCCACCTCTTGCCGCGGTGTCATCACATATACTTCCTCCGGGAACCTGTCAGCAATATGTCCGCCTAATCCGACACAACCCAGTCCTCTGTATATATATGCCGTCACACCAGGAACACCCATAGGCGCCTGCGATGGCCGCCCGCAGCGCGCCCTTCTGGTATATTAGACCACGACAGCGCTCCCGGTTATATCACCAGATAAGGCCAACCTACGAGTATCTGAATAGCGAGGTATGGCATAACGGCACTATGCGCTCCCTGTCTTTGCACCGCGACTGTTCCACGAGCTGCCGTACTGTTAGATTGATGAACATGGTAGACACAGCGGCACACCATCACCGCCTCCGTTTAGTGTAGTGCACGAGAAGAGCCGGCTCGAGCAGGCGTAAGTAGCCGCCCTTACAAGTCGAGTTGGCCCGGGCTTTTTCCGCTGCTCGACTTGAAAAGCTCGAGCTTTTTGGGTTTTGGTTTAATCACAGTAAAAATGCGAACAATATCTTGGGAATTTATTTTGTTGCAATGTTGAACCCTAACCCTATGTACATATATCCCATCAACGAGGTTTTGATTGACTTCGACGACTGATATCTGAGACTGCTAAGAAACTCGAGTGGCTCGAGCTGTACATGAGTATTTCTAAGTAGCTGTTACTATCAGCCGATTTAAGCATTTAATCTTGCTCGTCTCGAGCCGGCTCGTGGACCACACTACCTCCGTTGCGTCATCACCCGTCGCTCTAATACACTCTCCCACCACTGCCGACCCCGCTTTCTGTGCCTGTTCGCACCATCAAACCCGCACTCTTTCAAAGTCCAGAGTTTGGATCACCTCCGGCGCGTATTCGGCTCGTTACGGATCGCTGAAGGAGCCGCAGTTCAGTGGGGTCGCGTAGGTGGGGCCCTTGTCGGCCTCAACGTCGCTTCTGTACGCGGGGGGGGGGGGGGGGTGTGGTATCACGAGAGCGCTTTTCGGGCTGTACCTGTGCGACGGCTGGTAGGGTTGGTGCGGCCAGGGTTCTAAATTTGAGCGGTGGAGTCGGAGGTCGGGAATTGGATCCTGCAGCGAGGGGGTGGGGGATGTCGATTTGTGGGGTGCGGTATATATGTACTTTATCGCAAGTACATATCTAGCACAGGCGCTCGCTACTGATTGCGTAGTCGCATCTCGCTAGACAATACCTAAGAGAAGAATGGTGTAAAATATTTTACGTAGCCGGAACAATTCACCCCCTCCGGAGCAATTAATCTACAAGCACTCCCGATGCGCCAAGAATAATACCATCAGACGCTGATGAACATCCACTAGTTGAAAGGTTTATGTAGTTTTACGAGCAGCCCGCTTTTGTTGGGCGGTGTGAGGGGGGTGGGTATGTGTACACCCATCACGAGAGGTAGCAGTAACTCTAGCCTATCCTATATATATATGTACTTTTTCTCCAATTAAGCCAGTGCCTAGGGGGCCCATCTCGATCCGGTCGGGGGGATAAATTCTGGCGCTATTTATCCGAAGGCTGGCCTCGCCGGAGGGTGTTAGTTATGTTGGCTCGAGAAGGGTGAACAGGACTTTTATTATTATATCATTTCTTCACTGGGGAAGTGATGCAGGCGAGATACACCATGTCCTGCCACCATTCACGGAGAGGGTATATTATAATTTATAAAGCTCTCCGCTCTGCGCGCTGGGGCGTGCACAGTGACGGGTAATTGATCCGGCACTGTGTATATCTGGCCTACCTGGCATTTTGCCTGCGACTTGGGAGGCGATTCCGCAATTACTTTTTGAAATGGGAATTGCGAGGTGCGCTCACAGCGGGGGGGGCTTCCTAGTCCAGCTGACAAGAGTTGCGGATAGTACTGGCCTATGGCGCGTCGTAAAGATGCACCAGCTTGGTTCGATGCATGTCAAGGTGCGCGCGGGGGTTAGCAAAGCGGGAGTGCGAGAGTAACTTGCCATGCGCTCCTCGGGCTGATGGAGCATGATGTACTCATTGGATTAGTATGAAGCTTAATTAACCTTTATCCTATCGAACTCCCCTGGGGGGGTAACTGGTAACCGTTAACGTTGGGGTATGTAGCAAGTTTATTTAGGGCCCCGTTTGGACAGTCTGAAAAACGCGATTATTAACGATAATCCGACGGATTATAGAGTTTTGGATTATTGTAATAAGTAGAGGTGTTCGGGGGAATAAATAATCTATAATCTCTAACATCTGCTCATTCAGATAATCTGCCAAGGAAGTGATTAGCTCGAGAGGTGATTATTTTTCTCTTTCTTCGCTTCAACGACACTGAGCTCCTCAACTATGACAATTACAACATTACCATGTATGGAGCCGTAAATGAGTCAAAGTAATTTCACCGACGGTGGTGAATTATACCACCGGTGGTAGAAGCACCAAATTTCAGTCCTTGTTCCAGTTTAAATGCTGACTTTCAGTCCTTATTCTGCATTCTCATTAATACCAACAGTTTACACCGGTGGTAAAATGGCCTACCACCGGTGGTGAAATTCCCACCCGTGGGCAATGTTCATATATACTGGCACTATATAGACCCTTTTGGCGAAAAGGTCTGTGCTATTTCCCATTCTGAGGTATAAATGCTGGTATTATTTTCACCACCGGTGGTGAAGTCACTTTTGACACGTTTACCGCACCATATGCGATGTACATACTGCTATGAGGTTATCCACAAGTTCTGCTTATTTGAATTATTCCACGCACTTATTGATATTCGACACTTTGGAATAATCCATCAATATAATCCGAGCCGGTCCGAACGGGCCCTTGGTTTAGCTATCGCTATTCTAACAATTAAAAATTAAAGCCCCCTTTTCCAGAATACTTCATTCGACCGACTGCAGTTCGAAGCATCCTCACCGCTCTCTTGGGTCGAACAACGTAACGTACCCGGCGCCGGCGGTGATTATAGCTCTGTAAGCGCGATCTGCAACCTATCAGACGAGTGCATACTATACCTCCATGTCAAAAATCCTGGGACAAGCCCCGTAGCAACTCGTGGTTGCGTTGTCCCAGGACTTTTGAACAAGAACTATACATACAGTGCACGAGCATCAACTGCTAGGCCTGATGGTTGGCGACTTAATCCACCCCCGATTAGCAGCACTACTTGAAGAGAAAAGAAAGCAAGAGCTGCCTCCTCCAGACCATACTACCCTGGAGAGGCGCGAGACACCGGTCCCCCTCCCCCGGCCCGCACTCCTACACCACCGTTGGTTAGAGTTACACTATTACCAAGACTTTCGGGTAAAGCGCATGGCCATGGAGGCTAAAGCGTGGAAGGAGGGGAATGGGGACGAGCAATACACGGTGAAGCAATGGGCATGGTTTTTTTTCTTTTGTTTAATTCGTACACACATGCAGCCTAATGGCTATGGCGACACACTATTTTATCCCCAGAACAACCCCCCTCCGCCGTCATGGTTCAAACACAGACAAGAGGCGATACTGATATTGTCAATCCCGGGAAGACATCTGCGAGTATCAGACATGGAGGACTTTGCAACCAGAAAAGGGTGCCTATAGCAGTACAGGGAAGCCATTAAATGCCACAGGATATCCCCGGATGAAAAAAGGCTTATTGAGGAGAAATTGTGTGGATACGAGGAGGAAGGGAGTTTGGGTAGTTTTTCGGATAAGAAATTGCTAAAGGAGCTTGCCTGGTGAATGATGAGGCTCGAGACAGTGAGCGCGCCAGGTCGGTTAGTGTTGAAGATGAGACATGGGTAGCTTTCCTTTCTTTTCCTTCTGTTGAGTTGGCGGTGGAGGGAGCACGTTGTGGCCATAGAATAGTGCGTCGCCATAGCCGTGAGGCTGCATGCGTGTATAAACTAAACAAAAAAAAAAGGAAAAAATCGTGACTTATTCCCTCCGCGGCGTGGTCGAGTGATAGGTGATGATGCATCACCGAGTTGATATCCCTTGGAGACCATAGGCAGAGATACAATGGGGCTTGCATCAGCGACAGTGGAGGTTAGGGTTAAGAGGTGGCGCAATAAGATGAAGTATACAGAATAGCCCTGTATTATTGTTGGAGGAAGATGGGAAGTTCCGCTCCGCGTGTTATAATATGTATTAACTGTCTAGTAGCCCGTCTTGCCACCTAACTAATGAGAACATCACGATCACGCTCTCTCATACAGATGGTGTGATATACCCGGCATCTCTAGGCAGCCGATATAAAAAGATCATAAATGGTTTCACTAGAATCAAGCATTGGAGTAGACATATATTACAAGCCTTAATAAGGATACCACCATCACCGCCCCTTCTTATTTTCCCCATCCGCCAACAACCGAAGAGCTTCTGGCATCTCTCTGCTATATACCGTAACCGATACTATCGAGGTCTGGTACCTGGCTGTAGTGCAATGACAGGTTATATCCCATGCATCTTTAATATCGCAAGGAAAACAATCATGGAATGAGTCCCTTTTCCGCCTAAACTGTGTGTTGGGTAATGTGTGTATGGAAAGTGACTAGCTGTGGAAATGAATTAAATTACTATGTAGAAAGGCACCCAGAAACGAACCCTAAGCTCAAATGGACACATTTATTGACCATATATTTAGAGATATCCGCAGCAAAATGTATTGTACACTTATATAAATAGAATATAAACTTCCTGTGGCTAATGAGGTGAGTGAGGGGCCTGTCAACCGTGCCTCCCGAAACATTTATTTTCAGAGCGTCAAACGCCGGATTTGACACTTAATGGTTGCTCTCTAGTGCTGTGAATTAATCGCACCCCCGGCCTGTAGCATGCAGAGCTCGAGTACGGTAGCTAGAGGTTGGCTTAGGTTATCGCACGGTCGCGGAGCCTCGCAGGGCCTCACTAGAAGCGTATGTAAATTCGGATGCGGAGCCTGTGTAGCTCCGGTGCGGCGGTGGTGGGATGAACACTTGCCTTCCGCACTACACTTGTAATTTATGAAGAAAGTGGAACTTCAAAGCCCTGATTTTGTTTTCACGGCTATATGCCCTTCGTACTTTCTTTGTGGGTTTTGAGATTGAGCAATCAAGTAGCATTCACTATCTAATAGGTTTCGGTTTTGGACCAGGTTTCCCCCCCTTTTCGAACGGGGATCAACTCATGGTTGGATATCGTGAGTTGGTTGTTGCTGAGGCTAGGAAATGCAAATGTTCTTCAAGCTTCAGCCGCAAATCTAGCCCTTGGCAATAGTAAAATGCTCACCCCCCAGAAAAAGTAAATTTAGTGTGGCTTACTAACAGATCTTGTCAATATCTCTCTTATCAAATAATTAATCTCCGATCCAAATTTAATTCCTCTGTTATATGGTTGCGGACTCCTGTAACCGAAGGACATTTGATCCCAACACTTGGAGGGTGATGGCTTTCCAACCACAATCAATGCCTACAATCATTTTATCTCTGCTAACGATGCCTCAGCCCCCGCTCTGCATGACAGAGTCAAATTAGTTTATCACTTATGGTTGTGGAGTTATTTAACTTCTGAAATTTGGGTTTTTGGTAGAAGACTAAATGAATGTCCCCGAAAGTTGCTTATTTAGGCAATAGTTCTAGAGCGTTGGGCATTTTAGTACCCGATTAAGTAATTATCGGCTACCGCTTACTATCATTGATATGTCTTGGCATAAAAGAGCATATATCGGCAACATAAGTGCCAAGTCATTACTTGATTAGGAAAGTGATAGCAAAAAACACCAATGTCGCACCTTCTCTGGATAGAGGTGTCCGCAACCATAAGAGGTCAACATCGGATAAACAGCCATGTCCTGAACCCTAACCCTTGCATCGTCACTATTTAGGCCCTCCACAACGGCCAAGGTCCCAGGCCCCCACACTCATCACCATTCTTCATCCCTATTAAAGCTTCAATCAGTTTACTATGATACCCTTCATTCCGATGCTTTTAGTCGTGGCCGGCCTAGCGGTGGCGATGCTCACGCTGATTATAGCCAGCTTTTTCGCCGCCGTCTCTGCCGCTGTCGTCACTGCCGCCGCCGTCGCTGCCGCCGTCGCTGCCGTCGCTGCCGCCGTCGCTGCCGCCGTCGCTGCCGTCGTCTCTGCCGTCGTCTCTGCCGCCGTCTCTGCCGCCATCTCTGCCGCCGTCGCCGTCGCCGTCGCTGTTGCGCTATTCTTTGTCAAATATGTTCTACCCATGGTACCAAGCATGATTGCGTGCTTGTTGCAGCGCGGGAGGGATACGGCTAAAGAGGTGGAGGAGGAGAAGGAGGAGGAGGAGGGCAGCAGACGCCTCAACCAAACAGGGCTGATATCAACAATGGGTGCTGGTACGCTCCAAATAACGGAGCGGTCTTCTTACCATATCGCGGCGACCGGGCACGAAAGCAGCGCAACTTCTCTGTTATTGGCCGGGTTAGGTGACCGCGGCGCTCAGATGAAGGATGTCAGCGAAATAGAGAGAGTCTTCCGGAGTTGATTTCAGTAGAGTTATAGGCTGGGCTCTGTATATATCGGCATGCTTGACAGTGGGCTAATATTATGCTGGGACCAACTATCACTTGGAATAGTCGTGGGGGCAATGCGGGAAGGGATCATGACGATTATGAGATATTGAAGAAGGAAAACATCCGGCGGGAGGGGAATATTTGGCACCAGAGGAAAGGGAGGGGATAGAACACAAGTTGTTTCCAAGTAGTTACTCTTCTTTCATTTGTTGAGATGGCGGAGGATGTATGGGAGCTTTGGGGTTTCTTGGCCATAGTTTTTGCTTCCGACAGAATTCAAAGGATGAAGCCAGTGTAAAAACCTTTGATGAGTGACAATTATAAAGCTGCAAGATTAGCATTCTATTTAGAATAACATCAAGGCCGGCGTGATATCAGGTCACAGATGAATAATATTTCGAAACCAGCAACTTACACTCACCGCAGGCAACAAGGGTATTGAGAAGACCGGGCGGGGCATATATTGATCGCAATATGGGCCGAGGGTCTCAGAGGGGTGCTAGCGTCATGATTGGAGGTGCTATCATCTATGGGCATAATATACAACTACAGGGAGGTGGTGGTAGAGGGTAGAGGGGTGGCTTGTAGAGGAAATGGGGCAGTTAACCTTAGGGCTTATCATTACTGACTGGTTCTGGGCTTGGGGTATATCTTTTGTATATATCTCTTTTTCTTTTCTGTGGGGAGGCGGGGTTGGGGGTACCTCTCTGGACCGCCCGTAGACCCGAGTCGGCGTTACGCCTCATTTTTGTGTTGAGCTGCGCTTCAAAGGTGGAGGCTCTTGTTCCCTCGCGGGGGTTCCGAGTTCGTTCCCACCCTTCTGATTCCTCTGCACTGATCCGGAATGCCGATGTGGGATCGTGGTTTACCGCGGATTTGTTTGGGGCCCCCCTTATAGAATTGGCGTTGGTAGATATTTTTAATAGAGTTGACCACCAGCCCTTCAATTTTAATATAGAATATTGCCAAGCAGGGTCCACCCACAGGCCTTGAACTGTACCTCTATGTCTGTTACCTATACTGAGCCCAGAAACCTTTATTTTTATATGCAGAGTGAGAACTGGACATGATTCTAAGGCTGGGTATATCCCTTATGTTATTTCTTAATAACCCTAACCCTACCAGAGTATCTGACTCCTTCTCAACTGGACGTGAGTTTATAACCGGTTTATAACCGGTTTATAACCGTGTTTCTTACTCCCAGTATCCTCCCCTTGTATATTTGACGTTGTGGCTGCGGACACGTGACTATGGATTTTTGGAGGAGGTTTTATAGGATCTAGATTAGGAAGGAAAAGGTTTTGATGTTTTCACTAAATCACGATAATCACAGGGCCCAAACTATTGTTTGAACTGATGAAACGTGAAACCGTGATATTATTGATGATGAGAAAGAAAGAGAGACAAAGGAAACGAAACAACACCACGATGCCACGTGATCGCCAAGGCGCCAAGGCGCGCTAACCTATAGCCGCGCTCCTGCCCTCGCTTACATCAATGGGTTGCCTAATCTTTGCCCCACAACGTGGCCATAGTTCTGAAGACTTTCCCCTACCCGTGTCCTGAACCCTAACCCTTACATCGTCATCACTTAGGCCCCCTACCATTAACAGCCAAGGCCCCAGGCCCCCGCACTCTTCATCCTTATTAAAGCTTCAATCAGTTCACTATGATACCCTGCATTTTTATGCTTATAGTCGTCGTGGCCGGCCTAGCGGCGCTGATGCTCACGCTGATTATGGCCAGCCTTTTCGCCGTCGTCTCTGCCGCCGTCGTCACTGTCGCGCTAATCTTTAGTGCCAAATATGTTCTACGCATGGTACCAGGCATAATTGGGTTCTTGTTGCAGCGCGGGAGGGATACGGCCAAGGAGGAGAGTGACTGCGTAGTGTGCTGTGTGCGCGCAGCGGATACACTGGTGATGCCGTGTAGACATCTCGCATGTGCAGTGAGTTTAGAAATCCCGGAAGTCTCCGTGGGCGGTCGTTAAGTTTTTTTTGAATTAGGCTTGTAGCGCTAAGACGAGAGTTGGAAGTTCTGGGCCTGAGGGAAAGTGCCCGCTTTGTAGTGTCCGTATTGTGGAACAGGTGGGATCTCGAGAGCCACTTTGAGGATTGATTTATGCAGGGTTTGCTGACCACGAGGTGGAACAGATAAGAGCCCTCCGGACTTGATTTCAGTAGAAACACAGGCTGGGTCCTGTATATATCAACCTGCTTGACAGAGGTCGAATATGATGCCTGGACCAACTATCATTTGGAATAGCCGTGGGGAAATGCGGGAAGGGTATCATGACGATTATAAAATACTGAAGAAGACTTACGGCGGGAGGGAGATATTCGGCACTAGAGGAAAGGGAGGAGAAAGGGAGAGAACCCAAGTTGCACTTAAGTAGTTACTCTTCTTTCATTTGTTGAGATGGCGGAGGGTGTATGGTGGTCTCGGGGTTTCTTAGCCATATTTCTTCTGATAGAATTTAAAGGAACAATCTAACGTAAAACCTTTGATGAGTGACAATCATAAAGCTGAAACATTAGTATTTTATTTAGAATATCACATCAAGGCTGGCGTGATATCATGTCACAGATGAATAATGTTTCGAAACCAGCAACCTGCACTCACAACAGGCAACAATTACGAGGTGTTAAGAAGACCGGGTGAGGCATATGGTGACCGCAATATCGACCGAAAATCATGGAAGGGTGCTAGCATCATGACTTATATCCCCTAAATACTAAGATTCAGTTGGTGAAAATGAATGGCGTCTCCTTATCAGGACGGGTATAATACATATCTTGACCTACGAGTTATCAATTTCTGCTAGCATCGCCGTATTATTCCGCAAATTCTAGGTAAAACCGGAAATGTCAAAAGCAGGTGAACAACATTTGAGAGGAGGGGAAAGGCCAGTAGACGCAAGACAGGATAAGCAGAAAATAAACAGCAGATCTGCAGTTAGTGTTGAGAGAGGAAGTACTCTTAGGGGCTGAGATAATTGAGAAGGATCGCGAGAGTGGATGGTTGGAAAGCCAGGCACTGCAGGGCCGGAACCTTAGGACTGAGGTGGCGGAGTGGGTTGAGCGGTCACATTGGTAGGAGGTGTAGGTTGCGGTCTGGCGGCGGGATGCCGAATTCGAGCTGGTAGGGGAGGCAGGTTAGCTCAGGCCGTGGGGTGGGGGGTGTTGCTTACTCACCAATATGGGGCGGTGCTGGTGCGCGAACGGGGTATTTATTGTATATCGATAACTTGTCCCCTACTTTTTTTCCTTCCCTTTTTTTCCTCTTTTTTTTAAAAAAATCAGGCAAGCTTATTTCTGGGCTAAACTGCTTGTTGCATGCAGTCTTGGACTCTGGCATAAAAACACAAAACACAAACATGCATCCCCAAAAACACAAAACAAAACCCCAAAACAAACAAAAGAAATCAAACCCAAGAATCGTATAGTAGAAAAATTAGCCCGATATACTCCCGTACGTAGTGCCTGAACCCAAATGCCGTTGATCAACCTCAATTAAGTAACATTTGGTCGTAAAGAATCAAGTAATTATAAGCGGCATTTTGATTTTGGCAGAGTGAGTAATAACACTTCAGTCATGAAGTATGCAATGATGTACCCAAGGTGTTGGAACCTCTCTACCATATCTATACACTAAGCATATAACTGATGAAGAGTATCTGCACACTCATGTTCCGTTGGATAAGACCAGTCTCTCTTTGCAGGTTCGCAGCGTGAGCCACACCATTTTTCTGTGGCTTATGCCGTGAACCCGTAAGAACAGACGGGTCTTTTCCAATGGACCTTTGCGGTAAAGCTAACTCCCGTGGCCATAAAACCACCGAATGTGCATTACACTCTAAGTACATGAATACATACATATATTCCTGACCTTAATTTGTGAGTCTTTTCCGAACCCTAACCCTGGCTTGAATTTTGTAATATCAAGCTTCACTGTGGAAACAAGCCAAAAGGTCTCGAGATAGGTATCTATGACCAATCCTCACGTCCCGTCTTTCTGTCCCCGGTCAGGTTTTGTCTTGTTTTGCAAAGATAACCTGTCCCGTGTCCACCACTTTCTACCGGTGCCAAATGTGGCGTCTTTCGATATCTCGTCTGCACAACCTCTTTGCGTAAAGTGTCTAGACCGCTGGCATCACCCCAGCAATAGTTTGGCTTACCGGGCTGGGCGCACAGTACAGTAGCAGTAGCAGTAGCAGTAGCAGTACCAATGGCGACACTACTCGGAGTCAGTTGCTCGGAATGGCTTAGTGGGGGTCAATTTGGCTGCAACGATATCCGACTAAATTGACGCACGCGTAGCACTTACAGCGGGAATAATCTTCCACGGTTTTACGCGCTGGGTGGCGAGGATTGGTGACGACGATAGAAGGTGATGGGGAAGCACACCCGCGAAAGGCGAGCGCGGGGGGCCATTCATTATACCTCCGGAAGATCCGCGCATCGTCCACAAGAAGGGGGGAATAGATAGCATGGTTTAGAGCGGAAGAGGCGGTTTTAATGCCAGAAAGCTCCAAAGAGCGCCGCCGAAGCTAGCCCGCAGAACATCGTGGCGGTACGATGGAAATAAAGGTATATTTATACCGGCCCGCGTTCCCATCTGGAGGGTCACGGGCGCAGGGATGGGAGGCTCCGAGAGTTTGTGCAGCCGTGGACATGGGTAGACTATGTGTGTGTGTTGAAGTTATTGCAGATCAATACCCCTCCATCACGGTCATGGTTTATCACTCGATGCCGGACCTCGCCAATTCTGCCCAACATATTTTTCTTTTTTATATTTTTCTTTAATTATTTCTGCCTAACCTATTAACTGTGTTATTTATTGATCTGTTTATTTTGCTCAATTTATTACATACTTAATTGTGTGCGGCCTAGTTTTCCACACCAAGAACGCCCCCTCCCCACCACCGGCCCAAAGAAAGGAAATAACAGAAAGGTGACTTAGCAACAGGAGTGTACATCCTTGTTCCTTTAGCCCCTAAGTTCAAACACTTGAAAGCTTCCATATCCATAGTCATACCCTCTCCTTCGCTCTGTATAAGTTTGATAATCTGCGTTTTTGACTCCTTGCTAGTTCCCGGGATCATAGGTTGACTGCCCACCACTGATTAGCCCCTCCAAACCTATATATATCGGTGGTCGCGTAATTTAGTAGAATTAGTTCTTTTCCCACCAAAGATTGCTACCGTGTTGTCTTTTTATTTTGGTGTGTGGGCCATGTTGCCTACTCTCCGGAAAGCACTTGGTCACTAGAAAGTTTTCCGGAATGGAGATGTGGTTTCCGGAAAACGCTAGATCGAAGTACCACTACTGATTGCCCCCCCGAACGAGAGTAAAAGTATCACGGGTGATAAATTAGTAGGAACCTTTGGAACGGGGGTGGGGTATGTAACTTCCGGACACATGTGTCCTGACACCACTTGGGCATTGTGAAAGGTCACACTAGGGGGAATCTAATCAAGCCTTAGTAGTGGTTTAGTAAATGGTTTTAATTTTATTACTATGTGCGTTGGCTCCGCCTGCGAGGTACACACCGTGCCACCGTGGACCGGACCACGGCGGGAGTGTATGGCTGGATGACATCCGGGATCCCCCCTACGCGCACCTATTTGTCACGCTTTCCGAGAGGGGGCCTCAGGTGGTGCTGTACCTTCGCCTCCAGTGGTAATAGATGGTGAAGCTTCCGATCAGTTCTGATCGGTCTTTATTGTAGCGTAACACCCGCGTGTGAACAAAGATGAGGGCTCCTACCAGCGGGACAGCCCGGGACAAAGCATCTGGGGGGGCGGCAATGTGATATATTACTTAGCTGGCTGGTTGGTTGAAATTCGCTGAGGTCTTCTCCACCAAATTTTGCATATTGACGTCCAAATCCTCCCTCTGGTTGGCTCCTACTCCTGCTGCAGCGCAACGAATTTTCTCAATTAATGCTGTAGTGTTTGCGTACCTTGCAACTAGCAATGGCCGGCTCGCGACTGCAAGTTGATCCAGTAATAGGGAACAGCGACAGAGTCTAGGGAACAGCTACAGTATAGGGAACAGCGGTAAAGTATCTGATAACTCGTCAGGCCAAATTACAATCCGAGATACCTAAACCAAAAATGGTTAGGCAGGCTGGTTGCCAGTATCAAAAAAAGATCCGGGAGATCATGGAAAAGCCGTTGAAGTGAAAAAAGAACTCAAGGAGGCCACGGGGGGCCCAGAAACCCGAGAAACATAGCTAAGAAATACAGAAGAGAAAAGAAAGGAGTGATTATTAAACATACACATATGTGATTGTTACTATTAACTGTGAAATATAGGGAAGCATTCCTTACAAAGCGCTACATTACACTGCTTACAGCCAAAACTGATACTTTTTACCCATTTGATATTTTTGTCTGGATTAATCTTGCGGTTCCAGTTACAAAGAATACACCTATTGTATGTAGGACGACTCTCTAATATATTTTGATCTAAGCAATGATAGGAGATAGGAATAGGATTCTGTAAGGACGGTCTTGACTTTCTTTTTGCAGGTTGACGCATTTGCATAAGTTGATTTTTGCCGGCAATGATGAGCGATCTGGCTAGCAATTTCCGGAGAAATTTGTGGGTCTTAATCTTCGTGGTTGAAGGAATAATGCGGTACATTTTATAGGTGTTTACATTTGTCGTATGGTGCGGCGCGTCTTAAAGGTGACATGCCGGTATCTCAGCTGGAACAATCATAGCCACTCCGGTTGCTTGTTAACCAATAAGAGCCTTAGATTCCAGCCATGTTATGGCTGAAAACTATATCTTGGCTGCAAGTCTGTGATGTAGGGGGTATAAATGGGTATAATACTGTTCCACTCCACCAGGTCTTGGCGCTTTTTACATACAAAAATAGGTAAATGGCATCTCTTATAACTTTTTCAACAGACAAGATATCAAAAATCTAACACACAAAAGTCTTCATCATACCTATATCTACAATTCTGTGTGTTAGATTTTTGATATTTTGCTTTGTTGAAAAGTTCTAAGCGATGCAACTTTTGTCACCTTTACGCCGCGCCGCACCATATCCAGAAGCCAAAAAAAATATTGATACCAGGTCCGGGAAGCCTTTTGTTGGGTAGAATAATAGCTGCGCAGTTGATCAGCTATGTCGACACCTCCCATATTGAAGTTATATTCATCGATAAAAACTGGTATTGGTAATTCTTTTCTAACTTTATCTCCAAACATATGTCTGGCCATATGCCCGTTGGTACTGGTCAATTTGGGACGGCGGCGAAGACGAACAACTGTCTGGAACACGTCATGAATGGAGGTCATAAAGAAAACTGAGTTGTTATCCTGCCAAACTAGACAGCATATACCCTCAACAATGGCGCCACTCAGATATCCCCAGGGCAATAAGGATTTTGCCCTTTCTTTCTCTATCTTCAAACACTCTGGAAACCCATTTGCATCGACTCTAGTAGTACCCGCAGCTCCAATACTCAAGTTCCGTAGCTTGACAAAAAGAGGAATATTTGTAAACAAATTATCCATATAGATATCAAATCTATGCGATGTGAAACAAAGTGTACGACTCACAAGTAAGATCTGTTACTGCTGGTACCAACATTTCTTAAATTCTGAGTAGAGAAAAGAATATGTTTAGCCTTTATAAGATAGCGCCCATACTTTATAACCTTGTTTGATAGGCTTGTTCCTAATTTTGATTGTATGCTTGCTTCTACCTAAGAATTTGATCATCATTTCATCAATACTAACTTTCGTTCCCGGTATAAAGTATTTTGGAAGGTATCGCGAAGTTTGGACGAGAGTAGTTCCACCTTTTTATACCATTCTTTGCTTGAAAAAGTAGGTAGGGTAGAGTCTGATACATGAAAATATCGTTTAAGTTGTTCATATCGTACAAGGCCCATCGAGTTTTTTGCTAAGTGCCGTAATGTTGACTTGTTCACAGAAAAACCACTTGAGTTCCTTTCCTGCCATATCTGATACCGTGTTTTCACCCTTCGTTGTTGAGTGCTATCATCATCTTTTTGCTAGCAGTCACGATACTTCTGCGCGCTACGAACGGAGCATAATTTTGCAGAAGCGCCTGCGCTCACAACCGGCAGAAACGGCAGACTTAACCGGTGAAAGTAGTAAATCCGACGTAATTACGCGAGCCTGCAGGCAGATAATGCAAAGACAACAAGTAGATATGCTTCAACTTCTTCGCACATACGCAGGGGTTAACGCGACTACGATGAACAAGACGTCAAGACTATAACTAAACGGGGACTAGAGTAGAACGGGGACTATGGCGGGTAAGGCCACGCGCTCAGACGACGCCGTCGCCAAAGATATATGACGATTGTATAATTCCTAGCGATAACAAGACTAAAGACAAACGAGACGAGAGACCCTTGATAGTAGGGTGGATAACAGGAAGACGAAGTAGGAAAGAAAGAGAAAGAAAAGGAACAAAGGAGAAACCCATAACCGCCTATATATACTAGTCCTCATCCCTGCAACAACATGACTCATAACCCGTGTAACAGAAACCCATAGAAAACTCCGAACCCATACCTCAATATCCTTCCTTCCTTAGCAGTCCTTGGTACGCCGTGATAGCGTGTCAATCACATATAAATCCAAAGACCGGTCAGAATCATAATTTTTCCGGCGGTGTAGCTCCTCCATGACCGCTGTAGCTTATTGGGATACATTTCTGCAAATGAAGCTTGTTTAATAGCTGCATATTTATTGGTATAATCGGCTAATTCCTGGAACACTTCGTTGGTGAAGAAAAGATTTGAAAAAAGTGAATACGGGTCTCGTTTGCACCCCTCTGGGAGAAGGACACTTGGATTATGAGGCTCGAAATCTGACCGGAAGGGTTCAAACTGTGGTAGCGAGGGAGAGTATTGGCTGCTACACGTGTTTTTGTTTTTTTCCTGCTCCTTGGTTCTGGATTGTTGCTATTCAGGGTACTATCTGATAGTTCGGACTCGGAAAGGGCTTTTCTTTTGGTTGACATCGTTCAAGTTGACAAAGGTCCACAGTCTCGTAAGATTTGATTCAGCTACATAGCTCTGGCGATGAGCTGTGAGGCTGCAACACTAACTATATGTGGTTTAGGTGTCTCGTTGCAATTCGGCCTGACGAGTTATCAGATAGAAACAGCGGGGGGATTAAACTTCAGATTTGATGTGTCGTGCTTAGTCAACTATATAAGAAGTGGCGCTAACCCTCTGTCTAAGTATTTAACTCTTGGCGGTGCTTAGTCAAGTCTCATTAATCCCTGCCACTTCACCAACCAAACCACCATCGAGATGTCACACTTTCATATTTTCCGAGACATAGGGTATCGCATTAATTCGTCTCAGCGGACACGCATATTACGTTGAAGTTACTTGCTCTGGTCATTTGTCTTATAAACGCCTCTCTAATCTTGCTGTAAAAGGCAACTTTGACGACTGTGTAACCCTCCGCTGAGACGAATTACTGCGGTACTATAGTGGTATATACTCGTCTACCAGGGTAAGAACCAGAAAATGCGAATGGATTATTTGTATAGCAGAATGATGCCACTCCATACAAACAATCCTTGACTTTGTCACTCGCATTTTCTGGTTCTTATGCTGGTAGACGAGTAGATTTCAGGGTCGATCTCCCGCCTCGCTTACCCTGGGGATGTCACTTCTTGGCGTTCAGGGTGCGGAATGATGATACTCGGTCAGGTCTACAGCGGGAGGATGATCTATGGAAAAGCGGCGGGGCGGAGTTGTATGCTGAGATACCATATAATTATTGTTTCTATAGATCATTCCTATCGCTGTACTACGGGTGTGGTGGTAAGTCTGGCGACACTGGCCGTAGTTGCAACAGTTCTTACTGTAGCCAGACTTACCCCTACACCCGTAGCGCGTGCGGGATTGGCTATCTCCGGCCAGGGACTACCTGGTTGATCAAAGTTCGTGTCTGCTAATGATAACTATGACCCCATGCAGAGCCACTCTCCCGGGTGATGGCGGTAATGGGGGAAGTGGTGGTTCTGCTAATGCCAACTACTTGCACCTAGGTTCTTACTCGTGGTGTCACTTTTATTTGTCTATTTACATGGTGGAGTATGTACTTATGTCTGCCCACAGATACGAGCACAGGTTACAAGTGGCTGTCAATGCCGACCCCCTAGCTATAATAGAGGATCGAAACTTGCACCACTGGTTATTCCATAAGGGAGATACATGTAACAAAAGCTATCAGCGCCTTCTGCCTGTCGGCATTTTACCGACAGCTTTACATGGTTCCGGGAAGCTACCCTAACCCTAACCCTGATTCGTATACAGCCACCTTTGGAACAACGTATAACGACACAGCAACATCTACTGAGCTAGGAAGGTCAAACGGGGACACTCTGACTTATCTCAAGTGATGTGATCGGCTGTTGCGGCACGTCGTTGCTCCCGGAGTACATGGTGTTCGTACCGTCTTCCCCGCAATTATTGATGTAAAAAAACTGTCCTCTGGACTCCAGAGTACTGCACTCGTTGCCAGAGGCCTGCTGCGCAGTCTATGTAAGTACCTATTTACACTTGCATGAAACAGGTCGATCGGTGTTTTTTTTTTTTGGGGGGGGGGGGGGGGGATCCGTTGACTGCAGCAGGTCATGTTTTATCTAGGTCAGGGCTAGCGGCGTTATAGGAAACAACGGCGCCTTAATCGACATATTATCAGGTTTACCCACCCTCGGTAGGTCCAAAAGGGGTGGTCAGCATCACATGTGGAAACTACGTTTGACATGAGCGTTTTCGTTGTTTGCATAGTCAGGTGCGCGGTTTAAACAAACATGTATTCCGACTACTCTCAGAGGTACGAATACCAGTAAGTACTATACCGCCCGTACGCATATCTGTATGAGGTGCGCCACACACCGTCTATCTTGATATCTATCTCACCCCCCCCCCCCATTAACCCCAGTTTAAACTGCACTAACCACAACCTGAACTAAATCGTATATTATCACTCGGTCCACGCCATACATGACATCGACCAACATACCCAACCGTGAACCTCGACCTGGGGAACCTATTCCAAGACACCGGGGATGAAGGTGATACTACATCTATATATAGTTGAACCACCACGCAACACACAACCACTCTCTCTCCAACTTCATCATATTATCACTCGTCCAACCATGGACCCTATGAAAGTGAGACTAGAGTGGGTAAAGGGGCATGCAGGAGTAAGAGGAAATGAGGAAGCCGATAAAGTAGCGAAAGAGGGCTTGGGGAAAAGAGGGATTGATAAAGACATTCGTATCACTCTACTACGCCAGGAAATGCATCGAAAATGGGTCTCAAAATGCATCATGAATTCTTGATATTAATATGAATCGGCGAATGCATCGGCGAATGCATCGGCATATGCATCGGCATATGCATCCCAGTCCTATTTGGCGACTTTCCAATCAGTAAATGGGTTTGTAAAAGGATTAGTAAATGTACATGACTTGGAAAAAAATATGATTCTGTGTGGGAATTGAACCTGAGTGCTTCCACTGGTGTATTGAGCATCTTGCCAGCTAGGCCATTAATTTATATAGTAGTGATATGATGATAGCTATCATCTAGCGAGTCTATGGCCTTTCCTGATACCTTTCCTGATACCTTTCCCAGGAAAGTTGTAATATGCATCATGAACACCGCTTAGGAGAGCCCTCGACAGGTAATGCATCCTCTGATACATTACCATGCTCGCTTCTGTATGGGCAATGTGTCGAAAATGCATCAAATGATGCATTTCCTGGCGTGGTAGAGTCATTCGCCTATATCGAAAGAGAATCAAGAGAAAAAGCTATTAGAGATTGGAACGAGGAATAGCTTGGAAGAAGGAATAAAGATAAGGCACTATGCGAACCGAAAGAACGCCACAAAATGAAGAGTAGAGAATTGAATTGGCGGAAGAGATGTATTCTCTCAAGATTACGAACCGGGCATATAATATGCAATAGGTACCTATACCAAATACGGAAACGAGAAAACCAAGAATGCGAATGCGAAGCGGAGAGTCAGGACGTTGAGCATATTCTTACAGAATGCGAGTATACAAATGGAGTGCGGGAGAAAGGAAAGAAGGATGAGTTGTTATATTTGTTGTGGAGCAAAGAGGGAGGTGAAAAGGCGGTAGAGATATGATCAGAGGAAGAAGTATGAAAGAGAAGGACAGAATGATGAGGCTAAATTGTTTGAGAAGGAGATGGGGTATGTGTAGGGAGGGTTGGAAAAGGAATAGGAAAAGAATGCAGTGGTTGATACGGTATACCTGACGAATGATGAGTCTCGAGAAATAGAGCGCGTCGAGGTAGGAAGCAGAGGGGAAGGGGATAGTAAAGAGTAGTGTGTGTTTTGTTTTGTGTGTTTTGAATTGTGTTTTGTTTTTGTTTTTGTTTGAGTGTGTTGTTCTGGGGAGGAAAATAGTACCCTGCCTTCCGGTGAGAGGGAAGGAAAGGTTTTGTCATAGCCTTCGGGCTGCATACATGTATGAGATATCAATCAATCAATCAACCATGGACCCTAGCCCTTCCCACCGCTATCATGGCCTCTCACTCGCCCCCTCGGCCATTCCCACCGGAGAGCCTTTCATCGACTACCTGCCAGGGATCTATCAAGTGCCCTCTGGCACCCTATGATCTTATTGTCCCCTATATTTAACGTACTGACTATGAGCCCGGCGCCTACCCTCCAATAATCTCGGATTATCACTCGGTCCGACTCAACTCCAGCCATTAGCCATACACCTATCACGTGAATCGCACGCGGAGCTCTTATGTAGGACGCGGGTAGTCACTACTCTCACTAACTTCATGTAAAGACTCAATCATACCACATTCTCAAACGACACGTATCGTAATCATTGAATGTCACACGCCGAGGTCCTAGCATACGCAATGTCGGCCACCTATATAATCCGCGATAATAGTAACGGCCGATATCTCCTCTAGTTACGCAACATCGTACTACGACTCCTACGTAACCTCGACCACCTCAATTACACCCCTCATCCACGGAAAATTGGTATAAATCACTTTTGGATATCAACTTTATTTACCGGTGACATTACGCATAACTGCTACATTATATGTGATAGGTGGGGTCTCATCAACCCACTCCACCTCCCTTTATAACACAAAAATTAACCAGCCTTGTGCTACGCGTTCCATTCCGCAGACAATATCAGGCCGCATTGTTGCATCTCCTAATGTTGCTTTCATAGGAATACCTCTAGTTGATTCTCGGAGTAAGAGGCCTGGCTTTATGCAAAAAAGAAAAGAGCAACACATGGGCGTGCCAGATTTGACGGTATTGATCGTGTCGTGTATTTTTTAATTGGCTTATTATCTAGACAGGTGCTTATCAATTCGTGGGTAATCCTGGCAACACCCACCATAAAGGATTTCCCCCCGAAGCCGGCCAGTAAGCAGACCAACGGGGCCGACCTACCAAGAACAGTATGATACTTGGAACAAAGCTAAAAATTAGGGAAATGGCTCGGAAGATTGAAGGCCGAGTTGTAGGATAGAGGTCGAAAAACTCCATGGCTTAGCATCCAATCACCATGTGTAAGCAGACTGCCCCAATATGTGTGGCAATAGAATTAGGATACGCCACCTCTGGCGTTCTGGTTGATATCTTCTTCAGCCACACCATAGGACTACATTGTAACTACTCTAAAAGCGCTAGGGAGCGGATCAAGAAATGGATCATTTTCCAAAGGGTATTTAGCCAGGAACATATCTGTGGAAACCGACCAAAGCCCACCGAGTGTTACCAAGTCACAGGCAAATGAATTAAATCAATTGAGAAAAAGGCATCAGGAAACGAACCCAAAGTGCAGATATACACCCTCCTATTCTCCTTTCCATTGGTTAGGACCGTAACTGTTCGCAAGGAGGGAGGATATGTGCAGCAATGATGAACACAAAAAGAAGACTTTAACCTGATCCTTTCCAAGTCCACTGTCTAAATTGAAGGATTATCGATTCAGCAATAAATGTTTATCAACCTTCTAAAATATATTCATATCATGACGAGGGTTTGATAGGTTCTGTCATTTTTTTTGACTAGGTCCGAAATCGCGAGGGATCAAAAATCCTTAATATGTATAGTTGTATATTTCAACGCTATAGAAATCCTCTCATTTCCTCTATCCATTTCCCAAAACATACGTTCTCAACGAAAAGGTCGTTATCTAGAAAATTTATTTTGGTGGAAAATGACGAAAAGCGAAGTCCATTAGAAATAAATCCAAAGATTCATATCTCAAATTTCCTTTGCAGAGAAAGGAATCGCCTGGTTTGTTTTCAGGGTTAGGGGAATCGATGATCCGTGATCTATGAGATTTATTACAATATGGGTCTCGATCCAATTTAAATTACATTGGAGTGACGGACATAAGCCTGTTGAAGGATCAGTTGTAGCTCTAACCTCCACAATGATATTCCTCCATCCTAGAGACCGAAGAACGCAGTAGTTCCTGTATACCAGGAATCATTAGTTGTCCGGTATTTCATTCTGGTCACGAATAGACATAGCGATGCGATATAAAGGGAGCGGAGGGTGATACGTAATGATGTTAGCAGGTGATACGTAATAAAGTTAGCGGTACGAGCCGACGGTCAAAAAAACCTGGTAGCACATCAAGCAACGGGCAACTCCCTAAATCCAAAATACCACTAATGAGTTTCATACCACCCCGCAATGGGCCCAATGGCCATTGGGCAACTGGTACCAGAATAAGAGTATTTACTTTACTTGAAAAGGGGCATTCACAAACTGAACTAACCTAACGGACTGGGATACCACATCAAACCATTTGTAACTGCAGCCAGAGCCATATCATTCTGGTGGTGATTATCACCCAATTGCTAACACTGACTTACAGAAGGTGATTTCTGGCACCTAATTATGATAATTATAGGTGACTGGGAGGGGGGAGGGCATTGCTGGAGGGAATTGGGGAAAGCAAGCAATCTTCATGTGTCACCACATAACATTCAATGTTCTTTAGCTCCAGAAGGTTCCCATCAATGCAAGGCGTACAAAAAGCCATTTTTTAGATATATAAATCAATAGGAAACAAGAGACTAGGTCAATGAATTTCTTTGTAAACCGGTAGATTTCTGGCATTCCCACATGTACTCTGATGACTACACCTACTCAGGTTACATTGTGGGTGGCAGGAATTCCTGACGATCAATATCAACAGAATTGATTTCAATATACTTTGAATAGTAGATAAGCATCTGTATATATATATGGAGTAATCTGTTACAATTGAAAATCAAATCTAATGTTGATGAATTGTATAGTTGGAAAAGTGATTGCCACTTATGAATTAACTCCTAGAACCTATCACATGGACCGTTAGAGACTCAAATATAGGTCTTTAAATTAAGACCTGACATAGGTCTTGCGGAGCTTGAATCTAAAGAGAGGACTACCATCCTGACTTAACCTCCTGCACCTCGCCTACCACCAAGGCGCCTTTGGAACAGAGTTGTTGGATAAGATCAGTCGATGTCAGAATTAGGATAACAGAATAGAAACAAGCTAAGGTGGTAGAATGTAAGCACTAGGAATGTTCGGGTATTCAATAGGGGGGCTTAACAGTTTAAGAAATGATACAGGCATCTCGGAAGTTTGCTGATTTCTATGAGTTTCGAGGGTTTGAGTTAGCGGTGAGGGAAATAACTGTACATATAGAGCTCCATCTTTCCTATATATTCATCTTACTAGGCAACGTATTCTTCTTGTTAGCAATACATATCTATGGCTCCGGTCTTTTGTCTTCTTCATTCTTAAATCTAAACTTAAATCTGAACCTAAACTCGAATAGGTATTCAAACCTGTCACAACTCTGATGTATCCCAAGTCAAACCTGCCCTATCTCATTCTCCTTCCTGAACCCGACTTAAACCTGTAAAGGGATATCTCGAAGAGAGTCACTTGAGATAAGGCTTTTGCTAAGCAATAGTTCTGTAGCGTTTAAACTTGTAATATTGTAGACCGGATTCCGTTCGCTTGAGAGGATGATGATTCCCCTAAGACTCCGGGAATCCTACTAGCTATTTATACATGCGAAATCTCCTTAAACCCACTAATTCCTCCAATAGCAAACCTCCCGCAATATCTCCAATTATGACTCCGGTTTCCTACGAGGTGGGGTAGAGAAATCTCTGCCTATGGCGTGATCGTGGTTGCCGAGGTGTAACCGAACCCCGCTTTACTTTCCCTACGTCACCCGATCCCTGGCACCTTCGCACTAGGACAATCCCATTATCCGACTAGTAGTCTAGGCGCCAAGCAATCCTGTAACAAACCCCATTGAAATGCACTATCTTTGAATATATTACAGCAAAATTCATATCCCTAAAAGTTGCAACACCAACAGAGTACAAAAAATAAAATAATTTAACTTCCCAGTTGATAAAGCATCTGCAAAACTACTCAAATTAGTCTAAGCACAAGGAGCTTAAGGATACGCTTATTACTATCAGGCAAAACAAGAAAAGTCATCATATTGTCCACAAAAAACTAATTGAAGCTCTTCGAACCAATATCAACTTAGAAGAATCAACTGCTATGACTCTAAAATTGAAGCTATTAAAAGCCTTTTAAGCTTAAAAGGCAATTGCCACCGAAGAATGGTTGTGTTTCTCCTTCCAAGAAAGGTTACAGACGGTTGGAGTACCTGCTTCAAAAATGCTAAATTGACTGACCAACAGAACTGGAAAGGCAAGGTATTGACTATCAATTTGGAAGATGGATAGCTCTCAATATAAAAGTATTGTCGGTAGAAGTGAGAGTATTATCATCATCAGCAAGCTACTATTTGTGTCTATAGTCTCCTAATAGTTTCATGGGTGTCTCCTGAAAGTCTTCTGAGACTCCTGGATATTTTTTGATTCTCTCAATGCTTAGGACACAACAGGGGACAAATGAAATCATATTGATACTGAGATGTTGTGATACGGTGATAAAGTTTGACTTGGTGTGCATAATTGTATTCAACACAAACCTATAATTGACTGTGACAACCGGTTTTTTATTGACTCCACAGAATCCAACAAATGTTTTAGAATATGTGATGAATCTAACCTCTGAATAGCTAATGAGAAATATTTTAACTTGATTATTCTCACACAATAGTTCTTGCAGGCTTTCCTGCAAGTATGCTCAATACAGGAAAATATATATGTATCGAATACCCTTTTCAGTGGAATTATACTACAGTAGAGAACAACACCGGTTAAAAAAATATTGCTAGTCACGGTATTTTCTCTATGCTTGCGAATAATTTTTAGAAAGTACTAACTGAAAAGATTATTGCAAATTATAAGTATCAGACGCAACAAAACAATATGTATAAAATGAACGCCGGAAAGACTGATCCTGTTTTCATCAGCTAGCTACTATTTGTGTCTGGAGTCTCCCAACTATCTCTTGAGTCTCCTGAGCCTCAGGAGACTCAAAAAATATCCAGGAGCCTCAGGAGGCTCTCAGGAGATCCGGGAGACTGTTGGGAGACTACATACACAAGTAGTAGTTTGCTAATGCAAGCTAGGTTAAGTATAGGACGTTCGTATATATATTTGTAGACACGCACGAGACTAAATAGAAACGAGACTAAGGACCCTATATGGCAGGGTTGGTAATAGGAGGACGAAGTAGGAAAGAAAGAGAAGAAAATAGACAAAGGAAAGACCCGTAGTAGCCTATATATACTAGTACACATCCCTGTACCCACATCAGCAAACTACTACTTGTGTATGCAGTCTCCCAACAGTCTCCCGGGTCTCCTGAGAGTCTCCTGAGGCTCCTGGATATTTTTTGAGTCTCCTGAGGCGTAGGAGACCTCAGGAGACAAATGAAGTCTTGCTGATGCAGATGACTCATAACCCGCGTAACTGAAACCCATTGAAAACTGAAAAACCCAAACACATTCCTCAATATCCTTCCCTCCATAGCAGTCCGTTGTACGCCGTAATAGAGTTATATTGTATAAGCAGCAATAGTTTTTCTGAAGAGAAAACTATAGTAGATTGACAAATACAGAAGACGTTGCGTAAAGAAAAAAGAAAGAAAAAGAACGACGTAAGTAGGCCTCTTTGCCTCCCTTATATATCCAACAACCTCTCACTTAACATGACTCATACTACCGCATACCCCACTATGACTCACTCCTTCGTATAACAGATCCTCATAGAACCTCGTCTGACTCATTCTTCTTCCCAAACGTACAATAATCCCAATCCGTCCAACCTCAATCCTTTCACCCCGAACAGTCCATAGTATCCATGAAATGAACCTATTAAGCGAGACATAAGGATGATGTTTATGGAAGATTGGCCATTGGTAGTATGTGGAGGTTGAAAGAGATCGCCAGATTTGTATTAGGTTGGGTTTAATAAGCAGACTAAGGTTGAATATTACCCCTCAGTTTTGCGCAAATTTGGGAGAATTGGTGAGTAGCATATAACATAGCTGATCAATTGGAAATCTAGCGATGCCTTGGCACGATGAGTTCTAGTGTACTGGGGGGCTGAGGATGTCATTGAGCAACTTACGGTGCAGGTTTTGGGTAAAAGGCTGGTGGAGGGGAAATTATCAGTGAGCAGTGGCGGGTTATGTTCGGAAGAAGCGTTAGGCTGGGCGCGTATGCAGTAATAATGTATAAAGATCAATAGGTAGGCATGAGGATTCTGCCTGTAGTATTGCAATCGGAGTAGAGCGGAAACAATTTGTAACCCATTTGAGCACGGAGTGCCAGGCATTTTCAAGTAGTTTAACGGTTTTCCTTGTTGGTGAAAAAAAGGAGGCCCCGTATGTAAGTATAGGGAGAATAGCCATAATTGCTAGTTTGCAGCAGTTTAGGACTATGAAGCCTCTTCCTGCTGAAGAGAATAGTCGAATAATCGCAAATGAGGCCAAGGCTGTGGTTACTCTTTTTTTGAAATGGGGATAAGGGTCAAGCAAGGGGGTGCACTGGTAGCTGAGCCATCGGATTTCACTTCTGGGGTTGATAATTGAGTTGTCAAGTGGTGTAGCATTGATGACGTCAACCACCTCCATCCTCATCTAATATAACTACTTTATTACTAACCACGCTACCACTACTGAACCATCGGCACCAATGCCAAGACGTCGGGACAACTCTATAATCATCATCCGTTTAATCCCAGACTTTGCCATGACTTTTGATCTGGCGCCAGACCATAGATATCATAAATAATGGGTGATCACTCAGTTTTGGCAACTATATTGAATTATAAGTGTGGGAGAATTGGTATATTGGACTTCTGTACAAAATACGTGTTTGGGAAGGCTGATGACCCTTGCAGACTATAAATCAATACTAGGACCGCAGATGTTAGTAAATGTTAATGCGGGACTATAGATGTAAATACAGGACTATAAATATCTACATAGTAGCGCCACAACATAGGCCAAACTATAACCATATAATCGAGACTATAGTCGTAGTCCTAAGCTCATAGCTATTAGGCGGTTCCGGATACTTGCTCAAGACCGACTAAAGTCCGTAGTCGGTACGGTCCTTACTACCAGAACTGACAGGGTGCCCCTTTGGGAACACTGTATATCATAATACTGTAAGAGGATTGAACCATTTAGTTGAGGGTTAAAATAGTTGGAATTGTTCTTTTCACCTACTTTATCTTCATCTTATTGGCAAACCCGAGGAGCGTGTCCTCAACATCGTCAAAGCCCTCCGATGAGGTTTCGATGGCACTTCAGCCATGTTGAAGTTCTTCCCGTTGACACCTCTCAAACCTAACCCATATCGCGACCACTTGAATATTACCACCCCCGACACTCAACTCATGCGAAAATGCTTCCCGCTAGAACTAGCAAACTTTCCGGCATAGATGAATTCCATAAATAAAACCGTTGATTATTTCCCTATTTCATCTGTAGCTTTACTCTCTACCAGCATTCTTTCCTACCTGCTTACCTGCCTGCAATGCCTACTTGGTACGCTGCTTGGTTGGTTGCTTGAATCTTAATGCCTGTCAGTGGGTACTCTAACCTATGTTAATATGTTTCAGAACATTGTGAATTTAGAATAAATTTGGAAAGAAAATCTGTATCTGATAGTATACTAATATAATAATACAACTAACTTGAGATATTAAAGAAAGAATATATATTATATATTCATTTTTGACGGATAAAGAATTTAACTGGTAGGTAAATTACCCATTGGGCATACACTATGCTTGATTCGCTTGATTCGCTAGGTTGGGAGCTGAATTCGCTGGATTAGATGCTAAATTCGCTGGATTGGGTGATGGATCTGCTGGATTCACTGCCTGTTTCACCGATTAGCCCATGTCTGTGCGGTGATGTTCAATTACAGCGGGAGTGGGGTGCAGATGAAGGCATAGAGAGGAAGCCTTAGAGATAATGCCGCAGAGATGAAGCCGTAGATATGAAGCCGTTGAGAGGAAATTATGGAGATGAAGCTGTGGAGGTGAGGAGCCAACAAGATGAAGACATAGATTCGCTGCTTGATTGGCTGTGTCCTTGACCGATTAGCCCATGTCTGGACGATGATAGGATTCGTAATTGCAGCGGGGGTGAAGGCATAAAGATGAAGGCGTAGATGAAGGCGTAGGGATACCCGCTTGCCGTACCTCCTTGATTCGGTGCTTGATTTGCTGCTGCTCGTTTCACTGCTGGCTTTACTGCTCGTTTCACTGCTTGGTTTGCTGTCTGCTTCACCGGTTAGATCATGTTTGGACAATGACAGGATGCTCCATTGCAGTGGTGGTGTTGATGAAGGTGTAGAGATGATGGCGTGGAGATGATGGTGTAGAGGCGGAGGTGTAGGAGGTGTAGAGACGGAAGGCATGCGTGTTTGATATCTGCCAAATCTCATCCCTAACCCTCAAAAGCTTACGGATTTTTTCCCAGATGCTTGGCATCGTCCTTGTCACCCCTGCCCCGATCCGCGTATCTGTGAAGGAGACCGCGGGAATAAGGGTAGGGATGAACTCCCCTGGGGTTTGTGAGGGTTCATTTTTATACCTGCGGCTACAGCTGTAGCCATGAGCCTAGGCTCTCCTTAGCTTTAGGATATTTTGCTATTTGTAACTAGAACAAATACAGCTTGATCACTAACCCTAACTATGGCTACGACAGGGTACTGACGAGCGCCAGCGATTCCTGGTTAAGGCTTTCGCTGGCGTAGGGGAAGGTTGGGTCTTGGAGCCATCGGTGAGGTGTGAGGGGTCTCACTGTGGAGTTCCCAGTGGTAGCGGGGAGGAAGGAGAAGAGGCCTTAGAGTACGGTTGTGGTATCAGGACAATGAGTGGAGTCGAGGGGCAGCAGCGGCCGTGCGGGGGTGTCCGAAATGTTGAATATTTTAGCGGAAGTAATCCTTGTGATGATTATATGTGATACAGGAGGGGATTTAGATGCCCTTTTATAACAGTAATTGCCTTGGCACAGATGCAGTAATGGCATAATATAATAGTAGTCTAGACGTTGCCAAAATTATTACAAGGAACATATATTTTCCCCGGCTCGCAATATTAATCCCAACAGGGGGCTGAAGTGTTCTAGCGAGTGACACTTGGTGATTCAGCATTTGGTGCGGCGGAGGCAGCGGAGGATCGCAGGGAAAAGACCGACGGGTAATACATAAAGCGCACGTGCAGGCAGGTGGAGGCATCCGCGCTGGTAACGGAAGGGATAGCGGTGGGACGAGAAGAGACCGTAGTCGTGTGGCTGTGGGGGACTTGGGGAATGACATAGTGAGGGTTATCAAAACTAGACTGCTTCTCTTGTGATTGTGGGGAAAGGTGCAGTGGTGGTGGCAGATGTATGGAAGGCTGGCGGCCAGAATATATTTGGTCGGGATCAGAGGCGAAGTGCAGCAGCAGGGTGCCTTTCTCATGTGAGCGTTCGACGTCTGAGGAGTAACTAGTGGGAGAGTGCTGGCGAGTGATATCTGGTGATTCAAACTCTCGAGATGCGTAGAGGAACTGGTGGGAAGGGGGGTGGAGGTGCAGCACGTCACAGTGGTATAGTACATATAGCAGGGTATGCTTCTTCTGAGCAGACGTCCGCGTGGGAGACAGCTGACCAGTAATATATGGTGACAAAGACCCCCGGGTACGTAGTCGCGGGAGGTGGAGATCACAGAACAAAAGGTCGGCATTGTCATGGGAAGGGGGGCAAAGAGGTGGCATTGAGAGATTGAGAGGTAGAGGTTGCTCCAGGAGCGGGCGCCGTGAGGCGGGCAGCGAGAGGAATCGTGGTTAGCGAGATCGTCCTGATGAAACTGACCAATCATTTCCGTCGTGATTCAACGGAGGGTTTGGTAGCTTTGGGGAGGAGGGGGGATAATGGTTGTCGTGGCTTAGTCGAGGCATGGCATGGCAAACGTTCGGGTGGGATTGAGAGAGGTGGAGGTGGCAGTTAGGGAGCGGGAGAGGGTGGAGCTGCTGCGGACGGGTGCGGAATGGTGGCCCGTGCTTTTGTCGGGTTCGACTACCGCAAAAACTGGATAAATTGGCTATCTCCGGCCGGGGATTATCCGTTTAACCATTTGGTGAACGTTGTAGATCTTTCCTGCTAATAGTAGTTTGCATAGCCAATTTTTCGGGTGATGGCGGTAAACTTTAATTATGAAAGTAAATGACAACTCAATTTGAATTCAACTCATCTTCTCATGATCTTTTTTCCTGGTTGCATTGCGACGTCCAAATAGAGTACAGGTAAAATGTATTCAGAAACTTTGTAAGGCTTGAAATTGTACTTGATGACGGGAGTAGAGACATTACACGAGCTTGATTGATTAGTGGTCCACCCCATTTATCATAACTTGGGCCTTCCAACAATCTTGACAAATTGCGCGCGGAAACGTCTATATCTGGAGCGGGACAAGGGTTATGAAAAACGTACTACACGCCGGGGTTACCCCAGTGGGGTCCCGTCAAAGATACAAGGGTGAGATACTCAGAGTAAGAAAAACGCTTATAGGCCAGTTATAAACTCAGGTCCAATTGAGAGAGATTAAGGTACTATGGCAGGGTTAGGGTTATTAAGCTACAACACAGGAGGGGGGCAGCAGTAGTGATACACGAGTCCGTTCACCCCTGGCGCACTTGCAGACAAGAGATATGGGCGCCCCAAGCCAAATCACCTCTTCCAGCCCGCAACTCCGGTCCCCCTAGTGCGCTTCAACCATGAGATGTCACGCCCGGTCGCGCCAGCAGCACCACCTCATAAATCTCAACACCACGCAACCTGCTGTTCCCTATTTCAATCCACTTCTTCCACGTTAACCATTAGAGCTTCTAGGATCAGTATGTATCCAGGGGTTTCCAAGAGTGATATAACGGCTTGGGATGGCACTATTGGATGAGGTTTTAGTAATTCACAACCACCTTCATTTCTTTCATTTAAATATGATCGATGAATTCTCTATACTCACTTTACTCTGTATACCATACATTTCTGCTTCATAAGGGTCAAACTTGGGACATATGTAGTTGTTTTTAATCTGAGTACAGTCGCTGCATCACTTCGTGGCACCCCCGGGTACATGTACTCGCGCGTTAATCAAGTTGTGGGAAATCGTCGCAACCAGGGCGATACTCCATGACTAAATCGTAGCATGACACGGTAGACCCAAGTTGTTTCTTGGATGATATTTTCATCTCATTACTTATATCTTTAGTATTACTCTTATCGTCATTAATTTCACTATAATATCTTTTTCCGCCCGTTGCGTTGTAATTGCTGAGTTGAGTTACGCCATGAAGCCAAATTCACGAGTCGTGATGGCTGCGACCATTTCCCACAACGTGATTAACGCGCGGGTAGTTCACTAGTGCTTCTTTTCCAGCAAAGGTCTCAGAGAGGAAGAACAGCGTGTTACTATCCAATCTATCTAAGTTGATCAACCTTCGACGCCCCTGGCCGGAGTATGTAACTGTACCTGCATTATATTATATCCTAGCTGTGGGTGTCTGTCCTTCCCTGTAAGCTTCTCTCCCGGCATTCATCAACCTCCGGAGTAGTTCTTTTGTCTGTTTACAGTATACTATACAGTCCAAATCAATGGGAACTCTTCGTGATGAGAATGAGGAAGCTTATAGATATGCAATACCCGACAATCATACCGACGCCAGCATGGATTATCACTCGCTCCTCCTACGACCTTATAACAAGCTTACAAAAAAAGCGCAGTCGGGGGTTAATGTATCAGGTTTCCGCCTTTATTAGCGCCCCCAAACCCCCTGCTGCAGTATTCTTCTTTAATATTGATAAATATGTAATGAACTGTAGAAATATAATTCAGTATGGTAGCGAAGCAAAGCAGTAATTGCACAGGTCACCTTACCCTCCCTAACCTGGCAGCGCAACAGCGCCATTTGCACCAAAATGTACTCAAAGTGCGGTATGCTAAAGAGCAATAGCGTTAGCGAATTAATTGAATATCTGCGGGATTTCTCGTGCTTTTGTTGCTAGGAGGTGTACGCGGTGGCTCAGTGCCTTAGCCATAGTAATCCTTGATACTGCGGGGAGCGCTTATGCCTCCCACATATGGAAGTCAGGGATCTGCGATTGTGGCTCAGGAGGATTACACGTCAAGCGACCTCCACGTTTACACACTGGCGCTTCGGTACACCGTTTGAACCGCCTTATATACTCGGCATTTCGTCTCTATATACTATCATCAAAGCACATTTAAACTCCTTACTATCTCTATCTTTTGCGAATAACCTCCTTTGTACCGTTGGAGCCTTTTCCACTACACGGTTCTATATATCCTGTAAATATGACCTTGGTGATAACCGTGTTTGGGATTTTGGGTCTAACGTGTTCTGTTCATTAAAGGATATTACCACCCCATAACCCTGCTCGTTTCAAGCGATGGACCCCATCTCATTCAGCATCGGCACAGCCGTGGGCCTAGCTGGCCTGTACAGCGTGTGCCTGCAAGCGATGGAACAGGTCAGCGACGGCAAGAACTTTGCGGAGGATTCACAAATGCTCTACGCCCTCTTTGAAACTGAGAGATACCTTTTCCAGGTATGGGGCAAGAGAGTCGGCATTGAGAAAGAGTCGGACTTTCACCGATGCCTATACCAAGCTTCGCCTGAATGCCCGAGGATCCGCGGTATCCTTAAAAGTCTTGAGACGATTCTGAGTAATGGGGATAGTCTATGTACGATGTATGGACTAATCAACAAGGAGCATGTATCCATCAGGAGGAGGTGCGCGTGGGCGGTAATTGACAAAAAGAAGTTCGATCGCTTGGTGAAGGACATCGGTACACTAGTCGAGAAGCTATCCACTGTAGCTTCTCTTGAGGAAGACCCCCGATTTGAAATGAATCAGAGCCTTGCGACTTTGAGAGCAGCTCTCGGCGGTATAACCACTACCCTGTTACTAGCATGATGTATCACTAAGTTAATCTGGTGTAGAAGCGGACCGCAAAAGGGCAGAGGAAAGGATTGAGGAGCAGAAACACCGCCTGAAGGTGGAAATTTATATTGAAAGTAAGACTCAACATGAACGGGACAATGCATGAGTGTTCCAGGACAATGCCCGAATATTCCAGTACTGATTCTCTCCAGATCAGCAGAATGAGAAAGCCTTGAATTGGATAGGTGCAATCTCGACAGAGAAGGAGTACGATGAAGCTAAGCGAGAGAGGACTCCTGGAACCTGCGACTGGATCTTTTCGAAAACGGAATTCACGAATTGGCTCTGTCCGAAAGGTGGCATCAACACATCTAGCATGTTATGGACCCACGGCGGAGCGGGGATGGGTAAAACGTTCATATCCGCAAGGGTCATCGAGTATTTACATCAGTTTTCGCGCCCAACCGCCTTCTTTTTTTGCACTCATTCACATCCCGGGAAGAACCAGACAATGTCCATAGTTCGGTCTTGGATTTTCCAGCTAGCAAGACAAAGTCCTCGAGCCCTTAAAATCGTCCGCAAGTTCGCAGACAAGGAGGCAGTTACTACTATCCTATGGGAAATCTTACAGGAGGTATTAAAGGATATAGGCTCCTGTTATCTTGTATTGGATGGTCTTGATGAATGTCTCGAGTTCGATCCTACTTCGAGGAGTCGAAGGAGCGGTGAGATAAAGATCTTTATCGAAAAGTTGATTGACTCCATACCCTCAACTGGTGTGAAACTTCTCGTCATCAGCCGAGACGTGGTTGCAATAAGATCTGCGCTGGAGCCACTGCGGAGTTTGAACGCTCCTGTTGCCACCACCGTTGCCACCACGGTGGCATTCGAAGAATATCAAATCCAGAGCGAAGATAACAAGGCGGATATTATGTCGTTTGCGGGTAGTCTCTCTGACAGTCTCGGGTTCCGCAACAAGGATAAAGAGGCAATATGTAACAAACTCTCTGAGCGCTGTGGCGGAATGTTTCTATGGGCCCGACTTGGCGGCGAAAGGTTGCATGCGGGAATGGGGTCTAAGAGGCTGGAGACAGTCCTCACTGAGATGCCTCCGGGATTGGATCATGCCTATGAGCGTAATCTCCAGACGATTTTGAAAAAGGAAAAATACTACCAAGATCAAGCGGTTGCGATCTTTCGTCTGGTGCTCTTCACGCTAGAGCCTCTATCCGTCGAGGAATTGCTCCATGCCCTTGAAATAAACGACTACCGAGATGATATCGATGGAACAAGTGGCTTCGAGGAGGAGGCGATTCCTGCCATCAACATTAACCTACAAAATAGGTTAACCGCACTTCTGCAGACATGTGGCTCACTTCTCGAGGTCCGGAAAACTGAATTTACCTCAGCGGGCGATTGGCACGTCTAGTTCATCTATTTCTCCACCAAGGAATACTTGCTCGGCCTACAACGCGAGAACTGCAGTGACCCTAGGCTTTTGCAGTTCTCCTTTTCTCTCACGGAGGAACATCATCCTACTTTGACCAATACGTGCCTTCTGTACGTGGTGATAGCGGGCATGGACTACCGGAAGCAAGCCTGCGAGCAGAGTACTGGAGATCATCGGGGCCCCATAGCAAACGATGAGTTGGAAGGCCACGAGCAGAAGTGGAGGTTCTATAGATATGCCCGTCACAATTGCGGCAAGCATTTCCGTCTATGCGGGAATGAGTTTGTTCCGAGTTATGAAATGCGACGGAAAATCTTTCTTGATAGCAGCCTCGCCTTTGACAGCTGGAGAGTGTCTCTAACGCCCAGCTCTTCGCCGATATGGTACCCTACTCAGCGCGTTGTGGGGCCCATTGTTTCCTCTTGGTCTTCCCGAGTCCTGACCAGTTGCATGTTTGGAATGTTGGATATCCTGCGGGTGCTCTTAATGGCAGAATCCAAGGAAAGGATACCTCAGGCAGCTCTATTAGCTGCTGTCATGGGGGGGCATGACGCAGTGGCCGGGATGCTCGTACAAAGAGATGATGTTGACGTGAATATACTCACATCTAGAACCATATACACTAATCCCCAAACGGTCCTTTACCGCGCCAATAAGTTGTGGTTGAAAGATACCGTCCGGCTACTACTTAGACGACCCGACCTACGAGTAAACGAGAGATTCAGTAATCCTAGTGTCTTTAAAATATTCTCTAAGAGGATGAAGAGCTCTGCCTTGACCTACGGGATACGTGATGGAGACGAAGCATTCCTCCGCCAGCTAGTGGAGGGGGGCGGTTTGGACGTTAACAGCGCTGGTGGGATCTTTATACCGCTCCTCAGCGCGATGAGGAGGGAGTTTCTCCTTGGCTTCAAGCTTTTACTCGACAGGAAGGATATAAATGTCAATCTCTCGTCAGCAAAGGATATCGGGCAAACGCCGTTACATCATGCAGTGCACAGCAGCTCGGGCGAGTTCCTTAAGTTACTGCTCGCGAGAGACGACATACTGGTAAATAAAACCGATCTCTACGGAAGAACACCACTCGATCTGGCCATACCTGGGACGGAGTACTTCAGAATGATTCGTGACAAGGGTGGGAAGCTATCCAGTGAAGTTGCTCTCGAACTTATAGAGATCAGCTCAGGTAGCGCTACCCGATCTTCCCCCCTCCGTCACCTACACCGCGGCAAGCTTGCCGCTTTTCTTATTTTCTCTCTCGTTTGTGGTTTTTCTTTCATCAGCTATTACTTACTTTGCGGCCCATATCGATCCCGGAATATATGTCTCCTGCACAGTTCTATTCGTGGCGCGTGGCATTAGAGGAGGCATAGCGTGTCGAGCTGGTGAACAGAGGCAAATGGGGATGTAGCATAAACAGATGCCTAGATTAGGTTCCTCAAATTTCCCTGTCATCAATACATTCCTCTCTTTTGTCTAGTCTACCTACATTTGAGCGATCGTGATTTATTCATTCCGGACTAGACTCCAGGCAACGACGAGACACAGACTGAGAATAGAGTCTTTCAGTGCAACCCTGCAGATCGTTTTCAAAGTAAAGGGAAATGCATGCCGCCAAGGGTCTACCCTATACACATAGGTTTATTAACTAATAAGACATAGGGGTAGACCATACGGTTGCATGCCGAGAGATACTTGAGGACGGAAGAATCTACACTCTGTCCTTCTGATAAAGTGACTTGTCAGCTTCAATGGCAGCGTAGGCCTGGCTGTATGGGTTTCCCTTTTGGTTTGGAGATGATCTTCAGGGTTGCACTGAAAGACTCTAATAGAGCCCTTCTGCCAACGGCCGTGAAAGGTGTTAGCACTACATTAAAATACCCAAGACTTGGTTGCATAGTGGGAGTTGAAGTACTAGGGTAAATATCGTAATGATCAGTGGCACATGAATATTAGGCAGACTGTAGCGAGCGGGGAAGTTTTTATTTCAACTGCTCATCTCTTCTATTGCGTGAGTATCTGGGAAAAACTATTCAATATCTAGGTATTATGATCGAGATATAAAAGTAGAAGGCAAAACAAGAGGAAGTGTATCACGTAAAGCAGCTAGTCCTAAGATTATCTTCTCTAGAGGCCCTTAGTAATGGTGCTCTATCAAATTCCCTAGACACCTAGGTTCTATTTGATGGAACGTCAAATTAGGTCTATTGAGCGGGAAGCCGTCCATTATCAGCTGCTCCTTAGGCACCCGCCGGGCCTGCTCCTTGGTCAAGTTCCTAAATCAATCACATCCACTAATAACCCTAAGGATGGGGAAATCACAAGTACTATCTACAGTAGCAAAAAATGGGGCGTAATTCATGCCATAGGGAAGGAGTTGTGCGGGATTTTGTATACTAGGGTATAGAGAAGGATTAAATATTTGCTATAATGCGGGATGATTAACACTGCTCCTAAATGCTCTTTTTTCCCCGGTTTCCATGGGTTGCAAATGTTTTCTGGGCTGTACCTACAACAAAATAGTACATGTCTCATTCTGTTCATGATAATCAACAAGACGTCGATCAGTTATATATATTTCACCAATATCTCCGCCAATTCTGGCCCCTCATCAAAGGGCACGAGAGCGTAGGGGGAGAATTTTAAATTATAATTTTTATCCAGCTAGTTGCTCACTACATGATGAAGTAGTTACTCTACGATATGCTTTGGGTTGATATTGATAATCCTGATTGGTTAACGATAACGATGATTAGGACGACGAGAATCCTATCCCCCCTGCCATGTCATGAAATGACACTATCACGCCTGGGTGACAGAGGTAGCGGTGCCGCACTTCTGCCACATTGATATCAACAATCGACTCCCAAGAGCGCGGCTTCAAGTCGGTACCTCTTAGAATGCGCATAAATGCGGCACCCCTACGGTATTTCCGCGGCGCGAATCACACTCCCTTTTTCGCCACTATATCTATGAATCCCGATTCTCCACGGGCCGGCTTCTGCCACCCACTCCGTACCCGCACCAGAGCTCCGCAGCGGTAAAGTAACGGCGTGTGGAAAAGCCCGCTCGGGAGACTGGCAAACCCCGCCACCAATAACGCAAATCCTCCCCGCCTTCCCTGCGCTACATGGCACCTCTGGGACCCTTTATATACCATGGACAGCTTACCCGGTGCTCGACTCCGCCCCGCGTTCGGCCTCGGCGGAACCACCGCGGGCTATATATCCCAACATTTACAGGGTGCACAAATGGAGCCCATATCTCCCGGGCCGCTGGATGTGTGAGACGCCCCAATAGATAGCACCACACATCACGACACACCACAGAAATGCCGCTCTAGTCTGCGCACCGGAGTTTATGTCCCCGGGTACATCGCGGATGCTCACCCGGTGGTGCGCATGGAGTACGCGTAGCCGAAAGGATGCTACCGCTGAGCTCCTGCTTCAACGTACCCGGATATCCGTTTGCGTACCACTACATGTCCGAGATCCTCTCCCTACCAGATATCGGGGATCACCCCGGGTGCTTACCTCGGGCATCCCCATGTAGTTCCGTCCACGCCGCCCACTGATTCTGATCGGGCTGTCGTGCGGGGTCCTTATATTGTCTGCAGCCTGCTCGGCGCACGCTCAACGTGTCCTTGCCCTCCCAGAGGTTGGTTTAATTAACCCCAAAGAACGATTCTGCGCAGCACCTCATGGGTCAAGCTACCCTCCAACGCATAGCATGTCCGGATGCTCCCTGTTTGTAGCGATAGAGCCCCCGACTGGGGTCCCTGCCCGCACTCACCCACACCCAATCTACGGCCATGGTACGGTACCGAAAGCAAATGCCAACGACTATGTCTCTGGGGTGCACGGTTGATATCACGTAGTTGCAGCCCGGGTCAATGCCGCAAGTAGCTAGGTCGGTCGGTGCCCCCCAAAAAAGCCTGCGCAGGCTAAAAAAAAGAAAAAAAAAACCAGCTTTCCTGCCGGAGGTTTAAATGAAACCCGCAACGGAGGCTAACAGACCGGGCGCGGAAAAGAAAGAGAAAATCAATTTTAATGTCAGAAGCTTACTTTTATATGTAAAGTTTATTTACACATTTAACTACATTAGCGCCAGTCCATATAAGAATATAAACTTATATTAAGTCATTAATACTTCTATTATAGGACTTTTTTTTTATTTTTTATTTTTTATTTTTTATTTTTTATTTTTTATTTTTTATTTTTTATTTTTTATTTTTTATTTTTTATTTTTTATTTTTTATTTTTTATTTTTTATTTTTTATTTTTTATTTTTTATTTTTTATTTTTTATTTTTTATATAGGCTCTTATTTGCCTATGTTTCGATTAATCCTCATATTAGTAAATGATTCTAATACATGATAATACCTCTATAAGAGTTGTTTTATTTGGTGAAAAACCTGGATGCGCAGGTAGGCCAGTACTCACGCTTCTTCTGGCATAGGTGAATATCACAAATAAAGCTCTTGATTGTGATTTAATATGTACATTTACTCTCTAATAGCAACCCTTCCTACCTGCTTACCTGCCTGCAATGCCTACTTGGTTCGCTGCTTGGTTGGGTGCTGCTTGATTAGGTGCTTGACTCGCTGGATTTGCTAGGCGCTGAATTCGCTGGACTAGGTGCTAAATTTGCTTGATTGGGTACTGAATTCGCTGGATCCGCTAGATTAGGTGCTGGATTTGCTGGATTAGGTGCTAGATTTGCTGGATTGGCGCTGATTCCGCCGGATTGGGTGATGGATTCGCTAGATTCATTACCTGTTTCACCAATTAGCTCATTTCTGCATGATGATGAGATGTTCAATTGGAGCTGGGGTGGAGGCATGGATGAAGGCATAGAAATGAAGCCGTAGAGATGGGGCCATGGGGATGAAGCCGTAGAGATGAAACCGTAGAGGCCTAGGTGTAGAGGTGAAGGTGTAGGGACTCGGAAGGAAGGACATGATATCTCTAAGCCCCAGCCCTAACCCTGAAATGCTTACAGATTCTGACAACCCTTTTCCTTCGTATATGATTCTCTTCCAAAAGACCCTTAAATATGCTAGATTGGGCACCAAACATCATCTTTTCCACCCTTTTGGGTTTAATTAATGGTCTTTTCGAAATTAAGGCCTTTGAAAACCGTGCCGCAGTATTAGTGCTCAAAATAATACTTATAGAAATATCCGGACTGGCGCTAAAGTACGCAGGCTTATACCCAGCCCCCGCTATCGGAAGGGCTGGAGCATTGTTATTCCGGCTTTTGGTGAAATAGGAAACGCCGCTGTCACGGTCGGTGGACTGTCGGAGCCCTGCTACGTAAGAATTAAAGTTCCTTTTGGTCCCCCGCATGAAATTAAGTTTCTCCTTAGACTCCGGCGGAGTTCATCCACTTTGGCTTTCAATAGGAAAGGTTTATCTCTTCCCGATATCACATTTGAGAGCCTGACACCACATTTCGGGGTCCAACACGGGAAATGGCGAGTGTTTGGAATGTTACGGGTTTCTGGTCGGGTGCCCTTAGGGTTTAGGTAGGCTCTGCTAGGGCCTTCGCCCCCTCCGGCTATGACTGGAACCACGACCACCACGGCCAGTACTACCATCTCGACCTGGTAACTGGTACTGCCCGACTCCTTTTTCGTTACCCTTGCCTCCCATCCCACCTATTCCGATCGTTGCTTTTAGAAAGAGTGGTTCAATAGGGGCGTCAATGCGCTCCATCTGACCGGAACCCCGCAATCATACAGACAGAGGGAAGTGAAAGCTACCGCCGCACACCAGCAAGCCTGGGATAGAGGCTGGGAAAAAAGGGAGGGGGGGGGGGTAAATGACAACCTGTAATAGCAAAATGAGGCTCTGTTGAATCAACCAAGTGTGAGAGGATGGAACCCGGGATCTTATCAGATGCTCTCTACGCGCCTGCCAAGCCTCGCCCCTCCCATCGACCGCGCTTTAATCTTCCTCCACCTTCTCCTGTCAACACCAACTCCGCACTCCCCCGCACCCACCTCGACCCCTCATTCACCCCTAACAGCTGCTTCGCCGCCCACCACGGACGTCCCCACCCCCATACTATGCCACCTCTCACACTCCCCCCCCCCCCAGGCACCACTAGATGGATACGTAACCCTCCTCTATGCCGCCTACTCACAGGACATCCTTAACTATCTCCACCGCTTTTGCGACGCGGGACTGTTGACAAGCCCACCCGCTCTTGGAAGAAGGCTCTTACTGCTCCCACAAATTCGGATAATGACCTGATCGACGAGGGGGGAAATTCTACAGAGCTGTAGAGTGACAATCTACTGACCCCCGCAGAGCCCGCGCCAGGGGGTGGTACCGCTCCGCCCCCCGCCCCACCCTCCCGCCCCTGGTGAGACACTACGACCGCTTCCGCCAACTACTCTACAAATCTTACCCTCCCCGACCTTAACACCCCCCACCCACACCACCGATAACGCCGCTGCACTGCTCCATCCACGCGCAAAGAATTAAACAAAAAGACCACTGCCCCGCACGCAGTACCTGGCCTCCGGCACCGTTTTAGAACCTCCCACGCCCCGCTCCAAATTGGCAGAAATTGCTGGAAGAGCTACGATGACATCCTCGGCGTGCACTTGTGGGCGGCGTGCCTGCAGCACCACGACGTCCGTGTATCAGTCAACCGATCAACCGATATGGTCAACGTATGGCGGCGTTCACGCCCCCACAATGCATGATTAGGCTTCGGGAGTACACTTGAGATGGTACCTCCGCAACGCACCTCCGGCCGTCCTCCAAACCCCTTACACATTGCCTCGCCTACTAACCTACCCGTAGAGGCGAATCTATCTCGACCTCCTCCCCAACATGGAACAGCACGCACACGTATCAAGGCCACCGCCACGCCTCCGCTACCACAAACCGAGACCGGCGCCGCCGAACACGGGCACACCTGGACGCAAGCGGCACGCATCCAAGAGTCAATAAAGCCCACCTCCGGAGAGGAGCGGTCACCTGGAAGAGCCCACTATTAAATGATAGGGTTGACACCTCACGCAGAGGAGACTCCTCCTACCAAGTGATTGATTCAGTACCTTCACACTGATTCTCGTGATACGCCTGTATCTGTAATTCCCATACTGGGATACGACTTTACATTTGACCAATTGGGGTTTCTGCGACAGCGCATTGGATCGTTCTATTAGCGACAAGGGCGTTTATCTTTGGCCTTACATGCATGCATACCCGCTCGAGCTATCAAAAGCAAAACCAGCCATGTCACGGGGAAAGGACCTTTAGTTTGCTTCACCATCCTTTCCGCGTTCCACGAACCTCACCATTTTTTCCACCTCCAATTCTGCTCACCCCCGCTGCATATATTTTAAGCATTTGACGAAATATATCAAAGTAATGTAGCCAGCCATGAGCAGTAAACAAGGACCCTGAAAGCATAATTCCAAGTCCTTCCCCTGGTGACCCTGGCCCAACCATTCAATACCGGACCTTTTCGATAAAAGGCAGAGCTGCCATCTGCACTAAAGTACTTTTATCATGAGTAATTAAGTAATGCTGAGTTCCAAACGATATACTTGATCCTCTTGTGGGAAGAATTTACCTATTACCACCAAAGTCCCGTAGATTGTTGAATATCTCCTGAAATTTGCTTAATGGGTGAGCTCGGAAGTAGCGCAGCAGGTCAGGGTTAGGGTTAGTTGTGCCGGAACAATACTTGATTGATACTTCATACATGCATGCAGCCCATCGGGAAGATACCTATTTATACGGCGTGATCGAGAGACGTTTTCGTGTGTATGGAATCAGAGACAATTCTGTCATTATGTTTGGCCCTAGTGCAGTCATTGGAGCAGATCTCCCAATTTCTACAGACTGATTGGCTGCAAACGCCGAAGATTGAGTATGTAGAACAGGATTATACATATCGAATGATACCAGGTACACAAACATTGGGATTGGCCGTAGTGGTAATGTGTGCAGAAGTCGGGGGCTTTGTGGCTCTCCACTCTACGACCTGGACTAAGAAGTGTGGCCTTATCCATTATGCTAGTGAAGCTGCCAACATTTAAGGAGGCCGCAGAGTGCGCCGTGCACCCGAAAATTCCCTCAGGAATCCGCCGCCGGTACTTCCGAGAACTGGTTCATGTTACCACGGTTCCGGAGGTGGCCCCTCAAGAGTTGGCAGCATTTAATCACCAGCGAAGGAGATAGGTTACTTACTCCAGCACTGCCGAGACCACTCACCCTACAGCTGGAGTCACCTGAAGTGATACAAACGGGCCGGTTTCAATTACCTCTATTTGTGATGATCCCAAGAGGAGGGGAGGACACTCCCCTCGCACTACGCGCGCAGGGTAAGTCTGTAGACGGTGAGAACTACTGCAGCCACGGTAGTACTAATATTCTAAACTGGTGGACCTTAGTTTACCTCCTATTTGGGCTAGTCTCTGCATCACCACATGCGAGTAATGAACTAACTCCATCCAGCTAATGCAAGTGACCCCCCATGACGCTCTGTCCCACCACACAAGTGCAAGCACCCTTCCCGGCGACACGGCTCGCGGGCTACTAGTGCACCCCAGCCCCACGCCCCCACCCCTGACGGCCACCCTAACACCGCCACCCTTGCACATTCCTCCCAATTGCCGTTCCTGGCGAAGCCCTCGCTGGGGACCACCGTCCTACGGCGGTGGGGACATTGGAAAAACCGGTCTGAGACGAGCCCTAATGCTCCTTTAGTGCCGTCGCTAGCCCCCCCCTTCCCCCTGGATGCTATGCGCCGGAAGGTGGCTGTCTTACCGACTACCGGGATGGACTGCATTAGTTGATAACGCTCCCCTTAGCTTGCTTCACCACCCGATCGCTATACCCTTCTAAGCACACATGACGTAATCCATGTCACGCACAAAGTAACACCATGACATCACGATGTTTCCCCACCCTATTTTTTTCTTTTTTTTATGGGCATGCAACCCTGCGGTTATGGCAATGCCCGCAACCCAGAGAAAAACGAACTTGAAAGCAGCAAGGTGTTAAACAAACAATCATCTTCCGTCATGTCTCCCCCTCCCCCCGCCTATCCAGTGGCGAAGTGACTTGGCTTTCCCTACCTCTGTATATTTCTTTTGCACCACCTTACTTTCATGTGAATATGGGGTCTTTCCCCCGGATAGTTAGAAACGATGGGTCATCATACGGAGTCGAGGACACAGTATCTAGATACTAGCCTAGGACATACATATATAGCTTATAATACAGCTGAGGAACCTGGCTATTACCCGGACGACCGTTCAAGAAAATGTAATTCTTAAATGTACCTGGTCTTCCTAGTATATTGACTTTTTTTTTTTTGTTTACATCATTAATCGTATTCAGCCTTTAGGCTATCACGATATCGTACTACAATCTAAGCTTCACTTGGATGGTTCGATCCTAAGGACCTAATGGAATACCCCAACCGAGAACTAAATCCCGCCATTTTCACTTAGCCACACTCCTTCGCATTTTTCTCTGCATGCCTCATTAGTCTATTGACTGCTATATGGGGGGGGATTCAATTGTATTGAAGCAAAGCTGGCTTTGATGATGGGGTCTCATCCAGCAATTACGGCACCGTGGCATCGCGGCTTCCAAAGTCCACAGCCAACCACACGTGACCACCCAGCCCCAACCCAGATAATATCGAGAGAGCAGCTTCAGAGCCTATCTACAGAGCGCACGAGCATCGATATGTCCGAGTTTGGGCTGGGCGCAGATTAACAAAGGTTCAGGACTATGTACGCTTCGGCAAACCTGCTGTTGCGGAACCGCTACCCCGGGAGGGCTCACTAACCATCTAGACTTGTATCCCCCCCCCCCCCCAGCACGACACCCAAGTAGTACCGCCCCCATGGATGAAACTGCCAATCTCGTGACCTAGTCCGTGCCATTACTAAAACCGGTAACCAGAACACGACCCCGCCAATATTCCCGGCGGTGCGAGGGATCGTCTCCGGGGAGGCGTACATGCTGAGGACTGACCTATTGCCATCGCGCCGGAGACAACGGGCGTGACGGAAGCGCGTATTCCGGAGTGAAGATGTAGTTCTGGTGATTTCGGCGACGGGGGTTCCGGGGGTGCTGTTGCGGGCCACCGGGGGCGGAGGAGAGGTGCAGCGCGGCTTGGACAAGCAGGGAGTGGGGGAAAACCGGTGCCACCACACCTAAGCGAGGGCTGGTGCTGACTGTGTGGAGATAGTTAGGTTCTTGTTCGCTGCTATAGATGCACGGCTCTATAGGGAGTACCTGGTGCTATGTAGCACTTCGGAACAGGCATTATCTAAACACTCCTCTATTTTTATTTTTTATCTTCCCAGGCATATGTCCCAACCCGCGGCGTGGTTGTCTTTGCCCAGGAGTATGTACGTAGAGGTTCTGTAGGCATGGGAAACCTCGCCCCCCGACCGTGTACTGTGCGTGTTGTGTGGTGGTGCCGGGATGGCGGAGATGTTAGCTTCTCACTTAACTGGTATAGTCTATATTGCGGTCATTGCGGAAACGGACGCTAGTGCGGGCGGGAATACGTGCAGGCGCAGGGGTATTCTCGAACATAGGTTATCACTCACCAGCCTGCTTCCGCCGTAGAAGCCAACAACACTTGTTCCTCTTCCTTCTCTATGTAAATGGGTAGTCTCCTCATAAGAGTACAGATTTCAGGTCACAAGGACCTTTTAAAAGAAAGCCTTCACTGTATCCTTAAAAAATACAAGAGATTTAGCGCGCACTCTGTTCAGGATAGAGAGTGACGTACTCACCCTTCATGAATCCTCCAGATGGACTTTATACATAAAGATATAGACACATGCGAATTATGAACAGGCAGTATGAAGTGTGATAAATAAATAATAAACAGCCGCCCAACTACCGAATGCGTAACCCTAACCCTCCTCGCAACAAAGCGTGATCTGACTGCTGCTATTCGGAGCTGTTAGGTAAGTCTAGCCGTGGCAGCTTGTGTACAAATTCGATACCCCTCTCCCAGAAATGGATGCGCTGGTGGTTTGCAGGTGGGGAAACTATTACATATGGAGGTACTAACCATGGGCAAGGTCTCCGCATAGGCTGTACTTGCCGGATTTTCAAGTTTGGGATGGAGCCCCACATCGGTAACAAGTCACCAGACAGAACGTCACTAAAATACGCGTTTGCAGGCAAAATTGTGGCAGGGTCGTCCGATGACGTATGACCCATCGCTGCACCCGACTACATGTAGATAAGCGAGTCTTTGTTGCTCTAGCCCCTCTTTTCCCACCTTCCCCATCTGTGGAACATTCGCCTCCTTTAACGATGTGGGTAGCGAACCTTGAGCAGGCAGGGGAGGCGAGTTGGTAGCTTCAGGTAGTTGGGGCCAGTTGGAGTCTCGGTTTTCCAGAAGGTGTTGGCCAGATTGCTCAGATTACATCGGTTTGTCGTAATACATGTTTATATACGAGAATCTTGGTCGTATATTTATAACATTACCGAGCTCATCAAGATGAATAAGTATCCTCTAGGTCCCGCGTCGTCGCCCACCTTCACAGCCTATCACTCGGTTCTCCAACACGTTTCTACCCGGGAATGAAATAATATTTAAAGCAGCTATTGGGCGTCTTGTTTGGTATACCATTACCGACAGAACTGCAATCACATCTTATAAAGGGAACTGGAACGATGTTCACAGCTTAGGATTCGGCTGCCCTAGAATAGATATGATCTTCCAGCATAAGACTTTATGTCTGGGGGCCTAGCATCCAAGGCTATCAAGCTCAGCTATACACGAATACTCAAAGACTCTACAAATCCGCGATCTTCCTCCGATCCCTGTCCCCTGAACTAGTCTATTAGTTGTCTTCTTGATATATTCTCACCAGCAAGCTTGTGAGCCGAGCACCGACGATCCCCCCCCCGGGAGTGCAAGTGAGAGCTCGTAATGCCTCCAGTCAACAGGACCCGCTCCCTCGCGTATCAAAATGAACACCGTGCCGGCGTAGCAACTATTGGGGAGGGATACCGATCCCTATGCAGCAAATCCACCACACGGAGAACGAAAGCGCCAGGGAGTAAAGTAAAGGTGGGCAGCAGGAAAATGAAAGCGTGAGGGAGACACAGAAGATAAAGTGGAAGTAAAAATGAAGATAAAAACCGACTATCTCCGGTACCCTTGATCGATCCACTAACGTCATCATGTAACTCTAAGCTAAAGCTAACGTCATGATCAGTACTTACAGTATTGTTCCAAGTCCCATTCCAGTTCTAAAGACACCCAATGCCAAACCACGTCTATTGAATAGAGGAAATCACCCAAACCCCCTCCGGGCCCCACACGCTCACAATATCGTGAGGCCAATGTACCAAAGAAGCCCCTCTTTTTCTGACTTCTACCTTGCATGTCGCGCACAAGGTCTTTGCTTAAATAAGAAGTATCTAACAAAAATGGGTTACCCGCCCTTCCCAATGTTAGGTATCCTGTCCTAGTGGGCAGGCGGTACCGCCCTCTCCTCCTCCTCTCCCCAACCCTCACCCCGCACTTCCCCGCACCCATGTCGACCCTTAGTTCACCCCCTCCTCCTCCTCCTAGACGCTGCTTAACCATCCACCATGCACTATACTATGCCACCGCTCACACTCCCAGGCCCTCTCCCTCACCTCCCAGAGCACAACTGGGTTGACACCTACCCCCCCCCCCCCCACGCCGACAGCCCCTGGGATATCCTCGACTATCTCCACCACTTTCCCGACGGGGTCCTGTTCACAAGCCAACCGACTCTTGGACGAAGGCTCCTACTGCGCTCACAAAGCCGGACGGTGGCGTGATCGACGAGGAGGGAAAAGCTTGCAGAGCTGTAGAGTCACGGTCTACTGACCCCCCACAGAGCCCCCGCCCGCGGGTGGTACCGCTCCGCCTCCCGCTCCACCCGCCCCCCCCCCGCCCCTAGTGGTGAGGCAACCCACCAACTCTCCCGCCAACTACCCCATAAACCTTACCCTCTCCGACCCCCCCCCCAACCACGCGCAGAGATCGAAGAAACCCCACGCATCTGGCCTTCCCCACCGCTCCAGAACCTCGCTCCACAATCTGCAGAAACGGCGTCTCCCGAGCGGGAAGGACTGCAACGACTACGCGCACTCATGGGCGGTGGGATCTGCAGCACCCCCGATGTCCGAGTGTCAATCAATCAATCAACATGGCCCTCACTGGAACGATTCTAAAAACCGCTGAGTGAAGTTACACAATGGTGGAAAGTGGAGGCAGGTGGGAGAGTCTAAGCTGTGGTTCTGCGTATAGAGTATGGTGGCGGACACGACAACGGGGTCGGTGTAGGCAGAAGGTGTAAGTTTCCAGGCGCAGATCAGTCAGTCCCCCTTTAGGGAAGTGGTTATGCCCAATTAGGATAGAGCGAGTGCTGACTCGTGAGGATTTCAAATCCGCCTTAACAAACCTGTATGGGTAACAAGCTTTGTCCTGCCTAACAAAATTGAAATCCTTTTTTCTCAACAAAAACACAACTTAATTTAAATTTCAGGCCGTACTTTGATTCTCCTACGGATTCTCTAGAGAAGTACCGCGGCTCAAGTCAAAAATCATTGATTTGTGGTGAGGAGATAGATTTAGCGTTCTTCTCTTTTTACCAACACATTATCATATCCGCCACCAAACAAACAGAGGAACTAGTAGTAGTACAGCGGTGGGTAATAAGTCATCGGACGGAACGCCACTAGAATGCGCGTTTGCAGGTAAAATTTTGGTTAGGTCATCCGATGACTTATTACCCACCGCTGTACATACATACAAGGCTTAGCATTAAGTAAATAAACAAAATTGGGCGTTAACAGGTGAGAATCTGTTCACTCACTAAATCCCAGACCCTTGTATGTAGAAGATGTTTTACTAATTCACGGGATGATCTTTCCTTTCCATCGCAGCAAGTGGCTTTCGCTTGCATGGATGACTTCCCGTGGAAATAATATGAATCTGTGCAGAGGAGAGGGGGGAGGGGGGTGTTCGTGAGCGTTGCCAGAAAATCAAGATTCCGTTCCCCGCTTTCATTTCCCCGCTTTCATTATGCCCAACGTACAGGTCGCAACTTCATAGCGTTTTTGAACACAACTAATATTGCATACACCCAAAAAAAACCGCCAAGCCTATATTTTGCATGGCATGTAATAGCGGTTGTGTTCAGAAACTTTATGCAGTTGCGAGTAGAAAGTTGATGCAGATCTTTCCGGTTATACATTTCGCTTGCTATGGTAAATAGAACAGTTGCCGTCCAAGGGATACCCTCCGTATCGCCTGACCCTCCACCGCTCTACCAAACTACCAACATTTGCATCAATCGCGAGGAGAGCACATCATAGGGTGATACTTGGATCCAAGATTCTTCTTTGGCGTTATATTCTGTCAAGGGACCTTTGGCTATCATACAACACTAGAACACCACACCCTTCTTTGGAGGCCTCGCCAAAATGAGCAACCCAATCTTTATCAACAGTTCGCTTCGCTCTCTTACAGATGGGCTTCATTCTTCCCATGCAGAGTTCAAGCTTCCGGAGAAAGGCTTTGAACAACTCTCAACTCTCGTTGGCCGGATCGCGGGGGTGTTTGAGAGGGCGAGAGATGAGGTCCGTATAGAAGACTACCGACAAGGCACGAAGCCATTAACTGACACGGTTTAACCCGAAGCAATTTGTCCAAAGCTCAAATTCCTTAAGCAAGCTCTTGAGCTTCCTCATATACGACCGTGACCTTCAAGAGATCCTTCTTGAGCAAGCACGCGAATTCTGGGACGAGCTAGTGATACAGCTTCTACGAAGCACCACTCAGGAGGATAACCACCAGAAACTGCGTGATCTAATTGCAGACTATGGTGAAAGGCTTCTGGACTGTGCTCGTGAATATCTTTTCGATTCAGTGGCCGCATATGACGAACGTGTCCTAGAACATCTGGCGTCTTGCCAGGTCGCGAGAAAATTGGGATTAGATGTCGGTGTGGAACTGAGAAATGGGATAATGTCTTTGCTGGTAGGTGGTCTGCCTGATTTCCATAAAAGCTCTTGACAAACGCCTGACAACCTCAAAAGCGGGGCTCATTTAAGTCCAGTGCTCCGCCTCCCACGGTGCCGGGTCCCTCTCCCCAGCCCAAGTAACCGGAGAGGGAGGATGAGGATGATGAGGACCACGCAGGTGACGAGAGCGACGTTGACTTTCTCTTTCGCTTTTTCCGGGAGGTCCGCGGTGCAGAGACTCATAGTTACTCTGGGAAGCCCGAGGTAGTAGATAGGCAAGCTGCCATGGAGAAATCAATGCAACATTAAGTAAACCTATGCTACCTGACTGAACCAAGGTATATATATATAGTAGGGGGGTGGAGGTAGGGATAACTTGACATTTCTAGGGTGAGGATGAGCTGCGCCTGTGTTTGTGATATTGACTCTGGCAGCGAATACAATTCTTGTGATATTTTTTGGTAATACAGGAGCGAATCTATTAGCCCTTTTAAAACAATAGTATCCTTGGCAGGCAACAGTAATGACATGAGATAAGAGTGGTCTAGACCTTGCCACATTATTACAGAGAGGATATATTTTCCCCGGCCTGCAACAGAAACCCCAACAGCATGTGCTTTGTCCGCCAAAAAATATCCCCCCTTAACTAGATTATCGCGGGGATCTTATCGGATGCTCTTTAGGCGCCCGCCAAGCTTCACCCCTCATCGACAATCTCCTTCCCCCCTCTGAACCCACTCCGCACTCCCCCGCCTCCTAGATGCTGCTTCGCCATACACCACCGACGCCCCCACACCCATAATACGGCACCGCTAACACCCCTTTCCCCCAACGCCCACAGCTAGTACTACTGGGTTGATATCTACCTCTCGTCTACTATCTCCGCCAGCTTCGCGACGCGGGCCTGTTGACAAGCCAAACCACTCTTAGAAAGGGTCTGACCACGTTCGCGCAGCCGGACGGTGATGTGACTGGTGAGACTGCAGAGCTGTAGAGTGACGATGATGATCTACTGACCCCCCACAGGGCCCCAACAGTGCCGGGTGGTACCGCTCCACCTCCCGCTCCACCCACCCCCGCCCCTGGTGGCGATCAACACCATCACCTCCCCCGCCAACCGCTCCGTAAATCTCATCCGACACGACCCCGACCCCATCCTTATCCCCACCCGCACCACCCACAAACAGCTCCCCACTACCCCACCCACGCCCAAAAAAAACGGAAAAGACCGCAGCCCCGCACGCACCTGGCCTCCCCCACCGCTTCACAACCCCCCCGCGTCTCGCTCCACGGTTCACGGAAATGGCGGAAAGAGCTGTGAGGACATCCTCTATGCGCACTCGTGGGAGGTCGACCTGCAGCACCCCCGACGTCCGAGTATCAATGGTCCCCACTGGAACGACCCCAAAAACCACCGAGCACAGCTATACGCCGGTGAACAACTCCTCACAATAGCTCATACACGCCTAGGTGCTTACGTCTGCGTTTATCACCTCTCCAAAACCACTTTCTGGAAAAAGCCAGTACGGACAGGGTTAGGGTTGGAGTCATTTTTAAGTTTTTGGAATTTTGAATTATTTTATATATAGAGATAAGATCACCTATGCGGAATGTAGCTACCAGCCAGAGAAGAGTGGGGGTCTCAGCATTCTATGAGTTCACTCCTCGCTGGGGTTGTTAATAGACCAATAATTTATATTGCATTCCTCTAGTTGGGTGATGTCACAGCAGGATTTCCTGCGAGACCAAAGTTGTTGCGAATCCAAGAACTCAATGATATTTGCATTGCGTGCACCTTGCTGCAAATATAAATGCTAATAGTGGTCGATTGATAATGAGATATGTTCTCAATGCGGGGCTATAATATCCCTGCGAGTTCAAAGCGGCTATTTACAGCTGTTTGGAACTGATATGGTTTGGGAAACCTTGACACCGAGTGCCGCCACATCGATTTTGCTTACTAACACATGCAAATTATATGCAAAGAGTGGCCTAGGATGAGCAAAAGTACTTTTTTGACCATACAAGCGACATTGTCCCAGTCAAAATATTTTTAGAACTCAACGAATTTGAAATTCTGAGTACATAAGAGAGCAAATGAGACTGAGTAGATAGATCAAATAAAACTAAAAGTATGTGTGGTGGTTGATAGGCTATAATCGGCTAAACCGGAGGTGTCAAACTAATCCGTGACAAGCTTCCCGCACCATATCTTGCCTTGCATTACTTGAGCAAAACCGCCCTTTTCCCCTGCTGTCAACCTACCTGCCACCGCCAGTCCTTACCCTCTCCCTACCCCCGCTGTGCAACTAATGCCCCAAACACAATCCCAAACACCCACCGGCCAACCAAACCACCAAAGGTCTCCAACCCCCGTGTTTTTTGAGACATACTATATTTTAGTCCTATATAGATATATCAGTAAGCTCGGGTTCGTTTACATAGCCTCGTACCAGTCCTACCGGAGAGGTTGGAGCATTATTTTTCTGTCTTTCAGTGACACTAGAAAAGCTGCTGTCGCGGTCGGAGTGCTGTCGGATCCCTCCAACATGAAAATTAAGGACTTTCTTAGCCCCGGCGGAATTCATTTTAGGCCCCGAAAGGAAAATAAGGTTTTGTTTTTAGCCTCCAGTGGGGTCCATCTTGGCCTCCGACAGGAAATAAAGTTTAGTTTTCCCCCGATATCACATTTGGGAACCCGATATCATATTCTTCACCTACACCACCCTCCAGTGCCCACCTGTAATGCAGGGCCCCATACGCCAGGGTCGGACTTTGTCTTTGTCCCTGCCCCAATATCGCGGGTGGTGCTGCTACGGGGAACCCTAGGGTATCCTAGGTCTGTGGGTTTTCCTGTATGCGGCTGGCGCTGGGGAGGGTGTTGTGGGTGCTGCTGCTGCTACCTCTGTTGGTTTTGGTGGTGGTTCTGGTGGTGGAGGGTATGCAAGAAACATACAATGCGTTTTTTTTTGTTTAATTCATAATACAGTGCATTGAGTTTGTATGGCCATGAGTCTTGTTTTTTGAGATATTAGGTATTGCTAGGTATAGACTTGGTGGTGAAGGTACACAGTTATACAAGGGCAACGCAGTAGATATCATTCTCTGGCAGAGTCAGTTTAGAATAATTAGCTCCTCAATATAATTCCCGGCTCTTGGTCGGAGGTCTTGGCGCGAGTGATGTCGCGTGTTCTGCTTTGGCGATACAGGTATGAGGTACTTGCCTCGCGGATACCAGACGATTGATGTTGATTCCTCCTCTGTTTAACTCATTCATCGTGCAGAACCGATACGATTTTAATGTCGTTATTTTTATATGAGTTGATACAGTGCATGTTTTAATTTTATCGCTGAATTTAATTTCAAAGAGCTCATAGCCGCCGAGAGCACCCCGCGGAGTTATTAGGGAGGGTCTAGGTTGTTTCATTAGGACTGTCTACGTCTTGTTCCTCTCACATTTTGGAGATATAAAGCTCTAATATTCTGCCTTCCCTAATAACTCAAGAGAACAGTTGTGAAGAGCTACCTATATACCATAGGCAGCGGAACCAGCGAGTTTACTTGGTGCCCTTCACAAACAGCGGGCTTACAAGCTCCACCGACAAAATGAGAAAGAGCTCTTGGGGTACATTTATTGTGTATAAAGCAATACGAAAACCGTGTTTGAAAATACACGACTGCAGGTATTAATGGATTCATATATGGATAGTGTGTACCGCACCAATGAAATGAAAAAAAGGAAATACACAGACAATAGAGGTAATAGGAGAAGGTGCATCATCCGTTAAGCTGTGTGTGCCATCTCGCGAAATATATGATCCTCCGAGGCTCTGCCTATGCCCGTGCCCCCAACTGGCCTTTACCGTCAAGGAACCCGGAGACGCCGGCGCCGCCGTGCCCGCCCCCACGCTCGCGAAAGAGACCCGTCACTATTTCCCCCAATTAGCCGACTGCGCCCTACAAAACACCATCACGATGGCAGTGTTAGCAGAGAACGGAAGAGGGAAGCATATCAATATAAAACAATACTAGTGGGCTGCATACCAGTGCTAAATCCTCCAGCTATCCGCCGCCTATAGCCCTCTGCATCTAGGCCATCGGTCGCGTCTCGCTCGTCTCATACCGCCGTTTGGCGGCTGCATCAAGCAGCTCTTTGACCAGATGCCTCTCGTGGATCATACCCGGGTCATTCTCGAGAGACTCTGGCCACCTCTGTTCCTGAAGGGCACTGTTATACGTCCGCCGCAGCATGTCCCGCGAGACGATATACACCCCCTGGTCTTGTAGGCCCCCTCTCTCCAGCCCCTCGCTCACTGTCCGTTGACTCTCTTTGAGGAACTCATCGCGGCACTGGACATACAGTTTCGGGTTTTCGCTGATGCGCGCGTAGTCGCCGTACTCCTTCATGACGTTGAGGATGTGCATGTCCGCCTTTGACCGCACGATAAACAGCGGGACCTTGAACCGCGCGCAATCCTCGATGATACGCACATCGATCTCCTCGAAGCGATCGCCGAGCGCCAGCACAACCAGATCAAACACATACAGGCCCTGGCGGATGAAGTAGTCCCTGTGCGGAATGCGCTGGGTGCCCGCGCCTGGCACATCGAACCACACCATCCACTTACGCGGTGCCTCGGTTCCCGGGTCGCTGTACCGTCTGATCTCCAGGGTGGTCTCAGTAGTGCCGGTCGGCGCGGCGCCGGTGTCTCTGTTGCCGAGGTTGCGGAAGGCGTTGATGAGCGACGACTTGCCGCTGCCGGCCCGCCCGACGATGGCGAAGTGGAGGTTGCTGCTGTCGTATTTGGTCCTGGCTAGCGCCGACTGGAACTCTTCCCTTGTGGGCCATCGTATCGGGCCGCCGAATCGCTTCTCGGCCTCGAGCTGCAGAGCCTCCTCCTTCTTCTGCTTCTCTATCGCCTCCTGCTGCTCCTTCTCTTGTTTCTCGAGCATCTGCCTTTTTAAGTCGAGCTCTCGTCTCTCCTCCGCAATCTTGGCCCAGGTCTCTTCCTCCTCCTTCTTCCGCGTCTCCTCCTCCTCTTCCGCCTTTCTGGAGTTCTCCCTCCTCCTCCCCTCCGCATCGAGCCTTGCCTGCGCCATCTCAGCCTCCAACCGCTCCACCCCCGCCTCTTTCTCCTGAATCTCCCTCCTTTGCTGCTCCAGCAACTCCTCCTGCCTCGCCCTTTCGCTCGCGGCTTCCGCCTCGCGCTCCAGCCGCAACCGGGCCTCATGCATCGTTTTGTTCTCCTTTGTGGGGCGATTGAGCAATATTATGACCGCCGCGGTGCCAAGGATGGAGAGGCCGACGGCGGTGGTGGCGGCGGCGGCGGCGGCGAAGGTGCCGATGATGAGGGGAATCATCAAGTGGTGAAGGTGGTCTTGTGTCGGCTGGTCAAACGCAACTGCTGGAGGACCTGTTAGCAAGCTCTCCCTTGCAGCTGCCATGGACGCCTTACTAGCAAGGAGACGATGTGTATCTCACTCTGTGGATAGCACCGCTATCGGTGTTTGGGGGGAAACTGTGCGGTTGATGTAGCGGAGATGGAGAGAGGGAGAGAGAGGTGGGGAGGAGTGGGAGTGAGATGGACTGGTATCTGAAAGGGAAAGGGAGATGCTACTTATGCCGCACCCGCGCCCCCACACACACCCGGTTTTCAGGCAAACCGTCTGTTGAGTAATCTGCGTTGACATTCACTTCTGACGATTAATTTCCCAGTCGGGTAATTATCAATCATTTTGCGGCCAGGGACCTGTCAAGAGCGGCTTCTTGGCGCTCCTTTACAGCTGCACTTTCCTAATAAGGGAATTTGTCCCACCCAAATCGGTAATTATGGGTGCGACACCCCCCACGAAAAATTCAACTTTTGAAAAATTGATAACCCCACCACAGCAAAATTCACCAGGCTCTGTCAAATAGTAGAACGAAAGTACAACTATTGGTTAACAGAGGGAAGAATAAATTAGGGTGTGGTTGTGGAAGGGTTGACCCCCGAAACAACTCCGTTTCAACCATACATGGGTATATAGATAGGCACGATATGATATGATATCCAGGATTCATAACTTACCCATTGGCAGACGAGCAAAAAGTTCCGCTTCGGGTCTGTTGGATTGAGGCTCATCAAGCATTTAACCGATCCAGAGCCCGATATTCCAGTCCGGTTCGATCTATTGCATGAGAGGGGTGTCAAGACTAGAGTCGATCTCATGCACTGGGCGGGAATTTGAGGCATTTCCATCATACCGGCAGGCAAATAGAACCTGAACATAAAAACGCGCTATCGGGGTCAAAATCGGGGTTCTCAAAGTGATGCAACGGCGACAAAAATGTGTCGGGTTGCATCAGGTGGAGGTATATAATAGATAGTAAATAAAAATGAAGAATTGACTGGGTCTAGCTTTGATGGTGGTCGCGACACCACTTTAAGGAACCTGGGGGTACATAAAGTACATATGTTATTGGCAGAGTGAGTTTCTGTGAATGCGAGGCGAGTGATAGGTCATGATTAAGCAGTTTAGCCATCTAATCTACGGGACATCGTAATAATACCAATTAACTCGAACCTGAAAAGAGGACAAGAACGGCGCAAATTGCCTACGAGGACCGAGACGAATGAAGAGATGGCATAAGCACCAGGGAGATCTATGCGAAGCGCTGTTGTAGGACGTGTTATTGTTTGTCTTGGCGTTAACGCGTTCCCTCCGATCCTCCTTTCCCTCTCAACCCACACTCCACACACCCCGGCACCCACGTCGACCCTTGGTTCGCCCCACTCCGACTTCTCCCGCTATCCACCACCGACGCCCCGGTCCCGCCTCTGGTGTTGATCATCACCCCAACCGCCACTGGCTCCATAAACCTCACGCACCACCCACAAAAATTGCTCCATCCCACCACGCGCAAAGAACCAAACAAAACGAAAAGGGCCGCTGCTGCCCCGCGCGCGCCTAGCCTCCCCCACAACCTCGCAACCTCCTATGACTTGCTCCACAATCCGCAGAAATAGCGCCTCCCCAGCGGGAAGAACTACAAGGGCATCCCCTATATACGCGCACCTCTAGAACAATAAGTTTTTCCTCGAGCCGTACGGGGAGAAGGGGAAGAAGTGCGAGTGGTCTGATCTGCGTGAGGGGGCAGTCTCCCGCTGTATGAGGACCTAGGGTTTGTTCAACAACCTCAACCTCGAGAGCTGGTACATGGCCAACTTATAGTCGGCGTTCATGATTTCGCTTCCGGCGGTGCACTTGAGCCAGTACCTCCGCAACCTCCCCCTCTCATCCTCCGCTACCACTGCATAGAGATTGGCGTCGTACAGACAAAATAGTTGATTTTGATCGAGGAAGGTCCACGGGCTCGTTCTGGCGCTGACGTGGGGACATTTAATAAAATTGGAAAACATTTCCTTGAAAACCTTGCTATTAAAGTTACTTGTATCTATCCTGCTATATATACTCGACAGGAAGGTGATATTGAGCTATCTCTAAGGGAGTTTCTTCGTACCTAGTTTCCTCCAAAAGACCCTTAGCCGGTTCTCATTAGGCACCAAATGAAAAACTATTACTGAAATAGGCCAAATTTAGGGTCTTTCTTGATATGAGCCATATATCACGTTTTAGGTGGGAGATCAACAATACCACATGTCCTACTATAGTGGATACCGGTGGTCTTCCGGTGATGGTGGCGTCTAGGACGGTTTGGTTTAGTACTATTTCTTACAACAGTGGTGGGTCCATGTATCTCTACTCCTCTCTTTGAGCGCCGAGAGCCTTTTCAAACAATTACCGATTTCAATATAGTCATGGGCCCAGGCTTTCCTCGGCGTGAGATTTTCCTGTTTGTGCCTGTCAATGAAATATTACTTGATCACACTCTAACTGAAGATTTATATATACGAAGTGAAAGCTGTACGGAGCTTAATGAGAAACGTCAGATACACACAGTGGCGCTTGTATCGCGTGAAGAGGTAAAACGCAAATTTGCTTTAATGGTTGAACACGCGAAACTCTGGCCCCGAATATGCGAATACTAACTTTACCTGCAGCTTGAAAATGTAGAAAATGATAACACGATTTCGAGAATTCACGATTTTTGGTGGGTAACGAAGTTCCATGATAGTAACACAAACAGAATTCTAACCCACCCTTCAAAAAGCCTATATAATTTGGGGTGATCCGCTACGTAGTGGTGAATATATTTATATATATCACATCTTAGAAGTGTCTTCTCCCTCAACAGATATTGCAGATTCCTTTCCGGAGTGCAAAGGTTTCGACTGAGGTACATGATCCCATGCAGTAGTACCAAGGTTACACGAGTATTAGAAAATGTAGGGCTTATAGCGACTACTGCAGCCGCGTGAGTGAGAGGATTTCCAGTGGTTTACCGGTTATCTACTCAAATTTCCTGATCTTATTTATAGAGTTTAGTAAAGAAATCTCAATATTACTTTTCTTTTTTAGATTTTTTTCCGGTGATAAAATAATAGGATTCATGGTAGCTAGTACTGCAAGAGTTTCAGCTACCGTAACCGAGATTTCAGATTCCGCTATTCTTTTCCGGCACCAGGTACGTTGTGATTCAGTCACAGGTAACCAAGGTAACAGCTTGGGGAAGGTCAGGAACAGGTGATAGCCGGTGTTGGAGGCCCTCTCATGGCCTGATGAACGACGGGAGGAACAGGGTGAACGCCTCGGGAAAGATAGGCAACATAGTCATGGCATATACTCGCAACTTCATTGCTTTTCCGAACAAGACCGCTATTACATGCCATACAAAAATGTAGTCTTGTTGGTGTTTTGAGTGCATGCAATGGCAGTCACGCTCAAAAACGCTATGAAATTGCGAGTACCCTTCTTTCGTGGCGTTTTCAAATTAGACCGCTATTCTACGCTATAGAAATAAGGCGATTGTGCGGTGTATGCAATATTGGTCACGTCCGAAAACGTCACGAAAGGAAGAAAGAGTAGCAACCTATATAAAAATCAATATAAAAACCTCAGATGTCCCGGCGTTCCATGGAGTATCTCTAGGTAAACTCATATACCGCAGGATCTAGGAAGATCCGCTGCGAGACAGCAGGGGTGTAGGCCAACCACAGGCAGTCTTTGAACGCCAATACGCAATCTTTGGTGTAAAATATCCCTGCTGCAGCACAACGAATTTTCTCAGATCTTGCGGTATAAGTGTACCACAGCTGTGGTACATCTAGTTTAGGCTACAAAGGTAACCATGGTTGGCCGTAAGGACTTCTCATCCATGGCAGAGTCGGAATAACCACCAAGGAAGACAAAACATGTAACACAGTTGCTAGTAATGGTGAAAGTTGTGCCCGGGGGATCACCATGGGTGAATTTTTTCTATCCTCCAACGGTTCTTCGGTTCAAGCCGATTTTCTGGTCAGCTGATGGCTTGCGCGGAACCGATTTTATCTGCAAATTAGAACTCCGTTTAGAAGGTACAAAACCCCTGCAAAGGAACCCTAACCCTAACGACTTGTGGCTGATTTACCCATTCTACGTGTTTTCTAGCTCGCTTTTGCTTCTGTTTAACTCATTAGTGTTATGCGGCTCCTACTTCTTCTTGCTCTGCAGGATTTAGCTCCAATGAAGATCACATAGACGACTTCCCTACCCAATCGAGCACCCTCCTCACTCGAACAATTGATAACGATTGGTGAGTTATTAGTACAGAAGCCGGTTTTAACGAAGATCCTTTCTCTTGTACTTCAAATTGTCGAGTGAGGAGAGTGTTTGAGTAGCTAGGGAAGTAGTCCCGCCCATGAACCTATCGACATCGATACAAGCAGAGTTACTACTAGGCCAGCTGGTGCCACACCACATAAAGGGTCCGCAGTTTACTAACTATTGCTTTTCGGCCAGTTGAGTAGTCGGGAATTATTATTCGGTTTAGTGGAGATTTGATGGAGATGGGGGTGGTATCGAGGTTGTTGAGATGAACTAGCTCTTCGTTTGTTGAAATTCATGACAGTGAAGGGCCAGTTAGCCAAAATAGAAAAAGATGGGGTTTTCGAGGAACGATGCCAAACAAAACATTTATTAAAAGGGCACTTACAACCAAGAACCGACCTTTAGTCTATTTCCGAACGAGCCCCAGGTCTATAAGTGTTTTTTCCTTAGGAGACCAATTCGATGGACGTCGGGTGATACTGAGGGAGGTATCCACGAAGGACATAGATGAAATGGGACCAGTGAACTGAGGCCCTGTCGCTCCATTTCAGAAGGATTTCTTTCCTGAGAGATGACTCCGTAGTTGCAGGACCGGTATTACCGGCAGGCCGGCTCGAGACGGGTAAGGAAAAAACCTCGAATCAACATATAATATCAGGATCCCACTTATAAGTCCTCGGTTACAGCCCGAGCCACTCAAAACCTTCAGCGGGTCCAATTGTTAGGCCTTGAAGTCATTCTAGATCTATACCTGAACACACACACCCAGGGTTAGGGTTTACTACCGCCACATTCCCTAAAATAGGTTATCAAGGTATTGTCAGCATCATGATGAAAATAGCACCCTAAAAGATTGTGTTTTCCAAGCCCAGCGGTGGAGGGGCTCGTGAGGGTGGAAGCTCGTCTTGTGCTTAGTTCGGTCGGGTTGTATTGATGGTAGTGACGCAGTTGCGCTCGATGGTCGTGATGAGGAAGGCAGGAGGGGGGGAAGGGGAAGAGGAAGAGGGGGATGGCTCACAGATAAAGCGAAACGTAGCCTAGGAGCCCCCTTTGCTCCGCCATGACCCGGATGCCTGTCTGATCGTAGCTCCCTTCACCCCCTTTCGACATCCCGCATGACACCATGACACCAGGACTCCATTTGAGAATGGAGAGAGAGCATCAGGGGGTGCGAAAGAGTCTAAGAGTGGGGGGGGAGTAACAATTGAAAGCCACGGAAGTTCTGTAACTGGGGGAACTTTATCGAGGAGGAGGAGATCGAGAGGGTGACTGGGTGCGAAGAGGGCAACTAGCTAGACCGTCCAGAGCCAAGACTAACTAGCCATAACAGGAAGCCGTGTCCCACTTTGTCTTCATCATTTCATCAAGCTTGGCTTCTACCCCGGAGACTTAGAGTGATGAAATGTAGCGGTAGATAGTCGTGTCTGTCATCTGGAGGGGTAGAGAAGTCCCAACTTTAGAACCAGTTGCTCAGGGCAAGGAAAATCTGTATGGACTGGCGATGATCTGTCCTACGGGCCATCCCTGTTTGCGATTTCCGGTTCTTCCCGCGGCAAACGGGTCCCGAGTATATTAGAGAGGCTTCGCAGCGTCCGGCAACGGGGTTTTCGCATAACTAGGGTGCATAAAGTCCCGCATATGGCTCCATATGCGCAAGTAGGTCAATTCTTTCGTTGTCGGATACAAGGCATCAGTATATCATGAGCAGATGTATCAGCTTAAGGTCTGCAAAATACATATACAAGAATTCCCAGAGTAGAGTAGTCAATTCACTCCAGGCATACTCGGCGCATTGTCGGATGCAAGGAAGCAAAATCTCAATTTTACCCACTGCTTGGTTGTTTATTTTTGCATATAGGTCCTGCAGCCTGTAGGCGCACCTCCTATCTGAAAGGAGGCTGCGGAACCTCTTTATTCTGCGTCCGCTCTATGATTTTGACCGAGCTTGAGCCCGCGAGGTTGGAGCGGGATCACATGATTCATATCAGTCACTCGGACTGAACCTCCGAACTTAGGAACCCTAACCCTTCCCGCGGTTTCCCTTTTTTCCGTATTTCCGGGGGTAGAGAGGAGTTAGCCCCTTAGCGGTGCAGTCCCCTCCGGCTTCATTTCTTCGCTATTATAGCATCCGCGATTTTCCCGATAATCAAAACCATAGATAGAAGCTGGTTGCAACTGATTGGCGTTACCCTCAACTGGGAGAGAGACAAGATGAACAATATATCCTGGCCTCACCTTCATCGCTAAATCCTAGAAACTTCATAGGGAGGTGCATTTGCTTCTCAATTTTCATATTTAGCAATCTGTATTAAGAAACATCTGCATTTGATGATTTTATAGCTTAGAGGTAGTGGGGGTCTAAAGCCGCCGTTTTACCCCTCTGCCAGAGTCAAGCCCGACTCACCTAATTTGCTACGTCGGAGACCCAAATGAAGCCCGACACTCCCAATTTGGTATGTCGGTGGCCCAAATGAAGCCCGACAGTGGTTAGCTCTCGTGTTGGGAAGTTAAATAAAGCCCGATGGAGGCTAAAAAAAGCTAATTTTCCCGTCGGAGACCTAAATGATGCCCGCCGGGGGCTAAAAAAACTTCTTTTTGTATGTAAACATCCCTCCGACAGCCCTCCGACAGTCCCGCGGAAAGATCTCACCAAAGGTCGGAACGATAATACTCCAGCCCCTCCGGTAGGAGAGCTGGGTATGAGCCTACAAAGGGCCTATTATTCTGGCATTGCTATGCCAAGAAGAGTGCCGGTTTCTGTAATATACGAAGAATATCAGAGTTGAGAAAATAACACATGGAAGGATCCCTCTTGCTGGCAAGTCCCTATTTTTCGCGTTCTCCACCTCGCCTAGTATTTACCTCAACGACCCCTTTCCTCCCGCCATCTACCACGCCGTCCACTCCGATAACAAAAGTCTATCATGTTGAAATATTTTATGTTAATATTTTAAAATCATATTAACTGGAAGGCTTCTATTTAAGATCCTTTCTGAAACAGGACCGGGATCACACAATAGAGCGATTTGGCCAATCCCTGTTTTTTAGGTTTTGGGCTCAAATTTTGAGCTTTTAGCGGGATTTTCACACCAAGGGCTGCCGCCAAGAACTAAATGTTTAGATTCAGAGGTTGTTGGCCAAATCGCTCTAATTCACAATACCCTAATCCTGAGCCCGAGAACGATCACGTGGCCTGTTGCCCCACCGCCTCGCGCCTGCCCAACGCTTTCGGATTGTTGCTACTATGCCCTCACCATCCCCGATCGCATCTTTACCCTCCGAGCTGCTGCTAGAGGTCACGGAATACCTCCCGCCGCGTGCCCTCTCTGCGCTGTGCCAGACATGCCGCTACTACAGGTCTATTTGTGATCCTATCCTCACAGATTATCTATTCAAAAACAAAGACAGGATCATCCACCACGCAGCAGTCTCTAACCGCCCGCAAATCATTTCCTGCCTCTTTAAGCGAGGCCTCAATCTCGACTTTCCCGAAGTTGATGCAGGCCTGCTCGGCGATGTTGCAAAGTAGGGTTACTCTGAGGTTATGAGGGCTTTGTTAGATGCAGGGGCCAATCCGAACTTTGTCGATTCCAAAAGCAAAACACCGTTATATTATGCAGTGGCATATAGGCGCTTGGAGGTGGCGTTGAGGTTGGTGCAGAAAGGAGCAGAGGCCAACAAGGCAGTGTATGATGTCCTGCATGAGACGGAGGATGATGTGATGAAAGGCCTGTTCAGGAAGCATGGATTATACCGAACTAAGTACCTTTGACCCGTTTTTGACCTCACATACCGTAGATATGCGATTAAATCGCTAACGCTGTATATGATAGGATTGGCTCGACGCTGTCTGGGCCTACCCGAGGCGTGAGGCGCGTCAGGTTTCGGCGCAGAGGTGTTCTCCCATAGTACTCCGCCTATGCAATTGATAACTTGACCTGGAAGGTCCCCCAATGTGCTATTCCATCGATGTTAGTTCGAGAGAGGGTGTAGGAAAGACTGTACGTGGTTTATTAGTATATCTGTATTTAAAACCTTTCATTAAATATCTTTCACTCAGTTTTGCTCTCAGTAGCTGAATTCTGAGGTAAATGGATGTACCCCGGGGCTCCTTAGTGTGATGAAACGAGCTCAGTACCTGGTGTGGTGACCACCATCAAAGCTAGACCCAGTCAACCTTGGCATCTTTGTTTTCATGTACTGTTAATTACACAGCTCTACCTGGTGCAATTCGATCTGTAGAAATTATTTCCCAACTTTAGGCGTGGTGGCCAATAGCTGCAAAATTGTGTTTCTTTCTTGCCGTTGCATCACTTTGAGGACCCCCGGGGTACAAGTATAATATCGAGGTAGTACTGCTTATGTCTCGGAGCCCCATTTCCTGGTTTCTCCAGCGCGTCATATCCATGTGTGTTCGCTAATGCGCAACTAGTCTCTCTACAGCGTAAGCACTCCCAACTTGGAGCCCACCAGCTACTGCTTCACGACCTTCGCACTTCGAACCTACATACCTCCTAAGGGCCAAAAGTTTCAAGGATGACGGCCAAGTCTCCTCCATTGTCTCCCTCATCCCCTGCACCATAAATGGGCTTCTTACCCCACTGCATGGCTCCCATCTGGGCCCACCTGTTCCATTCCATGGCGTGGACGTTGTCCAAAACTCCGACCCACCCGTGAAGTAGTGTATCACAGGTGAATCCGTCTCACGAGAGTGCAGGGTCGCAGACAGGTGCATACGGGAAGGTAAGAATGTGATTGTCGGGCTGCTGAGTATATATCCGTATTACATGCCGACTTTGGATGTTGCGATAAGAAGCAGGTTGGATGAGATGTTGGGCGGGGGGCCCGCCCCCCATCCCCGATAAGGCAAGGGGATTTGACAATCATTACCTACGGCGGGGCAGGCAAGTATGCTGAAATAGCATGAGCTCAGGAAGGGGAATAGTAAGCCTATGTCTAGGGTTAGGGTTGGCGTTCGAGCATGAGTAACATTTCGAATATTCCTTAGCCTAGGCTTGGTGGGGTATGAACTCAGCGTAATGCCTACGGCATGGTATGAGATCTACATAGATCCTCTATTTTCACAAATGGGAGGACTACCTTTGTCATATTGAACTATAGTAGTATCATATTTGATCGAAATATAGCCATTAGACGCAAATATCCGGAACGGATTGTCCTTTCGTCTAGTGATACTAATAGCTTCCTGAACTTAGAGAGTGTAAGTTCGTAATGGTGATTTATTATTCGATAAAAGAATGTGCTCAGTTAACAGAGGAACCAAATAAAAGGATGCGCTGTGTACCCATGTCACCCCCGAGACCACACAACCCCAGGTCCCCGCGCAGGATGGCTGTAAATGGTGAAAGATAGGGTGTGCCATGGATAACGCTTCTTATAAAATTATATATAGAGTTGATGGATCCGAGTATAGTGGGATGGAGACTTGGCAAGACGACCACAAAGTCGTGCACCTCGCTCCAAGCGGCTTGCGCGCTGGGGCACCCACTGTTGCGGAAACGGACCCACGGCTGGTGGTAGCGACCTAGACCTCCGCCATAACCAGCCCCGATATAGAGGTGGCAAAGAGGAGTAGATCTGCCAGAAAACCTTAGGGTGCAATCATATTCAGAGGTTGCAAATTTCAAGTGGGTTGATCAGCCGTTGTTTAACATGCATGCGGTATCAATTGAAACATGGCAAATAACACGCGAACTACCGCTATCTAATGCACTGCTTCAGCTCGATAGCAACAGCAAGCTCGATAAATGCCAAAGTAAGCCCTCCGCCTCCCCACTCAACCCCCACATTCCGACAAATACAGTTTATCATAGACCCGCGGCTCGTTGAGCTCATTGAGCTCATCGCATCCTATCTCAGTATTGCTTCCCGACGCATTGCGGGGAAACCTAGGGCGCTCATATATATCCCCGACTTCAGGCTGGGTTCTCCCGCAATTCTCGGGTATGAGCCGAGTGTGTGGGATTTGGGTCCCATAGTAGGGTAATTATTCTAGTTTCGGCATGGAACAAAGAAAGATTCCCGTTGGCAAACCCCCGGTCTCCGTATCTTTTATGAGGGTTTTTCCTCCGAACACTTAAGTCATCCTGATATTAGCTCCTAGCTGCCACCATGTGCCGAGTCCACCAGCGAGCCCCCCAGGGATATGGAAGAAGAGCACAAAGCTGTGGAGCGGATTAGAAATTGATTGAGAAAGGGTAGTAGTGGGGAGTGTAGGAGATGCACGTCAAATCCGATCACCAACAACTGTTAGGTCTAATACCGGGGTCATAGTGTATCACTCGTGAGAAAGGGCTAGGGTTTTTGGTTTTTCCTTTTGTTTAATTTACAGTAGCCACTACTGGTAGGATACCTTTCTACCTAGAAACGAATGAAAGTATGATACAAAAAAAAAATTGTAGGATGCCTGTAGCTTAGACTAACACCCTTCTATAGTTTTGGTTGGGTTAACCGTGACACCCACCAACTATCCGAGTTGATGGAATTAATATATATCTTTAGGTATTACGAGAATGTAATTAATAAACTTATAGTTCTAATATTGGTTTAATCGAGGACATACTTCATAGAAACTTGGCCCTAACCCTGCCCCTAGTTCTGATTGACTGCTACAACCCTCCAAAGAAGGGTGGGAGACGAGACGAGGCGCCATATGCCAGCGCCCACGCAAACTAACCCAGCAAGACCCTTTCTCCACCACGCTTTACCACCACCGAGCGAGACACCATGGTGCATTCGCACCTCCTCATTTATTATTTATTTATTTATACTTCTAACTATATGTAACCCTTATGCTATGGCAACCAAATACCTCTCTCGCCGGGGTAAATGTAACCCCCATGTAACTCGAAAAACTCTACATACATAAGCCTGCAAACAGCGCCGCCCACATCGTCCAGTCTTTCCTTCAAAAACCAACCTGCCCATAGCATAACCCTAACCCTAACCAACTGCAGTTTTCACATCTCGTGTGAGTGGGCGGGGAATGGGTCCGGGAATGTATATATTGTTGGCTGAAAGCGCTCTGCGTGCTCTGATAGGCTAAGCAATGCATGTTGGCGACTTTGCAGTTCCTCTCAACCCCTCTCCCCATTTCTGCGAGCTCATGGGCTAAGGACCCAGCTAGCCCTGGGCTTTTGCGGCAACAGTGAAAACTGTGGTAAGGCCTTTTTACTGTGCTCTATATCGGTGGTTCTAGTCCTTGGGGAGCGGACTTCTGGTATGGTAGGTAGTGTTTATATTATTCAGTTGGACGGTCACCGCGGGTGGATGGATGGGTATCAACACGATTTCTATCAATCTATGGCAGCACCATCCCACTGAGTTGAAAGAAGCATTACATTAAAATGGTAAAATAGTGTATTCAAAAGATGCGGATAAAAATAGATATACTCAGTATAAGAAGCTGGATAGGAGGGGAGCTCCCACGCTACCATGACACATCAAAAAAAGAAACCTAAACTCATCAGCGGCGGCGGGAGCGCGGGGAGGGGGGGGGGGAGTAATACCTAGGCCCCCGTATGTATGAACGGTGCCCACCTGAGAACCAAGTCGGGTTTTATCCCCTTCAACTTCACCACCGCCCTATGCAACGCCTCTCCCGACCCCATGCCTTCCACGAACAACCTATAGTACTCACCAGCGACCATCGTGCACGACTCGTCATTACCCTCCCACATCGTAGCCACCACATTCCGGAAACCCGCCAACATAAATGCCCCCGCAAGGTGAATTGTCTCGTCTGCCAGCTCCTGGACAGTGTTTTGTGCCGTGCTGCAGGCACTCAGGTACGCTACCTGGGCCTCCACCTTTGTGTCAGCAACCATCTGCACGGTTAGCCTGTCCTGCGAGCCATTTTTGCGCAGTAGAAGGCCGCCATTGGACGGGTTGGTCTTGTCGGTGATGCCGTGGCAGGCAAAGTGGACGGCCTGGTACGACGAGATCTGGCCGAGGACTTCGGAGGCGGTTGGGTGGGTGAGTGTTTTGACGGTGTGGCTGCCGACGAGGGATTCAATGTGGGTGGCCTCCTTGTTGACGCCGTGGAGGTCACTGTGGTCGGGGGTGGTGGGCATCTTTATGATCAGGATGGAGAGTGGGGAGGTGGAAGCGGATGAGAGGGCGGGGGCGGGGCGGAGGGCAGAGAGCCGTTTCTGTCGCGCGTAGGTGAGGGCCTTGATGGACGGGATGTACGAGGAGATGACACGGCTGATGGTGTTTTCTGTCGAGCTGGGCGTGTGGATTCCCGCAGCATGGAATGGCGCAAAGCTCAGCGGCCCGCTGCCCACCCACCAGATATGTGGGAGCGCTCCTGCGTCGTTGCCGCCGGCGGTGATGCCCAGCTCAGTGAGCACTGGCTCGACAACAACATCCCACAGCCACTTCATCATCAACCTGACGTTCTTATTCCGTTTCTGATACGTCGGCACACTGCCGCGGACATGCTTGTTCGTAAGGTCAAAAATATGCCTTTCCGCCTCCTCCCTCTCCCATCTCGACAGTTTTATGCTCCTGATGCTCTCCGTCGTCACGAGTATAGCTTGGCAGTGCTCCTTCCAGCAATTGAAGACGACGATCGGTCCCTCCTCCGCCATCCACCTCAGCTCCTCCCCCGTAGGGGGAAGTAGAAAGTTCTCGTAGCCCTCTAGGCTCCGGATCTTGGCCAGGGACTCCTCGAGCTGCTCCACGGCCTCTTTTCGCCGCGCGAGAAGGCCCCCCTCGCCGAGGTGGGCGAGTTGCTCGCTCAGCCCCCAACGCTCCTGGGGTGCCCAGACGGCACTATCGAGTTCGCGGCGGAGAGAGTCAAATACTTGGTACAGCTCTGGGTGCGCGGTTTGGAGATCCGACATGTCACTCCGGCAGTCCATGGTGAACCCCCTAATTATCCCGCGGCCGAGCTCGAGGAGCCGGAGAGCCCGCTCGGCTCCACGGCCGGCCTCAAGAGAGGCGATGGCCGCGACGAGGGGTACCCCGAAGAGCATCTTGATAAGTGACTCCTGATCCGACCTAGCAAGGGACGGCGGTGTAACTCGCGGCATCAGCTTCACGCACTCCTCAAAGATGTCAGCGGCCTCTTCCCATCGCTTCGACTTCGTCAGGGCATCACCGATGCGGGTTGCTGCGCGGATCCGGGTGAGTGGTGGTGCTGTGGGGCTCTCCCAAGCGTCGCGGAATGTAACAAAGGAGCGCTCGCCGTCGGGGCCGGTGCTTCCGAGTGCCTCGTAGCGGGTGAGGTAGCATCTGGCGAGGGTGTCGAGGGTCTCTGCGCGGTTCGGATGCTCGTCGTCGGTATGGAGGGCGGCCTGCTGAAGGCAGTGGATCGCGTGGTCGATGGCGAGGATGTCGCGGTCGCGGTGGTATTTACTGCGCAAGAGGCGGCCAAGGAGGCAGGCAATCTCGGGCGGAGTGATGTTGCGGCCGCCGGTCTTGAGGAGGTCCCAGGCTTGCTGGGTGAGTGATATTGCGTGGTCGAGGTCGCGCCAAAAGGCCGTGAAGTCGCGGTGGCGGTGATGGAGGGCCTCGGCCACGATGTAGAGCCGGCGGCAGATGTCCTCGTCCCCCACCGGCGTCATCTCGAGACAGTGTTCTCCCATCGTGATGGCACTGAATAGATCCTCCCGTTTGCCGCACGCCTTGTATCGTTCAAGAAGCCGCTCGCAGAGCTCAATCATGCGCTGCAGACGACATTTGTGCTCGGGTGGCGTGCAGTCGAGGCCCTCCCTGGCCGTCTTGACCGCCAGCTCGAGGTCTCCCATCGCCCCGATACGGCGATGCCTTATCTTCAGCAGCTCGCTCAGTCTACTGAGATGCTCGCCCCTGGTGGCCGTCAGGTCCTCCGCGCTAGCCACCGAGGTGTAGCTACTGTTCACTGCCCGCTCCAGGTCCTTGACGTTGCCCATCCGCTCGTAGCGTATATGATACGCCTGTGCCAGAATGCTCAGCACGCGCGCGCGATCCGGATGTCCGACCCCGGCCGCGGCCGCAGCCCGCTCCATTACCGCCACAGAAGCATTAAGACCCTCCTCGCCCTCGCCGTAGAGGCGTCTCATGCGCTCCGCCAGTTGTATCATTGTCCCGGGAATGATTCTGTGATTTATTGGGATCTCTTTGAGGGCCAAGCGGGTGAGGAGGATTGACATTTCGAGGTCTCCTTCCTCTTCGCGGCGCTCGAGGATCGTTGCGAGGTTGAGCATCCGCTCTGGATAGAGCTGCGCGCCGCGGGGTGTCCTCTCCATCGACTCTTTGGCGTATTTTGCGGCCTCGGCGATGTCGGAAGGCTGCCTGAATGTGTGCGAGGTATACCGCTCTAGGAGCTGCATCGCGAGGTTTCCCATGACGCCCGGCCCATCGACGCTGCTGCCTTCATCTTCACTAGCCTCCAGCGCCCGCCGAAGTGTCGATATGCCTGTGTCAATATCCGCCTTCGTCCCGTAGACCCGGAAGCGGCCCATGTAGGTGTTTCCCAGGTTGAGCAGCCGCCCCGCGTGCTCCGGATGGTCCCTCGGCGTCGCTTCCGACGCCGCCTTTGCAAACTGCAGGGCGCGGTCGACGTCCGCCGCGTCGGACCCGTGCTTGTGGCGTTTATATAGAGCGGCACTGATGTTTGTCTGGAGATAGAGCAGCTCCTCGCCCCCAGCGACGCCGATCGCGAGCGCCCTCTCCCAAGTCTCGATACACCGATCAATGTCCGCGCGGTCACCGCGCATTAGGTACCGGTCCGATAGGCCCTTTCCTAGTAACTGAGACGCCATCATATACGCACTGTCCGTGGGCTTTGTCGCCGCCAGGGCAATCATAGTGGTCTCGATGCACTTATCTAGGTCTTCCGCCTTGTTCTGCTCCCCGAAACGCATATATAGTCCCACCGCGAGGTCCATGAGGGTCTTTACCTCTGCATCACCGCTATCCACCACCTCCTGCAGCTTTTTGAACCTGCCCGTATCGGTAAGAGTCTTCATCCTCCACTGGAAATACTCCATCTTTGGATGCGAGTCTGGCAGCGCTCCGACTCCGTCCCGTACCGCCGCAAGGATCCCCGCGTCGTCGTTGGGGTCCCGCAGCTCCATCGCGCTGATCAACCCCCCGAGGGCGCAGGCATATAAATCGCTGTCCTCCACGCCGAGTGCCATGGCGAGCCTAAACCGCTCGATCGACTTCTCAATGTCCCCCCGATCCCCCCGATCCCCCCGGTCCCCCCGGTCGTACAGCCACCTAGCCAGCTCAAAGTGCACGAATGCCAACTCCGTATCGCTCATTCCTATCCCGTATACCGCGCGATACGCTGATTCCAGAACTGTCCTCTCCTCTGCCAAAGCAATACACCTATCTAGATCTTCTGGTTTCTGCAGTGCGTCGTACCGGTGCGAGTGCGCTTTGCAGAGAAGCTTCGTGATTGGTATTCGCACTGGTGTGTCTTCCTCCAGGATACCGAGCGTGCGCGAGAGCAGTTCGATCTGGGCAGACAGGTCTGAGAGCTCCCGAGTGTGCAGCCAGCTCAGATTATGGATCTCGACCAGGTTAATAATGGCAACGCTTCGGATAATGCGCGGCGGGGCAAGAAGTGATACTGCGATGCGGGCGTGCCGGAAGGCCTCCGCAAGTGAGTGTGTGTCTAAGGTGCGACCGAAGTGTGCCCGATAGGCGGTGGAGAGTATGTGGTGCGCTGCGGGGTGGTGAGGTGATTTGGTCGGTATAGAGAGGAGAAAGGAGCGGGCTTCGCTGATTGACAGCTCAGAAAGCGCATCGGCCCTCATAGGGCTGTGTGCATCTACGAGACTGAAGAGTATGGCATCGTCTGCGGGGATCGGGGCCGGCCAGAGGTCCGGGATAGGAGTGTCGTCGGGCGGGTATTGCACTATGTCGGGTTCATTATTGTCACCGGGGGAGGACTCGCCGTGCTTACTCTTGTCCTGTGTGCTAGTGGCGCAAGCCCCGCGGGTGGGGACGTCGTCGTCGTCGGCCTCTGCTTCCACCTCTGGCGCTGCGGGCTCGGTGGGCTCGGAGACTGCTTTGCTTTTGCCTTTGCCTCCATCCGAATATGTATGCGTACCTTCATCCGTATCCGTATTGCTATCTGTATCTGCATTCACATCTCCATTCGCCTCTTCAGTTCGTCCGTGTTTTTGGCTCTGCTCAAGCATGCTGAGGTCTAGATTCCCGTGTTCTGCCGCGGCTTTTTCCACGAGTGCCACTGCGGAATCGATGTCAATGTCCGCTTCTCCCTGCAGGTAAAGACGACCGCGCACATTAGTTTTATTCCCTGTAGATCATGTGAATTTATGGCGGAGAACAAGGGGAGGGGGGTAAGAGTGACAGTCCGAGATGGCGCGAGAGCTCCGATGACTAGCTAGCAATCCAGCCTCACACATATACCGCTCTGGATGCTTTAGAGACTCTGCGTACATGGGGAAAGATGCGGAGAGGGGAAGGGGGTGGGGGAGAGGGGGGGGTGGGAGAGGAGGCGTAGGAGAGTGAGAGAGAGAGAGCTGGATCTATATTTTGGCCACCTGATATCCTGGCAGAATTAACCAAAGATTAGACCATCACCAAACCATCAGGCCACCTACCGCACAGGTGGTGCTGGCTCCCTACTCTCTCAATTCCACCCTTCTATCCTTCTCTCGTACTTGTTACTATCACAACCACTTACAAATCCAATGGCGAACCTGAAACCTCCCGGGCCCTCAAATGGCATATTGTACCTCTTCTGCCGGCGTGCCCGCATCTCAGGTATGTCGGGGCTGGACGGGTCGCTCAGTTGTACATGTTCAATAAACCTGGACAGCAAGACCTCGGTTATGAGATCTATCGGCGGTGTGGATGGATCACCGAGCGCGTGCGAGGGGAGGTCTTCGGAGTCCAGTGCAGGGGTGGGGAATGGGGAGCTGGAGGAGGGGGAGGGGAGTGTGAGGGAGGTGAGGGCGCCGCGGGGGGTGCCGGGGGGGGAGTCGGAGGTGTTGGAGGATGAGGGTGCCATTGGTGCCTGTGTCTAGATAGATGGTAAAGCTAGGAGCGTGGGTTGATGGTGTCGGTAGTAACTCTGGAGTAGCGGAGTAGTAGGTATGAGCTATTGCATATATATCTGCAAGCAAGTAAGTATCTCTGCGGGGAAGGCCTAGATATCAACTTAAGGCACGCCCTCCTTTTACAAGAGCTGCTCCTACATCCTCCCCACCCTCTTGACTACCTAGGGGTATGACTCGTCGTTTTAGATGTGGGGCTGCTGTATGCGTACCCGCAACCTCGTGGCCTTTCTGAACTCGACCACTATACGGGGGTATGATTCTCACGGGGGTATGGTGCAACGCCTAAGAACATCAAGACTGACCATAGGGGGTCCAAGGCAAATTGATAAAAACAATATATGAACAGGATACTCTGGTTTTCCTTGTGTTCACAACGCTTGTTTTTCGACGTTCTTGGCCGTTGCACCATACCCGTGGGAGGCCTTGTGGTCATGTCTCAAGGACACCAATCACCATCTCTGCCCTGTTGTTACTATTCTTATTTGTGATGCAGCCTTGGGCAGCGCGATCGGACATCATACGTTTATGCCCCGCGGAATGAGGCTCTACCAGCATCGGGATGATATGAATCATCGGTGGGGGAATGAGTCAAGAAAGAGATCTTGGGCACATTTTCATGCGAGTAGTGCTCGCAGTGTTTCTGAACACAGCCGCTACTAGATGCCATACAAAAAGGTGGTCTTGGCGGTTTTTTGTGTGTATGCAATATTAGACCTTTTAAGCCACCGTCGTTTGCAGAAAAAAAAGATAATCCTCTACCTGCCAAACTGGGTTGGTATGATCAGGTAAACGCAGTTAAGAACCCTGCTCGCACGGTACTTTTGATACCATGATAGTGGCCTCTGTGGGTGGTGTAGAATATATCATACCTACCAACTGCGGCTGGTGGATGCCGATCTTTTTATTTGCCGATCTTCTTTTTCTATTGGCTTAAAAGGTGTTCAAAACGACGAGCAAAAGAAGGCCACAACGGATTTGTTTATCCTTGTCCCGCGGGGGGGGCAGCATTCTATCGACAGACGAAGGGATAGGGTGTAGGTGTCGATGTGGAGTTCTGTCTCTGTCCCGCTGTGCGTGGGGTACATGTGTGGGGTACATGTGCGGGGTAAATGCAAAAAGTCAATACCAGTCGTGTCCGGAAACACTATGGAACTGCGAGTACCAGATTGAACATCTTGTATCCACTCTGCCCACTCTGCTGTACACGACATTGTCCCCAACTCCCCTTTTCTTTTCGTTTCAACCTTCTCAGCTTTTTCTTCAGCCCTCCTTTCTTCACCTTTTCCTTATCTTTCATTCAGCCTTATCTTCCGTCTTCCTCCCATCAGCATTCTCTTCAGCCTTGCCCGCACGGCGCACGATATGGACACTCCCAAAAAACCAATCACACAGGTGGGAAAAAACCTCTGAGTCTTTTACGCGAGGGCTCGGGATTGTCTCCTTAAACAGTGTAGATCAGCTCTGCTAATAGTAATCTTGATCCCGTACCGCAGAATCTACGGATCGACGAAAATCGAAACGGGCTGGGCCGAAATACCACTTCTATTGGTCAAGGCGATTAAGAGCTACACTTCGGCTCTGTCGGATTGAGGCCCAACAGGGATTTGACCAATCCGATGTCTACTATTCCAGTCCAGTCAATCTTTGAGTGGTTACACGCATGAAGAATAGGGTGAGGGGTAGGCCGCTAGGATCGGCATATGGTGATCTACTGATGCCTAAATACCCATCTTAATACGAAGGTGAGATACACTTCCGTGGAAACATCCTCACAATCTCTAAAGAACAAAGCACCCACCACGGCCATGCCCATGACCTCCGTCTTCCAACCCGCCCTCCTCCCCCTCTCCGCCGTCTCCCTCGGCCGCCTCATCAGAAACACCAAATCCCCACACCAAGACTACGTCAACCCCGCTCTCCCGACCCCCCCGGAAACGCTCAAGAACCCACAAGTCGGCTACCGCGAGCTGATCACGTCCACCCGGACCATCAAGCTCCGCGGGCGGCTGATGCAGCTCCTCCGCGCGTCACACGAGTCCCACAGGCACGCCCAGCTGGACCTCTCCGCTACGAGCGCCTACACCTACTCCCTCTGCAACAGCACGTCCTTTTTCGAGGCCGCCTGCGGCACGCAGGCCGTCCGTGCATGGCTCCAGGACACTATCGAGAGAGGCGATGACGCCTATCTTGTTGTGGGGTATCACACGGTTGTTGATGCGCAGTTTGGGGCGGGGCGTGTGCAGGGCACGGTGGATGTGCAGGAGGGCTCGATAGGGGTCGCGGTGATGACGGGGTTTCCGGAGGTAAAGGGGTTGGATGTCGGGGCGGCGGTGGAGTGCGACGTGGGGAGGGTCTCGACGAGGTGGTTCGTGGCGCCGGGGGAGCAGGTGTATGCTGTGCAGTATAGGAAGGTGACGTTCAGGTGGTATAGTTGGAGAAAGAAGGCGGAGAGTGGGATGTTGAAGGAGAATATGTGGAGGGTTTATGCGGGGAGGGGGGGAACGGACGATACGGGAGAGGACGATACGATGGAAGCGCTGTTGGTCGGGGATGAGGGGGTGGAGGTGGGGGAAGGTGGGAAGAGGGATGAGGATGAGGATGAGGAGGAAGAAGAGGAAGAGGAGGAGGAAGAAGAGGAAAAGTGGGTGAGTGAGGATGGGGAGGAAGTGTGGGTGTTGTAGAGGTATCATGTGCGGGGTTCATGTATATAACCTCGAGAATTGGTATTTAACCATCATCCCAAGTGGTCATACTATAATTAACATAGACTCGTGAAACTATGCATTCCAAGCGGTCAATGATACCGAGAGCACTTCCCCCCTCTCGGATAAGCGGAAGCCACTCGCCTAGGCACCGGCATCAGCCGATAAGTATAACGCAACTCACCTAGAGCTTCTTCATCTTCTTTTCCATGCAGAAATATCTCGGCGTTAGTTCTTCCTCCCTTGTAATATAACATAGTGAGGCTCTATGGCGGCATTTCGATTCATCACTAGGGTGGTATTTGTGAATAATAATATATAATTATGCGCAATATGAACGAGGCTGCAAGGAATTTATGCCACAGTCTATGACTGCACGCAATACTTTGTACCTGGGAACAAAACGGCATGATTCAAAAAAAGAAAGAAAAAAAAGAAAAAAGAGGGTTCAAAGTATTAATTGATTTCTTGATTGGTTGAATTCATATCCACACCTTGCGCTGCCATTATTTCCACGAGACCTCCGCGCTGCGGGCTGTATATGTGCATACATATAGCAGATTGATTGCGCGCCATATGAAGTACATAGATAGATTTCTATATGTGGATCCAGCGAGCTGGTAATGAATCTTCTAGTCGAAGCTGGCATGCACAGCTCATATAGGCGCGGCCCTATGGATCCTGGTCTTACCCCATGGACGAGTGATTGATTATGATTCATGATTAGTCTATTAGCGGGCCACATGGTACTTAGCTATTACAGAGATGATGATAATGGTAGCCCATTGATTGTTGGGCTGTGATCGGAAGGCTGTCGGAGGGTGTAAAAATAAAGCTTTTTCTTTTAGCTTCCAGTGGAGCCCGGGCCCCTTTAGCCCCCGACAGGAAAACAAGGTTCATCTTTTCCCCGATATCACATTTCAGGCTCGGAAATGGGAGTCTGGGGGGGGGATCGGAAGGGTAATGCTCAAGAACCTATGGGATGGGTACGAGACTAACATTCTCCGATGTGTGCGCGTTTAGCGTTTTTGAACACGACTGATATTACATACACCCCCAAAACCACCAAGACCACACCGATGTATGGCATGCAATAGCGATTGTGTTCAGAAACGCGATGGAGTTGCAAGTACATACAAAAATAAAAATAAGTAAATGTTATAGCTAACAGCTCTTAAAACCAGGAATGAATGAGATTAAAATCTTCATCGTTCTATACTTGGAGTACAATTTGATACTATATATAGATTTTTCAAATCTTGTCGGGGCCCGCGGCACCAGAGCTGTAAAGTAAATACCCCTCCTGAGCCCTTAGATATTTGATTAATTCGCTAGGCGTTGTTCCCCTTTGGCACACCAAAAAAACAGTGCAAACTAGCTAAGCGAATTTTTGGACGGGATGTAAAGTAGGGATCCCTCAAACCCGCACTTCATGCAGGTACATCCATTGTCTTATCGATAAGACACCTACCCTGTACGACCCACACAACCGGTAAGAGCCTCATTGTCGATTCCGGATTTCACTAGACCGCGAGGTCTTTTTTTTGCCTCCACCTGCATTTTGAGTAGTAACTCCTCCAGAGCAGTTGGCAACCTCTGTTCATAGCCAGCCAAACAAGCTTGACTATGGCCAACTCCCAGTAGTAGTACACCTGCCCACGTACCTCCCGGTACACTTACCCGCCCCTACCTCCAGTAGTCCCTTTCACTTATACTAACTACCTCCAGTACCATGGCCAATGCGCAATTAATTAATACCATCTTCAATACCCCATATTCCCGTGCCGAGTATACCACCACCACCACCACCACCACCACCACCACCGGAATTAAGCAAAAATTATCACCTCCCAAGACCATGCTGCATGCGTTAGCCTCATAACCCGCAGGGGGGGGGGGCTCACAAGTGTGTACCTACATGTACTTAATAATTGAGGATCTGCATACTACACATGTAGGTACGAATATAATTCCTCTCCTATAGGGTGTTCGTCTTGTAACTAATAACTTAAGTATGTAGATAGATGCATTCGCCTGCAGCTGTTGAGCCGCTCACACCCCTCAGGTACATGGTGGTATCAACTACATGTACCAACTAGAGAGAAAAGCTATAGCAGAGACTGGCTAGTGTATATATAAGTGCTTATGTATGTATGTACGAGTATTTGTTAAGAATCCCTTCCTTTGGTATATACATGTATCTTTATGGCTGTAAAGCTACAATACCGTGTGATTAACAGATAGAAACATGCATACATTATGTAAGCGGGTAGAGTCTTGGCAAAAGGCAACGCATCTTTCAGCTATGACATCATAGAAGACAAACATTAGGCGTCTTCCCCGCTCATTCTCCTTTGCTCCTCCATCATACATCAATCAACTCAGTCTTCAACATCAACACCCCGCCTCCGATCTTTTCTCACGCTCAGACATACACAAGCAATGCCACCCAAGCGTCCACCTCCCTCCATAGATATAGGTCTCGTGCCTCCCGCCTCCGCCGCTGGCCCTCCCCCCACCAAACGCCGCCAACTCAATATCCCGACTCCCAGCATCCCCACCCCTCCATCCCTCTTTTTCACCTTCCCCCACCCACCTCCTCTCACCACGTCCTCCGATGACCCCCCGTTCAGCAATGAGCAGTTTACAGATTTCCTACACGGCCAGGCCGCCACCCTGCCCCCCAGCACTCACATCCTCTACACCGCCGCGCTGGCCAATCTTGAACCAGATAACACTCCAGAACTCACAGGAGAGATGCGCGCGTCGTTAAAAGCCGCCGTCACGGCTTTTACGGTGCATCAACTTTCGCCAGCTGCAGATCAGGATCCGGGCGAGGGGCACGAGCAATTGGGATTTCTGAGAAGGCTGGCCGCGGGGGATGTGAGGAACAAGGAGTTGGTGGACTGGGCGGACACAATTACGGCTGCCCTCATGTCATTTAGCGCTACCCGCGGTGCTACAGCTCCCCCGTCTGCCTCCTCCGCCACCTCCACCACATCTACGCGTTCACGTGCCACACCTACACCTGGGACGCACAGCAGCGCCCACCACAACACTGTTGGGCGCTCCGCGGCCATCCGTAATCGAACCCTCGAGCGGGATGGTCACGCGTGCGTAGTCACAGGCGTCATCGATACTAATGTACTCGAGGTCGCGCATATCATCCCCTTCAGCGTACGCGGGGAGAAGGCTGTTGCTTTCTGGGGGCTGCTGGGGATCTTTATGGGAGCTGAGCGACTTGAAGCATTGAGGGCGGCTACGCTGCAGCTCGCCGGATCCGCGAGTGTCGGTGAGGTTGCCAATTGCATGGTACTGAATGTGTTGGCGCACAAGTATTTTGATGGGGGGAATATTGAGGCCTTGCCGGTTGTGGGGTCCGGTGATTGGGGTGTGGGGCGGGACTATGATCCGAGTATTGTGAGTAGTGTAGGTCCCCTCTCCCCAAATATATCTAGCATGCGACACCCCCCCCCCCTAGACAGACATAGCTAACCACTCCCCCCAGTATGACATAAGCATCCACCACCCCGGCTCCGCCTCTCTCCCCCTAACCAGGTCCATTTATTCTACCCCAGCCCCCGGTACCCAGACCGGGCAACAATTGTTGTCCATTGCGCTGCTGACACCTGGCACAACAATCACGCTCACGACCCCCGATCCTACGACAATGCCGCTGCCGCATCCGTTGCTGCTGCAGCTACATGCGGTCTGCGGGCGCGTCAAGCGCCTCAGGGCTGCGGCTGGGTGGCCGGTGCTGCCACCGGGTGATGGGTCAGATGGAGAGATACAATGGGGGGAGGAAGTGAAGATGCAATGGGGGGAGGAAGAGGGTGATATTGGGGGGAGGGGTGGGAAGGGAGAGAGCGCGGCGACGAGGTTCACAATGGAGCCGCCGGAAGAAGGTATCCGTGATTGGGCTCGGAGGTGCTCTCCGGGGCCGGTGGATGGGGATTCTGGTGTTGAGCCCGGGTCGGGCGCCGGGAGGGATAACAAGCGGAAGTTTGGGGATGGGGTGGAGCAGCTGGAGGAGGGACCGGATGACGGAGAGAGGCCAAGGAAGGTGGAGGCTGTGATGGAGGAGATGGAGATGAGGGAGGAGGAGCGGCGCAGGTTAGCGGCTAGGTGGGGAGGGAGGGGGCTGGGAATGTAATGGTGTTTTTTCTTCTTTTTTTTTTCACTTCCCCTTTTCTGTATGGATTGGAGGGTTTAGGTAATGTTTGGGGCCTGTGGGGTACGAGGTTTCATCTTTTTCTTCCCCCCCCCCCCTTCATTTCTAACTGTTTGCGGGCAGACGCGTTATTTCTATTCACCCATTTGCTCTTTTTTTTAGCTGTCTTTTTACACCCGAGAGCGGCACCTACTTCTGTGATATCAGCATACTGGGCCTCTTCTATAATCCTATAGACTGGCTTATAATAACTAAACCGCTATAGCCGCAATAGTATATATCACCCCCAGTAAACTATGCACATGAACAAGGGAACACAATTAATCAACACCCCCCCCCCCCACCCCATATATCCCCAAACACTAACGGCCGCGGCTCTTGCTCCCAAGCTGCGTGACTGCCAATACCCACAGACTCGCCAATTCTAATGCCCTGCGGTAAAGTCATTTTGGGGACAACGACGAAACTGTCTGAACGACGAAACTGTTTGAACAACGAACAGGTGGTTTTTGGCCGCGGAAATAGACGCCCAGAGACCTAAAGCCATAGCTAAAGAATACTAATTACTCCTTCACCTCCACTAAACCCGCCCATCACAGAACATCACGGTCGCTCCGCCCCCCATCCCATACCCCTACCCTCTCGATCACCCTTTCCACAATCCCCTTCACCCTCACCGCACCTCTCATCACCTCCACCACGGCTCTCCACTTCTTCCACTGCATTGGCACAGTCCTCTCCTTTCCCTTTACCAGCACCGCTATCCCCCCTTCTCCCAACATATGCATCGTCCACACCTTCATCCTCCACCCAACACATAGCACTCCTACTACCTGCAAGCCCTCCCTTGGCATCCCCGTGCCCTCAATTAAACTATTCAGCATCCCTCTTAAACCCCTGAATAACTTTATCTCATCATTTACCTCCCTGCGCCCCCCCGCGCCACGGCTAACCTCAATAGCACCCAGGTCATAAACGTGCCCGTCCGCCAGCAGGCAACGCAGCACCCCGTCGTAGCGGTATTTCAGACCCTCCACCGCGCTCTTGACGTCTGCCCGCGACACTGACAGCCCGGGGATGGTGTGTAGGCAGCGATCTAGCAACGGAGTCCACAGGGATGCGAACCAACCACCACGAAGCTCCGTAGAGCGGAGCCACGGAGTGGATGCGTAGCTGGTAAGGAGCGCAAGTCTGTGTTGTTGTCAGTTTCTTTACTTTCCTTTTATTTTTCTTCCCCTTTCCCACTTTGGGGGAGGGAAAAGGGGAGGGGCGGTATACATGGAGGACGCAGTGTTATTCGCATACAGAGCAGTGGCGTGGCGGCGCTCATCAAATGCCTCCCCCGGCGGGCGCGACGGCGACTCGATTATGTCGTAGAGCTCGGCTATAGTCTCCGGATTCTGTCACATCTTAGCACGACACCCCCACGCGCCAGCCAGAGGAAGAAGTTTTCCTACATCTGGGAACCGTCCAACCGCATACTCAAACGCCGCATCCCTCTCCGGCAGCTTGGGCCCCCACCCTGCGACCTCCCCCATCTCATGCGACGTGAACCATTCGCATATGGTCGGATCAGAGAGGTCGACGATCCATTCCAGGATCGGGTTATTTCGCAACCAGGGGTTGGAATCAGGGATGACGCGCACTTTGTGGTATATGATGTCTTCAAAGACGCGGCCGGTGGTGAAGGTGTGTTTGTGGGATGGCTTGAGAGAGAGGTACACATCGATGAAGATGGAGTCGTCGGGGATTGGGGAGGGGGAGGGTGAGTCGGAGTCGGTGGGGACTAGGGATGGGGTGGGGGAGGGGGATGGGGTGGGGGTGGGGCTGCATAGGTCCGATTCTTCGGTTGTTTCGGCTATGTCCTGGGAAATGGTTAGAATACATGAAAGCGGATGGTTTATAATAACTCACTGTAGTTTCCTCTCCACTCTCTTGCTCAGTCTCTCTCTCCGCCTCATCCGTCTCGTCACTTCCATTCTCGTGCTCCTGCAAATCCGCCACCTCCCCCACATCCAGCATTAGCCGCTTCTGCGGCCTCACATGCTCACTCTCCGTCCTCCTCTTTGTCCCTTCCCCTTCAACCGTCAGCCCCCCACTCCCACCCATCGCAGGCTTACCAGAGGCCTCTCGTGTCTTCACCCCGCCCACCTGGGTGATATCCCCATGGACGATTGTCTGCGGCAGCACTGACGCTGACGCCGCTGAACGTGATGATCCTGCTCCCCGGCCACCTTTCTGCTAACAGCCACGAATATTAACCCACGTGCAGGGTACCCCGGAAAAACGGAATAGCTGTGCAGAGTGTAGGATGGGAAAAGGGTATTTGGGCATTGTGCGATAGGTAGACACATGCGTCGCCCCATGTTGTGCAAATCAGGCGTTGGACATTGCCAAGGACTCATCTAATCCCCGGGGTCTAACTTCGCTCTGCCCCCCCCCCCCCTATAGCCAGGGAGGACAGTCGATGTGGTGTAACGGCTGGGCCGTTGAACTCGACAGCAAGGGGGGAGTAGAAGGGGAGTGAGGGAGTGGAGAAGGGGAAGGAGGGGTGCCTTACAGCTTCAGGACTCGCCCTCTCCAACAGACTACGCGCCTTTACCTTACGAGCGCTTGATTCCAGCGGCGAGTCTGCAATGATAGATAGGTTCTTCCTCCAACGCAGGTTGATTGAGTCGAACCGGAAGGTGCCGAAGCTGGTGATGTGGTTTGTTACAAAGGAGGTGTATGACCATTCCTCGGACGGACGCATGAAGTAGGCTGCGCAGTGGGTTTTTACTTGCTCCTTGGTGTAGTTTGTCTCTTGTGGGCGTGGGGGCGGAGGTTGTCGTGATCTCGACATGGTGTTTTGATAGTGATTTGTGGACTGGTTGATTTGTAGAATAGTGAAGGAGAGGGGTGATGAGGAGAATTGGGAGTTGAAGGGGCGGGTTTGGGGGGAGGGGGATCTTGGCAATCTATTGTCCACTTAATATGTGGGGAAGGGAGTGGGGGGGGGGGGAGGGGGCTGCTCCTAACCTGTGTGCGTGTGTGTGTCTCAGCTTTTTCTTGTGGGCCCGGGGGGGTTCGCTACTAATGGAGGCTTGACAGGATACGATATAATCTTCAGGCTTGGATTTGGCGGCTTACTGATCGTGGATGTTTACTGTAATAACAGTCTTGTATTGCTGTTCCCTTCGGCTTCCTATCTAACAGTGAAGGCAGCTTATAGAGTATATATACACGTAGGTGGTGTTGACAGGTTTCGAGCAGCTTTGCAACTTTGCAAACAAAGAAGATATCGGATGGGTGCAACAAGCAAGAACACCCACATCCCTCGAATTTTCTGATGCCGTCTTTGTTTGGTTTTGGTTGAAATTGCTTTGTCCCGCCGCAGCATATGTGTGTACTTAGGTCCTAGTTTTTGAAGTCCATCGCCAACCTCTATTATACATACGCGCTATTACAGTTAAGCAGGAGCCCACACCATTTCCACAAAACATGCCGGCCTCACAAAGGATTAGAAACTATATAGAGGTACATATTCAGAGAAACATAACTCGCCAGTTTGATTGGCGGCTGGGTAATTATCTGCTCACTGTTGTGGTATCCGTATCTGTATCGTACCGGCGTAGATCCACGCCGCCGCCAGCGTCTCGCTTCCGCTACAAACGCAGCGATCCGCAGCCCGCCGGGTCGCCCCTGCAGGTCCCGGTCGCAACGGCTCCGATCTAGCCGAGCGCATCGCCAACCACACAGCTGCACAACCGCGCTACCCCGCGATGGAGGCGAATGTGTATGTGTAGTGTCTAAGATAATATCCTCGATAGATTAAGGTTTTACTCCTCATTGCTCTCTCTACTGTCACTAGCTGTAACTCTTCTGTAAATGATGTCTCCTCGTGTGGATGGTATATAAAGGGTGTCTTCCAAGCCAAGCAGCATCGCTTAGCATACACCCAATAGCATTCCTCGCCTCAAAACATACCTAAAACCTATATGGAGGCATGCTTGAATATATACTGCTCCCTATTCTCTCTATCCTTTCACTATCGTATTAAACAATGCCAGCAAAATAGAAATCCCTCAGTCTCACCCAGTCCACCGACTAAAATAGCAAATAACCTCTCAATGAGGGGGTCTTCCACTCTTCTCACCCCCTCTTCTCACCAAGATGATCTTTTTCTTTTTCACTTATTGCAATGATTTATATGATTCCCTAGTGTTTTTTTCCGGACTCTATCCTTTCTTTTCCCCTTTCCTATTTTGCGCAGTTATTCGTTAGTAATTCTTGATCCGCCTATCCCACCCCCTTCCCCGGGACCACCGACCGAAATCCCGAGCCCAGGCTGGTTACACTAACGGGGTCAACAGAGTGGACTATGATGGGCAAGGAGCCTTCCGGGCTTAACTGGGGGTAAGGGATTATGTATTAAATAATCGTTAGCCCTGTAGAAGGTGGTGTATAGAGCCGACGGGCTCTCGGCAAAAAAAAAGGGGGGGAGGGGGGTCAGCTGGATGTTCGCCGCCTACATCCGAGCTCCGCATAAGAGCGCGCACCCGTTGATAAGGCACCCCTTCAAGCTTCCGAGGCACTTTAACTGGCGTGACTGTGCTCCGAAGCAATGGCATATTATAAAATATTGAGTGATGTCTCATCAGTGTCTCCTGGCATGCTCTACAACGGGCTGTGCCAACTAGCCGCATTCTTTGGGGAACCTATAGCCGAATCACAAATTAATGCCGGAGAATGGTAGCGGAGGGCGAAAGATCACAAACAATAGCTATGTAGCCGATAGATACTGGACCCTCCTGAACTAGCTATCGCTAGAATCCTACTAGAAATAGACAATACTACCTACACTGCTTTATCAGAGTCTATGGATATGGCTAAAGGGTCGGGAATAACCTAAGTCTTGGCACGATACCTCCTACGACCCGCTTGTTGCAACTTCAAGAAACTTCATTACAGTACTAAAAAGCGGGCGTATCTAGTACCTTATTGACTAAAGCACCATGACACTACAGCATCACTATATTGGCAAAAATTCCGATTTGGTTCAAAGGTTTTCCTGATGCCGTATCCCTACGGCATACCTATCAACACCCCCTTTTTGCTAATGTACCCAATTGCAAGTCATCAATGGCTGACGGAACTTGTAGAATCCATCATATTTTGCCGGTCGGGGGATCTCACGGGAAGATTTAACCCGTTATCTTATGCGTAGGTGTACCTACAAAGTGAGGGGCTCGAAACTCCGTTGCGACCCCTGCCAACGACAATGCAGTTTCATAATCATGCATGATCACGTCTTCCGAGCTCACGAAACGTGCGGGGTAGCGCCAGAATACCGGACACACCCACTACCCGTCAACATCAGCGGCCCCAGTCTTTCTATCTCTAGCAGCAGTACCTTAACACGATGTCGTTCGGTATTGGGATTGGCGACATTTGCCTGGTGATTCGGGGTGCATGGAAGGGGTGGGATGCCATTGCCTCATACTCCCAGGACAGTGGCTCGATGCGAGAGGAGTTGGCCCTCTGGAGGCCAGCGCTGGAGAAGCTTTCAGAAAGACTTGCAAGCCAGGCTCTCTCGCCTGAGGCCGCCGCGATGGCCCAGTACCAAATGGCGGAATGCTATCAGCTCCTGGATAAGATAGACAAACACCTCAACGGGGGTTCCCGAAAGGGCACAAGACGTGCAAAATGGGCACTGTGTGATAGAGGCAGAGTTATGGAGTACATGGGGGCCGCTAACCGGAGAATGAGGAGCTTGGAGACAATGATTATAATGTGAGTATTCCTTGTATAAAGAGATAGGTTTGGTGATTGATAATTGGCTGTATAGGGAAATGGCCACAGAGAGACGGGTGATTCTTACTCATACAGACAACAGACTTTTAACAATGCCAGTAAACACTCAGGAAAATGCTATTCAACTAGTGGACGCGATGGATGAGGAATGGAAGATATCAATGCAGATTTGTAGGAACTGAGAAGTATGTTTAGACAAGAGGTCAATTGATATCAGAAGCTAACGTTTTCCTCGTGATCAGGCTCTCCACACACTACTAATGCTAAAGTTCGAAGGCGCAAAAGGGGCTACTTGGGTCCAAGCTAGGAAGTATCACATAACCGACGAGCCATCGGGGTTGAAGCTTAGTAGGGCAAACTGGGAGGAAAGCTTAAAACCTGGCATGAAAATCTCAATGGCCATAGTACTGCAGAGAGAAAATGAGTACAACCGGCTACACAAATGCCCTAGGTGTAATCACCCGCATCCAGGGACTACAAGTGACCAACTTGAGCGTGTTAGATGGTATGATTGACTAAGCTATTGATCTATGACCACTAAGCTCACGATTGCAAATAAAATAGATATAGCGCTCAATGTCGAACATTTTTCGAGGTCTCCTCCAGGCACCGCATCACCGATTTGGATGATAACGACCATGAGGTTACGACACCTCCAAATCACCCCAACGGACCGTATGATCAAATCGGACCACAAAAAGCCCCCGTCATCGACACAGAGGATATAGGTTTTTTTCGTCGTTTGCATTTATCTTTGTACGAGTCGGAGGAATTCGCGTCTGTGGACGAAGTATGGTATGTTTCTTGCGATAGCCAATTCGTGGTCATTATTGATAACCGGGCCCGGCGTAGGGATACGATAACTACGCGACCAGGTTTCAACCGCAAAGAGGTAGATATTGATCTGCTCGCGATCAAGCTTCGGAGCGTGACTACGGTTTCAGAGTCAGGAGTTGTCATACCACGGCGTGATATGCTAAGGATACTTGCCGATGGGCTACCAATAGTAAACCGCACCAGAAATAACCATATTTGCTGAATTGAAAGCACTATAACATCTGATCGTAGAATTGCACCCTCCTGCCTTCAACTGACATGTTTATTGGGGGAAGAGCGGCAAGCTGAAGGAACAGCAGGGAGGTGGGAGGACCAGCGGAATACTCCTTCCCTAGTTTCTCTGTTAGCCGCAACTACCACCGCTTGGGTTATTACGGTGAGCTTTTTGGTCTATGCACCCAAATGAGTAGCTACCTCAGACCACCTCGTGACCATCCGTTACCGCAATGACTTGTTTTTGCTTTTGAAGTACTCATGTCTACATGAAGTGCGCTCCACCTCCAGTGCCTATATTTGCTAATCAACATCTATCTCTGCCTATGGCCACCTCTGGTAGTTGCCCACCTCACAGCAGCACACCTCGCACTCCACCCCCCTCCAACGCCTCCACCCCCACCCACCCCCTGCACTCTCTAACTCCTACTGTACTACCTCTGCTTCTATCATCCAACTTAATTTAATCAGTCCCATTCCCCCAAGTCTGCCGAATGCGGTGTGAGCTGCTCTGGTAGCAAGCTAAAAGATTCAATGACATGAGAGCCATAACGACGCCTAAAAGCCTAGATCGAACCAGTACTCTTTTTACCACTACTCTTTATTTCTACCTATCAACCTTCCCGCTTTGTTTGTGCCACCCTGGTGGTGAGGGTAAGATCCCGCCATAACCTACGGGTTACATGCATGTGAACTGTAAACTTGGATTACATCTTAACACATAACTCATGTCCCATAATCATCTGCATGGCCACCACAAACGCCCCTGGAGATGGTGCAACCGGCAGTGAAAAGAGTACGACTATGTTTGCGGACGGTAGGACCGCTACCAGCCCTCTGGAAGGCGTACTGGAGGCCGTAGTCGTTCCTTCAGTTATAGGGAGTTGTAACAAGTCAAGAATAAGATTAGTAACTACTTGTAGGATGATGACCCATAAGCGCTGTGCTGCGGCGCCTTGGCGGCCACCAAGATAGGAAAGGGGGTTGGTGGTGGTGTATGATGGTGCCGCTAAGGTGAGAAGTGGGGAGAAGAGGACCATGCAACCAATTATCTGTGAAATCATGTAAGTATAGCTCAATGTCAAAAGTCACATCAAAATATGGACTTTTTGCGACACTTCCTAGGCACCACCGTCAATCGAAAGACTTTGGGACTTGAGATATACATGCAAAAGTTATTAAGGAGCCCCATGTCAAAGTATCTTGCTTTACTTCCAATTATTTGTGGCGTAGCAAGCTCTAGAAGTTCTACTTTCCACCAAGAGGTGGTCTAGCAAGAACACCAACAGACCACCCACAAAATTCATTGTCACCCATGCAACAAGGATTCCACTTTTGGTTTTAGTTCCGATTCAGACTCTTCAGATGATTCAGTGGACAGTGATAAATCATCCCCGTCTAGTATACATCGTTGAAATGCGTGGTAAACCTTTAAAAGACGGCCATTTTCGATGATTTTGGGGTGCGCTTGGGCTGCTCCACCGGCCCTACGTCCGGGACAACTGGCCCATTTTCTTCTCCCTCCCCCAGCTCTTTCAGGATAGGTCTCGTAACAACCGTGTTCTCTTCCTTCACATCGAGCTGCTGGAGGTTGTCACTGTAATTTGAACTAGATACATATAGGTGTATTATGGCTCTAATAGTGTGGCGCGAAGACGGAATATTAGTGAAATAATATGCGGCATAGGCAAACCTGTCTATCTCCGATACGCCCGCTTTGTATAGCTGAGAAATCCATAGCAAATCTGAAAACTAACAGCGAGTTATTTGGCGGTGTGGTGGTTGCAGGATGTCTCCGTTCGGTGCCTGTTGGGAAATTCTTTGAGTGATGGAGATACGTCGAAGTACAACTGGACCTTTATCAGCCCATAGCATCGTCTAGGACCTCTATCCTCTGGATCGAGTGTAGCAGATCTGTCAGGTGACATCCCTATCATTGTTCCAAGTCACTGGAGAAATGGACACGGAGGGAACGGAATGTATCGTGTATCCTACTCAGTTCTTAAAGCCTAGACAGCAATCCACTTTCTACAAGGTCTGGAAATCTAAACATATACACCGGTGGAGTCAGATACAATAGGTCAGTTTGCTCGCAACCAATTCACATGATATATTCATGATCAGCTTAAGCAAATAATGAAGTGACAATGGTCGCCTAGGAGCAGGTCGAAGCTTGGCAGTCTGGCCGTAAGCACGTCAATATGAGTGTCCGCTGAGACGAGCCAGCGCGGTATTCTGTTCGGTGGGCACATGTGCCCTAGTGCTTGAGATGGCTAGCCGGGACTCTCTAGCCAATGCCTAACCCAGATTTGGAGGTTTGTAGTATCGAGTTGTATGATGGGAGGATGTGAAAAGGTCTCTCGACTGGTCTCGACATAGGCTGTCTCGTGACCATCACTAGGATCACTCATTGAGGTATTGCAAGTATATGCTTTTCCGGATCCGCCAACATAGTTTTCGCCGCTTGGTTGCTTAAAGTCTAGTTAAAAGCAATAGCCAACATCTTTTTAACTGGTCGATTAATTAGTTGATCCATCGAGTGAATGAGGCCTTCCGGCCATCAATTACGCTGTCCTGGATTTCCGACAATCTTTGTTGGGTGCTAGTTAGGGTTAGAGGTTGTCCTTCTCGGAGCCAGCACCCACCCGCCATTGCCGATCGCGAATCATCCAGGTATTCCTTTCTCTCCCTAACTGAGAGGATCTGTATATCTAAGCACGGTGGTGTCGCTTGGGTACCCCTAGTATGGTAGTCCAGTACCAAACGTCCCTACTACTGAAGATAGAATGGTCATGGTCGATCACTCGCCGCCAAGACCACCAGCGCTCTTTCTTTCGATTTAGTTCATTAATTGCAAGACCACTTGCGGTTTCCGGCCATTGAATATTTTGTTCGACTCATTAGTTGTATGCTGCTGCCCTCTGCCCCTTAACAATTGCACGTGGTGGTAATGGCAGCTTCTAGTTTCCGCAACGGGTACAAAGGTTGTTTCCGATCATGGAATCAGCCGATACCAAGTGTACCAGTCATGCTATCGGCGAACAAAATCTCGCCGGATGTCTGTTAAGGCCGGACTGAGAAGGATACCCGCAGACTCGGCTAAAATAGTCGCACCCCCGAGTGCTCGTATCAGCTATCCACCCATAGGGGTGCCTCATACCGGGGGTAGAGGGCATTCTGAATGTCTCCACAGAGGCGAACATGACTAGGGGGATCTTAGCTCTGCAGTACTCACGATCGATATATCGATACCAAATCCATAGGTAAGATACCACGGTAAGCGCATCTCGTGCCAGACATAGTTGCGTTGACTTCTGGGACCCCTTGATAGTTATAAGTTCCGCTCTTGATCCCGGGACCTCTCGTTTAGTGCACACTATGCTCCGAACTTCCTCGCTGGAAATAATGATTTGGGACATTCCGCTTCTGTTTCCCACCCCCAACCACTGCTTGCCTGACAATCGCCAAAATTCTCACTCCCAACTGCGAATTACATCTCCGGTAGCGCGGCGCCAAGCCCTGCCTCCTAAAAGAACTCATATCATCGGAGATTCTGTATTAACTGGTAAACCATCCGTGAGTGAGCTTCGCAAATGACTGTGGTAATCTTCAGAGAGTCTGTTAAGGGATATCTCGAAGAGTGTCACTTGAGATAAGGCTTTTGCTAAGCAATAGTTCTGTAGCGTTTAAACTTGTAATATTGTAGACCGGATTCCATTCGCTTGAGAGGATGATGATTCCCCTAAGACTCCGGGAATCCTACTAGCTATTTATACATAAAAGTTCTCCTTAAACCCACTAACTCCTCCAATAGCAAAATCCTCGCAATGCCTCCGACTATCACTCCGGTTTCCTACGAGGTGGGGTAGAGAAATCTCTGCCTATGGCGTGATCGTGGTTGCCGAGTGGTAACCGAACCCCGCTTTTCCTAACCTACGTCACTCGATCCTTGGCACCTTCGCACTAGGACAATATCATTATCCGACTAGTAGTCTAGGCGCCAAGCAATCCTGTAACACTACTCCCCCTTCCTAGCCGTCGTCCTCGACCGTTAAACCCTTCCAATGGAAAAAACCCCTAGGGGAAAAGCCATGGCGGGTATCGAGACTACGACTCCATCAACCGCCGATGCTTTGAGCTCGCCGGACGCGGATGCTGAGGCTCCTGCTGCCTTGGCTCCGAAGATGAGGCGGTGAATGGCGGGTTTGGCGTTCTCATCCAGTAATACCTCTTGGGGTTCTGGGGTTGCCAACTGCTTCCGAGTGTTCTGCTTCCTGCTAGGGTCTGGGTCCTCTCGATAGGGACGCAGGAGCATTTCGTGGAACACGTTGTGAACCTTCCAGTCTACTGGTAGGTCAAGTCGATATGCTCGATTACCGACTTTCGCTAATATCTCGAAGGGGCCTGTAAACTTATCCGACCATTTATTGTATCCGCCAAGGTTCCTAGTATCTAGTAGAACCTTCTGCCCTGGTTCTAATTGGTGTGCTGCAGGGCCAGGTTGAGACGCCATTTTATCGTACGTCTTCTGTAAGGTCTCCTTGGCCAGTTCGTGGGCGGCGAGGATCTCGTCCAGGTGGTTATTCCCTTGGGCGTCTAGCTGCTCAATCTCCATATCCGTAGGCTAGTCTGTGCGGGGGTAAAACCCATAGTTGCAATAGAAAGGTGACTGCCCGGTAAAGGAGTGTTTGGCGTTGTTGTAGGCGTATTCGCAGATAGGAGATCTCTCCACTTCTTACCAGTGCCGGCCGTAAACGCTCTTAGGTAGGACTCCATATGCTGGTTTGTCCTTTCCGTCTGACCATCCGTCTGGGGGTGGAACGAGGTTGAGAGTCTCCTCCGAATACCAAGTCGTTCCGTAATTGCCGTCCAGAAGGCTGATACGAACTGTGTTCCTCAGTCCGATACTATTGATCGCGGGAGTCCGTGAAAGCGCCAGATGTCTTTAACGAAGGCTTGTGCAGTTTGTTCTGCGTTGATTCCCGTCATTGGTATGAAGTGCGCCATTTTACTGAAGCGGTCCACTACTACCATAACGTTGCGGAAGCTTGACCTCTCCTTGGGTAACTCCACTCTGAAGTCCATGGAGATGTCTGAGTAAATGGCTAGCTCTAGGGGCTGTGGAAGAGGCGTATGTCGTAAATCATTTGTTTGGCTCTTTGGCATCGCAAGTGCTTGGCATGTTGGCTACATCAAGTGAGTCATTCACTGGCCACCAGTAGTTCGATCAATCAATTAAGGTTTTATCTGCCAGATCTGCCGTGGGTCGGTCGTGATGATCTTCAATGACCTGCAATTGCATCTGAGCACTCTGCGCCCTTCCAGTCATTGTATTCCGATCAGGATCATTTCTGTGCAGCGTCGCGAGATAGTCTGCGGGTCCAACTGTCCTCAGGATCTTCGTCTTCAGGAAGTTCATCCGGAACTATCCTACGAGTCCATTGGCCCTCTTCTCCATACCAGTTCTGCAGCGCCGAAGGCAGTCCCACTCCTGGCAGGTGTACCCACTGATCCATTAACCGCATTTCCGAAAAGGCATTGCAGAGGATTTCTTCACGAGTCTAACGGGGCGGGGTCGGGTTCGGGTTCAGGAATAATTCAGGCAGGGCGAGTCGCTCAGGATCTGGAGGCGGATACGGGTTCAGGTTCGGGAAGCGAGGCGGATGCTGAGTCAGGTTGAGGAAGCGAGCGGGTTCAGGTTCAGGTTCAGGAGCAAACGAACAGAAGGCGGAGAGCCAAAGTAGTAGATTCCTAACAGAAAGAAGACGTTGCCTAGAGAGGCGAAAAACATAGGAAAGTATCACTCTATATATACAGTAGTTTCCCCTCATCGCTGACTCATACCATAGAATCCCATCGAAACACATACAATTTCAAACCTTCCTCGCTAATCCCAATACTATCATTCAATGCATCCATCGTTCTATCCGTCGTCCTGTGACACGTTCCATTTCAGAACTCCTTCCATTCTCTTGCTTCCGACGTGCGATACTGTCCAACAGCGCATTCGGAGGCGTCTGGCGGCAGGAGGGTGCAGGGCCTGGGCGTGACAGTAGCCCTCTCTTTAGGTTCGAGCTACGCGAGAACTCCGTCAGGCCTCGGCTCGGTGGGATAAGCGGTATGAAAGCGAGCCAACAGACGGGGGACATTGGTAAGATTTTCGGCATACTCCCAAGTCGGGGCGTCGTATCCCTTCCACTTAACTAGGTACTGAAGGCGGGAATAGCGGAGACGGGAATCCAAAAGTTCATCAACCTCCCACTCTTCATCGCCATCAACCACAACCGGAGGAGCAGGAGGCGGAACATGTCCGGGCAGAGGGTTAGTAGCACAGGGTTCCAATTTAGAAACATGAAAGACAGGATGTATCTTCATCGTAGAGGGAAGATCGAGCTCGTAGGCATAGGGACTAATAATTGTCTTGATCTTAAATCGTCCCAGGCGTTTCCAATCGAGTTTCCGAGAAGGCCGGTTGGTCTGAATGTTCTTAGCATTCAACCATACCTCGTCGCCAACCTTATACATGGGGGCGGGGATTCTATGAGTATTGGCATTCGTTTCTTGTCGATCCTGGGCGTAACGCATCTCGGCTTGTAATTGATCGTGGATCTCTGCCATTGTTTGAACCAAAGCGGGAACATCTTGTGTTTGTCCGGTAAATGGGGGTAGTGCCAAGTTTTCGGTAAATCGGGGTTCAATACCATAATTGGCCATAAACGGGGACACCTGCGTTGACTCCGAGGGGTGGTTATTAAAGGCAAACTCAGCCAACGGGAGCCAGTCTACCCAGTCGTCTTGTTGGTAAGAAACATAACTTCGGAGATATTGTTCCATAGCTGCATTAACACGTTCCGTCTGGCCATCTGTTTCTGGGTGAAAGGCCGAGGACATGGCGACAGTAATCTTCAAGGCCTTGCATAGAGACTTCCAGAACTTAGACGCGAACTGAGTACCTCGATCCGACACAATACTCGCGGTAAACCATGAAGTTTAGGGCGTGTTCGATAAACAGTGATCTGGAGTCTTCGGGCGGTGGTAGTATGGCAGGCAATATAGTGTCTCATTTTGGAAAAGGCGGTCGACAACGACTAGAATGGCGTCTTTGCGCTTTGCTTTCTAGTAAACCGGTGTGAAGTCGTGGAAATATGAGTCAGGGTTTTGAGGAATCGGTAGAGGGCGTAGGACTCCGTAGGGGGCATGGCGAGAGGTTTTGCTTCGGCTGCATGTATGACAGTTACGGACATACCTGTCTACTGTATTACGCATTCCAGGCCAATAGTAGGAGCGGGCAAGTAGTTGAAAGGTCTTGCGCTGGGATGGCCGGCGGAGGGGCGTCGTGGTGTTCGCCCTTGAGATGTAGGCTGCGTAGTGTCGTTTGAGTACAAAACTTTCGCCGATGAGTCGAGGCGCATTTCTAGTAGAGCGTTCGGTACAGGTAATTTAAATTATCAGCATCTCGGAGAAGTCGCAAGTTTTATTCGGAAGGGTCGATGATATAAGGCATTTCAAAAAGTTTTCTAGGGGTGACTGTCATGCCGGACAGCGGAATAACTAACAAAGCCCAAATTTGGGACTTCAAATGTCATCGACTTTGATCGTCGCGTTCGTCACCTCGCTTCATGGCGGATCTCGTCTCGCAGATCGATCATCTGGTTTTCCTCGGTTTCGCGATCTTGTCGCGCATGAATTAAAGCGAGAGAATTTGACCACCGTGCTTGCGTGATTTAAGTCTCTTGTGGTCGTAAAATATTCGAGGTTCGATGGTCATTTCAGGAAACGATGAGTTCACTTGTGACGTCATTTCGGATCTCCGCTCTTAAGCGTCAATGCTTAACCAAACTCGCTCGTGGGATTGTGAATTCGTTCGGTAGGGGAGTGCTTGGAAAAATGAAGCAACAGGGTGAAGAATATTATAAATGGTCACGTATTGAGAGAGTGCTGCATGGTCGATCGTCGTTCCATCGATAAGCCGTGATCGTGTCGAAGTGAAGAATTGGAGGTGAGGTAAAAAGCTGTCTTCAATCGTAGTGACTTCAGCCTCGGGGCCGAATAAGCGGGACATCGCTCTTGGTAAGAATTTATCGAGGAGGGCGACAAATGCGGAGTAGTTTTAATAAAGCGTCGATAGAAATTAGTACATGCAGTTGAGCAACATATATCACTAACATTCGGAAGTGACCATACGATGGTATCAATTTTCTTTTGGATTCAATTTGGCGCCGGTGGATTACAATCGTTCCAGGTAGATGTTGGGGCGCGGAATTCGCGTTACCGGGAAGCGATAGAGGTCGCGTCCGGTTAAGGCTTGTAGAACTGATCGCGATAAGTCGCGATGTATTTCCGTCTTATTTATAGATAAGAATATCATCCAAGTATGCCGTGCTGAGCCGTCCAGAAAAGGGCCGAAGGTGTCGTTAATAAAATCTTTGAAAGCAACTGCGTAGCGTTAGTCGGAACCGAGCAGCGTCACTTTGTATTGAAAGTATTGCATTCGGAGTGCGGAGCGCCGTCTTCGTTCATCTCCGTGTGCGAACTAGGTTATAGGCGTTCTTAGTCGATCAGCTTTAGTATCACCAGTTTGGCGCACGAGAGTTAATTAAATGGTTTCGGAGTAGCAGGCGTAGTGCGATTCTTAATCGTCGTAGCATTCAATCGCCGATAATCGCGCGAGCGCGTCGCCGGTTTCTTGAACGAAACGGGAAGCGCCATGCGTGGGAAAATTTAGATTCAATAAGCGCTTTTTTAACGTATAAATCGTCGATATCTTTCGATTAGGCGTTCAACAATCTGGGACATCTTGTATAGAGGCCAAAGGGGTTAACTGCGCCGTGAAGATTAATCAAGATATCATGGGTAGATGAGGGGTAGGCAAGGGTCATACCGCTTCGAAAGCCGTCCGAAAGCGTGATGTTAAGAGGCCGGCGATGCAATCTCCGGAGGAATAGGCTCAATGAAACCTCCTGCGAAAAAGCGTAAACATGGCCGTAAGCGCAGGTAGTACCGGCGAAAGTAGCGGCGACGCGAATTTCGAAGTCGTGGGTAGCGGGTAGCGGAGAAGAAATTCGGCTGTCGTGGCCGTGACGTCTTGTTGCAGTGGCGAAGGCGTGAGGATCGAAGGTTAAGCGAGTTATCGGCAAAATTAATAGTTCGTCGTGTCGGTAGATGGGAGTCTGCGCTGAGAAGGATAGTGGTAAGGAGCGAATGCGTAAGCGGTTATTTTTCATAAGCGGCGAATCGAAGAAAAATGGGCAATATGGGTAATGCTACCGGAGGAGATTTCTCTTCCATCAATAACATGAAGAGCGCGGGGGTTTAGAAGAAGAGTAGTGGGAATTTCCTTGTGGCGTACAAATGATTCATCAATGAATGCAAATCCAGAAGCCCCGGTGTCAACAAGTGAGTAGGTTTGAACAGTTTTATTTTTATCAGATACGATACAGGAAAAACAAGGTGATCGTTATCAAAACCTTCTACCAGAGGCAGAAACAGCGAAGCAGGACAAAGAGATAGAGGACCTGGCCTAAGCCACCAAGACAGGTCGCCGTGGCCGACTGATCGGGGCAGCGTGAAGTGGCGGGCGCGATACATGCGAGAGGCGCCCAGGCAGCGGCAGCGCGTTCGGCGGGGTAATAGAGGCGCGGCGTTGGGGCAGCAGGCGTAGAAAGATCCATAGGAACAGCTCCTCCTGGAAGATGGGAAGGGTGGGGAGCAGAAACAGGGGCAGACACAGGAGCACGAACAGGGACAGAAGCAGAAGCGGGACCGAAGGGTTGGCGAGCGGGGAAGGATGTAACACGATCCCTGGCTCGGGCATCCCTCAGCCTATTGTCCAACTTTTGGAGCAAGAGGACATATTAGGTGGAGGCGGGGGCGTCATGGTGGATCGTAAGCGGCGAAGTTCACGGGAGAGCGCTTGTGTTAATCGTGTTTTTGGCCTCATCATTAATCGGACCTCAGCGGCCAGGCGTTGGAGTCGTTAGGTCGAAGTAAGTAGAAGTCTCGGACCCGCGAGTAAAGTATTTCGAGTTCACTTTCGGCGGTGGCAATCTGATCGAGTCACAGCGGTTTCAGGATTATGTCAGAGCTTCAGTATCATAAGTCAATCGTCCTCCTGCCAGTGGCGTTACTTGGCGAGCGTCGGAAAAGAAGATTAATAAGCGTAAGCGGGCGGCGGGAAATCTATCCTGGTTGGCCATCATCTTGAGGCGCAATTGGGTAACAAAGGGGCGGAGTTCCTCCCTCTTGCCATCGAACTTAGGGGGGTCTGGGACTTTCTCTGAGCGGGGGGCAACAGGAGGAACGGGCGGATTAGCGGGAGGAGGCGGCGGTGGAGGATTATTCGGAGGTGGCGGGGGATTATTCGGAGGTGGCGGAGGAGGAGCTTGGGCAGAGAGCATGGCGTTAAGTTGCCGAACCTCCGCGAGTTGTCCCTCTAGGTTAAATCGACTTGTAGTTAGGTCGGGGATAGCGAGGCGGTTGAGGCCATCTGCCGATCCTGTCTAGCCACATCCCTCTCGTGTCGAAGTCTTTGAATATTATGGGCTATAAAGTGGAGCAAAAGTTCCTTATCGTGTTCATATTGAGTAGTAAATTCTGCAAGAGTCGTAGGGGCCGCCCATGTTTCCGGGGTTAACCCGCTGGCGGCCATTCTCTCCGTTATCATAGGAGCGGGAGTAATAGTCGGGAGAGACATAGTGTATCGGGAGCCAATGGAGAGGCAACGTAGTCTAACGGGGCGGGATCGGGTTCGGGTTTAGGAATAATTCAGGCAGGACGGGGTGTTCAGGATCTGTGAGGCGGATCTGAGTTCAGGTTCGGGAGCGAGGCGGATCGAGTCAGGTTGAGGAAGCGAAGCGGGTTCAGGTTCAGGTTCAGGAGCAAACGAACAGAAGGCGGAGAGCCAAAGTAGTAGATTCCTAACAGAAAGAAGACGTTGCCTAGAGAGGCGAAAAACATAGGAAAGTATCACTCTATATATACAGTAGTTTCCCCTCATCGCTGACTCATACCATAGAATCCCATCGAAACACATACAATTTCAAACCGCTAATCCAATCTATCGTTCAATCGTCAGTCGTTCTATCCGTCACCGTGACTACGTTCCATTACCCGAACTCCTTCCTATTCCATTCTCTTGCTTCCGACATCCACCGATACTATCCAACAACCCTGTTCCGGAGACGTCTAGGCGGCAGGAGGGGTGCAGGGGCCTGGGCCGTGACAACGAGGTTCTATTCTCGCTTGTGTCCTTCTTGCAAAATGTTGAGGGGTGAGATTGTTTTCCGCAAAATGTTCGGCTGAGAGGAGCAATTTTACAGGCTGCTCTCTAACTACTCCCCCTTCCGTAGCGTCTCGGACGCGTCATGGCTCATATCTTGAAGTAAAAGGTCTTTATCTTTTCAGTACATCGGCTGTCTTCTTGACGAACTTCTTGGTTGTTATGAATCTTGAAGGTTTTGGTGATCAGAAGAGAGCTGGATAGTTATGTCCGTACCTTCCAGCCAATGTCTCGAGTCAAGTCACGGAAACTATCGCGGCGTCTCGCTATCGTAAATCTCGTAGTTTCTTGGCCTCATTGAACTTGCGAGAGTGATAAAGCGCGGATGCAACTTATCGTCTTGAACACCTGTGACAGGACGCGGCCTCTCTGTCGTGGCATCTGTTTCTAGGACAATGTCGATGTTAAATCGTAGTGTCGGAGGATAGGAGGCGGTGGTGAATCTCGCGAGTTAAATCAAAGCATCCTCTTCTTCGACCCCATCTCCATACGTCTTTCTTGGGGAGATCAGTCGTGGGAACTGCGGTGAATACCGTAGATGAACCGTCTCGAAGATGGCGAATCGGGAAAACGTTGGAGCTCCTTCGGCTTTTGTGGGTGTGCACCAGTGATAGCCTTCATTCTCAGGCGAGACTTGGGTACGCTACCTGATAGCTTGAATCCTAGGAATTCTATCTCCGTTTGGAATAAAGCAGTCTTTTCAGGTTGCCGTATAGGTGGTTTTAATCGTAGCGCAGCCTGGCCTGCGCGAGAACCCGTCTTTCTCTGCGGACTTGGAATATATCGGGATATCGTCAAGTAAACCACTAGACGCTGATCTAACAGGTCTTTGAATATGGTATTAATGGTGGCGCGGAGCGTTCTTGGGGCGTTGGTGAGCCGAAAGCATCTTATATTCGAAGTGGCGTATTTGGTCGGAAAGGCTGTCTTCCACTCTTCTCCTCTGCGATCCTTACTAGGTTATAACGTTCTTGAGATCGATTTTGGTAAAGAAGAGAACTCACTCGTCAGTCTGTAACTCTGTCGTGAGTGGTAGCGGTGTATCGATTCTTAAGCTAGCGGCGTTTAATCGCGGTATGGTCGGCCAGCATGTCGGAGAGCCGTCGATTTTGGAGCGAAGAGGATAGGTGCGCTGCTGGGCTGGAAGATGGGACAATTTTACCTGTCGCTAACATTTCGTCCAGGTATTCGCCAGCTTTCTGTTAGGGGTGACAGCGCATAGATTGGGGCGGAGGTTGGCTTCCGTCAGAGAATGTTATCATCCACTCACTATATTCCGGCAGGCGCTTGCTCGCCGGGAGAAACAGCATCTGCGTAGTCTTGACACCGGGATAAGCGGTGGTGAGTCTCCCCGTGCCGTCTTGAAAGGGTGTGATTCGAGAGGCATGTCAGGCTCGGGCATGTGTCGTAGTAATCTGACGACTTTTTCTTGCCATCCTTCCGTATGTCGCAGTCGGTCGTCATCGTCCCTTAATCTGGCTGGATACTATCGAAATGCGCATTCTGGCGCGTGTATCAGGGTTGATCTTTCTGTGGTCGATGAGGTATAACGAGTGTCTTACCAGCAAAGTCATTTTTAGGTAGCCTGGCGCGCGCAAATGGCTGCAGTGCGGAGAGGTGATGTGGGTTCAGTGTGACGTCGTGAGCCGTCGAACTGTTTGATGAGAAGAGTTGTAGGTCGAGTTTGAATTGGGATGTCGAACTTTCTTACGCGGTCGGGGCATTATCAGTATCTCGGTACCATTTGTCTGCAGATCTTGAACAGTGTGGGTAAAGTGTTTCTTGGTCCTAATTGAGCCAGGAGATTTCCATCTCGAGGCGGGTTTCTTGGGTGGTGGTAGTCATTGTAGTAGACTTTGTTGTTGTGGGAGTAAGAGAGGATGGTTGAAGTCCTTCTTCTCGGGGGAATGAGGCCTCTTATATAGCTAAGTGCGGGGTAGCTCAGACGTGCCCTGTCCAAGAATACCTTGCCCTAATCACGAGTTCTTACTTTGCATTGGCAGTCTCTCCACAGGGTCGTGGCAGTCAATGGTGGGCAGTGCCTCTACCATCCGCATATCTGTGAGGCCCCTCTGATTTCTGAACTTCTAGTGATTCTGGTCTAGGTTTCTGGCGGAGGCCTTTGCTTCCTTGCAGTATAGTTTTTATAAAGAGATTTTATTCCGCGAAGTTACACAACATATAAACCCATAAAAGATTAAGAAACGAATAACAATTTCAGTCTTCCCCAGTGCCGTAATTCTAGCCCTAAATGCCATGCGGAGGTTCACAATTTCTGCCTTTTTCTCACTCTTGGGATCCTTCCTCAGGAGGATTTTCTTTTCTTACTCACGGCCGTTCCGTTCCGCGCATTTCTTTCTCGCGCTGGTCGAAGCGTTCATACGTCCAATGACCTTCCGGAGCGTTTATTCTCGCCCGGCGTTGGTCTTTTAGAACGAGAGTAGAAAGGCTGCGGTAGCGGGTTTGGGCTTGTGTGGTGACTCCTCGCGTTCTCTTTTCTGAGGGCGGGGTCTGGTTGGGGATTCCCTTCGTTCCTTTCTACGGGATCGAGGTGGTCGTTGGTGGGTCTTGGGTATCCGGTTGTTTCGCCGGTTCGTCGCCATGATATCTCTTTGCGGGTTTGACTTCAGCGTCCTTCCTTCGCTGCTAGCCAATGTCGGCAAAGTCCGATGGTTCTTCAATCGCGGCAGAGAGTCTATGTTAGGAGGAGTTTATTAAAGTGAGGATCATAGATTTCATGCGATTGAGTCCTTCGAGCATCCCATTCCAGATTCTGCATCGTTGATGTAATCATCAATGGGAGTTAATGAGTTATCAATCTTCTGCTTGCTTTGTTCTTGGCTGATGCGGTTTCCGTACTGGATGAGGAGTTCATGAAGCGTTAAATCAGAACGCGTTTCTCTTGGCCTTTCGTAAGTTTCGCAGAAGCTGGCGGCACTTCCGATAAATTCAGGATCTTGGAAGGATTAGTCTTATCGTCATGTGTTTCGGGGTTGAAGGTCGTCAGGATTTCCATCTTGGAGATCATTCTCGGACATCTTCCCTTAGCGGAAAAAGGGATCTTAGCCTCTTGGGGTTTCTCATGCGATGGCTTCTGGGCTCCGGTGACTGCGTTTCTGCTCGTCGGTGGTGCCTGTTCCTTTTCCGTCTTCTTCTGTCTTCTTCGGAGGAGCTGGATGAGTCCGATGAGTCGGGACTGCTATCCCTCCGGTGCCTTCTTCTTCCTCTTCCTCCACCATTTCCTCCACCCTGCCCTCCTGCCTCCTCACCCCTTATTGGCTCCTCCTCCCTCCTACGTTTACCGTGGGTTCTTCTGAAGGGTGGATTTGGCTCTTTACGGCTTTTTTCTTTATCTTTCGGGGGTGAGGGGGGCGGCGCTCTTCCTTCTCCTCCTGAATCGTCTGCCGATTCCACTCTAGGCTGCTTTCCCTTGAATGCTTTCAGGGCTTCCTTCAGCATTCTTTCTAGTTCTGGTCTAACCTGTGCAGGTACAGGGGTTGGGGCTTTTAATGGTGCCGCTTGGGCAGCTGAGATCGTGGCGCTGACTTGGGCCGGAACTTCCAGGGACTGTTGCCCTTGAATAAAGTTTATCAGCTCGGTGGTTCTGGCTTTTTCTTGCTCAGCCTCCAACGCTAGTTGCCTGAATCTTTGCTCAGTTGCTATTTGTTGCTCCTGGGCGTAGACTTGAAATTGGTTGACCAAAGAACTGAGGGAGGTAGCTAGCTGCCCTTGTTGTCCTTCTACCTCCCTAAATTTCCCGTCCACTAATCCCACCAGTTGTTGTCCATCCTGGACGAGTTGACCGTGTTGCCGTTGCCTGGCCTGAGCTTCCGTTTGCAGGGCTAGGCCTGTCTGAGCGGCGAGACCGTGGAGATCTCGGAGGACTACCTCTGTTCGGGGGGCTCGAGGAGTTTCTTCCTCGTAGTAAGGCCCTCCGATTGATGAGGTGCTCGCGTAGCTGGCGTCGCTCATACCCCCATCCGAACCAGAGTGCCTCGCTATAATAGCGGACTGTCGGGTTGGAGTTTCTAGAAAGGGGTCGAGGTCCATGCTGGCGGAGCTGCGGGTGATCCTCCTCGGGTCTCACTTCCGGACCTTCTTCGGGGCCTTGCCTCTGCGAATGAAGAGTTCCGTGGCCGGGGTGTCCCTGGCTCTGCTGGCAATGGAAGGGTGGCTCTGGGCGATGGCGGTGTCTTTGTCTCGCAGGATGATGGATTCCTCGTGAATTATCTTCCGTGGCTAAATGCTAGTGGGAGGGGCGTCTTTAAAGAATTCGATTGGGAGATCGGGGTGGATATGCCAAGGTAGAGAGTAAGCAAAGTGCAGGAGTGCTTGTGAGTTTTGGCGAGCGTAATGAGGATAGAGGCGGAGTTTGGTTGAGTTTCGTGAAGGTGGCGATGGTGCGTCTTGGTAAAGCGCGGTGTTGGAGGTAGCCGCGATAGAGATCTTTCTGCGCTGCCTTTTGGAGCGAGGAAGGAGGTCGACAAGCGAGCGAGGATGCGTATCTGAAACTTCGATCATTATCTTCTCTTGTCTGTAGCAGTGCGTGTACTATCCGTCTGCAATCGCGAGGTTATTTTGACGAAGTGTTGTCTTGAAGTGGTGGTCTGCGTAAAGAGTACGATCGGATAAGGTACAATATAGTGTAAAGGGATATCTCGAAGAGTATGACTTGAAATAAGGCTTTTGCTAAGCAATAGTTCTGTAGCGTTTAAACTTGTAATATTGTAGACCGGATTCCGTTCGCTTGAGAGGATGATGATTCCCCTAAGACTCCGGGAATCCTACTAGCTATTTATACATGAGAATTCTTCTTAAGCCCGCTAACTCCTCCAATAGCAAAACCCCCGCAATAATGCCACCGCTGCTGCTCCGGTTTCCTACGAGGTGGGGTAGAGAAATCTCTGCCTATGGCGTGATCATGGTAATCGAGTTGTAACCGAACCCCGCTTTCCTAACCCCTTGTCACCCGATCCTTGGCACCTTTGCACTAGGACAATATCATTATCCGACTAGTAGTCTAGGCGCCAAGCAATCCTGTAACAGACTCATAATCTGTATTTGGATGTCCCAAGACTGCGGCCAAGCCTCAATATTTCGGGCCTGGATTGGAAAAGGAGGATGTGAAGTGAGTCCCACTCTGCTTGTCTCGTATTCTTTGTGCCTGCAATGAGAACACGGCCTAAGTAGCACTCCCGGGGGTGCCAAGAGTCCAAATCGTTAAAAACAGGAGCGAAAACCTAGCGGGATCGGGAACAGGAAAACAAGATTCATCTATCATGCAATTGCACCTATTACATGGGTGGTACGTATACATATATAGAGAGGGCTACTGCTCCCACTTCCCCTTGTCCCCTCCGGCACCCCTCCCCTCCCCTCCGAAGCGCTCCGTACTTTCCATTGCGGGAGTTGTAGTGGTGACGGCTAGGCTAGGCGCCCAGTACAATAGAGTCCTCTAGCCATCGACGGACAGAAAATAATCTATTCCCAAGACTTCCAAGACATGCAAGTAGGATGTGATATAAATTTTCAACTACAAGACTTGAAAGGCAGGCATGGCGATATACTCTATCCTTCTGCCTAAGATATTCTCCTCAGGAAACCTGTGAGCGCCTGTGCGGGCCAAGAGGCAAATGCATGCAGCATAGTCTTGGAAATTGATATCCTTTTGTCTGTTGCCCCTCCACACCCGTGGCTAAGGGTTTCTAATGCCACTGGTGTGGCCTTGTATTTAACGATGGGGCCACAACGAGAGCCCAGAAGCCTGCTTCTAATCCGGCCTAGAGCCTGTATTTGCTGGATCCCCTGGTGCTGGGATGAGAAGCGAATATGAGTACACAGGACTGTCTCGTGCCAGCCTCCTCCTGATTGCAATTGGCTGCACAAAGGCACGATCCTTGGCACAACGTGAGCATGAGACAGTGCATAAGGCAGCCGCCGCTCCGAGTTCATTACGCGGTATAGGAGGGGTCAGACTGGCCGAGATGGTAACTCTATTTACTGACCTGTCAAAAGGGTGGTTGGGCGAGTAATCTTTGAGTTACATCACTTATATCTGTCTCCAAGCATATTAACGTCGCTTGCGCCCGGGGAGTCGTTCCTAGGGGGGGATCAGTATTGGAACCAATGGGGATATGTTTAGTCGTTGGTTCCATCACCCAACATCCTTTGGGCCCGGTTGTTCTGTGGCCGGCGGTGATTGTTCGAATGGGGGCCCATGAGATATCAACTTAGTTATCTGATAAGGCTTGAAGTCTGAGAATTAGAGATTTCCAGCGACAAGTGTACCCCTGTCGTGAACACAGAATTCTAGTGGTTGGCACTTCATACAGCAGCCTGTGATGGAGGTAAAGACAAGGGACAGGACGATAGACTGGGGTCTGCCGACGGATGCGACCGCAAGAAAATCAGTCCTAGGATAATAGAAACAGCTTAAGCATAAAACCGTGAGGCTATCAGATTTTGAAGCAGAAAAAGCCTCTCAAGGCAGCTAATAATGCCTCGCCAAGAACATATATTCTGAATCTGACTCATTGTTCCCTTCGAGCAGTTGTAAAGGGGTGGAAAATCCGAGTTACTTTCGCATTGATTGCTATGTACGTTTGGTGGAAGTCACTCAAGCTTGATTTCGACTGTTCATGATCCAGGGTGAGGAAGGGCGAGTTACCATTTCATCACATAGACCACCCCAAAAGTTTGAGTAGAGGTCTACTCAGATGATCTCCGCGAGCCCATGTGCACCAGTCGCTACCCTGTAATGGGAACAACTTCATGGCATCCTAGATGTAACCTACGTCGACGTCTTCGCTTACCAAATATTACAGTTCCAAACTAGGGAAGGTGTTCATTGGAGCTGCTGACGCCCAGAACCAGGGTCGCCGAATGGTATTACAACATCAAATTCAAAGTAGAGCCCGTCGCCCTTCCCTGGTTGGCCAGGAGGTCGATGAGATTCACATCGATCTGGTGGACCGCTGTCATAGTTGTAGGTAGAGTCTCAGACCCCTTTCCTAGGCCATACCATCGCTAGACCAGTTATGATTTTCCTTTGTTGAAGATGGCGGTGGAAGAGAGGGCACTTCTGGGGAGATGCGATATTGTCATAGCCTTAGGGCTGGATACAATTAATGATGTAAACAAAAATAAAACCCATCGCTAGACCTGGCTCAGCTAACACAACCGAGTGAGACCGGTCCTAATCAGGGTTAGGGGTTGCATCGCCAAAGGAACTAGGTGAGAAAGTGTAACCCCCAATTGAAGAGCGTGGACTAAATTCAAAAAGAATTGATTTACCCCGCCCGGTTTCCTCGTTTCATGTGCTTCTCAAGAATACGCACGATGCAGATGCGGTCCACTTGCAAAAGCATTGCACTTGATGATGGACGGAGAGCCCCCTGTGTCACAACGACAAAGCTCTCCACTAAGATGTAGAGCCTAGAAATGTTATATGACTTGGAGAGATTTGAATGGTTTTCCGAGGGGCCTAGGAGCATATAAGTACACATTTTCGGCGCTAGAAGCCACCTAGGTCAAATGACCACCGGCGTACGCATGGAGGAATCCTAACTTGAGGCTAGCTTGTTACCGACGAATGATGCAGAGGTGAAACCCTCCACTAAAATCGGTCTGGGCTGTAGCAGGATTGTCTCACTTTCAGGAGGGAACACGACTTGGTCAGTGCTTTGGTCAAAGGGTTCGTCGAAGTTGGTTCATGCTATGGGCGAGGATACGGGGATAATAGTTAGTGATAGCAAATTACATAGGATATCACCCGTTTTGGAGGAATAAATTGTTGTGCAAAAAGGGTAGAACAGTTCACAACTACCAGCCAGCTATCCGTTACTATCATACAATTGACAAGTCATAAGCGATGCAATTTATATCACCCTTAAGGTGCGCGGCACCATAGTAAACAAAAGTAGAAAATTCGGTATCCCTCAAGGACATTGACTGAGGAGTGAAAGGGGTGTGACGCGAGCATTTGGTTAGGTGAAACCGTCAATGAACCGAATGGAGATGTTTTTCTGACTTGCCATTCCACAATTCCATCGCGTCATAAAGTGAGACCATGCTGCTATAGCCCGCACCCGAAGATCTCCGCCTTCGTAACACAGATACAACTATGCAGCAATAAAGGATTTGCTGGCTATTGCTCTTGACTTCCGGTGGCATATCATCCATGCAGAGCCCTAGCTTCCCCCATCATCGGGTTACGTTACTGGGTCAATTAATTTGATTGTGTGAGATTGATATACCAAGTCTTGTCCAGCCTTTTCATCTGCAGAAAGCAATAATCCTTCGTACACGAGAGCCAAAACACTCGCCAGAACTTGCTTTACCAATTTTTCCAACTCGCGGAGTTGCATATAAGTCGATACCCTCCATGGTTTGTCCCCCCCCGGGAATTGATTAATGTTCAGACCTGATACATCACAGACAGAACTTTCTTCAGTACCAAAGCCCTGCCTCGGAATCAATATTTCTCCGGACCTCCGGGTTCTTACAAAGAACGATCGAAATTCTCATGTTGCAATTAGCATTTGTGAAGAGAGCTCGTTGCATGGGTCCAACTGGCAGGAACAGCCCCCCCGAGCCGAGCACAATGCTGAACATCACGGGCGGCACACACCCGCTCAGGCCTACATGGACCGGGTTTTTCGCTGCGAGATGGGTCCAGATATACCCAGGGAGCTTCATCCGGGAGATAAGGAGGCTAGATGGTGCTTTGTTCGCCATAGCAAGGAGAGTGGTAGTATACTCAACGTGACTAACCGGTTTGAATCACTTCTGCAGGGAAATAGAGAGCGAGGGGCCCGAGAGTTACCACAATTGCCAAGTCTTGTGTCGTTCATGGGGGGTATGGGTGGGGGAAAATCAACATTGATAAGGGCATTGATTATGCTATGCTCAATTCAAGGGGAGGACGGGGAGGAGACATTTGATATCCCAGTCTCAGGGCCTGCGGAGCATAAGCGGTGCCCTACAACCCCCATTCACTCTGGAATACATCTATATAAGGACCCAGCGACATCTGAGTCGACCGTTCCAATCATCTTTGCAGAATGTGAAGGGTTTAACGCCGGCGCCGAACCCTGGATCTTTGCGTGTGAGAGTACCCGTCGTGATGAGGATTTTTTGGATACAATTCTCATAACCCCATCCCTATACAGCTCCACTGGATCCACACCTGAGAACCTGTATCCACGCTTTCTTTGTTCGTTCAGCGATGTTGTCTGCCTGGTGCCGGCCAAGCCTGAAGAGTTAGCGAAAGACATTGCGAGTTTGCTACTATCGATGGCCCGTGGTCACGGTGCCCCTCTCAGCCGAGCGAGAACGAGCACCCTCATCATTGTTATTAACGCACTCTCATACGAGCATGATCTCGCCAGTATGGGTGAGGAGGAACTGCGCCAGAAAATCTTCGCGGAGGTCCCCAAAGACTTGGAGTGCTCGGAGGAATTAAAGCGTAATCAACAGGAGTTGTATACAGCACTCGGTGGATCGGGGAAACAGATTACCAACACAGAGGACTTCATACTGCACTACTTCCGGAGTGTTAGCGTGTGTTACATACCACCGAAACTGCACGGTGACCCCAACCTGTTACACGCCCGATCTGACGCACTAAGGCGCAGGATTGTGGACAATGTTAAGCAAATGGCAGAGGATAGAGCGACAGGTTGGACACAGTTCAGGACAAGAGACCTGACACGGCTTTTTAGCCAGGCATTCAAACATTTCGCCACCAATCCTACACCCTTCAATCTCTACAAATCAAGTCGACGAGATATGCCACAGGAGGACATTATGACGGAACATATAACAAATTTGTTACGACATTGTACGAGAGATGGAGGGACGGAAATGACTGAGGGCTTCCCAAAGATCGTTGCCTCAAGTATTTTGAGTAACTGTTTTCGCGGAACGGGTCTTGGTAACCCCCTCGTTACACTCCTTGAATTCAGTTGGAACCAGTTTGCTAATATTGCTGCCAAGTTTTGGATCCTCATCTACTCTGGGAGAATGGGTACAAGCAAAAGTGCCTCACAGCGATCCAAGACTTTTATGAAGACGCAGTCTGCCAGTATAGGCAAGGTAATGACTACTGCACCATGAGAATGTCCGTTCACGGCGACCAGTATCGAACGGGCCGAGAGGGGGAGGATAGCAGTGATGGTACTCATAGGTTTGCTCACCCATGTATAGAGGCTAATAGTAGTGACCTGGAACGCCACTACACTAGTATGACAGAGAAGATAAGAGAGGAATTCTATAAGCAGTACCTTGAACTCTGCAGAGATGGAAATGTAACTCAATGGCCTTCTGCGGACGATATTGCCACAAATCGAAAGCAGGTCTTGAGTAGCTTAGGGGAGCTCTGGGTCGGCGTCAGCAGCTATAAGACATGCTTTTCATGCCTCTCCTCCGTTCCGGATCATGTTCTTCCTTGCGGACATGCTCAGTGTGAAAATTGTGTGTTGGACTTTGGCGAACATTCCGAGACAAAAGAAGCGGAAATAGTGTTGCGGGGATGTGTATTCTGCCCTCGACTACGGGAGGAGCATTTAGTTCAAACAAAAGTTATAGGTGCCGGGGTAAGGGTGCTTACACTCGATGGTGGGGGAGTAAGGGGCATATTGGAACTGGAAATTCTGAGCAAGATCCAAGAAAGAATTGGGTTGGATCTGGCATTTTATGATCTCTTTGACCTTGTGGTTGGCACAAGTACTGGTATGTAATCTCTCACCCGGAAACAGGTTCACGTTGGTTTTTGTTAAATATAATCTTGTAAATAGGGGGCATCATCGCCCTTGGATTATTTTGTCAGGGAGAGGAATTAAAGCCCATGATTCAAAAGTTTAAAGATATATCAAAACGCACCTTCAAGTATACTAGGGGCCTGACGGTCATGACAAGGATTTGGAATAGTATTTACTATACTACTCCTCTTGGGGCAGGGCTGCAGGAGGTTATTGGGAAAGATTTCAGTCCCTTCGGACAGGTAGTCCGTACCAAAGTACAGCGGCCAACTAGGGTAGCGGTTATGACGGTGAAGAATGACGGGGCTCTAGCCACTGCAATTGCGAATTATAACCGTCCAGTTCTAGGTAAAGTCCCTGAGCCTGACTGAAGTTGGTAATGTACTAAACTGGACAGGTCAGGAGGATTTTGAGCGTGCGGAGAACGAGGAAACAGAAATAAAAACATGGGAGGCGTAAGATAACCCTCACCTTAGGGCGATACTTAAGCTGACCCCTTAGGAACAGGGGTCTATGCACTGCGGCTGCTCCTTTCTATTTCTCACCTTTCAAAAGGGTATCCCAAGGAACGACAACCAGATATTTTGACGGCGCACTAAAACACAACAACCCGATCTTCTGGGCATCCGATGAGTACAGAAAAATATGGTACAACTCCCGCCGTAAGGATCCAGATATCCTCGTATCTGTGGGTACAGGAATCTTCCCTAATCATCAGTGGAAACTACGTATACCTTATCACGTAACCGCAATAGCAAACACCTTTCTTGACAATATGAGTGGTGAGAAGATCTGGGAAAGATTTAAAAGGGATGAAAGGTATAACGCGGAGATTCATCACCGAATCAATGTTCGATTCGAAGGTAGACGATGCGCACTCGACAAATACAAAGAAATGGAGAGATTGGTACAGGAGTTCAACGCAAAGTTTCAGGGTATTTGTCCATCAACAGAGCAGAGCCAGGCATACTCCCCTAGGATACTTCGAGATTCGGTGGACCGGATATCGTGCCTTCTCATCGCGAAGCTGTTTTTCTTTCAGCCAACGAAAATTACCGTAGATCGCCGCAATCACCGAGACATCCACACAGCACAAGGCAAGATACTTTGTCGTTTAAGACAAGGCACCAACGCGTTGAAGGTTTTAGTCAGTCGGATTGAGATGTTCAGATTATGTGAAAGCCCTACGCACAGTGAACCGACGTCTTCTGGATCAATTACTGGACCTTGTCTTGTAAAGGTCGCATGTGCAACTCGACAAGGAGCGAGGTTTGAAATGCCCTTTTCAATCACGACAACAGATACCAAGAGCAAATACAGCATAATCCTTAGTTTAAAGCGGTATTCAAAATCTTCGCTTAGTCTGGAAAAGCCAATAAGTGGTTTTCCATGCGACTTTGATGGTACGTGTATTTTCAGTTTCGGCATAAAATGATCCGGATACTTGCTCGGAAGATAATACCTATATGGCTGACTTTATATGTGACTTCGATTCGAAGATCTTAGGTGGGCGATGGAGGAACAGAAGAGGAGGCACCGCACAGGGTAGCTCTAGAGGTAAAATTTACGGATCGAGGATATCATGCATAGCCGATAACCTAATCTTTCTCAGTAGATAATAATGTGGGATAGATTTGTACATAATCATGCATGATGGTTCATGATTTATCCTTGCATAGTTCAAGTACTATACATAGAGAAACACTTAAATATATTGGGGGGGGGTGTAGGAGACGTATGGAGATGAATGAGCTGCCGGGATAAAGGCGTGGAGATGAAGGTGTAGGGCTGGATGTGTCGAGATGAGGGCGCGGAGATGGAGGTGCTTGGTTCCGTGCTCGTTTAGATTCGCTGAACTCGCTGCCTGATTCATCGGTTAGCCCATGCCTGGATGATGATAGGATGCTCGATTGCAATGCGGGGCGTAGTTGAGGGCGTGGAGATGAAGGCATAGAGATGAAGGCGTACAGATGATGGTGTAGAGGTGGAGGTATAGAGGTGGAGGTGTAGAGGGGGTAGGTGCGGAAGGCGTACGTGGCTGATAACAGCTAAGTCCTAGCCAATAATGCGCCTAGTATTCCCGGATGTTGAAGACATTTGCGAAATCTCTGTCATGCACCAAGGTCATGTGATCTTGAACACAAGTATCTGCTGTCAAAAGCGCCCGGGTAAGCAGCTTGCCATATTATCGGTCTTTAGAAAACTTAAGGATTCTATACACTTCGCAGGTTGCGGCTTTACTTTGGTTCATCATTTCCCACATTACCGCTAGTCCGTATAAAGTTATTAGACCCATTTTGCGACCGAGGTCTGATTTGAGCGTGCTATGAGCTTGAGATGTAGAATCACCCTCAATCTTCCCTAATTGGACAATAACCCAAATATTTGCCACCTATTCACATCCCAATCAGGCTCAATTATGGGTCCTCTAAAAGTGATTCATTCACGGAGAAATTAGATTAGGGACTTGACGCAAAAGACTCTAGAGTCTTTTTCCACTTGTATTGTTCGCTGATGAGAGGATCGACGCTAATCAGGTTACTGGAAAAAGACTCTGGGGTCTTAAAAATCTCGGCCGGAATTAGGGTTAGGGTTGTGGACTTGAGATACACGTCCTTCAATCCTTCCGTCCACTACTCCTCCACCTCTACACCCTTCCTACACCTTCATATCTGCGCCCTCACCTCTACACTTTCATATCTATGCCTTAATTTCTACGACTCCACCTCTATGGCTTCATCTCTACGGCTCCACCTCACGGCTTCATCTCTACGGCTTCGTCTATACCCTTTCCCAGTTGCTCACCATCGCTATCATCTGGATGTGAGCTGATAGGTGTATCAAGCAGTGAGTCCAGCACCCAATTCAGCCAATTCAGCTCCCAATCAAGCAGCACCCAAGCAAGCAGCGAACTAAGCAGGCACGGCAGGCAGGCAGGCAGGCAGGCAGGAAGGCAGGCAGGCAGGGAGATGAATGGCTGCAGTAAAGACGTGTAGATAAATGTATACTTACGCACCGAAGTCTAATCAGGAAATGAATTCGAGTTTAATCTGCGAAATTGATTTGTATCGCCCGTACGCATATCCAAACAAGGCCGTTTTGTGCCCTGGAGCCTAAAGAAGCATGGCATAACCCTCATATTAAGATAGGGCTTAATTGAGCCACATTTGGAGATTATACTGATATTTAGCACATAACTAGGGACGAATAGGGCTCAATTGATAGTCTTTTGGATAGAGGCATGCATGTATGTAGAAAATAGGCATTAGGAAAATCCGTAAGCTTTTGAGGGTTAGGGTTAGGACTCAGTAGGTATCAATCATGCACGCATTCCGTCTCTACACCTTCTACACCTCCACCTCTACACCATCACCTCTACGCCTTCATCGCTGCCTTCATCTGTATGCCTTCACCCCCGCTGCAATTGGGCATCCTATCATCGTCTAGACATGGGCTAATCGGTGAAGCAGTGAAGCAGATAGGGAATCAAGTAGCAAATCTCTACGGCTTCATCTCTACGACTTCTTTTCTATGCCTTCATCGCCGCCCCCACCCCCGCTACAATTAAACATCTTATCATCGTCCAGACATGGGCTCATCGGTGAAACAGGCAGTGAATCCAGCGAATCCATCACCCAATCCGGCTAATCTATCGAATCCAGCATCAATCCAGTGAATCCAGCACCCAATCCAGCGAGTTCAGCACCCAATCCATTGAGTTTAGCACCCAATCTAGTAAATCCAGCACCCAATCCAGCAGCACCTAACCAAGTAGCGAGCCAAGCAGGCAATAGGCAGTCAGGTACGGCAATCAAGTAGGCAGGCAGGTAAAGAGGTAGGAAAGTTTGTCAGTAAGGTAAATGTTCATATTAAATCGAGAAATAATTGAGAGTTTTATTTGTGAAATTCACCTATATTAGAAGGAGTGTGAGTGCTGACCTACCTGCGCATCCATACTTTTCACCGAATAAATAACCCTTTTATAGGCATTATCACATATACTAAGTCTGAATATATATAACTCCCTCTGGAGCCATAGAGTTTCAAGGACTTTATAGAAAATACCAGAATTAATATCTAATTCAAGACTATGTAATCATTACATAATCCTCATACAGATATGCGGACGGGCGGTAAAGTACACTACCGCCCGTCCGCATATTCATATGAGGATTACACAATGCCTACATACGCCTGAATTAACCATTATTTGATACTAACCCGTAGAATTTTTATAAAGTCCTTGAAACGCCCTGTTTGCCCTAAGGGTTATATATATTCAGCCTTAGTATACGTGATAATGCCAGTAAAAGGGTTATTTTACTCGGTGAAAAATCTAGATGCGCAGGTAGGCCAGTATTCATGCTACTTCTAGCATAGGTGAATTTCACAAATTAAACTCTTGATTATTTCTCTATTTAATATGTACATTTACTCTCTACTAGCAACCTTTCCTACCTGCTTACCTGCCTGCCTGCCTGCCCGCCTGCCTGCCCGCCCGCCCGCCTGCCTGCCGTACCTGACTGCAATGCCTGCTTGGTTCGCTACTAGATTAGGTACTGAATTCACTGGACTGGGTGCTGGATTCGCTGGATTCGCTGGATTCGCTGGATTGGGTGCTGAATTTGCCGGACTGGTGCTGGATCCGCTGGATTCACTGCCTGCTTCACCGATTAGCCCATGTCTGGATGATCATAGGATGCTCAATTGCAGCGGGAGCGTTGATGAAGGTGTAGAGATGATGGTGTAGAGGTGGAGGTGTAGAAGGTGTAGAGACGGAAGGCGTGCATGTTTGATATATCTGCTAAGTCCTAACCCTAACCCTCAAAAGATTACGGATTTCCCTAATGCCTATTTCTATGCGCATGCCTGTATCCAAAGGCTATTAATTGAGCCCTATTCGGCCCTAATTATGTGCCAGATATCAGTACGGTCTCCAAATCTCGCTTAATTAAGCCCTATTTTGATAAAATGGTTATACTAGACTTTTATATGCTATCGAGCTATTCTTAGTCTCATACAGATATGCGGGCGGGCGGTAAAGTATGTGTACGGGCGGTACATTATCTGGACTAGCGGTCAAGTACAGGCACCCACGGAGTGAAGGCGCATCCCGTCTAATGGCGATCAGGGATTTGAGGCCAATAACAGAGCCAGGTTCTGGATGCCAAGGGCAAATTACCGCAAACAAAACCATCAGGCAGGATCCACCGTCAGGCGGTGAGCGAATGTACTACGCATATCCATATGAGGGTTATAGCATGCCCACATACGCCCGAATTAACCATTATTTGATATTATCTCTGGTATTTTCTATAACGTCCTTAAAATGCTATGGTTTCGGTGAGTGTTATATATATTCAGCCTTAGTATATGTGGTAATGCTTATATAATAGTTATTTTTCAGTGGGGGATCTAGATGCGCAGATAGGCCAGTATTCTCGCTACTTCTGCCATAGGTGAGTTTCAATCTATTTAATATGTACATTTACTCTCCACTAGCGACATTCCCTACCTGCTTAACTGCCTGCCTGCCGCACCTGACTGCCGTACCTGACTACCTACCTGCCCGCTTACCTGCCTGCAATGCCTACTTGGTTCGCTACTTGATTGGGTGCTGTATTTGCTAGATTGTGAGCTAAATTCGCTGGATTGGGCGTTGAATTCGCTGGATCACTGCGGGATATGCTGGCTTGGGTGCTGAGTTCGCTGGGTTTGGTGCAAGGTTCGCTGGATTTGCTGGATTTGGTACTGGATTCGCTAAATTGACTGCCTGTTTCACCGATTAGCTCATATCTGGCCAACGATGTTCAATTGCAACGGGTAGGGGTGTAGATGAAGGCATAGAAATGAAGCCGTAGAAATGAAGCCGTAGATAGAGATGGAGGTGTAGAGATGGAGGTGCCAGTGTAGGGATAATGTGTGGAGGCGGCGGTGAAGGTGTGGAGGTGGAGGTGTAGAGACGGAAGGCATGCGTGTTTGATATCTACTAGGTCCTAACCCTAACCCTAGAGACTTCCTGATTTTCCTAATCTCTATCTCTATCTTCATGCTTCTCTCCCAAAGATTTTTAATTGTGCCCTATTCGCCTATAGTTATATACCAAATATCAGTATAGTCTCCAAACCAGGCTCAATTAAGCCGTTTTTTCATATGAGGGTTACGTCATACCCGGCCTCCTTAGCCTCCGGGGCACGAAAACGGCCCTGTTTGGATATGCCTACGGGCGGTACAGTACACAGGCCACACTCATGCATGAGTGAGATCTCACAAATTTGGACATCCGAGAGAGAGGGCCTTTTTTGATTTTTAATATTACTTTTTTCGATGTTCCTTATTGACATGTACTTGACCCCTAGATTATCTAGGATAACCTTAAAAAAAAAACACAATTCTACCAGCCAATCCGCCAACGGACCGGTCTAGTCCCAGGCATCGCACGGAGCAAGCGTCTTCTGAATGTGGGGTAACAATCATTGAACGTTGAGCTTCCGAAGGTCTTTCTTTACTCTTTGGCTTTGAAGCTGGCGCTGGCCTAACGACCGTCATATTGCAATCAAGACCATGTCTGGATTCATTGCTTTCCCTTCTTAGTCCTTAAAGTGAGATCGCAAACCCTATCACCAGTCGGCAGATGCAAACACCCTGTAGGTGGAGACCTGGGGTTGGAGTTGCGCAATCGGATCAAAGAACATTACTGTGAAACAGGTATGAGATTCCCGGTATTTATGGTTAACCTCCGTACATATTTCCTCGCTATTAATCCCTTAAGCTGTTACGAAGGTGCTGACCCACCAAAAAAAAAAAAGCAAATTTGGTATGGCTTTACTAACAGCCCCCGATATCCCCCCTATCAAATAATAGCTACAAGTTTATTCTCACTCTTATAGGGGTTTTCAGAATATGACAGCATAAGGGGTAATGCGGCTATGCGATGACTTGAGGTCATCGGGAGTAGTTGCATTGCCACCGTCTGCGCCCCTCCGCGGGAGGTGTTCCATCAAGCCAGCTGGAGGACGCGGGAGCGTGACTGCCTCTCCGGTGCCTTTTACTATTTCTGTCCACATGAAACATAGGTGGCCACGCTCTATTGCCACCTAACCTTAACCCTCTAGATAACATAAAACGGCTAGAATAGAGAGACTTAGCAAAACGGTTAGGCGAGTATTTTTTATATGTGGCAACCATCATCATCCATACAAAATAAAGTGCATAAAAGTAGAAATCTTTTCTAGCGGCAACAGGCATTGCTCGTTATCTCTACAAATAGGACTAGACAATCTCTAGTACGTTATCAACATACTGGTTTAAATAATTTAGAGTTCTTATTTTTGTGTATTCTCAAGGTGAAAGGAGATTTTACTAACCACCTAGAAAAAGGATTTGACAAGTCCGGGCACCCACACTAGCCGTACTCAATAAAAACTTGGCCATTCCGCTAGTGCTCTTATAATTGTTATAGTGCGGCGCATCTGAAAGGTGTCAGCAAGCTCCGTCTCTAATAACCTGTTATCAAGACATGATGTTCAAGATCTATCTAATAGAGGTGTAGGTCTAGTGATGATGAATACTTCTATCAGACAGATTTTTGATATTTTCCCTTGTTAAAAAGTTATTGGAGATTGAATTTGCTTGTTTTTGTATGTAAAAGGCGCCAAGACTTGGTGAAGTGGAATAGTATTATACCAATTTCTACCCCTACATCATGGACCTGTAGCCAAAATTTAGTTTTCAGCCATAATATGGCTGGAATATAAGGCTTTAACTGGCTCAAGAGCCAATTGGGGTGGCCAAAATTGTTCCAGCCGAAATGCCGTCATTTCACCTTTAAGACGCGCCGCACCATACGTGCATATTGAATAATGCAGGTAAACATCAAGATCAAAGTGTCTTCTGGCCGGTGAATGGCACATGCGGTCTGCCTTCTATGCTTGCGTACTCGCTCCGCCAAATGCCGCTGACTTGGTAATCTACCAACAAATGATACTTAATTGGGCGGCACTCTAACCCTGGCACCATGTACCGGCCATCTCCGGCCAACGGTCACCTCCTCCACTCTTGGCTGAAGAGCGTAGATCAGATATTCTTATAGTAATTTTGATCCCATATGCATAGCCAATTTTTCGAGTAGTGGCGGTAGTACACCTAATTCATTATCTACATGTGCATCTACGCATATTTAAGATAGGCATACATATAAAACAGCAATTCCCGGGTCACCTTTATCTGTGCTCCCTTCCATTACTATTTCCCCTCCTCAGCTCTTCAAAGCTAGCTCTTCCAGGCTTCAAGCCCCACACAAGTCCTCTTACACCTACTATCAACTAAGTCTACAATACAGCACGGGCAAACAATCACTACATCTTGAATCCATAACCCCTTTGCCACCTTCCGCAGCTCGCAGCTTAACCTTATAATGGAAAACCCCCAGGCACCGACGCTTCTTGCTCTTCAGGCAGGTATCTGGTCGGACCTAGAGAAGATTAAGGGATCCAGATATGATATCAACAAAGCTACTAAATACCTCTTCCAATTCCACGGGGTGAGTATTGGAAATGTGGACCACCCGAAACTAGCCATGGCACATACGCCCCTTGATCTACTCGTTCATCTGCAAATGATTCTGAGAGTGGAACAAGTTTACGTCCAATCTTCTACTTATTCTCATATACCGGGCAGCGACAGCCAAGACCCTCCGGTCGGACGAGAGCAAGACAACCTCCTCAGCCCTACCTTGCTCCACGAAATGTTGCGACTTCTTATTGAATTCCTTTCGCACTTGGTTGGGCCTGCGGGAGGACGACGCGGCGCACTGGATCCAAATATCTACCGGCCAGTCGTATGCACCATACATGCAGCCATCCGAATCGCCTACCTACACCCCCGGCGCCCCGAATCCTTTCCCGAATTAATTAAAATTGCCGAATCAATTGACGTAATCTTGGATACGCTTTCGGAGGAAGCTTTGAGTGAGGAATGGATTGGTCTCATCGTCTGTGCCGAGCTCATCAAGAGGCCCCCGGTCGCGCAGAGAAGTGGAAAACCTTGCTTATTCGACATCAACATACAGCTGGTAAGGATATACAAGATTCACATATACTCCCTTCCCCGCAAGAATGAATTAATCCCTTCTCACATGCCCCTGCACAGTCACTGTTTTCTGGCCTTGTGTTATAGTACCCCCTGGACCATTCAGCTATTGCCGAGAAGATTGACGAAGTGATGATGGAGTACCAGAATGAATGGCTGGACTCATACTGGACCATTTACGACATTCTTTGTGGAGTTAGCGGCGCCATTTTACAGCACGGAGCACATAAGAGCACGAGCCAATGCGACTTCGGCGGGGTCTCGTCAAAGATAGCGGAGATGCTCTCGAACCACAGCAGCCTAGGTACCGGCAAAGCGCTCGACCGACAAGTTGGTCTGTCTTTGCAAAAGCTCTCTTCTCACGCAGTGTCATTGAGAGACCAGGTTCTGAGGCAGCGGGGTCAACCCGATAATGCCAGCGAGATTGCACAAACTCCAGCACAAGCACAAGAACAGCTGGAATTGTACTCTCTCATGAAATTCCCTAAGCTAGTGACTCGGCAAGATATTGCAGGTCAGGGGCCGGAGGACGTGACTAGCGGCGGAGTAGATGCTTATGAGCTCGAGTCGTGCCGCCCAATCCCGGCATTAGTAGGTACTCCGCGCCACCCAGAATTAACCCGGCCGATGTCGGGGCGCATAACTGGATTTCAAACCGGGTGCCCCTCTTCTCCGAACGCCGGCGCAGAGTCTCTTGCCCCCCCTTCAACAGCCCACACTACCGTAACGGCATCGGTCGCTTCGGGCATCACAATAGTAGGTTCGGGGGATCTGGATACCCTAGAAGTAGCGCCGCGTAACGCAAAGGGCCCACGACGAGTGTGCTGTGGGATTCCCAGCTGGTTCAGAAGATTTTCCTGTTTCTAGTTAAAGATTCTTTTACTTTTACGACATTTACGATTCCCGCGTCTAAACCCTCTTTTGTTCTTTCTTTCCCTAATATCTTTGGGTCCAAAATAATGATGCATTTTCACGGTGTTCCATGGAGGTATTATTCTTACTTCTCACGGGTTATCTCGGATCTATGGGGCTTGGTGTCTCGGTTGTTTATCCTCTCCTTTGCCTTCTCTTCATCGTTGCTACATAACTACATGTACATCTCTTCCCTTTGTATAGCTCGATGTCAAAAGTCGCGGGACAACGGCCAAAATACACCAAGATATGGACTTTTTGCAACACTCTCCAGGCACCGCTACCAACCGATAAGCCTTGGGACCTATGGTATAGACTCAGAAGACTTTAAAGTACCCACTGTAAAAATATCTCGCGTTAATTTTCCAATTGTTGGTGGTGTAGTAAGCTCTAGCTTCCACTAAGACCTAGATTTCCAGTACAAACCATAGCTCATCCACAAAAATGATTATCACCCATAGAACAATGATTTTATTTTGGGTTTGGGCTCTGATTTGGATTCTTGTAATGATTCAGTAGACTCTGATAGATTTCCGTTCGCTAAAGCTCGTTATTGTTGTCTGGATAAATTTTTAAAAGTATCAGTTTTTTTGTGTGGCTTGGGCTGTTGTCCCAGGACTTTTGAACAAGAACTATACTAATCTTTCATTTTGAAACCCCAATAGCTTTTCTTTCAACTATGTATTTTAATCATTTATGCAATTTATGTAACGTCGTTTAAAGGCGGAGGTTTTTCCTAGTACGTAGGTACTTGGTTTCAATCACAACAAGTAATGATTTACTGGGGCTCGGTATTAGCTACTATGCTCCCGAATATTCGCTGACAAATCCCTTCGAATTTCCGTGACCGTAGAAGTGACTGGGTAGGGTTCGACGCCTCCCCACACATCTAATGCCGCGGCTGGATATGGCTCCCCCACAAGATCGTGGCAGGGCACCAAAACATTCCTTTGATTGGAGGGATTTTTTTTCACACCTATCTGATAGACGGTCAGTCCGAATGGCAACGAGACACTTAAACCCTTTCTAGTAACCGTGATATAAAAAGTGCACAGAATTGAAAAAGTGTCACAAACTGTCACGCATGCTGGAAACTACAAATCGCACTTATTGAGCGTTAGATTCATCACGTTGCCATAAAGGGTTTAAGTGTCTCGGGTTGTAATTTGGACTGACCGTCTATCAGATAAAGGCCTATTTCAAGTTGGTGCACCCGTATCTAATAGACGGTCAGTCCAGCTTGAAACGACTGCACTTGCCGTTTGTGGTAAATGTGATAAAATATCCGCAAGGGGTCTGTCGCTGATACCAAAAGTCTGGTTACACATGCCTTGTTCCAAGCCTTGATTCCATCATATGTTCCCAAAGGGCTAGTGCAATGTTCCAAAAGGGCTAGTGCAATGTTCCAAAAGGGCTAGTGCACTCATTCAGTCTGTTGATGTGGTAGAATAAACATAAGCGAGCTTCAAGTTTCGAAGTAGATACATACTTCCCAAGATTCATAATCATCAAACACTCAACTTGCTTATAGTTCATCCTCTCCAGACCAATACTTACCATCAGTTAATCTCCGGATAGGCTTAGCTAGGTAGCGGACATGTACGCAGTAGTCCCTAGAATACTATACACAGCTGGCATTACGGCTATGGTAGTTTTGTGGTTCTGGTGCTCTTCTTGTACCTGAGTGTTACGCGTTCACAGCTTAAGAATACATTTGCAAATGCGAGCATTGATATTTTAATTGATGATCCTCCGTTTTCAGAAAAAGAAAGCATCTTTATCAATGATAAGAGAAGGCAGTTAGAATCGCAATAGGTGCATGGTGGTGGCGCAGCTTGGATCAAAGATGTGCTGAATGGCACATACACAGCCACCAAAAAAGAAATTCCTATGTGAGGTTGTATGTACTACAATCTGTATGCACATGGCTAGATCTGGATCTTTCCATGGGAGCAAACTCCCGCAACATATACACTTTCCCAACCAAAGAGAGCGACGTCATCGGTGGCACGCCACCGTAATCTCAGCTCTCGAAGTAATCCTATATCAGGCGTGGCAGAGGTAAGCCCAATGCATATGGCTTGATATCAGGGCGTTAATCAGATATCTGCATGGGCACAATCCAGATTCCCGTTATAACGATAGCAAAATTAGCCCTTACAATTGAAAACAAGGCATCTACAGCTTAAGACACCGCTAGACCTCTGACACATAGCAACCCTACGTATATATTGAAGATATAAAAATTGAAACAATTACCACCAAACACGAGTCCGCCCGACGACGTACATATTGATCCAGACACCAACAGCGTGGGATTCTCAAGTCAGCCTTATGTCGCTGGATAGGGGCTCACTCTCTTGTGTCGTCATAGCGTAATATTCTGTTACCATCTTTACACCACCTACCCAGATATCCTTTACACGTCGCCAAGTGACCAACCACCCATTGACAAAGCCATCTCATGATCGTTAAGCTGGGCCCCTACAAGCGCCCGGCCTAGAGGGCTACCCCGCAGATGCCATGTAGCTGGCAATCTTGGACGTTAGACGTGGCCCCATATCAAACCTGCCTGTCATACAGCATTGCAGCATTGGTCGTCATCATTGATCCCGCTGGCCCCAAGGCACATTTCTGACACCGTACCTGCAAGGCGTCTGCCCTATACTCTAAGGCTATTGCGAGCCACGCCTCCCTGGGCCGCCAGCAGGATCTGCCGCATGCCACGTATGCACCATTTCTTCTTCCAACAATGTCCATGATCGAGATACCTATAGGGGAGCCTACTTGTCCCCCCTGAGTCAAAATGCTAGTGAGCCTCTACCTCCTCGGGCGCCATTTCCCCCTAGGTCATATTACTGTTACTTTGAAAGTCTTAGGGGTAGGTGCAGCGCACTGCTCCCAAAGTCTCAATTATCCAGCCTGGCTGTCAGCCACGGTTCTGCCTGTATACCGCCTGATAGCCGTTGAAGAAGGTAATGTAAAGGGATATCTCGAGGAGAGTCATTCACTTGAGATACGGCTTTTGCTAAGCAATAGTTCTGTAGCTTTTAAACTTGTAATATTGTAGACCGGATTCCGTTCACTGATGAGAAAGAGAAGAGAAGACTCCTCAGTCTCACGGCGGTCTAGCTATCTATTTATACATGACTGGAGCCGCCAAGGGTTACCCCCTGGTCGGGCTCCTTACGTAACTTCCTTACTCAACACCGACGCACTGGGACAATCCCATTATCCAACCATTATCGTTCAATGCCAGCGTCACGTAACCTATACCCCTATCAATCCAACCCTAACCCAAAGAATCCCGTAACACTACTCCCCCTCCCATAGCCGGCGTCCTCGACCGTTAAAACCTCCGAGCGGTAAAACCCTGTGGGAAAAAACCGGTCTCGGAGGAAAGGTATCGAACATACTCAATTCCGCCTTCGTCGTTTATTCGAAGGGCGCTCTTCCGACGTCAGGCTCTCAGATCCCTGACTGCGCGTGTGGGGGCGAGTGGCGATCTCCGGTACCATTGCTTCCTGGGCTTCGGGGGTGACCAGTCACTTTCGGGTATTCTGCTTCCGTTGAACGTCCGGATCTTCTCGATAGGGCCGGAGCAGCATCTCATGGAATACGTTATGAATCTTCCATTCCGCGGGTAGGTCCAGTCGGTAGGCTCGGTTGCCGATTTTCGTCAGCACCTCGAAGGGGCCCGTAAATTTATCCGACCACTTATTATACCCGCCAAGATTCCGAGTATCCAGGAGAACCTTCTGTCCGGGGTTGAACTGCTGCGCCGCGGGTCCAGCTCTTGACGCCATTTTATCGAACGTCTTTTGCAGGGTTTCCCGAGCCAGTTCATGAGCGGCTAGGATGCTGTCCAGGTGACTATTCCTCGAGCGTCAGCTCCATCTCAACATCCGTAGCGTCCGTCGCGGTGGAACCCATAATTGCAGTAGAAAGGCGACTGTCCGGTGGAGGAATGTTTCGCGTTGTTGTAGGCGTATTCGCAGATAGGAAGGAGATCTCTCCACTTCTTACCGTGCGGCCGTGCCGTGGGTAGGACTCCATATCTTTGGTTAGTCCTTTCCGTCGACCATCCGTCTGGGGTGGAGCGAGGTTGAGAGTCCTCCGAATACCAAGTCGTTCCGTAATTGCCGTCAGAAGGCGACACGTATTCGCCGGTCCGATACTATTGATCGCGGAGTCAGTGAAAGCGCCAGATATGTCGACGAAAGCATGCGGTTTGCTCGCGTTGATTCCCGTCGTTGGTATAAAGTCTGCGAATTTCTGAGCGGTCCGCTACCAAGGCGTTCGAATCGGCCTCTCGCTTAGGTAATTCTGCAAAGTCGTGGAGATGTCGCGGGTCGTTGCTAACTCTAGGGGCTGTGGAAGAGACATATGTCGCCGGCGTTGTTTGGATCTCTGGCGCGCGCATAAGCGTCTTGGCGTATTTGGCGACGTCGGTGGTCATTCCTGGCCACCAGTAGTTCCGGTCAATCAATTCCAAGGTTTTATCTCTCCCTAGATGTCCTGCCACGGGTCTGTCATGATGATCTCCATTGACCTGCTTGTCGCGTCCGGGCACTCTGCCGCGTCGCCGTGGGTAGCCGTATTCCGATCGGGGTCCCATTCTGGCTCGACCCTCTTCCCGAGAGTCGGCTGGGCCCACAGGTCCTCTGGATCTCCGTTATCGAGGGGTTCATCCGGAACAATCCTCCGTGTCCATTGACCCTCTCCTTCATACCAGTTCTGCAGGGCCGAAGCAACTCCCACTCCTGGCACGTCTTGATCCAGCCTTCCGATGAGGCATTGCAGAGGATTTCTTCCCGAGGTTCTATTCTCGGTTGAGTCCTTCTTGCAATTCGTAGCGGGAGGAGGGTGTTTTCCGTAAAATTTTCGGCAGAGAGGAGCAATTTTACAGGCTGCTCTCGGGCTACTCCCCCTTCCATCGCGTACTCCGGGCGCCTGGTTAATGCATCGGGCTTCCCGTTCTTTTCGCCTGGTCGGAAATGAATCTTGAAATGAAAAGGTGCTATCTTTTCAGCCCAACGGGCCTGTCTTCTCGACAGTTTCTTGGTCGTTGTAAAGTACTGGAGGTTTTGGTGATCAGAATATATCTGGATAGGCTGTTCTGTACCTTCCAGCCAATGTCTCCAAGTAAGGAGCGCGGAAACTATCGCGAGCATCTCTTTATCATAGATCTCATAGTTTACTTCCGCCTCGTTAAACTTGCGAGAGTGATACGCCACCGGATGTAGCATACCATCTTCGAACGTCTGTGACAAGACCGCAGCCTCTGCCCAGTCGCTGGCATCTGTTTCAAGAACTGCCACACGGTGTTCGTCATAGTGGCGAAGGATAGAAGCGTGAGTGAACAGGTGCTTCAATCTCTTGAAAGCCTCCCGATGCTCTGCACCCCATCTCCATTCGGCACCCTTCTTCAACAGGTCGGTCATCGGCTTACACACTTCTGAGTAGCCCTTGATGAACCGGCGCAAAAAATTGGCGAACCCTAAGAAGCACTGCAGCTCCTTTACCTTGGTCGGTTCCAACCACTCTACGATGGCTTTCACCTTGTCGGGGGATATTGAAGTTCCCGTGCCTGAAAGCTGGTACCCGAGGAATTCTACCTCCTTCTGGTACCACAGCGTCTTCTTCAGGTTACCGAACAGGTGGTTCTTTCGTAGCCTCTCCAACACTTCTCTCACGAGGGCATCATGCTCCTCCTTCGTCTTCGAGTAGATCAGGATATCGTCCAAGTACACCACGAGACCTTGATCCAACAGGTCCTTAAAGATCGTGTTTACCATAGCTTGGAACGTCGCCGGGGCATTAGTCAACCCAAATGGCATTACCCGATACTCGAAGTGACCATACTTGGTCCTAAACGCCGTTTTCCACTCTTCCCCTTCCGCAATTCTGACCAGGTTGTAGCCATTTTTTAGGTCGATTTTGGTAAAGAACTGGGCTCCCTTGGTTGCATCGGCTAGATCGTTCATGAGTGGGAGAGGGTACCGATTCTTGACTGTTATGTCATTGAGTCCTCGGTAATCCACACACAACCGTAGTTCTCCTGTCTTTTTACGGATAAAGAGTATTGGGGCTGCAGCGGGGCTGGAGGATGGGCGTATCTTTCCGGCGGCTAACATCTCATCGAGGTATTCTCGGAGGGCCTTTTGTTCGGGCGGCGATAGGGAGTAAATCGGTCCCCAAGGCGGTTGACATCCGTCCTTTAGAGGGATGGTATGATCCCATTCGCCGTGCTCCGGTAGGCGTTCTGCTCCTTCTTTGGAGAATACGTCGGCGTAGTCGCGGAATTCGATCGGGATAGCACAAGCGGCTTCTCCGCTTCCCGATGCTCTTGCCCAGAAAGGGTGCGACTCTATCAGATCTTCCGGTCCTGGGGCTTGACGGAGCAGTCTAACGACCTTCTCTCGCCACCCTTCTTCGTAAAGATCCGCTTCCGTCATAAGGCAACCCTTAATCTGGCATTGGGCACTGTCAAAGGTTCTGATGTTTGATCACGATGTATTAAGTGGTTGGTCTTCTTGAGCCACCGGTGAGGAATATTCATCCTCTCCGGCAAAGGTCCCTATCTCGCAGGTGACTAACCTGTCTAGATGGCTTCCAATGCGGAGAGTGAGGGGGGTGGTGATATGGGTTCCGGAATGAGGCATTCGTGAGCCATCGGCTTGCCGGATGCAGAGGGTTGTCGGGCGGTCCTGGACGGGGATTGCTGCTTTCTTGTCGTTAAAGGCATGTCAGGTTTCGGTGCCTGTCTGTCTGTAAACAAAGTGTTGATTCGTTTCGGGGTTAGGCCAGGAAACCTCCACCTCCAGGCGGGTTTCTTGGACGGGGAGCGACATGTTAATCTTTAGTCGGCTTCTGAGTTGATTGCGTAGTTTTTTATGATTTTCTTCCCTTTTCAATTCCGGGTGTAATTTATACTTTATTCTGTAGAGATTTTGGGCAGTCGAGCATGGTTTCAGAATGCGTATGGTATAGGTTATAACCGGTGCCGGCGTTCGTAGGGCTGCGCCATGTCTGCGTATCCGGCGGTACCGCGCCGGATTCAATCCTGCTTTATTATCGCTATGCCATTCGTCGGCGTATGCGTTGGGCGTGTCACTGTTGCGCGATTTTACTCAGCCGTTCGGGCGTTCTAGTTCTTGGCAGAATTCTCTACCAGCGTCTGTCAGCGTTCGTGCACTCTTCCTGCAGGAAGGTTTTCCTCTACACTTGTTTTTACGTAGGGAGGCCGTTATGCGATGTGGCTCGTATATCATTATTTTTATCATCTGAAAGCAAAATCACTCAATTCATAGCTAATTATCAATCGTCACTGCGAGTTGTGATCAGACGAAATTCCTCGCCTGCGTTTTCTGTTTTTCCTGCGTTTTCTCCATCACTGTCATTAGGTTTTCCAGAGCGGGATAAACTTCTTCACTCTTTCTAATTTTCGGACTTTCTTTAGTGGAGTAGCAGTCATGTGATGTATGGCCTCTGCCCTTGCGCAAAGCATTTCCTTCTTATACACTCTCTTTTCTTGCAGTAGCGTCCCCAGGCTGCCGGTGCTCTGAGGTGGGGCGAGTCTCACGCTCCTTTTTACGGGAGGTGTCGGCTCTGAGGCGGCAAGGCTCCTTTCCTTTTCTACGGGTGGCGTCGCGAGAGGATTTTGTTGGTGCTTGAGGGTGTCTCGGCGCCATGATATCTCGTGGCGGCCTTACTCCGCGTCTTTTCGTCGCCACCTTGGATAGCCATGCGAGAAGTCTTAGGTTCTTGATCGCGGCCGATGTCGTTATTCCGTGAGGAGTTTATTCTGTCAGAATCGTAGATTTCGTAACGATCGGCGGCCGTGCATCCGCTCCAGATTCTGCATTTCATTGATGTAATCATCGATGGGGACCAATCTTGAACATCAATCTTCTGCTTTCTTTCTTGCTGGTGCGGTTGCCGTATTGGATCGGATTCCTGCTTGACTGGGGGCCAATCACAGAAATCAGTGTTCTGTTAAGCCTTTCCCCAAAGTTCGCCAGAAGCTTAGCGCTATCCTTCAGTTCAGGGGATGCTGTATCAGAAGTCGGTCATCCCAGTTGGCTGGCTGGAGGTCAATCGGTGTTTAATCGATCGATCCGATGGCGGACGTCTTGAGGTTTTAGAAAAGGGGATCTTTGCCTGCCGGGGCATCTCCCTTTCCGGACCGCACTGGCATCTGGGAGGCAGATCTTTCCTGTGCAGCGTCTTCTCTCCTCCTTCATCTTCTTCTATCACTCTTGGAGGAGCTCGATTCAGCTGTCATCTCCGACCATCCTGGCCTGCCTCCCGTCCGTGTCACTCCTCCTCCTCCTGCTCACGGGTCAGCGTGCCTCCTCCTCCACTTGCGATTTCTTTCGGGGATCTTACAGGGGTGGCGGAGTAGGGTTTCATCACTTCTCCTGTTATCACTGCGGGGTGGCGATGGTGGTGAGCCTTCTTTGTCATGCAGGCCTCACTCTTCCGATTCGCGAGTTGCTTCCCTTTGTCCGGCGTTCTTTTTACGAGCGTGGTTCTAGGCAGTGAAGTGCACGGGGGCCGTTTCCGCCTGCTTCATCGTTTCCCGAATGGTAGGGGGAATGATCAGCTGGGCACCCTTTTCCTGGCTCTGGATGTATGCGGCCAGTTCCTGGGTGTGCCTCCATTGCTCCATGGCTTGGTTCGTTAGTGCAGCGAACCTCTGTTCCATCTGGGCCTGTAGGCGCTCCGTATGTCTTTGGGCTATTTGGTCAGAGTCGATGGCGGAAACTATCCTCGCAGGTGTCTTTCACCTGCTGGAACTTGTCACTGCAGTGCCCTCTGATTGCTGCCGTCACCAGCTGGCCCTGCTTCTTCTTTCGCGTGGTAACTCTGCTTGAAATGCCTTGTGCCGTCGAAGAAACCTCATTGGCCTGGGAGTTGTCGGCGGGGTCGAGGAGTAGCCTCGTAGTATTGAATCGAGCGTCAGCTGTGCATCTTCACTTCACTGAGCTGTCGTCGTCAGTCTTCGATGGCGCTGGGGTCATTCTGATTGGAGTCTCGGCGGGGCTCGCGAGGAGGAGCGGGTGTCATGCTTGGATTCAGGGAGGCGAGGCGGGCGTGCTTTCTTACTGGTGGGGTTGAGGAGCTCAGAGGAGGGCGTATCCCTGGCTCTGGTGGTAGTGGTGGGGTGGCTCTGGGCCATGACTGTCTGGCCGGTCCACGAATTATCGAGCAGCGTGTCAAATGTCGCCGTCGAGTGCGGTTCGCGATCTGCGTGAAGCGAGGGGGTGAGGAAGGATCACTCCTTGCGTAAAATTTGTTATCAGAAGCGCGAGTTAGCATCGAGGCGGTCGTGTGATACGAATGTCGGCGAAGGGGAATGGGTGGGGAAGAGGATCATGGGCTCCGGTCTCCGATGTCTCTTGCTACTAACTACGTATACAACGCATGGGAATCTTTCAGCCTATGTGTTGGGTGTAATCACTCTTCTTTAGCTAGCGCGTTCTAGGGAGAAGCGCAGCGCCCAATATTGGGTGGCGATGAGGCGTAGGGAGTTGGCGCGTCGGGAAGTAAGGGAGAAGGGGAAGAGGAGCAGCGTGCCCGAAGGCAGAAGGGGGAAGCAGCGTATCTAGCGATTCGTATTGAATGAGGCCTAGCCCTACCTCCCGAAGGAAGGAGAGGCAGGGCTTAGGCGAGGAGGAAGTAAAGGAGAACTCTAGTTGTGTATAAAAGTATATTTAAAAGTAATAGTAGGAAACTAGAAGAGAAGACGTTGGGTAAAGAGGAAAGGAAGACAGCATAGTGTGTCCGCGGCCCTTTATAGTCCTCTTTACTGAAAGTTACATAATCAACGATCCTCGGAAGCTCTAATGGCCGACCCGAGGATATTACATCATAAAGAAAAGAAAGAAAGAACAGAAATAACTATCTGAGAGTCTTGGGACGCAGATGGTTAAGCCGAAGGACCAAAGGCAATAATTATCAGCAACGTCTATCTGGAAGGTAGCGTAGTGTCACCAACAGCGGCCAGCGCGAGGAAGAAAGAAGCGAAACAACATCGTAATCGCGAACAGCGTTCGTGGCGAATACTGTCGGAAGAAATCTGAGTTAGGAAATAGAAAAACGTGCGACATGAAGGAAAACCCGCGCAAACCACCGCGTCGTCGTATTATACGTCTACTCGAGATCGCTGCAACAACCTGCCATCGTCATCGTCAGCGTGACCCATGTCTTGCCGTGTGTCGGGAGACCCGTGATCTACCAGGTCCGATTGGATCCATGATAGCCAGAGTCGTCATTGTAAAGGGTATGTGAGGATAGAGAGATAGTTTTATAGGAGTAAGAGTACGGGACAATATGTCCAGATACGGTCTCGTAGTTCGACGTATTGGCGAAGACACCAATAGATAGTTTTGTCGAGATCCGAGTAGTGAAGGATAAGGAACAATATAGTGTAAAGGGATATCTCGAGGAGAGTCATTCACTTGAGATACGGCTTTTGCTAAGCAATAGTTCTGTAGCTTTTAAACTTGTAATATTGTAGACCGGATTCCGTTCACTGATGAGAAAGAGAAGAGAAGACTCCTCAGTCTCACGGCGGTCTAGCTATCTATTTATACATGACTGGAGCCGCCAAGGGTTACCCCCTGGTCGGGCTCCTTACGTAACTTCCTTACTCAACACCGACGCACTGGGACAATCCCATTATCCAACCAGTATCGTTCTAGCCAAGCCGTCACGTAACTAACCTATACCCCTATCAATCCAACCCTAACCCAGCAATCCCGTAACAGGTAAGTGTTTATATAAAGGTCTTGTACTATGTGACTTTCCGCGGAGATTGAGGTAGCATGTAGCAGGCCATCCTAGCTTCACACGAGATCACTCGTCGGCCAATCAGCTCGGGTACCCGGTTAACTGAGTAATGTATTGATTGAGTACATGGAGACGGACATCTAAAACTCCGTATAGCTTCAAAGCAAAAACCTTAGAGATCGTAGTGGGGTTATTTGACATCAGTCAATCAAAGGGCAGGACCTGTGCAGGTTACAGATCCTTGGAATATGCAGTTTGTATATATGCGACTGCGGATAGAGTTTCACTTACGTGGACCTCTTCCCGCGAGCTACTTGCCTTCTCCTCGGACGCTGCCTCTCGCCTTCGGTGATTTCTATATCTCCTAGCCCACCAGTAGTTGTCAACATACCTTGTGATGGAAAACGCCAATACAATGCCTGCAAGCATCCTCATCGAAGCTACGTGACTCTTTTATTTTGTCATTGATCTGACCCCTGCCGCACATCTGACCCGTACCGTTCCTGAGTGATACACCTCAGGATAGTCCCGCGGGTATTCCAAACAAGTCTAATCAACCTCGACAGGTTTTGCCCCTTGATTCCGGTCGGGTTGAGCTCTTGCATTCTTAGAATAAGCACCTTTGGATGTGTTATTGTCTCAGAGAACTGGAACATATTTGAACCGTAAGTTAATAACCGCTATTCCCTCGGATTAACAACTAGTTTCACATTATGATAAAGAGAGCTTGATGCGTCTCATAAACCGCACCTCTTCTTGACTATAGTCTTGCTCAATATCAACTTCAACGTTAGGCCCAGACTCCAATACCTAATTCGCCCCTTACTCCTCCCGGGTAGGGGGTAGCCTTGGCACCTCACGTCACCGACCCTAAGACAAATACTCGCCATAGGGCAAAAGTACAAGATATATAATCACGCTATAAGCCGGACGCCTCGCTTTCTTATTTGTCCCCCGAGCATTGCTACTCGGACGAATGAATGGTGAGGTTAGTGGATAGCTGGCGTGAGGGGTTCCCTAGGCTGCTTTTACGTGTCGATAGGGAAAGCTCTTCACCTTGCCCATGAATTTAGTCAGAAATTTGGAGTCCACGATTACCGGTATCTACTACTAGGTGGTAAGTGCTCCAGGCCCAGTTATCAAGCTGTCAATGATGCCGCCTCCCCCAACAATAGGGGGTTAAAATTTCCATGAGAAATCTTTATTTTATAAGAGAGATAACAACATCTATTAGCAAAGCCAAACAAAATTTACTTTTCTTTGGGTGGGGGGGGGGGTGGGGGCAACATTTGTTGACAGCTCAAGGGAACAGGCGCGCAGGCTACTCAACACGAAACCGATTACTAGCCTACTATTGATGGTAGTAGCACCTTTCAAAGTTTCACTTATCACGCAGAATCGCTCGTCTAGTACTAGGTACAAGATTACATCCTTTTGCGCCCCCCTCCCCCCCCCGCTTGGCATAAAACCGCAAACTTATTGGTTGAGAGTGACGGGAGTGTTGACTAAGCACGACATATCAAAACCTGTGAACTGGGTTGCATCACAGGGCAATGAAAGGTCAAACTGGCGGAGCCGAAAGCCGCCATATGAAATGTCCAACTGGCGGGAACGGGAATTGGGAGGAGGGGCGGAGGGGGCCGAAGGCCCTCATAATTACATGTACATACCGTAGAGAGAGGATTTGTCTACCATTGTTCCCTAAAATTTGCAAAACTGGCGGTCGCGAGGTGGTAACCCCTAGTATGTATGTACAGCGGTAGGTAATAAGTGATGGTACACAGTAGCACCTGATTTGGTAAAACGCCACCAACGTTTGGTGTTTGTGCTCCGAGTGTGTTCCATCACCTATTACCTGTCGGTGTACGTAAAGGTTAAAATTGTACAGCACTCATATACATGTATCCTCCCTAGTTCAAACACTGTGTGACATCATTTAAATTCATTTGTATGTACGAATATTACAACGGTAGAAATTTTCCAGGACTCACCGTCTGATGTTGGTTTAAAGTTATATTGCCATGACGCAGGGCCCAGCAACCCTGACATGACAGGAGGTGCTAAAGTGGCGTGGCCGAGATGTAGGTATGTATGCGGCTGAGATCTGGGCATCATCCCTGTAGGGGTATGATAGCCGAGTCTTGTGTAAACCTGCTAAATGTGTCACTGATCACTACATGAGTCTAAAGCCAGTACAGTTGGGGACACCTGTATCCGGGGGTCCGCGACATTCATTTTTTGATGATCAATTACCGTATTTGGCAATCATTATAATAAATGAGTGGGTTATGAATGCCAAGATAGAGAGATATTGTCCTGAGAACTAATATGCTAAGCCAGACTCGGTCATTTATATCCTAATTGGGTAGGAACCGATAGAATTATTACCCGATTAGGCAATAAAGTGTGCGACATTGGGGGGACACTACACCAAAAGTACACCAACTTCAAACCCCTTCTGCACCTCAACCAAAAGACTTAAATTAATTTCCTCTCTATAGAATAGTTCTCTGCCTTCTGCTCTACAGCCCCATAGACTCAAAATAATTTTAGGTGCTGTGGTAGTGGAGGAGTGACCATCAGGAGATGGGGCACAAAGTGCTCCGGCTATAGGTGTCCCCAACTATACGTACTCGCCTAATCACAAAGGCCTGGGAACAATATTCACGCTCCTACGGTTTCAGTCTGCCGATCAGGTCCCGGACATTAGCTGTTAAAGGGTTTATCGCTGAGCGTCAGGTCTAGGAGGCTAGTGCCAAGACCGGCGAGGCTCCTCGCCGTGAAATAACGAAAGGTATGGTTCCAGAGCTCTTAAACTTGGTCTAAGCGATAGCATTTGTCGGATGCGGATCAGGGGGTTCCAATATGAGTGGGTTGGGGTTGTTTTGGGTGGGTTAGGTTTGTCACTCTAAACAGTGGCCCAGGCCTTGTATACTCGTTTTTGGTGACGTGACGTCATCTCAATTGTATGTACAATTATACCAAGTACCCAATCAGCCACCAGGCAGAACCCGCCCTTACCCCGTAATTATTATTGGGCCGGCGTTGGTTTTAAACTCCATGGCACTAATGCATCCGCAGACTAAACTCCGATATTGTCCTTCCCCCATAGTTCTATCGGTGATAATTATGTGCTTACATAGAAACCATACCATCAATATCACCATCTAGTCGCCGCGAACCGATAACAAAATGAAACTTCTTGTTTGTTTCTCGGTGCTCTGAGCTACTTTTGATTTCCCACTCAGAGAAGAAGCCGGAAATTTGGCTTTCAGCGCCAGGCACTATGTTGGGTTCGTTCGTCTGGGATAGCATTGTCGTTGTGGTTGTTACTATTATATACTGTCATTGCCATCATTGTATTAAGAGTATCATTGCCATTACCATGATTATTGAACCTAGTGTTTCCTATGATCCTATGCGGAAATTACATAATTCAGAGCGGGTTTACCGGTACTTGACTGAAATCGACATGTTTCATTTCTCTAACTATAGCCTTAGGGCTGGATACGATCAATGATGTAAACAAAAAAAAAAATTTCTCTAACTAGGGCCTGTTCGGACAACCCATTAATCTAGATTATTTGCGATAAATTGATAGATTATCGACTTTTTGGATTATCACAATAATCTAGGCTGTTCGTGCAATTGAATAATCCCACATTTGGAACTCCCGATTATTCCAATAATCCGACAAGAAAATAATCACCTCTGGAGGTAATTATTCCCACACAACGCACCGATATCCTGAAAGCCTAATCCTATTTCAACGTTATCTAGACATGCAGATTATCCACTAATTACGATCATTACGGTCATCTTTTTTTAGTAATCCAATCTACCCAATAGTCCAAAGAAATAATCTGAGGTTGTCCGAACGCGCCCTTAGTGTTTATTATCCGTGTAATGCCGAGTCGGAACCTTCTCCTCTGGGATAACTGAAAATCTAGCTGCTGACATAACATGATGGTGCTATACAATGAGAGTCTACTACCGCATTCCCCGGCCAAATCCAGCGTGGCGCTGGCACCCAAATGCGATAAAGTAACCCTAGTTTAGCGAGGTCTATGACGCTTGCCTTTTACTCTTCAATGCTTACTCAGCTATCAAAGCCGACCGATAGAATAGAGCATCTAAGGCGAGTTTCTCTCCCGCTATCTTTGTATAATGGCTAACAATATGGATAGGACCATTTGTAGAACAGAGCCTACCCATTGTACTAGCATTGCACTTGCCCGGTCCCATTATAATTAGCCTAGGTCCTTCGACCCAGTAGTACGGCCCAATTAATATGGGGTACTGCCCAATGATCTAGGTGCTTCTCGGCGGTCCAGTGTAGTAACGGCTGCTGTTGGCATGAAGACTCAGACCTAGATGGCAAAAGTGCCCGAGATGTTGAAGGAATTTTTCGGGTGACGGAGTCCAGAGAGGTTTTATTTCCACGATTTGTTCCTAGCCACCTAGGCAGTTGCTACGTTCAACTTCCGGATATGACTAGTTTCCAATAGTTTTTCTAGGATTCCCTCTCATATATTCTCCTCTAAGTCTTTTCTTTATCAAACATATTCCCCCTACAATTCTGTGGGTGGGTCGTATAAGCGGTGGATCTATCCTTTATACTCATTCAAGCTTGGCTTCAACTATCTTTGAACAGGCTCCAACAGGTGCCGATCTTCCGTCTATAAATTTTTTTTTCCCCTTATCTCTAAGTTATAATATGGTACCAACAAATCCTCGTTCTGTTAGCTCAATCAAATCTGGTCCAACCGATATACTACATTTTCAATACGGTCTGCCAAGTTCTTCAATGGATTTAACACTTGTTCAACAACTGTTTCCAACCTCGTCGCACCGGCTTCACTCAGCAAAATCAATTCAAAAACACAAGGGACTCGGTCAGCGCTCAAGCGATCAGTTACCAATGTTGCAAAACCTAAACCAATACCATAGCAACGAAAAACCACTCTAGTACTTATGTATCTGCAGCAGTACGGCCCGGACCAACTTCAAAACCAGCCAATGAATATCATCATTCCTTCAGATAAGGTATTGTTTCATGGTGGAAACATTACCGGACTCCAGACATACTAGTACCTGGAGGGATACCAAAGAGAGACCAACAATCCAAGCTTGTTATGATCTATCGATGTGCACGGGTTGAGTTCTCATCCCCACAAGCCCAACGCCGCTCCAGCCAATAGCGGAAATGCTCGCGCTTAGGCTCGAGCCTCGAAAAGGGTTTATTCACTTTTGGCAACATTACAACCCAAGTCACAGCCAGAATACTGGACATCAAGACGTCATCTCAAAGCCAAGAAGTCGTGAACTGCGGGAGCAGACGAAGGGACAGCGAGGAAAACATACCCCCGCCGACGCCTAAGTCACCAAAAGCCACCAGAGCATGCAATACTAACTGCCCAACCGGTATGGGTTGGCTTCCAGAAATTCACCGAGTGTACACTCACGATCCTAGTGCACTGGATATGAAGCTTCACAACCAGAAACTCAGCGACTACTACCACCAATCATGGATTATCACTCGGTCAAAGCCACCTCGATCTACTTGCCGCGGGAATAAGTTTCTGCCACCACTTCTGTGTTGCAACCATTTTCTCACACTAACCTGGCGGAAACTTACTCTCGCCGCAAGTGTACCATACATTTATTACTATTACAAAGGACCCTAAGCCTAGCTACAAACGCTATATAACCCCTCATGAAGCGACACCATCAAGCCTATTAGCTACCTAGCTACAGAATGTTCCGCCACCCAGGCTGCGCAAATGACACCACCCCCACCACCTACCACTATTAGTCGACCCCCATAGGGACTACTGCGTGACGTAAGGCGGTATCCTTATTAATGACACTCCGGCAAATCATATACGACCTGAACTCACCATGAGCTCCTGATGCGTCAACCTCACTGTAATCGTGGGCTATCACCTTCCCTACTAACGATCTAACTATAAATAGCACGACATTTCGACGTAGACACCCAGATATACTATCCAACTAATAAAGTTTAGGCTCGTACCCAGCCCCCTACCGGAGGGCTGGAGCATTGCCATTCCGACCCTTGGTGAGACCTCTCCAAGGAAGTATTGGGAGGCCCCGACTTTAGAAGGGGTTTTCGGGGGGCTGTATAAATACCAAAATAATGTGTTTTGGCATTTGGCGGGCTTCATTTTGGTCACCGAGGGGAAAATCAACTTCTTTGAGCCTCTGGTGGGCTCTACTTGACTCTCCGACACCTCTCCGACATGGGCACTAACCTCCTTTAGCACCCCCGGGCTTCATTCTGGTACCGACAAAGTAAATTGTATGTCAGGCTTTTACCTGACATGTTGGAAGGTCAATACTCCAGACCCTACGGTGAGCAGCAAGCTGCTCGTAGGGGATGGGTACGAGACTGGATGTAACCCCGCAAGATGCCACCCGCTACATGGCATATCCGATCACAAGCTCGACGCCTGCCTTCTTACGCGCATGGATACAACGTACATTAGCGCCAGTCCGTATATTTTTATAAGTCTGATTTTGGGCATTAGTGCTGCAGCACGGTTTTGAAAAGCCTGAATTTCGAAAAGACCATTAGTTAAACCCAAAAGGGTGAAAAGGATGATGTTTGGTGCCCAATTTAGCATCATTAAGGGTCTTTAGGAAGAGAGTCATATACGAAGGAAAAGAGTTGCCATAAACTGTAAGCAATTCAGGGTTAGGGCTAGGACTTAGAGATATCATTTCCTTCCTTCCGAGTCCTTACCCCTTCACCTCCACCCCTCCATCTCCACACCTCCATCTCTACGCCTCCACCTTTAAGCCTCCACTTCTACACCCCCACCTACCTCTACGGCTTCATCTCTACGGCATCATCCCTACACATCTATCTCCACAGCTTCATAGATACCGTAGTGATAGTCCTTCTTACCCCCATCCTACTGAATCATCGTCACCACCCAAACATGAGCTAATCATTGAATTAGGCAGCGAATCCAGCAGCCAATTAAGAAGCACCCAATCAAGCAGCGAACCAAGCAGGCATTGCAGGCCGGTAACCAGGCAGGGAAGCGGGTAAGCAGGTAGGGAAGGTTGTAGTAGAGAGTAAATGTACATATTAAATAGAGAAACAATCAAGAGTTTTATTTGTGAAATTCACCTACGCCAGAAGAAGCGCTAATACTGCCCTACCTGCGCATCCAGGTTTTTCACCGAATAAAATAACCCTTATAAAGCTATTATCATGTATTAAAACCATTTACTAATATGAAGATTAATCAAACACAGGTCAATAAGGACCATCGAAAAAAACAATCTCAAGAATCAAAAAGTCCTATACTAGGCGCATTATTGGCTCTATATTATGTGGACTGGCGCTAAAGTATCTAGGGGCCCCGTTAAATGATGTCGGGGCCAGCATGTATCATTGCCCAATGACTACCAGTACCGATTATCAGAAGGCCCTCCTCATTCTAGTGTAATGAAATTCTGAGGAATAGCTGTGTTGAGATAGAATACCTGTATAGAGATGCAATATCCACTTGAAATATCGAAAGAAAAGGAGGAACTGTCTTTAGTTATTCTCCACAACCGAATATTTCATTCCTAGGTTTGTCCTGCATTACTATACCGGGTACGGAATAAGGCTGCGCAAAAATATCCAACAAATAGGTTACTTCATTCCCGTATGGAACCCGGGGGTTATCACGAGATGCACACACCTCAAACAAAGATAACAAAGTAAAACAAAAATAAAAAACAGAAAAAAATAAACTAGAAGATACTTGTAACCAGAATAACAATTTTGCCCCTTTCACTTCGAGAACCTTCCCTTAGTCTCCCCCGCCCGATTTCTAGCCTGGGGTCCGGGCTCTGCGCTACGCCCCTCCCCCTTAGAGCCGGTGCCGAAACATCCGGCGGTAGAAGCTATGAGGTCTTAACAAGTAGTGAATTTGGCGTGAAAGGATAGCCATGGGGCTGCTGACTCCGAGTATGGGTTTTTTCTTGGTTTATATCTTTGTGGCAGAGGCTACCAGACCGATTATAGCTTACCACTCGATACCGCAGTCGGTGAGTATGCCACCACCGTCGCCAGCGCCCAGCGCCACCCCCTCCCGACCCTCCATCCCCACAATATCAACTTCCACCTCAGCCCTGCCAGTCTCCACCTACAGTCTCTCAAACGCAAACCACCGCCAAACCCTATATACAGCAAACCGTACCCACCACATTTCCCCTCCTCCGCTCCCGAGCTCGATCAGATTGTCAGCACCACCTCCAAGCCTCCTCCGTCACCACCGGCCACATCCAACCTACTCTACCGCGTAGGGGGATGAGTGGGGTTTATTTCTCAGGGAGCAGTGGCGGGATGAATTTTCCATATCGTGACGGCGACCTTGAAATAACTGATTACAGCACCACAAACCGGGTGCGTTTGGTACCGTAGTGTTACGGCAGTAGGGTGGTATTTGATACGGAGATAACCCGGCATTGTTTGGCGTTGGGGTATCTATTAAACCGCCGCGGAACTGCTCATTGCCTGTCACTCTCTAAGTCTTCCGTATAGACATGGTTGTCGGCCTGCCCGATGCCTATTAGCGAGTACTATGCCCGCTAGTAGTCCGGCAGCTCAACACCATGATAGAGTATTCCATCATCACCACCACATATATAACCACCCCATGATAGCTATAACGGTCTCCAAAGCACTGCGGAAAGCTGTACATATGTCTCTAGCAAGCGCAAATTTCTTACAATAGACGGAGGTTTCTATGCAACCAACGAATTATAAAGAAAACAAAGAAATAGAGGTCCGGTAGCAACGCGGCGGCGAGTGAGATGCCATGATTAACACTCCATCGAGGGCGAAAGATGGTGGGCGGAAGGCAGGACTACAGGGGCGGAAGAGTGCAGTTGGTAGTTTCCCAGAGTGCACCGACGTCCGGATGGGGTGGGTATGCTATATCACCTATGATCTTAGCTGGCTTGCACCGCAGCCGCGCGTGCTGCGGGGGTGTGTGCAGGATGGTTCAATGGGTGCACAGCGGGAGGCAGGTATGGACAGCGGGTTAGCATGACGCGCCGGTGGAGGGCCCCGCGAATGCGGAATGCGCGCCGCTGCACACGATCAAAGCAGTGTTCGGCCATATAGCGCCATTTTGACCACCCCTGCCACTGGGTCGCGTTCCGCTACTTCTTGGGATACCTTACCGGCACCAGAGCCCAACTGCAGCAGGAGTCATGAGTTCCGGCTTTTTCTCTTTATCTACTAGGATGGAGTTGTGGGGTGGCATCGCGTGCTGGACCTGGCGAGGGTGCGGGTGCGGGCGGGTGAGGCCCGTGAGCTATGCACCCGCCCGTCCGTTGATATGTCATGCGCCCGGTACCGCACCAGGAGATAACGAAACCGGACTGTCTGCATGTGTGATTACGGCTAGTATATGGAACGTCTCTGAGCTCATAGTGTTGCTGGAACAGGGTTCCGGAACTAAAGAGCTGGGTGGTCGGTACGAGGCTGTACACAAACAGGTAAATGGTATCGCTATTAACCTTTCGACCAGATGAGGTATTGGAAACCAATGTCATCAAACTGTACTTGGAGTGCAGTTGATCCTTAGCCTTTTCACATCTTGTCTTATTGTGGTCTGCCCAAGAACCAGTTGCTCATGGCAATGATGATTTGTGTGGAGTGGCGCCGCCCTCTCCTACGAATGTTACTGTTTGCGTTACTTGCATTTTTTGTTTTTTTTACTGGTAAGTGCCTACCAGGCTGAGGGGTACAGTTGATATTCCGCTACAACGCGGGGCAGCGGAAGCTTTTTCTAAGGCACGCTCGGGACCGAAGATCTAGACTTATAAGGAGCTTACCCTTTTAGAGAGGAAAGGGAAACGACTGTAAATAGGTGCGACTACATAGGGAGACCACTACGCTTACTCGAAGGAATTGCAAGCCGCCGGTAAGAGATGCATGTAAGTGCAATTACAGTATCAGTAGGGTACGATGGTTGACGCGGGGAATGGACCATTGCAAGCTGCGCTGACAAAAATTAACTGAAGACCCTCAAGGTACCCTAACCCTATGTTTTCTATGTGGGTACGCCAGCAAACTATTTTGGATACGTCTACGGGTATTCTAATAGCAAATCTACCCTTCCTACACACTAAAGAAAAATGGGTGGTACCTTTATAGCGAGCTTTTAAACTTTAGATGTACAAGGCTCCGGCATAAGGTGATCGGACGGTCAGGGTCTGTATTCAGGATCGGGTAGAACCCTGAAGCCAAGGAGTACAGAACAACCCCCTCGGACCGTTGGAGCATGCCGTTGCATTATGAAAAAAACATGTTTTCTTCACACTACGTAGGTAGAGTTCAAACAAAAAGTCAAGTTTTGATAAAGGAAAGAAAATTATCAGGTATCAACACTTGCCCCATATCCATTACTTTGATATTTCTAGAGATATAAAGGGGAGAGAAAACCCGCCACTAATGTGAACTCTCAATCTTCAACTCAACCGTCAACCATGGACTCTACTAGTAAATCTTTACCTCTTCGTACTCAACTATCTTATAGTGTTCGCTCTATGATTAGAGCACTTAGGAACATAGCACTATGGCCCTTTAGAAAAATTGGTACTGAGTTTGGGGTCCCTTTATCGACTGTATTTAGTATTTGTCAACAACCCTCTACTCCCTACCGTCGCAAAATTGGTAGACCTCCCGTCATAACTCCAGCGATGAGACGAAAACTGGTTAAGCATGCAACTGCTTCACAAGCAAATCGACGTAAAACCTTCCTGCAGATTGCGACAGATGTTGCAGATATCACTGCCAGTGGTATCCCTACGTCAACGAACGAACATACAATCAGAAAAGCATTTGCAGACGAAGGATACCACTAACGGGTTGCCCATGTTAAGCCATTTCTCTCAATCTCTGCAAAGATCAAACGTTTGAATTGGGCAAATAGTATCCATGACTGGAGTATTGCAGATTTTCAGAAGGTTATTTGGACAGATGAGTGAGCATTTAATGTCGGTGGTTTTGCTGGAAATACATGGCTTACAAGAAAACCCGGATAAGAGTACCTAGAGGACTGTTTAGTACCCAAATTCCAAAAATTACAAACCATTATGGTATGGGGCTGTATCTACAGTATGTTTCATATATTCTTCAAAATATTCCTCAAATAAAACTAATACTTTATATCGACAACGGAAAAGGACCGCTTGTATTTTAGGATAAAGCATGGGGTCCTACTCTTAACAGGCCTCGTTACTGTGAAAGGATTGTAAAGCCCTACCTCTTTCCGTTCTGGCAGCACCTGTCCCAAACTCAGCCTGTTTTTAAATCAGACTACATATACATCATGCATGATGGTGCTCCTCCACACCGTGCAAGGTATACTGCAACAGTCCTATGTGAGTTGGGAATTTCCGGGTATTTTTTTGACTGGCCTGGCAACTCACCTGATTGTAACCCTATTGAGAATATTTGGCGTATTATGAAGGACAAGATTAGTCGGCGCTGTTGTACCACAAATGCTACCCTCGGGGTTGCGATTCAGGAAGAATGAGATGCAATCACTTCTGAGGAGATTGTCTCTCTAGTTAATTCCCTACCAGAACGTGTTAAGGCGGTGCATACTGTAAATGGTGGCCATACAAAATATTGATAGTTTTCACTTTTCCTTAGCCACTCGTTCATGTATACTAGGAAAATCATACTCGCTTAGTTTTAAGACAAACCCTGACCGTCCGATCACCTTATGCCGGAGCCTTGTATGTATGAGGGATTCCGCAACCTGCACTTCATGCAGGTACACATACTCGTCCTTCCATGACGTTTCCGAACACGACCAATATTGCATACCATACAAACAGGGGGACTTGGCACTTTTTTGTGTGTATGCAATATTGGTCGTGTTCGGAAACGTCATGGAATTAGTAGTACGCAGGTGCCTTGCCTTATCGGCAAGGCACCCACCCCTGCATGGCAGGCATAACCAGTAAGAGCCCCATTGTCGGTTCCGGAGACGGTAAAGAGGCGTTACTATATTGTGTTATCGATTGTGAATCCATTCTAATACGGTCGCATCTCGCTATATATCGATATGCCCCTTCCCGTCCCATGTATGCTGCCCGTATGGGAGTTTATCCTACCCACCCCTACGAGCAGCTCGCTACTCGCCGTGGGGTTTGTAGCGTTATCTCTCCGACAGGGGTCACGGCGCTCCCTGTTTCCTGTGTCGGAGTCTCTAATGTGATATCGGGCTCTGTGTTGTGATATCGGGGTCCGGATTGTGACGTCAGAGGCCGAAACATGATATCGGGTTAGCATGGGCATTAATGTCGGAGGTCTCGAAGTGGGTTCGGGGACCAAATTGTGATATCTAGGTTAGAGTAAGCCTTAATTTCAGCGTCGGAAGCTAAACAAACAATCTAAATTAGGCTCCGACGGCTCTCCGAACTCCGACGGCAGCCTCTCCGGCGTCGGGGAGCTCCGGGTACTTCTGTAAGATCTCACCAAGAGCTGGAACGGTATATATTGCTCCAGCCCCTTCTGGAGGAGGGCTGGGTACGAGCCTACTATCCACCTGTATCTCTTGCTATTCCGTACGAACTTAGTGAATCTTGGAATATCTACTTTATGAGCGGTAGAATCTACGGCCTGCTGTTTGTAAACCCTTTTAGCGAGTGCACGCCTATTATAGTAAGTTGGGTAGAAGTATCCATCTTTTTAACGGTGATGGATTCCGGGTGTCTAGTTCTAACGGATACCCGCAAAGTTACCACATTCCAAGTCGCTCCAGGGTGGGACTAGAAGAGTTCCTGTAGTTTATCAAGTCGCTTACTTGCCCGCTCGGCTAAGACATAAACCGGGATCGACAGAGGCTCTGTCCGACCTGCTATATCCATTATTGCAGAAGCTGAAAAATCGTCCCCGCGGGAATAAGTGCCGCCATCTAAGCCATTTTCATCCGCAATTCACTTTGTCATACCACCAGGAGATAGTCTTTTCCCATCTTGTGCGCATCTGTATTCTCGGACCGTGATCCCTGACGAGCATCACTAGGATGACCTACGAGAAAGACCTCCAGAGAGCTCTGCCGACAACCTCTGCGGGGTTGTCCGTTGCATGAGGACTAGCCCTCTTCTTTTACCGCTGCTTTCCTCAGAAGGCCAGGGGTCTTGAGAAGATGAGTAGTAGGATAGTGTTTACCGTGATCCCCTAGAAGGATTGCTGGACCCGCGTACGTCGGGGGTGGTCGGAGCTGAGTTCGGGTCCCGGAGTTGTGGTTCTGGCGTTTAGTTCTAGATGGAGTCGGGTTGGCCTGTGAAGAGTTTCTCGAGTGTTTTGTGGATGTGGGTTCTAGCGTTTAGTTCTAGATGGAGGGGAGTTAGCCTGTGTGAATGATTTCTAAGTATTTTGTGACAAGTCTAACCCGCCCTTTTGCGAGGTGGACTTGTGAGACAGGACCTTTACCCCTATTTTTTTCACTCTATATCTTAAAGAGAGAAGCGCCGACAATTTCCGAGTCTGAAAAGGGAGAGTATATTTATCAGTGTCGACTCCCCATGGGGCTGCACCCACCGATTACCCCCAAACTGCCGGTGGAATCATGCAACTGAGACGAGGCATGACCCGATGCCACGACATGCCATCTTCACGAAAGAAAACTGCGAGGAATCTCGTGGTAGTCACCTCCTATCGAGACCGGTGTGCTACAAATACCAAGTAACGTACAAGTCAGGATGACCCGACCACGGTGGTTCCAGAACCACCCGACACAGCACCCGACCGTACCCCGCCCCCGTAACCGAGTCACCCGTCGTGCTCTCGCTTCTCTATTGCTGTATGCAGCGGTGGAGAGAGATACGTACAGCCGCTTGCCAAAGGTCCTGGCACGCGACTTATTGAACTTTAGCCCGCCGACCACCACTGCTCAGGTGCATACGCAACAATTGACAGGTATGGTCATAGTAAATTCATTGCAGCTCCCTCTGTCGGAGAACTGGAAAGTACAAAGGAGAACTCATAGTTTGCCCTCTGGGTTCCAGAACGTTCGGCGTGCGGCTGGACATACTACACACTCCGCCCCGGGTATCATCAATATGAGCCCTCGGGCACCGAAAGGATCGGCCCGATCCAGCGCAAGTAAAATATTGCCCGTCGTTGCGGAAGAGGGGCTCTTGTGGAAGCATCACCGCCAGAAGAAGTCGAGGGGGTTGTAGAGGTGGAGTACACATCTGTAGATGTCTGAATTGGGCCTTAATCTGGTGTCGATGGTAATATGCAATCGGATTATGAGGACATATGTTGAAACACGGAGATACGGCATCGTTAGATGGTCAAATCCCAGTCTGACAATGCAAACTAGAATTTGAGAGAGCCGGACGTAGAGCCAGATACAGAGGCGGAGGTGGATGTTGCGACGGGGGCCTTTATTCATATTCTGTACCTTGTATCCGACACAAAAGTGACTTGGGAGTTTTATAGACCAAATTACCCAATTAGCGCCTTCATGCTTGTTTTTGCTGTTCAGTGTGATAGGATTAACGTCTCTATTACTGATCATTCAGTCTTCTACAATGCGGTGAAGCTATCCCACGATAATCCGGGGTGTGGTGGGAGCTTCTGGCTAGGCTCAATACCTTGCAGCATATAACTAATACACCCCCTTTCTAAGAGTGTGAGATGAATTTGGGACTAGATAAGATATGGACGGGTCGATCGAGGTAGGGGAGGCCACAGAGGTTTACTGGGCGCGTGCACTTTGGGCTGGAGGGGTTAGTTGATCAACCGCCTGAATGATGCTGCGGGCAGGGTGGGCGGAATCAATTCGCACATAGAGTCCTATTTCCCTAGTATTCAATACCTTTTAACCCAAACCCATCTTTCCTTCTCGTATTGTACTTTATCTACCAACGATGCCGACTGGAGTTCCGGTCACTTGGAGGTTAAGTAATGCGTAGGTAAGAGTAGAAACTGCTATGCCTTTTGCAACTCTCCCTAGATGTATCCCCAAGTGACCGAGATCCCAATCGGCACCGCTAGTAATAACTTTCGGGGGCCATCTCCGCTACAACCATAAGCCAGTGCCTCACCTGTGTTTTCAGAGGTACGGACGACGTATCTCTGGGGGCGGAACCGGGATCAGAATCCGGATGGAGCCGGGAACAGGTATTGGTCCAGTCCAATAGTATTAGTGGGTTGGACCGCCTAGACTTTTCGCGTGACAGTATATGTAATTCGAGAAGGAAATGTTGAATAAAGAAGACGGGGTGGGGGAAGTACAAAGCCAAGGGGGTGAGCTCCTTATTAATACAAAAAGGAAGGACCCATTAATAACCTGTGCGATAAACCCAAATGGAAACCCATAGAATACTTGTATTAAAGAGATAATGCTATGCCTAAACCCGACACCTCTTTTCGCAACCAACTCCAAACATCCTAGCGCCTACCACACCATTCCGGATCGAGGACCCGCCACCGACATCGACCGATCTCAACCGACAACCCTGGAAGCCACGCAGCGGCCTCTTTGCTAGAGGCAGGGGCATAGCAGCGTGGGCTTGGCTTATGCAGCACTTAGAAGCGTCGAGATTACCTTAATAAGTGAGCATGAGAAAGGTTCATGGCCACTGACAAAGCTTTGGGGCCCAACGTTGCTCACTTAGTTTGTTGTTTTCACTCGAAGGGCAGCCTATGTAAGCGATAGAGTGGGTGTATTGGAGGGGGCAATCATGCTACACGACTGTATTCTTCAGGTTGGTGAGGAGCGAAGCAGAATATAGAGGAATCATTGTGAACCTTTGTGGATGGCCATCCGAAAACGCTTTCTTTTATGCTGCGTTTGGCACTCTTGGAGGATCATGAGACGAGGTGGAAGCGGAAATTACGGGCAATGGTCAAGTATGGGAGAGATGTACTTGAAAGGTGTGTTGGCTGTGTTGAAATTGGGCGCAGTGGTAAGAGCTGTACTGGAACCGGTATCAGAGCGACGCAGATCGAGAGGTTGCGGGCTGATGGAGGTCGGCTGCAGAAGGGTGTTTTTGCGGGGGTATCGGGAGCTCCCCGATGTCGGAGGGGCTATTGTCGGAGGTCGGAGAGCCATCGAAGCCCAATTTAGATACAGAGAATAAAGTTTTTTTTTAGCTTCCGGTATGAAAGTTATATTGTTCTGACCCCGATATTACATTCGCGCTTTTACATCACATTTAAGAGACTAACATAAGAGGTAGAGAATGTCGGGGTTGTTGTTTCCGGCGGATGTTAGGGAGATATTGTCCCAGACCCTAAAGCTCACATCACTTATCTAATAAACCTCAATAATATAATTCTGCCTAGCATTCAAGATGTGCTTCAGTAAGGTCCTTATATCTAGATACTCAAGAGTACATAGCTAATCCCTTAGTAGCACTTCCCAATCAAAACTATCGCCAAAGATTTGAGCATCAGCACCGAGAGATTCGCACTCTTTTACCCGTTTGCTGCAACAGGATGTTTATCCATCCTCCACGGACACCGAAAGTACCATAGAGGTAAGAAGAAACATGACAACGTGCAGGGGGCCCCTGCCCTCGTGTGGATCAGCACCAAGAGAAATGGTACCTGGGAAGACTACGGGCTCAAAGACCACGCTGGGTCCTTGGACCTCGGAGCAAAGGTAACAGTCATTGGCTTGGATGTCGGGTAGTCCCAAAGACCATTCAGATATCAAAGCGAACGGGAAGATTACTGATTCATCGTAAGTTCTCATTGGGGCTATTTGGTGGAGTTAAAAGTGCGGAAGCTATGCTCAATGGGAGGTTTTAAAAAAAATACCAGGCAGCCCGAGACCGTCTTCAATCCACTGGTGATGGACAGCGTGACTCAGATGATATTGGGAAGTGGACGGGTATTGAATTGTCCTGACTTGAGGGGGGGGGGGGTGTCCGCACTTTGAGCATATCGATGGTTCCCAAGGAGAGATCGTAACAACCTAGTATGTCCCCGAATTGGGAGGTGGCCGTACTATTGCATTTCTCGATGGCGATATAGTTTATCTGACTAATGTCGAGAATGATACCTGTGTCCACAGAGGGGATGAAAACGACCACCTCCCCCTGGTAGTCAAGAGAAACTTAGAAGAGAAAAAGGGGGGGCCCAAGGGAGCGGGGCCAAAAGGGCCCAAGAGAAAATGAAATCATTGATTGAGGAAGTCATGAAGGTATTTAGGAGAATCGTATCAAGTTTGACGAGAAACATCTATTTTATAAGAAGGAACGTGCGTGATGAGAGGGATTTAAAGTTCATGCAAGGACGGGAACAGGATAAACTTTAGTAGTCCATAATGCGTTGAAGGAATGCAGAGAAGAAGACGAATTTCTTTTTAGTAAATTGGGAAGAGAAACAAACTATCGTAACCTACAAAATATCATGCTTCTTGTGAATAAACAACTTTAAAGCACTAAAAATATGTTTAATTATTGTACGTTGGGAACTGAGAGTAGAATTGAATTGTTTACAGTCGCCTTGTAGAGCACGAGGGTTTTTTTTGAAGGGGCTAATCATGTGTTGTGTAAAGTGTGGGCAAAATATCCAATTAGATACTCGTTATTTGAGGAAAGCTGTTCAGGGTGAAGTGAGATCCGAGAGTTATGAAATACTCTTGCGCCGTGTACACCTGATGTATCCTTTATCGTCGCATATGACCATAGCGTTAAAAGCATATGGCCCCTTCTAGTTGAAGTAGAAGTACCAATGATTTAGTGGTGCTTGCTTTAGGGTAACAAATATACCGCCTACAAACCCGACAAATGCAGGAAAGACCTCTAAACTATTTCTACAAACTTTCTCTCTAATCCCAATCCTCTCTTGTGCGTTGGGTCAGCATACATGTAACATTGTCTTAAAGCAATTAATACCTTAATAAGACGATATATATGTACACCAACCGTCCCTTCTGACAGACCAAGCACCGTACCAGACACCAAATTTGTACCTCTTCCTGGCTGGCCACCGGATCGGGAAGTTGAGATTTGACTGCCCATCGTTGAGACGTGGGCGGATCTTAAAAGATTAGGTCATTTTTAATCAAAGTCAGGAGCTGAAAAAATGCGTCCTTTGACATACGAAAATATCCTCTAAAGACCTGTTCCTTCTCAACAATAGGCTGTCCTAATGGGTGTTAGTAGTAGATCGCCATACCTGTTAGAGTATATGCGATTTATTGGGTTGACTGTACACTAACCGTACACAATGGGTATAGGTTCTTGCATGATATATCATAAATCTTGAGCTATGACCCAATCTCATATGCGAATACCCTGAAGAGGGCTCAAACCGCTTCGTCCAACTATATAGAATATATAATACAAATGGACTCCTATATGTGATCAGTAATAAGAATCCATACCGAGGGAAAAGCAAGTGTGAGATATGATTATAGAGACGAGATGTCGTCATACTAGTAAGATATTAGGAACCACCTACTATTGTCACCCCCCATATACTAGAATGAAACATCCCGTCACAATAGTAAAATAAGCAATATCTATATAGTACTACAATACCCTATGTCTCAGGAAATATGAAAGTGCGACATCTCGATGTGGCTTGATTAATGAGAGAGTGGTTGACTAAGCACGATATGCGCCAAGAGCCAACCGCCAAGAGCTAAATATTTAGACACAGAGGTGGTTAGCGCCACTTCGGAATAGTTGACTAAGCACGACACATCAAATCTGAGCAGCTAGGTAACCGAACAGGTTAACCCCCCCGCTGCTCCTACACTTTACCGCTGTTCCCTATACCGTAGCTGTTCCCTAGACTCTGTCGCTGTTCCCTATTACTGGATCAACTTGCAGTCGCGAGCTGGCCACTGCTACGCAGTTGCGTAGTTCACAATTCTACAGCCAGATGCTTGAACGCTGGAAGGCAAGGCTTTGCCGGCAGCAAGCGGAACTGGTGGCCCGGTGCGCGATATGGTCGGGGCTGGTGTCGCAAGCCTAGGAGAATATATCCTCTCTGTAATAATTGTGGCAAGGTCTAGACCACTGTTACTGTTGCATTATAATTGTCTTTACTCCCCCCGCCACAACCAGAACTAATCTGGCTCATTTGCGTAGTAGAGAGAAAGCGATTCACCGAGAAAAGAATAAATTAGGATGTGCTTTGGGGAAAGTTATTAGCGGTTGAAGGTGAGCCACTATAGAAATTACAGTCCCCCGCGGGTGCAAATGATGAATTAAAAAAACTCCTACAGCTGGGCGCGCAGAAATCTGGGCCCGTAAACAGCTGGTAAGGACAGCCGTTCCAGTCACAGAAAGATATTAGTAACGGCCTCATGTGTAGAGTAGAGCTACTGGGTTTTTTTTTTTTTTTAAATCATATCATTTTATTTCTAGGTACAAAACATTGCGTGCAGTCATAGACTATGGCATAAAAGACCTATCCCCTTATCGTTTACAAACAAACATCCCCTAAAAACACAAAAAACAAAACACACAAAAACAAAAAAAAAATTTTATCAAATAGTTATGCAGAGACGAAAATAAAACAAAATTATAAAGAAAACCGCCCGTAGGCTTACAATCCTCCGTAGTGGTTTCCGTAAGCTTTCTGCTTGGTGCCTAATATTAGGGCTTTGGTGTGTATACATTTTCGCAGTAATTATATGCTAGTGGAGGAGATTGAACTAAAAAAGGAGTCTAGCGACCCTGAGTCCAGAGGAGAGAGAAGAGCTTTAACTGGAAAGTTGGTTCTTGTTTCGGTTATAAAGGCAGCGAGGGCGAGGGTGAGGGGGAGGTTATCCCATATTTCGTCTAATGAGGAAATATTTAGTAGCAGTTTATCTCGTATGTCTTTTTTCTTGGGACAGTCGAAGATAGCGTGTTGTGTGGTTTCAGGTTCTTGGAAGCACCTGGGGCAGATATCTGTATCGTTGATATTTATCCAGGATTTGTGTGCTTTCAGGTAGCTTTTGGCCACTCTAAGCTGGTGAATTCTGGAAGCGGTAAATTTGTGTAGTTTTGTAAACTGGGGGAGCTTCAGGGTCGGAGAGAATTTGTAGTAGTCTGGTGGGGGGAAGGAGGCGGCCCAGTGCGTTAAGAGAGTCTTTTTTGCTCTGATGGCCATCTTTTGGTATGGGGTGCTGTGATAAGAGCTGCAGCGGAGCGAGCGTTCAATCGGTAGAGGAGAGCCTTTTTGGCGTTGGAGTTAGCTTTTAGGGGTTTGGTCGTCAGCTGAGGTGGGAGTGGGAGTAGCAGCGAAGTCTCGAAGTGGTGGGGAAGCTGGTTGAGCTTCTCCCTGTCACTGGGTTATTATGGGGAGATGCTTGTAGGATTCTGATGGCGTATTTGGTCATAAGAAATTCCATATAGAGTTGTAGGGGGGGAGAAGCCGCTTCTATATAGAGGGCTCTGAGGTTGGTTGCTCTGAAGCACCCTGTAGCCCAGCGAAAGACGGAGTTCCAGAACTTAGTAAGAGTTTTTGTGGCGGAGGTGGGAGTAAAAACTGTCGCTCCGTATGTGAGCATAGGGAGAATTGCTTGGTGGGCAAGTCTGAGACAGTTGGCAGAGGAGAGCCCCTTGCCTGCGGATGAAAAGCGTTGTATAAGTCCAAAAGAGGCCTGGGCCGCTGATAGTCTGTGGATAAAGTGGACATTAGGGTCGAGCGACTGGGTAAGCCAGAAGCCGATCCATTTGACCTTGGGTGTGGGGTGGAAGGTATGGCCTTCGAGTGTACTTGGGAGTATACAATTTGGGGAGCGGTCGCGGGGGGTTTTCCAATGAATAAACTCAGTTTTGGCTACTGAGAAGTGGATATTCTTGGGGGTGGCTAGCTGGGTAAGAAATTGAAAATGTGTCGTAAGCGTATTGATATTTTCCTGGTATGATTGGGCCCCGACCATAATGGCGAAGTCATCGACATACGATAGGGTAATACCTGGGGAGGGATCATGGGAGTGAAGAGCATTAACATAAATAAGAAAGAGTAATGGTGAAATAGGTGAGCCTTGGGGGACGCCGACTTGGACTGGGGTCGGGATTTTAGGCGAGCCTTTAAAAAGAAGAGTAATATGGCGATCAGATAAAAAGGATAGAATCCAGTTTGTCATATATGGGGGAGCATGGCCGACTGCAAGTATGGGGGCAAGGAATTGTTTTAGAACGTGGTCAAAGCCACCTTTGATATCAAGGAAAAGAGTTGAGACTTTGAGCCCTGCGTATTGCATTGCTCTAATCTCGTTAAGAAGAGTAGTGGCTGCGTCTGCTGTTGAGAGTCCTGCCACAGATCCACATTGGTGGGGATAAATAAGGCCAGTATTTCTGGCGATGGATGCAAGTCGAAGGGTCATTACTTTTTCCAGAATTTTTGAGATTGTTTGGAGAAGTACGATGATGCGATAGGCGGATGGGGAAGAATAGTCGGGTTTATTGGGTTTGGCCAGGATCACACCGTTCGCCTTTTTTAGGGAGGGGGGGTGATGGCCTCGTTGGATAAGAGGATTAAGAAGCCGTGTATGGATAAGGGGATTGGCTCTGTGGATGCCCTTCCAAATAGAGTAGGGTATTGTATCGGGGCCTGGGGCAGAGACGTTACTGGTTGTTTTTAGGACGTTGTAAATTTCCTCAGGGGTAATTATGGGGACGTCCTCAAAATGAATAGGCGGGGGAGGGGGAGGATCTTGTCTTGGCGGGAAAAAGGCTTTGACAAGATTTTCATTTAGCATTAAGGGGGTGGGGGAGTTGGGGAGAGAGGGAATGCGGTCTTACATTGTTCAGGGCCGTCTTTTAAGTTTAATCGTCGTGGCGTCTGCGTTTAATAGCGAAATGGTTCAGGTGGTGCTTTGTTTAAGCGCGTTTAATAAGCGTTAGTAGGCGTTTTTGCGGCTTTTTGCGCCGAAGGGGCTTTGCCTTTCCTGCATGCTCTTTGGACCGAGTGAAAGATTGTGTGAAGTTGGGTGAGGTTAGCGTTCCACCATGGCTTTGACCATTTGCAGATTGTTTTGGTAGGAGTATATTCGTGAACGAGATTTGTAAGGCCATTGAGGGATGTCTCGAACCAGGAGTCTATGTTGGCTGTGGGGGGAGGAGCGTCAATCTGGAAAAGTTTCAGTGCTGGGTCTAAGCGGCTCCAGTCTGTCAGGTTCCAGTTGGGGGTGGAGTATGGGGAGAGATCGGAATCGGGGAGAGCGATGGTAATAGCCAGGGCTCTGTGGTCTGACCCGGTATCAGCGGAAAGGGGGAGCCATTTTCGAATAAGTGGGCTGGCTCTGGGGTTAGCGAAGGCAAGGTCTATAACTCCGTGCCGCCTTAGTTGTGTAGGTGAAATTCTTGTGTAGGCTAAGGTTATTGATGAGTAATGCATGGCTAGAGGCGCCTTGCGAAATATGGTTACGAGGCGCAATTTCTTGAGAAGAAAATGAAGCGAAGGGAATTAGAAACGTAGTGCATGAATATTAAAATCTCCCAGGATAATTGACGGATTATACGAATGATTGAATATTTCTTGGGGATTAATTGAGCGAGTATGTGACGACAAGTGACGGTTATAAATATTCGTTACTTGTAGGGTAGAGAATGTAGTTAAAGTAGTTTTTATAAAAATATTAACTGAAATAATATCTCCGCGGGCGGAGGGTATTCAGGTTGCTGAATTCTTTTCTAAAAGAGTGTTTGCAATATAAAAACAGGTAGAAACTTTATCATCGGCTCGTGTAGGAGTGGGTGAGTAAAGAGTAAAGGAGGGTGCTTGTAGTGGCTTATTTTTGTAAAGAGGTGGTTCTTGTATAGCAATAACATGAGCTGATTGTGTCATGGCTAATGAAAAGAGTGAAATGAACACAGGGTTGCTCCCAGCGCAATTGTGTTGGATTATGCGTAGAAAATCTTGCGGTTTCTTGCTGTTGTCCCGCATTTACAATTGGACAACAGGAGGGTCCATGGTAATATCCATGGAGCCGGCCAAGGGCTGGGACTCCTTGGGGGCTGACTTTTTTGGGCGTTGAGGGCAGGTGGGGTCGTTAGCGGGGTGAAGGCGCGGTTTCTGCGTTTAGCGGTGAGTGTGGGCAGTTGTTGGTTAGTTTGGAGGATCACCAGGCGGTTTGTCTTGGCATCTGTGTTCGGCTTTGTGTGTGGGCAGTGCAGAGGGGCAGACTGGTTCGCTAGCTTTCTGGCCTTGGTGGCGTGGCGAATTTTTAGCAGTTCGGCGTTGTCTAGCAGAGGCGAGCGAGGCTCAGAAATAGCAGAAGTCGGGACAGGCGGGGTTGGCTTCGGGATCTGGCTGGGTGGAGTGGTACAGGTTGGGATCGGAGCCAGAGCGGATTCAGGTTCGGGTTGAGCGTAACAGAGCGAGGCGAGTCTTGTAATAGATTCTTAACAGAAGAAGGCGTTGCGCGAGGAGGCGAAAGCATGGAAAGTGTCACTCTATATATCTGATGGTTTCGCCATGTATTTATTCATCTGTAGAATCGTGAAACAGCATACTGATTAGCCTCCGCTAGTCTGTCTGATCGTTCGATGCATCATTCTATTCTTCACCGTGACTACGTTCCATTCTGGCTCCTATTAATTCTCTTCTTCCGGCATCGCGATCTTATCAGACAAGCGCATTCGAAGGCGTCTGGCGGCGGGGAGGGTAGAGTGCAGGCGTGATAGTAGCCTCGCTGGGTTCGAGCTCGCGAGAACTCCGTCGAGTCTCGGTTTGGTGGGATCTGCGGCGTGGAAGCGGGTCACAGAGCGAGGGCGTTGGTAAGATTCGGCATCTTTCGTCGGGCGTCGTATCCTTCCAGCCGTCTTGGAGGCGGGAATAGCGAGGCAGGGTCAGAGTTCATCAACCACTCTTCATCGCGTCAATGCAATCGGAGAGAGAGGCGGAACGTGTCAGGAGGCGGACGGCAATGCGGGTTAGCTTGAAACATGGAAGACTGGATGTATCTTCATCGTAGAGGGGAGATCAAGCTCATAGGCATAAGGACTAATAATTGTCTTGATCTTAAATCGGCGTTTGTCGAGTTCAGAAAGGCGGTTGATGCGAATGTTCTTAGCGTTCAATACGCCGTCGTTAACGCTTATCGTAGGGGCGGGAATTACATGAGTATTGGCGTTCGTTTAACTTGTCGGTCGCAGGCGTAGCGCGAGCATGGTAATTGATGATGGATTTCTGCATTGTTCGAGCAAGGCGGGAAGCATCTTGTATTTGTCCGGTGAGCGGAGGTAGTCTTAAGTTTTGATGTCGGGGTTCAATACCGTAGTTGGCCATAGCGAGAGCTGCGTTGATTACGAGGGTGGTTATTGGAGGCAAAGCTCAAGCGGGGAAGTCTACTGCGTCGTCTTGTTGGTAAAAGCATAACGGAGATATTGTTCGTAAGCTGCGTTAACGCGTTCCGTCGACCGTCCGTTTAGGTGAAAGGCGAGGACGTATGATGATCTTGGCGCATAGAGACTTCCAGAATTTAGAAGCCTTGAACTGATGCGCCGATCGACACAATCTTTCGCGGGTAGTGAAGTTTAGAACGTATTCGATAAACAGTCTGTTGGAGTCTTCGGGCCGGTGGTAGTATGGCGGGCAATATAGTATCTCATTTTGGAAAGCGGTCGACAACGACTAGAATAGCGTCTTTCTTTTCTGTGTAGGCCGTGCAGTCCGTGGAAATATGGTCAGGGTTTTTGAGGAATCGGTAGAGGCGTGAAGCTCCGTGAGGCGTGGCGAGAGGGTTTCTTGACTCTGAGGTATGACGATTACGGACATACCTGTCTCTTGTATTACGCGTTCGGGCCAGTAGTAGGAGCGGGCAAGTAGTTGAAAGGTCTTACTTTTAGAATGATCGGCAGAGGCGTCGTGGTGTTCGCCCGAGAGATGTAGCTGCGGCGGTGTCATTTAGTACAAAAGCTTTCGCCGATAGGTCGAGGACCTTTTCTAGTGAAACGTTAATTTGGGTAATTTAAAGTGTCGATGCCGTCGAAGAAGTCCTAGGATTTTATTTGGAAAGGGGTCAGTAATGTAAGCTTGTTCAAAAAGTTTTTCTAGGGGTGACTGTCCTCGGACAGCCAGAATGGCTGCCAACAAACCCAAATTTTGGGACTTCAACACTGTCTGACTTTGATGCGTCAGGCGTTCATCCCCCTCCTTAGGCAGATCTCCTGATCTCCTAGTCAACGCATCCGGCTTCCCTCCCAATTTCCCTGGCCGATACTTAATCACATAATTAAAGCGGGAGAGAATCTCTGACCACCTTGCTTGCCGGCGGCTTAGGTCTCTTTTGGTCATAAAATATTCCGCGCTCCTGTGATCGCAGACTTCAATAGGTTCGACCGCGATAAGTTCGGATCTCCATTCTTCAAAGCATCTGACGACCGCTAATAGCTCTTTATCGTAGATCTCATAATTGCACTCAAGCAGGCGAACGAGTCTTTAAAAGAGGCAATGTGAAGAATATTATCATCTACAGATTGAGAAAGAAAGACTCCTGAAACATAATCTGACGCATCGTGATTCCACAATAGCGACGATCGTAGTCAAACGACGGAGGATTGGGGCTGAGAAGGCAGTTTTCAATCCTTCGGCGGCTTCACACTCACCAGATAACTAACATCACTCTTTGTAAGAAGAGCCACAAAGGACGAACAATGCCGGAGTAGTTTTTAATAAAACGTCGATAGAAGTTGGCCCAGCCATTGAATACCTGTATGTCCCTAACATTCGAAGGGCGAGCCCATTTCACAATCGTATCAATTTTCTTCGGATTCAATTTCGCTTCGTAGAATACAATCATTCCTGGTAAATCACCTCGACCTGGAATTCGACTTCGTGAACAATAGAGGTCCGTGATCGGTTAGCATCAGAGGACCTGTAACGCGGTCGCGCGCGATTCCAAATCTTCGCTAGATAAGCGATATCATCCAAGTACGCCGCATAGAACCGATCCAGAAAGCGACGGCAGATCATTAATAAACGTTGAAACACCGCGCGCAGATTGGTCGCCCAAACGGCATCACTTTATATTAGAAGTGGCCCACTCGGGTGCGGAACGCAGTCTTCCATTCGCTCCAAAGAAGCAACACGAACTCCAGGTTGTAGGCATTTTTCAGCGCCCAATTTCAGATACCATTTTGCTCGCAGAAATGGCTTGAACGCTTCTCAGCGGCAATGGTAACGATTCTTAATCGTCATAGCATTCAATCCTCGATAGTCGACACAGAACCTAAGCCCACCACCAGGTTTCTTTACAAACAAAACGGGGGCGCCAGCGGGGGAAGAGCTAGACTCAATAAAGCCTTTTGTTACGGAAAGCGGCATAACAGAATGTACGCCAAGGTTCACAACCGGCGCAGAGCATAAGACTTAACCGAGGAGTAGTAGATCGCGAACGAAGCATCACGCGAGTGCCAGCGAGCCAGATAATGCAGAGCGCAACAGTAGATTAGATTCTCAACTTCTTCGCATAATGCACGACGCAAGAGCGACTATAACGGCGGCGACTATGGCAAAGTCGTGACTATGGCGTCGGGTAAGATCACGGTTCCTAAGACAACGCCAAGTCGGTCAAGATATAGACGATCGATATTTCCTGAGATAAACAGACTAAAGACAAACGAGACGGTAAACCCTCGATAAGAGGCTGATAATGCGAAGACAAGAGAGAGAAAGAGAAGAGAAAGAAACAAAGGAAAGACTCATAGCCGCCTATATATACCAATCCATATCCCTGTAACAACATGACTCATAACCCGTGTAACAGAAACCCATAGAAAACCCGAACCCATTCTTCAATATCCTTCCTTCCGTAGCATCCCGTAGTACGCCGTGATACCTTTCTTCAACATATCGTCAATATACTCGATCAAGGCGTTCAACTCATCTCGGGACATGCTGTATAGAGGACCAAAGGGAGGCTCTTTTCCTTCATGAAGATTAATCCGAATATCATAGGGCCGGTGAGGAGGTAGCTTCCGAGGTCCTTCCTTTCCAAACCGTTCCCAGAAGCAGTGATGTTCGGGAGGGACTAACGATGCAATCTCTGGGGGAATAGACTCGGTAGAACCTCCTAAGAAAAGGGCATAAACTGTAAGGCCCTGAGTAGTTTCGGCAAAGGTAGCAGCGGAAACAACCTCGAAATCATGGTTAGCGGGTAGTGGAGAGGAAATTCCTTTAATCGTAACCAGCGTCTGATTTTCATTACACTGGCGGAGACATCGAGGGGACCCAAAGGTCAGCGAGTTATTGGCAAAATTAATAGTTACATCGTGTCAGCGGAGCCAGGGGATTCCTAGTACCAGAGGATAATGACCAAGACGAGTAACATAGGCCGTTATTTTTTCCACATGGCCTTGGATCCGAAGAGAAAAATGAGCAATATGAGTGATATTACCGGAGGAGATTTCTCTTCCGTCGATAACATGAAGGGCACGGGGGTTGGGGAGAAGAGTAGTGCGGATTTCTTTGTGGCGTACAAATGATTCATCAATGAATGCAAATACAGAAGCCCCGGTGTCAACAAGTGAGTAGGTTTGGACAGTTTTATTTTTATCGGATACGATACAGGAAACAACAAGGTGATCATTATCCAAAACCTTCTCACAAGAGACACCAGAAACAGCAGAAGCAGACAAAGAAATATGGGGGACCTGGCCTAAGCCACCTAAGACAGGTCCTCGTGAAAACCCGACTGGTCAGAGGCAACAGCATCGTTCGCACCGGGGTATCCAAGACCCAAAGAACCAGAACCAGAACCAGAAAAAGAAGAGAAAAAAGAACCACGAGGAGAAATTTGAGAAGCGGGGGGCACACCGACCCCGGTCATAACAGGAGGTACGCCTACCTCAGAAATAGCAGCAACACGAGCAGGACGAGTACTAGGACGAGCAGGACATTCGGCAGCGAAGTGGCCAGGGCCCCCGCAATACATGCAGAGACCTTGAGCCGCTCGGCGGGCACGTTCGGCGGGAGTAATAGGGCCGCGACGTTGAGGACGACGGGCACCAGAGAGATCCATTGGGACAGCACCCCCTGGGAGATGAGAGGGGTGAGGAGCGGAGGCAGGGGCAGACGCGGGGACACGAGCAGGGGCAGAAGTGGAAGCAGGGCCGAAGGGTTGGCGAGCAGGGAAGGACGTGAACCGATCCCTAGCTCGGGCATCCCTCAGCCTATTGTCCAGTTTCTGGAGCAAAAGAACATATGCGGAGGTGGAAGCTGGGACATAATGGTGAATCATGGCAGAGCGGAGTTCACGGGAAAGACCTTGGGTTAACGCGTGTTTCTTAGCTTCGTCATTCCACCTAACCTCAGCGGCCAGGCGTTGAAACTCGGCAAAGTAGGTGGAGAAATCCCGACCTCCTTGAGTAAGGCGTTCGAGTTCTCTCTCGGCGGTGGCAGTACGGTCTGGATCCCCAAAAGCGGTTTCCAGGATGGTAATTAGGGCTTCAGTGTCTTCGAGGTCAATACGTCCCCCTACCACAAGTGGCATCACCTGGGCAAGAGCACGTCCGGAAAGAAGATTAATAGCATATGCGAGGCGAGCTTGGGCGGCGGGGAATCTATCTTGGTTGGCCATCATCTTGAGGCGCAATTGGGTCACAAAGGGTCGAAGTTCCTCCCTTTTCCCATCAAACTTAGGGGGGTCTGGGACTTTCTCTGAGCGGGGGGCAACAGGGGGAGCAGGTGGATTAGCGGGAGGAGGCGGCGGAGGGTTATTCGGAGGAGGCGGCGGCGGAGGATTGTTCGAAGGTGGCGGAGGAGGAGCTTGGGCGGAGAGCATGGCGTTAAGTTGCCGAACCTCTGCGAGTTGTCCCTCTAGGTTCGTAACTTGTAGTTCAAGGTCGGGAATGGCGGAGGCTTGGTTAAGAGCCATGTCTCGTTCCTGTCTGGCCACGTCCCTGTCATGTCGAAGTCTCTGGGTATGATAGGTGAGGAAGTGGAACAGGACCGTTTTACTACTCTCGTAATGTGTCGAGAATTCTACCAGCGTTCTCGGGGCTTGCCATGAATCTGGGGTCATCCCGCTTGCTGTCATAACATCGGTAACAGTAGGGGCGGGAGTCATATCGGGAGAAGTCATAGTGTATCGGGAGCCAATAGGCGGAGGCAACGTAGTCTAACGGGGCGGGGGCAAGGACTCAGGAAATAGCAGAAGTCGGGACAGGCAGGGTTGACTCGGGATACACTGGAGTGGGTACAGGTTCGGGATCGGAGAAACTAGAACGGATTCAGGTTCGGGTTCAGAGGCGTAACAGAACAGGAGGCGAGTGCCAAAGTAATAGATTGCTAACAGAAAGAAGACGTTGCCTGAGGAGGCAGAAACATAGGAAAGTGTCACTCTATATATACAGTAGTTTCCCCTCATCGCTGACTCATACCATAGAATCCCATCGAAACACATACAATTCCAAACCTCCCTCGCTAGTCCTAATACCATCATTCAATGCATCCATCACTCTATTCTTCCTAGCGCTTACATTCCATTACCCGAGCTCCTTCCTATTCCATTCTCTTGCTTCCGACATCCACCGATACTATCCGACAACCCTGTTCCGAAGACGTCTAGGCGCGGGAGTGAGTGAGGCCGTGATCGTTGGGTGGTGGGAGGCTGACCATTACGCACGGGCGACGGAGAATAATCTAATGGTGAGCCAATCGCTGCTTTGTCATGGCAACAACGGAGGTTTTACGTATTCACTGGTGGTGTCATCTTTAACCAGGAATCTGACGGCAGAGGGGGTAATGCCGACGGCGAATCTGACTTCTTCCGGGAAGTCCTTATCTAGGGCAGCTTTGTCTGGGAAATTGTAGAGGGGAATGCCGTGGATGGCAACGTCAACGTCTGTGGAAGCGGGTCGGAATAATTTTAGGGGGTTGGTAGGGGTGTTAATCCTAGCGTTGATAAGCGAGGTGAAGGTTTCAAAGAACGGATTATAGAAGGAGGCCGGGACTGTGGGGTGAGCCACGATAGAGACGGAGCCTTTGGGATTAACCGTTGCGGAGAGGGAGGTATATGGGGCGGCATAGCCTGATTTTTCCAGGGCTTTGACCAGAATAGATGGGATTTCTCCTGCGAGGCGGTCAGAGTGGGGGAGAGGTTCCTGCGTTGTCCGGGAGGCGAAGAAGCGGCGCTGAGCGGTGGGGAGAGATTTAGCGGCTGGAGGTTGTCCAAGGTCCTCTTTGGCTTTGCCTTTTCCTTTGGCTTTCGCTGCTTTTGCGGCATAGGTCTCGGGGGCAGGGGGGTTGACGGGGTGGAGGGGGCGAGTCGGTTGGCGTTTGTTTTTGGCTCTTTGCTCCTCTTCAGCCCATATGATGGCGTCATGCGCAGCGGGCTGTCGGGGGTTGCTGGGGCCTGGGGGGTTTCTTTTAATGGGGGTGCTTTGAGTTCGGAGGGGTTGGCTGTTGAGCTTGTTGGAGAGTACGTCAATGGAGTGTGAGATTCTAGCGATCTCGACTTTCTCTTGGGAGACTGCGGAGGGGGCGGTGACGAATGTCATCAATTTCTGGTCGATGTCGTCAACATCTTGTTGTAGTTGGGCAAGATCGCCTGCAATGCTAGCGGTGTTATTAGCGATGCCGCAGAGGAGTGTGATGACTATTTTCATCTCATCGGAGGTGTTGGGGTCGTTAACGAGGGTTGAGGTGGCTTGGGAGATAAAGGTATTTTCATCTTGGTTGGTAATAGCAGAGTCTAAGTGTCTTGAGGTCAAGATACTAAGAATTTCTTGGTTGGAGATAGGTTCTGGCATTTTGAAGCCTAAGTGTTAAAGACTTTTGGGCCTGTGTAACGTGGTTGCAACGCAAAGTATGGAGGTTTATTTCAAAAATCAAGGAAGAAGAGGGGAAGAAGGACGGTAGAGCTACTGGGTTAGGTATGTAATATATATATATCTATATATCTATAATTATTGTTGCTCCCCGATGAGTTCCTTCACAACCCTAACCCTGAACACGCGAAGTATGGCGTCGTGTAAATATGGGGCCGGGGATTTCCTTTAGTTGCAATTGAGTTACCTGCATATTGATCGTGATTGTGTCAAATGAAATGGGCTCGCTTTTGTTTTTGTCGCCGCTCTGATATCGCCTCTTCCTCGACCAGCAGATTCAGACACTCTTTGGTTGCGCACAGCTAGTGTGGCGGCGCATTTGGGAGATAATATTAGGGTTTACGATGGTTCTGAGGCTCAGCGACGAAGCAAAAGACGCATATTTGGGCAGTCAGTTTCAAAGGTATTTACCGGATTGACACATAGAGATACCCCACCGTGGGTATCGTCTGCTGCAGCTGCTCAGCAAGAATCCCCCAGGTACATAGCTCAAAGCTTTGATGGACATGTAGATTACAGAAATTGATAATGTCGCAGTCGCAGGACACACACCTTAATTAAGCATACCTCTTCACGCGATCGACTATAGATGTCCAAATATATACATCTGGTACGGCGACAGACCCCCGGAATGGACCAGAGAACGAGGTCTGTTAATCAGCGCCTGTGCCCATATATGGATGTCATGCAAGCCCACATGAAAAGAAAAGCATGTAGTCAAAGAGGGTTTGTATATACGTTCAGTCCAATATTCACGAATTTAATTCTTACAGGACGCCAACTACTGTATCTATTACCCCACTGATCGATTGTAAGACACAAAAATCCACCGGTAACCACCCGAACGGCCCGACCCGTACCCCTGTGTCCAAAGGGGTGGAATGATGCAACCCCGTAGAGGCTCCTCGGAAAACTCATATTGATGCGGGTTTAGCGCTGGACGGTGCCTCCAGAGTATATCAGTACTGGGCCCAGTGGGGATCGGTTTTTGACCTGGAGCGGAGGAAGTGGCCCTGGTGGCGCGGGTTTGTAGTTCCGGATTGGGATATTGCGGTTGGCGGCATGCTGGCGGGGGCTGTCGGGGTAGCTGGAGGTCCAGAATCACTCTGTGTGTGCTCATTCCCTCCCCGGCGGAGAACCGCCACCCCCGCCATCAGCTGTTTAAGCCATTCCTCGTTCTTGGTGGCCCGCTCCTCGTTGAGTTTCCGACGTTGTTCCTTCTGTGCCTTCTCTTTCTTGCGATCAGCCTCCTCGTTTTCACGGCAGTCCTGCTCGCTTTTCAACATTGACTTAATATCATTAATGTCCTCGCGAAGGCCTTGGAAGTGTGCGTCATGTCTGTCCAGCCGCGTCTCATGATCTTTCAGCGTTTTGCATTGCTCGTTCTGTCGTGCCTCCAGGCTGTTCTGTCGTGTATCGGTCTTGGCTTGCAGTGCCTCTTGTTTGACGTGCCGTGCTATACTCTCGTCCGACAGTATACTCAGTTTGAGGAGCTGCTTTTCGATTTGATTTCGCCAGCTCTCATTATCGAATCCGTTATCTAGGTCCGCCGGGGCGCTAGTGGTATGGGTCGTGGGTGACCGCAGGGGCCTGGCCTGTGCGTAACCTTGCGTAGGCGCGGAGGCCGCCCTCCCACGAAGATCTGCACTAACGGTATCGTCCCTGGCGGTGGGTATGGCCATGACCGCCTGCTCATCGCCGCCGCGGCGTGAGTGCTCTTCTCCATCGTTTCCCCAGCTCGCTTCACTCTGCCGTTGTGTCAAATCCGGGGGTGCTGGCGATGGAGATGGCTGAGGGGCCGCACTCTCCTCTATGGCGGCTGCGTAATGCTCGTCGTCCGTTTCCATTGGCGACGGATGCGCATACGCCTCGGGATTAGCGGCGATCATGGTGTCACCCATCTCAGGGGATTTCTGGGGCTTCCGGACGCGCTTTCTCACTCTCCCATCCCGGACCTTTCGGCGAGAGTCTTTTTTGGTGTATGGCATTCTTTTTTTTTATGAGCTTGTAGTTGAATAGAGATGTTGGGAGTTTTCCTTCCGTGTTATAGTCACTGCTGATATATACTCTCCCCCCGAGGCAGAAGTACGCCAGTTCAGTTTTTCTCTTGGCATGCATAAGCTCTATTTTTGCATCATGACTCACGGATTCAGGCATCCAGCATCCAGCCCTTGGAGGTCTTGCTATTCGACGGCAGTCAATTCCGGGCCCGGACAGGAGATCTAAGATACAATAATAGCGGAGCTAAATTTCTATGTGAGATTTGATAATGGAGATAACAGGATCTATCAGTAAAGCCACACAGAACTTGCTTCTTCTTGGGGTCGGTCTTATTTAGTAGCGAAACGAGAGTTTTCGGGTAAAGATTGACATCCCTAGAGAATATAGTGTGTCATGGTGGAGATGTAACGCAGAATGTCGTTGGAAGAGACCAGCTATTTGCTGTGACTTGCGCCGTAAACCAGTCTGTAACGAGCCCGGTCTTGGAAGGTACTTTTCCCACCCGATACCCTACGGCCGAGGCTAGGGTGGGGGGGGGGGGCGATCCCGGACACCGCCTCATCACCTAGGCTTTTCAGCCACAGGAGATCGCTCGGCTGCCAAGAGCTCACCCACCAATCGTGGGGCTTTCTGATCTGCAAGTCCAATTACACGTGATCTCCCCAACCCCGCACTGTCGTAGGAGCGGGGCAACACGCCTTCCCTTCCTCTTCCAACTACCATACCAGAGACAAATAATGGCAGAAGCGCCCGCTTGCACCTTTTCCGCCACAGGAGATAACAAAACTGTCCGAATTTCAAACATCCCAATATTGGTTTCTCGCACTATTCTTCAGAAATACCTTAAAGATCAGCTAGATAAGCGATTCGGCACCCTCGCAGAAGACAATGCTGGCAATCTCTATATATCACTGGCTCCTGACGCCTCGGCTGAAGACTGCCAGCGGTTTCAAGTGGCTACTATGACCTTCTCCCGACTTGTCGATGTCCCCTCCGTTGTCATCCTGGGGCATGGAGCCGGATTCAAAGGGACGGTAGACATCCATTTTCGAGGATTGACAACACTCAACAACCCAGAAGATCCAACAATTGAGTGCGTACTACCCGTATGTTTTTTGGGCTGCGGCTAACTGTGCTTGCAGTATCATCGCTGTAACCGGGCTAGCTGGGCATGCCTTCGGTTCGTGGAGGTCGCGGGAGTGGCCGGAGATGTGGCTGCGGGATCTTCTTCCGCAGGATATGGAGCACAAAGGTCATAGGGCGAGGGTTCTGACCTATGGCTATGATACTACTCTAAATGGAAGTCACTCACATGCCGGGGTGAATGACCACTCCAAACAGTTTCTCGAGGCGGTAAAGGGAGCTAGGGCCACGGTAAGGAGGAGAACGTTGCACGAAACAGCTCCGTGTACTGAGGTTGATGATACATAGGACCCAAGTCGGCCATTGATCTTTATCGGGCACAGCCTCGGTGGTTTGGTGATCAAACAGGTGACCTTCTACATGATGCATATCTGCGAGAATTACGCTGAATGGTTGCAGGCAATCGTCGTGTCGTTTCGGGAGAGTCAGGAGAGCAGCCTAGTACGCTCGTGTGCTGGCATGCTGTTGTTCAGTGTGCCGCACAAAGGGCTTGCAGGGGCTAGCCTAATTCCCATGGTGAATGGCCAGCCTAACGAGGGTCTGGTTCATGACCTTTGCGGCAACAGTGACTACTTGCGCAGCCTTGACCAGTCATTCGGCCAGATCGCTCCCAATGGAATTGGCTTCAAAATCGTATCGTTCTATGAGACAAGAGAGACTCAGACTGTTAAGGTAACCTTCACTTTCCGGTCGACTAAACCAGAGAAGGGCTAATCTTTCCTCGCTCTAGGAAGTAAGTCCTAGCGTGTGGAAGAAATGCGGACCCTACGTTCGAATGGTCGACGAGGAGTCGGTAAAGCATGCAGGGAATGGCGAATATCTCTCAATGGAAGCGGATCATTCCTCGATAGTAAAATTTAGCGACCGATCTGATCAGAATTATCAACGTGCACGTAGCAAGTTACTAGAAATCGCCGATGCGATACCAACCCCACCCCCAGAATCAGCTGGTAGGTCTCTAGACCCTAGGCATTTATCAATGAAGGCATCCTCCCTAGTGATGGGCATGAGATACGTTATCTCAGTAGTTCAAGACTGGCCTTCTTTTGAGACCCCCGGGACCAAAATGAAAGGACAGGATCTGTCCGATCCTCGCCTTCTCTTGCCTTGTCTCATCTCACGCCCATCACTAATCACCTCCCTCACTAATCACCTCTCACTTCCCTGATGCTAATGAGATCGCAGCTGCATCTGACGAAAGAATAAAGATTTGCAAATGGCTCTATCCCGGCGTATTTGATGAGATCCATGTCGATATTAGCGGTAAACGGCAGAAAGATACCGGCGGGTGGCTCCTCTCTGATCCTAAGTTCGTGTCTTGGAGGAACAAGTCAGGGCCTCCTCTTCTCTGGGGTTGTGGGATTCGTGAGTAAATTTCAGATTTCTCGGTGTATTCTTTGTGTTCTTTTCCCAGTCAGGGACTAACAAAAAGCTACCGACAGCTGGTGCTGGAAAGACCTACCTGTGGTATTTGCCCCGACCTGTTACTTCTCCATCTGGCTGACGTGACGCCCTCTGAGCAGCTCCCTTGTCATTGATGTGCTAGGTGTCCGATCAAGTAAACGTACAAGCACCACCGGGTTGGCATACATCTACTTCAACTATAAGGACCTAAGTCAACAAAAGCCAGTTACAGTTCTCCGCAATCTCATCAAGCAGCTCATAACCAAGCCTCGGGCAATGAACTTTCCTATTCCCAAACAGATCAAGTCCCTGTACAACGCCAATTGCGCAGCAGAAAGTATGCCAAAAGCAAAGGAGCTGCAGGATGCTCTTATTGCTAGCCTTATGTTATTCACGGAGATATTCTTTGTCTTTGATGCGTTGGATGAATGCGACGAGAATATACGTAAAGATCTACTACCACTAATACATTGGATCGCCAGCAGTGGTGCCAGGGTCTTCCTCACGAGCCGTCCTTACCCTCAGGATATCGCAGTTTCCCTCACCCCAACGGTTCTTAACAGTCACATTGAGAGATTGGACCTGGCGGCCAAGAAGGAGGATGTCATGATTTACATTGAGAGAACAATCCAGGAGCACATCAAGGCTCGGGACCTGATCACTGGAGATCTCAGAGCAACGGTCGTTTCCAGACTCGTAGAAGCATGCAAAGGGATGTAAGTTGTCACTGCCGCATATCCCTTATAGGACACACCGTCCAGGCCATCTGTCTTTACGAAAGACTGCCGTAGCCGCGGGGAGGAGATGATACTACTCGATGCGTTGAATCCGAACTAAATCGTCGCAACAGGTTCCTACTAGTGCATTTCTACATTGAAGACCTGTGTCAATACCCAACGAGCAAACAGGTCCGGCACGCGCTGAGCAACATAAGCTCAACGCTCGGGACGGAAAACGCACTGAACGGAACCTACAGCAGAGCGATCGAGAGCATCCGGGCACAGCATGGGAGTCGTGTCACACTCGCCCTAAGAACCCTGGCCTGGCTTCTAAGCGCGCGCCGCCCACTCAGCATTGACGAACTCCGTATGGCTGTTGCGATGGACGGCTACGGGAGCTCGCATGAAGATACCGATACTGAAGTGTCCGACGATGCGGATATACCAGACGAAAGATCAATCCTGGACGTGTGTGGTGGGTTAGTGGTCATTGAGCGCAAGAGCGGTACCATCAAGCTTGCCCACTACTCCGTGCAAGAGTATCTCGAAGGGACCTGTGTAATTGGAGATTTGGCGAACCGCCATCTAACTGTTGCTCTCGGCTGCCTAGGCTTGGTGGGCAGCCCCCCAACCCGGGACGCCCTGTGGGGGTTGTTAGAGGGGCCCATCTACCGTGGCCTTATGAGGTACATTAGAGGAAACCTGCACCAGCACATGCAGCGCTGCCATCACGTCGCCCCCACAGAAACATTGCTCAAATTCCTGCGGGACGCGGATCTGCTAGATAAGCTTGGCAACATGCCAGAAAGGCTACACTCTAGGCGGTATAGTGATCGAAGAATTGCGCATGGCCTGCCGTTGCATGAGGCAACAGCATGGGGAAGCACCGCCCTCGTCAGTCGTCTACTGGAGGACAAAGCCGACCGTCCGCTGGATCAGGGCCGCTATACGCCACTGCATGTTGCTGCCCAAGAAAATCTGGCGGATCTGGTCAGATTCTGGCTCGAGAATGGCGTTGAGGTGGATGCAAGAAGCACGGATGGGAAAACAGCCCTCCATTGCGCAATCAGAGCGGGTTCGATCGGTGCGGCTCGGCTACTGCTCAGCAGCGGCGCGGATCTGGAGAGAGCAGCTTCAGAGCCCACAGAATGGATAGATATCACTACGAGCATTGATATGCTAGACTTACTATTAAATTCTAGGCTAAGCTTATTGCACAGGGGTTGGAGAATGTTGCAAGCCGCTGTAGAATTCCGCAAATCTGCTCATGTGGAATTGCTACTCCGGCACGGCGTGAAAATCCAAGTCTCTTCCGACCACTGTAGACTAGAGCTGCTGCATGAGGCGGTGGAGCGTGGCAATATAGATATAGTTAGATCGCTGCTACAGCATGGCTTCTGGGTGGGCGGGGTGGAAGTGGATATCGATGGGGAGGATGACGATGGGGAGGATGACGATGACAAAGCTTTGTTTGGGGGTCGTAATTCACGCGGCAAACTAGCGAGCCCGAGGCATATTCCCGGTGAAACACCGCTGCATCTCGCGGTAAGGGGTGACCACATAGATATCCTTCGCTTGTTGCTGGACTCGCTGTCGTCGTCGTCATCGTCGGGTGGCCATGTTCCAGCACCGCGTGTGAAACAACACGCTCAGATCATAGATTCGCGAGATATCGAAGGCCACACTCCGCTATGGTTTGCGCTCGACTTCGGCGGCGAGCGCAGCGCAGCCTTGATGAGCACCCTACTCGATGCCGGCGCCAACCCTAATGCGCCCTCCTCCAATGGTAGGGACGTCACATTGCTACATCAGGCAGTGAAGAACGGGAATATCGCTTGCATCAGGTTGCTGCTAGACGCCGGTGCGGATATTGATAGTCGAGGCGATGACGAGATGTCCGCGCTACACTATGCCGCCAGGTCATCGCACCCAGAGGCGATCCCCCTGCTCATCGATAAAGGCTTAGCTGTTGACTTGCGAGATAAGTACCAAAGAACACCGCTACACCATGCCAGGGGGGAATCTGCCTTGGCGCTGCTGAAATATGGGGCGGCCATTGAAGCACGGGACACCAAAAATATGACAGCAATGCATCATGCTGCATCAAGGGGCGATCTAGGTGCGATATCGGTCCTCGCAGAGAATGGAGCGAGCGTTGAGGCACGAGACATTGATCAAAAGTCGCCGCTACACCACGCAGCTCAGATCATACATAGAACCGAGGCGGTGGGCAGCACTACTGCCCTACTGCTGAGAAAGGGAGCCCCGCCGAACCGGAAGGACAGCAGCGGGAGCACGCCGCTACAGTGTATATTTAATCGGCGTGAGAGTTATTCAGACTGGGAAAGTACGGCAAGGATTTTGGCTGAGGCGGGAGCCGACGTGAACGTTGTTGACAATAATAAAGTGGGGTTACTGCATTATGCTGTGCGGAACCTTCGTAAAGATTTTCTTACCCTGCTCCTGGATGCACCCGGTGCGGACATAAACGCCCGTGACGGCGATGGACGGATGCCACTACATTACGCAGTCCAGGGTGCCTTTTATGGAAGGGAGATGGTTAAATTCCTGGCAGCTAGGGGTGCTGACATGAATTCCAAGGACATCAATGGAAAGACGCCACTAGAATATCTTCTGGACCGGGGCCGCAACGAACGGGAGTCGCGGGGGAGCCAGGGGGATTGGTACTTCCGGTGGGGTGAGGTGGTACAGATATTGATCAAGGCGGACGCCGACGTGAACCTTGTTGAAAAGGATAAAGTGGGATTATCGCATCTCGCTGCGTGGTATGGTATTGTGAAGACGCTAGCTTTGCTCTTGGATGCGGGTGCAGACATAAACGCCCGTGACGGCGATGGACAGGTGCCACTACATTACGCAATCCGGGGTTTGGGTGACGGCCACATAACGGGGGTGGTGATGAAATTTCTGGTAGATAGGGGGGCAGATGTGAACGCCACGGACATCAATGGAGACACACCACTACATCATCTTTTGGGTTACAGTGGCTACGGCCGCGGCTGGAACTGGGAAAATGGAGTAAAGATACTAATAAACGCGGGCGCCGACGTGAACGCTGTTGACAATGTTAAAAAAGTGGGACTACTGCATCTCGCTGCGTTGAAGCATAGCGTAGGGGTTTTGACTCTGCTTCTAGATGCCGGTGCAAATATAAACGCCCGCGACGGTTACGAACGAGTACCACTTCATTACGCAATCATGAATCCAAGAAACCACAAGGAGCTGAGGTTCCTGGTGGATAACGGTGCCAATGTAAATGCCAGGGACATAGATGGCCAGACCCCACTACGATATCACCTGAACCCGGACCACGACCCTCCAAGGTTGGAAGCAATGCAGATATTGATCAAGGCGGGCACTAATGCGAACGCTGTTGACAATGGTAAAATGGGTTTCTTGCATCTCGCTGCGTCAAAACATGGCAAGGAGGTTATGGTTCTGCCCTTGGATGGCGGTGCGGACATACACGCGACAAGTACCACTGGGTCGCGCATCAAGGCACATGAGCCGTAGGAATACTGAGCAGAATATCAGACTCCTAGTGGATAGGGTGCCAACCTAGAGGCCGGGGACACTGGTGGAAACAAATGAGGAAACAAGAAGCGGGATTGGGTGTGTTGGGTAACGATGGGTTTTTTTTATTATCAGCTTGTTTTACGGTTATTTTAATTCTCTCTTTGTAGCATGCAAGCCAGATATTCTTTTTGTTCCCCTTTTCTCTCCTTTCCAACCCGCAGCAAACATTTCTCTTTTCTTTCAACGCGCGGCAAATAATCCTCTTTTTGTTTTCCGCCCCCTCTCTACTCGCAGATATTCTGGTTTCTTTCCCCTTCTCAACTAGCAGCCAGATATTGCTCTTTTTTTTTAGCCCGCAGGAAACATCCCCGCGTTCTTACAATACCGGTTTATTGGTGCTTGATAGGACAACAGACGATTTCCTCTTTATAAAAATGAATTTAAATGGCATTTGAAGGACACGATCCTGAGATAATTTGAACCTCCGAGTAATCCATTGAACAACACTACACATCATGCCTGGTCACCCCCGCAGTGAGAATTCAGGGCCCGTTCGGACAGCTAGGGGGTATTCAACTGGATGTTCCCGGTCCCATTGTGTTTCTCCAGGTTCTTCTGGTGCTAAGAGCTGGACCGGCTAATCGTCATATAACCACTAGATACTTTTTTACCGCGGTGTAATATGCATTGCGCATGAAAGAATTCACTCCTCGCCTATGATATGACGCCTATATGGTGCGGCGCAGCTTAAAGGTAACAGAAATTGCAGTGCGAATAACTTTTCAACCAGACAAGATATCAAAAATCTATGAGATCAAATTGGAGTTATAGGTATGATAAAGATTTTGATCACATAGACTTTTGATATCTTCTCTGGTTGAAAAGTTATTCGCGATGCCTTTTACCTATTTTTGTATGTAAAAAGTGCCAAGACGTGGTGAAGTGGAAGAGTATTATACCCATTTATACCCTCTTCATTGCTAAGACACGATTTCCAGCCATAAGGTGGCTCGATTACCATGCTCTAATTGGTTCAAGGGTATTCGGAGCAGCCAAGATTGTTCCAGCTAAAATACAGACATGTCACCTTTAAGTCGCGCCGCACCATACTACATTGCAAGCGCCGGTCTAGTTTTGTCTATTGGGGCGTTCAAAACAGGCAGCAGCAACAAATTCCTCAAAGTCCCTCTCGTCTTTGTCGGGTATGCATAGCCCCTTGGGTAAGTCATCATGATGGCGGCAATCACGGGCGCTACAACTTAGAGGTACTTGAGCGACTCGCCCCTGGCCAGAGTATTGCATATCGACCACGTGGATAAATTCCTTTATACTCGCCAAAAGTTCACCGCTACTATTATCTTTATTCCTGATAATATCAGTCCCTCCCTTCGCACTAAGCATTATCTCTACTCGTTAAGACAAGTGGTTGCTATTCAAACCTCCCTCTAAAATTATCATCCACTTGTCAAGGGGGCTCTGGTGGACAAAGTAGTCAACCCCACTTCTCTTTCCTTAGATCTCTAGCACGTTATGTGCGATTAGTGACCCCATAAATGGAAAAGGTTCACCCATTGCAATCTCAGCCATATCCCCCAAATCCCAAAGTACCAAATAGCCCCCCCTAAAGTTACCATACGGAATCACACCATTGAGAGTCCTTCTACCATTGGGCCAATCGTGATGAATGAGTCCGTCCTCCTCCTGATTTTTGTTAATTGCCACACCATGCCACATATTTGTCGCTTGTCTAAGAGACTTCTCCTCTTTTGCCCCTGTCGTCCAACCTGTATTGTAATGCATATCAACGTTGGCGCATTTAACAAACGCTTCAGGATCCAAAAACCTAACATTCTGTGATAGGTCAGTCAAAGCAGGTTCTGCTGTCTTGCGCCAATCTAAGGCACCATGCTTAATCATATGCTTCCACTCAGCACACTTATAAAGACCAGCATGATCTGACTGAGAATTGCCACGTTTCCTGAATTTAACGCCATTATTCCTATCAGGTACGTATCGGTCTGCCTCCTCCAAACATTTGACAGCATGTTCAGACATCTGAGGTTTGTATGCCAGCTTAATTCCTCTGCTATCGGTAATGAGAAGGGGGCCTCCGTTGGCTGGCATCTAACGAAGGACTGAAGAGAGGGCTCTGTCCCTAAAGTAGCTGCCTTGACCTATTCGAAAAGTAAATTTTTCCTCCCTTCAGAAGCTCTTTTTACGAATGTCTATTTTAAAACATAAATCTTCCAAGTCTCCAGGCTTACTTGAGATTTTTGCCATCTCTCAAGACTCTTCACCGTAGCACGCTCGAGATTTGAATCGCTTTCAACAGTAGCTGTATTTTCTTTGGTAAAGGCACCTATGGAAATCAGATTGTTCGCATATTAGAAGAACTCTTAGTTCTTTGGGGTACAGCTAGCAACACCTAGAAGAAAATGTCAGGAATATCTCTTATCTGACTCTGTTACGTATATATTTGATTGATAGCTTTGCTCTTGGCAGTAAATCTCTTCCAAGAAAGAGCCAGCCTACTACTACCACGCTGAATTTCACGAGTGGAAATTTTGGTTTGATAGTACATCCCATGCGTGTCAGCCTACTACTATTGAATTTCTGTACTAGTACAGAAATCATGGTTTGGTAGCACGTCCCCATAAGGGCCAGCTTCTGCTACCATGCTGAATTTCCATAGCAGTACAGGAATTTGCTTTGATAGTAAATCTCTTCCAAGAAAGAGCTAGCCTACTACTATCACGCCGAAACCTAAACAGGACATAGATCATGTCATGCTGAATCAAGAAAAAGATATCGCTACCCTAAGTAGTGAATCAACTGCCGGGCAAGCCTACTTCATGGATGATCCTGATATCAGTTGATGGCTTGAGTTAACTTGTCCCTTTATCTTCACTATAGCATCGTACCAAAGGCATGCAGATCGCTGTCCCAGCAAATTGGAGGCGGATTCTCCCATCAGCAGGGCCTAGCGGCGAAGGATCCGGAGGGCTACTCAAAATCGAGAAGCCAATGACTAGAGTATTCAAGATAAGTGTGTCGGTTAAGTGGCGCCAGCGGAGAGTGGGGTGATAGAAGAGGCGGGGGTGGCGCCTCAGCTATATAACATAGAGACTTTTAAAAAGAGGTTCCATTTACTATTATTATATAGCTCCCTGATGCAATTCGACATATATAAATTACTTCCCAATTTTTGGGCATGGTGGCCAGTAGCCGCGAATTTCAAGTTAGTTTGTTTTTGTCACCGTTACATCGCTTTGGGGACCCCCGGGGTACACTGCAGAGCCCATATGAAGCTAGAATGCCACAAGGTTCTATCTCCGGACGAGGTCGCCGCTTGCATGGGTTACGGCTCAGTTAGGTGCAGCTAGGCAACGGTTGAGGGAAGGCACACAGGGGGACACGCGCACACTGGTCATTACGGAAAGCCATCCCCACGGGGAAACAGGGGCCTCTCGAAATTCCATCCCTAGTAAACATATTGCTGGCTTCTGATGGAGCATAACCTATGTTGAACTAACACCTCCCAGGATTCCGTCCCTAGAGTAGGTCTTTCTATATTTATATACAAGTAGCTTGACGGATCTGAATGTGCATACGGTATAGCAAAAGAGAGTCCTTGACTGGGGTCGGGGTTGGCGAAGGGTTAGCAACACCGGAAACCTAGATTTTATCTTCCTACGAAAAGTCTTTCGTTCTGCGTCGGCGGTGAGTTATAACCCGTCAATGCTATGAGGCTGCGTATGCCCTAGACTAGTGCTCAATCCCCCCTGGGTCCTCCAGCTTATATATAGCACGGTTAGCTTTGTGTGCGCGCGGAGATTGTATATCGCGTTCCCCGACAGAGCAGAGTTAGTCCAGTATGGTGCTGTGTACAGGAGGTGTTGAGGGTAAGTGATCGGGGGCCGCTAAGTGCATGTGGCGGGGAAAGCGAACACTAGGCGCATATCCTCCCGAAGCTTGGTAAATCTTCTTGAGCTGCTGCCTGAGCCGAAACAAATCAGCCGGCGGACTCAACTGCTATTGTATACTCACAAAGAACTTCCCGATGGCTACCTTTTTTTCATACATGTTTCTATAGTCCCCAACATCAAAATAAGATTCACTTTGGCCTCCGACAGGAAAATAAAGTTTATCTTTCGCCTGATATCACATCTGAGAGCCCAATATCACATTTGAGAGTCCGACATCGTAAATGGAGAGTGTCGGAGTTCCTTCCCCGACATTTCCCGGGGCCAACTCGTAGGGATGGGTACGAGACTAACGTTCTGACTAACTAACGAACTATGTTTACGAAAATTGGTAACTGGCATCGCTAATGACCTTTCAACCAGGCATGTTAGCCTCCACCACACCTGTATCTAGAATTGAATCTCATAGGTCTTTCACATCTTGACCTGTTGAGAAGTTGTTGGAGGGCCAAACTTTGCCACCTTTGAGCTGGCGGCACCATATGGATTTATTTACATACCCCCGCCGCAGCAAAATGCGGGGTATCTAGCGGCAAACTTTAAATCGGCGGTTACATGCAGGGGTCCCGCAACCCCGCACTCCATGCAGGTACGCAGCCCTATTGTTAAAGAAGCCTCATCCTCAGTTCCCGCATCTCACACCAGAGACGGCAGTACTGTCATATACATCGCGAGTGCCACATATTCAGGAGGCGCCATCATGTGTAAACGATTGCTGCAAGCAGGCAGCACCCCCGCAGTGGCGAGTATATCTGTATCATTAACCAAAGATAGAGCGATCCAGATACAGGTTTGGAATGCCAACACATAACACACACCTGTATGTTAGCACCAGATGCGAGGCAAATGAACAAACTCGGTTTTAACGCGTTATTCCTGCTCATCTAGGGTCACTAAAGAAACATGATCACCTCTCCATTGGGATTTATGCGGCCAGCGACAAAAAATAACCCCTACAGTATCCTTCTTTGAAGACCTTGAAGAGAATTTCATCGGTGATTGATCACCCGTCCTCAATTTTTGTCCTCAAGGTTGCGAATGACATAAAAAATTCACCCTTCTCTCTAGGCCGGTAACAGAATTGGAGTATAGTAATCAATAGTAAAAATTGCGGAAGGAAGCGCATGACTTTTATCTTTATTTTATCTATATCCATTTACTCCCATTTTCCTCCTGTTTAGGACTATTAGCTTTCCTATCCGGGGCGAGGGCACTGGAGGGCGCTGCAGGCATTGAAGCTTATCTCAACACCAGAGCCTCATGATCTACTGCAGGTGTGTGTGGTGGACCCTGGCTGTGTAACTGTGTGCGGGGTAAATGCCCCTCCCACAACAACAACGCGACGCGCGCAATTTTTACCTGTACCTTTCATCTCAGTACCTAAGCCAGGAACATGAATCCGTACAGCGCTACCAGTCCACCGGGTCGACCGTGCACCCCCGCTCTTACAGGGTGCTTGGGCTCACCAGACGGAATGGTGGGGCGGAGGATAGGGGGGGGAGGATAGGGGTTGTCGGGGGGTGGGTTGTCGAGGGGCGATCCCAGGAGGTGGTAACTCTCATCTCTCTGAGACAGTTCTGATGCTACAGCTAGCTACTCCATAATCTCTACCCGCGGCTTCTCCTCAGAATACTAGAACCCTCCAACCCCCGGGGGTAGTCTCGAGCCCATTCTACGCTGGAACCTAGTATTTGGCGGTCGCTGCTTGCTTCTCTACCTTGACCAGCCCGCAGGGTCTGATGACAATATTACGGGGGTGTACTGGCGCTGTGGCCGAACTGTCACTACGGAGATGGAGGCCCGGGAACTAAAAGTCATACTATCTACAAAATGTTACAGCCATTACAAGCCAGAACCTGACAGCAAGAGATCTGAACCCTCCTCCTCACTACCCACCCGACTCCCGGATTTGATTACCCCCCTTCCGCGAAAAACCAATACTTGCCGACACTCCACTCCCTACCCACTCCGACGTATCCTCAGGCTAAAACAGGCTACATAAGCCGTCCCTTCCACTCCCCCCTCGTCTATGCTTATCCAAACCACCCCACGCATAATATAGTGTTTTTGTATGCAAACTCAGCCCCGACAGCCCTCCGCCCCCGACAACAGCATTTTTAGTATCAGGGAGCTCCAGATACTTCCGCAAAAGGTATCACGAAAAATCAGAACGGTAATGCTCCAGCCCCAGTGGTAGGATATTCGCAACGTATACAGGACTCGCCACACATGGAAATCGCCACACATATACAGGTTCCTAGGGCATGTAGGGCCGAGAGTAGGTGGGACTACCAGTATTTCTGGGTGCTCGGAAGACGGAATTGCTGGAAGAAGTTCAATCCTCATTATATATCCTTTACATTTTTTGATTCTTTCTTGGGTAGGGAACGGGGAAAGCTTGCGACTGGTGATATGCATGCGATGCCCATGTAATTAACTTTGGAGGTTGATAGCCGGTGGATGGAGTAGTGAGGAGCGAACCGATGGGTTGTAGTCGCATGCAAAATGATGTTGATCTATCGTGAGGGGATTATCACTATACAGGTGTCATTTCGGATGTATGTAGTTATAATTAGACACTACACATACACATTCGCACCTCCATTGCAGAGTAGCTGTGTGGTTGCGGATGTGCTCGGCTAGATCGGAGCCTTTGCGGTCGGGACCTGTAGGGGTGGTCTGGTGGGCTGTAGGGGTGTGGTCGGTAGGGGTTGTGGTCGGGTTGCGGATTGCGGACAGTTACGATCGGACCTCAGTGTTCGCAACGGTCAGGTCCAGATTATAGATATCTATAGATGACTTGGCAGTGCTTCCAGACCGGAGGGACTACATGGTCATGGTCCGTCCAGTCCCTGACTTTGTCAGGACTATAGATAACGTGCCGGACGATAGATATCTATGGAATCATGCGAGATCACTCGGTTTGGGCGACTATATTGAATTATCTGTGTGGGAGAATCAATATGTTGAGCTCCTGTACAAAATTCGTATGTGGGAAGAGTCCTGACCCTTACAGACCATAGATCAGTGCTAGGACCGCAGATATCTGTAGATGTCAATGCAGGACTGTAGATATCTGCATGGCAGCCCCACAGCCATTGCCAAGCTATAACCCTATAATCCAGACTACAGTCGGTAGTCCTAGCCCAATAGCCGGTAGTCGGTCCCCGATGCTTGCTCAAGACCGACTACAGCCCGTAGTCGGTCTAGTCCTTACCCCCAGGACCGACGGACCGCCCCATTGCGAACACTGCTCGGAGTCGGATCGGTTACGTGAAGTGGCGGACGGTTGCGGAGGCGAGACCCCGGCGGCGGGGATCCATGCTAGTAATATATGTACACATGTGCGGTGATAGCACTACATCCTTTAGCCCTTGTGTAGGAAACTACCAAGGGCTCTGGATGCTGCCATGTACCTGTAGTACGGTAGATGTAATAATACATGTCCCTCCCAAGTAACCCCCTGCGCGTGCTGTCAAGAGACTTTGCCAATTGAACGGTAGATACATATCGATATTGCTAAATAAATCACAGAGGAAAAAAAGAGAAATAGACCCCCCCCCCTACCACAAAAGAACCCAACAATCAAAGCACATTACATGATACTGGCTACGATTCCTCCTACATCTCAAATCAAGACCTTTACCCACTAAAAAATCTCTCATCTCTCAACCGAGCTAGCCGCTCCTCAACAGGTATACACTCGGAGTATAGTGGTATAGAATAATACACCTGTTGCTACCTCGACGATGCCTTTCAGCTGCAGCGGACTACAGGTCTCCAGTGCGTTGTGACAATAGCTTTACGATTTTTTTGTGGTTAGCCTTCTTCGCCCACGCGAGCGGTGTTTGGCCTTATTATCTGGCAGATCGACACATGTATGGATAAGTGGTTAGAGAAGGGTTTTAACCACCTTGTCGTGACCGGCCTCTGCCGCCCATGAGAGTGGTGTTCGGCCGCTACCATCTACCAGATCGATGTCCACTCGGGCATGCCATATGAGCACTCCTACCGTCTCGTTTTGGCCCTCCCCCGCCGCCCACGACAGTGGTGTCCGGCCGCTACCGCTCTGTGAGTTGACGTCCACGCGGCTATCATCCAGAAAGAGCTCTACCACACTGCAGTGACCGGCCCCCGCTGCCCATGAGAGTGGTGTTCGGCCGCTACCATCTGCCAGGTTGACGTCCACGCCGCTATCATCCAGAAGGAGTTTTACCACACCGTCGCGACCGGTCCCCGCCGCCCATGAGAGTGGTGTCCGGCCGTTATCGTTCTTTGAGTTGATGTCCACTCGGCTATCAATATCCTGCAGAAGCAGTTCCACCACCTTGACGTGACCGCCCTCCGCTGCCAATGAGAGTGGTGTCCGACCGCTATTGCTCCTTAGGTTGACGTCTACATTGCTATTCCGCAGAAGCAGTTCTACTACCTGATGGTGACCCTTCCCCGCCGCCCATGAGAACGGTGTTTGGCCCCCATTATCTACCAGATTGACATCCGCACGTTCATCATCGAGGAGGACTTCTACCACATTGTCGTGACCTGTCCCCGCCGCCCATGAGAGTGGTGTTCGGCCGTCATCGCTCTTCGAGTTGATGTCCACTCGGCTATTAATATCCTGCAGAAGCAGTTCTACAATCTTGTCGTGACCGGCCAACGCTGCCGATGAGAGTGGTGTGTGGCCTCCATTGCTCCTTATGTTGACGTCTATACGTTTATCTCGTAGAAGCAGTCCTAATACCTTATCGTGACAGGCCTCCGCCGCCCATGAGAGTGGTGTTTGTCCGCTACTATCCACCTGATTGACGTCTGCTCGGCCATCCAATAGAAGCACCCCTACAACCTTGTCGTGACCGTTTTCCGCCGCACATGAGAGTGGTATTCGGCCGCTATTACTCCTTAGCGTCACGTCTACGCGGCCATCCCGCAGAAGTAGGTCTACCACCTTATCGTGACCCTTCTCTGCCGCCAATAGGAGTGGTGTGCCCCCATCCTCGTTCGTTAGATTGATGTCAATGCGGTCGTCCCGCAGAAGCAGGCTTACTACCTCGTCGTAACCCTCCGCGGCCGCCCATAAGAGTGGTGTCCAGCCTTTCTGATTTGACTCGTTTAGAGTTGTCCCGGTGGTCATTAGAGTACTTAATACATCGCAGAGTCTATAATAACATGCGACCCATAATGGAGAAACGAAATCAGTGCTGGAACCAACAAAGTCTTTGTTTGCCTTTGCTGCCGTGGGCACCCATGCATTGTAGGACTTTGACTGCGTCAAAAAGTCCAAGCACAGTTTGTACAGAAGACTAGTCTGGGGGAGAGGGCCTGATAATCGCGCGTGTTCTCCCCAATTCTCTCTTGCATAATGTATGAGCTTGGCTACCCCACGAGACCCGGGCCGTGAGCGGTAATATATAAGTGCTTTCAGGCAAATCTCTGCCATAGTGGTATGGTATTCAGTCTCGTCTTTAAATTTCGGATTGCTGATCAGATACTCTTGTACCGAAAAGTGAGCAAACCGGAGATTATCAAGACCACTGTCATGAACGATAAGATTTTTGCAACAATCAAGCACCCGAGACAGGGTTAACGAGAGCATATCTTTATCAAACGGATCATCGCCTGGGCCCACGGCAAGAGCTTGAAGAATTGTTGCAAGTGAGGACGTCTGTCGGGCGTAGAGCAACCAACCCAGCACTGAATTTGCAATACGACTAAAGTTGTGTCTGCTTTCGATCCGCTCTATGATCCGGTCATATGTTTCTCTCAAATCCTTTGGCAGCTTTTTAAGGGCTTCTCGAACACAAGCGGCCGTTGGCTCCTCACACAGAGCCAAAATCTGTAGGTTTACCCACATGAACCTAGAGTTTCTTGATGTGAGCGGTATGATATTTCCAAATAATTCAAGATAGAAATACGTACATTCCATTCGCCTTCTCTTTAAGGGTCCGACGAATCTCTTCCTTTAGTTCATCGCTAACCTCCCCCGTCTAGCAAGAGCTCTTCTGTTTTACATTTTTGGGGGTCGCATCGCATATCGAGTTGTAAATCAATATAATCATTGATATCTTTAGTGTTGTCCGATGCCTGGATGTAGTGGCATTTATAACCAGAAAAGGTACGTGCTATATCTTGTTCATATCTACTTGCCACAAACACCTTAACATTGCTCCCAGATTCCACTAAACACTTGAGAGCGTGAAATAAACTGCTTCTCGTGTCTTGGTAGCATTCGTCCAGAGCGTCGACAATGATAGTGACTTGTAAGTATATCTTGGATAGATCTATAATGAGATCAGTGCTTTCCTGGCATTGGAGGGGGCCCGACGCGTGTCCTTGACGTTCCCTTTCCTCATATGCTAACGAAACAAGCTTTGGGACAAGATTCGGGTCCCCGGGGCTTTTGAGACAAAACTGTTTAACAAGAGTACGCAAAACCGTTTCTGGTTTCCTTCGGTCGTCTTCCTTATAGTTGCAATAGAAGTATGCCAAAACATGTTCATTGCTTTTCGCTTGTTGTAGCTCGTCGATAACGTAAGAGCTACATATACCAAGAGTTAATTAACATTTTTAGTTTGAAGGCACTAAATTATCCTTACACTAAGATAGTTTTACCATAACCGGCTAAAGTCGTAAAGAGCTGCACTTTAGCACATGGCCCCACACCATAGGGGCAAACAAACACCAAAACATACCATCCCCACGTAGCCAAAGGAGTGAAGATGATTTAGAATCCCTCCATTCCATGAACGTTTTGTTATCCCGTAACCACTGTCCAGTGTTCTTCTGACGACGTCCACTTGAAAATGAATGATGATCAGCAAACCTGATGTCGGATAGCCAATGCAAGATTTTTAATCTCCTATCATCTATTGACGTAAACATAAGCATAGATTTTTAGTCTTAGAAGGTAAACAAATATGGCTTATCCTTACTTCCAGTAGCCTCGTACACCATTTGTACCATATTTTCGATATTTTCGAGGGGCCTCTTCAAAGTTTTTAGTAGTTTCTTTAGTTCATCGTTTGCATTCTCTTCTCCTCCCCCCTTTTCTATCCCTTGGTTAGATGGCAAACCGATCGAATACATGAAGATGGGCTCATACTTTCTCGTGCTGCTGCCGAGGCTATATATTAAGAAGTGATGTTAGCTTTTATCTTCTATAATTGATATGAATATCTAGGTATCGCACCTGCTTTTTCGATGATGTTGGCATTGTATTCTACTTCCTTTTCATTCTCCTTGACAGTGGTCAATAGCCTCCCTAGCACTGAAAAGAAACTCTCTAGTACACGTTCTTGGCGAAAATACGTGTGTCAGTCTCTACACCTAGATCAAAAGGAACGCTGGGTCGGTTGCTCACTTCCGGTTCCCTCACTGAGGTATCTTTTAGTGTAGCAGAGATATTCTAGGATGGATACATATAGCTTGACAAGTGACGCCTCAAGGGACCCAACTCCGGCAATATCCTTTCCACAGTACAATCTTTCGTAGATGCCGCAGTGTACTAATGTGCTTGCTAGACATTCCAAGCTTTCCGAAACGATCCGCATATGCTCCGTGTAAGCTGTTCCAACCTAAGGATCCAAGGAGGGGTATGAGCTAGTACAATTATCGAGGTCTGGTAATCCAGATGTATCAAGGGTAAATCATTATGGTACAACATACCTGCAACAGGAATCGAAAGCCTGCCCATGCAAGCGCTACAATGTCAGGATTATGCTGAATGGCAAGATCCCCGATCTTTGCATATTTGTTGAGTTGCCTTGCAAGAACTTCGAAATAGAACACGTTTTCTCCCTTTTCGTTAGTATAAAAGCATCTTTTGCTGTCGCATTGTTCCTTTTTCTCGTTTATCTCTTCAATAAGATCGCTAAATCGATTAACACTACCGTCCGATCTAGTGATACCTTCTCGATCTTCATCTTTCAGCTTATCCACGGCCTGTTTCCATAGCGAGGCCCTGCTCACCATGAGGTTAGCTTAAATTTCATGATTTCTTCTCGTTATGCATGAAAACCATACGTTAAAGCTGTCGTGGGGGTCGTGGGGGTCGTGGGGGTCGTGGGGGTCGGATCCGGAGCATTTTTTGGATGAGGCGCTCCTCCGCTAACACTGGGATTGTCCTGATGTTAGACTCGGTGGTTTCGGGCTAAAACGAAGATTAAGGTTTGAGTTACTCGACAACGCAGCCCTGCGTTTCTGTCTCCGGTGCCGGGAGCGGAGAGCTGAGGGGTCCTGGGGGAGCAAGTGATGAGGCGGTATATATTTGAGCAACACTCTTCTTGCGACGACGCCCCCGGTCCACCCTAGCTCCTAGCTTCGATAATGCTGAGCCCATAATGATCTGCTATGTTCCGATGTTGTACGAAGGTTGCTTTGACGGTTTACTGAGAGTATGTTACAGGAAGGATTGTTTGGGGAGCGATTGAAGTTTCTCGAGCTGAGGCTAGAGTGCCTCCAACCTGGAGGTGACGTGTCAGCCCCGCAGTTTTGGCACATAGCTGCTACCGAGCTGCGAATAGGAAGACGTACTACAGTCTCACCGGGGGGAACGACGAAACTGGTTGAACGACGAACAGGGGTGTTTGGAAGTCAAGACAGTAGCGCTCAGGCTAATATAACCACTTAGTTGACTGAAATCTGTGTTTTCGTCGTTGTCCCAGGTTCGTCGTTGCCCCAAAGTTGACTGTACTACAATACATCCCACGGGTTGTTTTGACGGTAAACGCTAGTTGAGCGACTTGGACGCAAGTAGTCAGGACTTGACTTAAAAGAGAAATTTTGAGGGGCTAATACTTTTTAGGTGAGAGGTTGCCACTCCATGACTTCACCGCTACATGTACCTACATACTCTACCATGAACACTTCAGTCATCAACACTTCAACTACAGACTCCTCAACCACAGTTTTGGTAAGTACTATCTATCAAACCTGTCTTATAATGTACTGAACTGTACTAGAGTACCAAGCACAACGATTTGCCGAAACGAAACGAAACGAAACACTGCTACTAAAGCCTTGTGAGCTATCCAAACGAAACACGGAAACGAAACAAGACCGGCAGCTATTCTCTACCTATTCAATACCAACTTGACTGGCTTAAATAAAAGCAACTGCGATCGGAAACGAAACGAAACGAAACACGGAAACGCCGAGATAGTGGGATGGAACCTGTTGAGAGAAATATTCCAGGTGTAAGAAATGACTTTGATCCTTCCGGGTCAGAAGTCCGGTTTGGTCAAATGGAATTAGATGATTCTGAAGAAGAAGTGGAAGTAGAAGATGATGGTTATATGCGGGAAGAGCAGTTTGAAGCTCAAGTGGATGATTCTTTAGAGGATAGTGAGGAGATTCAGGACAGCTTGCCTACGAGAATTAATATTCCTGATGGATTTCCTGATGGTGTTCCTCGGTTCCAATCCTTTGAGCATCCACAACCTCTACATTCCCGACAGGTTTACCTTCCAACTGAGTTGAACGAGTCTGTATTAAACTATATTCATTCGGTACAAGATAATCCTACAACAGCGGGTTCTCCAAATAACCCAAGAACTCCCCCTCTATACTCGCTTAATCCTTTATCATTTTTCAAATTGTTTTTTACGGACAACGAACTGGAAAAATTAGCGGCCAACACAAATAATTATGCTACTCTGAAGGGAGCGGGACAGGAAGGCAGGAGAAGATGGAGGTCAACATCGCCAGCGGAAATTAAGATTTTTTTAGGGATTATTATCTATATGGGTGCACACTAGGCTTTTAGGAACTCATTATACTGGTCGAGAAGTGATGAATTCCCTTTCCATCAAATATCGACATATATGACACAGTATCGCTTTGAGCAATTGAAGAGATATTTTCATGTATCAGAGCCTACAGGCCCTTTACTACGGAAGCAATGGACTTTAAAGCTCCAGCCACTCGCAGACAACTTACAGATGCTTTTTAGACGATATCTAGTTCCTGCTACACCTGTTTCAGTCGATGAGATGATGGTTAGATTCACTGGGCGTTCGGTACATGCAATACAAATAAGGGGTAAACCTATTCCTCAAGGGTATAAAATTTTTGCCCTTTGTGAGCGTGGATATACCTATTCCTTAGTTTTCAACTCCCGTGTGGATTCTTTTTCTGATCAGATTACCGATGTACCATACGACTCACAAGCACCATTACCTATCACATCCCGCATGGTTATTCATTTGGTTAAGACACTGCCAATTGAAACAAAACGTTTTGTTCTCTATTGTGATAATTACTTCACCAACATTCCATTGTTCGACGCATTAAGAAAATTAGGTGTCGCTGCCTGTGGGACAGTACGGCCCAATACTTCTTTATATCCACGGATTTTCAAACTGGATAAAAAGAAAATAACTCTTCCATGGGGGACATTGGTTGGAGTAGTTGTTTTGAATGTACTAGTAATTTTATGGCAAGATAAGACTCTTGTTCGGTTTTTGACAACGTCGCATCAAGCAACGCCTGAACAAGAGAATTTTGAGATACGGAATAGACGACGTCCACACATTACACCAGCGAACAGACAAGTAATCCAGGAAGGTTGGGCTGATGAACCTGTACGGGCTCTTCGACTCCCAAAATTCTCTGTCGCATACAATGATCATATGGCGGAGTTGATATTGCAGACCAAAGACGCAGCTACTATACGACACAATTGACCGTCTGTCGTAACTGGTTTCCTTTATTTTTTTTATTGCTTGATACTGCAATAATCAATTCCTTTATAATAGCTTCAGAAGTTATCCGCAAACCAGCAAAATCAGATCCTTATTGGTCTCATCATGGTCTCTTTCGGACACGGCTTGCTTGGAACTTGGTACTAGAAGGATTTAGAGAAATCAATCCGGCACAAGCTGTTGCACGCCAAAGTCAATCAAACCCAGCTCCTAACGGTCGCAATTGTCCTGGTATGACCCCTATTGGTAATAATCCGACCAGTCGTACCCAAGGCTATGTCACGGCCAAGTATGATCTTTCTCCTAAAAGATTTCACCAACCGGCAACAGACCATATTTTGCAAAATATACCTTTAACAACTGGATCCGCATCAGTCAAAACTGTAAAGCAACAACCATGTATCTTCTGTAGATGGATATCCAAATCACCCTCTCGCAGTCAACATTTCCATGGTTATGAGAAAGCCCCAAGCCCGCCTGGGAAAGTCAGATCCACTACTTATCAGTGCACATATTGTAAAGTTCCACTTTGCCGTTATTTTTGTCATACTATGTATCATTCTCCAGAGGTTCCTGGAGACATGTAGCTCGTGTATTGATAGTTCATTGAGTTTTATTCTTGTTCCGTGAACCCGTTGTGACCTCTTTTAAGTGGGCCCTCCTACTCTTCAAAGTTAGTCCAGTGCATATCAACACTAGTCCAGTGCAGATCGATTCGCCTAATTACTGTGAACCTCGGGCACAACCCGGGGGATAACATGCGCAGTCTTGGCGTGTCTTACATGTGGATACATGTTGTCTAGGCGCCTATCATCTCTTAACGTGGGCTCATTATCTGATAGACAGTTAGTCCAAATTAGGTAGCACAACCCGAGACTCTTGGCAACGTGATGAATATAACGCCCAATAAGTCTGAGCTGTAGCTTCCAGCATGCGTGACAGTTTGTGACACTTTTTCAATCCTGTGCGCTTCTTATATATAGCACGGGTACTCGAACGGCTTTAGTCCAATAATTGCCTAATCGGGTATTTAAAATGCTCAACGCTCTAAAACTATTGCCTAAATAGGCAACTTTGGGCGACATTCATTTGGTCTCTTACCAAAAACCCAACTTTTAGAAATTCAATATCTAGCTCTACAGCCATAAATGATAAGATCAAGCTACAGATATTGATACAGGAAGCCTGCATATCAATTAATCTAGAGGCGTTAATACCTCATACTGGGATAGCAAAGAGTAAATATCTGGAGGTGTAATTATAAGCCCTCCTAGCAATTCCTCAACTTATTCATCATGTCGGCCGTAATTGGGAAGCTTAATCTTTCTTGGGATAGTCTTCATCCTCATCGTCGTCTGCGGCCGAGGACAAAATCAAATTCAATGCGCGTTAATATTGCAAACTAGCTCATTCGTAGTCCACGCCCTAGCAGCCAGATGAAGGGTGTGGTGTCATGGTGGTACGTTGCAAAGGCCGAATACAGGAAGAGTCGACGGTAAAGAGAACGAAACGAAAGGATCAAGCGAATTTGTTGAAGCTTGTCGACTATAATCATACGATACAGTACCAGAAATCGGGGTGTTATTGGTACCGTAGTGCTACAGCAGTACTGTGGTATTTGTTGGAATGCCGCATTGCTAGGTCAATACGGAGATAATTCGGCATTTTTTGAGGCTAGGGTATATGTTAAACTGCCGTAGAACTGCTGTAGAGCTACCATCACCTGTCACTGTCTAGGTTACTCCTGATAAGTTATGGTTCTCCGCCTGCCCACCATCTGCTGGTATTACATGTATGTCCGCCTCTATTCCCTAACAGTTCATGTATGTATAATCACCATTATTACCATCACTACCAACGCCACCATCACCACTATCCTTTCATGGATACAATGGACTGTGTAGGATGGGCGGATTGGGACTGGACGGATTGGGATTATTGTGCGTTTGGAAAAAATGATTTGTTAGAAGAGGTTCTATGAGGTTCTGTTACACGGAGGAATGAGTCATAAGAGGGGTTACGCGGATAGTATGAGTCATGTTTAGTGAGGGGTTGTCGGATATATAAGAGGAGGCAACGGGGCCTACTTGTGTTGTTTTCTTTCTTTCTTTCTTCTCTACGCAACGTCTTCTGTATTTATTAATTCATTATAGTTTTCTCTTCAGAAACTATCGCTGCCTTTATAAAATACTTCATAACTCCTTTATACTATCAGAGTTATCGCTGTCACCCTGCTCGCACCTTGCGGAACAAAGTCTATACCACACCCCCGCCTTGAGATATCCCCATCGCCATCACTACGACCACAATCACTATCATGAAAATTATGATGGCTATGACCAGCTCTGAACTCCTGCCTGAACTATACATATAGTAAGAAAGAAAAAATCATTTTTAAAAAGTATTCCCTAGACCTTTATCACCCGATGATAAGAAATCAAAATTCAATGAACTATTGATGAAACAAATTGTGGTGATGATAAATTCCATTATGCTTCATGATACATTAAACTCTAGGGATGTCCTCCTAGGTTACATTCAAATATTGCATGTACATCTAAAAATTAAAGGAATGCCATAGTAATACCAGCCCGCCACCCGAAATACTCCGCTTATGCTACTGCTTATGCCGAAATACGCCACTAATATTATTGCTTATAGGAATACCACAAGAATACAGTATCTACTTAAATGCCGCAGTCTCACGGCACGAAAAACATCCCGATTTCTGGTACTGTAGTTTGGGCGTCGACGGCGCGATCTCGGTTGGACATGTTGAGGTTGAGGCTCTGGTCTCTCGAAGTGTGGGACGACGAGGGTCTAACCGGATTGGCGCTAGCTGATGTGCGGGGCTTGAAATGCAAACCTTGGCGCGCTAACCCTGATCGTATCCTATGTCAGACCTAGAACCCCAATCACCATAATAGAGGGTGGTCAATCTGGAAACTAATTAAGTGCTTGTGTTTTGAAGTGGTATTCGTTTATTAAAAATCTGGTACTAAATATCTTAAGAGGTGGTGGAGATAGCTTTGGTAACAGAAATCCCCATACAAATTTGTGTGGGGTTGATCTAGGGTACCCGGTCTAAAATGTCATCTTCATCCCCATCTCTACCCCCGTCTCTCCTTATACCCATATCTTGACACACCTAACATGTACATACATGAAGCGGGGCTGCGCCGTGGGTGCCGTGGTTGGCGCTTTTGTAGTGGCTGCAGTAAGAAACTCAAAGACTTCCGAATCCCCCTCCTCCTTCCGATTACTTCATAGGTTCGAAAGCCTCCGTTGGCAGCGACCCTACGTATTAGTTCCTTGACTCAGGTATTTCAATGGCAAGATAGAACCTATGACACCGAGACTGAGCCGATTATGCACCGAATATGTCCGGCGGGTGGGTTGCCCATCTAGCAGACATCCGGAATATCAAAAGTGCCCATTGGATGGGATACCACCCGATGGATGTCCGGTGAATGGGTAGAACCCGCAAATGGGATAGAGCAATTGTGGGGATTCTTGCGTACCTGTGTGGGATGGTTAGGTGAGTGTACGGCGGGAGGCGGTAAAGTCATATTGAGTGGGTTGATTGTCTTGGCGTTGACGCGTTACGTCATTTACCCCCAGAGGAGCTCCGACTCCTGGTAAGGTCTCTTTGAGGGCTCTCCGACGTCGGGGAAGTTGCTGCATGGCGGGGGTCGGAGGGCTGTCGGAGCCCAATCTACATATAAAAAAATTTTTTTTTTTTACCTCCCGACGAGAAGATTTTAGACTCCGACACAAGAATTGAGGTTTGTTCTGGGGCTTTCACATCGCGTTTCAGAGACCGACATAGAGTGTTGGAAAGATGTTGTCCTAGACCGTACTGTAGTAGGCATCCAAGAGGGGATGGGGTGGGTAGACCTCTTCACGGGGGTATGGTGCACACGGGGGTATGGTGCAACAACCAAGAACGTCGAATGAGCATAGAAAATTAAAGGAAAATCAGCAAAAATACTTATTTTTCGCAAAGAATTCTATCCATACATTGTTTTTATCGATTTACCTTGTACCCTTTGTGGTCAATCTTGATGTTCTGAGGCGTTGCACCACACCCTAGTGTGCACCATACCCCGTGAAGAGGTCTAATTTAGTGCATGCCATCTCGAGTAGATTATCGCAGGGATCTTATCGGATGCTCTTTAGGTCGCTGCCAAGCCTCACCCCTCTCATCGACCACGCTTTCCTCCCTCTCCCCCGACCCCCCTTCCCCCCCACACCGCACTCCACCGCACCCATAGCGGCCCTTGCTTCACCCACTCCAATTGCTCACCCAGATCCTCTGGACACTGCCTCGCCATCCACTGCCGACGCCCCCCGCGCTCCCTCCCAAATCCGAGGCGCGCCCACCCCCCCCCCCCTTGCCTCATACTATGCTACCGCTAACACCGACCTCCCACACCCCGCCACGCGCAAAAGCCAAAGAAACTTAAAAGGACTGCTGACTTGCACGCACTTGGCTTCTTTCACTACCTCACAACCTCCCACGTCTCGCTCCACGGTCCTCAGCCGAGGGGGTGGGGGGCTACCAGGACATTGTCTACGCGCATCTCTACAACGAGAAGAGAGAGTGCGCAGCGCACTCGTGGTGGTGCACCTACAGAACCCCCGACGATGGAGTCCTGTTTGACGATTCGGGCTGGAATGTTACCACACCACCACCACGCCCGGGGACATGGCGGTGGGGCTTGTGGAGCGCGTGGGGTGCAGCGAAACGGGTGTAGGGGTAGGGGGAAGGGCATCTGTGGGTATTTCCCTCGAGCCATATAAGGGGATAGGAGAAAAAGAGGTGACTAACACGAATCCTGTGATCTGTGGGAAATGGCAGTCTCCCGCTATATCAGAACTCGAGTTCAACAAGTTCAACCCCGAGAGCAGGTACATGGTCAACGTATGGCTGGCGCTCATGCACGTTGGCATGATTACGCTTCCGGGGGTGTACTTAGCTGCTATCTCCACGTGCCCCCCCCCCCCCCCCCATCCTGCTAACCTACCCGCAGAAGCGAATCCATCTCGACCTCCTCTTTAACACGCCGGAACGCGCCCACGTCTCGAGGCCACCGCCACGCTACCCTACATAGCGATTAGTGTTGTCGGGCGCGGGCACACCCGGACGCTTCCGAGAGTCAATAAAGACTACCTCCGGAGAGGAACAATCGGGCATCATCTAGCTTAAATCAGAGGGATTGATGGTAGAGGACAGAACTACGATGCTAAACGCTATGGTGGGAAAAGCGTTGTTGGGAGAAAGAAAGCAAATGGGGACGAGAAACTGTAGATATTGTTTTAGTTTAGCTAGTTTACTTCCTTTGTTTGAGTAAAATAATATTGTTATATTGCCAAAAATGTCTCAAGGCTCACCGCCTTTGCGCAGACCACACCTACCCATGACTATAGGTAAACCGGGTAATAAAATCCACCCCTCAATTAATAACGCAAACCTCATTGTCCTGCTCTACATAATCATAAAAGATCACTCGCACCAGTCCTCCCCCTTCGAGCATGCCTTGTAATTTAGTCCCCTGCGAAATAGCCATGAGCGCCCCCACGAGAAGCTACACCACAATTCCAAGCAAAACACCCTGCTCAACTGCCTCGCCCGCAGCTAAAACATGATGCCACCCGCGCCAAGACCCCCGATAGAGTGAGTGGTAGGTCGGTGACCCGGAGGTGCCAAGGGGGTTAGTTCCCGTGTCGGGGAGGGTCGGGGGGTCTAATAAAGCCCGCCAGAGGCTAAAAAAGTTAATTCCCCTGTCGGTGACCTAAACGAAGCCCGACGGACGCTAAAAAAAAACTTTCATTCTCAAGTTGGAGGCTAAAAAAACCTTGTAAACAGCCCCCGATAGCCCCTTCTACCGTCGGGGGCTCCCAATACTCCCGCAAAAAGACCCTCCAAAGGTCGGAACGATAATGCTCCAGGCCCTCCGAGAAGAAGGCTAGGTGCGAGCTAGGCTGGAGCTGGGGCACTCGTGTGTGTATGGGGAGATGGGGCTTGACAATGTGGCGGTGGCTGGGAGCTGCTAGGTTAAAGAAATACAACCTTTTAAAAGTACAACCGTGCGAGCATGGCTATCAACTGCGTCTACCCGATCACACCAACCCAGTACAGCTACAGATTCGCATTAGTCATTGGCTTGCACAGTGCGCAGAAAGGCACCACCGGTAGAGCCGCAAACCTCAACAAACCACAAGCAAACACTCAATTGACTGACCAGATATATCATCCATCCAACGATCATGTCCTCCTTTCCTCCTTGCCCGCTACTGTCGTTGCCTCTTGAGCTCGTATTCCTCATCACCGGATACATCAACGTCCGCTCCTTTGCATTCCTCGCCCGCACCTGCCGCGCAATGCAAGCCTTGCTCTGCCCTGACCTCGATCTCTACTTCGAGACAAACATTGAGGAGCTTCTATACTGGGCGGCGCGCAACAACCGGCCTTACACGCTCCAACGTGCCTTCCTCATCCGCGCCGCCTACCCCGGAGACTGGAGTGAGGGCAAGGCCTCCCTCCTCTTCGAGGCAATAGCAATGCATTCCTCCGACGCGGTCTGCACTCTCCTTGCAAACCATGTTCACCCCGACGAGCCGTCTGGGGATCCGTGGCTGCTTTCGGTCGCAGTCCAGGAGCGCGACATAGAGGTGGTCCAAATGTTGTTGCAGGCAGGTGCGAACCCCAACAGGGACCTTGGGTTCGGTAGATCACCAATGGAGTTGGCGAAGTATTACGGGAGGCTTGACATCATGGACCTTTTGTTGATGTATGGTGCGGACTTGCCCATAGATTCGGAATCTTCCTCATGCTCATGTGGCAGCTGGCAAGATGATAAGTCGGATTCTTCCTCATGTGGCAGCGGGCACGATGATGAGTCGGATTCTTCATGTGGCAGCGGGCAAGACGATGAGTCGGATTCTTCCTCATGTGGTAGCGGGCACGGTGATGAGTCGGATTCTTCCTCATGTGGTAGGGGGCAAGGTTATGAGTCGGATTCGGATTGATTGATTGATCGTGTTGGAGATGGGTCTGTTTCTCCTGCGGCAGAAGCTGGTGTGTATTAGAAATCGAAAAAAGGAAACGATATTATTTTTATACCTCTGTGCCCACATTAGCAAAAATTCAGGTTTCGCGTGGGTGCTTGTAGTGAGAGATTGCACATCTTGCCAGCTAGGCTATCAATTCATATAATAATGATAAGATCTTTTATCAAGCTGTCTCTAGTATTTTCATAAGCCGGAGGGATGATAACTTGCGCTTAGTAATCAGAAAGAAACCGTAGCAAATTCCCGACGACTTTCCCGACGCCTTCCCTGATGCCATTCCCGGAAGCTTGTGCAAAGTCGTCATGAAATGCATCATACACACCGTTCAGGAGAGTCCTCAGGTAATGCACCAAGGGATACATTACCAAGTTCGGCTTTTTATGGGCAATGTGTCGATAATGGATCAAATGATGCATTTCCTAGCGTAGAGGTGATCGGGGAAGAGATATTGTTTCGTGGAAGTATCGGGTAGGGGTACATATGTTTGAGACCAATAGCTCATCGAATACTTTCTTCCAACGTCATTGAAGGAGCCGGTGGAGGAAACATTGTTACACCCTTGAACAAGAGATTTGGGCGGCGGATGACTTCAAAATGCTGTGATGGATTTAAATTAATGTATATTATATCTTGGCAGACTTGGCCAAAAAAATCTTTACCCTTCCGGCACTAGCAGCAAGCCACAAGCCACTCGCGGATTTCGCGGTACTGGGTTGACTTGGCTGTCGGAGTCGGAAGTAAGCGCTAGGTGTTTGGGGTTAGTTGCGGGAAGAAGTATCGGTTGCCGGGAAGGGTGTTCCCTGGGTTTCTATCTGGGTTTGTCATACGGGTCTCTGCTTTGGGTATTAATAGGGGCTCACCCCTCGATCTTAATTTCTCTTCCTTTCTTCTTTACGCAACGTCTTCTCCTTCCAGCACTGAAACAGATACGTCAAGAATTCTTTTCCGCTACAATCGTCAATATCACGAATAGTGGTGACTGAAGGGAGCGGCGGCCCGTTTTAAGAAACAGTGGTGTGTAGGTTATCGGGGCAACAAGCTATGGGAGTGAATGGACCGCTCATATCATTCCCCACCCACCAAGTATGTAACTGCACAACTCCCATCCTCCCACCCGCTACTGCCCGTTTAATGTATTTCACCATATACCCACCCATCAGCGCCATACACAAACATTAACAAAAAATCACCGTCCTCCCTCAGCTCTGCGGAGGCGAGGGAGCCCAGGGAGAGCACGGAGGAATCTTGTCTCTGTGGAGGACAGATCCCAGATCTCCCTTGGAGTTCACCGAGCAAATATGTATCTTTTGCCACATTACGGGTCACAGTAGAGCCTTGACCAATCTTTGGCCGGTAGACTGGCGTCACGGTGGCGATGAGACAATTGATGTGGCAAATGGTACCTCGCGCGGGCCAACATGCCGCGCGCGAGATCACTTTTTATTCATGCTACCTAAATTTACGATATATAGGTACACATATGACTTCCGCGGACCTCTCCGCGCGTTGTTGCTGTCGGAGGTGGAGGGACCGGAGGGATGGACTTAGATCCGGGCCCTCAGCCTGCGACGATGTCAGGGATCACATCAGGTGCTTAGTAGTACTTTGGATAATCCCCATGGGCTTCCGTGGGGATCCCGGGCTGTCTCGCGGGACCTGTATCTTGTCCGTACCCTGGTCGGGCACATACACAACGAGTAGGGTCGGGTCGGGGTCGGGTTTTATGTGCGGGGTTGTAGTCTGCACGCTAAAGAGTTTTCCGGGCGGAAAACCCTACATACAACTGAAAAGGCCTGTTAGAGTAATCTCATTTTGAGAGGCGTTACATGCCAAGACCTGCGTCATAGGAACGTTGATCCGAGCTCGCTCACAGCGGCCTGCGAAAAGTTGTGGATTAAGTATGTAGGGGTAAGTCTGTAGACAGTGGTCGTGGTTGCAAACAGCAATAGGTGTCTACAGACTTGCCCCCTGCAACTGAACCGACCGGACAGGAATCGGTTTATGCTGCAGAACCGTTCTGATGTCTTGGCGCTGGTATAGCAGGAACTACCCCTTGGACGGATCCGGATGAAATTGTCAAATTCGCAGCCTGGACTGCGCACGCACTGAGCTGGGTATATCCGTTGCTCTTAATGGTTGATAATAACCATAGAGCCAATCAAAAATAGTTAGCTGCCTGCTTGAGCTAGGATTAGCTCAAAAAGGCAAGCTGTGAATTTGACCATTTCATCCGTCTAAGAGATACAGCAAAGGTGGTCAGGGTTACGGTCCCCTCTAACTAGGGTGTTCGTAATTTGTATCAGGAGATCCAGCTGCATGCAAAACCTGTTTTACCCTAGCCCAAAACTGAACTGATTATGAACCAAATAGAGACAAGACAGAACACTAAACTGAACTGTTTTGTTGAACGGTTCTAGTAAACCGGTTTGAACCGGTAAACCGTAGAACCATTGGAAACACTGACTTAGTCTCTGTCCCACTCACATATCTGGTACCAACAGGCCAGCGGAAGAGGGCGGGACTTGATCATTAGATGCATCTGTGGCAAAGAAAAATGCGTAGAATGCAGAAGAGCACGGAGAACGGAGCTACATGCCTAGATTAAGAGAGAGGAGTACAACCCGGCGCGCATAGAACAGCTAGTAGAGCGCTAAGCGGGTCTCTATGCAGAGGATAGCGACAGCTATAGCCCTACAAAGATATGTAGAGAGGAAGGTTCTAGTGTCCGAAATACTGACTATAGTAGGAGGTAATTCTTGTGATATAATGTATTTTACCGGGAAACCGCTCAGGACCGGGTAACCACACAAGTTAGTAGTTTAGGCCGGGTTTCAAGAAAGCTGGCGAGGCCAGCAACAAACACTCAAAATGCCACGACTAAAGGGCAAGAGATTGGAGGAACGAGAAAGATTGATTCAGCAAGCTATTATCCACTATAAACAGTCTTCTAAGCCTACTTTGCGGGTTTCTGCAGAAACCTTTGGTATTCCTTGGTCTACTCTTAGGGATAGACTTAATGGGGCAACAAATAGGCGAGAAGCTCATCATTTACAGCAATTACTCACAGAATATGAGGAAATTACTATTGTGAAATGGTGCGAGCGCATGGATGACTGGGGGTTCCCGTTGAGGCTCCCTCTTGTTAAGGAAATGGCTGCATATTTGGTTAAAAAGCGAGATTTTGCTAGAACACTCGGCAAACATTGGTTACAGAGATTTTTGAGCCGTAATCCTCAAATATCATCAAAATTCAGTACTAGATTGGATAGGCAGCGAGCAGTTACAGACAATCCAATTCTTTTGAAAGACTATTTTAAAAAGGTATCAACGGATTCCATTTAGCCTATTAGCTGTTTACTAACTAGTTCCAGTTAAAAAAAGTCATTGCACTATACGAAATCCTCCCAAAAGACACGTACAATATGGACGAAAAGGGATTTATGATGGGCATGCAGCAAAAGTGAAAGTCATATGCAGAATTGGTCGAAGAAATCCTCGTCTTACCCAATCAGGAAATCGTATTTGGGTAACTGTAATCGAGGCCATTTCTGCATCTGGCATTGCTATACCTCCAATAGTGATCAATCAGGGTACAGCACACTATAAAGGCTGGTATGCAGGCGTGGACAGCCATGATGTGGCAACATTTGCCTATTCTATAAAGGGTTGGACCAATTCAAAATTAGGATTGAATTGGTTGTCAGACAATTTTAATAAATATACAGCTCGAGTGTATGTCAATCAAATAATATTTTATCAAACTGGATCGCTAACTTAAGTTAGGGCTGGTGGCCGGTGGAGGCTCTTAATCTTGGATGGTCATGTCTCGCATGTGACATGGGAGTTCTTTGACTATTGTCTCACCAATAAGATAGTACCTTTCTGTCTACCCCCGCACTCTACACATTTATTACAACCTCTTGATGTTGGTCTCTTCTCTCCCTTACAAAAGCATTACAGCAATGTACTGGATGAAAGTATGGAGCACTGCGGTGGAGATACAGGAATTAATAAAGGTACTTTCTTCCAATACCTATTTGAGGCAAGAAGGCGGGCCTACACCACCGATAATATTCTCTCCGCTTGGGCAAAGGCTGGTATTGTCCCCTACAACCCACACCGAGTCCTGAACCCTGTCGGGTCACCTACCAAAAAGAAGAGATTTTCTGTCTCAGGGCCAACAACTCCACGCACCACCCGCATGGCTAGGTCTACAACCAAAGAAGCACTTGCTTTAGTGAGGGGTGGGTCCGCTAGTGCTCAAAAATTGAGAGACCTCATACATCAGTTAGATAAAGGATTACAAATCTCTTTGACTGAGAAGGATATAGCAGATCATATTAATAAACAATTCCGGAAATCTATTGCAAAGAAGGCAAGGACAGCCACCAATGACAGGAAGCAGTTCAGTAAGGCTAGAATAATTACTACAGAAGATGTAGTACGCCTGAGAGAGCAAAGAGAGACAGCAGACAAAAAAAAGGCAGATTTAGCATTGGCTAGGGACATGAAAAAGAAATTGAAGAATGAGTCTGGCACAAAGAAAAAGAGAAAAGGAGTCCGGATTTCCGAAAACAGAACTGTATATACTATAGATAACACTGAAGATAGTCAGGAAGAAGATTATAGGCCTGAGGTGGTTGAGGAAAATCCAGAAGGGGGTTGGTATAGTATTGAAGAATTTCCTAGTACACCCCCTATAGTAGCTAGTAGAAGGTCAAGCAGACTTAAAAAGTAACTTATAAGTATATAGAAATATTATTTAATTATGTCCGATTAAATAAAGCCTATATTTAGGGTCACTTGTTGAGAAATTCCTTTCCTCGTCCCTGAGCGCGCGCCGCACAGGAAATGATTTTTTGGGCGGTTACCCGGTTCCGGGCGGTTTCACGGTCAGATACGTTATATGTCTAATACATTAGGGAATTTAGCTGCTCTTTTATAGCAGTAAATGCCTTGGAACAGATGGAGTAATCACATGATATAATAGTGGTCTAGACCCTGCCGCGGTTATTATAGGGAGAATATTTTTTCACCGGCATGCAGTAATTATCCCAACAAGTAGGCGCAAGCTGAAGCGAGTGATAATTCATGACCCCGCATCAGATGCATGCCTTTTTGACATGCCCACATGTGCATAATCAGCGCTCTGAAGCATGCCTACGTCCACCTGCACCTAGCGAGCGCTTAGAATCATGCCACCGAACACCAATCCACACATCCTTTTTTGATTCCTAGTGCACGCTCAGAATCGTGCTTTTTCGATCGACTCCTAGAAACATGATTTTTTGACTCATTCGGTGGCCCTGTTGACCCACCTGCTGGGATCAAGTGGCATAGAACAGGAGGTGTGGCATTCCGAGAGTTTTCTGAAAGAACTATTTGGGATCGATGATAGGGCTAGTAAATCGGTTTCTCAAGCGCATGGTCTGGGGCTGGTTCGGTTGTACAAATGTACGAATAGGTTGGTTACATGTGTTTCTAGGATCTACTCTGGCGCATGTAGCAGCAGCCCACGATGCAATACGGGCATTGCTCACTGACCAATCAAAACTCCCTCACCACAAATGCCTTCACCAAGGTGTGCCTTGATCAGGACCAACCATGCACTGCCTGGCTCATTTTAAATTTGACATCACAGTAAACCCCTCGATTCCTGCAACTTTGATTATTTGGAACCGGGGGGGGGGGGGTTCTTGGCGCGAGGTCATACATGGCTGATTTGAAGCATTTGTCCCGATTCATAGCTAGATCAGGGGCGTATGTATGAGACATTCGCGAAATGTGATCTTCAGTTTTTGCTGTATGTTATTCGTCCGGGTAAACTGTTTACTGCATTATCAGTCTTGAATTCACTTGTAAATACCATAAATTTCGCTGAATGCTGCTTTATTCTAGTCAATCACTTCCTACACAGGCAACGCTAATGCATGCGAGAGATTTTGCGAATGTCTCATACGGCCAGGACATAAAAACACCCATATTTCTCATTCAGTTTACTTCCCATCAACACATCCATCTCCCTCTCTCCTCTTCTTTCGATATTGTTCCTTCTCAACAACTTAAAATGGCTCACAGTGAGGTCAGTGCTGGTCGAGTCACCGTCTCTCAAGATGAGCACGCGGTGCTCACCGTTTTCGGCGAATATGTGGTGGCATCTTTCAAGAAATCAACCTGGATAGTGCAACCTATATCCAGTGATGACACTAGAAGGAGGTTTGCCATGGTTTACGTCCAAAACGGCCCGCAGCTCGCACTTACACTCTCCACCACCCCCGATCCGACTGGCGCCTATAATATACTCGCGAAGAAACTTCAGTGCCCTCCGTCGAAGGAACAATGTTGGACTATGGAGGATGAAAAGAGGTGAGGCGGCGTGTCACCTCCCTTTAATTACGATCATTGAAATTAACCACGGCAATTACGTTATGGCAGGAATCTAGATATGGTAAACGCAAGATTGCAAAGTGTTGCGATGAACGAACTTTCAGTTGCCATTCAGGGGGATGTGTGGCATCCGGAGGGGAAGGCTGTCTCAGGCTTTCCGAGCAGCTCTGGCAGGAATATGACATGGATTTTTCAATATCACTCTTGGGGATGAGAGGTGTAGGGTATATCCTGATGGCTCCGATTGTTAGACTCCGGTTTCGGCGTTAGCTAGTAGGATTGCGGGACTGGTGGCCGGGGGTATGTATAGTTGGTGATTAGGTAGTCTATATTGAGGAACACTTACCTATATCAGCTGTCTGCTTTGATAATATTACCATTGGATCTTAGCTGCATCTTTATCCATTAGTCTGCCACTGCAGCAGACATCCAGGTTGTGGGTCCTACAGCTATAGTAAGTTATGATTTGGGCCTTAACTGAGATATATCAGTGACATTAAACCAAACCTAGTATGTCATAAGGTTCTCCTAGCTCCACATAATAGCCTCTTTTTTATAGTGCAGCACCACCTCGATGTACGTACGGTTATGTAGACTATTGAAGCACTGGGCTGGCGCCGACAAGAGATCCAGATCTGACGGTTCACCTTGCCGACAAGTGCGAAGGCAGGGTAAATCTCGTTGGCTACAGCAGCCGTAGAGCCGACTTACATCCGAGACTGCAGATCCAGAGTAGATTCCCTCCTTCTAAGAGAGAATCGGAATTAGAGGGACGTTGCGCAGAATGTAAGACTGCTAAACAATTCTTTTCTTCCCTCCCCGATCATGATTCCAGAATCGAGTACAGTAGATCACAACGATAACCCCCACATCAACCCGGTTTTTTGTTAGACGCGCTTCTATCCAAGACATTCTTTCCTCGGCTGGCAAAAACAAAAAGCAAAACCAAAGTTAATCAATATGTACCAAATCGACACCCAACCCGATAGGATCGTACCTAGTCCAGGACGCATAACCTAAACGGACATTAACGCCTCTTATAGGTAGGCAGGCAGGCACAAGAGGGAATCCAGCCACGCAATTGGATTGCAACCAGGCAGTCATATTAATATGTGTATCAAATTGCGTAGAAATGGAGATGAACAAAAGGCCTTCTCGCGTGGGCGCTTCTTCATCACGTCAACTCTATTGTTGAGCCACAAATGCGGTGTCATTTAATCAATAGGACGGGGTAGACCTAGGTGCAACGAAACAGGGAAACGAAATGAAACGAAATAGCGTTCAGGCTATCAGGCCTCAAAATTATTATTGCCTTGTACCTCCATACATTTTAAGATAATACTAGGTAGTTTCTCAATCTCCCTATTGATTCTCTCTATAGGGAGGGTGTTCCAGGCTAACTGCAGAACTCGTATCTTTCAATTTTGTGGTGATCCTTTAGATATGTTTGATGTTCTCGATATAAGCTTTCATACCCCGCTCATGAATAGCTTTGGCGATAGTGGATACTGAAACATGCGAGAGTGTTGCCTCTTTTCTGATTTCTTTTAGACTCATTCTTCTTTTTGTTCAACTCCGCTTAATTACTTCCTCCAAATGTGTCTTCCCCTCCTCACCCAAAGTCCTTGGCCGCCCCTTTGACTTTTCATGCAGGGAATCAAGATTTTCTGGATCAAGCAACATCAGTAAAGTGATTTGCTTCCCCTTCGCGTCACCCAAATTTTACTTGACCTGAGCTTCTGCATATCTGTATACTCCAGAGCAAGTATGAGGATTAAGGTTTAGAGTCTTCGCAATATCAGGGTATTTGCCTCCGTTATAACGTAAGGTTATGATACTTGCTCAGCGTCTAGGTGTGATGTCTCCTGCGCGACCCATCCTTTGTTGATGTTTAGCGAGGCTGATGGTTGTATCTGGGCCCTGATTCGTTGATCCTGTTCGAAGGGCATCTCCTGGGCAAGCGTGATGCGAAGGGGTATTAGCAAATTGGAATAGACCCTTGACAGCCATGAAATTGAAGCTCGAATATCGGTATGGCATAATCAAGGACTTGCTGTACAAGCTTATCGCTGGTCCACCAACCCCCTCCCCCCCCAAACCCGATTGACTCCGTTGCATTTCTGCTCAATCCAAGACGTCGTAGTTGTTCTTCAGTCATATAGACGGGAGCTCGAAGAGTTGGGGGCGGTGTACGAGAGCTTGAAAGCATTATACCTTTACAACCACCTTCCTTCCTCAACGGTTGACTGTCATTCTTTGTCCATTTATTTGTAGGTCCATCGTTGGAATGGAAAGTGCACTCATCGTTGGTAACAATAACAATAGGGCTTTCGCTAGTACTAGCCCGGACCTCTGCCGCTGTATGTATTGGTTGACCATTCTCACCCCATTCCAACATTCAAGGTTTTAAGTACTCCAACAATGGCAGGGATACCTCACTTCTATACTTGACGACATCTTAACGTTCATGCCCATCCTTATATTTACCCTTCCGAACCTGCTTCCAGCTTTGAGGTGGCGTACTACACGTAAAGGAAATACTTTTTAGTGGTGTAGAATAACGGAGGAGTTCATAATTTTATTGTTTATCCAGGTCTTCAAAAGCAGGTGTTTTGAAAGCGATATTTTTCTAAGCACATAATAAAAGGAGAAGAACGTTACGTGAAGGGGGAAAGACGAAGAATAGAAATCCTACAAGCGAGGGAGAGAGCTCCCTATTCATTGAACATAACAGAAAACACGACTAATCTTCCCGCAAATAACTCAGCATCGCACTACGCCATGATAAGACCCCATTCAGAGGCGTTGTGGTGGTAGGCAAGGTTATAAGTCGAGTCGTGAGAAGAATGTTGAAAGTGGGGAGAACTAAGTCCTTGATTGTTGGGGAGGAAGACCACATGGGAGATGTGGGGTTGTTGAGGTTAAAGGAACTCTGGAGAGGAATTGAGAGGGGGTGAAGGCAGAGATGCTCGCTTGATTCTTTTTTCCCCTGTCGCGTTAATCGCTTTGCTTCCCTCTTATATTGTTAACACCTTATTTTTTTCTTGTGCGGGACCAGCCAATTGTAATCTTGGTTGTGGTGGGGGGATGTTGATCTTGGCGTTTTGAGATGTGTTCTGAGAAACGTTTAGCTTAGTTACAAGTACGAACGTGACAAATTGTATGTAGAAACGCTAAGGAATAGGCGACTAAGCCAGAGAGATAAAAAGGGGGGAAGGAAAGGATGGGCTTTTCGATTAAGCAACTTGTCTCTCTAAAAATCGATTCTATAAAAAATGTTTTCTAGTAATATCTTTGGTGCAAAATGGATGCCTCCCTGATTTATACGCAACAAATACTTAGGCGTTTAGTAAAAAGTCGTGAAAACTGGGGTTGCAACGGGGCAAATTTTCACGACCTTTTACTGAACGCCTAAGTATATCTAGTCGGTATTCCAAGTGTCCAAATAAGATTGGATTGACACGGACCACCCGCCCTCTTTGGGACTACATGTACCTACAGACTAGTATTAGGGACATCACAGTAGAGGTTATGGGGGTGATTCCTTTTCTAGCGTTAGTTCAAAAGATATCGAGCCAGACGTACGTGCAATTATTCAAAAGCTACTTAACATCAGTCTCGCGCCCAATCTGAACCTCTGACACCAAGCTAGTACCTCACAAGATTCTCAAGCTTAAATACACTATGATATTAATCAAAAGCAGGTTTTGTCGGAGAGAAATTATTATGTTTCTCACCTCCAAGGGGATGACAGTGAAAAGTAATCTACTATTGATCACCCAAATGACACGCTACCGTGACGCAGCATAATACATATAATAATCTTCTGCAATTTGAGATAAATTCTGTTTACCAGACAACGTCTATCTAGATATTCTCGGGGAACTGCGAACCCATACCTTTCAACTAAATCCTTGTACACACCACATCGCTCATTATCATTTTGCCCACCATAAAAAGGTATCCAATCGCAACACCCAAAAATGGAACCATCCACATCAATGAGACAGAGAGACAGATCGCTGGTAAGGCGTTATAGTTGATCACTCCAGACTTCGCCTTCTGCTCGAAAAAACCCTTTATCTTCCATATACAGATATTCCGTCCCGCTCCGATGATGTAACTAATTACTAGCCAAACTATCGTCCATACCTGCTGGGGCCAGGTGCTTTGCTGACTCTTGAATCCAGTTAGAGCGAGTGTGACAGCTATGAGCAAAAGATATGCAAGGAGGAAAACGATCCAGGCTAACAAGAGTAGGCGACGATCTTTCCAAATATTCTGCCAGATTTAGCACCTGATCCTTTAGGCTTCTGAGGTCGGAATAGCACCTTCCGGATGGATCTAGGGAGGGATGCTGGGAAGCTTTGACAGGTCTCCCCAACTGCCCCATATATTCTCTCACTATCGTTGGCGGTACCATCCGAGTGCATAGGCCCGCAGCCCCCCACGTAGGGCTCTCTTTCTGAGACGCTATCTAGACCCATCTCTTCTCTTGAAGCCAGAGGGATATAGCCAGAGCTCTGCTGATCCTCGGGCTCATCTTGAGGGGCCTGCATCGAGGTCATATTCACAAGGTACAAAGTGGAATATTTGGGAGAGAATATAGAGGAGACCAAGTTGCAAAGAGACATGAGAATGTAGGGTATTACTGTCAAGAAATATTCTGTATAGCCGAATCTCCGTAGTTGGTGTCCACGCGCTTCATATAACTCGTACATGCCATGACAACTTGCACCATTCCTACTAAAACCTTTAGCAGGTTGTCATCATTAGCAATCCGGTAATTGATAGGCTTCCCATTAACGTAGTCGGTGAGTGGTCGAACAAGGATGTCGTCTTCGGGGGGAATAGCTACAATAACACAGGCAGAGGCTTTATAGGTGTCCTTTTCCTCGGACTTTTTCTATTCGGAGGGGCGCCCCAGTATATCACGTATCTTGACCCCCCGGATATTATGATGACCATGAATTTCAGTTGGCGACGGGGAAATAATGATCGGAACCCTAAGTGGAGGCGCTCGTTAAAACTCTGATACGATATATGACATCCATAAAGGGAATCACCATCTCAAATGCCGGATGGCTTCATGTGGTAAAACTGCGCATAGTGCGCTGCCACGCTTCGCAGCCATTAGGTCGGTTGGCTCACTCCGAGAGTAACAATAGATACCAATCGTGGCTCGGTGGGCACCAGAGAAAGGAAATATCATGGCGATGAGTGCATCTATCGTTGAACTTAAAGGGCCGCTTCCATGAGGTGAAATAACAGTAAACGCATGAAGAGCATAACCCAGAAAAAAGAATTTGACAACGTCTGTCCAGGCGGCAGCCCTGCAAATGAGATCCCCATCTTCTCCATCAATAATACGTCCTGAAAAGTCCATATTTTCACCAGCCGCTACAGCAGGAAGACCGATAGGATTGAGAAATGTGATGGTTATGAAGGTGAGAGGAAGGGATTCCTGCCTGGGTTGGGCATCCTTTTATAAATAATAAACACCAACCTCACAGGCAAAAGCTATTCGTGCGAGTGAAATACAAGCGGGGCCGCGAACGGGTCGAGATACGTGGTGGCCTGACGTGTCGAGCGGGGTAAGTTTCTTCATGCCTCAGATGGGCCAAGAAAATACTTTCTGCGTATGGGCACCGAGTACCTCCACCAACCTGCATTGATCTAAAGGTAAAGCCATTTTGGGAGCAACGGCGGGGCCGGGGGCAAGGAAGTAGTTCGATACACAGGTTGGTGTGGAGCCTATGGGTTAGGGGTTGACACCAGGTATGGTAAGAGCCCTATTGGCCGGGGCAGTCATCTAATTATAAACCCCCCTGTTTCTACATTCATTCTCCCAGTCACTGTACTCCGTTTCCCTGCTCAGCGAGATCCCTATTGACCGAGAATTGTGGTCCTCCACCACGTAAAACCTGGCCGCCGAGCCTGCAACTAAGAGATATTTGTATGTGAATCTCGATGAGTAGGGATCCCGCTGAGCAGGGAAACGGAGTACTCCCAACCCTCGTATACCAACCACAATGAACTCCCAATCTAAACAGCCACCCCTAAAGCACCTTTTGGCTACACTAAAGCAGGGCATGCTCCAAACAATGAGGGAATCTGCCTTGTCAAAGGATGCAAAAAGAACTTTAAGCACCGGCTAGATCCTGATAAATTCAATTATGTCTCTTGATTTTCTTTACCTACTGGCTGGATTTAACAGAACGATTGCAATTGCGGAAAAATTTGAAACTTATAGATTTAGTAGATATCTTTTTGCCCTAGAGATAGTATCTATGCAACGCTACTTGCGGTGAAACTAAGTATTGTCCCAATCACTTATTACGCTGGTAACCATTCAACCCCACCAGACTTGAGACCCTACAGAATCACAACCACTAGCTTAGTCCAAGTATACCAAACTCAAGCTACGGTCTTTTCTACACCAAAAAACAATTATATCCCACTTTAACCATCATGGTGAGGTCGGTTACTATCATGCGCGAGAGATCACCGCAAGTACTTTCCCACCTCTAACTCTCTCGCTTTGTAATTTCCTACCACCCCCCCTCAGTTGCAGTTTCATTTTTAGTCATAGCTCTTTAGATTCTTGACTTCGGGGAGAATAGACCAAAAACTTGGAATCTGCATATAACATTAGCCTAGAAACATATATACACGCTTATTTTTCACTAAAAGGTCACGTTTCCGTATTGGTTTGAAGTTTATCAACCTTCGTTGCGCAGAACCCACAGCCTCCCGAAGGGTCATGCTTGGCAACGCCCCCACCCACCCTGAAAACGACTGGATAAGGCGACCAGGAAGACTTCATCAAAGATGAATAAGCGAGGGGTTTCCTTTTCCCCGCAGACATACTTCCAGCCTTCCTACAACATGGTTAATTCGGCTATTACTACCGTGAGCTTTCAAACTCCTGCGAGTTAGTCTCCTTTGGTTAATCAACATTACTTTTGCAGCTTCGACCTATCCCCGATGGCTACTACAAGATTTCCAGTATGCAAAATACGGGCTACAAACTCAACCCAGGCCTCACGGGGGACCCAAATCCGACACCAAGTGTCATAGCCAGCAACATTACTTCCTATACTCGCTGGCAGATCACATTCAACGAAGCTACAGCCAGCTACAGCATCTGGGATGTTGGAAACGTAGACAGGGCCCTGACTGCACCGGTGGGGGGCGATGGTATTCAGGTTATGGGAGTAGATGATAACAACGTTGGCCAAAAGTGTATGATAATGGGAAACTACGAGTCCGTCGTACCCCGCCAAAGGCTTATGAGATTGTATACTTATGTAGAATGCTATTACTAGGGTCGGCTACAACCTGATACCTTTCTCCGATGCCCAGAGAGTGATGACGGTGGTTCCGATTTATGGGGGCACGTGGGCGACTAAGCGAGCAGCCCCTATGCAGTGGGGTACACCGGCTCCGCGTGGGGAGATTATACCGCATTCATGGCATCAGTTATGGCTTTTCTCTCAGTGAAGGCGACGACGGCGGGGAACGAACCGAGAAGCCGGCTGAGACGGAGGTGGAATAGGGGTGGAAGTAATTATAGCCTTGGAGGCGGTCGCGTTTGCTTGCTTCGGGGGTTAAAGGTTGGCTACAAACACCCCCCATTTTCGAGAGTGGTCGGAATATACACTTTTCTAAATTGCGAACCTTCTTATGCAGAGTATCTAGACGGTGGCACATGGTTGACTATGTACTTTTCTATCCCTCAAGGGCCTATCTAGAAAAAAATGGACCAATGTTAACCAAGGAAGGGTGATGGAAGATGCCAATGCCAGGCGGGGTTTCCACATGAGAGACCTAGCACCACTCTTTTCGGCCCCAGCGGAATCAAGTGGGAAGTAGGATCGAGATGAAGTCCAGAGACTAGTATAAATTGTTGATGTGAAGCGAGGAAGACTAAACAAGTACCAACCACAGTCAACTGATTTGGGAGCAGCTACATACCACAACAGCCGATCATGCCAGTTGATATAAGCTTGAGGCCTCGAGGGCTATTGTTTGAACTTCATAGACCCCCCTTGTGTCGTCTTTCCACCACCGAGTGTACTAATCAGGGTTAGGGGTACAAACCACACATCTGACTTCTCATCGATCGTAGTAGCCAGTGTCGTATCTGTACGCGGCCAGATATAAGCAGAATTAATAAAAGAAATACTTATGTGTTCGACATAGCCATACAAACCCCATTCCTCGGGATCGTTAATGCCAAGAAATGACAGCCCCCGGCCCGGGCCGGCCCGCGAGGCGGGAGATCGACGACCCACGCGCAACCCCTAGGCCCTCCAAGATCTAATAGAACTCGGTGCAGGGTAGGTCAACAGTTGCCTGTCGTGAGTCTTGGTGCCAGTGATATGCTGTAATTACTGTACTAACCCTGGGATCTAAGGGGGAGGGAAGTAGGGGATTTCGACCGTTCTAGGGGGGTGTGAGGCTTGTAGGAGGGAATCTGGTATCATGCTGCACTGCTCTCGGCCCGTGCGTTGGGGATGGTTTGCCAGTGTCATGGCTCTTGGTGCGAGTGATCTTATGTGATCGCCTATATACGGGCGGTGGGCGGTGGGCGGGGTGTTCTTGGAGGATCGCGGGGTGTCGGCGGAGTGAGGTCTGGCATGAGCGGTAGTGGGGAGTGGGTGAATTTGTGGAAGCTGTGCCTCTTTTTTTTTTTTTGATTCATACTTTCGTTCGTTTCTAGGCACAGGAATGTTGCGTGCGGGGAGACCCTATGGCGTAAACAAAAACCTAATTGTGGAAGCTGTGCGCCTATGGGTACGAATGCTATATATCGCTTGATCCATGCTCCCCCGATCACTCGAAAAGCCACTTCGGAAGGGGCAAAGAAACTACCCGAAAGAATAAAGCATCAGAACAAGGGCCGGAACAATATTTATATGTAGAACATGGTAATGATTTGTAAAATACTTTCTGTATAATGTATATTTGGTCCGGAAAGTCTGGGAGTAGCAGGAACGAGTATATGCAAATTCCGGAGCAGATCCCCCAAGCTGCAAGCTGAACCAGCCGGAATAGCTAGATTGACATGGCGGTAGTCACAATAAACACTAATGCGCATCCAGCTACTCCGGTACTTACTTATGCTTTTTAGACCTTTTATTTTTCTCGTTGTCATACGGGGTTTCCTTTAACTCAGCCCTCTTCAGGTTGCGACCAGAGCTCGAACTCCCCGGAGGCTCAACACCATGGGCAGCTAGGTGCGCAACCTCTATTCCAGCGCCAACTAAGGTACCGTACACTAGGACTAGGGGTTACCACCTCGCGACCGCGAGTTGTGTAGATTCTAGGGAACAGCGGTACGTACATGTAGTTATGGGGGCCTTCGGCCCCCCACCCCCCCTCCGCCTATCCTCCCAATTCCCATTCCCGCTAGTTACACCCATTGCCCTGCAGGCCTGTTCCGGGTTGCTATGATACCTGGCTGCGGGTAGGGTAACGCGCCAAGGCGGGCGCAAATGGTGTAATCTAGTACATAGTAGAGATTATTGGGCAAAGAACTAAAGCCACCACCGCGCCCACGGATATTACACCATTTTGATAATTCCTATCCCTGTACCTACCCTAGAGTATAGTTGCACCTCGCTATAATGAACGTGCATATCCATATTGTTTCTTGTAGCGGATTATTTCTTACGGTGAACCCCGAAAATCAGGGTTAGGGTTCCTCCACTGTTTTCCCTTTTTTGTTTTTTGTTTTGTTTAATTCATTGATACTATTTTCCCTTACATATTCATAAAAATAGTATCTGGCAGAAATGTACCCGGCGGGTCCGCCGAAGCCTGAGCCTCCGTACAGGTGTTTCTCTAGATGATTTGCCCTACACCCAAGTTCTATGCATGTGCGACCATAACATCCCCTCCTGATTGGTGCCAACCGCCCCCCCCCCCACAAAAAAAGGAATACAGAGAAACATAGATACAGTCGCAACCCGATATGCCGGATTGCGATGTTTCTAAGGATTTCGTACGGAACAGCAAGTGGTCCGGCGTATTGAGACCCGGCATTCGGGTTGCGACTGGAAATAATGATTAAATAATCCTTCACTTCCAATTCAGCTTGTCATTTAAAAATAAAGGCCAAAATATGACTTCAATAAGTAGTATAACAATGTCAATACATACTAAATTATCAAACAGCGGCTTCAATGGTTGAAAGGATCTTCAAAAAAAATGATAAGCGGTCAGGGGTGTTTTCCCTCTCACTTGGGGCAGTTCATTACCTTTTCTGCGCAAAAGATGTTTGAAATTGCGATTCTAGGTTTAGCTGAGCTCTTGGCTGCCTATAATTTTTTTTGATCCTTTTTTTCGACAAACTGTGCTGTGGCAGAAAAGGTCGACCCGAAGATCTTTCGGCTGAGTAATCGAGATGACTAATCGACAAGAGCCTCACAGCATATCCTTATCTTATCCGATCGTCGCCTTTCAAGGAATATGAGGTAACCTCCCTCACCTCTATGGACCTTTCAACATCATCACCCTTTAACAATGGAAACACCACCACCTTCACACACACACACTTTTGATGTGGGTCCCCAGGCGCCGACACCAACCCTCCACCGGCAGGAATCGCTCGAGCACATTCTCAACTTTACCACCTTACACTCGCCGCCTTCTTCACCGTCTGATGTAGTGGAGGCATCCTTCATCTACCACCAGATCCTCGCTGATTGCGGGCGCGACGGGCCCGCTCGCATCCCTCCGAGAGATCAACGACCAGTATCTACCAATCCTGCCAATCCCTCTAATCAGCGAGGGCATCAAGCTGGTGGTGCTGGTAGCCTACCAGGCATCGCCGAGGGGGGGTCAGACGTTCTCGAGGATGCCAGCAGCCCAAGCCCAAACGATGATAACGATACCGACGACGGCAACGACGAAGGAAGTACCAGCCCTCTCGTTCACGAGCTCTTTGCAGCGCTCCACGAACACGCGCCCACGGTACAGGGCCAGGCAAATATTGTCCGTCTTGTCCTTCACGCGCTCTTTAGTCCCAGCTCCCCCGAAAACCACACCTCTGCCCTGCAGCGCTCCCTTGAAGTCATTCTTCCCCTTGCCCGCGCGTGGCCTACATACACCTCCGAGCAGAAGGGTGGTGGCTACAGAACTCTCACACTCCTCGCCGTCGAGCTGCTCGACTGCTTCTTCGTGCCTTTCCTCTCACAGGGCAGCCACACCCCCGCGGCACGCTCATCACTCCTCTCCCCAACCTCCCGCTCCGAGATCGACCCCACGGCTCAGGCCATCTACAGCCGCCTACAGTCCCTTCGCCACCTCTGCCGATCGCGGGACGGCAATAGGTGCGTTATCACCCACCAGCAAGGGCACGCGTCCACCCGCGGCAGAAGGCTCCCCTCGCGCCAGCAGAGGTCTTCACAACCATCCGTGCACCTTGAATGCGCACACATCATCCCCCACAGCCTGAACCAAGTGGGCGCCGGCGGACACCTCGCGGACGACAAGACTGTCGTCTGGCGCGTCCTCAACATGTTTGACCCAGGCGTCAGCTCGCTGCTGCAGGGCGAGAGGATCGATGGCCCGGCAAACGCCATGATGCTGTACCCAGAGCTGCACAACCGATTTGGCCTCTTGCATTGGTATCTTGAAGAGGTGCCCGGAGGGGGGCGGGGGGGCGGCGATGACGACGAAGCCGTCTATGCATTCTGCAGGAGCAGGGGCGCCCCTCTGTTGCCGCTGCACTGCATGCCCGCCGGGCCAGGGGGCACGGTCCGCTTCACGCGCATGGACGGCAGCCGGACGGAGCTGCCGAGCAGGAGGCTGCTGGCTGTACATAGGGCGTGCGCCAAGATCCTGGAGGTGGCCGGCGCAGCGGAGTATGTGGAGGACCTGCTGGACGAGTTTGAGGATGTGAGGGGCAGGACGGGTCTGGCGGGGGATGGCAGCTCGGATCTCGCGATGCTTGTTAGGGTCGGTGTGGGCATGGGGGAGGGCTGGTTTCGCCATGAGCGGGAGGGAATTGCGGTGTAGTGGGGGTGTATGCTTGGCCCTCGGTGGTGGTGGGCATAATAATACGGGGATCACTAAAGTAGTATAACGGTTAAGCCACAACTAGTTGAATACCTTAATAAATAATAGCGTTCAATCGCAATTGGGTTACCAAGAGCAGGCCGATGCCGGATATATAGTAATTATTCCCTGCGAAGAAGGCACGCCAGAGCAGATCTGGTCTAGACAGGAGCACCTCCGCTTCGGCAGGGAAGCGATCCACATCGGACTAGACCTTGGCAGTCCAGTTCGCAATCCCTTGCAAACTCAACCTGAGCCTCGTTCCACTAAGACATGCAGGTTCCCACGACCAGGGGAAGGAAGTAGCGCAAGAAAGAGAGGAGGATGATGGCTGCCTTGGGTGGACCGGCTTTTAGCTAAAGAGGTATGTATTGGCTCGGTACCCTATAACAAATAGAGAAGGCAGAAAGGGGGATAGATGGAAGGAGATGGCAAGGAATCTAGCACTAATGGGCATGAAACGGTCTTGGGCTTCTTGTAAAGACCGGATGACTAAATTGATTGAGTACCATAGGGTGAGTACTACCTATAACTCATCGATTTACAAATTGATTTGACGGGTTTCTAGCTAGAACAGTCTAGAGCAAGGCAAGCAACGGGTACCAATATATGAGGAGGTTACAGATTTCATTTCCAATATCGGTAATATTATACTACTTGCCGGCTCTATTTCAGTTGACCAAGAGACCCGGAAAAGGGCAAAAGCAAAGCGACAGCGGAACAAGGAACGAAGAAATGTAGTAACAGTAGGATGTCTAACCGGACTAATAGAAAAAGAGATATTATACAACTAGTTCAAGCAAATAATACTACACCCGGCTCCCCCAGTCAAACCCAATCCGCAACAAAACGCGGGGGGGGGGGGGGGCTTTGAGTCCGTTGAAATTGAGAACATTAAAGGAGGAGTTACGGGAGAGGGAGAGAGAAAGAAGGGAAAAGTAAAGGCATGAAGGTATTTGCGGAAATTGGATAACTCAGTAAGCTGAGGCTATTCAGAGGGATAACGATCAGAACTAAATAGTGTAAAAGCTCTTGGCGCGTGTAACTCAAAACCGTGACAGGGCAAATCCGGGAACAGCTATCAGTCTTGATTCCTATTATGTTTTTTTGTGAGAATTGAAATCGATAGGTACAAAGGTAGTGGTGAAGGGACACAGTTTTACGAGAGCAATGCCATAGATATCACTCTCAGGCAGGATGATTAGCCCTCAACATAATTCCTAGCTCGCCCGGTCGGAGGTCTTGGCACGAGTGATGTCGTGTGTTTCGGCCTGTTGTGCTTATTTTATTTTATTTATTTATACTTCATACACACGTGCAGGCCTGCTATGCCTAAGAATTAGGTGGAAAGAGATGGCGAGTATTCAAGAACGGGATCGGCCATAGTGCGTAGATAAAGATAGTACATGTTACATTCCGGCGAGCGTTTGAGTATCGTGATGTAAAACATAGTATTGAGCAGGCTTCAAGACGGTCGAGTGACCGCTGATTATTTTAACGAGTAAAAAGATAAGGAGCGCGATGTTCAGTGAAAGACTAATGAGGTACGCTGGGTGTCATTCCCGTGGGAGTGCGGTCGCCTCTCGTCAGCAGTGTTGGATATAAAACAAAACAAGAAGATACTTGGCTTGATTCCCCGTCTTGGATTTGAGGGGAGGCCATGCAGTTCAAAAACCTAGGCTAGGTATTGTGTAAAGGCTCGAGACTATTAACAACCTAACTTAATGCCCTATTGTGTGCCATGTCGCCGCCAGGGTTCCAATATAGTAAGGGTTAGGGTTCGTGCAAGGTGGCATACCCGACCTGCTGGGTGCAAAACCCCAATATTGAGACCTCCCTACATCAGATTTCAGATCAATTGTGTTGGTCTTGGCCTGGCTGGCATTGCCTGGGGAGACTACCTTTGCAATTAGTATCATGCTCATCAATATTTGGCAGGACAATGGCCTGCTCAGATTAATTACCACTAGTGCTAGTGTGTATCTTATGGGGTTATACCATACCTTTTCTCTAACCAGCAGGTTCTAAGTCGATCCTGGGTTTCATTTACGTGGAGACGATTGCAGCACTGTGATTGGAGCATGGAGGTGAATTAATTCTAATTGAGTGATTGTGAGAGGCTAAAGGGGAGCCGGAGGTGAATTCTAAAGGGCAGACGTTTGGATTTTGGTTCCAGGAAGCGACGCATATGTAACATGTCATTCAAGCAGCTCTGTTGGCCGGTTCCTGAACGCCGAACAACCGATATCTCTCGCACTCACTAACAGGCCATGTCTCAGTTCTGTGGCCTGCGTGCGAGGCTCGCCTACTAAGGGACACAAATCATGCAACTATGCATCTAAGACCCTTACATTGAAACGTCAGGTCTCCGTGGAAAGGACAATTAAACTACCCGATTGAGTACTTGGTCGTCGAAAAACAAATATATGCTGAGTGGTTCCTAGGCTGCGTCAACACCCAACCACAAGGCGTGAACCCCATTATAGATTGTCACTTGCAAAACCTATTTATTGGTATTTAGCTCTTCCGAGCCCGGGAGTGAATATCTGTTTTATCCCTCAAATCTGTCAAAACCGCCTAAACCTTCTTTGTGGGGGGCCAGGATTGTGGCTTTACTAACATAACAAATTATCAACATTTATTCAACCCGAGTCAATTCTCCACAGGTTATAGGCTTGGGTAGGGCTCGTGGGCTCTCCGGAGGAAATATGTGCAATGCATGGCCGGTGGGCGTGATGTCTGGTAAGTCTACAAAGTGTGGATGGAACTGAGTTGTTTATCAACTTAGCTACATAAAGCTACTCCGCGCTGTATACAATTCACTCCTTATCATAACACCTTCCCCCGACCTCCGCGGGCTCATCCCTCTTCCTCTTTTTGAGCAGCCTAAGTATAGGACCAGTAAGACCACCAGCACCACCACCACCATCATTATTACCATGATCATCATCATCATTATTACCATGATCATCACCATCATCATCATTATTACCATGGTCATCATTATCATCATTATTCACCCCCGCGCCCTCAGAGGCCCAACGTCTTGTCAACGTAAGAATCTTTATCCCCCTCGCCCTCTCACCAGCTAGCTTAAAAAACTCGTTCTGACTCTTCTGGTGCTCCAAGAATCAATCCATCCAGTTCGCCACTACCAGTATCTCCACCATCTCCACCACCGCCGCCACCATCTCCTCGCTCACGTCCGCAAACCGCGCCTTGTAGTCCTTGTCCCACACCTCTCGAAGCCGCACCACAAACACGTCCCCACGATAGAACATGCGGTCAAAAATCTCGCCCGCGCGGAGCGACTCCTCGAGGACGCTGTGCACGACGGGCAATCCGAGCAGCGTCTTGTTGGCTGGCTTGGCTACGTTTGTGGAGTAGTAGAGCACGAGCTCACCGCCAAAATCGGGCGACGCGATGGACCGCTGGATCAGGCGGTCCTGGTAGCCTCCGGTCCAGTGCGGGCGCATGTCCGCGACGACCTCGAATCCATAATCATCGCCTTCGGGCAAGGTGGAGGTTTTAACCGGGGTATAGGGGAGGCGTTGAACGGGGTCTCCGGAAGCGGGGAGGCAGAGGCAGTGGTAGATTCGTGGTGGTTTGGAGGGGGGCATGTCGGTGGTGGGAGTTGTGGTAGGGAGGTGGCGTGCGGGGAGGTGGCGGGGTGATGGGACACTCGGTGACTTTGTGCAATACCCCGCACTACAAGTATTAGACGTTCCGCGGAGATGTTAAATTCGGCTCGCGACCGGAAGCGTCATTGGTTGACACGGAGGATTGCCAAAGTTTATTCTACCTTTAGCTAATCGAACTTTCATTTTCTTCCCATAGCTCAAACCAACGAGCTCTAAGTTTCGATTAACGGACTTTAGGAGTGTTTCGATCTCAATCGGGAAGATTTCCAGTAACTCTACTACACTTAGGCCTTCATACTCCAACCACATCCCATCCCGTATCTGATCCAAAGTCTGGTTGCGAAGGGAGCTTTTGGTTTTATGGAAACATGAGCTAGGTATGATCCACGGAACACCTTCCTGCCTCTATAACCAGCGGGACTATCTTTGGTCCTGGTTGGACGATCTAGAGTCCGCCCGGTTATAATCGGAACCGTTAGGGGCGGAGGGGATTTGCTTCCAGTTGTAGAAATCCGATGCCTACACGCTTTCGGAGTGCATCATAAGGCCGGAGGTATTTCGCAAATAACCCTAACCCTGCCCCGCTCTAAACCATCTCTCACCCCTCCGGTGTCTACTTGCCAAGTTTTTTTCAATAGGACGGGGGTAGGTAATGGCTGTAGCAACCGAAGTCCTATTGACTAGTATATCAACTTGGGCAGCTGCAGTTTCATGTTTATTGAGGCTACTACTGACAGTGGCCTATATGCCGGGACTTGGTCTTATACACACAGCAGCTGCGCGACGAGTGCGCTCTACGTAAGCATCAATCCGCCCCTCTCCTCTTAATTCTTTTCGTTTCCAATAACGCTTTATCCCTCGAAGAGGCGGAGTGGTTGATTTGGCCACTAACCCTAGCTCACTCATGGATAGCATAGTGGGGCGAGATGTCCTCAGGGTTAGGGTTCAACTATACCACTTAATTAATTGATTGATATCTCATACATGTATGCAGCCCGAAGGCTATGACAAAACCTTTCCTTCCCTCTCACCAACTATACCACTTGCAAGGACGGCGGAACTTTACTTATTCAACTACACAATGGTGACAAGGAGGTTTGATGAACATAACACTTGCGCCGAATGACGCCGGAGAGGAAGAATCATTCTGGCGTGCCGTTCTAGCGTTCGCTATGGGGCATAGAATGTATTCTTGCTAGAGAAGACAGGTCAGACGTCCTTCAGTAAACGGAGGGATAAATGGCTTGTACAGGAACTTGCAATTGAGGGGGATACGGAGGCTCTTGAAGGACTGGAAATAATATCGAAATTCAATGTTACGGCCCGCGCTATTATATGGCTTTTTCCTTGTACTCGATGTGGCGAAGCGCAACATCGAATTGATGGAAAAGCTGTTATCAATCATAATTACAAGGTGCAAACATTCATTCTGCGAGCGGACCCCCTCACACGCCTCTGCAGGCTACTACATGAGCTGCAGCGCCAGGGGATTCGGACCTACATCACCCCCTCAGACCCCCTCCCCCCCTCACCAGCAGAATCTATACCTACTACTACTACCGCCGTTACCCCTGTTTCATCATTCGGTAGTCCCCCTCCCCCCTTGGTGCTTTTCTCGCCTTCGGAGATTCGCCGACGCGACCACCTCTCCACTCGCAGACTATGCCGCCTCTCCCGAACCTGCCACACGCTCCACTCGCTCCTCGCCCCACACCCCAAAATTAAAACCCGCCCCGAGAGGAAAGCACCGGGCATCGCCGAGCGGGCCGTGAGACGTAACCAGATTGCCCTCCTCTCCATCAAACCTATCCTCCCCACCCGACGAGGCGCCAGAGGCAGCTAGCCTGCAATCAGGGTGCCGGTGCGGTACGCATCCTCATAGCTCATAGCCCCGACCCCGTACCCACGGCGGAAGCTATCCCTACACCCCGCTGGCTCGTGCGGCCACCAGCGGCCACTATGATATTGCCGCGATGTTGCTCAGGGCTGACGCAGACGTGCATAAGGAAGATTTAGGAGTGCAACAAAGGAGTCTTGTATCAAGAGTTTTCTTTTTTTTCCCAGTCCAGTCATAATATTTCGGACACATCTCTTGACATGTTTTTTCTCCTCTAGATCATGATCATTAACCCGGCCAAGCAAACGCCCGGACAACAGAGCACCGGCAAATCGACACCAATCTCTCTCATGCATGAAAGTCATGTGATCTCCGATCCCGCTGTAAATGAAATCGTGGAATGCCAAAGTTATAAACTCCCCTGAATGATGCTTTATTCTAGCCAACCACTTCCTACAAAAGCAACGCTAATGCATAGAGAGATTTCTTGAACCGTCTCATACGCCGAGGACATAGGACAAAGCAAATATTGACTCATCCTGCAGGGCTATAAAAGGAGTCCATATTCTCATGCACGGATCGTGTATGACTCAATTACCTGGATTACATCATCATGCATATAGCAACATTGTGCTTTGTGGCCAATCGTGGCATAACTGATAACCATAAATCGAACCCCCCATCTCCCTCTCTCGCCCCCTCACCAGGAAAATCTATGTCTACTACTACCACTACCACCACCGCTACCGTTACTACTCCTTCACCGTTGGACAGTCTTCCCCCCGAGGTTCTCCTCGTCTTCGCCGACCACCTCCCCACCAGCACACTATCCTGCCTCTCCCGCACCTGCCGCATGCTCCACACCCTCCTCGCCTCCCACCTCAATGCCCACTTTAAGGCGGAAGCCCCCTCCATCGTCGAGCGGGCCGTGAATGAGGACCAGCCTGATCTCTTGGCTTGCGTCCTTGACCGCAACCACGAGCTCCTTGCCCAGATGGGCGCCGAAGCCGTCGACAACCTCCTGTATGAAGCAGTCGGAACGCAAAGAGAGGAGGTGGTGCAACTCCTCCTTGACTATGGGGCTGACCCAAACGGCAGCACCCATTTTTATACCCCGTTGATCGCCGCGACCGATTATCGCAACTATGACATGGCCAAGATACTGCTGGAGGCCGGCGCGGACGTGGATCACCTGAATCGCTCTGAGAGGCAGACAGCGATGAGAAGGGCGTACCTGGACCGGGATGATGAATTGATAGCTTTCCTGTCCCATTATGGCCCGAACGAGTATTTTAGTGATAGCTAGGCCTCGGAGGTAGTAGAGTGCAGGCCAGCTACAGTTGGAGGTAAACTATATGGATAAGAGATGTTGGAGAAGTTAGCTACTTGTAAGGAAAATTGAAAAGAAGTTTGAAAATGCCGTGGATGTACATGTAGCCTTGTGAGGGGGCTCTCTTCGTTATGACGGAGGTCCAGTCCAACCAGATTACAAACAAGGGTGCTCTTTCTCTTGACAAGTTCCATCTTCCCTAATTCTCTTGAGAACATGAGGTTCATATCCCCTTGGGCGGTCAGTCCCAACCAAAATAGTGACCAAACCAGATATGGTTATGTATACCCAGCTGAGCGTGCTTATATACTGTCCCTGAGAAGGTGGAGCTTTTTCCTTGGCATATAACGTACCCCGCCGTGTACCCGCCCACTACCGGATAACTGGTTCCGGCTTTCTCATTATATTAAGATGGAGTTGTTTGGGGGATAACATCGCTGGACCTCGTATTGAAGTATCAATCAATCAATCAAGTGTATGATGTAAACAAAAAAAAATCAATCAAGTGTGGCGGGTGTGGGACGAGTGAGATTCTATGATCTACACACCCAGCACCTACCCCCGTCCGTTGATATATTGGATGCGCCCAGGTACCGCACCAGGCAATGGCGAAACATGGACTGTCCACATGTGTCATTCCGACTAGTATATGGACCCCTCCGAACCCAATGATAGGGCTTCGGGTATAGCACCACTGCATCCGAGGTGCATATTAGGTACACCACATATTAAGGAAGTATCATCGATTCTTCCTGTGCCCGCCAGTATTCCCGGACCACGCCCCCCGACGAGCGACGCTAGGATGATCCATGAGCCAGACCTGCCCTTAGCATCCTCCGCGCCTCCGCCGTCGGGGTCGGAATGGCCCGTTAGGTGAGGACAGGCATCGGAGGATCAGGGTTAGGGTCCTCCACCACCCCGCAAACACTCTCTGCCAAGACCACCCACCTTTCCTGCGCGGGAATGTATCATGCACTGACGCCATGCCTCTTGACGGGTTTCTTGGCCAGCTGCGGGAATGGTTCCGCAGACTCGGTTTCGGCGGGTCGCGGGGGATGCGCGGCCGAGTGGTGTCGCAGCAAAAACGGAGACATAACAGGCCGTGATGTGGTAATGCTCGCACACCAGTGGGGGTTATACTCTCGCTCCCTCCCACCGCAATCTGCACCCCCGCTGTCACTGCTATGTCAGCATCCTCCTTTCCCACCACTCCGCAATCCTCCCGGCACAACACGCAACACGCTGCTACATACCCGCAAACATAAACTATCCCCCCCCCCCCGGGCACCGACACCGGCACCAATAACAGCTGCACACACTGCTGCCTACACGCCCAGGAGGGGGCCTGTACCCGCAATGAGCATCCGGAGGTATCTCAACACCCGTGGGAGCCCGGGAAGGATCACTAGCAGTAGCGCGATGAGCGTGTAAGCGAGACCACCGCGAACAAGTTAGCGTATGGCAACGTAGATCTGCATGTGGTCTTTACCTGAGAGGAAACTTCTTTGGTGGGGACGGTATGACTACCCCTCTCCCGCCCGCCCGCCATGCAAAATGCCAGAGGGTAGAGCTCGGTAGGCTGGCAAGGCGTCTTTACCGCGGTGCAGTACACCCCGAGCCACACTTGCCCGCGTACAGAGGTCGTAATACCCCCCCCCCCCCATGCGACAACGAGCTAGATTGTAATTCTGCCTCCTCTCGGATACTACCCCCTCGGGGATATGAGCCTAGCAATTACTTGCGCCTAGACATATATAACCAACCTTTACCACCACCTACACTCCTCCCTGCACCCAACACGCAAGACCCCGAGCTATAAAAACACCCGCCCACCCGCGTAGTGATGGGCACGAGACGAGACTTGGACAGGTCTTGTCTATGCTTGTATTTTTTCATTCCGGTCGAGACCTCGCGGCCACGTGACCCTGATGCCAGAAGAGGTCGGAGGCGGCTGCTAAACCCTAACCCTGATTCGGAAGCCTGTAATTAATATTAGATTGTATGGTGGTAAAAGGCGGAGACAAGTCTCCAGATATGTATGACCACTCTTGTCTTGCCTCGTCTTGTTGACCCCCAGGTCTCGTCTTGTCTTGCCTCGAGAGATAATATGTCTTGTGCCCATCACTAGACCCCCGCACCAGCAGTAAATGAAAATGCATCACGATACAGATCGCTATCCTTAGAGGGGGTCTACCAAATCTACCACGCAGGGTAAGTGGGTCAGGTCATGGGTATTACTCAGGGGATCGAGTGAGCCATGGGGTATCACTCAGGGGTCGAGTGAGCCATGGGGTATCACTCAGGGATCGAGCGAGTCATGGAGTATCATTCAGGGGGTCGAGTGAGCCATGGGGGATCACTCAGGGGTCGAGTGAGTCATGGGGTATCATTCAGAGGATCGAGTGAGCCATGGGGTATCACTAAGTGGGATTGGATGAGTCATGGAATATCACTTAGGGGATCGAATGAGCCAAGGATATGTTCATAATATTGACTCTAGCAGCGAATATAATTCCTGTGATGTTTTATTGTAATACAGGAGGGAATTTAATTGCCCTTTTATAACAATAATAGCCTTGGCAAATACCAGTAATGACATAATATAAGAGTGGTCTAGATCTTCCCACAACTAATACATGGGAGGATATATTTTCCTCGGCTCGCAATGATAACCTCAACACCATGGAGTATCACTCAGGGAATCGAGTGAGCCATGGGGTATCACTCAGGGGTCGAGTGAGTCATGGGTATCACTCAGGAATCGAGCGAGTCATAGAGCATCATTCAGGGGGTCGAGTGAGCCATGGAGTATGCTGGGATTGTTGTTGCGAGCCGGGGAAAATCTATCCTCCTACGTAGTAATTGTGGCAAGGCCTAGACCACTCTTATATTAGGCCAAAAGACTCCAGAGCCTGTTCCCGGTGACCTGATTGGCGCCTATCCTCCCATCAACCAATCACACAAGTCGAAAAGGACTCTGGAGTCTTTTGCGCAAAGGGCCTATTATGTCATTACTGTTGTTTGCCAAGGCTATTATTGTTATAAAAGGGCTATTAAATTCCCTCCTGTATTAGAAGAAGACATCACAAGAATTACTTCCGCTACAATAGTCATTATTTCGGACATGATGGAGCTTGTTCAGAATGTCACTCAGGGAACCCAACGAGTCATGGAGTATCACTCAGGGAATCGAGTGAGCCATGGAGTATCACTCAGGGGATCGAGTGAGCCATGGAGGATCATTCAGGAAACCGAGTGAGCCATGGAGAATCACTCGATCGCTTGTTGGTAATGTCACCCCTCATCCCCTTTTTTTGTTAGTTTGTTTAATTCATTGATTGCATATAGTCGCCTTCACAGCCAGCCCGCGCCCACGCGCCCTACCTTGCGCTTACCAGCCCTATTAACCTGCACCCCGAGCTACACCTTCCCGCGAGCGCTACTCCGTTCCGAATGGCCAGAGCGTTTAATTTGGGCGAGGTGGGGGGAGGGACCGCGGCGATTTTGGCCGGGTGGGTGTCTTGGCGAGTTGTTGGACTTAGGCCATGCAGTACCATAAGATATGCGGCTGAACAGCGATGATGGGGCCTGGACGTGGGCATGAAAGATCGGTATGTCTGCATGGAAAAAAGCAAATACTGTCAGTCAATTGGTGGGCGGGGGGGGGGGGGCGAGTACCTAGCTAGTTGAGGGACGGAATGACATCATCCTCCCTTAAGTGATAAACCTAACATGACCGACAAGAGACGTGTAGCAATGAAAGCCAGATCTTTCGGACGTGCTGGGGGCTGTATACGACGGATATGTATCAAGGCCATCTCAAACATGGCACGTCGACATATGGCGGCGGAAGAGGGGCAGTTCTGGGGTAGTGTGATATTGTCATAGCCAGAATTAAACAAAAAAAAACCGGTATCACAGACCATTTAACCCTAACCCTATGAACACCATTGTTTATCTAATTTTTATTTATTTATTTATTTATACTTCATACGATCCAACCCGTGGCTCATGGCACCCGCCCTCCTCTATATCGGCTGAATATGGAGGTGTGTATTTCCCTCCCGGAACATCTATCCCACTCTAAACTAAATTAAACCGATGCCGAACAGATACCGACTAAAGAGAGTATTAGACAATTCTTGCAATAACCTAAGAAACGCCTCCACACTTGTCTAGCGCGCTCTTTATCTCGAGGCTCACCATCCGCTAGACTTCTCCCCTTTCCTCCTCTACCTACCCACTACTAGCAATAGCCAGCTCGCGACTGCAAGTTGATCCAGTAATAGGGAACAGCGACAGATTCTAGGGAACAGCTACAGTATAGGGAACAGCGGTAAAGTATAGGAACAGCGGGGGGGATTAACCTGCTCAGGTTTGATGTGTCGTGCTTCTAGGAAGTAGCGCTAACCACCTCTATGTCTAAGTATTTAGCTCTTGGCGGTGGGTTCTTGGTGCGTGTCGTGCTTAGCCAACTACCTCTCATTAATCCCGCCACATCGAGATGTCGCACTTTCAAACTTTCTGAGACATAGGGTAGTGTAGTACTATCTGGATTCTTGATCAATCTACGAACGTCGGGATGGGTATCTCCGACAACAATGTGTTGTAGTTACATATATCCTACATATTTAATGCGATATGTTTTCCCCGGCTAAGCACTCGACCGCCTGGCGTTGGGTAGGGTCTTCTCTTGCTGCGGCGACGCCCGAACTGGTGCAGGGTCGGTCGGGGGACGGGTCGGGGTCGGGTCATAAGCGCGGGGTCGTAACCTGTGTGCTAAAACGTTTTCCGGGGCGGAAAATCGTTGGGCATACCGGAAGGAGTAAAAAAAAAGCATGATTCTGAGCGCTGCCTAGGCGTAGGTGGGCGTGTCGGAAAAGCATGCATTTGATACAAATCATGAATCATCACTCGAACGACCTACCGGCATGTTGCTTCCGAGCACAGTCAACCGTTGTGACTAGGACATAAGAATTATATTCGCTACCAAACTCAATACCACGAACAATGCCACGCGATCTCTACATGTCGTGCTATGTAGTGGGGTTCGAGGGGCGGAAACCAGACGGCATCGTGTCGGTGTCACGAAATAGCACTCGCATTCTCGTGGTCATGAGGTATCACTCGGCGGCCGGGTCGCAGCTTAAGAGCCCCATATTTATTTATTTATTTACATGTTGGTTATCAAGGGAGGACTTTTTTTTAAGAGCCCTCTACACCCGGTAATTGGGTAGAGGCAGGCGCAGGCACAGGCGCAGGTGCAGGTTAAGACGGCGGTAGAGGCAGTGCAGGCGGTGCAGGTACAGGAGGTCGCAGTCGGGGTTGAGGTCGAGCCCAAGGGTTGCAGGTCGTGGGTCGTAGGTCGCCATTTTGCAGGGCTGTGCGCTTCTAGAAGTTGCGACCTCAAAACCCACTGTTTCCTAAACACGATTATGTTACGCCCATATACTCACTAACCCTAACCCTGAGATCACCCAATCAGAAAGCCCTGTCGTTGGTCCTCTTGTGATAATCATGAGCTATCACCCGCTTCATATGTTATCACTCGATCCAAGAAAACACACCTACATTCGTTCATTAACCGTATACAGCCCGTAGTTTTGGTATTATGGTAACGCTGGTTTCTACCGACGGGAAGCTGAGTTGATGCTGACACCTAGGCTAACATATAGGGTGTTTGGATACGTCACCTTTAGCCCGTCATCGGCATCGACTAACTTTACCGATAGAGATACCCGCTGGGGGTGCATGGGGGGTAAACAAGGGAAAGGAATATGTACGCGTACGTCGGTTTCATAGGTACGGAAGTCTTCTCTATGTACGGGACAAGCCCCCGCTGTTCAAACTTGATCCCGTATTCCAGAGTCGGGCTCAATCTGACGCATTTCGGGGGCGTAGGTACATACATATTCTCTTCGATGAGCTCAATCACCACTTAGTTAGTTGGGCGTAATTAAATGTCGAGGCCTCTCCTTAATATGTTCAGTCTTGGCGCACTTTACATGCAAAAACACCCAGTTTCAACCTCTAGTAACCTTGCAACCCAGAGAGATACAAAAGGTCTACAATGATAGAATTGAACTTCATCATTAGAACTAGAGTTCTACTATTTCGATTTTCTTCTATCACTTTTTGCTGAAAGGTTATCAGCTAGCAATTGACTTTTCGTCGCGGTTCGTTACCTTTAAGAGTGGGCGCACCAGACATGTAATCCATTTACTTACCCCATATGAATAGAGCCTTTCAGGAGTGTACACACCTTCTTCTCCTAAGCCTGATTTGGCACCGTAGAGATCAAACTGACACGCTACTATCACTGGGAGGTGGCGCGCCTATCCTAACTTAACCTATAAATGTTATGCACATGTAGGTCCATGGTCGTCGCAGGTAGATACATTTACCTACTAACCTATATCACGCGCAGCTTCTTACTCGGCTATATAAACCCCGATATCTCCCAGCAGTCCCTCCGGAATTGCAACAAGTTAACGTACATTGGGTGATGTGTACCTATTTAGGTACATAGTGGCTGGGAGTTTGAATATAGCTAGGTACCTCCTTATAAAAACCTATACGATATGTACTTGTATAAATATATCACCTATTGTGAATACAATTAGTGAATTGAACAAAAAAAAAAAAGACTTAGTATTGACATAGGGTTAGGGTTATAAACCATTATCCCTTCGTCTGTCAGTTAATTGCTGCCAGGTTTGAGACTGATCCTGCCAAACGAAGACCTAGTTTGTTAGTGCGTCAGGCGTAAGCCACACCTGAATTGATTTTCTTGGCGAAATTTGGCAGCTTTAACAGACGAAGGGATAGGGCCGATCCGCCGCCCCCATGTTGAAGCTGGTAGACCAAGCCTGCCAATGTATATATGTAACTCAAAGCTCGGGCCAACTTGCTCGAGCCCACTCTATCGCAAATTTTACCCCCGTGGACCTTGCCCTCCAAAACCCTCGCTCGTCTCCCAAAGATTTTACCCAAGCCAAAAACCACTACAATTATTTAAATTCCAGACCGCACACCCAATACCCCCTATCCAGCCCTCATATTCCACACGTTAATCTAATGGTTTAAACAAAAAAAATAAAAAAAACGCCCGTTGATCATCGGTTATCACTCGCCTAGATAAAATGCTATCATCTCACAGTCGCGAAAGTACTATGTACTACATCATGTAAGATCTCAGTCGCTCAGTGGTTTCTGTATAACTTTCGTTGCTAACAGGGTGATATATATGATTCCGGCGAGATGCATATACACAGAATGACATGACGACAAAATACGGTTTGGAGGCAGGTTTAGCAGCCGTGTACCCACACCAATAGTTCAGCCCATACAAGGAGGGGGGGGGGGGATCACTTATGGAGTCTCCAATAAATTAACCAACATCATTGACAAAACAATAAATCTGAGCCACTTATTAAGCCATCTGGCAAGCCACATCGGAGCCTTCAGCGGTTTTTGGGTCGAGCCCATACTTGTGTACAAGTATATAGCCTCCTACTCCTAATAAAACACACCTTCCCTTCCTGTCCGACCAACACTACAAAAAGAAAAGGTTGGAGCTAGTCAAGAATGTGGTGTTGGCACATAGATCTCATGATCCTTATCAACTAATGGATTCGCGAAATTCTAATTTGTATCGTAGGGAGTTGGCATTGGCAACTCGAGGGATTATATACGCTCAAAGGCTGGATCCGGCTTCCAGACTCTGAAGCCCGCCCACATGTCGCGTCCCATATATATCCTAGCTCGGGAGTATGCTTCCGACAGAACGGCTTCCGGAGAGCTCTGCCCTCAAGACTAGGGTGTTTCAGTCGTCGGAGGAGTGCTAGAGTGCTCCGGCATCTCACGAAGACTCCCTAATTCCAAGGTCCTGCGGTAGACGCAGTCGCCTTGAGAATTATCATTTAGTCCAGAAAGTGCAAGAAAAAGGCTGGATCTGAGTCTACCGTCAAGTCCGTCACATCAATCAGCTCATAATATGGACAAATAGTTTGGTCCTCTACACAAACATTCATATTTTATACAATTAATGATGTAAACAAAAAAAAAACATTCATATTTTGTTTGTTGCGTCAACCCTAACCCAGACAGTCCGCCAGGCTTGGCGCCTAAAGAAATACAATACAGGAAATGGGGGTAAATCGATCACGGTAGCGAAAAATAGTCGTTTAGAATGGGGTATTTAACGCTAATGGTCTGTAATACTTTGTTCCAGGAATAATCACTCCCAGAAGTAGGTATTTCATAGGACGCTAATATTACTTGATTAAAGAGAATACGGATTGCTCCCACACTACTGGTTGTTGGTATTCTGCAGCTGGATAATAAGAATTCAGTATTTCTATAGTCTGGAAATCTATACAGTATTATGGCAAATCAGTAATTCTTGCCGCAATCGTTATTCTAAACTGGTTTAACTTCGCGCATCTAGGCAACAAAAACTCTGATGCAACGCAGTACGAACACGTGGTTAGTGTTAGTTGATCTAGTTTACCCCCATTCCCCATATTGTAGATAAAGAAAATATGTCATGGAGATGCCGCGGGGAAGAGGAGGGCGGGGAGGTGGCAGCGGGGGGATGAGGTGTAGGAGCGATCGGCAAAGTTGGCCGTCGCGATGGGCTATCCACACCAAAAGCCAGTCGCCAAGAACTAAATATTTAGACTCGGAAGTTGTTGGCCAATACGCTATATTAACTACATATGCTAAGAGGAACCTTAAACAATTCCGAGTTAAGCCACAACCCCAAGCCCCGCACATCCCTTCCGGATCAGGGCATGAAGACCAGAAGGGAGGGGACAAACTAGGAACTACCATAGTAGTACTCGATTTCCACCAACGGAAATAGCTCTAGCGCGGTCATTCGTGCCTTTCCCCACACACACTACCACATACCACGATCACCTCACCTAACGACTCTAGCGGTATCTGCATAGTCAACATCCTGCAGGCAGAGAGGTAGAAAGACAGAGAGGGCGGCAGGCAGGCAGGTGGAGCGAGTGATATCTCATGATCGTGTATAATCCTATTTCTTGGTAAGGGTGGATGTTGCCAACTGCACAATCACAGCTTTTTAGCCATAGACCACCTCAATAGCCCTCCGGAGGAGACGTTGACCATTACCGAGAGACTATTGTTGGTAAAGTTGATGGAGGTGTGACTTTGGTTGCTCTTTGTCCCTGAATAGAATTAGCTACGCTACAACATACCAGTTTCAGATGGACCTTGCTTGATACCATGCATTGGACGGAATTCCATCATGTTCGCACTGGGTCAGGAACATCATCTCCAGAACCGGCGAGAACACAATGCCGCCGGGAGGCACCTGAGACACACGTGACCAAGCCAATCAAAGGTAATCGGAGGCCTGAAAGATGGGATGCCTAAAACCCCCCCTTGGTTAAATACAAAGTCCCCCATCCCATCTCCCAGTTGTCGACTTAACACAAAGACACTTCATTTTGACAATGGGTACAAGCCCCCCCCCACACCCCCTTCCCCCCCCCTAACTGCACCACTAATCCAAGTCTCCTTTCAGCATCCATATTCCGCATCCTCAGCTGGGCCATTCAACAGGCCGGTCAATCCGCCAAACAGTCGCTTAATTCTATTACGCTCCCGGCCCCCGCCATTCCAGACTCGATACGGCCCGTGATCTGGATCCTCGAGCAGGCCGGAAAATGCGCCAAAAAGAACGCCCAGTACTACTATGCCCACCCCCGCGAAGCCTACGAGGACCTCGTTACCTATATAAAAGAGAACCCAAAAGAGTTCACTCTAATGTGCATATTGATCATCGGCGGGATTCTGACCATTGCTCTCCCGCCGGCGCTCGGTTTTGGTGCAGCGGGGATTGGTCTAGGTAGCGCCACTCTTCCACTACCACCACAACAACGGTGGGCTGTCATGATCAAATGCTGAAGAAATGGTTACATAATAGGGACGGTTGCGGCGGGTTGGCAGTCTGCGATCGGCTCCGTGGCGGCAGGATCGCTCTTCGCCACATTGACATCTATGGGTATGACGGGCGCCTTTGCAGCCATTGGCGGCTCGATGATCGCGGTAGGGCTACAGACCCCGCTGCTGGGTTGGCTACTTCGGCAGCTGCGCTTGTTCATTGCGGATGCCTCTGCCGGCATAGCTGGGCTCGGAATCCTACCGAACTTGCCTATGCTACAGAGAGTTCTCGGCTCGATCGCTCCGGCAGATTCCATCAGTACCGTTACGAATACACCGTGGCCGGATGTTCGGTGGTTCCTCGACCCAATCCACACGAATGCTGTGGACGGAGCATCGGAATCTGAGGGCTCAGACACTGGGCTCATCAATAAGCGGGTCATCTTAACCAACTCGAGGGCAGTCTTTGACATGGTGTGGGGAGATCTGGATGTCGCGACGAGCCGGACAGTCAGGCAACATGCCTTGCTTGGGTTCGATGTGGTGATACAATTAATCAAGCCGCGGCGGGCGTATGGGGAAGAGGGGTTTTATGAGAGGTTTGAAGATCATGATACGCATTGCAATGGCTGCTGGTGCGTGGGTGATGTGGGGGATATTTGATTTGAATTGGAGGTTAATTAGATACATATATATGATTTCTGTTGGCATTTTGATTTTCTGGTGTTTGAATGGCTGTACCTAGATCGAATTTTATTCTTAAATCATAACGGTTTTTTTTTTCCTACGCTCAAACTATGGTGCGAAAAGATCCCCCCAAACTGTAGTACGTATGGGCCGACACCAACCGCACTCCTCTTACAAAGTTGGCAGTTCAGGAAGCCCACACCGAAAGGAAAGTAGGAAAAAGTCAACTGGCTGCACCTGGATATGGCTTTTGCCGAATATGGAATTCGTCCAAAATAGATAGAACTCCGGATCCCTTGCATGGAGAACATGATACGGGGCAGTATACAAGCAAGGGAAGGGAAGGGGCATATCGAGTTCTGCATATATAGCGAGATGCGACCGTATCAAAATGAATTGGAAAATTATTCGCACAATATTTATATGATGGCGCTGTTTTAATATGTGACACTCGCGATGTATCTATATCACCGACAATGAGGGTCTTATAGGCTGTGTGGGTCGTGCAGGGGAAAGTGTCTTATTGATAAGGCGGTGCGTACCTGCATCAAGTGCGGATTTGCGGGATCTCTACATCGCGGTACCGAAAAGTCCTCAGGTCATGTCACCAAATAAGTAGAGAGCGAGATCAACTGAGTGCAAGTACATTTAACCTTGTCAATGATGCACATTAATGAATTAAACATCAAGCTTAGGGTTAGGGTTACCTTTCGCTGTATCTCTCACTTTTTCTGGCATGACAATATGAGCCCCCGAGAACAGAATGAAAAGGTGCCAGAAGAGCCAAGATTGTGTTCAAGTCTCGTCTTGAACTGTCTCGTGCCCATCACTAGTAGGTTGAAGAAAACTGGCGGGCCAACTATTTATAGAAGATACTATCCCGCTGTAAGGAGGATGTCTTCTCATCAATCTCAAACAGCAACCATGGGCTGATTTAGTGATAGCTTGAGACTCTTCGATGGAAAATGATGTTATGGAAGTCACTACCCGAGGCTTTGACGGTAGAGAAGAATCTCGGATATTCCGGCCCATCTCTCATGATAAAGTACTTGGTTGGAGATTTGCGAGCTGTATATTTTGGTAACAGATTAGTGGGTTTGGGATCGGCACTAATCTGGTTATGTACCGGGAAATAGAGCTGGAATCATTTGCGCACAGTCTCTATTGGAGAGTATTTATTAAGTGTCAAATCCGACAATTGACGCTGGAAATGACAGTTCCCCTCAGTCACCTAACCACATCAGGGGGATAAAACTCCATAGATAAATAGCTCTTCACACTTACTGAAAGTGCGCTAGCAGGATATGAAGTGCACACAGTATAGCAAACATTTCTACTCCCCCACTTTAGAAAATCGATCAAAATTGACGGTTCCGGAAATGTGGCGAAGGGTAAATTGTGGGTTTTGACACCTAGGGCGCTGTTTAGCGAGCTAAGAATTCCGAAAAACTGGGTTATGTATTTTTCCCCACCGAGCAGACCAAACCTCGTTTTGATATTTCTCAGTTAGCAATGGCTAATAAGACCCCCGCTTAACGTAGTTTCTAAACCACATTTCCCTTAAACGCACCCTTGATAAATACTCTCTATGAACTAGCTCCAGCCCGTTCACCGCCTAGGACCTCTCTGCTTTGACAACCTAGATCACAGAGCGTTAGCATCTGCGACAGCCAGAGACGCTGTGGCACAGCCAAGATGACTAATAGTAGAATAGTGACTACATGCCCGGCTGCCTGCGGGCCTAAGCTAAGCGGGTTGTGGTGGTAGGTAGAGTACCTCGCTTAATTTTGGTGGTATGTAACAAGACAACGCCAAAAGCGGCTCTTTTGAACCCCCTGCTAGTCATTACTCTGGTCCAGGGGTTCACGAAAAAACAGGAAATTATTTGATAATTTAGCCCAAGAACTGTACATGTAGTATTCACAGATCTCAACTGGAATCTTTTTCACAGTGTTGGGAATTTAAGGAAATATTGTATGTATTCAATGAGACTAGTACATACAATTATGGTGATGATCAGGGTTTGGGGCTAACAATCTCATTGTTGACGACAATTGTTGTAAACGCTACATACAAGTAAGTTACTTGTATGTGATGACACCACCTCACCCCCTCCCCCTCTCTCCAATCCGTATCTACCCCATCCCACCAAAACAACACCTACACATAAAACCCCACCCGACCTCATCATCGCGGCAGCCCCCTAGCACAGACGAAGACACAGAAATGGATGGCACAGATGGCTTATGTAGTCTGTCCGCTGTTCAAGGCGAGTGGCGGCCCACCCTGTTGAGGTATCAAGCCGACCTGGTGGGGTGGTTCCTACCGGAGCACAGATGACCTACGGGGTCTGTCTGCTACTCAAGGCGTCTTCCCTCTCATTTTGTACCCGGCTCCGCCGACCTGGTGGAATCCACAACTTGTCTTAATATTTGTCACGGTGTTTTAGGGCGGAGATCAATTACACGCGAGGAGATTCTTCGACCTGTTCAGTTCCACTCAAACTACAGCGACCACTCACCCAGCCCCACCATTGTTATCCATGGTAACAGCAGTAGAGCAATAATTAATGCGAGGAACCCCGCACCACCAGTCAAGCCCCCTTTGCCTTCTCGTAAAAGGTCAAGCCCCCTTTGCCTTCTCGTAAAAGAAAGAGGTCTACCACTATCCCGCGGTAATTGCACATGCTCCCAACGCTGCTTTTCATCGATCCACCAACACCGACAGGTATATCAAGGAGTTCGCAAGTACCTGGTCCAACCTGGAAGATTCGGGGGAGTGGCGCCTCTCCACTGGCACCGCTGCGGAAGACGTGCTCTATGAGGAACCTAAAGACGCCCCGATTGAGCTCGCAGTTCATTCTTGAGTCATCGATCCTCAGACGAATCAGTCAAGACTTGCTTTAAACCTGAAGAGTGGTAGATGATATCAGATCAGTTACCATCTTTACCGAAGCCGGATGAATGGTTTCCAAATACTGCTGTGAAATGCGGCGAGGTACGTCGAGATGCAACCATTCTTTCATGTCCGTTTGCTGATTATTGGTGACATCGACAGTTCGACAATACCAGTCAACTTTATAATTACGTTTATACTACTCCCTCACACCGGACGAGATAGAAACCCTCGATGATGATGGAAAGTGCGGGCGGATATGGCTTGACAATGTAATGCGCTGCTGGTGCAATCTGTCATGTGGTTCTGGCACTCTATTGGCCCTTAACCATCAGGAGTATTGGTACACTACCACAATCTGGGGCCCTTTCAACGATAACTGCATGAACATAGTATCCGGCGGTTTTATCATTAGGTATGTTCCCCGGGCCCTCATGCCACCGAGCTAACAAGTGATCAGAGGAGAATCAAAATCACTCTGTATATTTGATAGGAAAAACTCTTCCTGCCCCCAAGAATCGCCAGCGCACCGGTGACCTATACGACGGGATTCTGACCCTCCTTAGGCACGAGGTTGATGCAGCCGAGAGCACTCAAGGAAGTCCGCACCTAAGAAAGATAGGAAATAAGAATACACTGAAGGTTGTAAAGGTGCTCCATGACAATGTTGTATAAGTTGCAGCTGTCTGGGGCAGTTCGATCAAGTAAACCGCCGGTTTTGGACCTTGTCACAGCTGGTAAGTGTCTTTATAAATTCTCGTCTCCCTAGTGGTCGTAGCGCTGACGGTAATCGATATAGGATGGTATAACCAAAACTAGAGAATAACTATCGGTAAAGGGTACATGTGTGTTTTGGTTGGCAGCACAGTACGGGAGGTCCCCAGTACATTTGATCGTATCGGTGCTCTTTTGGAGCTTTTGACACTATTCTGGGTGTTTAGGGTCATCTCTCCCTGTCTCGTCTCACCCGCCCTGCTAACCAGGGTCTCCAGAATCTTTTGAAAGATTGTAAGGAATCCGCGAACCCCGCAAAATCTAGTGATCATGCCCAGCTGCGTGACCGTTTGTTGAAGGTAGCGGCCTTCAGGGGGCAGCATTTACTGACAAGCTAAGGGATACCCACCGTTATCGCGCAGGGCACCTATCAATATGAAAGATGGTTATAAGATTAAGAGATTATTTAGAAATCAACGAGACGGGCTATGGGAAATCCGAGACCACCAAAAATTCCTTGTCCACACCCCCTCTGTTCATTACTGTTCCGGCGATAATGGGGGTTCGGGGCTCCTGTCTCAAGTCCCGAACTGGATATAAATATGTTACAATATGCAAAAAAACGAAATACCTAGAAGATACAAGGAATCACATGGGGGTCTCAGAATTCACACCACTCACCTGGCTGTTGCGCCAATTTGCTTGCAGGACTTCTCTTTCTCTTCTTTCTTTTTATGCAACCTTCTTGTCTTTCTAGTAATATAAAGCTTTAGGAATCCTTAGTCACCGGCGAGCTTGGTCTATATAAGATATTAATGTCTAGATGGACCGCTTAGTATATACCTCGTTTCATGCTAGAAGTTCCCGACTCGCTTCGCACCTACGACGCTTGCTTCGCCTTGGTTGTATACCTTGAAAATTTAGTCCTTGTCTTTGCTTAGTCCCGTGATATTCTTCGGAGTTAGTAAGCCATGGTGGAAACGGGTGTATATATAGTTCTGTATTTTCTATTCCTGTCTTCTGCAGCCAACGTCGTCTTTGTGTGAACAATATATATCTTTGGCCTTGGCCTTCTGTCCCAGTCCCTGAACCTAAACCCAAACACGATCCCGTCCCGGCTCTGGCGTATCATGAGCCGTACCTGTCCTTGTCCCTATCCTGGTGCCCGCCCCCATCTTCGTACCCGGTTTCCCCCTTTGAACCTAGCTCCGTCCTGTTATACAAGGAATGGAACGAGGCGACGGTCTTGCAATCGAATTTGTCCTTGTGTCCAGAGTTCACGTGCGGTGGTTGAAGGAGAGAGGTGACAATGAGAATTCGTGGTTATTCTTGAGGAATACCCTTGCAAGGGTGTCTTTTTTTATTCCAGTAAAGTTTCTGTTCCGAGTTATTGCTTAAAGCTGCACTGTCTCCGATGTCCGTTGTTGTTGATGCACCTGGAGTTTCCGTTACTATCGGGGATAGGGTCGTTGTTTCCTTTTATTTAGGATGTGGGCTACTTCCATCGACAACTTTCCAAAAATCATAGACCTTTAACGTCATCCAAGGCACGGTCCCTCCAAATAGTATATAGAGCCTGATCAGCGAGCTTAAATGGTAAGGCAGGGAGTTTGTAGCCTTCAGTTGACATGTTTTTAGGCGGATGATGAGATGTAAAGTACGAGTGTGTAGGATCTGTTTGAAGTAGTGTTGTTCAAGTTAAATGGCTTGGCCGGCCTCATAACCTAGAGAAGAGAGTATGAAGGCTTGTCATTGCTAACTGTCGGAGGGGAAAGCTCCCTATTTATACAAAAATATATTAGTACAGCCGTGTCCCATAATTTCCCGGATGTCGCGCTGCGACGGCGAACCCAAACCACGAATCATGACCCCGCAACCCCACGATGACCACAAATCCCAGAATCAAAGGTTATAGGAGTGAGGTTAGGAGGAGAGATATTGTAACCCTTCATGATATTTATTATCTAGCTCTATATAGTCTCTTCTTGCTTTGTTCGTTTGTTCGTTTGTTCGTTCGTTTCTTGCCATGCCCGCGCGCGCGACATCCGGGAAATTATGGGACACCGCTTTACAAAGGAAATATAATGAACTTAGATATACCCATACAATGTGACTCATCACAGGCAATGACTAATGTGAGTGATACAATAACATCATAACCCCTCATACTATTCCTCATCTGCGAGCGCGTACTATTTCAAGAAGAGCTTGGAGAGACTCTGTGTGACCGTTGATGGCTGCGAGGTGGAGAGCAGTCCAACCGTCACCATCTGCTGCAATGATGTTTGCCCCATGAGACAGAAGAGCTTGGAGAGACTCTGTGTGCCCCTTCTGGGCTGCGAGATGGAGTGCAGTCTTGCCGTCACCCTCTGCTGCATTGACATTGGCCCCATGGGATAGCAGAGCTTGGAGAGACTCTGTGTGACCAACGGTGGCTGCGAGGTGGAGGGCAGTCCAACCGTCACCATCTGTTGCATTGATGTTGACTCCATGAGACAGCAGAGCTCTGAGAGACTCTATGTGACGATTGCTAGCCGCGAGGTGGAGAGCGGTTGTACCGTCACCATCTGCTGCATTGACGTTGACCCCATGAGACAGCAGGGCTTGGAGAGGTTCTATGTGGCCGTTGCTGGCCGCGAAGTGGAGGGCAGTCCAACCGTCACCATCTGCTGCATTGATGTTGGCCCCATGAGACAGCAGAGCCTGGAGAGGCACTGTGTGACCATTGCTGGCCGCGAGGTGGAGAGCAGTCGTACCGTCACCATCTATTGTATTGACATTGACCCCATGGGACAAGAGAGCTTGGATTGATTCTACATGACCGCTCTCGGCCGCGAGGCAGAGGGCAGTAAAACCGTCACCTGATACCGCATTGATGTTGGCCTCATGAGACAGAAGAGCTTGGAGGGATTCTGTGTGACCCTTCTGGGCCGCGAAGTGGAGGGCAGCCCAACCGTCACCCGTTAGTGCATTGATATCGGCCGCATGAGACAGGAGAGCGTTGATAGATTCTGTGTGCCCGTCCTGAGCCGCGAGGTGGAGGGCAGTCAAACCGCCATCCTCCGCCGCATGGATGTTGGCCTCATGAGACAGAAGAGCTTGGAGAGACTCTGTGTGACCCTTCTGGGCCGCGAAGTGGAGGGCAGTCCAACCGTCAGCCGTTAGTGCATTGATATCAGCCCCATGAGACAACAGAGCTTCGATAGATTCTGTACGGCCGGGAGAAGCCGCGGCATGTAGAGCAGTCCAGCCGTGGACTGTTCGCGCGTTGATGTTAGCCCCACGAGACATAAGCACCTGGAGAGTTTCTATGTGGCCCCCCCCAGCCGCACAGTGGAGAGCAGTCACATTACTACTCGCCCCCTCATTCACGTCGGCCCCATGAGACAGCAGGCTCTGGAGAGAGTTTGTTTGACCCCCGTGAGCTGTGATGTGGAGGGCAGTCAGACCCAACTCACTGCATACTGCACTGACGTTGGCCCCATGGGACAGGATGACTTGGAGAGATTCTGGGTGACCGCTGCGGGCTGCGATGTGGAGAGCAGTCATTCCATTACCTGCTGCTAAGTTGACGTCGGCCCCATGAGACAAGAGGAGTTGGAGAGATTCTGTGTGACCGTTGCAGGCTGCGTTGTGAAGAGCAGTCATACCATCACTGTCTGCTACATTGACGTCGGCCCCATGAGATAGGAGGACTTGAAGACATGCTGTATGACCACACATGGCTGCGGTGTGGAGCGCAGTAATACGCCCATCTTCCGCAGCACCAGCACTGCGATTATGAGATAGAAGGGCCCCCATAAAGAGTCCGAAATTGTCGCTTCCCGCGTAGCGGAGCATTCCCTCCTCTTTGAACAATTCTGCCACTTTGCCGCGGCTGGCAAAAGACTCCACGCCTAGGGTAAGCTCTTGCTGACCGTACTGAGCCGCTAGGCCGTGAACGCTGCCGTCATAGTATCCCATTGCATGTACATTCGCACCACGGGACAACAGGAGCTGGAGGATTTCTGTGTGACCGTGTACGGCCGCGAAGTGGAGAGCATTCAGACCGGCAGCCATAGCATTGACATCGGCGCCGTGGGACAAGAGGACCTGGACAGACTCTGCGCTACCGCTCTGAACCGCCAGATGGAGGGCAGGAAGATCGTTACCCATTTGATTGGCGTCGGCCACATGAGACAGGAGGGCCTGTAGTGATTCTGGATGACCCCCCATAGCCGCAACTTGGAGAGCAGTCAAACCGTGGCTCTCTGTTGCATTGGCGTCCGCCCCATGAGAAAGAAGAACCTGGAGTGATTCTGTGTCATTACGCTCAACCGCGGCAATGATAGAGGTGACACCGTTATTCTCGGCTGCGTTGACGTTGGCTCGACAAACTGGAAGGGTCTGGGGTGATTTTGTGTAGTCGAATTTGCCCGAGGCATGGGAGGAGGTCAGATCTGTAACTGTCGCTGCATCGGTGTTGGTGCTATGAGGTAGGCGGGATCCTGCTGGCTCACCTTCCTGCCAGCCGCTCGGTTCAATCCCCAGAAGTGCCCGTATCAAGGCTGTATGTCCTCGCCTCGCGGCTAGTATCAATGGTGTACTACCGTCGTTGTCCTTGTGCTCCAGATCAACACCGGGAACTCTGAGGATCCATTGAAGAGCATCCAAAGACCCATACCAGGCGGCAAGAGAAAGAGCAGTCCACTTAGATTGGTTTTGTGCGTTTATATCCGGGTCAGCACGTTCCAGTAATAACTCCACCAACCATCCTTGATTATATTCGGCCCCCCACATCAATAAGGTCGTAGATTCCAAGATATCTACCCCTCCCGGCCTGTAACTCAACAGGCTTCTAACCACGCCCCTATGACCAGCAACCGCCGCATTCCAAAGGGGCGTTTTTCCCGACCGGTTCCTGGGGTTTAATTTGATATCTGGCGCAAGTTTCAAAAGACACTCAACAACTGGCCCATGTCCTTCTTGCGCAGCGATTGCCAAAGGTGTACTTTTCCAATTGTCTTCCAGGCTCACGTCGGGGGAAGCTTCATTGAGGAGTAGTTCCACAACGGATGCATGGCCTCCCAGTGCAGCGTGATGTAGAGCTGTAAAACCCATCTTATCCTGGACATTGACATGGCAACGCTCCGTGTCGATCAAGAGCCTGATTATCTCTGTTCTATCACTCGATGACGCCTGCATTAATGCAGTTCTTCCGCCATTATCGGCCATGTTGACATCGCAGCTTTCTAGTAGAGCGTCCACAACACCTATCTGATTCGACTTGACTGCCAACATAAGTGATGTATACCCCATGTCATCAGTGCAGTTGACATCAACACTTTCGTTCTCAAGCAAGTGCTTTACAAACTCTAGATACCCATTCTCTGCACTATGGTGTAGTGGTTGTCGACCAGCTGAGTTAACGCAGTTCGGGCTGACACTACGCAAAAGCAAAAGCGTCTTAAACGTGTCGAATAGCCGATAGTAGCATGCTACCCAGAGAGGACTAATAATCCGATCGTTCTTAGCTTGCAGGGGAGGGAGAAGAGTGCCCACATGGGATGCCCATCCCTTGAACTCTTTTGATGACCCGTTAAGGAAACTTTCCCATGCTCGAGCAGTACCGGGTGAGCGTAGTATGAGCGGCCTGACGTGGTGTCCCCAATTACGGGCGGAGTATTTAAACAAGCCGGTGGTTGACCGGTGAAAGTCTCTATCTCTGTAATCGGTGCTTAGTAGAACCTCCATGCACACGTTGGCGATCCATGCCTCTCCTTCGTATCGTCTCTCCAAAGGCATTCGTCCTAAAAAATCCCGAATAGTAGCATGGGAGAACCGAAGAATTCCAGTCTTACTATCATGCACGACTAGGCCACAGCAGATATTAGACACGTCATGGGTCTGAACCTTAGTTGCCCTCCATCCAAACATCTTGGAGCCTCCCGGGCCCTTAACCCGTAATGCTTGAAATATTGTATCAGGGGAAGAATCGTCGATCGTGTGGAATAACCAGCGAATGATATAGAGAGCAGATCGACAGTTTGTTAGGCTCTGCCTTTTTATCCTCTCCATTATATCCTCATACATGTGGTCAAGCTCCTTTGGATGGTCGCTAAGAGCATCGTCCATACCATCCTCGTTGGTTTCGCGTCTCAAAGCCTGCATCCGAAGTTGAACCGGAAGGAACCTAGTGTTCGCGTAAGCTCAGTTTCCATTCATCCGGCAAAAGGTTTTAGACATACATCCCATTTGCATCTTTGCCCAAGGAGAGAATTGTAGTTTCGCGGGCCTTCAGTCGTGTAACAACAGTCTCAAGCCCAAGCTTCTCATTATCCAGGTAAAGCTTCTGCAACTCGCTCTCGACGTATATGCAGATGTCCTCACTGCTGTCCTGTGCAGTGATGTAATATTGATTGTACGGTGCCATGTGCATTCTAATATCACCTTCGTTACGGCTGGACAGAAATATTCGGACTATGCTGACGGTGTCGACAATCTCCCTAAGCGCGCAGAAGAGATCCTTTCTTTTATTTGGGTCACATTCATCAAGTGCGTCGATGACCACCCACACACCATTGAGCTGTTTAGCAAGTTGAATGATGAGGTACTTGCACTCATCCAGTGTCAGGGCACCGGCATCTTCTTTTTCCCGTCTCTCATAAATCTCTAGCACGTATTCCGGGAGGCCCTCTAATGAATATGCCACGCAAAGCTGCCGCACAATTGCTCGTAAGACAAAAACGGGGTCGGCACGATCTGGTGCCGTGGTACTGCAGTAGAAGTAGGCTATGGCGTGTTCACTGGAATGAGACTCTTTCAACAGGTCAATAACTCTCGAGCTATCAGTCATGTCAGCACTGATGATATTGAGAAAGACACTCCACGATACTCACGAGAGAATTGTTTTTCCGGTACCAGCTGCCACATATTCAGTCAGACTATGTGGTTACTCATGAGGGGCATCCGGCGTCTTACCATCGCCACTCAACCAAAACATAGAGGACGATCTACTGTTGAACCAGTCATCGAATTGTGGATTGCTCAGTAGCCAGTTACACGTCTTCGGAACCCGCCGCATACGGTGCTCATCATGTATGTTCCCGTATTGGATGTTCGATACCCAGTCTAATGCTCTTTCCAATTCAATATCTATCCTTATTCAGCTCATGAATCCTCTACACGCGGCATATGGGGTACCTACCGTCAACGTACTTACACAGGCGTTTGATGTCTTTGTTCCACTCATCCAAGGGGCTTTCGATGATTTTAAACTGCTTCCTCACTTCGTTCAGGTGCCTATGGAGGTTAGATGTTGAGGAACGCTCATCTGAAATTATCTAACTGGTTAGAAAACTTAAACGACGATGGTTGAGCGGAGTTCACAACTTAATTGAGTGATAGAAGTAGCTTAGAATATTCATTAGTCGTGAATAGTATTGGAAAACCATCCGAGAATAGACAAACCTTCTTTCTCCGCAAGATCTGCGCGATCCCTTGTACGCTTCTCACACTCCCGCAAATCTTCCAACAATCGGGCGAGCTTCGTCGAAAGGCTTTCCGTAATACGTACTATGTACACCAACGAGTTTGAGTACACCAACGAGTTTGAGTCCACTCTGAGTGGGTTAAGCGCCTACGAATTTAGAATGGAGTACGTACTTGCAGTATTCTTGTAGAGATGTTGCTTCACACATATCAGATACCTCAACATTGATGTGTACTGATTAACCAGACACTCGGTCAGGTCTACTGATCCCTGTGGTGATTGAACGTACAATCCCTCATAGATTTCGCCACAGCACATTACCCAGCCGAGATAGGCTAAACTACTTGAAATCATTGCCATATTTTGATAGTGGGCGACCCCGACCTGAAACATTCCGTAAGCTCCTAATCTGTTGGATCAATGATACCCTCACCTGCAAAAGCAACCTCACTCCAGACCAGACCAATGCTGCTACAGCTGGATCATGCGAGATGGCTATATCACCAATGGCCGCGTATCTATTAAGTTGCGTGAGAAACACCTCGGCATAGTATACCCTTTCCTTGTTGCCCTTCTCATAGTGTAACTCCCCAGAATCGACCTTCTGATGAATAACCTGTACTTCCTTGATGAGCGCATCTGCCAACACAACCCTCGTTTGCTGGGTTTCCTCGAAACCCTCGATCCTTTCTTGCCGTATTCTTTCAACTGCCTGGCGCCATAAGGGTGAAACTCTGTCGAATTGTCTTAGTCAATTTGTACTCATCGACTGCATTGGGTCATGATGCCCTACGTAGTTCCCGGAGAGGTATGGTCCGCGTCCGAGACCGCCAGGGGTAAGCTATCCTCCTCCTCCTTCACTCGGGATGTTTTAACTGTTGTATCTGGGTCTGATTGCGGTGTCGGAGGTGGTTCTGGTTGTGTTCCATCCCTCATGTTTGTCATTACAGGCTGTGCTGGGACATAAGGGGAACTCTCGGATCTTCCGGTGCTGGTACTAGATTAGGATAGCACGTCAGTGCTCGCACTATCTTGAAGCATAGTAGGCCACAGACATAAGGTGATGATTAGAGCCACTGTTTAGATCGCTCTCCCGATGCTCTGAGGCGCTTGGTCGGTGAATAACGGCACCGAACCGGCGGGGTTCGGCGATGGTCGGAGTAGTTTGATGGTGATTATGAACGTCTTCAACCTGTACAGCGAGAGCGGGGGCTGGCGCCTTCTCCCCCTTCTGCCTCTTCCACCTCCTCTTGACGGTGTTTTTCAACTTCGAGATATTGTTACCCATAGTTGCTTGAGTTCTTTGTCGTTGATAGGATTGATCTGTATCGAATTTGACGGTGCTGGATATCTTGTACTGCACGCGAGCAAACCTTTTCCACTTTACCCCCTCCCGTCTTCCTATGGGAGATTGACACGTGGTGGCTGATGCCCCCTTGAAAAGCCACACAGCTGAGTTGCGCCGCTTTCCTGTGGCGCGATGTGGCTCCCACCTGAAATCATTTAGTAGTTCGTGCAGGCTAGAGACTTAGTTACTATACCGCCAGTCCACATATTATTATCAGCTTGATATAGGGTTTAGTTAAATATGATATACGGTCGATCTGGCACCCCATATGATATTATTTTATCATGCCGCGTTGAAGCTAACTTTTGGCTCAGTCTGATATTTTTATCATATGATATCATGCGAGAAGTCCTATATAGTACTGATTTTACTGACTGAAAAACCCAAATGCGTAGGTAGGCTAGTATTCGCGCTCATTCTGCATAGGTAAATTTCACAGATTAAACTTTTATTTATTTCCTTATTGAATATATGTATGTAAATTTATTTACAATTCTTTACTGCAGCCGTTCACCTGCCTACCTACCTATGCCTACCAAACCTACTTGATTCACTTCTTGATTCACTGTCTGTACGGTACGGTGCGGCGTGTACGGTAGGTATGGTACGTACGGTGCGGTGCTTGATTCTACGCTTTCAATTCTGTGCTCTGTACGTATGGTGCGGTGCAGTAGGTTCAGTGTGGCGCGGTGCGGTGCGGTATAATACGATATTTAGTTCCATGGTCATTTAGATTAGCTGGATTCACTGCTTAATTAATTCATCGATTGGCCCATATCCTCATGATGACAATTGTGGTTAATTGGGAAAGGGGGTGTAGTGTAGATGAGGTTGTAGAGATAGAGCCGTAAAGATGATGAAGGTGCCCTATGGTACAACGATTTGTATGGTGACACGGTAATCTATCCTGGGCACGAGGATAAGAAATGATAATTCTGCATGTTTTGGGCTCAAAAAGTGAAGTTATCTTTCGCACTGGATATAGACCGATAGTATCCTCCTATCAGGATATATATCACCCTGTCAGGATATATATCACCGTGTCAGGATATGTGTTTCTGGTAAAATATATATCCTGATAAGACGATATATATCACAGGACGATATATATCGCGGGAGGATATCTGAGATTCTGGCGAATCATGCACACGTCTGCGCGCCCGGCCGTCTGCGCATGTCGCCGTGCCCAATCACCACCGCGCGCTCTGCCGTCGTCATGAACTTTTTCAACACGTCGTCACTCATCATTATATCATCGCCATTCGCGTCAATAAGCGCCTTCGGATCATCTCTTCCATCATTGGGAACTGCAGAGTTGGGAAACGCAATAAATACAAGAATTATTTGCGTGAATCGAGCAAAATAGATAGGGGTTTATCTACTTCTTGTTACAATGATCTTGATAGTTGGCGTTCGTGATGGTGAAGATGAGAAGTTGATGGTGGTAGTGATGGCGATGATGATGATGATGGTGATGATGATGGTGATGATGACGATGTTAGTGGTTTAGCTTGCTGCCCTGCCGTCCCCATGCCTGCCGTCATGCTCTGCGTCATGGCACTCAGTGCCGTCCACATGCCTCGCCGTCATGGCTCCTGCCGTCATGCGCCTCAGGCTGCCGTCCCGCCACCCTGCCGTACTCCTCGATAAGTTAACGGGCTATGAATGTATCTTGCTCGGGAGTGGAAGATATCTGCTCAGCTTCGTGAAGTCATGATTCACATGGAGGTATAAAGCGTCGCTTGGTTTTAGGATACGTTAGTATGGAGATTTTAAATCCTCGTTAGGCGATAAGTTATCTTTTATTTCGTGTCTGCGGTGTAGAGATGAATGTGTAGAGGTGATAGTGTAGGGATCTCTATCACGCCTCAGCGTGAGATATTTTGATCATGATTTCTGTGAATCGTTCAACCGAAAGGATTCTGTCGGCGCAGTTGGGATGTGAATAGATCAAAATATCAATTATCGGCGATTAGGGAAGATTTAGGGTCACTCTGCGTCTAAAGCTCAAATCGGGCATGGCTCTCAAAATCAGTCTGATATTTTTATATGGATTGGCGGTAATGTACCCTAAGTAAGTATGGTAGTAAAGGAATATGTGTGTAGTGTATAGATAACATGCATGTAGTCAATCGTGGAACTTGGTAGCGTAGTACATGGTGCGTGATTTGTATGGTGGGCGATGTCTATCACGGGCGCGAGGATAAGAAATGATAATTCTGCGTCTTTTGAACCAAAAAGTGAAGTTATCACGATAGGATGATATATCGTCATGCCAACCTTTCTGCCGTCTTTCTGTAGAACTATCGTGAGCACCGAACGTGGCGATCGTTCATCGCTTATATCGTCATCGCGTCGATAATCATTATCTCTATCGTTGGAACTGTGAGAGTTGGGTACAATAAGCTGAGAATTATTTTCACATGAATCTGAGTAAAAAAGGTTGAGGTTTATCTTCTACTATTCTAATGATCTTGATAGTTGGTATTCATGATGGTGAAGGTGAGAAGCTGATGGTGATGGCGATGGGAATAATGATGATGTTAGTGGTTCGAACAGCTGCCTGCCGTCGTCGCGCCGTTCCTCTGCGCCGTTAGATTGCCATGGCGCTGCCTGCCGTCCCATGCGCTGCCTTGCCGTTACGCCAGCCTGCGTGATAAACATCTGTTTCTATATGATGAAACTGCAATGCAGCGATGATATCTTATCGGGGAGTGAAGATATGCCTATCCCGAAAACTTGTGAAAGTGTACGAGTTACGCAACTGGAGGTATAAAGCATCCTTGGCTTTAGGATACATTAGTATGAGAAAAGGACCCGAGATTTTCATCCTCTATAGACAATAAGTTGACTTTTCGACTCGTGTACCACAGGGTACACTCAGGCTAAAGGCAGTTTTTATCTTACGCCGAGGTCTTTCGAGTGGGGTGAGAAACAATTCTCAATCAGAAATCCGGAGAGCAGAAGCGGGAAGTTCAGCACAGGAGGGGAGGCGGCCCTTAAGCTTGTATGTATCCGATAGATAGCCACTCCAAATCACAACTCGAGGCGCTTAAACCCTTTGTGGCAGCGTGATGAATCTAACGCTGAAGATGTCCAAATGGTACTTTCTGTCATGCGTGACAGTATGTTACAATATTTTGGTTCCTTGCGCTGTTTATATCACGATTAACAGAAAGGGTGTCCGTACCAATTCGGCCTTCAGAGTGGGGGTGGTACGGAGGCTACTCTACACCCCGCATGCCGTATCTTAAAGCCGAAATGCTTGGCATGCTCCACACTATCTCGAGCGGATCATCCGAGCAGGGATCGTATCGGGTGTAAGCGCCTGCCAAGGCACTTCCCCGCACCCCCTCCGATTTCTGCTAAATGCTGCCCCGCCACCCACCACCAATGCCCCCCCCCCTCATACTATGCAACCGCTAGCACCTCCCCTACCCCCCACAGTCAACTCCTAGGACATCCTCGACTATCTCCGCCGCTTTCGCGACGCGGGCCTATTGACAAGCTCACCCACTCTTAGACGAAGGCTCTTACTGCGCCCACAAAGTCGGACGGTGACGAGATCGACGAGGGGGGGGGGGGAGGCTGCAAAGCTGTAGAGTGGCTACGACAATCTGCTGACCCCCACAGGGTACCCAAAGTGCCCGTTCCCGCCGCTCTGCCTCCTTCCACTCCACTCTCCCCGACCCAACACCATCACCACCCACCTGCAGCACCGACAAACGCTGCTACACTCCCCCATCCACGCGCAAAAAGCCAACGAAACCCAAAAGAGACCGCTGCCCGCACGCACCTAGCCTTCCCCACCGCAACTTTCCAGGTCTCGCTCCACAATGCGCAGCAATGGCGGGAAGAACTTTGAGGACATCCTCTACGCGCATTCTATGGGCGGTGGACCTGCAGCACCCGGACGTCCGGGTATCAATCAATCAATCAACATGGTCACGTATGGCGGCCTTCATGCACCATGTATGATTGGGTTTCGGGGGTGCATTTGAGCCGGTACCTCCGCAACCCCCCCCCCCCCTCGAACCCGAACCCCTTTATACATTTCCTCGACTGCTAACCTACCCGTAGGGGCGAATCCATCTCGACCTCCTCCTTAACGCCCACGTATCAAGGCCACCGGCATCCTCCGCTACCACTAAACAGAGACCTGCGTTACCGAGCACGGGCACATCCGGACGCAAACAGCACGCTATCCGGAGAAGAAAAATCATGTAGAAGAGTCTCCTACCAGTGGTTCGCTGATCGAAGCGAAGCCTAACCCATTGCGAGGTTAGTTTGAATGCGTGAATACATCACTAAAGTTGATAGCTGCTGCTGGATAATAAGGATGTAATTCTTGTCTGGATCGGTGTTAACCGTCCAAGAGTAAGATTGGATGTTTTACATTGAACGCGTGAGGAAAAGTGGCGCGTGTGTAACTGGCAAGTAAGTTTCTACCTAGCTCTGAGCACAACAACCATTTTACTAAAAACATACAGTTTTCTCTCAGATAATTTCCTAAGCAGCAATAAGTCATTATGTGTCATGACGCACTCCTATATCTTTTTACACAGAGTTAGAGGAGTCTTTTCTTTTTCAATTGGGCAGAGCGGAACCAGTCTACCGGCTGCCCAAGGGGTTATGTAATTATCTGATGCTTAATAATATATAGGTTTGGGGTTATGAGAGATTATTGGGAGAAAGAAAGCAAATGGGGGAGGAGAAAATGCAGAAATTGTTTTTGTTTAACCATCTTATTCCCCTTGTCCGATAGCGCCAGTGGTGGTGGCCGGAGGGTGCGTGGGCACAAAACAATAATAGTGCGATATCGCCACAAACGCCTCAAAGATTATCGCCTTTGCGCACACCGCACCCAAAGAGGGGTTAAAAAGAACACAATGTAGGAGGGCCAAAAGAATAGATCGTTTCTGCTAGCAACCAAGGTACGACCATCGCGACCAGCTCCATAAATCCCTTGAACACATTGCCCCCTTCACATGCCACCCCTCATGTTTGTTTTCGTGGTGTAACATCCGGTGACTGGCTTATGTCCCTACATGAATCGATTATGGAAATCAACCCGCGCCAGTTAAGAGGTACCGTGATATGCAAGTACCGAGATGTTATTTCTAATAGATCAAGAGAGGAAAATGCATTAATTAAATTTGAACACATTCCCTGCTGTCACTAGTAGCCCATGATCCAGGGTTAGGTATCACTTGGCGGTGATAGCAGAAAATATACATCACACTTATTGTCACTAATTAGCAATGAGAGAAACTCTATACTCAGTGAGAGAGAGGGAGGACGAATCCTCTCTCTTCTCTCCTCTCGATATCACGTGCAATTTCTCCTACCCCATCTATCACGTGCCGCGCTGTTATCGATCGCCATCACGTAATCCCCGTCGCGTTTACAACACCGAACGCTTCATGCTCTGCGCGGCGTCCTCTCCGCCGCCGGGCTCTCGGTGGAGCTAGGCCATCGCTCCGACGTGCGGCCGCGGTGAGGAATGACGCGTCGTTTCTGTATGCGCGGGTCGCGGGTTATGACGCGATCGAGGTTGAGTCGGCGCTTGAGCAACGGTAATGGTGTGGCTAACAGGGGTCATGGGGTAGGGTGGTGGATATTGTGCAGGGTGCTGTTCTTTCTGGGCTGGTGAGGTAGCACCGGAGAGAGAGCAGGACCAGGAGGAGGAGGAGGAGGAGGAGGAGGAGGAGGAGGAGGATGAATCCGGCGAGGGGCTAGAGTCAGAACGTCCCCGCGCCAGCACTCACCGAGTTGAACGACGCCTGCACCACATCCCCATTCTTTACACCTACCCACGCGCTCTTCCGCCATCCCAGCGGCAAACTGCATGATGGACACAGATACGTGCGTCTATCTGTTCCTCTGGCTCCCGTTCTCATCCCTCCGACCCCAATGCCGCATCGCCGCTCGTGTAACTAACCGCCCACTGCGGTGGGACGGCCATCGCAGGTTACCGCTGCCACTGGAGCCCTATCGGAGGGCTCTGCTTATTACCGTGGGGTAGGGGATTTGGTGTTGGGTGCAGGAGGGTGTGGGGGGAGTGGGTTGCGGGGGATGCTGGGTGGGTGCTGACAGTGGGGACGGGAGGAGGGGACTGGAAGAGGGTTAGGGTTAGAAGGGTTAGGGTTCCGAAGATTTTTTCAATTCTTTTTGCTTCAGTTCGTTAAAAGTTTTGAGGAGTGGATTGGGGCGCAAAAACAATGACGCGGGGTGGGGGAATGGCCGTGGCGGTGGGGGTGATGTTGGTGATTGATGTAGGGGTGGTGGTGGGAAGTCAGTCGTACGCGTGCTGGGTACGTTTTTGGATTACATAGTATAGAATCACCTATCTCAGCTCGTATCATGTGTACTGGAGAACATTGCTTGAATTTGATCACCGGTTTGACTCAATATACACACACTCTCGATGTATACCGCAATTGAGAATCAAGAGACCAGGGCAGTGTCCATTTGTTCTGGCGGACCCATCCCATAATAGCCACCAGTTCAACAGAGGCACCAGGGGGGAAACTTGTATACTTTGTATTTATGAGTGGGAATCTTTGGGACTATAGCGCGGTATAGTGAGAGACCTCCGATGATACTTCAACTCCATTTCTTTCTTGGCGGGGAAAGTTTATGCTGCCTCCGGAGAGTGGGAGGTGGGCTTTCGCCGTAGCCTACGGGCTGCGCCATGTGTATATATGTGATGTGTAAACAAATAAATAAAATGATAACCTGCCAGCACACCCCCGAGCTGCCTCTCGCTCCTGATATGTTTTGGAGGTCGGTCATTGCTCTCCCGCCTTCTTTATATCGTCATGCGTATCTGTGTCGCCGTCTGTGATACGCTCAGGAGCAAGAAATGGGCGACTACATGGCCGACACTGTCGGATCACGGAAATGGGAATGATCATAGGACTGCGGGAGTGATAATCAAAGATGGACCTCCGGCGGTTCATAGCGGTGGTGCATGACATACTCGGGTTTCTTAACGGGCATTGGAAGATGGGCATAGACGGGTAAGTGGGGAGGGCGGGGATGATTGGGGTTAGATTCTATATTTTACAAATCACAAGAAGGGCAAAAGATAAGACTCAGGGTAGAAATGTATGAATAGCCAATGAAGCAACTAGACGCGGAAAGCGATACCCAGATTACCCAGCACATGAACGAAGAGGGATCGTGATAGTGATGCCTGAAACACACATGTACACGGACAAGACCTCCCAGGCGCTAAATAACGATCCCAAAGTACCCCCCCCCCAACCCTCTATCCTAAGAATATGAAACAACAAGCGGTTCCTATATATGGGGCCAGATGTTTTCCCATAGCACGGTTTGGTATGCATCAGCCGGGAGGAGTGCCAGCGATGGCAGCAGATCCGTCCGCAGCGCGTGCCCGTACCCCTACCCGGAGGCCGCGCACCCCCCCGCGCTGCCCGGGGGGGGGTTGGGGCGTTTGCGTTCGGGGTTCCTTACGGCAAAGTGCGACCATATGCACGTGACTTCGCACATTGACATCCCCAATGAAAGGGTGTCCATACTCTGTTTTCACTCTTCTACGATCTACCCCGCGCACAAATATCATCTGATCTCTATGTTTGGCGAGAGAACGCGCTCATTACGCCGTAGATAAGTTTCGATGCGGCAATTACCAACTCCTTGCCTAGGGCGGACCCTTGAGCCTGCGCACCTTTTCCTATCACACACATCTAAAACAGACCGGAGAACCTCCGTTGCCTCCACCCCAGTCTTAGGCGAGTTGCTACTTCCCACGTCCCTCCACCGAAAACACTGCTAATTACATTATCCCGGCAGGGTGCACACATGGAGCTCATGGTTGGCGACACAATGAGTATGTACACGACACATCACCGGCACCATGGTCCCGTCCGTCCTAAACCTCCGCTAGCACCCACCCGAGTCCCCGTGCCGGAGGGAGGGAGGGTGTGCATTGCGGCATCGCGGATGCCCACTCCGGTGGTGTGCATGCGCTTGGAAAGGATGCTGCTGCTTAGCCTCCCTACGGGTACCTAGATCGCTGCTCACCGTTGGTCCGGAACCTACATATCTTCCCGACAAACGCCGGAAATGTCCCGACAGTTCTCCGTTTTCTATGTGGGTCTCTGAAACGTGATATCAGTCTCCGAAGTACGGAATCGGGCTCTGGAATGTGGTATCGGGCTGTAAATTGTGGTATCCAAGTTAGGAATATGGTACATATCGGGGTAGTTGCCCATGCCTGCAGCGCCAAGGCGGTACCTGCATATTACATACCCCTTACCCTTAACACCGGAGAACTATTAGCTAAGGGCACGTGACCTCGACCAAGCGCTGACCGCCATGCCTCGCTTAATCACCCGCCGCTGACTAACCAATTGATTCCCTAATCGATGCCTCACAAGACAAAAATAAGCCTGCGCTTGCAAGTCGAGAAACAAATTCTTTCATGCGCAGTGCGCACTACACCGCGGTAAAAAAGCATTGTTTATATTACGACTAGCCGGTCGGGGCTTACCACCCGAAGAACTCGGAGGCATATTATGGGGACCGGGAACATGGTCGAGTATACGTATGTAGAGGGAGTAAGATCATATAGCATCTATTGTTTGGGGTCCCACCTTATCATGTACCATCATATTCACCAAGTGGGACTATGATGCTTGAGTTGAAGAAGAAAAGGGATATTTGGCTACGAGTAGAAAATAAAGGAAAACAGGAAAAAGGAGAGATTCGAAATGACCATGAACTAAACTCTTGACAATAAAAAGAAAAGGCCCCTATGATCATCCAACACTAACCGCACTTCCACCTCCTACATTTACTGGAAGAGTGGTGTAGTGTGGTGCTTCCATTGGTGTCCCTCGTCTCTCAGTCGGCACCCCTATCTACTAGGAACATGATATTCTCATCACTCTTCTCGCGGCTCATGTGCTTTGCTGCGTGATCTAATGGTACTTTTCCGTCCCGGGAGTTTATATCTATACCGGCATCCAACAGCAGAGCCATAACCATTCTACTATGTTTCGACGTAGCGAGATGCGACAATCCCACTTTATTACTGTCAACAGCCTTCACGTCGGCACCCGCCTTGATCAATGGTAGGAGAGAACGGCCTGAGATAATATATATACTGATATTTAGCTGAACGAATCAAAGAAAACAAAATAGAAAATAGAGACATAGGAAACGAGCCCCAGAGAGGTTTGTATGAAGAGGGGACAGCTGATAGGTGGGGTAAGGGACAGAGGGTGCTGGAACATGTGTTCGGGGTGGATCGTGGCATTGGAGAGTTATTGAAATAGCGCAGCTGAGGCAGGGTGTAGGTATCGAAAACAGTTGTCAGATTGCATCAGAGGTTATTTCGAAATCAGATGGTGGAGAAGTCTGTGTTTGCGCTCTCTCGAAAACGGCGATGGGCAGTCCTACGCCCTAGAATCCCACAACGTCATAGAGCCATTTTCACTGGTGGTTTGAGTTGAGTCTTTAGTTGAGGGCCTGAGGTTATCCTGCTCAGTGAGACTCACGCTGGTATCCTCTCCTTACCAGTCGCTGAGCAGAAGTAAGATTTCTGTATGCCCATTGTTGGCAGCCAAGGACCTTGCTGTCACGCCCCCATCTGTTTCAGAGGCAATCGCTCCTCTCTCCACTAGGTAGCGTGCTGTGTCCAAATGATTGTGCCGCGCAGCATACATTAGGGCAGTCCATTGATCCTCTGATGCCTCCCGTGCTGATATGTCTGCCCCTCGTTCGACCAGGAGCTGAAGAACCTCAGTCGCACCAAACTCTACAGCGATATGGTGAGCCATGCGCCCTACTCCTTCCACCGCTGAGATATCCGCACCTTTGTCGTCAAGCCGCATCGTCCAAGCGACGTTAGCCATCTGTTGATTACATTGATATATCCTGCGTGCATATCTGCCCTCGGGAGCTCAAGAACCTCAGTCGCACCATATTGTGCAGCGATATGGTGAGCCATGCGCCCTTTTCCTTCCACCGCTGAGATATCCGCACCTTTGTCCAATAGGTAGCGTGCCGCGCTCAAATGACCTTTCCACGCAGCAAACATTAGGGCAGTCCATTGACCCTCTGATGCCCCCCGTGCTGATATATCTGCCCCTCGCTCGACCAGGAGCTCAAGAACCTCAGTCGCGCCATCTTGTGCAGCGATATGGTGGTAATGCGCCTCTTTCCTTCCACCGAGATATCCGCACTTTGTCCAATAGGTAGGCGTTGCCTACTCAAATGACCTTTCCACGCAGCAAACATTAGGCGCAGTCCATTGACCTCTGATGCGTCTTGATATATCTGCCCTCGGCAGTGAGGCTCAAGAACCTCAGCCGATCTTGTGCGCGATATGGTGGTACGCGCTCTGCTCCATCCACCGCTGAGATATCCGCACTCTGTCCAATAGGTAGCGTGTCCCAAATGATTGTCCCACGCAGCATACATTAGCGGTCATGGATCCTCCGATGCGTCGATATATCTGCCCTCGCTCCACCGGGTGAAATGTGAAGAACCTCGCAAAATTGTGCAGCGATATGGTGTGCGCCTTTTCCTTCCGCCTGAGATATCCGCACCTCTGTCCAATATGTAGCGTCGTGTCCAAATGATTGTCGCGGCATACATTCGCGATCATCGATCCTCCGATCACGTCTTGATATATATCTGCCTCGCTCGACCAGGAGCTGAAGAACCTCAGTCGCACCAAATTGTGCAGCGATATGGTGAGCCATGCGCCCTTCTCCTTCCACCGCTGAGATATCCGCACCTTTGTCCAATAGGTAGCGTGCCGCGCTCAAATGACCTTTCCACGCAGCAAACATTAGGGCAGTCCATTGACCCTCTGATGCGTCTGATATATCTGCCCTCGCCGACCAGGCTCAAGAACCTCAGTCGCGCCATCTTGTGCAGCGATATGGTGAGCCATGCGCCCTGCTCCATCCACCGCTGAGATATCCGCACCTCTGTCCAATAGGTAGCGTACTGTGTCCAAATGATTGTCCCACGCAGCATACATTAGGGCAGTCCATGGATCCTCTGATGCGTCCCGTGCTGATATATCTGCCCCTCGCTCCACCAGGAGCTGAAGAACCTCGGTCGCACCAAATTGTGCAGCGATATGGTGAGCCATGCGCCCTTTTCCTTCCACCGCTGAGATATCCGCACCTCTGTCCAATATGTAGCGTACTGTGTCCAAATGATTGTCCCGCGCAGCATACATTAGGGCAGTCCATTGATCCTCTGACGCGTCTTGATATATCTGCCCTCGCCGACTGCAGAGTGAAGAACCTCAATCGCACCAAATTGTGCAGCGATATGGTGAGCCATGCGCCCTTCTCCTTCCACCGCTGAGATATCCGCACCTTTGTCCAATAGGTAGCGTGCCGCGCTCAAATGACCTTTCCACGCAGCAAACATTAGGCGATCCATTGACCCTCTGATGCCCCCCGTCTGATATATCTGCCCTCGCATTTCGTGGAGCTCAAGAACCTCAGTCGCGCCATCTTGTGCTGACATGGTAATGCGCCTGCTCCATCCACCGCTGAGATATCCGCACTCTGTCCAATAGGTAGCGTCGTGTCCCAAATGATTGTCCCACGCAGCATACATTAGGCGTCGTGGATCCTCCCGATCGTCCGTCTTGATATATCTGCCTCGCTCTCCACTGGGAGAAGAACCTCGGTCGCACAAATTGTGCATGATATGGTGAGCCATGCGCTTTTCCTTCCACCGCTGAGATATCCGCACTCTGTCCAATATGTAGCGTCGTGTCCAAATGATTGTCCCGCGCAGCATACATTAGGGCAGTCCATTGATCCTCTGATGCCCCCCGTGCTGATATATCTGCCCCTCGCTCGACCAGGAGCTGAAGAACCTCAGTCGCACCAAATTGTGCAGCGATATGGTGAGCCATGCGCCCTTCTCCTTCCACCGCTGAGATATCCGCACCTTTGTCCAATAGGTAGCGTGCCGCGCTCAAATGACCTTCCCACGCAGCATTCATTAGGGCAGTCCATTGATATTTTGATGCCTGCCGTGCTGATATATCTGCCCCTCGCTCCACCAGGAGCTGAAGGGCCTCAGTCGCGCCATCTTGTGCAGCGATATGGTGAGCCATGCGCCCTGCTCCATCCACCGCTGAGATATCCGCACCTCTGTCCAATAGGTAGCGTACTGTGTCCAAATGATTGTCCCGCGCAGCATACATTAGGGCAGTCCATTGATCCTCTGATGCCTCCCGTGCTGATATATCTGCCCCTCGCTCGACCAGGAGCTGAAGAACCTCAGTCGCACCATATTGTGCAGCGATATGGTGAGCCATGAGCCCGTCTTTATTTGTTGCCAAGGTGTCAGCGCCTATGTCCACTAGGTACTGGATTGTTTGAATGTTTCCCCCGCTAGCAGCCCCGTGCAGAGCAGAGACCTCATGCTTGCCCCCCACGCCTAGATGTGCGCCGTGCTTCAGTAGCAGTTCGATGATTGGGAGATGACCCTTCTGCGCAGCTAGGTAGATTGGTGTATATCCTGAAGGATCCTCCATTGGTGTTGCTCCGTTCCCCAGTGCCATCATGAGTGCCTTACAATCACCACTCACAGCCGCCGCCACTAGTAGATATTGAATCGATTCTGGAGCACAACTAGCTCTTGAGTATATAACTCGGTATGGTAGAGGCACTAATGGTAGTTTGGATCTTACCTCTTTGCTTAACAAGGGAAGAACCTTGGGGTTGCTTATTTGAATCCGGAGTATCTAAGGGAGCCAACATGTCCCTGGCTTCGAGAGCTAGATCCTTCGCAGAAAGCCGGGGCTGCTTATTCGCACCTGGTGTGTCTAGGAGATCGGGGGCCAACTTGCGTTTAGCGCTTGCAGGAACTGGATCATTTGTAGCCCCCACAATCTGTGCAAGTTCAGGTCCAGAGGCCGATTTACTTGGGTCGAGCAGTATATGCGTCCGAATGGTATCATGGGGCTCCTTTATCAAAAGCCAGGGGTTTAACCTAGCCTCTGATGCTGAAGGTCGATCTTCTGGTTGCCGCCGCAGCATACTAGCAATAAAAATAATCGCTGGGCGTGGAATTGTCTGTGCGACTGCGGTATTCGGTGTAAATAGGTCCTGGCCTCTCATAAAGACCACCAGGTCTCTAGTCACAGGGAATGGTAGTGCTTTAGTTATCATGAAATGCACTAAACATCCCAAGGACCAGATGTCAACTGCTGTGGTATATACACTGGTTTCCCCACACAACCCCAAGATCTCCGGTGCCATGAAGCAAGCCGTCCCCAGTTCGGTTCGGCATTCGGTGTTGTCGAAGTGTTTAGAGACGCCAAAGTCGGCGATCTTTATCAAAATTGGTTCCCGCTGGGCGATTAAGATATTGCTAGGCTTCACATCTCTGTGGCAGATTTTCGTCTTATGCATTATGTCTAGGCCCATGAGGATCTGTTTCGTAACCCGCTTTGCATCATCCTCAGATAAGTTTCGGTCACTGAGAAGTGTGGTTAGATCGCATGGAAGGTATTCCATGGCCAAATAAATGTGCTTTCCATCCTCAAACCAGCCTATTAGCTGGACGAAATGCTCTGGGTACTAATTTGGAAAGACACAGTTAGTATACTAGCGGGAAAAAGCGATCTGTCTCTTTTGGTACGTAGGTATGATAAGGAATATTGATAGCTATCCAAGTAAAGGACAGACTTGTCTTTTCGGCGAATGTAGCTCAGCGTATTCCTGCAGAGAAAGGGGTATTACCGAACGAAGTTGTGCTAAAACCGCTATCTCATGCCATCTGAAAGATGAACACTTGACCCGTTTGACCGCTCTGACACCCCCCTCCGCTATGCAGATCTCTTTATAAACTGTACCATACGCGCCCTGTCCAAGAGTCCCGGCCCGAGTCCAGGTTTCATATCTTACTGGCCCCCCCGAACTGTCGGTGATAGTATGTTTGTAACCTTCCGGTTCGAATTTCGTGACTAGTTTGAACTTCTCAAACTGTGAGGGAGTGGGCTTCATTTCTTCGTTAGGTAAAGTGTAGTAGTTGATGAGGACAACACCCCCGCAAAGCCTTGGAAGTAAGTAGGCTCTGAATGATGCGTTGGCACATTGTTAGGTAAGCCTGGCGGTGTTTTCCATTGGATATGTGACTATCGCCAATAGATCTTGCGGCTGTGCAACCCCTAACCCAAGCAGAGCATCCTCGGTTCGCCTCAGTCCTAGCTACGGACCACCCGCCTACATCACCCCGCCTATAAGCCATCCCCCGCTACTGCCGCAGACAGCACCAGGTACCCTCTCGCAGTCACCCTCTCACAGTCACCTCCACGATCAAAATCCAGAACCCCTGCGTACGACACCTACGTACGACACTATCCTTTATACACAACCATAGCGACCCTCGTGAGAGAATACGGTCCGGGAATCCGGATGGCAGAAGATGAGAGAAGACTGTCTCCATGGTGGCCCTAGCTACGACGAATTACGGAGAAAAATGCTGTGGTTAGACAAGTATACGCGAAGGGGTAGGGGAATCAATCAAGACTATTACACACCTTCATTACATGGGAACCGACAAAAACGGTTTCAATAGCGGTACTATGGCTACTGATGATGGTGATTTTTTCGGCTGCTGCGGTGGGGGGTACGGTAGTGTATCGGGGGAAGAAGGGTTTCAGGTTTGTGCCTTGCATGCAAGTGAAGAAAAAAAAAAAAAAAAGGTGAGTTAGCCGATCGGTCGTGAGCAGGCAAAAACAACAAAACAAAAACAAGAGAGCTATCTATTTTGCCCTAATTACTGTAATTGCTGTGCACTCGACAAAAGGTTTTTACGACATCGATACTGCATGAGGCTCTTGCATACGCTGTGGGTGTGTAGGCCATGCAGGGATGGATATCTTATCGATAAGAATATGCGTAAGTACCTGCATGAAGTGCGGGGTTTGCATAATCCCTAACCCTTACTACCCCTCGTTATGCTGTCGCATGAGTATTATTAATTTTGCGCCTTAGCAGGGGTACCTGCATGTAGGCACATAACGTTTCAATTCCGGGGATGCTTTGGGGGGGGGGGGGTGGGCTGAGAGCTGGAAGTATGTTTCTTGTACATGTCTACCACACCTTAAGCATTCAAAGTCGTTCCATATACTAAACTACAGTACAAAAATGGCGGTGTAATCTGTGCTGCAGAAACTGAGTTCTGCCGTATTTTAGGTACTGCAGTATTGAATGCCGGATTTGTGCAGCATTTCCGCAATTTCCAGTCTGTACCCTGCCTAAAAAACCTACATGTACTATTTTGCATGAGACATTCCGCTAAATGCATGCAATACTTCCTTCCTATGAGGTATTATAGCTATCAAAAGAATAATTAATTAATCCATCAATATCTCGATCATCTTTGATTCCTCATCAAATTGGTTCCTCATCAAAGGGCTAAGTGTGACAAAGGCAGTCATGCAGCACTTCCACAGCACTACCGCCAACAGCTGATTCTCAAAAGCGCGGCTGTAATGCGGCATTTTTCAGAATACGAATAGCGCCAGCATTTCTATGGCATTCCTACGGCACGGATTATACCCCATTTTTTGGTACTGTAGTGTTAGTCGGAACGACAGGTGGACAGTCAAAGCCAACTCGCCAGTCATGGGCGCATGCAATATATTAGCAGTGTTGCGCGCGGCAGGGCAGACGGTGAGCATGCTCCAGGCATAGATCATGGGATCTCACTCGTTCGGCGCCACCCCCGCAAATAGTTCTAAGGAGTGGTATTCTAAGTACCTGACCACGAGTCTTAAAGCACGGCATTCGAGAGGGTACGCATCCTGCACGTGTATATACAAAAGTCATGGCCATTCCAGTTTAGGGTCAACGGCTCCCGCGGTCGCCGGTAAAGACTCTGATACCGATTGCGGGCTCAAATTCGAGATATATAGATCACCATCGAAGCCCCCTAATACGTACGTATGCCACCCTATTTACCGCGCCATCTCTGCCAATCTGGGGTAAAGCTATGTTTAGAGCACTTTCAATTCACCTCCTTAGGCCTTTCTGCGCCCGTACTGCAAGCACCCACCCTCCGCCCCAAAACAATTAAAAAACACCCCCGACATGTCTAGCTGCATACCAGAAGTCTGGTACTGGCGTCGCCGACCAATTAACGGACTCGTTTCTCCCCCGGTGGGACCCCCCCCCCCCCGAAACACGCAGTGGGTAACAGGGGTACGGGTAGATATGCTCTGCGTTATTGAGAGGGAGGAAGGGGGCAGCTGCTGCTGGACGGAGGAGAGGAAGGATAGGCGCTCCTAGAGCTAATACTTGGCTGGTGGGATAAAGAAACGAAGAAAATGCCCGGAGGATAAGATTATGAATTTCTCAGAGTGAAGGTGATATGGCTTGAACAGTACGTAACTACCTACCAACCGAAACCCAAGATTGCACAGACCCAAGATGCCGTGTGCACAGAGCTGGACTGTTTGGATGTTTGGAATATCATTATATCTAGTCTACAACCTGACTCAAAAACAGAAATCCCTCAAACGCCGTGGCTCAGAAGCCTAGGTCGCCGCCCCCTGCCGCGTTTGGTCCCCACATGCTGCTTTATCCTGCCAGCTGCTTCCTGGATAAGGCATGAGAGACCTGGTCGATTGGTACCCGGGGGGGGGGGGGAGTCATGTCTATTGAGACAGTAGCTGTAAGCGGGTGTGTGCCCTGGGTTTATAACCCTATTCCATCCCTGCGCCGCAGAATCCGCACTTGCTACTCGTGTGCGGCATAGTCGCTGAGCCCGCTGCTTCTGCGTTACTCGCGGCCGGAGGTGCTCGCTGGTCAGGCTTTAATTCTCCTATAGGTGGTGGCGAACAGTAGGGCAGTCAGCACACGGCAGTGACCCGGCGGCTTGTGCCAGGGCTGTAGGCCTGGAGGGGGGCTTGCAGCTCTCCTAGCAGAGGGGCTGGGGCAGTAAGGTCCCGGGGGGCGCACCAGCACCAGAGTGGGAGGGCTGCTTGCCGTGCTGCGTGTCGGCTGTCGGGCCCAAAATAGTTTTTTCTTTCTTTTCTAGCTTCCGGCTGGGGGTCAGGGGGGGTTTTTTTAGGGGGGGTCTGGCGGGGCTCACTGGCGTTTTGGCTGCGGTTCCGAAGGGAGGTAGGGTTCTTTTCCGGCATTTGTCGCAAGGGCTGCTCTCGTAGGGGAGTGGGTACGGGGGTCTCTAGGACTCGCAGCCACATGGTAAATTGAATCGCTGACACCCGTGTGTGTAGACTAAATTAAACTAAACTATATGAATGTTATCGAGTACTAGTTATCAACTCACGGCCCGTCCGGGCAACCTTATGTCTGTTGTATGTGAAACATAGGCATGTAACGACATGTAACCGCCCCCCTCTGGGATACCCGGGAGTGCGGAATGTTGGACTTTTCAATTGCACAACAGCACCACGACCCGGCAACCCGCCAATGGTTCAGGTCACGGGTTGCCCGAACGGGCTCCGGTCGCTCACGATCCGTACGTACATGTAGCTCAATCGACATGCACACCCACCCGGCCCGTAGACACCCACCTGCACCCCACAGCCAAAACCCGCAGCACACAACGATCCGCACTAGCTTGGGACCCCCCGCCCTGTACAATAGCAAGAAACCGCAACACTGCAAGGTCCGCAACAGCTTGAGGATACGCGCAGCGGCACAGGATCCGCAGGGTATAATATCTACGGTCTTGAGACCATGTCCAAAACAACAGCCGCCAAGAATACCAGCTCTCAAGAGGCTCAACCTAGCTCCCGGCAGCCGCAGCCCCTATCAAACAGTGTTCTATAGACTACTCCTCTAAACCTCATCCCCGCTACCTCCCTAGCCCTCGTGCCCTCCCCAAATCACTAAAACCACCTTTAAATTATCTGGGTAAGTTAGGAAAACTAGCGCCCTAATCAAACCAACCATCTATCCGCGGGATGAAGCCAAAGAACAAGAAAGCTAGTGCAAAGCAATAAAGATAACACCATTTTTAAAAAAAAAAACTTCGAGAAAAACACAATCACACACCCCACTCCCTCCGCTCCACCTGCCCCCTCAACCCCCTCAACCCCTTCACCAACCCCCACCTCTCCTCCTCCCTCATCCCCATCTCACCCATCACAACCGCCACTTTCCTCGGCCTCTCCCCGTCCTCCGCCACCCCCCCCTCCTTCTCGTCCCCCAAGGCAGCTCCAAATCTCCGTTTCCTATCTTTACCCCCCCGTTCCCGGCTCCTCCTGCTCGGTCACCGCCTTGGTTCGCGCCGCGCAGCCCAGAACCCACCCCTCCACACCCCCAGCGGAGGACACCATCCCGTCCGCCAGGTTCCCCCCATTCCCCTCCAAACGGCCCTCAATCACCTGCTCCTCATCTTCGTCCCACCCCTCAACCTCCTCCCTGCAGCCCACCCCTTCTTCACTCCCGTCCCCGTAAGGGAATACTGGCCATCCCGCAGCAGCACGTAAGCGCTTCACGCGCCCACACAGCGCGTGCAGCTGCAGGAGCAGCGGGTGCGGGAGCGGCCACCGGGCCGGGTCGGAGGTAGTCAGCGTGATGGTATCGCCGGAGGCAAGCCTGGTACTCGACAACACCTCAGGCGGCACGCTAGAGGAGTAGGTGACTCGATCCAGCAACACCATCGCAAGGCCGGGGAAGGAGAGTCTTATATCGTACTGGGGGGGGGGGTATGTTAGCGGAAAATGTGGGGGGGCAGAGAGGGTGAGCGGGTAGTGCACTTACGCTAGAAACGACGCTGGGGTCGTAGTCGCCGGTCCAGTTGCCGGAGCCGGGCACCGGCAACATCTCGATCAGACCATTGTCAAAAAGACCATGTGGGCGCAGTTCGAGGGTCATACAATTCGCCAACTCGCCCTGCCTTTCCCTTGCATCCCTACCCCCCGTGCCCCCATCCTCGTCCCCGCCCTCGGCCAGCTGCAGCGTAACCCTCCTCATCCTCTCCGCACCCCCACTACCAAAGAAAACGCCCAAGAAACCCCAAAACGCGTCCGCCTTTGCGTCCCGGACCGAAAACGGGATGATGTGGGCAACGTGGAGCGGGTAGGGTGGCTGGATGCCTGTGAGAATACAAGTGTGGTTATCACGCGCCAGGGCGGAGGGGCGGTTGCTGCTACTGCGGGAGCGGTGGATTGAACGGGGATTAGTAGGGGTAGTGGTCGTGGCGGCGGGCGTGCGAGTAGGCATCGCTAGGGCCGGGCTCTCTAGTTCTGCGGGAGTGGGGGAACGAGAGGGGGACCCAACAGAAGAAGACGGCCGGGATGGGGCGGGAGATCCCCCAGCGCCACTAAAAGCCCTCAGCGCAGCCGTAATAGTGTCCGCCCACACCACCAGCTCCGATCCGGGTACCTCCCCGCGCGCGAGCCTGGCTAAAAAGACGCCCTCTCCCTCCCCCTCCCACCACTCCGTGGTCGGCACATGCAGCACAAACCCCGTCAATGCACTCGTCAACGATGCCCTCATCTCACCCGTCAGCTCCGGCGTGTTCTCCGCTCTCAGGTTGTGCATCGCACTGTTGTACAGCGCCTGGGTGGCCTCTGGCAGGGTTGGAATAACGCTATAAAGGAAGGTTGTGAATTGGCTATCACTGGGACGCGGGTTCTCTGGGGCGTTGGGCAAGGAGGGGTTATAGGGGGGGGGCAGCGGCATGGTGAGGAACATTGATGCGGGGGCGGTTGTGCTGGGCGTGCGGCGCCGGCGCTTGGAGGACGGGGTGGTCGGGGACGGGGGCGGAGGGGGCATTAGAGTGGTGATGGTGTCGGGGGCGGGGCGTTTGGGTGGCATTGTGGTTTCTGTATACTTGTTATCAGTATACGAGTGGTGGCGTGGGTAGTAGTAGGGTAACTAAGCTGTGGCGAGATGTGTGGCGATGTGTGGCTCACCACACACACACAAAATTCCTGTCTTTGATCAAAAAATGGATCTCCCGTACAAACTCTAATCTCACTATTATAGGGGGCCAGCTTAGGAAATAGCTACATATATAGGTGGATGCGACGGTCGTCGGTGCAGAACTCTACTTAACACGCAATATGTAGTGCTTTAGCGGATGGAGGTATGGCGTTGATGAAGGGATGGGAGGGGGAGGGAGAGGAGGAGGAGGGGGGGGAAGTCTCGCTTTTCTTTACATGTGTAATGGCCACCTGCATGTGTGTTCAACACAACGTTCTGATGTATACAAGCTGCATATAGTCTATGGGGTCTGTATTACTGCCAAGACATCTGTCCTTCTCTGGCTAGGAAGTGATGCATTTTACAACTACTAGACACCATGCCTAAACGAAAATGCATATATAATAGTACGTGAAAACAACGGTCGAAAGAGTACTGAGTCTAGCTTTGATGGTGTTCTCGATGCTAGTATTAATGAGCTCGTTGCATCACTTTAAGCATCCCCGGGTACGCACTTTACAAGGCTCTGGCATCAGGTGCTGACAGGGACTCTTATGTAGATGCAACCGTTATGATAGACTATCCCTTGGACGGTGAAAGTCCCTCTTACAGCTAATATCAACCCCGTGTGGCAACTGCCGGAAATTATTGTTTGATTTTGCCGCCGCCATTTACCGTGACAAGCAATATACATAATTCCTTTACTAGGTAGTGCACGGTCCAGGTCGCGGATTCGACCACTTCTAGATGTCCAAGGGATACCAGGTGCCTAACACTAGGGTGGTTCTGATTCTACTAACAACAGGATGATACTCTTGACCACTTGTCAACTTCACGACTAGCGTGCCCTACATCATACACCTCTCTAGGGGCGTTATATAAAAATACATGGCTCGAGGAGCTATAGAGAGTAGGTGTGTAAACCTTGGCGTTTGCAGCCGTCTATAGAAATTTCCAATAAATGTAACATAACGACGACCTAAATAACCCTAACCCTAACCTTGTTGCCAACCTACTACTCGTTGCACGACGTTCCGGTCACAAACCCATCTCTTCATTCCTTTAAGGGTGTGCAGGGGAAGGGAGGATTGGTGGCTAGTGACGGGGGCCGGCCCTGGCAGCATCAACGTATGCGGAGCAGAGGAAAAGGAAGAGAGAGGCAAGTGTTGACAAGGTTGAGCGCGGGCTAGAGGACGGAGGGGCTAATACTCGCAGCAAGATGCAGCGGGACTAGCAGGGGAAAGGGAGGGGTGATAAGGGAACACTGTGTTGGAAGGCGCAACAGCTCTAAGCGTATAATCTTCAATCATGATGTGTTATTATAGAGAACATTTACCGGGAGCTGTGTTGTTTTGGGCTGCCCAAGTTGGTGAGGGAAGGGAGAGGGAAAACCACCATGCTGGGCAGTAAATGAATCAAAAATAATGGATTTTACAACCGTCCCACCCAGGGATTCGTTTCCACAGCTGGCATCACTATATTGGTTTTATTATTTATCTTTTCCTGTTAAAGCCGGGAAAGGCACACCCCCCCCCCCCCAAAAGAAAAAAGGAAAAAAAGGAAAGAAAAAAAACGGAGGTGTTGAATTTTGCTTGGAGCACAAATGATGTGCAAGGATAGAACAAAGCCAAAGGAAAATAACCATACCTACCCTGCGTGCAACACAACCGTTGACACTACCGGGAATCAACAGACTAGCCATTGGGGCACTAACTTTCCAATACTTAGTCGTTAATTAAGAGGCCAATTATTGTATGAGTAGATTGTCGGGGAAAACCTGTCGGAGGCTGAATTGTGATATTGGGGCTCTGACATGTGATATCGGAGTCAAGATGAACCTGATTTTCATATCAGAGACCAAGATGAACCCCTCCGGAGGCTAAAGGCTACGCTGGAAGCTAAAAAAAAAGACTTTTTTATGCGGGTTGGTCCCCGACAGCACCCTGGCTCCCGGCAGCAGCCCCTCTGGCGGAGATTTCGGAACGATAATGCTCCAGTCGATGAGCAGAAACGGAAGCTTAAGCAGAAGGCTCGCAGGGTGGAGAAACAGAAGATGCAAGTAGTAAGGCAAGTCAGGAACGCCTATCATAATCAGACAAGGAACTAACGCTGAAGGTGCAAACATTAGTTTCTGGCTGAGCTGAAGCTGCTCGAGCGTAGCGCTTCTTTTTACTCATTAGGTGCGTCGCCTGGCAGGCCGCCTCTCTCTTTTCTAACTCATAAGTATATCGCACGCAGGGAGTCCCTATGGTGTGGACAGAGCCTATCCCCTATACCGGCCGCCTAAAAGAACATAAAAGAGGAAGGGAAGATAAAGGAAAATAAATACCGAGCATGTTAACTGTGTGAGCGGCCCGGGGGCCTATGGTACCCTAAATATATAGCACTAGATTTTGAGCATGTTAGCTCTTCTGAGAAACGGTTGCGGGATATAGATCAGGGTTAGGGTAGATGCAACGGCGGCCACCATGTAGCTTTGATGGTGGTCGTCGCGACACCACAGAGTACTGAGCTCGGTGCATGATCACTTTAATGAATTAAAAAAGGTGCTGGGGATGGGTGGGAGGGCCGGGGGCGGGTAGCGGTGGGGAAGGAAAGGAAGAGTAGGGGAGATAAGGAAGTAGAGTAGAAATAATAAAAATAGTAAAAATAGTAAAAACAATAAAAACAATTAAGATATGTAGTAAAAATAATGAAAATAATGAAAATAATGAAATAATGAAAATAATAAAAATAATAAAAATAATAAAAATAATAAAAATAATAAAAATAATAAAAATAATAAAAATAATAAAAATACTAAAAAATAATAAAGATAATAATAATAAAAATAATACACAACGTCAAAAAAAAAGGACGTCAAACATCGTCAATGCACACAATAGGGCAAGAACATACCCACCCACGTAATACATCGCTCTACCTCCAATAGTCTTCTATCAGCGTTTCCCCCACACGCGCTTTGCATTTGTATACCTTGGCCCGATTAGACCCGCTTGGCTCTGAATCTGAACGCCTCGCTCTCTCAGCTCGAGCGAGCACAGTGTCCATCTCATGGCTCAAGCACTCCTCGACTATGTCCCTCACTGCAACCGACGTCCCCTCCGGGAACCGCCAACCCGCGTGAACCTTCCCCTGGCTCCCCGAGAAGTATATAGCGCCAGTGTAGGACTTGTCAAGGGCGGCGGTAAAGCGCTCACAGGTCCAGCAGAGGTTTTTTGAAGAGCCGAATTCCAGAAATGGGAGATTAAGGGTGAGGAGATGGGTGAGGAGGGTACATTCCGCGTGAACGGAAGTCATGACGGTTCTGGTGGGAGCGGACAGGGACGAGGCTATGAGGTCGGGGTAGGCGTCGAGGAGGTTCTTCGGGGTGAGGGGGTGGTGGTCTCGGTGGCTGGCCCATGCGTTCACGGTACCAAGAACGTCATATTTGAGAGTTATGGTTTCCGGTGGTGGCGGTGCAATCTATTGGATTAGCGACGGTGATTAAGAAGCGAGGATCATCAGCAAGATTGCATTTGTCTCCTGATGTCTCCTGATGTCTCCTGAGTCCCAGGAGATTCAAAAGGATATGCCGGAGACTCCGGAGACTGTCAGGTGACTCTGGGACGCAAATGGTAGTTTGCTGAAGAGGAACGGAGAGGGAAGCTTACTTCACGAACAGTGATGGCGAGGCGTGGTTCGAGTTCGCTGTAGCCATCCACAAGGCAAAAAACGGCAGCGGCGTAGTCGCCGAGCTTCTGGAGTCGGCGTAGCAAGACAGGGTCACTGATTACCGAGTCTATACCCTGAGTGTAACCAATAGCGTGTGCGATGAGGAGGGTAATAACCGCACGAGTGCCAGCTAGTGCGCTGGTGGGTGCGTCCAGGAGTTTCGCGAACCAATTAGAGATCGACCTTTCGAGCGGGATGTCGGACGGGAACCCTGTTGGCTCTAGCCTTTCCCGAAGGAGGGCAGACGTGTCAGGAGACGGCGGATTCACTGTGATACCGGATTTAAGCTGCTTAACAAGCTTGCTAAGGCGCGCCTTAACCTTCTGCGAGCAGTTGTCGGAGACGAGAGATAGGGCGTGAAAAGGGAGGTCTTCGATGGGGCTGGCCTCGCTGGTTGTCGAAGTGATGATATCCTGGAGGGTCTGGATGTATGATAATTCGGGAGCAGTACACGGGCGATTTTTGGAGAATAGAATCGTAACTGAACTATTAGTGCGTACGAGGGTTGTAGCCGCCACATCACCACTAGACTCGGTGACCATCAGTAACGCTAAGAGGTTTAGGAGTTGCAGATGTTTTTGTTGAAGGGAGGGGTGCTCGAGGGGGCTAGGATACTGCAGGCGATGCGAGATGGTGGAGAGGGCAAGTAGACAATCATCGAATGGGGGTTGGAGAGTGGTCATCTTGAGTGATTTATTACTTGAATTGAATTAAAGCAAAAGTTGAAAGAAATGGTTGAGGGGTGGGGGGATAAAGGGAGGTGGTAGATGGAGAGAGAGAGAGAGGAGGTGCCGTGTAGGGGATCGATCTACCTATCTGTCTACTTAGATTAGTAGGTTACCCGGCTTGCGCCCGGACACTCCAACCCCTGTAGACTTTGTGCCAACAAAGCTGGTTATCCGGTTGGCGGAGGGTGAGGGCAATAATCCCGGAAAATGGGTCTGGCCCATTTGCGCAAAAAGTGAGAATAGAGCGTTTTGGTAACACCCAAATTTTCAAATCCTGTGCTCAAATTCTGAGCTCTTGGCGGGCTATCACACCAAAAGCCAGTCGCCAAGAACTAAAAACTTAGACTCAGAAGTTGGTTGCGAAAACACTCTAACCTATCAATCGTATGTGGCTAAGGAAACAACTTTGGCGCCAAGACTCGCTCACATTAGATATGTACTATCCAAAGCATTTGTCCTAATTTTGAAGGGTTTTCATAGAGCTGGTTACCGCATCTTGCTTGACGTCACTAGGAAGAGCTTGTGCGAGAGCGGGTGTGGGTAAAGTTTTGAAACATTGGTGTTGGGTATAGATGGCGGGAGTCATACCAATAACCTTTGTTTGGCTCTTGCGGGTAAAGCATATATTAACCACCCTCCTCCTTCCGTCTTGCTTAACCACAGCACAGCGTTTTTGAACGATGCCACCCAAAAAGTCTGCCGCGAGTGCTCCTCCTCCTCCAGCCGAGTCTTCTTCTAGGAAGAGGGCTTCGTCTGTCACCTCAGAAGCCGGTCCCTCTGTGAAGAAGACGAAGGCTCCGGCTCCCCCGAAGGAAAGGCTGCCAGCTCTACTATCTCTTCCAGAAGATATGAAAACATTCTTGCCCGAAACACTGCTCGGGAGACTTAACTGCGCTCAGGTTAGTTGATGGCCATACTCACACATTGGATGTATCTGACATCGGTAGGATCCTGAGGAGTTTCGGTCATACCTCCGCTACCTTACCGCTATTCTCTTCTTCAAACTTCGGGGCATCCCTCCGCACTACATCGTCCCTATTATCGCTGCATGTGTGCCTATATCGATGATGGGTCTCTCTTCGCAATTCGGTGCGGACTTGTCTGCACTCAACGATGAGCTCGTCAAATACTTTGTTAAGAAGATTCGCTTGTACGCAAACAATTTTATCGAGGCCATTGAGAACGGTGATAGTCCCACTCTCGTTGAGGAAGTCCCCAAAGAGGCCGGGGTTGCCCGCTATAAAAAGAAAGCTATCCCCAAGCCCTTTACATGCAAAGGGGACATCATTCAACACTTTAAACTCACAGCCGCTGACGTCGTGGCCTTCTGGGCTCCAATCCTTACTTTCATTGATCCCGACTACCTTGACGAACCAGACAAACTTCATTATCCCTGGTATTCCATTCTGGAGAAATCGGTCTACACCGCCATGGGCCGCACTGCCTCTGGAATCTTAACCACCACAGGTAGCTACAAGGATTCGGCCATCATCAGAGACTTTGCGGCCACTAGTTCTGCGACTCCGTCCACTCCTTGGCCTGAATATACTCTACCCTTCGCCTTTACTGCACTTCCGGTGAGATGGGGGGAGGCCTCGGAGCTTTGGCCTCGTCGGCTGAACAGTGTCCTGAACAAAAACCTCAGTAACCGGCAAAGCTCTATTCACATATACTCAAATGCTGAGGATGACATTGAATCGCAATTCCCAGAAGATGAGCTCACCCCCCAGTCTATGGCTGAGATATGGCAGATAGATAAGCACGAGCATGCCTCAACGGAGCGCGTAGTGGATCTTGCTGTCAATCAACCCGGGGTTCTTGTCACCATCACGCCCGACACCGATTACATCACGCAGCAGTCAAACTTCCTTGCTCAGCTCAGCATCTCTGGGCTTACAGCTTATGTCCTTGAACAGTTGCAACGCCGGATGGAATCCTGGGAGGTGCTCATTGTTGCGGCCCATGAGGGGTGGGAAACCGCAAATCAAGCCCTCCAAGCAGTGGAGTTGGAGGAAAAAAGAAATCAAATCAACCTGGCCAAATATAATGAGATTATGGGGGGTACAAGGACTATAATGCACGCCGTCAACGAAAAGAGAGCGGTATTGGACCGGAGCAAGCGGGCTGGTGCTCACGCGAGGCAGTCTGTTTCTGGTGCCATCGAGCGCGCACCCGGCCTGGCCACATTTTTACAAACCCGTAGCGCACAACATGTCTCCCCTTACTCAAAGGCACCACCACCACCACCACCACCACCACCACCGCCGCCGCCGCCGCCGCCGCCGCCACCATCATCACCACCACCACCACCACCATCACCACCACCACCACCACCACCACCACCACCACCACCACCACTACCCCAACCAGCGAGAATTCAACCAGGCAGCATCTACCGTGCTTCTCGCAGCCAAAATTTGTGGTGTAGTACTCTTCCCGAGCCTCATACCCAAGAAACACCCGGTTTAGAGGTTACTGGCTCTGTCCAAATGGGGACTCAAAGTAGCCCGGATGCCCTCGGCACTTACCAGACCGGTTTGAGCGACGAGGCAGACCCTGCAAGTGCTTTTGACAATCTACTGAAGTAGGATCTGAGTACCCAAATTCTTCCCCGGTTATGCCTGTCCTTTAGCATTTGCTCCGGGCCCATCCTTTTATCTCCCGACCGGCACATTTCTACCCCGACAGCACCCCCGATGTTTACTATTTGTTTCCGGTATGCATTATTAGACATCTGACACGCATTTCTTGTGGCTTGCAGCTACCTCTGATTTCCAACACGCATTACATAACCGACAACGCTGTTCCGAGTATCTTTCGGGTCTCTTTTACCTTTGGGGTGACGTTTCCCTCCAATGTGCATTATACATCTGCTTTGGCCGTGTTCTATTACTTCGGGCACTAACTCTCTCTTCTCTCCCCCCCCCCCCCCGCTCCACCGTTCGGGATCCATATTATCCAATTTCTAGTGGTGATATTCCTCTTTATCTGGCAATCGCCACAAGTAGTATTTTGCTGGGTTTTCTATTTCATGCTATTTGTCTTAGTCACCCGGCGCGGGGTAGCTATTATTGACGGAGCTTTCTATCTCATCTGGAAGATTACTCATTATATGTTTTCCACATGGTGTCACTCATTTTTCTTTAAATACAGACCTTATGTCTCTCTCTTTCTTTCTTAGCGTCGAACAATAACGAACTTGATCTTTATACTTCAATACCTCCAGCCAACAATTCCCATGCCTTTCATCACTAGAGGGTGTTATACCTAAAGCCTGGGGATAATGCACATCAATAGCTACATGTATCTCCACCTAGAATGAATATAATTATAGTTACATCAAAAGTGCTCGTGATTCGGATATAATGAGACGTGTCCGGCTTAAGCAATAACTCTACCACCACAATTAATGCATCATTTGATGCATTTACTAATATAAAAAGGATCTGTGAATGCATCGAAGAATGCATTAAATGCAATGAAGGATATTAATGCATCACACCAACGAATTTACTGATGACACCAACACATTTACTGATACTTTAGCTGTGAATAGTCAATAGCATGCCTGAAAAGGTTGAAATCATATCAATTTATAGCATGGCGTAGTAGATTAGCTCTTCAGTAATCTAGTTTAATGATTCAGGTTCAATTCTCTGACAGTTTTCTTTTTTTCCAGGAAATTTTCCATGCCCTAATTAGACTGATACATTAGCTGGGATTTTGATGCATTTTCGATGCATTTTCGACGCATTTTGGATGCATTTTCGATGCATTATGAAGTGATACATTTTAGATGCATATGCTGATTCATTACGTGGGGTGGTAGAGTAAGTAGTGTGGTCCACGAGACGAGGAGGCACAGGCATCTACCCTTACAAGTCGGGTTGGCTCAGGCTTTTTCCGCTGATCGACTTAAAAGCTCGAGCTCTTTGAGTGTGAGTTCAGTCACGGTAGAGATGCTAACAATACCTTTGGTGATTTATTTTATATCATGTTGTCATAACGAACCCTAAGCCTATGTATATATGTTCCATCCTGAAATGATTAATTATAAGGCACGCATAGCTAAAGGTTTCGAATGCATTGTGGATAATTATCCCTATCGTACTCTGGCTAAAGGCTTGTACATATGTAAAGTCACTACCAGGAAGTCTTCATGATCCCGTACAGCTAGCCCACCTCATGAGAATATGGATGTGTCAAACCTAGAACCGGAGATCTTTGAACAACTTCACAACAGTAGTAGCTAGTACCTTTGGCTAGATAGGGAGTCATTTGAATGCTACATTTGCTGTAGTTATTGTACCATACAGAGTTTCGATATCTTTGTTGTGGAGTTCGCTACGTGTATTGGTATCTAGTAATATGTGCAGCCCTTGAAACCTCTGTACCACAAATGCACTGGTAAATTGGACAACGCTGGCGAGCAGGGTCTCACAATGCGAAGGACACAACTGAATTCAAGGACTAATACAGCTTTCAGTAATATATGGTTTGAATAATATTACTTTTTCCTATTGATTGATATTGGTTTCTGCCCCTCTTTGGATGATCTATAGATTTTTGCTTCTCTCTGCTTGATATCTGAGTCATGATATTGATTTTTGCTTTTCTGTGCATGATATCATGTTACGATATCATGTTATTGATAATTGAGATGGAGGCTTAGGTAAGACAACCAAAAGAATACCCACCTAGAGATATTCTACTAAGCCCCCCATAAAGTGTTTTTCATAAAATGTTTGAGTAAACCCTTCAATATATGGTGGGTTATCCTTTCCGGCCGAAGGCCGTGGGTCTTATCAGATTCTGATCACTTTTCGTTACACCCTAGCTTGTACATATAGCGACAGGTAATAAGTTCCGGAAAGCCCGAGCGTACGGGCACCAAATGTTACAAAGTAGGTACCGTTGTGTTCCATCACTTATTACGGCAGAGGTGTCACATATCACATCCTGCTCTGCTGGGCTGCAACCGATTGGCTGACGGGGGCATGATCTGGTGGCAGAGTGTGGCATGGTATCGGTGGGACGCGTCGACGCCCAGTATCCGTCATCACTAGACAGCACTTTACACTACCACGAAAGGAACCAGAAAATGCAAGTGACGGAAACAAGGATGATTTGTTACAATTACCCCTGCCCTGAGCAACTGCATTTCAGGTTCTTATGGTGGTAGATAAGCAGAGTACGAGAGTGAGTACATGCATGTAGTACGAGCATTTATTGGCTTTTTAGGCACTGATATTGCTTCAATAGTTACTTTAGCGCCACAGTCCACATCATAATATAAACCTATATTAAGCCATTAATACTTCTATTATAGCTATAGGACTTTTTTGATTTTTAATATTTTTTTTCTATAGGCTCTTATTTATGTATTTGATTAACTCAAGGGATGTTTGAATGAATATCCATGTCTACTGACTCACTCCAACGTTTCTAGAAAGAAAAGGGGAAAAAGGAAAACCTCTCAAACTCGGCCAATGATATCCTTTAAATCGCACACTGAATACCAGGTATATCTACACGCTTACCAGCATAAGAACCAGAAAATGCGGTTTCTCAGGGCAAGGATAATTTGTATGGAGTGGCGCCGTTCTCTCATACAAATAATCCCTGGTTCCGTTACTTGCATTTTCAGGTTCTTTTGCTGGTAAGCGTGTATATACTTATTATATTACAAGTCGTTTCTGGCCTTCGGCCAGTTAGGACAGTGAACGCCCTGTCTGTAGGGAGGGTTGCTGGTACTCGAGGGTTGCTAGGGATGCTTCCTGCCGCTACGCCACCAACACCCACACACATGAAAAAGAAAAGCAATAGACGAACTCCCCAGCCACCCGAACACCCACCACAAAAAGCACATTCCCTAGATCGTCACTAATATCAATACAAAAACGCAAGGTCCCCGAATCATCACTAACAGCAAAGCTCCAGAATACCAACAGAGACAAAAAGCAATATACCCAACTCCCCACCAATACATGGCTAATCAAAACACATTGCGTATCGGTATGACTGTATACAGTATACCCACCAACCTCTAGATTTGTTAGTCACGTGGGGATTCCTTGGCAAAGGCGCTCGAGCAGTCACCGCGTATCACTCGTAGGACGAGTCATCCTCCATGATTGATTACTGGGGGGGGGGTCACGAGTGACGTCTTATGAGACCGATATTGATTGTTACTTCATGCATGCAACATCTCATGAGGCCAACCTCAAGCTATAAGTCTCATCTCTACTAGCCAGAGAGTGCAAGATCTGGCATATTTTCTGATACATTGCCCACATTGTCTGACAAGGCCCTGAAAACCACCTTTCCAATGAAGCTCATTATGATGTTGGGATTTAAAGGAGAGATGGACGGTGATGGCACCAATAGGTGAATTTACAGGGGCTTTCTTTTGTATCAGGGAAATGGATAGGAGGTTTGTTTGTAGGCCTGGCGGGATTGGGCTTATCAGGGGAACAAGGTTGGAACACTTTCTTCCTAACTGGTGCGGCTTCAGGTATTACTTGATCTCAACAATCAATGCATGAAGCAGTCAGGAAGGGAATACCTTAAAAGATTTCCTGAAATTGTGGGGATTGAGATTCTTCTAACTATCTATAAAATCTTCAATTACGATCCTCTTGGCTGGCGACTAGGTTTTATCTCATGTAAAAAATTGCCGACGGGTACTAGCATTGTTGAAGGGATATCTTTATCAACCGGGGACAGGGAGAGGTCATATAGGGAGAGTTGCTAGTAAAGTTTTCCGCGGCCGGTGAAGGAGCTTACACAATAAAACACCTGTTCTCCGACCCTAATAGGAAGCTCTTTTTTAACCTCTAGACGGAGACCGGCCGGTTGTGATTACAATCATAGTCTTGTACCCATCCGCTATGAGCAGCTTGCTGCTTACCGTAGGGTCTGGAGCATTAACTTTCCAACGAATGTCGAGAAAAACTCCGGTACCCATGTCGGAGCCTGAAACGTGATATCGGGCTCTTAGATGCGATATCGGGGCCGAAATGAACCATATTTTCATGTCGGAGGTGAAAATGAACTCCGCCGGAGGTTGAGAGACTTTATTCTTTGTATGTAAACAGCCCTCCGACAAGGTCTTCCGATCCCGATAGCAGCCTTTCTAGCGCCGGAGAGCTCCCGATACTCCCGCAAAAAGACCCCGCCAAAGATCGGAACGATAATGCTCCACTGCCTCCAATAAGAGCGCTGGCTACGAGCCTAGACATAGCATACACTAATCATTTTGTCATTCAGGGCGCGTCATCTACTTGGTGATAGAGGTCGCGACTGTGACATGAACATCAAAGGCTTCACTCTGGAGAAGTTTGTTATTAGAGATTAGAGAGTGCCAAGCATAGTGTTCTGGGGAGACTGAGTTGATTCCCTAGCCGTTGATTATCAGTAATTACGTAGCCTGTGGACTCTCAACCGACTCTAGTGGCGTAGGGAAACGTATCTTTCAATCTGTTTGGGAAATAATACGAAAATATAGAGAATATGACCGAGTTTTACCTGTAATATTAGGATTATTAAACCAAAGGCTTACAGGATGAGTTATAATTTCAGTTGAAATGATATCACTATTGATTTTCATACCGATAAGAGTATCAGGAATGTATCAAAAAATATGTAAATACGGAATTTTAGAACATGTCATTAAAACCTTATTTTTGGGGAAATTAATCCGGTAAATGAATCACCGGTTCCCTCTCCAAAAAAACAATCGAGGTGATGGGTCTTTTGGTTCATTTCCCTCATCCGGCCGACAGAGCAAAGTATCGATTGGTTCGTTTAGTTACAGGTCTAGTATAATTTTTACTTTGATCCGCATTGTTGCAAGCCACGAGCCTTGGCAGCCGCCCGAGTGAGCTGTGTGTGGTACTTGCTGCTAGCAGGAGCCAACTCGCGACCGCGAGTTGATGCCATTAGTATCTAGTTGTAGAATTGCCCCCCTTTATTTGAGTGGAGAGAGCAGCAGTTAACTAACTACACCGGAGGACTGGATTTCAAATTCCAGCTACGAGGGGCCTTCGGTCCCCCCCTCTCCTCCCCTCTCCGTCAACCCCATCCCCTGTTTCGCAAACTGTAAGTAGTAGAAAAGTAGATATGTCTAGATAGATAGATTGTAACATGTCAGAGTACCTATCACTTGGTTTCCCATAAGGTAACATGTTATGACCTGTGAGTGGCGCACTAGGGTCCCGTCAAATATAAAGGGTAAGATACTGGAGTACTGGGAGTAAGAAACACGGTTTCAACCCTGTTATAAACCCAGGTCCAGTTGAGAGGGAGTAAGATACTGTGGCAGGGTTAGGGTTATTAAACAACAACATAGGAGGTGGGCAGAAACAAGTCCGTCCCCCCCCCCCCGGGGTCGTGAATAAAAGACACACACGAACTCCTTTGCTTATCTCATCCGGGGTATCATACAGTTATAAACATCAGTTTCCAACAGCTTGAGTATTTTGTCCTGTTTTAAACACGGTCTCCAGTATCTCACGGGACCCTGGCGCGCACATGTGTTAGAAACTGCGGGTTCAAACCCCAGGGCCAGGGTAGAAGTAGTCCCCCACGCGTGGCACGCACCCATAGTTGTTCCACGGCCCTAGTGCCTGCCTCCATGCCTGCCTCCACGTGGGAGTTGCGGAAGGTTGCGATCGTTATATGCAGGCACGATCGGGGTTGCGGAGGTTGCGATCGAGTTGGGGAGTGGCCGATTAGTATGGGACGGAGTGAAGGGCTGACTCCGCTCGTCCATATCCCCAGGCAAATATAATCCAGAGACATGCCCATGTGCATTGATCCGATCCGTGGACAGGGAGCTGAGGGGTGCGCACACGGGTAACGAGACATGGCCCGTTTTGGGACATGCGTGCAGTGCTTTTTTTTTTTTGCCCACAGAGCTCAACCCAGCCGGAACGGGTCTTGCTAAAGTATGATACCAACATCAAATCATCATCAGTAACCAAAATGAAAGCTGGCAAATGGCTGTGAGGTTGGGTGTCTTTCATTGCACACCTAAATCAAAAAAACGGGACCGACAACGTTCTACAAACAGGGGCCTAGCATTGATTTCGGCCATATCATGATGGCAATAACAGGGACTAGGACCTTGACCAGGACCGTCACAGGACCTGCTGCCCATACATACCACTTGTTTATGAGGTGATCAGCCCTCCATTGGTAACACGCTATACTTGTAACTATGAACCAAATTTAAAAAGGGTTCAAGTAGCGTTAAACCAGTCTAGTTGAATCCGAACCCATCACGTACAGTCAGTTATAGAATATATAGAATTAACTTGAATTCATTAGGTCCAAGTTTAATGAAACAGCTAGCTGAGCGCGTTTTAACTACAAAAGAAAGTTGACTATCGAGATCTTACAGGATGTTACGCAACGTAAAATGTCAAGCACCCGTGTGAATGAATGGAGCCCAGATAAGGGGCGACTTCAACTTCTCCTGCCTCAGCCTTGCCGCCGCTCCGTGTAGCGCCATACTAACTCCTGCATGTTCTTCACTCCCCCCCACCACCCCACTACTAAACAATGCACGATAAAAATCCCCAGCAACCTGCATGCATGCCTTATCCTTTGACGGCCATAGATTCGCTACCACATGCGTGAAACCAGCCAGCTGGAATGCACTCGCAAGGTGTAAAGTCTCATCCCCGAGACCTGTCGCTGTGTTGTCTGCAGTGCTGCAGGCAGAAGGATATGCGAGCTGCGCACGTTCAATATACGCGTCCGATATTCCCTGCACAGTCAGTGGATCAATAGCAGGACTGCCTGGCTTGCTGGAATCGAGAAGGACTAATCGACTCCGCGATGGGTTTTTCCGATCTGAGATCCCGTGACAAGAAAAGTGGACCACTTCGTGGTTTGAGAGTTCTTTGAGCACCTCAGAGGCTGTGGGCTGAGTTAATGTCTTTGATTTCATCAGTTGATTAAGTATAGAAGTAATGATATCTGCCTCTTCTGCTACGTAGGGAAGCGCAGCATGGCCGGGCGTGGCTGGCATGGTAGCCAGCAATGCTGAACGCTTCGGCATAGGGTTTGTGGCCAATGGACTCTGTGGGAATCGTTTTTCGCGGGCATATGACAACGACTTAATAGTGGGAATATACGAAGAACAGACTCGATTTAGGGTATGTTTTGTAGATTTTTCCGTATGGATACCTGCCGCGTGAAACGGTGCTTTGCTCAATTCTCTTGTACCAATCCACCATATTCGAGGAAGATGGCCGGACCGTGAGATCTTTAAATCAAGCGTTTCTAGAATTCCCTCCACAGCGACCTCCCATAGCCAACGTAGGATTTTGCCCAGCTCTTTATTCCTGCTGGCATTGGTTCTTGGGCTTCCAACCAAAAGCTCCGGGAATCGGGCCATGTTTGACTTCATGTTTTCGTGACTTAACTTTGGGAGTGCGAGAGCCCTGATGCCGGATGGGGTGACTATGATGGCGTCGCTCCGGATCTTGGTGCAATTGACAACAACAATAGTGCCGCCCTCAGCAGCTTTGCACATACTCTCTGGTGTAGACGGCAACAGAAACCCTCCGTATTGAGGGATGCCGCGGATATTGGCCAAGGTGCGGTCAAACCTCACCATTGCGTCCTTCCGTCTGGCTAGGGCAACCTTTGTATCGGAGGCTTTGTCTAATGGGGAATTGATTTCCATCTGAAGACTAACAAAGTCTTCCCATAGCTTCCGGTGCGTACTCTTCAAGTCCACTACATCACTTCTCGTGTCTATAACATGACCTGATAGAATCCCTCTTCCAAGTTCCAGGAGACCGAGAGCATGTGCCGCACCCTTCTCCGCCCCAAGTGCAGTGGCCGCCGCCAGCGATGCGAGCCCATATAGCCCCCCAAAACCACTTGTTGGTCGTCTCGTCCAAGAGCTTGGACAAGGCTAATCTTAGGCATCAGCCGAACTGCCTCCTCCAATATCGAGCTTGATTTGTCCGAGAGCACAGGTATATCAAGCTCCGCCAGCTCCCGTGCTGCCCCTATACGTATAAGTGGAGGAGCTTCAAGACAGTTCCAGGCGTCAAGTAGCATAGAGGATGCTCTTGTTGCATCACTTAGCATAGTGCATAATCTTATGGCGTCAAGTAGGGTAGGGCCCGCTTCCCCGGAGTCAGGTATCAGATCCAACAGTCCGCCGTCAATATGACAACGTAGGGCCTTAAGGCGAAGGATGAGGTAACTAGCTTGAGTTTTCAGAATCGCTGCGCGATCTGGGGAGTCCGGTGGCACGAGAGCCCGGGCACTATCCATGTGCCTGATAGAGACTTGTAGGTCTTCGAAGTTACCGGTTTCAAGATATAATTTCCGGTGGAGAGAGGCTAAGGTCACTAGAGTATGAGGGAATCTAGGATCCTTCATCGATGATACTCTCACCGCCTCGTTAGCATAGCCGATCGATTCAACCAGGTGATCCTTCTTCTGTGCATCGGGTGTTGAAGTGCAACGGCTGCTTTGGTTTAGAAATATGGAGAGGTTATGAAGAATGCCACTCCGGAGAGGATCGTTCTCCCTTGTAGCCTCTAACGCAGCCTTCGCACTATCGATGGCTGCATGCAAATCTGCCGGGTGTCCGAGACGATCATATCGGTCAGAATAATGGCTACCTATGTTGCTCAAGCGGATCGAACGATCCACATGAGCCTCATCAAGAGCGTTTATGATATCTTCTGTGTATACGATCGCTGCGTCAAGATCCTTCAGTGCGCCCAAACGTTTATACCGAGAATCCAAAAGTAGACTGAGAAGCCCCAAGCCGGACAAACGACGACCCACGTCATTGTCAGGAGTGGATGAGAGGGCCTTTTCCCCTTGGTGGATCGTAATCTCTAGATCATCAAACTTTCCAAAGCGCGTATACTTTAAATGATAACAGGTACTCAGGGCAGCTAGAATTTCACGCATACGCGGGTGTTCCGGGGAGACGGCCGTTTGAGCATTGGATACATGGAGAATGGCTTGGTCCAAGTGCTCGATTTCACTGGTGAAATCAAAGTAGGCCTGGTGGACATTGCTCAACCAAATAAGTCTATATGCTTGCTGTTGATGGCCGACGGGAGTTTCTGCGACCGCAGCCTTTGCATATTTGACAGACTCATCCAGGTTTTGAATATCTCCTTCATCAGTATAACTCCAATAATAGCCGATGGACAAGCCATGTAGCATTTTCCCGTGGCTTGGACTCCCTTTTCTAACTCGCTCAAGAATCTTTTTAGAGCCACTGATGAACGATTTGATGTTATCAACTTCCCCGCTTAGAGAATAAAGATGTTTGAAGCAGGTGGTATAATGATACCAAGTTCGTATGAAGTTGTTGTAACCACCACAATGAACTACTTGATCCCCAGGACACTGCCCCGCCAGAATGTCCATTCCTTCATCAAATCTCAAGCGTGCCCCCTCAATTTTCTCGAGGTCTTTCGTTCGGAATAAATATGTAGTAAGGCAGGTGCCCAATAAATCAAGGGCATTGGAAGCGCACGGGTGGCAGCCACCCTCCAGAGCTAAACTCCATACTTTAAATGCAGCCTCCGCATTCCCAATGGCTCGTTCCAGGTCATCCATGTCTTCCAGCCGCTCGAATCGCGCATGATAGAGGCGCCCCAAATTCAGCAGTCGTCCAGCGAGACAATCGTCACCGGCGACTGTGGCCCTGACAGCGGCATTACCGTGCTCCAACTCCCACCTGGTTTAAAGTAAACCCCATATATAAGCTGCAAACCACAAGCAAGCCATACATGTAGCAGGGTTTAAGTAAACTCCCTGGTGGTTCAAAGCAGACCCCCCGGTGGTTTAAAAGTAAACCACGTATTTTCTTGCCAAAGTTTGTACTACAGGGTACCACCATTACCCATTATCACGCTCGAGGAGGAGGATTAGGGGGAGACGTTCTTCGCGTTACCCTTTTATAAAGATTGAATAGGCAGTTACTCTAGGCTCAACGATTCCAACAATGATTAACTGGGGGAAAGTTTCGTTCAAAAGGCCCCCCCCCCTGCTTCCGAGGATTTCCCCCGAAGATCCTTATTGTTAATGAGATCGCCAAAAAAGAGACAAGCCATAATCACTCATACTGGTTTGTCTGCATACACTGGGGAGAAACGACTACTCGTAGAGCGATGACGCTTTTGAACGCGATTAATCTTGCATATCATACAAAAATACGCCAAACTCATGATTTTTGGAGTATGCAATAGCGGCCCAGTTCAAAAAGGTCAGGACACTACGAGTAGATCTCCTCTTCGCACATCACAAGAAACGGGACTTGACCTTGGTTACAGCTTTGCTTTTTTTGATGACAGTGTTTTATTGATCCACGAATTTGTGACAGGGAAAACCTAACTTTTGAAATCGGGGGCCACTTTTAAAGGCCAACCCGGGCTAGGAAGAAACACAAAATCTATCCGACGTAAATGTTCCAGGGGTTAATTAAGGGTTGACACGAAGACGACAAATACGCAACATGAGGCCTAGAGCCCACTTGCCAAACTCTCAAGTCTAGGACGAGAATACAACCTTTGGTTGTATTTTCATCACAAAATTGGAAACCTGGCAAGCACAATAGTCTTTGATCCTTAAGCCTAGCAGGCAAGTAAGCATATAGATTAGGTAGAACCTTCGGCGTAAAGTGTAAATTATTTACGGGTAGATTCGCCCTCTTGAAAAAACAATACCTAGCGTAAAGACAGAGGAAGCCACCGATAGTACACTCAGTAGGTCGATAAATAGGTCAAACGATGCCTCTCCCTGTAACCAAAATTCTATGCGTTCCTCAGGAACTTTTGTTGCAAATGGGACCGGGGACGCGCGTTTCGAGTGCCGGTCGTACTATTGATGCGGAAATAGAAGTACCGCAAAATCTCAGTTTATTCGGACGGTTGCCAAGAGCAGTGTTGGCTGTAAAAGTCTCTGATCTCTTCCTTAATGGGTGATATTTTTCAGCTCCTCTGCAAAATTGTCCTCTTGGCAACCGTCTGAGATCCTGCGGTAGGTATAGAACAGAACTTATCAGCTCAACAACAAAGCGGGTATATCTACTAGCCGAATATGTTCTTAAGTACATACATCAAAATATCCGACATTCCGTAAATTTATGTGTTTGTAATTTGTCAAGAAACCGGTCAACGATTGATCCTATAATACCAATGGTTCATTACCGGATACCACCCTACTTGTAAATTGAATTTATTTCTTCAGGGCTCTGCCTTCGGCCCAAATGGTGACTTTCCAGGGACATTTTCTACCAAATAGCGTGTAAGTACTAGAGAATACAAACATGTACGTGGATAGTAGCTATGTCCTGGGCGTATGAGACACTCGCGAAATCTCTCTCATGCATTAGCGTCGCCTTTGTAGGAAGTGATTGACTAGAATAAAGCAGCATTCAGCGAAGTCTATGGTATTTCACAAGTAATTTCAAGACTGATAATGCAGCAAACAGCTTACCCGGACATATCGTACAGCAAAAATTGGATATCACATGACTTTCATGCATGAGAGAGATTTCGTGAATGTCTCATACGCCCAGGACATAGTAGATTACTACTCTACCCTAGCTATCGACTGGGAGGCCGAGACATGCTTAGAATCCGGTGCGCCAAAAAAGCACAGTTTGAGGTAACTCCTGTTGTAATCTCAACTCTATCCTTACCCTATATAGCAAGTCAAGAGCCGAGTTTGTACAATATGCACTGGGGACACACATACTAGACCATATATTACCCGCATGATTTAACAGTACACCCTTTTGACGCAGCAGAATCTACCAATCAAAATACCCTAGGGTTACAATGCGCTATATATACGTTCTATGCTTATATAGCTTCTTCGGGGAGGCTGCCAAGGCAAAAAGCTGAGGACCTCGACCTCCAACAGAACAAGCCTCTTCTTGAGGGCATAAACTGAATGTAGTCTAGTACGTGGCCTAGGCCGAATAACCAAGGTCTCGCGGTATTAGATGTACTACGGGTGTGGGGTAAGTCAGTAGACAGTGGATCAAGTGAGCGAACTAAATCGGGTGTTGACAGGTGTTGACAGGTGTTGACAGGTGTTGACAGGTGAGAATGCGGGGCACTTCATGCAATCTTTAACCGCCGTTACACCACAGGTCCTGCACCCCACACTTCCGAGCTGGGCTGGGTCTGCATCATGCTTGGTAGCTGGATTTTGGTGGTATGTAGACCCAGTCAAGTTCGAAAACTACGAGTAACCCAGTCCTGTAAAACGTATAGAGGACCTATCGCAGTAATTCGTCTCGCAGTGAACGGTTACACCGACGCGGGTGTTGAAAATGCCTTTTTACAGTGCATGTGGAGAAAGATCACTAGAGGGCGCTTCAATTTCGATACGGTATCTCTGTTCGTGACTGCTGGGATAAAACATGGGGGGGGGGGTGTGAATAATATTCAATTGCTATATTACGTGTCTATTGCATGCGCAGGCTCTAGGAATCGGAGGGTGGATCATAACCGACACATAAGATTTATGTGGGAAAATGGATCAATATTAACGAATAAAATGTTTAGGTGCACTGTTAGATGGAAGGCATCAGATTACTATGGGGAAATGAATCTGGAAGCGAAGCAAGACTTCAATGGACGACTTCCCGTAGAACCTAAATTTTCTGGCCAGTGTAGCACAGGCCCACGAACAACCAATCATATGTTTAGAAATCTAAACCGACCCCCCCCCCCCCTCTGTTCAGATTCTGGAATTCAAATCTTCACGGGAAGTCATCCAATTTGTGTCTTAATCTCACATGCTTCCAAAAGAGTCCAGTAAAACTTGAGACTCGAACCTGAAGCCCACAGACATAGATAATATCATCTAAGTTATGGATTATTACTCTCTATCACCTAAGATGGTGTAAACTCAACCTCAATTAGTGCGAATACGGTTACGATTACGACGCCTATATACCCAATTGGGTAGGTATAGTAGAGAAAGGGGAGAAAAAACCGCCAGACTGGGCAGTAGATGAATCAAAATCGGGCTTTACAAAGGCCCTGTGAAAACGACTCAATTGATTTATTCTACCAAAATCCTTTGCTGGGCAATGTATCAGTTGATTGGTTTCCATGTCAGGTAGAGAGATAAGTATGCGCGCACAACTGCGCCTTGTTATCTTCATGCACCCCGTGGTCTTGGCCTAAGCCGTGGTCCAAGGCGTTTACTTCTGTAATAGGTCCGCCCATATGCATCGCTGTAGAGCGCGGGCTAAACTCCGCGCTGCATAATATACATATGTCATGTCTCCAAGCTCTACACCGGCACCCCAAGAGATGTCGATGAATAGTTTGTTACCACATACATACTTTGATTATCAAGTACCATTCGCTGTAGTTTGGTATGTGTTGGGATTACAGTCTCTAAAATGAGGGTAGAAGTGTAACCGTGGGACTACACTATTGGGTCAAGGATACCGGTTTAAAAGTACCGATACCTTATTCTTACAAGATCACTAGCGTAATGACTGGAGTACAGTAGTGGATTTCTACCCAGATCCGGTACTGTATTATTGCGAGCCTAGGGAAATATATCCGCACTGTGATCATTGTGGCAAGATCTATATCACTCTTGTATTATATCATTAGCGCTTTTTGCCAAGGCTGTTGTTACCAAATTCCCTCCTGGGTTACAATAAGACAAGCCAAGAATTTACTCCGCTGCACTCTGCAAGATTCTGTGTTCTGGGTGGTGGGTTTGGTACCTCTACGACAGGAGTTGACTAGTATTGAAAGGGGATAGCATTACTACGGTAATCCCGTTAATATGCTAATAATGTGATGGGGATATATATATACTGTATTCGTATAGTATTCTTCCTATAATGACGGTGTAACTTGGTATCATCACCCTGTTCCGTAGTCCTATGCTACCGTCAATTCTCGAGAAATCCACTATCCCCGCGTCGCTAAATATTAATTCCGGGTGAGAAAACGTATGGATCTGCACGAGTTCGTGAAGTTTGATTCGCCAATTCACCTTGGTTCGGACTTACCACATACAAATACGGGGATAGTGGATTATTCGAGAATTGACGGGAGTAGTGATTCTAACCCGCTTCTTCATACTTGTGATTTACTTACATGTATACGTCTATAAAATCACATTCAAAGGATATTTGAGATATATGACAAACCTCCATCTTCTCTCATTATGTCAACCCCGCCTTAGAATCAAAGAGGATCCCTACTACCACATACATACCCCCGCATTGTTAGCCTCGCGCTCTCGTGGTTTGGCTCGCTCTCTCCCGCGGCAGGATATAAAGGCCGATACAACATTTGCAAATCGAAAGACGAATTATGATCACTAAACAATTTAGTAAGTCTGTCGGAGCTCCGATGATATAGAATATCGCGCGTTGTCCGGCCTGTGTAAAAGCGCTGGATCAACTCTAATGCAGCTTGCGCCTTGGCCGATCGCCAATGCAGGCTAAGTTTGAGCTTATGAGAATACGTGTTTTGCTTTCCTTTATTACTCCCTTTCTGTTTATAACTGGCCTTCATTTATCCACCACAATGCATGGAACCTTTTGTGGTTCAATGACTCCAAAAGATATGATAAATAGGGTGGAGGTGCTAATCCTGTGCACGTTCAGGTCACTATCGCCGGCAGCCTCAGCTCTCTTAGATTGCGCAACGCTCCTAGTGCTTGGTTGAAAGACAGGCTCTACATCGCTTGTGTGACAGCTTGCAGTGAGAGAAGCATTAGCGAGCGCAGAATAACATTCTCCTGGCTCAACCGATTGGATAATGAACCTTAGAGGCATGATCGTCTAAACTTTAGTCTCTGAAGGTATTACGGGGCGCATTAGGTCACGCAGGTATTAAAGATTGCGCAGAGAGTGTGGAGTTGCTGGGTTGCAGGTTATGGAGACCAAAAGGTACTCCATGTCGTCACAATTAAAGAGCAAGGAAGACTCCCTCGCTAGAGGTCTGGCGACAGCAAACCTGCTTATCAGTACCTGAGTGAAGCCTATAGTGAAATCCTTCCTACCAGAAGTGAAGTAACTACTGTGAAAACAGCTGGAATAAGCAATGGCCCTCCTTACCAGAGGTTAAAGAAGCCGTGCCGAAACTTCGACACCAGGGTTAGGGAAGTGGTTGTGAAATGGTGGCGAGATGAACGTAAAGAGGGTTAGGGTTAGGGGTTTGTGGTATATTTGTGAGAAGTCCATTCCCAAGTAAACCTTAGCACGACCACACTCCCAAAGTATACCGACCAGCACCCGCGGCACGACAGTGCTTGCAACGCCAGGAACAGGTTCAGGTAGGATGCTGGCAGGACCAAAGAGCAAGACCAAAAAGTGGAGACAGATGTAGCACGAGTGCAGGCAGGACCAAGGAAAGCACCAGGAATGAATTTATAATTTTCCATATTTTTCCTGGACACTATGCATCCTTCAAGCATGTTGCCAAAAACTGCTAGACCTTTTGTCCAACCTGCTCGTCTTTCCGTCCAACTCGCTGTAGCTAAAACTCTCTATTGGCGCGAGGTATACTACACTATGATTAGATGTACGAACCCACACAGTGCTGGTTTTGGTATGCGAGGAAACAAGGGTTCGCGGTAGCGGAGACGGGCAGTGCTCTGTACTTTTTTTTTGATTTTACCTCTTCCGATCTCTTACTTTCTTTATTTGTGACTTGAATTGCATTTTCAAGGTGAAAGGTTGGTGGGGCAGGGTGCTATTGAGTTGTGGGTGGTGGTACGGACGGATGTGCTGCATTTCGATCAAACCTTCTCAGGCTCTATACATTGCTTGGTTCGTGGCTGTTCGGTCGATTATGTCTGACTCAGTGTGAGCACGAAACCAGGTCTTGAAACACCTAGCCTGTCGGGGTTAGTAAAACTCCCTATCACGACTCCCAAGTAAACAGTACCGAGTGATAACCTGTGACCCAATCATCAACCAGAATCAAATTTCCCTAACATGGCTAAGTAGGCCTTGGTGTCACAATAACGGGGGTGTGTATGAATGTAGAGTAGAATTGAGTAGGGTTGAGAGCAGTAGCCATCCTAGGGTATGCCCAGCTCCATCCATTTAGGTTGTCCACCGGTCTTATGGGGTTTTCCATTGTCTCATTCGATCAGGGGATACCTGTTGGCGATCGGTCAAGCAGTAGCCTGAAGGGGGAGATTGAGTATCAGGAGATCGGAAGCTCGCGCTTAAGATGTCGGGATTTAGCGTGGTAGACGAAAGTAAATTGCTAGGGACGGTGGGGCTGAGTGCTTTCCCATGATGCCAGGGTTTTTTTGTTAGATTCATTATGATACCAGTGTTGTATGTTGGGTTTAAGTAATTATATATTTCAGGTTTTGATATGCTTCATCTTGGGTGGATTTTGGACTATACTATGAGCAACGTGCTAAAAAGACAGATTCATCTCAGAAGATTATGTCGGAAGCCAAGTGATATGTTATGATCCCCGCATAATGAATTTCTAAAGCTCTCTGTAACCACAATCAAATTCATGTAGACTACTTCACTGAGGGAGTCACTAACCGCTCGAAAGTGGGATATTTAGTCACAACGAAAGATACAGAAAAAAGAGTCAATGCGGTATACGATTTATTTTCACTCCATGATATAGGTTTTGTAACGAGCCAGGCTGCCCAACCTCTTTCGCCGAGCACGACCTACCCATCACAGCTTCTACCATCCATAGGAATGCACAATCTGAGCCTTCTACACTTTCTTCTTAGTCCTTAGCCTCTGCCCCCTCAGCCCCGAGCCTCTCCTCCACCACCATCCGTGGTCTCGTTTCTTCAAAATCTTCGTATCGGGGGTGAAGGAGGATTGAGGCGTGCGGAGGACAGATTGAGGATGGGGAAGGAAGAGAGGTTGAGGGTTCGGGTGGAGGCCGCCATGACCACGGCTACATCACTTCCTACCGTCCTCCAAATGATGGCGCGAGATAAAGGTGTTTTAACGGTGGCGGGGAGGTGCGGGGGGCATTTTCCGGGCGGATCCCTGGGAGATTTATGGTATTGTGGTAACCTGCTGAGCGGTGGATGATAGACTGAGTATCGACACGGGAGATAACGGGGCCAAAGGGAGTGGGGAGATGCAAACTGATACCTCAAGGACTTTCAGGTGGCGCGAGGAACCGCCTGGTATCTCCCCATCCTTATTCAGGACTTCTCGCGATCAGTGGCTCACCACACAGGATTCGCTGTCTAGTTAGCTGGAAGCGGCGGTCGGCGGTGTAAAATCGTCTCCATCGTGGTTTGGGGGTGAGTACACTATGGGATGCCCTGTAGTACGCTGAAAAGTGAGAACAAGAACGTATGGGGCCTGGTGTTGCGAGTGCTAACGCCGCCAAGACAGCAAACAACACTGCAAAATGAGGCTCTGTTGCATTGTTGTGAGGGTGGGGCAATTTTGCCATCCCCCGCACTCTTGGCATAGAGCCTCAACAACCGCCTCTTACATGGTGTGTATAACATTTGGCAGTAATTACGCGACCTTACTCCACAAGAGCTCTGACTGGGGGGCGCTCCTAGTCGTATGGGTGAGATTTGGTATAGCAGCGCATACTCCTCCGACCACCCGGAAATGACACTTTCGGGAGCCGGAGTCTTGGGATCATTATTGCGAGCCCGGGAGATAGAATCCTCAGTGCAATAATTGTGGCAAGGTCTAGACTACTCCTGTATTACGTCATTACTGTTTTTGCCAACATAATCATCGTTATAAAAGGGCCATCAATATCCCTCTTGGATTAATATTAGACATCACATGAATTATTTCCGCTGTAATAACACCACGCCAGGGAGAACTAGAACAAACTAGATATTTACGCACCAGTGCACCACACCAAATCTTGTCGGAATATATCCGTACTGGGAATGATTTGATTTATCCTTTCAGCAGATAAGGAAAGGTCGGGTTTGTTAGTTCGATTCCGGACATAATTGTCAAAAGATTCCGCACCGGAGTACGATAAATACATCCCAAGAGATAAAGATTGCAGCCGGACTACTACTTTCAAGACTACTGTTGCATGTCTGGATTATGGTTCTTATCTCGAATACAATAACCGGAAAAGACCAAGAAATTTAGAGATAATCCTAATATTCCAGAACCCTACTCCTCAGATCTCCCGAAACCCTCTCCTCGGGATCACAGCTGCTGCCAACATATTTGTGTTGATAAATGGTCAAGACCTCTAGCACAACTGCCAGTAAGTATATTATGCCCTAGTTCAAATTCCTATATCTCAATAAAGCGCTCAAAGTTTGAGTCTCCTTGCCCGCATGAGTGTTTGTTCTCCGCTCCCTTCCCGGCATTCCACCTCTTTGTGGAAGAGTATAGCACGCAGTTCTAACAAACAGAAATACTTCGTGGAAGCTTATACACTGTGATAACGTTTATATATAACCTGCCTCTATATGCCCTGGAATAAAGAATACCTTCTGCGAGTCGGGAGTGCGGAATATAAATACCACGCCATATTTCGGCACAATTCCGGTCCAGGCCCGATCGCTCTCCTCCGCTCGCTACTACTATATAAGCCGCGCCGCCCCACTGCCTGCCGCACCCCCCCCCTAGTATATACCTACTCTACATTCTACGCTCCATTCTAATTTCTATTTTCCGGCAATCTAGTCCTGTATCCCCCCCCCCCCTGCGTGCAGCGCAGCTTGCTGCTCGCCGTAGGATCTGGAGCATCAACTTCCCGACACTATGTCGGTGACCCAAAAGAAGCCCGAGGAGGCTAAATCGGAGAGTCAAATGAAGCCCGAGGGGGCTAAAAGCAGTCAGCTCCGGTGTGGTGTCGGAGGTCAAATGAAACCCGCCAGACTGGAGGCTAAAACAAGAAAAAAGTTGATTTTACCCGTGGGGGGTCTAGATAGAGTCCGCTAGAGGCTGAAGAGGAAAAGAAAAAAAAACCTTAATTTTCATGTAAGAGACCAAAGAAGAGAAAAAGGAAAAAACTTATTTTGGTATGTAAACCCGGCTCCGACCCCCGACAGCCAGCAGTCCCTTCTGCTAACCAACCTACTCGTGCTAAATTAGCCGAACCCTTTTGTTCATCGACTCCATGGCCAACCCTAACTCTCCCAGCACTAGATCACAATCCACCACAACAACGCCCCCCCCCCCCCCCGGAGTCCTCGCATCGGGAGGTAGCTGGGTGTGTACCTGGGAGCATTCTCCACCGTAGCCCCTCCTCCCCACACCTCTCGGCGTACCACCAGATGTCAGGGATCACCTCCGGACCGGATACTTACCTTGAGCGTATGGTATTTTCTATAGGGCCAGGGCACCGCTAGCTAGTCCCGAGTCCCCACTACCACAAACCCTCCCCCGCATCCATACCAATCCAACACGGCGTGCGGCGTGGGGAGGGGAGGGGGGTGGACCGCTCTACTACGAATGGCCGCAACAATTGGGATATGGCTACTTCTCACTCGTATGCATAAATCAGAGATGGGATGGGATCTACAGTGCACGTAGGTATATGTATTCAATAGGTGAAGTGGCTTCTTTAGAATTTATATCTTCATCATTCTGTATCCTTTCACAGTTATTTAGTTCCGACAAAGCTTTTGAACCCTGATTCTAACAACGTTCTACCCCACTAGTAAAGACCTTGTATAACTCCCCAGCAAAAAGTCCCAAATTCATTAGATTCCTGTTTAGCCTCGTGTTGATTGCTATCATGCGCTTGCTCGTTCTGCTTAAAATTCTGGTCAGCTGAAGCACTAACACCATTCCAAATCGGTGGACTTACAATTACTGCCCTCGGTAGGCCAGCTTTGTTCAGGAGGAGAGGTCCGGCCGGGTGCGGCTTTCAAAGCTGCTCTGGCCCTTTCGATTTCGGAGCATCTTGATAGCAGTAAATTTTGAACACCCCAGGCACAATCTTCTATCTTACCGATAATCATCGCCGCTTCAGTAACTATGGTGTCGGTACATCTTGGTAGCAGCATCTCCATCACCTCCCGGCCACTTCGACTGTTCCCCGCAGCGCTGACTAGGACCGCTTCGGTGATCGCGATGTCGGGACATCTTGTTAGCAGGTTCTTAATCACCTTCCAGCCACTAGAATAGTTCTCCGCGGCGCTGACTAGGACCGCTTCGGTGATCGCGATGTCGGGACATCTTGGTAGCAGGATCTCCATCACCCCCCGGCCACTTCGATAGTTCCACGCAGCGCTGACTAGGACCGCTTCGGTGATCGCGATGTCGGGACATCTTGGTAGCAGCATCTCCATCACCTCCCGGCCACTATCAGTGTTCCCCGCAGCACTGACTAGGACCGCTTCGGTGATCGCGATGTCGGGACATCTTGGTAGCAGCATCTCCATCACCTCCCGGCCACTATCAGTGTTCCCCGCAGCACTGACTAGGACCGCTTCGGTGATCGCGATGTCGGGACATCTTGGTAGCAGCATCTCCATCACCTCCAGGCCACTTCGATTGTTCCCCGCAGCGCTGACTAGGACCGCTTCGGTGATCGCGATGTCGGGACATCTTGGTAGCAGGATCTCCATCACCCCCCGGCCACTTCGATAGTTCCCCGCAGCGCTGACTAGGACCGCTTCGGTGATCGCGATGTCGGGACATCTTGGTAGCAGGATCTCCATCACCTCCCGGCCACTATCAGTGTTCCCCGCAGCACTGACTAGGACCGCTTCGGTGATCGCGATGTCGGGACATCTTGGTAGCAGCATCTCCATCACCTCCAGGCCACTTCGATTGTTCCCCGCAGCGCTGACTAGGACCGCTTCGGTGATCGCGCTATGTCGGGACATCTTGGTAGCAGGATCTCCATCACCCCCCGGCCACTTCGATAGTTCCCCGCAGCGCTGACTAGGACCGCTTCGGTGATCGCGATGTCGGGACATCTTGGTAGCAGGATCTCCATCACCTCCCGGCCACTATCAGTGTTCCCCGCAGCACTGACTAGGACCGCTTCGGTGATCGCGATGTCGGGACATCTTGGTAGCAGCATCTCCATCACCTCCAGGCCACTTCGATTGTTCCCCGCAGCGCTGACTAGGACCGCTTCGGTGATCGCGATGTCGGGACATCTTGGTAGCAGGATCTGCATCACCTTCGGCCCCCTGTTCCAGTTCCCCGCGGCCACGACTAGAACCGCTTCGGTGATCGCGATGTCGGGACATCTTGGCAGCAGGATCTGCATCACCTTCGGCCCCCTGTTCCAGTTCCCCGCGGCCACGACTAGAACCGCTTCGGTGATCGCGATGTCGGGACATCTTGGTAGCAGGATCTCCATCACCTCCCGGCCACTATAATAGTTCTCCGCGGCGCTGACTAGAACCGCTTCGGTGATCGCGGTGTCGGGACATCTTGGCAGCAGGATCTCTATCACCTCCCGGCCACTTACATCGTTCCCCGCAGCGCTGACTAGAACCGCTTCGGTGATCGCGGTGTCGGGACATCTTGGCAGCAGGATCTCTATCACCTCCCGGCCACTTACATCGTTCCCCGCAGCGCTGGCTAGAACCGCTTCGGTGATCGCGGTGTCGGGACATCTTGGCAGCAGGATCTCTATCACCTCCCGGCTACTAAGAGTGTTCTCCGCAGCGCTGACTAGAACCACTTCGGTGATCGCGGTGTCGGGACATCTTGGCAGCAGGATCTGCATCACCTTCGGCCCCCTGTTCCAGTTCCCCGCGGCCACGACTAGAACCGCTTCGGTGATCGCGATGTCGGGACATCTTGGCAGCAGGATCTGCATCATCTCCAGCCCACTGTTCGGGTTCCTCGCGGCCACGACTAGAACCGCTTCGGTGATCGCGGTGTCGGGACATCTTGGCAGCAGGATCTGCATCATCTCCAGCCCACTGTTCGGGCGCCCCGCGGCCACGACTAGAACCGCTTCGGTGATCGCGGTGTCGGGACATCTTGGCAGCAGGATCTGCATCATCCCCAGCCCACTGTTCGGGCGCCCCGCGGCCACGACTAGAACCGCTTCGGTGATCGCGATGTCGGGACATCTTGGTAGTAGGATCTCCATCACCTCCCGGCCACTATAATAGTTCCCCGCGGCGCTGACTAGAACCGCTTCGGTGATCGCGGTGTCGGGACATCTTGGCAGCAGGATCTGCATCATCTCCAGCCCACTGTTCGGGTTCCCCGCGGCCACGACTAGAACCGCTTCGGTAATCTCGAGCCCGGGATCTGTAGATATCATTTTGTCTATTACATCCCATGACCCTATACGTACTGCCGTCTCCAAGGTGCCCAAGCGATTCCCGTTCGCTGACATAATGGTGGCCCCCTTGGCAAGGAGCTTAAGAACTGCCCCACTGTGTCCTTTGCTGATCGCTACCACCAGCGGAGTGTCACGCAAGCGCAGTTCGCCGATGCACACCAGTTGCCTAAACACCACATTAACATCTGCCTGTTTCTCCAATAGCAAATTCATAACCCGTTCATTGCCCTCGTTGCTTGCAACGTATAACAATGCTTCCCCAATCAGGTTTTTAGTATTGATATCAATCCCACTTAGTCTAGCTTCAAACTCCGGCAAAAGTTCTTCCCCAAAACGGAAATATGACATTGCAAATAATGGATCAAGTGGCTCAGACTCCAGCTGTATGACGCCTTCTGGGGGCCAAGCATCTCCCCTGTGGCTGGCTGCTTGCATAGCGGCACGGAGCCAGTCTGAGTACGGCTTACTTGGTTCAGCTCGTGTCCCCAGGAAACGTAGGAGTAAGTCTCGCATGTCGTTGCCTATACGTTGGCCGGGATTATAGCAGAGATTGACGTGCCCTGCCCATCGTTCCACCGAATATGAGGCGAAAGGCGATATGTCCCCCCCGGCGACCGAGGTAGTCCATCCCCGGTGCGCATCAGGATTAGTCAGCAGCAAAAGACAAGATTTGGCGGCCATAGAATTCGCTTGCACAGGCGTGAATATGTGGCTTTCAAAGAATTCCTGGACCGATAGATGCGCGAATACCACATGCTCGACTTGTTTATCCCATCTTGTGAGGTTGCGGCAAAGGTCAAAGAGTACATCAACACCGTTCTGGGGAACAGCTTCAGGCCAGTAAGTAAACTCGGCCCAGCGTTTTGGATCAAGGGGTTTCCGTGAGCAGATAAGCCACATCAGCGCTTTCTCTGTGATCTTCCGCTGCGCATCTGTTGTTTCTTCAAGGATTTCTCGCCACATCCGAGAATATGTTGCTTCCAGGGTCTTGGGCAATTTCCCTAGGTTTTCCTCTATCTCCTCTGGCGACTTTAGCCGGTAGAGATTCTTGATCTGAAGGTCGGCCCATTGAAACCTGCCAAGGAGGGAGCGTTAATGGGTAGTAATATCGCGACGGGGCCCATTGGAGCGGCCTTTGCCAAGTAGAGTGTTGCATGCCCCAGACGAAGCAGCCAATGAAAGGCCCACTAGTTCGTTCGACCTGATAGTCTTTGCTTCGTCCAGAGCACACTCCGTTCGGGGACTGGGCGCACTTACATTCCATGTGACCTTTCTGCAACCGTGCTTATAATCTTCTCTTTCAAACTGTCGGAAACCGTGCCATAAAGCAATCGCCTTTGACCAATGGCGCTCGTTACTTCTCTAATGACAAACCGTTCAATGTCCCTAGTGTTATCCTTTGCGTCGATATAATGGTTGGGTACCTTTTACCGTTTAGCTTGATACCTATATCATCACTTGGCATCAATATAATAGTTGCGTACCTTTTCAAGTCTCAGCTTAATATCTATATCGTCCCTGCTGGACACAAATATTTTTACTGTACTCGTTGCGGAGTCGATCATGTTCTCAAATGACTCGAGTAGTCGCCAACGCTCATCGGGGTCACTCTCATCCAGGGCATCGATTATGATCGTCGTGTGAGAGTATATATTGAGCAACGAGGTGACCAGGTTCTTGCATTCAGTGAATCCCAAAGAACCCGCTGCATGCCCCTTGTCCTTTCTTTTATCATATTCTAGTACCACCTGGCCTGGTAGATTTTTCAATGCAAGGCAAAGATGTTTTAGGATAGCCTGCATGATGACCTCTGGGTCCCGGCGCTGGGGGTCGTCTCGCTTGCAGTAAAAGTATACTACAGGGCCGTCGCTTTGTGGTAGGGACTGTAAAAATTCGATCACCATACACCTATGCTTTGTTTAGCTTTGGAGGTCGATCATCAAGAACAAGCATAGGGAACGGAGATGCAAGGGGAACACCCGGTCGTAGAAGTTCATGCGCCAGGGCGCCAGGCGTCCCAGCTCCATCTCCGTATACCCTCAGAGCAGGATAACTAACGTGAGCTTTGTTTTCCCCGCACCAGCTACTCGAGAGTTAAGAACTTGAACCTATGCAAACTTGAAAGAAAGGAACTTACGAATTCCGTGTAACCAAAGAATTCCCGAGGTCCTAGAAGCTCTCCATTGGCGAAATTGCTCCAGCTTGAGCAGCCAAAGACCAGTATTTTCCAGAAGGCCCTCCCGCGCTGTTTGGTGGTGCTTTATGAATTCGACTGTTGAGAGCCACTTGAGTACTTCATGTTGCTTCTCAGCTAATAGTCCGGTACAGTCAGTCAGGGCTATGATTGTATTTAGGGGGTTGAAAGGAGTTTAAAACACCTTGGGTATAGGCCCGGAATTCGTCATGCAACAACATAACGGCTGTATCAATTTCCCCCAAAAACATCTCCATTTGACGGGTTTTCTCTAAACAATGTCAGCAGACACTCATCTTTGGGGTTTTGACTCTTACCTTTGAGCATGACCCGGTGATCGTTTTGACCTGCGGGTTCTATCGGTTGGCTCACAAATTTTCAAGTGCCAAGGGTGGACTGTGTAGTAGACTTACTTTCTCTTTCAGCTGTTTTCAGATCCATTTCAAGAAGTACCTCCCCCTCCTCGATAGCGTCAAAGGAGGATTTTACCTGCCCAAGGTCCACAATCGATCGGAGAACGCGAACTGTGAAACACATTACATAAAGGCATGCATCATGACAGGTTGAAAGAGATGCAATAGCTTACCAGCAGTGGGTTGAACCAAGTATCTCTTTGCACAAGCAAGGAACTTCAATACAGTAACGTATAGATCTAAAAGATCCTTAGCCAATCCCGTACGAATGGGAGTAGATACAGTCGACTCTGAGCCGAGATATAATTTTTCGTAGATAGCGCCTCGAACCACTAGTCTTGCCACCCTTTCGGTACCAGTAATGATCACTCTCGTGTTCTCCATGCCGCTAAGGGATATCTATTTTGTGCTTAGTACCATTAAACGACATATGAACGAGATCTTTGGAAGCAAACCTGTAGCAGAAACCGTATGCCAGCCCACGGCAGAGCAGCATGGACTGGATCATACTGGATGGCAATATCTCCAATACTTTTGAATTTGTCAACCCATGTCAGTAGCTTCTCTACCACATCTCGAACCACTATCTCGTTCCCTCTGAATTTGACCTTCCAACCACCCTGCGCACACAAATCGGCACGATTCTTTATATCTTTCAGGAGTTCTTCGGTAGTGTCATTTCCGGCAGGCGGGAGGGCCGCTTTGTCGTCCTCGGACAACCTCTCGAACGCCTTTATCCAGAGCGAGGTTGTGCTGTTACGATTGGTTGGGGGCGGCAGGACAGCATGGTTATTCTAAATATCAAGGAGTCAGCAAGCTAATTATAGGTCTTGCCCCGGGTGAGATGATAGAACCTGTGATTGTGGTATACTTGCCCCGGGGTGAGATGATAGAACCCGTGATTGTGGTATGCTTGGGTCCGGTGTGTGTGAGACCATATGCGTAATAGTAGAAACGTTTGATGTATTCTCCGCTGTCGGTATAGGGGGTGTCTGGCCTCTCGGCGATTTAAGGGGGGTTGATGCGACAGTATTTGGTTCTTGCCGCTCAGTCAATAGCCCTAGGTCAGTAGACAGCCCAGGAGCTTGTGTCTCAGGTGTGTTATTCCTTGGAGGGACGGTAGACAAGGGCTGGAGCGTCTGACTCGAGCTTTGACTTCCAGAAGACGTGCGGGTGGTTGCAGTGACCTCCCGCGAGAGTAACCGGCTAACCTTCTCCACAATCCTTTTCCTTAAGCTTCGTCCCGCCATCTGGAGGAGGCGGCCCTTCGTGGAGCGTCGGAACTGGTGTGGCTAACGATAGAGAGGGGGTACTATGTAAGCGGATTGCGGAGAAGAGTATATAAGCAGGATGATGATGGTACGTAGTGCGCGTGTCTAATATCAACTAAGAGGTCTGAGGGAGCTGAAGAACATCGGGAGGGGGTGTTTAGTAAGCATAGACTGTGTACCAATTGGCTTCCTTGAATTATCATTATATGATGCGCCTCTCTTAGGGGTGACATGTCCCTATTTCAGCCGGAACAAGTTTAGCCACTCCGGGTGTTTTTTGAGCAAATCAAATGAATCGAAATTATTGATTTCCGGCTGGAAACTGTTTTTTCTCTCAGCTGAGGGTATAAATAAGTATTTTACTTACAAAAATACCCATTTCCAAGCCCTGATAACTCCACAAAAAAGATAGATTACAAGAACCTTTCTTTACAAGAGCAGATTTGTTTACACGGATTTAGATCTTGCCTGATTGAAAAGTTATTAGTGATGCCATTTGCTGTCACCTTTATGATCTGGGGCTCAATATATATGTAGTCTTGTATCCAGCCTCAACTCCCACTTTACTTCCTACAATGAATCTGCGCCGAAGAAAAAAAAAACCCAACTCTCAAAGTAAAGGCCTAAATAACAGTTCCCCTTAACGCTTATTAGAGACCCTTTCGTTCGAGCGTAAGGAAGATTCACTCGGCAGCGCTGCATGTGTGCGATCGTGGTCACACCCGACCGGATATCAGTTACTCAAACCCGCCCCGCGCGCCAACCGATCAGTGGTTCAATTGCCAACAAACATCCACCCCGATCCCCGTCCAGGAGAGGTTTATGGAATTAAATCCGGGGTTTGACGCGATTGGAGAGCATGGTCAAAGCGGGGCAGAGTAACAGGAAATATTGCCCATTAGAGAAGGTTCGCAAGCTCACGACCAGAAGCATGATTAGCAGGGCGGATTATCAAACATTGTTGACACCTTTGACCCCTGGACAAGGTTGTTAGTCGAACTTCCAACTTCTCCTTTTTTCTTTGCATAGCTCCAATAGTGTGGTCGGCAAGACGAGTTAACTCGAGCCCAAGCTCGAGCAGCCACGAGCCGCTACCCTCACAAGTCGAGCTAGGTCGAGCTCTTTTTGCTGCTCAACCTGGACGGCTCTGGATATGCGCCTGGATACTATACTAGATATTCCCTGATATAAATCTGGAGGTACATACCTAACCCTAACCCTAACGCCATATGTTTGCACAAGAGAGCTGGGATGACTTCTGGAACTCCTATCTGGGGCCGCTGGAGAGCCCGAGCTCAGCTGGAGCTACTCGAGCTTTTACAAGTCGAGTAGATATAATCACGAGTTAAGTCAAGCTTTTCCTCCTGCTCGTCTCGAGCCAGCTCGTCGTCAATCACACTAGCTACTCGGAGCAACGAGCTCTAAGTTTCGATCAACGAACTTTGGGAGTATCTTGACCTGAACCAGGAAGGTTCCCAGTAACTCTGCCCCCTTAGGCCTTCATTCTCCAAATATTTAATTCAAGGTCTGGTTGCGAAACCTCTCTAGCCAGCAAGATCTCCAGCAACCCTGCCCCACTTAGGCACCCAACCCCCAATCACATCCACCCGTATTTAATTTAGAATCTAGTTGCGAAACCTCCCCACTGAGACCCGAAACCCCATTTATCGAAACCCAGAGCTCGTTGCCTGAACGTTGAACTTCGATTAACGGCCTTGTGGGGCAAAGGTTGCCTTTCTTTGGAGGCGCTCCCCGGCAACCACCCCCGCCCACCAACCAAGTGCCCGGTCGCGAGCCGAAGTTATTATTTTTTCCAAAGCCTCCTAGATTACCTAGGTAGCTGCACCTAATCTTACAGCTAAAGCGGATTGCTGGACGTGTGTTCCGGGTATGTACCAGTATACCTCTAGTTAAACCGCGGCACATGACCGAAATGAAGGACTAATACAACAGTCCCCTATCCTCCACCCGAACCCACCCAACCCCGGAGAGTACTACTTGGGAGCATATATTCTTCAAGGTAGCCCCCCCAGCGTACCACCAGATGCCAGGCATCACCTTCGGGTGCGGAGCTTGGGCATTCCCACGAATCCCGAACTACTGTAGGTACACTCCCCCGGGCGAGCGGGGGAACTAATTCCAAGCAACGGTATCCCCTACATAAAATAGTATCGCTCTCCGGTTACTTAGTGCCCCTAGCCAATAGCAAAATGTTGAAATGGCTGGGAAGGTGGGGTAAGTGTTAAGAACGCAGTTGTAACGTGTTAGTAACACAAATAAATACTTGTATGTAAATATGATAAACAGTAAACGTATGCAAATAGCACTGGCCGATCTGTGCAATCGGAATTAAGGTGTACAAATAACAGACAGATACTTATGTGCGGGAAGTAGTCGGAGCAACGTACGAAATCTTATTCCTCACCTCTCGGACCTGGGTTAGGGTTAGTGCTAACCTCCGTCGAGACCACCACCGCCGCCACGGTTCCTGTTCCAGCTGCCCAGGGAGTGAGGTCAGCTCAGAAAGTAAATAGCGCCACTTGCGGGGACCTACTATCGCAGTATGCCGGAATGCGCGGGAATACTTAACTACCAGCAGCTCGCAATTATGTTTTGAGTGAACACAATTGTTCCACTTCATACATAAAAGGGTATACTTCACCGGTCTCGGCTATCCAACAACCCGGTCCTTACACTCTTGGATCGCTGCGAATAAAGTCGCTCTTAAAGTGGGCGAACCTCTTCCCTAACCGGCCTTCCCTTGCGAGCGGCACCAGCTACGGCCCTCAATTCTATGCTAATCACTAAAATTCCATCTTAGGAGTACTAGCTTAGGCCGGAGTTGAACCCAAACCCACTCAAACATAGGTCAGATGTTTACCACTACCGTCACCATGCAGAGATTTTCACACGCCATGTTGCATCACTTCATTACCTACATAGTATCTCTTTCTGGTTGAACTGTTCTATTCCCTCCGATTCCACTCCCTTAACACAGTCTATTCAGGGAGAATTCCGGTAATTCCGGAAACATCGATCAACATGTGCGTCTTCTAGGTGTTATCCTTCGCCGATAACAGGCTTGGCAATGTCCACACCGGATGCTGAAATCTCCGGGTTCAAGTTTGGCTAAGGGACCAAGGTTGGGATAGTATCCTGCGCACCTGGGCAGATTACTCCAAGTAATAATAAGGAAGTGAATATCAGGTTCGTATGAGCTCCAGACGAGGCTTGTAAAAACAATCATCTTGGCGCTAATCTACTTGGGGAACACCCCTCCGTCGTCTCCCGCAGTGTCAACCCGCCGCAAGGTATCTATGTAGGGAAGCCAAAAGCGGACGCACACTTGACCAAACGCGGCGTATCAGACTAGTCTCACTACCTACTACACCTTCATCATGGGTGGGTCCACCGCCGTCCCACACTCACACAGCACGTTTAGGGTTCACCTCAATCGGGTATTTTCACCTCTTCAAAGACGACCAGACTCCCAGGGCTTGTCCGGACATGGCAATCCCACAGAGGGGGTGATACGCACATGTAGTCATGGTGTGATCATGCCCGAAGGTAGATTAGTTGCGTGTGAGGGATTACTTTTACCCCTACCCGCTGCAGCAGGACGGCTAGACAGAAGGGGGAATCCCCTATAGCCACATGTATACCATTCGGGGCTGGTGTGATGCTTGCTGACAGCCATGCGCCGTAATTTCATACCTTGTACCCCCGCCCCCCTTTTTCTCTCACTTGGCTTAAAACGTCTAGAATCCTATTGATCATGTGACAGTCAAATTAGTGTATCACATGATCAACATCCTCACCGGAAATCAGTATCACTGATGTTCAACGTAGGAGGGAATAGCGACTGCAATTGGGGGCCGCACTCCCGGCTTCAATGGTTGCCTCCGCCTTCACGCAGTTACTCTGCAAAAATGTTTGTGATTTAGTTTTAATAGACCTTTTGTGATAGATGCACCCAGCTCCCACGCCTCTTGGCATTATACGGGCCCCCGCCGACCTTCGTTGATCTTCGGGGGTAGGATATAGAGCTAGATCAGCATTACCCACCTTTTGGTGAGAGATGAAATTCAACCCCTGGGTAAATACTACTACAAGCACCTTGGCTAGATTGTTGAGACTTTGATAGAAGGCGTAGTTACATCAGAATTTTATCATAAGAGAATCCTATTAAAAAAATAAAAGAAAAAAAAAGGAAATTATTTGGTCGTTCTACTAGGATGGCAGTCGAATCAGGCGACTAGCCAACTCTCTGGGAGTCAAATTCAAGGCTGGACCAGTGCCGTTCCCAGACCGTGTTATACGTGAGCATTAGTAAGATTTTCGGAGGTGTTCCGGGAGAGGTCCGAGTGAGTCGGGGGGGTCTCGGAGAGCCTAGGCGCTCGGAGATGTTAAAAAACCACGAAGTAGTTGAGTTTTTAAGGCAAACCCGCAAAGATTTAAGGCTCACCGGGGATACGTAAGTCTCAGAAAGCCTCCGCTAGCGCCCGAATCTTACGCTAGTTTCGGGGGTATGCCAAGCCTATATAAAGTATTTTTGAGATACCTTTTCGAGAACCCCCCGAGAGCACTCCGACACGAATCGCTCTGAGAAAATAGGTCACCAGGCAAAAAGGATCTATTACACCAGAATGTGCCACGCCGGCACGAGACTAAGACGGATCTTTAACTCCTTGGCTAATCAATGCCAAGGCTGTCGAGAAAGACTCCGGGTCCATCAGCGCAAGGGGCCTAACACCCGTAATGTTGATGTTATATGCTGGATTCAGGTATATAAGAGTATAGTTCATGACCAGAGTACAGTGGGACGGGTCTGTTGCCGGTGCACATGCACGACTGATACGTGCCCTAGGTTGCAAAGTCTGCAATTTCAAATCCCATGTAGAATAGTTTTTTTTGTTCTGGTCCCTTTACCGACCCTTTTACTGATCGGGGAGCCGATGTATTTAGGGTTCATATGCTGATGCATTCAGCATTCATTTTGCAATTCATAGGATGTAGTACAAAGGATGCATTTTGAGATGATTGTGGTTTTAAGACGTCTAACGAAAATCTTCTTTTGGAGATATATCTGCACAAGGATGTTCGGAAACCGGCCGTAATAAACAACTTATTGAAACAAACAATATATACAAAGATTTAATAAAAATAAGCTAAAGAAAAACACTTTATTCTTTGCATGTAGCGAATAATATACTATGTGTTATAGGCATAATGGGAAACACAATACGTACGTAAATGTATATAGTTACTCATACAAGATACATCACCTTCACAGCTGAGAGATATACCCCCTCTGACAATACTCAAACGATCACTCTCTGAATGCCACACCACCGATGCGCCAAAACGCGGTACAAACACAAGCCAACAAAACGCCCAGCACACCCCCCGCCCTGCTCTAACACAATAGTCTAGTATCCTCAAAACATCAATACACCTACTTACACAACACATATTAGCTGCCTTACCGACACTGACGCCAGTGTATCGCGGCTGCAGGTCAACCCCGGGGCGGTAACTCCGCAGTCAAAGAGAGAATCAGAACCGGCGGAGATGTCACGATTGTGATAAACAAGCCGTAATCAGCGGCTTAGGAGAAGGATCTGGGAGTCTGAGCGAGAGTCTTAAAGCTACCCCTTTGATAATGTTTATGGACCCTTGGAAGTACAAGTACAAGTTCAGAGCGGGAATCAGGAGAAAACAGTAATTGAGAAAGTACACTGGCGACTGGGGATTTCGCTTTAAAGAATTAAAATAGTTGAGAGAGCATTCTGCAGGCTCGGTTCTATTTTACATATTCCTTTTCTGCATTTTCTCGTACCGTAGAGTTTTTTTTTCGGTGGGGCGAGAGCGCAGAGATGACTCTCAGCAACCCCCACCCTCCATCTTCATCAAACCCCAGACTAACGCATCTACCCTCACCGTCAAGTGCGATAATGCTTGGCCGTAATGGCTCCGGCCGCAACCGGAAAGTGGACGCCGGCGAACACGCACGTACCCAGAGTTGACCCACTCTCCACCAACTCCGCGCCCTCAAAGCCTCCCAATACACCCGCAGCCGGGGAAGCTTTCCGCCTTTGTTACCTTTCCAGCAGCACCTTTAACCCCCCGCTAAGACACCTACCGACACCCGCACCCGCATGATACCCGCCCGCCTCACAGCCGACGAAGCCACCTCCAACATCCTCCCGGCCCCGTTCCGGTCGTACCTGCCCGCTCGACATCCGTTGCACCCTCCCACCTTCGCGTCAGCACTTGAACAAACTCCCCGTCTCGCGCGCGATGCGCAAACGTGGCACCTCCGCTCCCGCATGAAAGAGGCGACAAGCTCCCGACTCTACTTACAACCGGCACCCCCGCGCGGGTTGCGCCGAGTCGTCTAGTCCCGCGGACCCCCAACGACGGAGCTACCAGGCGCGGGGGGACTGAAGCTTTAAGCCAGACGGGCCGCGGCATCCGCTAGACAGAAGGCAGTCCAACGGCCGCCACCGAAGTGCCAGTGGGTACGGGACGCCGGAGAAGCCGCGACCTGACGCGAGACGGTGATTGACCACTGCGGAGGCCACCGCAACAGGGGGCGGGAGGCAGAAGCCAGTGAAGCTGGTCGTTCTCATCAGCGATGATGAATCCGCGGTGGAAGCCGGGGGCGGAAAGAGTTGCGGGACCGCTCGGAGGTGTGGAGCGCGGCGACGGGAGCGCGGGTACCACCGTTAGCTCTGGCCTGCGTGTGGCGGGCGGGAGCCGTTCTACCCGGGCCCTGGGGATGGCGGGGGTGGTTGCGCCGCCTTGGTGCGGTGGATCTGTGGGTAGAGAAGGTAAGTAGCTGACCCCGTAGGGCTGCGGGGGTGGAGGGTGCCGCGTAGTGTATTAGTGGTTCGTATGCGCTTGTTGAGAACATGGGGGAGTGGCTGTTACTGCACCGCTGCGCAAGGCGAGGGGGCAGGGTGTGGAGTATCCTTCTTCGCGATGGGGGAGGAGTGTGTTTTGCGTTGTAGGTGATATCCTAAGCAGGGTGGGGAAAGTCAGCCGGAAGGCCCGGATAGCTACCCACCAGAAACCGGTATAGTTATTGAGTCCACGCGCACTGGTGGTGTGCGGATGGATCCCGCGCCCGTACACCGCGCGCACACGGGAAGCAGACTGCACGCCCTATCGGTAAACACCACGCCGGGGAATGCGCCCTGGTGTCTTGGTGCGGGGGGGAAGGACGTCCGGGTCGGGTTGACGTCGGGACTGGAGATCACGGTGGCGTACGAGGATGGTAGAGATAAAGATAATGGCACTAACACGACGGTGGAACAGTGGACTTGGCTGCGCTACAGCCAGGACACAGCGGGATGATGCTCCGGATACTATCGGGGAGGGAGTGTATAAGGAAAGAGAAACCGCGTGGGTGCAACCGGAGGAGGCGGGGTTGAAGAGAGCGGTACGAGGAGAAATACAGAGAGGGGTTTTGTTCGGTTATGGGGAATCAAAAGGAGAAACGTAAATTGCGGAGGTTGCTTGCTTTTTGTTAGGGGAGCGTCGGGTGGGGGAGGCGAGGAGAGTGCAACTACCGCCATAGATAGCGCTACATACATTAACGAACAAAAAAAAGACCTTGGTGGCTCTGGGCAGCTGACCCCGGCGCCGACACAGCTGCGGCCTAGCACCCGACCAACGGCGCGCTCCTACGCGAGAGCAAGAAACAGAGTAGCTGCCGGACGAGGGGTGACTAGCGTCCGATGCGGGTGGTAGACGAGCAGGTGAGGCCTAAACCGCGTCAGAGGAGATCGAGAGCGGTGCCAAACTCCACGGCAGTCTTTCGCATAGAACGGAACGCCGGGTGGCCACACAGGGCAACCAAGGCAGTCGGTGGGGCTCGCATGGCGCTGTTGGAAGGAAAGGTGCAGTCGATGGGCATCGGTCGCAGGCTGGGTAATGCGCTGCGACGGGCGGGAGCAAGAGCGGTGTGTTGCCGCCAGCTGTCATGGCTGATCAGGGCCGTGGCATCATCTGCTTTTGTTCTGGACGTCGGTGAAATGTACCAGCCGGCGGGGTCAAGAGAGATCTGGGTGTGTGGACGGGAGAGAGATCATGTTCAATCACTCAAGCGCGGGGCAAGTGCGGGGTAGCTAAGTGCAAACACCAAGAGAAAGTGCACAACTGGAGCGAGAGAACATGCGGCTCTGCCGAGGTCAGCCGCAGCGCCAGAGACGGGGCGGCCTCGCACTCCCCACGCGCGCGGAGACACAGCAGCTACCCGTTCCGTCGCAACACTGTAAGGGCCAATATAGCAGAAACACACTACCAGCAGAGGTCGGGGATGTGTCTGTGGGATGGTTATAGATGCCGACACCGGACAATCAGGAGCTGGCGGTGTGGTGATCAACAGCTACTCGCATTAACTAGGGAGAAATATGTTTATTCTTCCTCTTCCCTGCGGGCGGGAGGAACGCGTTCACTGGAAGTACTGGTCGCTGTACCGGGGGGGTGGGTGCATCACAGCCTCTCACTCGCCACTGCACCTCACCCGCTGGTGAGATCAGAATCAACGGACAAAGGTTTTTACCTCCCAAGAAGTCCAGGACATGCAACTTGGATGCAAGTAGAGTGATATAAATACTTCCAACTACTTGCAGTGAAACTAGGCATTGTCCTAAATGCCTAGCCATTCAGCCCCACCAGACTCAAGACCCCTAGCTACGGAATCGCAATCACTGGCTTAATCCAAGTATCCCTTAGTCTGTCAGTAAAATGCTGACCCCCCCAGAAGAAGCAAATTTTTTGTGGCTTTACTAACAGATCCCGCTATCTCCCTTATCAAATAATAGATCTTCCATACAAATTCAATCCCTCTATTATAGGGGGGTCAGCATTGACAGACTAAGGGATACCAACTTGAAACTCAAGCTACCTCAAGCTACGGTCTTTTCTACACGCAAAAACAATTATATCACTTTAACCATCATGGTGAGGTCGGTTACTACATGTATCGTGCGCGGGAGACGATACTTAGTTTCGCCGCAGGTACATACAGGGCTTAAAGATGTGCATGAAGATACTTTAGCGCCAGTCCACATAGTAATATAAACCTATATCAAGTCATTAGTACCTCTATTATAGATTTTTAATATCTTTTTTTTCTATAGGCTCTTATTTACTTATGTTTCGATTAATCTCTATTAGTAAATGATTTTAATACATGATCATACCTTTTACAAAGGCCACTTTACTCGGTGAAAAATACGGATACGCAGGTAGGCCAGTATTCACGCTCCTTCTGGCATAGGCGAATCTCACAACTAAAACCCTTGATTATTTGTCTATTCGAATGTATATTTACTCTCTACTAGCCATCCCTCCTACCTTCTTACCCGCCTGCCGCGCCTACTGGTAGTACCTGCTTACCTGCCTGAAATGCCTACTCCGTTCGCTGCTTTGGGTGCTGCTTGGTTGGGTGCGAATTCTCTAGATTCGCGGGATTGGATGCTGGATTCGCTGGATTCACTGGATTCACTGCCTGCTTCACCGATTAGCTCATGTCTGGCCGATGATGGAAAGCGGGGGTAGGGGCGTAGACGAAGGCGTAGAGATGAAGACGAAGGTGTAGAAATGGAGATGAAGGTGGAGAGATGGAGATATAGAGGTGGAGGCGAAGGTGTGGAGGTGTAGAGTAGAGACGGAAGGCGGCGTGCGGGTTTGATACCTGCCAGGTCCTAACCCTAACCCTGAATTGTATATGATTCTCTTTGAAAGACCTAAAGTGGGCACCAAATATAATCTTTTTCACCCTTTCGGGCTCAATTAGTGGTCTTTTGGAAATTAGGTCTCCTCAAAACCATGCCGCAGTGTTAGTGCTCAAAGTAATACTTATAGAAATATCCGGGCTGGCGCTAATGTATATTGCCAAGAGGCAAACGCATGCAGCATAGTGATCTCGGGAATTAATAATTTTTTTTTGTTTGTTGCCTTTTCACGCTACTGTTGCGAGCCGGGGAAAATATACCTATCCTTCCTGCATTAATTGTGGCAAGGTCTCGACCACTGTTGATTATGTCATTACTGGCGCTTTGCCAAGGGAATTATTGTTATAAAAGGGTTCCCTCCTGTGCTGGGTCGAGCCTCCCCGTTGATATTCTGAAGGTGCTCAGACTTGAAGCCTTGAAGATAAGTTGCAGATCCTGCATAGAAAGGGCTCACAACAACTCTGTAGACACCCCCTGGGGGGTCTATAGACCACATTTGAACGCCTATAGCTACAAACCTTCAAAAATATCCACTGGAAGGCTTCCACTGCTAGAATAAGATATAACAAGAATTATATTCGCTGCCAGACTTTACCTTCGAAATGCGGAAACTCCGCTGAGGCCACGGTTCGATACATGTGATAATGAATCCATTGAGCTCACGCATCCGTGGCCGGAAGGATTAAAAGTTAAAGAAAGTAGATAACACCTGACCTACAGCTGCTGAGGTCTACACTTCAAAGCAAGACCACAATATTTGATAACTCAAGACAGCGTAAAACCCCTTATATGAAGCATAGAAAACAAAAACAAAGAACTCGAAGCAAATGGCCATCACCGTCAATCCAAAACCAAGAACCGCGTGCCCCTTGGGCCCCAGTCAGGATCACTATCCTCCCTCGTGGCTGCCCACCCGGTATAGAAGATTTCAAACTCCCTCGGGGTCATCCTCTCCAGCACCTTTCTCTTCTCGATCGGGTGATCTGGGTGCAGGCCCGCGCCCAATGAGTCTTCAAACAGTGGCTGCAACACGTATCGGCAGTAATAACAGAGCGCTCCGACATGCCCCGGGCAGAGATACTGCAGGTCCTTGCGCACAACAACGACGCTCCCCGCAGGATTCATCCAATCCCATGGCACAAACCCCCATCTCGGGAAGCCAGTGCTCTCCGGATCAGTCCCCATCTGTAGGAAGGTCGCAGCTTGGTTGGTTGGGTCGAACGAGGCTTTATCAAGGCGGGGCATGTACAGCGTTTCCTTGCCGCTGCACCTGATGACCCTGACCGGGAAGCCGACACGGTTCGAGATCTCGGCTACGGGTGCTCGGGTGACGGCATGATGCTGCGGGACTGAGATGACTTCGAACTTTGCCCTGCCGCTGGCCTTTATGTCCCCTGGGCAATTGATCCTCACTGCTGGGATTCGCCGCCGGTCGTGGAATTGCGGTACCAGGGCACCTGTGCTAGGTTCGCCGGGTGTCGGGGGGAAGTTAAAGAGGTCGACGACGGTCCGGAGGTCCACCGTGTCCATGTCGGCGTAACCCTCGCTGCCTGCGAGCTTCACGGCGATGACCGGGCCTTTCCCGACAAACGCATCGGCGCCCGCGGTCAGCGCACGAACGCAACCATTGTCCGGGGAATCTGTGTCCCTGTCGCTATCCAGGACCAGAATCTCAGCACTCAAGGCGCGGGAGCGTAGATTATCCCGATCTAGCGAGGCTAAGCCTCTTAATGAAAGCTCGGCTATCTGCTCGAAGAATAACTTATTGGACCTGGGATCGGTGCCTGCTCCTAGGTGGAACCCAGAAGGAATCCAAATAAATTTGGGGGCCATAGAGAGCTCGGTTTCGGACATCTCGGGGAAGAGAATGGCCCGTTTAAAGGACGCTTGCGGCGGTGCTGAGAAGTTTGCGAGCTGGCTGCAGAGGAGCTTGTGGACGGGCCAGTCGTCCTTTTGGCATTTCCGAGAGCAGTATCTGCTGCAGCCACAGCCCTTGCAGCGCTGGGCCGTGGGCTTGACGCACATGGTGCACTGCGTTGAGTTCGGCATCGCTCATAAAGGGATCGGGTCTTCTTGGTGGGTGTGGGAAGGGGGGTCTGGGAGGATAGTTTTCATCGAGGCTGTCCTGTGTTGGGGTTGGTAGGAGGGGGGAAGAGAATACAGTGTTGTTGGGTGGGTTGGATGCCTGAACCGAGACTCTTCCGCAACTATGATACGAGTACCTACGGATTATTCGGACCCGGAACCCTACAATATCACGGGACCCGATCGTAGCATCCGGTCGGGGGCGGAAAATGGTAGGATAGGCGTGGTTATACCAAAAAAAAAAATGCAAATTCGCTGCGCCAATAGACAATAGATCAATACAGGGCGCCCCCCTAGGACACATAGTGAATTAAACAAGTCGGACAACAAAGGGCGTGCCCTGGGGGGCGTAGCGCAAGAGTAGATACATGGATATAGCATAGTCCATAATAATAAAATGGGGTCGACTAGAGTACATAACACGTGATAGTGGGCAGGGAAGGGTCTGCGCTTTGTGTACTAAAAAGATGAAAAATAGGATTTCTATCATTGCCTGAGGTAATCGACAATATGTATGGGATAACGGCTGTTTCTGATAGAGATTAGTTTTCCAGACAATCCGATCAAATCCCCAGTAAGCTAGTCGTTCTTCTCCACATAACGACATTTCATGTAACGTTGAAATGCCCAACTAGGAAACTAATCGAACTATCACCCTCTTGCAAAGGTCATATTTCAATAATCGCTGGGCGAAGGGTAGCGTATATAAAATAATCATACCTAATGAACCCCCGAAGAATGAGGTTGTTGTGGTCGTTGTACCATCGGTATCAGATTAGAGAAAAATGCCTTAGTTAAAGTGACCTTAACTAACATGAAGCCGACCCGACCCGCAAGCGGATACTAACTCCAGAGACTCCGATCAACCTCCGAATATAGTGGTCCAAAACCATAGCGAAAGATTCGAACCGGACCTAGATGCCAAGTACACCAGCGACAACGAGGCAGCTCATAGGCAGCATCTATATCGGAAATATGGACCTCCGAGTGCTGCGAGCCTGAACGGCAATACAGATCGAAGTGTAGAGGGGCCTTAGGAAACGGTGAGAACGGATTCTCGCTCTTCTGAAAGGAGCGCAGGAGCCCCAACAATCGAGCTCTGGCAACTGAGCGCATCACCAACCGTACTGGTACCGATCAGCTCCCAGATACAACATTAGGGAGTGACGACGCCGGGTATGCATGCTTCGCAGCGGGTGGCCACAGGCCCGGAGAAAGTTCGCGAACCGTCTCGACCGATCATCATCGACTAAAGACTAGTTCTGAAACTTCTATTCCGGAGTTTTCAGTTTCACCTCACAGCAGGCCCTGCCTTCTTTACATCAGCTACCGGCTACGGAGAAGAAACTGGGCGGAAGGTTTGGGAGCGCTCACGACTCGACTTTACGGTAGAAGTTTTGTTCGTTCACACCCTATCCCTGCGCCCGCAATATTTCGGCACTATCGGTCAGCGAATTAAGATATACAACCCAGTCCAAAGGCTGAGGAAGGGTGAGGATTTTAATTAGTCTAGGCGGTGAAGAAGCTGGAGTGGATATGACATTTATTTGGCAGGATTTTTTCTTTCTTCCGGATTTCAGGATACCTATACCCAGAGAGTTGGTCTGTGGGAAGGGTTGAAGTGGTTAAATCTTGATATCTATTGTCTATTTTATTTAGCTTCATTGAATTTCATTGCCATTTTCCTTTGTTGCCTTCCCAAACCTTGATATCTCGATGTGAGAGGATGTATGAAGAATCAAACGATCAATAAAGTGATGCGAGGCGTACAAAGTGTTTTATCTGGGCAGAGTAGTGGGTGAACTTTCATGTGTCCTTTACTTCAATCGCCGGTTCAAACCTCCGGACCCAGCACAATTTCTGCCAAAATATCAGCATATGACCGGCTCATGTCCGCTTCCCCTAGATAGACCCCCCCCCCCCCCCCCAACCCGCCACTTCCCTTTACTCTTCCCCAGAGATACAGCTACAACCCCTGGCCACTATCCACATCTCTACTATCCCGCCATGCTGCCCCATCAGCCTCTACAGCGTCGGACCGCACCCCTCAGTACCCCACCTCTATCAGTAGACCGACTAATGTCTTGGATAGTAGTTATCTCTACTCACACAATGCTAAATGAACTAAGGCAGAAACTACGGTGTAGATCCCTTCAGTCGGCAGTAGCTTTATAGAGCCCACAGGACAGAGCGGTGGAAGCTGCACCGCGGCTATCATCTTGATAGTCGCGCTTAGCGTCGTGCTCGTCGAGTCTGGGAGAAGGGGGAGGAGGCTGTGTCGCGGTAGGCGATCTGGACGTAGTTTAGTTAGGGTGAGCGTGGATGAATGGCGGTGGATGGTGGGTGGGGGTAGCTGAGAGCTCTGCGTCGAATGGTTTGGGAGGTAGAAGCTGCTGTCAATAGAAGGTAGCGGGGGCGTGAGGTGGTGGGTGAAGGAAGCTGGGGGCGGGAATTTTTTAGGAAGGCCAAAGGAGAAGGGGGGGGGGGGGAAGACGAGCGAGAAGCAAGCAGAGTTAGATTGAGGTGCTTGAAGCAGATATGAGATAAGCATTTTTGACGAGGTCGGAATAGGGAGAGGCGCGCCTCAATTGAAATGAAGAGACAATTCGGTGCCGTATTTTAGGGTCTGGGTAGTAGGTATAGTAAGGATCTAATCGGGTCAGGGGCTGAGCTGGAGGAAGGCGGACGGAGGGGATCAACAAGTTTAAGCCTAGCTCAGGTATAAGATGCAGCTCTTATCATCGGGGTACCTCGTGGTTTACCTACGGTGTTTGTCTGTGGGGGTGGTGGATATCGTCGCATACCTACACGTGTCCTAGTGAGGGAGAAGGCGCTGTGGTGGACTGGAGCCAAGATCCGATATGATAAGCCACATATGATATTAGTAGTGGATCATCAGCCACACCGCCAATTCCTACTCACTTCCCTGATATATACATCTCGAAGTATTTAGAAATGAATGGTGCCAAGCACGATATCATAGTCAAGCTAGAATTATAACGAGAACCCAAACAAAGTACTATGTTTCGCTTATTTGTTTATCCAATTTGAATTACATATATTAACCAACATCTCCCTTCCAGACATGTCAAGAAGCATTCAATAACTGCGCCATTGCTCCCTGAAGCTCAGTAACATGTGACAGAAACACTTTCAGGTTCTCATCCTGCAAGAGGTTCATGTTTCTGTTCGCCCCCCAAGACTGAAGACATTCTCTTACAAAGTTTCTATATGCTGGTCCCATGTTTCGACAGATGCGTTCAAAGCATAGCATCAGAAACGTATCTTCTTGACCAGCCGGAATGTCTTTCGTGCTGCAGCAACCAAGCTGGAGCAAAAGATATCCCAAGCGATAGATGTCGCGATTTTTATCTGCGAGATAGGAAACGTTATCGTTGTCGCGTTGTAGTGAAAGGTATGGTTTCCAATAGCCGATGCACGAGTTAGCTTCCTCCTGGCCTTCGAAGAAATATATTGTGTTAATACCCCAGTCTCTGACCCAAGGGGATGAATAAAGGTGTATAAGAGACCTGGCGAGATTAATCGCAATGAGAAAGCGGTCCAGGGTTGTTAGGTCGGAAAGGCGATGCGAGATAACGTCGTGAAGCGAAAGTGGTTGACAGGATCTTGAACCAGAGATGGAAGGGTGTAAGCGCAACCGAAATCCACCACCGTCTTGTGAGCCATGAAAGCGTCTTTCGTGTCCTTCAATCTTGGATGAGAACACCTCGCAGATCTTTGTCGAATCTGTACCCTCGGCTGATGCAGGACTCGGCGCAGCAGTCGTTTCCGAAAGGAACACCACAGTGATAGGCCCAGGTGGGGGAGTGACTATAGACCCAGCATCATCGGAACTAGCAGATAGTCGAAAGGAGAATTGAGTCGGAGATTCTGCTATCGCGGAAGGCTTCCCGGATTTGGTAGCACATTTTACTACTTCTGGAACCTGCCCGTCTAAGCATAGGTGCACCAGATGGCAGTCACAGAGTAGGTTGTTGGACACAATTGGATGTAATCTTCCCGTGGCAGCGTTCACTAGACATGCTTTCGCGGCGTCCACAACGAGGTCGTCTGATTGCGAAGGACCCCCCCGTGCTTGTGCAGACCTCTCGAGACGTAGCTCCTGTACAACCTTTGAAAAAACCATCAACCGAGTAACTTCTTCATTTAGCTCCGTGCATAACGCTTTCATTTCAGCTATTATCCCTCTGATGCACCCGACCAATCTCTTGTAGGGCTTAGAGTTCGACCGAAATCGGGAACATATGACAGTCGACCCTATGAACTATTGGGGGTCCAGGGTCAGCGAATCACTTTTTTCTCGCACTCGCACTAGTTCTGTCGTTACTAACCGCATGGTTCCCGATTTGCTGGGATCCTGGCTCTCCTGCGGCGGAGGTGGCAGCATCGGTAGCCACATTGATCCTATCTTGGGAGCTCCTTTGTGTCTCCTCCAGCTTTTTTAAGATCATCTCGCAATTCCATATTGCACCTTTTACAAGCGGCATCTGGGGCCCAAGCTTCTCCTCGAAACGCTCGTTCAGCTCAGGCTTTGACCAATGCTCGCTCTCAGGGTCTTGTAGCATGGCCCGCCGTATATTCTCCTCCACCACACCCTTAAATAAATTGTCAAGTGTGTGCGTAAATATCGCCTCGAGGAGGTTAATCTTGTTCTTCACGCTTCTAGAGTCCTCCTCAAAGCTTTTGTAGCTTGATACGAATTCCTTCACGGTACGATAGCCCTTATAGACCAGAACAACCATCGGAATCGCCCCAAATGTGATATCCATGGCTGTAGGTGCGGGGAATGTAATGTCGTCGGTCAGACCTGGATATTTTATTAGCAAAGGTCTATCCGCATGTCGCTCGGGTGCCACGAACTATTACTACGAGCCCGGCCTTAGGGATTGCTTTCTCTGCTTAGGAAAGTGACTGCCGTATTGTACTTCGATAATATTCAGTTTGACGATGGGAGAGGTTGGGAGCTAGCTAAGCTCGACGGTGCTAAGCGAGGTTGGTGACAACCCCCGCCAAGGAAACCATTTTCACCAAACAGTGAGGCGGCTCATCTCAGGCTATTGTGGCGCTAAGCCCTGTTCGAGTTCGTAATATTAACCCACCACGGCGCTCAATCAGGATAGGCTCTGCTCTCTATTCGTGTATATTGAAAGACAAACGGTGATCTAAGGTATCCCCCGGATGTATGAGACAGTGGCAAAATCTCTCTCATGCATTAGTACAGCTTGGCGCCTAGAAAGAGATCATGTGATATCAGATCTTGGGTTGAAATATCAAGAGCGTATCCAGGTATGGCGGGAGTCAGGAGAAGGCCCTCCCGACTGCACGTCGCCGGTTCTTCGCGACCCGCTCCACACCCGCCCCCATCCCTGAAGCTGAAAAGCTCACCGTCACCATCCCCGTCATCCTGGGCCAATTCCTGGAACGCAACAACCAGAAAGCCCCAGTCACCTCCCTCTCAGTTTCCATCAACCAACGCGGCACAGTTTCAATACTGGCCCCCCCCACAGTCCCCACCACCACCTATGCACCCTACTTCGAGGCCTTCACCGGTATTGTGAACGCAGCCATCAGGTCACCCGATAACCCCCTCACCACCTTCCGCCCCGCCCCCACCGACGTTGACGTGGCCATTCATGGCATCCCTCTCTTCGCCTTCCAAGACAAAGAGACCCTTGATGCGGACTTCCCAGAATGCATCAAACTCGCCACAGGCGTCACCCCCTCCACAGTTAGATTCCTGAACCCCAACACCACCACCCGCAACGCCAAAGCCACCTCTTCGGTCGTCATCACGGTCTCGGCCGACGACGCCCCCAAGTTCAGCTCCACCGTTCGCCTCTTCTCTCGCCCACGCCGCTGCTCTGTTATGATCCCGGCTACCCCAAAAACACAATGCCGCAACTGCTGCCAGTTCGGCCACCCTACCCCCCTCTGCAAAAATGAGACCGCTTGTGCAATCTGCACCCTCAACCACGACCTCAACGACCACCGATGCCCAGTCCTACGCCGGAGAAATGGCCACGGAGAACTGCTGTGTTTCTCAGCCAAGTGCTAACTGCAGCGCCCACACCGCGCCTTCAACCCGGCCTGTCCTACAAGACTGGCCCTTATTAAACCCTCCAATTTGTCCGCACCCCCCCCTCCACCGGCGGTTCTATCACCGGCAGCCAGTATCTTCACCCCAATGGAAACGGCCTAACTAAGCCACCCTATCCCCCCACCACCAAACACCACCCCCAATAGTCATCGCTCATATTTTAAGTCCTGATATTAGGCACTTGGCTGTATTAAGCCAGGGGAGCGAAACCAGAGGCCTATATAATGTACTTGTTACTCCTCTATCTCCCCCCTGTGTTATATTTATTGTTTTGTTTTCTACTATACAACGCAAGGAATTTTTCTTTTGTTTTTTTTTGGAATTTTGATTTTGTGTTTTTCGGGGTTGTTTGTTTGTTTTTGATAGGGGAAGGGTTTTTATGCCATAGTCTATGACTGCACGCAATTAGTTTTAACCCAGAAATAAACTAGCTTGATTTAAAAAAAAAAAAAAGGTATGGCGGGAGTCAGCTATAAGGGTATTCTCGTTGCAACACCAGAAAAAATCTTATAGCTCAATATTAATAGTATGGCCCGCTTACCTAAAGCTACAACAATTTGAACGACTATGTTTGCAGATTCTGAGAAGCACCCGTAACTTGTCTATGACTTTTATAAACCTTTCCAGAATTAACTTCCCAACCTGCTCCATCCCTATATCCATCTCGGAGCTTGCTTGCCCGATTAAAACTCCCCCAAACAAACTGCTCTGCATACTCAATACCTAACGGAATTGTAGATATAAGGCCAAGAAGAGAATTTACAATTTGCTCTAGTATACCATTTAATATTTCTCCAAAAACATTCAATCCAATTTAATTCATCAGCAAACTACCATTTGTCTCTGGAGTCTCCCAACTCTCTTCTGGGTCTCCTAAGAGTTTCCTGAGATTCAAGGATATTTTTTGAATCTCTTGAGGCTTAGGAGACATCAAGAGAAAAATAAAGTATCACGGCTCCGCCCCCTGCACCCCCCCTACCGCCCAGACGTCTTCGGAATAGGGTTGTTGAATAGTATCAGTGGATGCCGGAAGCAAGTGAATGGAATAAGAAAGAGTTCAGGTAATGGAATGTAAGTGCTAGGAATGATGGGATAATGAATACATAGAATGATGGTATTGGGATTAGCGTGGGAGGGTTGAGATTGTATGTGTTTCGATGGGATTCTATGGAATGAGTCAGCGGTGAGGTGAAACTACTATATATAGAGTGATGTTTTCCTATGTCTTCGCTTCTCTAGGCAACGTCTTCTTTCTGTTAGCAATCTATAACTTTGGCTCTTCGCCTTCTGTTCCTGCTCCACATCAGCAAACTACCATTTGTGTCTGGAGTCTCCCAACTATCTCCTGAGTCTCCTGAGAGTCTCCTGAGACTCCTGGATATTTTTTGAGTCTCTTGAGGCTCAGGAGACATCGGGAGACAAATGAAGTCTTGCTGATGCACCTTGAATCTGAACCCAAACCCAAACCCGGACCTGAATCTGCCCTCGCTCCCCCGAACCTGAACCCGTATACGCTCTAGTATATCCCGAGCCGACTCTGCCCGTCTTGAATTACCCCCCTCGACCCTGAACCCGACCCCGCTCCGTTAGATAAAGTCTTGCTGATGTTCTAGATGAAACTTGGCTAATAAATGCATCAGCAAAATCTCAACTGTGTGTTCTACCGCCAACCACTACACTCTGCCATCGATAATTTAGTCCGTTTGCTGACCATAAGTTCCATTTTTGAAGAATCCTTTAAATACCTTTTGGGATACCCCTTAAAGTTTCTGTAATTGACTCTTCATTAGTCTTCGCCAGTGGGTACTCCAACCTACGTTAATTTTTTTCAGAATATTTTGAATTTAGGATATATTTGGAAAACAAGAGTTGTATCTGATAGTATTCAAACATCAGAAAGACTTCATTTATCTCCTGAAATCTCCTGAGTATTAGGAGACTCAAAAAATATCCAGGAGCCTCAGGAGACTCTCAGGAAACCCGGGAGACTGTTGGGAAACTGCATACACAAGTAGTAGTTTGCTGATGAATAAAAGACTACAGTTAACTTAAGATATTGAAGAAAGAATGTATTTTATATACTAATTGTTGACAAATAAACAATTTAACTGGTAGGTTAAAATACTTGGCTGTGAAGACTACTTCATCGTAAATCAAAGCTCTATTTTTAAATAGCGTATAATGTACGTCTTGAATCTAAAGCTATTATGCGTTACCTGTTGTATGGCAAATTTTCAGTTAAGTATTCAGGATTCATGAAGTGCATTGGAAGAGTAACTGTCTTGGCATCTTGGCACCGGTCCCAATGGTTCAGTAGTCAAAGTACGGTGTTGATTAAGGGAGGTAGGCTAAGCGAGCATGGGAGGATGTGGAGTGACATCAGCAAGCTTTACAAAGTGTGACTAAAGTCTCCTGAGTCTCCTGACAGTCTCCTGAGTCTCCTGAGACCCCTATAATCTCCTGAGACTTGTAGAATCATGTTGATAGATGTTATCGTTATTAGTTTCTATAGGATTCTGTCGCAGAGAGGATTTGTAATAGAATACGAAGAGATGGTGGGGAGGAATACAAGTTGTTGTAGTACTAGGATTCTACGGGATTCTATGGTCTGATGTATGAGTCATGATGGACTAGCGGAGGAGAGTGTTGAACAGCGGAGAAGATCTTTTCTTTAATTTCTTTCTTTCTTTTCTCTTTGTCTCGTTTTCCTCTCTTCTTGTATATAGGAATATATCCGTATCCTATTCATAGTTCAGTGCCGCTCGAAGGTTGTTTACTATGGCTGCCTGTATAGTCTTGTCCCTTTTCTTGCTTAACGAACCTCATAGTCTCACCTTTGCGTTCATCAGCAAGACTTCATTTGTCTCCTGATGTCTCCTGAGCCTCAGGAGACTCAAAAAATATCCAGGAGCCTCAGGAGACTCTCAGGAGACCCAGGAGACTGTTGGGAGACTGCATACACAAGTAGTAGTTTGCTGATGTTTATCTACAGTCCTGGTTTCACCGGCCCTGCCTCTGGCCTTCGCCTACGCCGCTGCCTTGTACCTCTGTTATTCCCAGCTGTATCCCTCAATCCTATCTGCATTGTTATTGTTTTCTCTTAGAGTAGTCTTAGTTACTCCGTCACAGTCTTGATGTATACGTGCATTATCATAAAAGAATACAACTTGTGATCCAGGATATTGTTTTTCAAATAATGGTATTGCATAATTAATTAACTGTTTCTCTAAAACCTCTATCATACCATTTTTCCCAGTAATTTTAATCCGTTGTTGGGCGTTTTGACCATTCTCTCCTTTGAGCCAACTGATTGGTGTTAGGAAATCAAACAATATAATTCCTTGTCTTACTCCCTTCTTTCTGACTGGATTTTCATCTTCCCAAACCTATTGTAACCAGATCAAATTATGTGTATGAATCATTGATTCATCATGAGTAACTTAAAGTAAGTAGAGTCATTCCGGCTATTTGAATTTGCTCTGAAGGCAGCAAATGACTATCTGGACTATTTCTATCCTACTGAACTGTTCTGTTTTTTAATCCTTCAAGGAAAGGAAAGGGAACAGTCTGTCTATACTTAATAACTATTTGATCCTTATGATTGCCATCTGTATATAAGCTTTGTTTCAACTGGCGGCAGCTTAAACCGAAGCTATGCAACCCCCTGATAGCTGAACTTCCTGAAATACTCCAAGTAACTTTATCTACACCCAAAGCAGGAAGTGATAGGAATGTCTCTTGTATCATTTTGATAGTTAGGGTATTTTCATTATCAATTTCAGGATTCTCCGATTGGTTTAGCTGGAAATTTTGCATTTGGATATTAGCTTCCTACCAGTAGCATAATATCGCATCCACTAAACCAGAAACAGTACAGTCTGATATCTTTTATAGATACTATATACTGGTCCGGTTGGAAAAATTGGAACTGAACCGATTGTGGTTATTGTACATTCAGGAAAGAGGATAATTCAGACAAAATTCTATAAGGTTCTGTTACGCAGAAAAGTGAGTCATAGTTGGTGTTATGTGGAAGTATGAATCATGTTAGGTGAGGAGTTTTCAGGTATATAAGGAAGGCAATGGCGCTAAATTCTGTCTTTTCCTTTCTCTTTCTTGCTTCTCTATGCAACGTCTTCTGCATCTATCAATCTATTATGTTTTTTTCTAGAAAATATTGTTGTTCATCGCTTTTATTATAATCCCTACTTCTTGTAAGGTTAGGCGCTGTTTACAAACACGCACCCTGCGGAACAAAGTCAACACTACGCTGCCCCCTTGAAATAATACCCTGAACTCAACTGTATCTAAATGTCTCCCTTGTATACTAGTATTTTTGTAACGAGTATAGGCATTAGTTGTCTCTAAGAAACAGTTGATAATCATATCATCCCAGAAGATAATGAAGAATATCAAGTGGTTTTATCAAGGCGTGGAACGTACGAAGCTAGGTTGCGGGAAGAAGGATTAGTCAGGTGTTTCTATCGGGTTCTACGGATTTCTGTTGCAGGGGGTTTTGTGAGTCAGTGGTATGCATCTATAGGAGAGTGTGTTCGAGTTTCTATGGGTTTCTATGAATGAGTCAGCAAAGGGATTTCCGGTCTATATATAGGGAGCTCTCTCCCTTGTTTGTAGGATTTCTCTTTCTCTTCTTTTCTCTTCACGCAACTTTCTTGTCCTTCTAGTCAATACGATACTTTAGGACCTTTATAGTTTCTTCTATTAAGGAGCGCCCGTCTTTCGGCGTATCGTCATACTGCGTATTCTCACATATCCTTTAGTTCTCACTTGTGTGTTCCTACCTTATATCATTTTAGTGTCGCCTTCGCGTCTCGTTCCTCACCATGGGCGCCATTAATGGTATATCGTCATTATCTGAAGTCTTGTGTAGTATTCAAAATAATGGATAGGAATGAAGGTCTTGGGATTAGCAAAGTACTCTTCTTCATTGATAGTTTGTAGCTTAGATCGCTTATTACTAGTATGAACCTGTTGAAGATTTGGATTAAGTGAATGTGTGGAATAAGCCCAAGGCTACTGAGGAGGAAGATGTGATGATTCTGTGAGCGAGATCGAAGGATACAACCAGAGAACAAGCGAGGCGCAAAGGCAGAGCTAGGCAGAGCACTGGCAAGGAAAACAAGGACCGTAGGTAAACTATGAGAAGAACTATAGAGGTAGCCGTAGTAGTTGATCTTCGAGCGTAGGCACCAAGAGTTGGGACTATGGACTATAGATAGAATATATTCCTATATACTCTAAAAACAGAAAGACGAGACAGTGAGGAACGAAGGAAAAGAGCTAAAGGAAACGTCTATGCTCACTATTTATGCTTTTGATCTATCGTTAGGCTGAATCCTGTAAGCCATTCGATCATAGGCTAGAAATTAACCATATTTATTATTAAATCTTATTCTATATCCATTATTCTTAAAAATAAAAGAAATGATAACATTCTAATGTCAACCCCCCCAACCTTCGTTTAACATAATGCTGTGTCGATTTGCATAGTAATTCGAATATGATGTCTCAGATGATGTTTATTGATGAAGCCGCCTGGGCCTCTAACCTCTACAGCGCGTATGCGGGCATACGTGTCCAAACCCGCCTAAAGCCAGAACTATCTAGATAGCTAATAGGGCACACTATAAACTAGCAGTGTCCTACGTACAGAATATTATAGCACGGTAATAGTAAAATGCAGCACAGCTCCTAACTCTTTCAATACCAACAACGTTATTATTACCGAACCATCATCAGCAAACTACTACTTGTGAATGCAGTCTCCCAACAGTCTCCTGGCCCTGAGAGTCTCCTGAGACTCCTGTATATTTTTTGAGTCTCTTGAGGCTCAGGAGACATAAGGAGACATCAGGAGACAAATGAAGTCTTGCTGATGATTGGCACCAATGCCAATATGCCTGGACAGTGAAGAATGTGATTTCCGACTACGTTTCACTGATATGATGGCTAGGGAAAAGGGTTTGAAGAACGGATTCTGGAAAATGAATTAGAATGGACATCAGCAAGACTTCATTTGTCTCCTGAGGTCTCCTGAGCCTCAGGAGACTCAAAAAATATCCAGGGGCATCAGGAAACTCTCAGGAGACCTGGGAAAGTGTTGGGAGACTGTATACACAAGTAGTAGTTTGCTGATAGATTTCAGAGAGGGAGTTCAACTCTGACAAGAATAGATGAAGTCTTCAATTAAATAATATATTGCTTTTTATTGGCTTGGGACAACTTTCATGGACACAATGGACTGTGCAGGATGGGCGGATTGGGACCGGACGGATTGGGATTATTGTGCGTTTGGGAAGAAGGATTTGTCAGAAGAGGTTCTATGAGGTTCTGTTACACGGAGGAATGCGTCATAAGAGGAGTTACGCGGATAGTATGAGTCATGTTTAGCGAGGGGTTGTTGGATATATAAGGGAGGCAACGGGGCCTACTTGTGTTGTTCTTTTCCTTTCTTTCTTCTCTACGCAACGTCTTCTGTATTTAGCAATCCATTATAGTTTTCTCTTCAGAACTATCGCTGCCCTTATAATATAATTCATAACCCATTTATACTATCGGGGTTATCATTTGTCAGCCTGCGCATGCGGAGCAAGTCTATCTGCGGCGAGATTACGTTGCGTCGTTATCCGCGTGCACTCTTACAATGTCAACAACGCACCCCACCCATTAGCGGTGCGTTGATGGGGTCGCGCCGATGGAAGTTATCGGATCCCCAAACTTTCTTGAGTTTAAAGCGATGAAGGCCTCTGCTATGTTCACCTATTTATACTTGTCCGAGAAGGAGATCGATGGAAAATGGAACGAGACGCTAGTCGAACACTACATGCGACCACTAGGAACGAGCTTACCGCAGCAAGGGAACAGTTGGAAGCTAGTAATAACCATACCGATGCCTTGGAAGCACGGGTTCGCACCCTGGAATTCCAACTCACCGCTGCGCAAGCACCACCACCACCACCACCACCACCACCACCACCACCACCACCACCATCACCACCCCCACCAGTATTTCGCTCCGGTAAGTTAGACTTCACAGTTTAGCGAAGGAAGGCTAAGACCATGCATGCCCGTCTCAAACTCAGGGTTAACCATGACAGGTTCCTGAATGAGGAAGCTAAGGTTTTTTATGCAGTCAGCCGGTTGGAGGGGAAGGCGTTGGATCAGGTCATCCCCATGACTGCGGGAGACGCTCCACCTCTTGATAACTTCGCTGTGGAATTCTTGGAAGCTTGGAGATCCGGACACGGCTGCCAGAAGGAACTCAGAGCCTCCGACAAGGCTGGAGACTTCGCCACATACCTTACATTCTTGCGTCGTGGGATGGCTGGATTCTGATAGGAAGCCAAAAAGGGCGCTTGGAGATGGGGTATCAGATGATCTCAAAGATGCAATGATCTGGGACACCGCGACAGAGGGTTTGGCCACGTAAGGAGGCGATGGCCAAATGGACAAGAGAATCGGGGCTAGGAAAGATGCACCGCTCCAATAAAGCCCCGTGGACGGTTGCCTCAGCCTGCTGCCCGTCACTATCTGCAGGCGCCAGCTATGGACCTCTCAGCTTTACAAGCCCGCTTGACCCCACGCCCCCCACCAGAGGGAAGGTATACATTTGCCAATGGACGTCGCCAGACCTCCCCCGCCGAAAAGAAATGGAGAATGGAAAATGGCCGCTGTGCCTATTGCGCCGCCACGTCGTATTTTTGCCCAATGCTCTGCAGGCGAATCGTCATGATCGCCGTCACCTATAAGAGGCTGCTTTGACCGTCCACCTGCTGCCCCTACGCTCCGGTTACTCTTCTTCTTCCTCTTTCTTCTTCCACCGATGTAGTTCTTTCTTCTTCTTCTTGAATGAGTCGGGTTTCACTAGTCGCAGTCGGTATTATGGCGCTGAGTGACCAAAGGAATTTTCTTTATCTGCATTTTCTATTCAGGTTTTTCAGTTTCAGTTGTAGCGGAGGAGGAAATGAATGGAATCGTTAGTTGTTCTTGTAATATTGTAAACAATAAAGACTCCATTCCCACTCTGTTATGATTGTATTGAGGCGCCGGATTTGCATTTATTGATGAAACGCTGCGTATCCAACTTCTGTTCTTTCTTAAGACTCGCAAGTACTTGAAGTGTCGACAGACGGCCTATTTTCGCCGGGCAAATTACTTATATCAGGGTTCCTTCGGATCGGATCGCATCGAAACGAAATCATCTGCTTTATTCAGAAACTGGACAATATCGGCACAGTGCTTTGGCATCTGTGGTTACAACGTCGCGATCTTGCTCTAAAGTTTAAAGACAATCTGATCGCGCCGAATCGGTTCTGCAAAAAAATTATATCTGAAATTGAGACCGCCAAGATTTCGGAATAAAAGCGCCAGCGTATATGATAGGGCGTATGCTGTTTAGCCGCTAGAAAAAGGACTACAAATTTATAAGCGCGTCATAGTGATATCGAACAAGCGGCAATGAAGTCCGGATACAGAATGGAAAAACAAAATCACAATATCATCGTCAATTTGGATATGTTTGTGAACGCTTTGAGATCTTCATTTCGCTGCCTCTGACCATAAGATCCCCCCAAAAGAAGGAAGGGAACCACCATTTGGACCTCTTTACGGGATGTCTAGGACGAACTACTTGCGCTACGAGACTATATCCGGGAAAATCTCTCTAAAGGATTTATTCGCGCCAGCTCCTCTCCAGCCGGGGCTCCAGTATTATTTGTTAAAAAAGCCGATGGTTCGCTGCGTCTGTGTGTGGATTACCAGGGACTCAACGAATTAACCATAAAAAATCGATATCCCTTCATACGATCAGAAGCTGGATCGCTTATCGGTAAGTGGTATCTGAGTTAGATTCTGTAGGTTATAACCAAATACGGATGGCCGAGGGGAAGAATGGAAACGGCGTTCGTAAATGCCGTTATGGGCATTTTGAATATCTTCAATTATGCCATTTTGGCGCTACCAATCTTTCATGGCATTTCAACACTTTATTAACGATTGCCTACGAGAACATCTGGATCAATTCTGCACAGCATACCTAGATGATATCCTGATATATAGCGACACCCTCGAAGAACATGAGGAACATGTGGAGAAAATACTAGGATTATTGCAGAGACACGGCATCTTATTGAAACCAGAGAAATGTGAATTCCATACGCAAAGTACTACCTATCTCAGTCTAATAATCGAACCTGACGGCATCCGGATGGATCCTCATAAAGTCTCCAGATGAAGTGATTCTACGCGCAGATTAAAGATATCTGAGCGTTCGAGAACTTTCTAATTTATCGACGTTTTATTTTGGGTTTTGAAATTGGCGCGCCTTACAAAAAGCCAAAAAGGGGATAGTCTTTCGGTGGTCGCCAGAATCGAGCTTTTCAATTACTAAAGGAGCGCTTTACTACTCTGCGTTACGATTCACTTTGGCGAAACCGATTACAGTTAAACGAATCTTGGATTCGTCGCGGTGTCTTTTATGCCACAGCGAAGAAAGAAAGCTTTTAGCATGCTTAGCACATTACGAGATATCGACAAGAGTTATTAGCGATTATCCGTCTTTGAGGAATGGCGGCCGAGTTGGAAGAAGCGAAGCCGTTGAGTTATATCGGACGCAAAACGCCGAATACTTTATGTCGCCAGCAACTCAATAGGAGACAGGTCGTTGGGCGGAATATCTCCACGACTTTATTATCAATACTGAGGGAGGAAAGCGGTAAACCAGATCGTTAGTAGGAGATCGGAGATCATACGAGGAAGGAGATGAAAGATTATTGCATCAGTCAGGCGGTATTGAAGAGGAAAATTTGGATCAAAGCTAAGTTTGTTGGCGGGTTCTTTGACAAATGAGCCGCGAAAAAATCTTTCCTCTGAAAGTTATTTGATGAGGATCACGGTGGCCGTTTCATGAATCTGAATCTACGACAAGCAGACGAAGCAATGAGGAAATTTCTTTGGCTGAATGTGCAGGAGTGGATGGCGTTTCTTTCTGCGAATCTCTGCGTTAAGATTATCTTTTCTGGTAGAAATTCTTAAACAATATCGCGATGCGCTTAGTCATCCGTGCAGAGAAAAGACCTTCGAGTTAGTTAGCAGGGACTACTACTGGCCAAATATGCAAGATTATATCGGACAGTATATTTGGAATTGTCTTGTCAGCAGTAAGCCGTGCAGCGAGTTAAGTCGCTTCGCTCTGCGTCACAATGGCAGAGAGATCTCGTGGGACTGTTCTGGTGCGAAGCGAGGATCTGACGCCCGTCTTCGTAGTGGTGTGGGCCAAATTTGCCAAAATCGTCGGCTTATTACGCCGTCTGACGGTTAATCACGGAAGATCTGGCCATCTATCGCTGCAGCGTATCTGGAAACTACGTGAACTGCCAGCATGTCACTCCGATAGGAGGCAGTTCTGTTAAATTCTGGAAGTCTCTTTGTAAACAACTTAAAATTGGCGCGAATGTCATTGCGTTCGCCCGATGATGGCCAGAGCGGAAAAGGCTTAATGCAGTTATGGAACAATCGCCCGGCGTATGTTTATTGTGCGGGGCGATTGGGCGAAGTGGTTCTATGGCGAGTTTGCGGCAAACAGCGGGGTTTCCGCCTCTGAAAATTCTGCTTCTTTCTGAACTATGGTTATCATCCTCGATTCGCGATAGGCGCCAGAAGCGAAAGATCATCCGGTCTTGTGGCCTGCGGTCGTCGCGGGAAGATGAAGGAACTACGTGATTCTGCAGCTCCAGCTCTGAGCAACCGGGATCAAGAAAAAGTCGGTGAATCTTAAGCGCATGGCAGTGCTGAAGTCGGAGATATGGTATTTGTGTCGGCAAAAAATATTAAATCTGCATGATTCGAGGAAGGCTCATTGGAAGAAAGTGGGGCCTTTCACTTGTCAGAAAGTGGTCTCTCCTCAGCATGTCAATAAGCCTCGGCATTTCGATGAAGATCGTCACTGTCTTGGCGTTTACTCGCAGCGCCATGAGCGGATCGCATGAGGCCGAATCTTCGCCATGCATGAGTTATCGTTGAGCAGAGGAGGAATATCGGTCGAAGAAATATTGGATTCGATATCGCGGAAAGCGAGGATTGCGATCTACGTTAAGTGGGCCGGTATCTGCGGCCTCTTGGGAACCACGTGATCACCAGGCAGGACCAGCTGCCGTCGTCGGCTTTCATCTGTAATCTGTCGCCGGGGCGGTAGGGACTAAAGGCTGCGCATGGGGCTCGCGCAAGAAATTTCTTTCGTGGATCTGATGGGTATGCGGGATGGGCGGATTGGGGCTGGACAGATTGGGATTATTGTGCGTTTGGGAAGAAGGATTTGTCGAGAAGAGGTTACATGAGGTTACATTACTGCGGAGGAATCGTCGTAAGAGGGGTTCTGCGGATAGTATGAGTCGTGTTTAGCGAGGGTTGTTGGATATATAAAGGGAGGCAACGGGCTACTTGTGTTGTTCTTTTCCTTTCTTTCTTACCGTCTTACTGTATTTAGCAATCATTATAGTTTTCTCTTGAAACTATCATTGCATATAATATAATTCATGCTTGCTTTATCTTATCGGGGTTATCATTTATCATGCTGACCTTGCGGAGCAGAAGTCTATCTGGCGAGAACAACCTGTCGTGAGAGAGAATTCCTCTTGTATAAATACGTACATTTGGGTAATAGTCTAGTTCTTGCCGTATCTTTCTACAAGCAATAGAGCGCGAAAATGGATCCATGCGCGGAGGTTACGATATGGATATCATGCGACTTTTGTTCGTTCGGAGAGAATTCGATAGAAAGGAGATTTGATTCAATTGAGAATAGTAGAGACTTGGACCGTGAAAATACAAATAAAAGATATATTTAGTAAAGATAATGAACAATCACTACCGGGTTGATAACTCATTTCCATCTATTTACACTCAAATTGATAATCAATTTCCACTTTCACAGCTGGTTATGATTACGAATAGTATTGACAAACTTTAAGCTTTCCTTTGGAGTTATCCTTGCCCACTTTTGTAGAATTGCTGTCTTCATCCCATTTTTTCCACTAGGCCTCGGGTTTCTAGCCTCCAACCTACCCTTTAGGAGTCCCAAAACGTTTTCAATTAGATTCTGATTAGGAGAAACGGCTGGCCAGTCTAAAGTTGGCATGTTTTACCAGTGCCTTTCGGCTAAACTAGCTTTAGCATGAAGTTCTGGAAAATTGTCCTCCATGACACAAGGTCGACCTCTAAGTCTAGAGAGTTGTGATACCAGAAGGGGTGGAGGGCCAGTTGAAGAACTTAGTCGATATAGCTTTGAAGTCCAGCATGGCTGGGCGACTATGCATCAGCAAACTACTATTTGTGTATGGAGTCTCCCAGCAGTCTCCTGAGTCTCCTGAGAGTCTCCTGAGACTCCTGGATATTTTTTGCGTCTCCTGAGGCTCAGGAGACCTCAGGAGACAAATGAAGTCTTACTGATGTGCAGTGGTGATGTAATGGTTGTATGGGGGTTGTATTATAGGTGGAGGAGATTGTGCATTGGTTGCGTAATAGTTGCATTATGTGCAAAAGAGACTCTGTAGTGATTGCGTAATGAATTTCTGTGAGTTACCATTACGTGAAGTATGAGTCATACTGCATCAGCAAGATTTTACAAGTCTCAGGAGATTACAGGGGTCTCAGGAGATACAGGAGACTTCGGTTACACTTGGTAAAGCTTGCTAATGTAGACCGGTAATGGAGGTCTATAAATATGGGGTAGAATAGTTTTCTTTGTCTTTTTCTTTCTTTCCTCTGTGTCTCGTCTTCCTGTCTTCTCAGTATATAGGAATATATCCTATTCATAGTCCATAGTTTTTGCTCTTTGAATCTAAGTTTAAACGTTGCCTACTATGGCGACCTCTATAGTTTTCTTTGTACTTTACCTACGGTTCTCGCTTTCCTTGTCCTACGGCACAGTGCTTGGCCATCTTGTACTTCAGTTACTTACTGTGTCACGTCAGCAACTACTACTTATGTATGTAGTCTCCCAGCGATCTCAAGTCTCCTGAGAATCTCCTGAGGCTCCTGGATATTTTTAGTCTCGCAGGCTCGGGAGGCGTCGAGAACAAATGAAGTCTTGCGATCTTGATCTCTCTGCGTTATCGTTATCGAACCTCCGCCGTAGTTTTAGTTACTCCGTAACATTTGAGAATTGATTTCTCCCAGTTGTCACAATCCTAAATTACCAAGTCCTACTTTATATCGCCCATAATAGTTTTATATATAATTGAAACTTGACAAAACTTGATGCTGCGCAATCCTGTTTGAGCACACTTTCGCTACTTTTATTACGAGTGGCCGTATGCGATATTCGCAGTAATCGTTTATCTTTCGTCTGAAAAGATCGTACGCCTTCAGTCTTTAATTGTCCAGTGTTGATATACTTGAGCAAACTCTAATCTCTTTTGCTTGTAGTTACAGTTCAAAAGAACCTTTTTTCTTGCAAGACGTCAAACATAGCCCTCCCTAAGAAAGGCATGGCGAATAGTTTTGGGGCTGGCAGTGACACCTTATTCGTTTGCAATTTGGAACAGAGTTTTACGGCGATTCTTAGCTTCGAGGGTAGTTCTTTTGACAAGGAATTGATGGGTAGGTGTATTGATAAGAATTGGTCTGTCTCTTTCCTTCTCTGATGTTACGGGTCCCCCACAAATAGACCATACTGTGCTGACACTAAAGTGTTGATCTCGTGCGATCTGCTAATAACTCCAATGCGCTCTGAAGCGTAGTGCATGTATATATTGACGGTGTTTATAGGAAACTTCATGACTTTTGACTGCTATGATCAATTGCTTTCAAGTTGCTTTACCATTTATTTTCTAAAAGAACGGCCTTTTATGCTCTCCACAAGCACTGATTCAATGTTACCATGACAATAGTACAGTTCCGATTGCAAACGAACACAACTGGACACCGAACTTGAACGCGACCACCATGATTCTGATGCAAATCCCTGTCGCAACCATGTCTACAACCCTGGCCGCCTTAATGCACCTATTTTCTGCCAGTGGTTCTATTGCTGATAAGCAAGTATGAATTCCGGCCTATTGCCGATCTATCCTTGTATCCCTGCACTTATCTTATTGCCATGTTTTGCCCGTTCTCACATATCCTGTGCCACAACGATGAGGGGTTGACCTTCGGAGTCTCTAAGCTGTTATTTGCCTCGCGCTCGGACACGATCATTCTTGCGCTGCACTTACACCTTGCCATCTTAATCATGGCTCACCCCAATCCTATAGCAATAGCTAGTACCCTTGCTGGCTCATGTATATCTCATATCTCTGAGGTCTCGGAATCACGAAGGAAGCGCAAAGACGACAACTATCGGATAGCTCTCCACCGAGAATTTGGGCGTTTTAGGCTTTGGTTTCATGGTTTCCGTGAGCCTGTCACTGGGCAAACGGGCGATCGAAGGTCTCCCAATAATGCACTAGACGAAGTATTAGAGGAGGCAACATACCTGAAGGAGCCCACGATATTACTCCTCTCGACCTTTACTAGCTGTTTACTATCAGGCCATTTGAAAAAGGGTAATTCCCTACAATAACACAATGGTTTATGGTGGCTAATGATACCCAGTTGGCAATGACCTAACCCACGCATCACTCAAGGTTGCCCTTCACCAAACCATCAAGATCTATCCCCACATGGAAACGGCCTGGGAACGTCAATGGAATACACGGGAGTCAGTCATCACAGATATTTCTGATACTATCGACCTGTTATTCGATTTAGCCCCTCCGTTGGACGATGTACTTGAAAACATCCGATACCCGCTGGTCCCTTCAAACGGCCCTACAGACCTGCAAGGGGAGGTTCCAATAAGCTCAAGCGAAGTGATAGAAGAGGACCTACCAGAATGGATAATACCTCTAGCAGACGCGTATTGTCAAATCTACCAGAAATATATCCAGGACAAGTTCCCAAATGCCAGTCCCGACCTCGATATAGATAGGTTTGCAAAAGGGAATGCAAAGTGTCATGATAAATTGCTCGCTGAGCCTGAAATGTCTATGCCTAGCGAGTCAGATATCAAGTAGGTTTCAACCTCTCACCCCCTATCGACATAACCTTTAACATCTATACCACAGTATTGTGGCACCGGCCTCGAGAGAGGGTCTGGATCAATCTCTCCAGATCGGCCAGCCTGCGGAAGTTCAGATAGCTGCAACGTTTTACGATTCGGGCCTCGGGAGCTCGGCACCTACACAATCTATAATTAGCCCTTCCATGGGAGAGAGCCCTGGAGGAAAGATGCCTGCAGCAACAATACTCCAGGACTCTGGTCTTGGGGACTCGGTTTCTCCCCTGGTCAATACGGCCTCTGCTCAAAAGGACTTTAAGGGCGGTACTTTTCTTGCTCCACCACCTTCGATATCGGGCCTTTCACAATCCACCCTTTGTTCCCAAAGTTCGACTCCAGATAAGAGACCATCCCTGCCCGCTATTCCCGAGCACCCCCCGTATTACTGTAAACTGTGTCGGAGTAATCTGAAACAAATGCCAAAGAGGTCCCGTGGTCACCAATGGAGGTAAATAGGCTCGAAACACCCTCCTAGCTTTATTTCTCGGATTATATATTGATGTTTCATCTAGGAAGCATATCTTTTCCGATCTGGAGGCATATATGTGCATCCGTGCGAACTGTTCCCAGAGAGACGTTTTCTTTAAATCAAAAAGGGAATGGGTTGCACACGATATGACGTGTAACCAGGTTCTACCGCAAGAATCTGAGCGTACGCAAACGCCTGCAGATTCACAGTGTCCGTTTTGCGTCAAAGAATTCGGAGCCAACAAGGCGGAATTCTATAATCATGTGGCACATCACATGGAAGACATCAGATTGTTTGCCCTACCGCCGTCCTACAGAGACCTGACGGATGATTTCCAAAATAGCTCAAATACCGGAGCCACGTCAAGTGGCACCCATGTTGATAGGGACAGGCTTCCCACAATCGCAGAAACTGGGGATAGCCAACCATATGATCAATCAAGCTTTGAACGATATCTAAAAGCTAATGCGAAAGCTGACAAATCCTTCGTTGGTGATTGGGTTCTCGGTGGAAGTCCATCACACGCCGAAGGGCAAACGGTCTTAGCGAGTGCGGGCACCGCCAGAGGGGCAAAAGAGGTTCTCGATCGCATGCCACCAGCCTTGAGCGAAACGTACCCGCAGATACTGGAGGGGATTCAACTGCAAGATCCTCACTCCCGTAGAGTCGCTATGATTATCCTGAAGTGGCTACTATGCGCTCAAAAAGCTTGTACAACGGAATGTGTTATCGAGGCTCTCGCGATAGACCCTGGGGTACCCGATTTGAACAATGAAGGACTAAAGCGGGAAATACCTGATATCCTAGGTATCTGTAACCACCTTGTGGTTCATGACGAGGAACTCGGAATATTCCGGTTGGCGCACCCTTCTGTTCAGGAGTTTCTGGTACAAGAGCCTGAATTCGAGCGGGAGAGCAGTAATACATACGTCGCCGAGGTTTGTGTTACAGCGCTACTATATCACCACGGGGATGGAAGCCCGGTCCCTGAATTATATTCTTACGCTATGGAGTACTGGGGGGATCATGTCCGCCTTTCAGGTGTTACAACAAGGGCTTTGACGACCCTTTGTATGGGCTTTTTCAAGTCTTCCGTGGCTTATAATCAGTGGGGCACAGAAATAACGAAAAAAATTGACACTCTCAAGCCAGGATTAAGAGAACATACTCCAGTAGTAGGGCCGCTATTGGTAGTCTCCTATTATGGGTTACCAGATCTATGCAGACTTATAACCGAGGACTCACTTGATCAACTACATTCACGGAATAGCGCTGGCAAAACCCCATTATCCACAGCGGCAGATAAGGGCCATGACCTGGTAGTCCATGTACTGCTAGAGTGTGGGAGCGATGTTTCCTCTAAGGACAACGCCGGCAAGACCCCACTATCTTGGGCAGCGATGAACGGCCATGACCGGGTAGTGAGGCTACTGCTGGAGAGGGAGGATGTGTATGTGAACTCGAATGATAGTTCGCAGCTGAGCCCATTATCCTGGGCAGCGTTGAACGGCCATGACCGGGTAGTGAAGCTACTGCTCGAGAGGGAGGATGTGGATGTGAGCTCGAAAGATAGTTTGCAGCTGAGCCCATTATCCTGGGCAGCGGAGAACGGCTATGAAAATGTGGCGGTGCTACTGCTAGAGAGGGAGGATGTGGATGTAAACTCGAGGGATAGTATATATGAGCAGAGCCCTTTATCCTGGGCAGCGGGGAAGGGCCATGATAAGGTAGTGCAGCTGCTGCTGGAGAGGGAGGATGTGGATGTAAACTCGAAGGATAGTATATATGGGCAGAACCCTTTATCCTGGGCAGCGGAGAAGGGCCATGACAATGTAGTGAAGCTACTGCTGGAGAGGGAAGATGTGGATGTGAACTTGAAGGATAGTATGTATGGGCAGAGCCCATTATCCTGGGCAGCGGAGAGGGGCTATGATAAGGTTGTGCAGCTGCTCCTGGAGAGGAAGGGCGTAGATGCGGATTCCAAGAGTAATAATGGTCGGACCCCACTATCCTGGGCAGCGGTGAGGGGCCATGATAAGGTAGTGAAGCTACTGCTGGAGAGGGAGAATGTGGATGTGAACTCGAACGATATTCCGCAGCGGAGCCCGCTATCCTGGGCAGCGGAGAACGGCCATGACAAGGTAGTGAAGCTGCTACTGGAGAGGGAGGATGTGGATGTGAACTCGAAGGATAGTATGGTTGGGATGAGCCCATTATCCTGGGCAGCGGAGAACGGCCATGACAAGGTAGTGCAGCTGCTGCTGGAGAGGGAGGATGTGGATGCGAACTCGCAGGATCAACGCGGCAGGACCGCATTAGACATGGCGGCGGAAAGTGGTCACACGAAAGTAGTGAAGCTACTAAGGGCCAAATCATGATGATATTGATGTAAGTGAAGACTAAATCCAGTGGCTCCTCTCACCAAACCCGCAGGATACTAGTCCATTACATAGATAGCTGAGGATGACTGAATATCAGTAGTGGGGTGCCTCGCTAAAAGGAAAGCCGTCTCCGCCTGCGTAGAATGACCAAAGTGGCGGAAACATCTCTACAAGATATCCCGTTAACATTCGATTGGGGACCGTTTGGAGGAATGGGATATTTCACTCTCAGGGGGCGAGATCTTGTTACTCTTCTCCTTTTGGTGCTGGGAGTTTTTTGTTTTGTTTTTGGTTCGTTTTCACTCGAAGACGTTTTTCATATATGCGTGGTTGGACGTGTGGCAGCTTTCATTACTTCCTAACTTTATCTATTTCCTGCCTTTACTTCATTTTTGCTTCGTTTTCACTTGATGACCTTTTTCATATATGCGTGGCTGGGCGTGTTATGTTCATGTGGCAGCTTTCATTATTTCCTAATTTTATTTATTGCCTAAATTCTATCCTCCTACCCACTAGCAGGAAATTGACATTTATGACATTTTCCCAAACGCAAAACCACACCACCCGCCAGCCCCCTACAGCTTATGGGCTTTTGAGACTCCTTAGGGTCAGTAAACGTCTGTAGTAATGCTAGCTGCCTCGCGCTGCGGGGCCTTAGGTACTGTTACTCCCGAAGGGAAGCCTCGTTACAGAGTGGGGGTGATTATTTGGGTCGACCCGCTGATGCCGGAGGCCTCCAAAATAACTTACCGGCGATGGATAACCCGGCCATGACAGAGACAGTATTGCTGCAAGCGTGAGATGGTGGATTCGGCCGCAGGTAGATTGGCTGATAGCGTAGTTAGTCCGCCGGAAGGGATACATATCTTCCTAGAATGCGCTACTCATCAGTCCTAGAAAGTTATACGCTGCGTTACTGTGTCGCTGGGACGCGTCCACATCCCGTATTGCTGAGGCTTCGCGCTGGCACCTGTCGCGTAGAGTAGAGTAGAAGCTGTTTATGTCAACCCACGACGCGTCATATGTTATGTTCGGCGATAGACATCCACGCTCGCGGTCGGAATCGCCAGAGGGAGAGGGGGGGGGGATCCGCATCATCGCTCCTGGGAGGGTTGGCGGGGTGCTAGTTACTACCCCGCATCGCTTATCGATAAGACATTGCTATGCGGCTCAAGAGGGGTTGGTGTGTGGTGCTGGAGGGTTGGGTGGGGTTAGAGCGTTTTTTAAGCTCGCAGTTAAAAAAAAATACCAAGAAAACATACCATGAAAATATGTAGGCGGAGAGATGCTAAGGTCGACAGATGTAGGATCAACATTTCCAGTAAGGAGAGCGAGAGTGAGGCTCTGGTCTTGTGCGGGGCTGATAATCTCTTCTTGGCGCCAAGGATCACGTCGCGTAATCACACAGTTGACGCGTCGTTGGCCGAATACCCTCAGCTGCTCTCCGCAGCCCCGCTACCATCGAATTCCGGCGGCACCAGCATCAGATCCTGCTCCGTTTTCAACCGCGACAGCTCCATGACATCGACGCGACCATTATCTCTCCCTGCGGGAGAATTGGCAGCGACGGGTGTGTAGCTAACCAGGACTAACAACACGCGACATCTTCTAGCTAGCTATACTATAGCCTTAGTACCACTCTCCCCCACCACACCACCACGCAAAACACCTGGCTCCAGCTTCCGAACCCCTCCACTACACCGCCGCACACCTCCCCTCTCCATTCGCCGCCAGGACCTGTACCCTTCGAGTTGGTGTTTAATCCGGCCGTTGCGCTTCCTTGCCAGCCCGAGCGGCATCTACACCGTCGCTAAACCAGCTTGTCCAGGACCACGGTGATGTTTGTGTTGGTGGCGGCGGTCGCCGGTGTTCACGGAGGATCGCGTTGTGGCATGACCGGTAGTGGGGAGAGGGTGGATTGGTGGAAGCTGTGCTATGGGTAAGAATGCTAGCTTGTGAGCGGGGTCAATCCCCTGCGCTAACACGTTACAGCTTCGAATATAGATCATTCGGCAACACAGCAGCGGTCCAGCGGGGCATTCTGGGCGTTTACTGCCATGGGCTATCCGCCTCGCTCCCCCCACGTACGCACACGCCGATATCCCCGCAAATAACTCCGAACCCCGCTACTCTGGCGCAGGTCATAATCTACTACCTGCGTAACCCGGCGTGGAAAAGCGGCCATACCCCACACACAACCCAGATGACTCACTTCGGACTCACACCCAGCAACTAGACGAGGGTTGGGTACAGCGGGGCTACGTCGGGTATGTCTACATCAGTTATTCCAGAACGGCTAGAGCTTGGAACACCCCACAGTCCGCTCGCTGCATTGCTTTCCTGCGTGTTTTAGGTATGCACCTACTCCTACTCTTTTTTTTTTGTTCACATCGTTAATTATACCTACTCCTAAGTGCTTCTCGCGATTGGACTACATACTTATATCTACACCCACCAACGACCCCAACCAGCAGGACATTGCAAGGCTACGAGCAACCGACGGGGCTGCTATCTTTATCGCTAGACAAGCGCCCATCTTGCCGTTTAAACATACATTGCGGACGGGTGCAGACATCCTTGGGAACCCGAGAGCGCGGTAGATCGGATGCATTGGGAGATTATCATGGTGCTTAAAATTGTTGTGCGAGGGTTCTGCCACACCGCTTCATATCATATCATCTGCGCGCGCAGGATGTTCTGTACACCAGTGCGTGTGGGGTATAGAGAAGTAGCCTAGTCTTAGTCTATGGAAATTGATACTCCGGTTAAGCTGATGGCGATATCGATGAATTCGGCGTGCAGGTAAGGGTGGGGGGTAAGTGCGGTGGATGAAGGGTGGCGTCGGTGGTGGTGGTGGTTCTAGCACCGGTGGAAATGTACCATCCGACTCATTCCCGGAGGTGGCTTCTACAAAAGGACACAAAAGACTCGTTTCCATGCCCTTTTGATTTATGACAAGTTGATACTCCTCGCCTACATGTAAATATTTTCATTTGTTCCGTCCGTTACTCATAATAAAAATATACTTAAACCGGGGCTTTCCTATGTGTATATGATACCTCTTTCGGACATCTACCCTGTCCTTGCCCCTACGAGATGCAGTCAGCAAAAACCATTCTTTAGCCTAAAATATTATATTTCCACGCCGACTCCAAATCAGTGAAGCGCGCTAATCCTGATTCTTTCGTTGAGACTTGTTTGGCGAAAAAAAAGGGAAAATCTTGTATGGTTGGCACCACAAGTGTTCGATTCATTGGTGATATACTTCCAACCGATCCCAGCGGCACAGCACCAGAATGTGGCCACAAGGAGATGTGGGAAGCAGTAGATTCGGACAAAGATGTAAGTCTATTCTGAGGGGCATGTGCAATAATATATAGAGCTAGTGTTGGGCACGAGATAGTTTATCTCTCGAGAATTGCGGTAGAAGAGGACGAGACCTAGAGGACAACAACACGAGACTGGCCATATATGTCTCGAGACCTGTTTCGCTTTTTCCCACATATGAAAAGTTCCGATACCAGGGTTAGGGTTTAGCAGCAGGCTTCCGACTTACAACTCCTGGCCTTTTCTGGCCTTTTCTGGTATCGAGGTGGTATGACCGCGAGGTCTGGAGACTTTGGGGTCCTTGTCTCAAGACTTCCGAGACCAGAACGAAAAAAGACAAGACCCTTCCAAGTCTCTTCTCACATTGTCTCGTGTACGTGGAGCTTATACGTTAGAAAAACAGGTTTCTGTATTTTACCTATTCCCTGATGTCTACCTCTAGAGAGTGGGAGGAATAGTGAAGCTTCATGTACATGATGAATGAAAAAAAAGGGGGGGGGGGAGACAATGACAGGGGATTCATACAGGACCGAGTGATTCCTGGTGATTAAGATGCAAGCCATAATTATTCGGTTTCGGGATGGGGGTATTTGTCACAACTCCAGGTTTACTACAAGATACTATCAGAGCCTTCAGGGGGAATACACTAACAGAGAAGTTTTGGGCTCCACTAATCATCCTTCAGATATATGTTCGGGTTTCATGGGCGACAGGGTCGGAAGAGAGTCCACAGACGGCAGCTTAGGTTCCTTTTCGGGAATTCAGGGGGTATTCTGGTGGCTGGTGGGGCGTCATTTTGTTGTAGCGTACGGGCGCCGCTGCATGTACGAAGTATCAATAAGTTGTTGTAATGGGTGTTGCTCCCAGCACAGTCAACCATTGCGCCTAGGACAATATGTGACCGTCCCACACGCCTATAAGGCACTCTTCTTATATTCCACATTGAAAGACTATCAAGATTCCAAAATCACTCGATGGGACTTCATCGAGTGATGGCTCATAACTGTAGAATGAAGACGTGATGTTGGGGAATTTTAAAGAAACAGAGATGGATGCGAAGACTTACCAGACGTAAAGTAAAGCGCGCGTGCCATGCTTTTGAAGGTCCATAAAAGCAAAATCTAAGGTCGGCATCCTTCTGCCTAGAGGCCGAAGGTTGTCCCCGGTCTCCTTGTCATTTTAAGGTATAAATCTCGGTATTGTTTTCACCACCGGTGGTAGGATAATTTACTACCGTTGGTAAAATTACTTTTGACACATTTACCACTCCATAAACCTGTGCGTTAACAATGCACAACTCACAGGCCCAAATCCCTTCTGGCCTGCCTTTTTTTAAAGTATTAATATTCAGGAAGCACCAACGGGAGGGATTGGTAATATTTCATATGTAAATTTCGCGTGTTATGGATAAGGGGTTGTGCAAGTGATGCAATTTCATTGTGTTAATACCTTATGTTTGCAGTGTAAATTGCAGGGCAGGCGGCACAACTAGAAGTAATTCAACTTGGAGACCAGACTCACGAGTGACTTGGAATCAAGCGGCCATAGGCCTAGGGAGGGTGTGGCATAAAAGCTTGATTGGAACTGGGTAGGTACTAAGCTGTGCTGTGTAGGTATAGCAGAACCCCGAAAGTAGCATGCTTGGTAGTAGCATATTTTTGGCCAATCCCGGGTGAATTGGCCAGAACAAATCTGGTTACCAGCGGTAGACCTATTTATTTCTTTGCCATTCATACTCGCGCGTTAACTAAGTATCTGGATATTCTTGCAACCGAATGATTGATTACCTACTATATTCCGATCGCGACTTTGTAATTAACTGGGTAACTCGGTACTTTAATGATAATACACATACTACTGTTTTGTAAAAATGTGTGTAGTAGTCTAGTGTTTCTTACAGTCTGCTGGTACGTGGCCCCCAAATCACCGCTGTTCCCTCCACCTTACCGCCGCCCCAGTCGCCGCTGTTACCTACAATATACGTATACCTGTATCCTACAGGTACCGCTCTAAAACAGATCAAGCCAGTTAGTAGGAGATTGGGGTCGGAGGTAGGAGGTCAATTCTGCAATTAGATATTTTACATCAACTGGCGGTCGCGACCTGACTATCACTTTCCCAATCAAGTAATAACTTGGCACTTTATTGCTAATGAATGCTCTTTGGTGCCAAGTCCCAGTGGGAAAATTGCCCGATCGGATAATTAAATGGCGAATGCTTTATATATAATTATCTAGATAGATCTATTGCTTTCTTACTAGGAAACCAGCTTTTAGAAATTCACTAGCTCCACAACCATAAACGATAGAGTTCATCGGGCTCTGTCATGGTGTAGAGCGGAGGCTAAAGCATTACTTAACAGAGAGGAAATAATTTTAGGTGGGGTCGTTGGAAAGTCATCACCCCCCAAAGGTTGAGGCTTAGCCTCGGTCCCAGGCCCGAGATTTGGTGTGCTACCATCTCAGCCATCTCAGAGCCTGGTGAGCGTTGCGCGCAACACAGCGCACCCAAAACCATAGTAAAATGGAGACTTTCTGTGCTTATAAATCAACAACCAGGGCTCGCACAGAAAATTCAAATAGTAGGAACGAATAACTGCTGCTTAGAGAATTATCTGAGAGAAAACCGCATGTTTTCGCGGGGTTTTTATTTTCGTGGTAGTTGCGCTCGCTTCAATTTCACCCTCTGAGATGGTAGCACACCAAATCTCGGGCCTGGGACCGAGGCTACCCGCAACCATAGCTCAGGTATGCTTGAGTATCCCTGCTGCAGCAAAATGCGGGGTAGCCCCCAAACTTTGAGTTTAGGGATCTCGCAACCTCGCAACCCCGCAGGTAAACACACTTATCCTTATCGATTAGACATCCCATAAGAGCCTCATTGTCAGTTCCCATACATAAGACGGCACTGTGACACAAGGAGTAGTGAGAGGAATGATCCTTGGCACCAATTGATCTCGGCTGGGTACCAATTTTAAACAGTGATTACATCGCGGGTGGGATACCGTTCATTCGGACGGCGGTGTTGGTGGTATTTTTCAGCTCCTCTACAAAATTATCCTCCTAGCAACCGTCCGAGATTTTACGTACTAAAAAGCGCTATCATATATGGTGTCGTCGATTGCGAATCGTTTTCCGAATCATTTGATACAGTTGCGTCTCGCTATATGGCAGAACTCAAAATGCCAGTTCCCCTGTATATTGTCCCGTATGATACTGTTTTTTGGGGTTTTGTCGTAAAGTCAATTTGGGGGCAACGGCGAACCTGGGGCAACGACGAAAGATTTAGATACCAGCCTGAGCGCCTGTGCTTTGTCCGTCAAAAATCCCTGTTCGTCGTTCAACCAGTTTCGTCGTTGTCCCAAAGTGACTTTACCCTGCCCTACTAGCAGCCGTAGGGTCTGTAACATACATATTACCCATATACACGCGACATTTCATTTGTGTTTATTAGCACAATAAATTAACGACGAGTGTGCTGATTGTCAATAACTCGCACAATAAAAACACAAAGTTTTCGGTTAATCAAATAGGACCCCACAGAATAAATACACAATAAAGTACACAATACACAATAAGGGACACAATAAGTCAAACGATAAATCACACGATAGGTAACACAACTAATTCGCTTATTGGTTATGCAAGTACTACGGGGGTAGGGGAAAGTCTCTAGAACATGCCCTGCTGCAACATGGCCGCAAGTTCTGGAGACTTCCCCCTACCCCTGTAGTGCTAAACAATTCTTGGCATAGCAGATTATTTGAAGAACACATATATAACTCTATGATACTGATATAGACTTTCTCTTTACAAATTAAACAACGGAGTTGTTGGGATATATGGGTCTCAAGGGACTGATGACGCTCAAGTAAATAATTACCAAGAATCATGCCCATCCCTTCGTGAGACTTTGTGCAAATTAAAAGGTGTCAGCTCTATTTTATTAATCTGACTTGGTGTGATCGGCACAATCAGTTGTATATTTGCGCAAAACTTCTATTTACCAGGCTAGCTGTTATGTATGTACTCCAATTGTGTTATAGAGGGTGTATACCAGTGGTTAATTAAAAATTCGGAGTTTTTGATAAGCGTTTGGCTGCAACGGTATCCGAAGACTTAGTTAACAACAGTGTACCTCGAAGATTTTCTACCTGAAGACCGCACTACCCTGGATATCGGGCGGCGGGGCCCCGACAGCAGGGGACCTTTTCCGGAGATTCCGGATTCTGAGGGCATGGTTTTTAGACATTTGCGTTGAATATCTTGTTCTGCAGACCTTTGTCGTTATTAGAGTCTTTTTTCTAACAACCGCAACACCTATTAACGCTAAATTGAAATACCAAAGACTCTGGTGCATACAGGGTGCATATCACATATTGTTGTTTTGAATTCCGTGCTTAACAATACAGCGTTTGATACTCAGAGTACTAATCCTTAGGATTATCCTTTGCGAGTATTCCCGATACCATACGTGCCAAGGCTCCCCTAATGCATTCTGTGTATTTCATTTAGTGTTAACGACTTGGTGGTCGTTGGCTAAAAGACTTTGCAAGCTTATTCTGGCGGGTTACTCTAGTGGCAGACGCCTACGGGAAGGATTGCTCCTCCAGGTTCCGCCATCACAAACTAGGCTATAATAGAGGAAATATATACTTGAAACACCACTTTTATTGGCCTAAACCCCCTTTCCGCCAAATCTGGTGGTCTGCATGTTATACAAACCTGGTGTTTATCTTGCTACATAGGGTAATAACCCGGTTGGGATAGCAACAAGAAAGGTATTTTTTCTTCCAAGATTGCCAAGGCTGCAGAGCACCAGGCTCTGAGCATGTCTCGGCCTACCAGGTATTGGCATCACGTCTAAAAGCACAGGTCGGTGGTTCTTGATCTCCACCGAGGAGGTATTCTCCCCCCGCCCCGCCCCACCTCACCCCACCTCGCCCCGCTGGCTACATGGAGCTATATTATCTATACCGACACGACCACCCGCCAGACGTCAAACTCCTCCGTGACGATTACTGGCCCCGCCGCTACAGGAACGGCCGCTACCGATAAGACGGCAGTGGATGGGACGGCCGAACCGTGCCGCCAACGAAGGAGATATATCACGCAGGGCGGATGAGCGACAAAGTAAGAGATGGAACCGGAGCCAGAGCACCGCGACGCCTCCTCCACCCAGCATTCATCGCGCTCCTCACAGCCACTGCATACCCCGTCCTCTTCCTCTTCACGACGCATGCGCAATGCCTAGGTAGGCTGTACACGCTGATTTTATCATCAGAATGGCACGGCTCGCTGCAGCAGCTCAGCACCTGGACGGCCGCCAAAGTTGAGGCCTCACAGACAGGCGGCAAGCTTCCCCCCTTCCTCCAACGCACATGGTCATTCCTGTCCCCCACCCTCCCCTCCCCCATTCCTCCGTAAACCGACGCTATAACCTTCCACCTCGCCGCCCTCCCCACTAGTTCACCAACAGACTCCTGCACGACACTTACTATGCCACCATAGCCCCGCGCCACGCAGCTCCACCACCACCACATCCGCTCCGCGAGCGGAACCCCTGCATGCCCGTCCACTGAACGCCTTCGGATTGCCAAACGCACAGCCCGTTTTATAGCATCAACGCGCGGACCCGCAGTCGCCGCCGTCAGGCCGTGAAGAACGTGGAGAGCCCGCGGAAGCGCGCGGAGGGCGCGTCGCTGGTGATGGAGGTGTTTAGTCGGGCTCTGGGCGACCGCGTAGGGTGGTGGGCGGGGGCCTCCGGGGTTTGGTGGTGTTAGCGCTAGATGTTGGGAGCACTAGAAAAGAGTTGGGTATTGAGGAAGTAGGAGTGGAGATGAAGGGGGCGGGGACAGCGGGAGAGAGAGTGTGCGTAGTAGCGTGCTAGCTAGCTAGCCAGTGGCACGAGTTTCTTATGTCTGCTGTACGAGGGACGGGATTTCGGCGTAGGTGTACGGGTGTATATATCTATATCTATGTACGGCACATTTGCGGGCTTAGATGGCCTAACAATAAATATCTATTTCCTCTTGTGATTTGTCGTTGGTTGAATGCAGTCTACGCTTGGTTGGGGGGGGGGGGGCAGTGTATTATGTCCAAGGAAGATCATGGGAGGAGCTAGCTAGTTATACGGGCATAGGGATCTTCATGAACTAAAAGAGAGAACTTTTTCTTTATATATCTACACCTCCTCCACCGGCACCGAGTGGTTTAACTGTCTGTATATCCCCTCCCCGCCCTTTCGAATCTAAACAATTTGAGGATGTTCCAAAACGAACCATGAGACCGTCAATATATGCCTGCGTCAACTTGTCCTAGTATAGGGCCAGCATCGGGTGCTATCTACTATGCCATTAATAGATTTTGAAGTTCCTAACAGTGGTCAATCCTCCTCCGGTGTTTGAATTGGGGGCCCATTGACATACCTTCAAGTGTTGGTTTGATGTGGGCTTTTGAGTCTGAGATGTCAAAATGCCTGCAATAGCCAACTTTCTTTTCTGGAAAGACACCATGGACTTTTCCGAGAGTTTAGCTACATACACAACGCATGAGAAACAGGGGCGGGAGATTCCACTGACCTCCTCGATGGAGCTTTTCACGATATAGCGAGTTGTAACAACTTCCTTTGTTTGGCCGATCCGGTGTACTCTGTCTAATGCCTGGTGTTCAACCATCGGATTCCACTGTGGCTCCATAAGGTGTACTCGAGAGGCGACGGTGAGGTTTAAACTTTTGTCTACTCAGCAACAACTACCGCCTTAGATTGCGAGGGGAAGGGGGATACTTACCCAACAGCTCCACTGCCGATCGATATTAGCAAGATATTGATCTGCGGGTCCGCGCGAAAACAGCGAACCGACTCATCTCGTTGAAGCATAGAGTACCTTCCATCATACCGACAAAACCTCATTCGTTCATTGTTCAATGCGATTGATACCAGATCTAACATTTTCGTCCAACAAGAAAATACAATACTAGAAAAGCGGCCAGTATCAACATACGCCACCCCAGAGAGTTGAAGTTTATGGGACAATACCTTTTTATTGGTTGACCTTCGCTATCATTTCTAGCATCTAGTAGAAGGTTCTTTATTAATGCCTTGACCTTTGTAGACGGTCCACCGTAGGGTCTATCCTCCATCCATCGGGGGTTATCCTCATCTTTGAGGCTCTCTAGCGAGAACCCGGCGATTTCTGCGCATTTAGGACAAGAGATTTGAGACGAAGTGCCGAGTTGCGTTGTATTGAGCTCATACAGCCGTAAACAGCTATCACAAATGGTGTGGGAACAAGCTTGCGAAGGGGAGATTGCTTCGAATTCCTCGAATTCCGCTTCAGCCGCATCGGTTGCTTTGTTGCACAGTGCGCATCTTGGCGTGAAAGATCCACTTGCGATTGGTTCAGTCGGGCTTTCTTCCTGCGCGTAATCTTCCATTTCAATGTCGAAGTTACTTGATGGCTTTCTGTTGTGATCAGCATATGAGTATCCTTCCAGCCTATTTTGTACCGCTGAGGACAATAGGTCTTTTCCATGGTCACACATCAACCTTAGTCTAAGGATAGACTGCAGAATACTAAAGTAACTGCAACCACTTTCACTTTCAGTCAGAGCATGCTCGATCATATTCGCCGAATACTTTTTGCAACTTTCATATAGACGTCGTTCTAGCGGTTCAAGGCGGATGTATACTTCTTGATCAATCTTCGGTGGTAACTCAAGAATATCTTTATTCCTCCTTAAGCAGGTGGAGCCTATGAGTATACGGAGGCATCTCAGACCCTCCGGTTTTGCTTCTTTCAGAGGTCGAACAATGTATTTGGAAAATGTACCCTCCTTATCGAATGGCGATAGACGTAGGAATCGGAGAAGTGTTCCGAAATCTTGCAGCTTATTCTGTATCGGGGTGCCACTCAGACACCAACGGCGTTGCGCTTCAAGCATACAAACTGCCTTCGACTGTTTCGTTGAGTGTTCCCTAATTGTGTGTGCTGTTGTAACTCCGTTAGCCTAGATCGGGATTGAACTTCCAGCAGGATTCCCCAGTACCTTCGTCAAGGACGATCCGGAACCATTTAATCTCCTTCAGGGGCGACCGGCGATACTGGTTGACCGGTTTCGAAATGACCTCAGCTCTTACGGTTCCGTAGGTAGTAAGAATGATATCGAAATTTATGAGCTCCTCAACGTTGATATCTTTCTGCGCCCCATGGTACGTATAAAACCTTACTGCTCCTGGTTTAACGTGGCTAGTCTCTTTATTTCAGCCACTTGATTCGCGAAAAGGTCTCCAGAGGTGCGTAGTATATAGACATATTCGATTCACTTACGTGTGTATTTGCTCTCTCCAGCTATCTAGCACTATTGGCAAACTATTCATGAGTAATCATATGGATATTAGAATCTAAATTCAGAAAGACCTACGTGATGCGGGTGCAATAACCAGGGTTGCCCTGGAGTGTTCCCGGACTCGACCCAACACAGGACAATATTGGTAATTCGTGCTCTGCATGAACAAGTGTGCTTGGTCGAGGCTACCGGCGATTAAAGCAAGAGTCGTGAGCGACTTCCCTAGGCCCATATCGTCGGCGAGTATGCCCCCATAGACTTCCTGGGGCCTTGCGTAGGTCTCCTCCTTTGTGATTGAATTTACATAACTAACGCTCCCAGTCAGTATTAGACGTATACTCTTATATTCAACCCAGGGCGGTCAAAGATTACCTAACAGCTCCAAGTTCGTTTTTTATTGGTTTAAAGATCGAGGTACTGGTAAGCATATCTTCCTCATAAAAAGCGTGGGTTGTCTCTTTCCAGAGCATGAAATACACAGCCTGTTTTTGATGGCTGAAGACCCAAATCAGAATAGTTTTCGCGATTTAAACAATTTGAAACCTCAAACGACAATAATTCTGGGGTGATAGTACCTTAATAGCGGCGTTTGAAGCTCATCTCTTATTTTAATCTCTGGCAATTTATCATTGATGCTGATATCAAAGATTGTCTTGACCTTTTCCTCAACGTTTCGTAGACGGGGGAGAGATGCAGCGACTTGACTCGCCGTAACACGCTCATCTTTGTCGAAATAATGAGGATTTTTGTATTTGGGTTTTTTCTCCTTGTTCACTGGAGACTGAAGATAGATGCGGTTTGTGGAAAGGATCTTTCCTACGTCGTCACCGACACTTCTAGCACCGTAAACGTTGACGTAGATAAAGATCGAGTTCTGCGGCTCTTGGGTTTTCATTTCGGGAGTCTCCTGCAGAAACTGCTCAGGAGATGGTTGGGGTGAAGGTAAAAATGCCTGTAATCGAACTGATGGTATCTCTAGGATTTGAGAAATCCCCTTTGTTGAAATATCATCTAACATTCCAATGTATTCCTTATCGCCAGACGATAGATGCACAGTTGCGAATGACTTCCGAAAGTTGATGGTTGTCTCGATTGGGGTATGCGTTTTAAGCTTGCTCTTGCGCTTCACTACTTGTGGTACACAAAGCTGTCGCAGATAGTCCGCGCGCCCCGTGATGATGGTAGAGTCTTTGATCTATGAAGAATAAGCCGAGCCTCTTGTGATGTATAGCCAGCAGGGCAAGCGGAGAAAGCCTAAGTGACTCATGATCAGGTATATACCATTCCAAAACATATCTCGGGCCCATCAATCTCTTGCTGCATAACAATGTCGTCCTCATCGCGATCCTCTGCTTGTGTGTATGGTCAGAACGATGTGCACGTGTCTTAGGTGTGTGGTGTAAAAGATACAGACCTTGGTTGATACTTATTGGCGTATCAGTATCGTTTAAATGCAGCTTCTCGAAACAGTTTTCACGCCCAGTATAGGAATCTGGACCGCTAATTTCAATCCGTGGGGCCTGTAAGCCTCCGGGGTTCTTCTGGGTATTTTCTTCCGCATGGTGTTTCAAGAGTGCTAAACTGTACGTCTCCGTAGAAGAACGACCGCAAGGACTGACGGAGAGTGGGTACACAGTAGGAGTGCTCGGTCTAGAACATGGGCTATTTGTGCCGCTAGAGGGGCGCAAAGGCGATCGAGAACGGGTGAAGGCTTCACTATCGCTGTATCTTTGCCTCTTATCTTGGTTCGGAATTTCCTGGGTGGAATCATAGTCGTTGTGGGAGTTATGGAACTCGAGAAAATCGCGTTTGGGTGAGAATGTAGGATATTTCGAAGGTGCCATGGAGTGAGATATTAGAGGGGCGCACAAGGGGGGTAATCGAAAGGGTTGCCAGCATTCACCCAAGCTACATATATGCGGATACTTACATACTCAATGATAGAAAACGAGGCTATAGGTATCGTGGGGCTGAGCTGAGGAGCAAACCTTGGCGCGGGGCGTCTTAAAGGTGACATATTGAACCAATTAGAGCATTGTAATTAGCCACTTCATGGCGGGAAACCACCTTAGCCGCAATTCTGTAATGAAGGGTATAAATGTATATCAAAAATTGATGGGATCAGGATCTTTATCATACCTACATCTATAATTTCATCTCATATCTTTTCTGGTTGAGAGGTTATTCGCGATGCAATTTATGTCACCTTTTAAGGCTAGGTTTGGGTTGCGCAAATTGCGGGGCTAGCCTCGTTTGATTACTACCTAAACCGTCTCAGTTACCGGCCTTGCTCTATTATACTATTACCCCTACTACTTCTACTACTACTCTTGCTGCCGCTACCACTACGCTACTGCAACGACTGAAATCCCTATTAAAGATCCTTCGCGGCGTTTAAGTGACCTGGGTATTCGATCCCACAATCGCATCATGGCGGGAAGCAGAGGAACCTCCGTGGCTTTCGAACGCGCGCTGCTCAGTTTTAAAAACAAACTGCTTCCCGATGAAGTTCAGGCCTTTACCGGCTCAACCTTAGAAGATATTCGTAACGAAGCGGGCGCAATACAGGATTCGCAACTGAAGGAGGATGGGGTGATTCGAGGTATACGAAGAATTCAACCGTTGATTAATGGCCTTACGCAATTTTCGGGTGTCATTGGGGTCTTTGTACAATCTAAGCCTGAAGTACTGGCATTCATATGGGTACTTACTTTCTTAGCTAGATAATATATACAAAACCTGCTTATGTATTTTATTTTTTATGCTTAATAGGGCCCGATAAAATTCCTCCTTCAAGTATGCACCCAAATCTACCTATTCTATGAGACGTTTTTGCCGATTATACCGATACCGGCTTCGTACGCATGCCGGCTTCGTACGCATGCGAGGAAAATGGCGGGGCTCTTACCTCATTACAAATACACTTTGCCATTAGAGTTGCTCGTACTAACGCTCTGTTAGGTTACAAGTTCATATGCAGAGGCTTTTGACGAGCTTCTAAACGCTTTCAACACGCTAGGAGAGAATCTTTCGAGATTCCACGTATACGAAAAGACGTTTCTCGATGTTCCACGGATGCAAGATGTTATTGTAATGATATACGAAGATATCCTAAGATTCTACCAAGCTACATTGAATTTCTTTCGAGGAAAATGTGCCTGCCTACTTTTACGAATTCTTTTCGTGGATATAACACTAATAACTCCGTGGACGCTGTAGGTTGGCGAAGGCTCTTTAGGTCCCTGTGGAATACCTTTAATGATAGGTTTGGAAACATACTTTCCGACCTTGATCGGCATAAAGAACTGGTCGACAGTGAAGCCTCAGCAGTTCACATTGCCGAAGCACGTGCTGCCCGCCAAGCAGCACAGAAAGCGGAAGAAACCACGAGAGCCTATAGAGAGAAACAAAACCTTCTACAAATCAAGATGTGGTTGGACCCTGTAGACTACGACGCTTTTCTCGCAAAGTTAAGAAGCCCTCATAGCACAACCGGGCTTTGGTTCGTTCAGGAGAATGGTGTACAGGCATGGCTAGATATGGCAGACAAGTCAAAGAGACTATTATGGTTAACTGGTATTCCTGGAGCCGGTAAGTGTTGACTTTCCATTCACTTCTCTCTTGTACGTAAAGGTATGCAAGGGTATTGTTCCCATACCAATACCCGCCGCTGGAGTCAAGACCATCGATACAAGAGCCTGGCGCCTCTACGCCGGCATGGCAACCCTAGGCCTGGATCTGTGTCCGTACGTGTATCAATTTACTAATACTACACACTTGACAGGCAAGACATTCTTATCAGCTTCGTTCTTGAGACATACGCAATCAAATTACGGTAAAAATGTGCCTATAGCTTACGCGTTTCTCAGACATGATAGTGATAACACCTTCGCAACGATAATGCTGACACTTATCTCTCAACTACTCCACCACAACCTCCAGCAATTAACCTACTTTGATGAAATACGTGAATCGAAAACCCACCCTCCAAGCTCCCAGGAAGAGGTTCAAGAGATATTCAAATTTGTACTTTCCAACATTGGTGTTTCTTATATCTTTATAGATGGCTTAGACGAAATTGACACCGACAAGAGGAAAATCGTACTCGATACGCTATGTCATCTCTTAACGGCAGCGGAAAATTTTAAGATATTTCTCAGTAGCAGACATGAGGTGGATATATCAACATCCTTGACAGACGTTGAGAAACACATTCATCGGGTTGATCTAGCGGGGAAAAACCAGCAGGACATCAAAACATATATTGTGGAGGAGGGCAAAGAGATTTTTAGAAGATTTAGCTTGGACGATGAAATGCGACAGCAAATTCAAGATATACTCGATGAAGTGTGCGACAAGGCCGAAGGTGTGTAATCTCCGCTTCTACGGTACTACTATTGCTTACTAGGTGTAGGTATGTTTTTATGGGCTCGCTTGGTCATTATCGACCTGAAAGGCCAGGTTGATTTTGAGGGGCTTGAAGATGCGGCCCGCCAATTACCAGTTGGGCTCGACGCAGCGTTAGTATTGGCATATCTCCGAAAAAACCGTCCTATGTCTGGCTAACTCGTGTTTGAATCCCGTTTTTATTAAGGTATGGGCGAATTTTAAACCGCATAAAGGAGAAATTATCTCAGAATGAACGGGATCTTGCGAGAAGAGTCCTAGGATGGGTTATGTGTAGTACAAGACCTTTGAGTTTGAATGAACTTAAGCAAGCTATGGCAATTCGTAAAGGGGATAGTTGCATAAACAAACGGAGGATAATATTGAGACGGTTGGATGAGCTTTGTGGGCCTGTAATAGAGATTGATGCAGAGGATAAGATCCACTTTGTTCATTTCACGGCGAAAGAGTAAGTTTTACATAATGATCTATTTCTAGATATAAGTGGCTAATGGGGTGCGTTTCAAAGATACCTCACGAGTAATTATGGTGGAAGATTTATACGTCACTCGGAAGCTCATCAAGATATTGCGATTACCTGCATCAGATACCTGTCATTTTCTTGCTTTGATATGGACACTACAGATGACAAAGTTAAAGCGGATGTACTATCGGGAGAGTATTGCCTCCATCTATATGCCGAAAGAAATTGGATGTATCATGTCAAGCATGCAATAGAGTTAGACCATGACGATAGCTGGACTAAGTCATTTGCTTCTTTATTGGCCGAGTTTGTACACCTTAGGTTGGACGAAGGTTTACCCCAGGTCGCGAATCAAGATGTTCCCTCCGAATGGCGCTTCTTAGAACGTCTTAACCCCTCGCCAAATGTGCAGAGACATCTCATTAATTACTGTATATTCAATTCCGGAGAAGGCTTATCTAGAGGAATTTCATGTAAGTCAACCCCATTCGTTTCTATATATATATATATATGTCTCGTTCTATGTCTTATACTGTTTTACCAGTCGACCCCCTTACACTACAAAAATCGACGCAAAGGTTTAGGCAGCATCTTGAAGATATCTTCACTTTCTTTTCAATGTCAAATCACCAGGACCAGCTTCAAAGTATCCACAGAAACTATGGTGAAAACATATTCAAGTGTTCCCGAGTACAATGCTTACATTATGTCAATGGATTTGACACCCGCAACAAGAGAGACGAGCATTTGAATACCCACACCCGACCCTTCCCATGTAATGTCCAAGGGTGCGATTTTGTCTCGTTTGGTTTTGCGACTACGAGAGCCCTTAAAGCCCATCTTCAACGGTATCATCAAACTCATGTTTCCGATGTCGATACACAGACGCGAGGCTATTCTAGCCTGGGTACTTGTCCGCCATTAGGGGGACTGGACCTCGAAAGGCTCCTATTCGACTCAATAAGTACTGGAAATGTGTCAAAGGTCAAGAGCGTGCTGGAACTTGATCTCGACTTGAATTCTGGTAGCTTCAACGACAACGGCGAGTCTTTCTTACATTACGCACTCGCGGTAGGACACAAAGATATATTTCAGCTACTTTTGGAGAAAGGAGCTTCTGCAAATACCCTGAATAGTGGGCAAACAACGACCATTCTCAACTGCGCAATCTCTAAGGGATCAACAGAATATGTTGAGCTATTGTTAGAATGGGGGGCCAGCGCTAACAGGTTAGGGGAGTGGGTAAATGGGGATACTAAAGTGAACGATATTCCTACGCCTCTAATAGTAGCGGTTCAATACAGCCAGAAGGAGTCAGTTCGACTTCTCCTAGAACACGGAGCGGATGTCAACTCAACGGATGGAGTTGGAACTGCAGCTCTCATACAAGCCGTCAGCAACTCCGCGGACTCTCCAGATATCATCAAGATACTGCTGGAGCAGGGGGCAAGCGCAAACACTGTATCGCCGGGCGGTGCTCCGGCTTTGATACTGGCGGTTATATATAACAAGAAGGAGTCAGTTCGACTCCTCCTCGAACACGGAGCGGATGTCAGCTCAACAGATGGGGTTGGAACTACAGCTCTCATACAGGCCGTCAGCAGCTACCGGGGATCTCCAGATATCATCAAGATACTGCTAGAGCAGGGGGTAAGCGCAAACACTGTATCGCCGAACGGTACTCCGGCTTTGATACTGGCGGTTGAACACAACCAGAAGGAGTCAATTCGACTCCTCCTCGAACACGGAGCGGATGTCCACTCAACAGATGGGGTTGGAACTACAGCTCTCATACAGGCCGTCAGCAGCTACCGGGAATCTCCAGATATCATCAAGATACTGCTAGAGCAGGGGGTAAGCGCAAACACTGTATCGCCGGACGGTATTTCGGCTTTGATACTGGCGGTTAAACATAGCCAGAGGGAGTCAATTCGACTCCTCCTCGAACACGGAGCGGATGTCGACTCAACAGATCGGGTTGGAGTTGCAGCTCTTATATACGCTATCAGACTCCACACATATTTTGACTCTACTGTCGAGATACTGCTGGAGCATGGTGTAAATGTAAACGTTATATCGGCGGGCGGTAGACCGGCTGCTCTAGAAGCACTACAACGCGCCCCCCCACTAGCTCGACAGCTCCTTGAAAAAGGAGAGTACATCGATGCCCTCTGGAAAGATAAGCGTGACGAGGCTGCGCTCTTCGCTGCGGGGATGCTCTCCAATGAAAAGTTGCCGATAATGAAGCTTCTAATATTGAAATATGGCGCCAGTCCGAACCCAAAGAATGCTAAAGGAAACCCAATCCTGATTATCATGGTGTTAGCATGGCAGAGTTCATACTCAGAAACAGCCGACTTCCTTATTTCAGAGGGAGCGGAGAGGGACCCGAAATTCAAGGGTAGGGGGCCTAAGTATTCTATGACTCAAATCCAGATACATAAATGCATCTCTTAAAGAATGTACCGCTAACCCACGACATAGCGAGCTCGATTCCATCCAGGGTAGGACGAAAGATCGGTATGTAGTATACTCTCGTTAGCCCTCAACCGCAACCCAAGCATACATATATATGTGTATTTAAACATTGTTAAGCCACAGAAATTGGTGCTGATCGGATACTTAACGGATATAGATGCACTGCTCGGAGCGATATATGTTGGAATGATAAAATTGGTTAAACGTATTATTAAAAGAGGAGTACCTGTCAACCCGCGGGACCAGTCAAGAGCGTATTCTCTTATCGCGGCCCTACTCACCCCCCATTATGAGCACGAGATCCTTGAAATGCTTTTGAAGGCTGGGGCGGATGTCAATCACATTTTCGGGGAAGCTGGGTCGGCAATCCTCCATGCAGCGGAAAGGATTACGGCAGATTCGGGAGACGATGCGCTGAAGCTTCTTTTGACGCATGGTGCAAGGATCGACATGGTACTAAACAGCGAGAAACAGACAGCATTACACAAAATGGCGGAAAAGAAAAATACTTTCGCCGCTAGGGCTCTGCTGGAGCATGGGGCTCGTGCTGATATACCTGATAAGGAGGGGAAAACAGCCCTGACAATTTGGCCAGAGCTTTTTAATCAAACAATACATTCAACGGGCGAATCACAATCCTCATTACAATCGAGTGTACCGGTGCCGATGGATGAGGTGTAGGTATCAATCGAGGGCATGTGTATCTCGCGCTATTGGATTTGTTTGGGTAAAGGGAGTGTGCTTGGTTACCATTCTTTCATTATTTGCTTTTATCTAGGCTTGGTGGAGATGATGGGTTATCCTCTTTTTGCCTTCTTTTCTTTACTTTTCATTCGATTTCTTCTCTTTTATCTTGAGGACGGGGGCTCTTAAGTCATTTGTTGGGGACCCGGGAACTTTCGTTTTCTATGTGAAACATTTGTCATACCTTGCAATGATTGGTAAGTTGATCCAGTTTACCAACTACTTCCTCCTACCATCGAAGATATATTGCCATAGTCGTATTAACTGAGGTTTGGACTAATTATTTCTTAGTCGGTCGGTTCATCATAACTCTTTTCATTCACTGGTGTTTATCTACCATTCATACCCACTTAAAGTAAATCACATCCGTCCCCGCCTGTCATCCCGTACCTGAGTTTGGTATCTAAAGATCAGAATTAGAACCGATTACGAGACGACGGCGAAGATTTATAGTGATGGTGTCCGGTGGTAGGCTAGAGAGTTATTGATTTTACATATGTAGCGGCGGTGGTGGTGGGGGGCCTAAGTTTTTCCTTTGCTTAAACTAAGTTATGTTTTATCGTCTTTTTTTTTTGGAATGATTTTAGTTTTAGTTTAAGGTACAGAATCATAAAGTGAGCGGGTGAATGTCGTCGAAGCCAGTGGTAAAGTCTCTTGCTACGTAAAAGATTCATGAATATGTGACAGGGGTACCGACTCTTCAAAAACCCAAGCCGCCTCGTAGGCGGCAACAGCAGACGGTGACCCAGAGATAACCATAGTCCTGCACTTGCCGAGCGAGCCGGCAGCGACCCGGTGGGCTGCGGTGTACTATAGAGTATAAGAACATTTGCAAACCTAAGCTCATCAATTAGGACATTCCCCAGTGCCGGTAGAACTTCGCCCAGAGTAATGGCCTGTCCGCCCGACCGATCTGCGCGCACCAGCTAGAGAGGAGATCACAAAGGCAGACAAGGCTTACTGTTCGAATTCGCCTTGTTATTAGACTCACCCCAAGTGAGGCTGAATCTCAGGGTTGACGATTTTTTGGCATGAACCCCTGCTGAATGTTAGGCTCGCTTGGAGTGTTTCCGCAGAGCCTCAAGCCTTACTCCGCAACATAACCCCGCACATGGAGCTTCTATGCAGTCGGTAACCGCCATCGCCCCAACGCAACGACGTTCGGCGTTTTGCTCCGACCACAGCTAGGAGTACAGGAGGCTCGTATCCAGCCCTCCTGCCGAAGGGGCTGTGCTCCGGCTCTTTGCGCGAGTATTGGGAGGCTACCCTCAGGGTCGGAGGCCTGTCGGAGGCCTGTCGGAGGCCTGTCGGAGGCCTGTCGGAGGCCTGTCGGAGGCCTGTCCGAGGGCTATGGGAGGACTATGGGAGGGTTGGAGGGCTGTCGGAGGGCTGTCGGAGCTGAGTTTACATACAAAAATAGGTTTTTTTTTCAGCTTCCAGCGGAGGTCTTTAGCCCCCAGCTGGCTTCTCCGATCGCGATACGAATATTAGGTATTTCTAGCCTCCCCAGGCTTCTTTTGGATCACCAACATAGTCGATGGAGAGTGTTGGAAGGTTAATACTCCAGACCTCACGGTGAGCAGAAAGCTACTCTTGGAGGATGGGTTCGAGACTAAAGGTAAGGCCCACTCTTCGCCGAGAGCGGATGGGTGTCCGAATAACCTGTACACCCCAATTGCATAACCTGTACAGGTTTCTCGCGTAGTTAATCCTTACTTCAATAATAGCTCCCCCGGGCCTGCCTTCTCGATACCCGCCGGTGGTAGGAGGGAATTTATAACCATACAGCCTCTACCAAGCCTAGCCAGACCTCAGCCAACAATCACGGGGCCGGATACCCGGGGGAAAACAGCTGGCTCATCCCGGACTTGGGAGAGCACGGGAGGCGCACACCATTGATACACACCGTTGCATCTATATTCATCCCGGGTTGACGAGCGTTAACATTGCGGTGAGATTTTCTGGGTTGGAAACTACGACTACAAATCGTTTTGCATTCTATTCTATCCTATGGGTTGATGTAATATAGTCTTATGATAGGTGTGCTACTTGATAGATCATGAAAAAAATGGCCAGTGGTAATCACGGTCGGAGCAACATAGCAATAAACTCTCATTGTGTTTCAAGATGAAAATAGTTCTCAGGGTTATGCTGAAATATGGTATTGCGGAGGTATATTCCTGAGGCATAGTATCTACAAACATTTTCAAATAAACGGCGGTTTAGAGTGTCAAACATGGAGCAGTGTAACTGCTTGGATTGGGTGGTGGGGGGATTTCGCCATATTGGCTCATTGGTGAAAACGAGTGATATACCATGATTCGTGCGGTCGGTTCTTTTTTTTTCATTTTTTTTTTTCATTAGTTGAGGAAGTAGAGATACGGGAAAGAAGAAGGAGAGGAGGAGCGTGAAGAAGAAAAAAGAAGCAAGGCTAAGATGGAGTGCATTTAGAGTAGATGAAGCAGAGGAGTAAATTGCGGAGATGCCTGCGTGCGAAGCTTATAAACTACAGCTCTAAGCAACTACCACCGCTGCCATATATTCCCATAATTGACGGTATTTGCCGGTGTCGGGCTAAGCTGACTACGTTGGTCCTCGGGCATGATAGTTGGGATGGGCAACTGACCGATCCTATCGTGCTACAGGAAAGAGAGGTGGCGCGGTTGGTTGAATGTTGCCCGTCCCTCCAGGACCTGTCCAAGAAGGTGGAACTTGGTGATATCGTGAGTAATCCTTCCAATCATGAAAGTATGGAGTATATGGAATAAGAATAACACTCACCTAGACAAATCGGGTTTGCGCCACGCTCGGCTAGGCTCCCCCGCCTATCCCACCTAACCCTAAAAGTTGTCCATGGCAGCCCCCACCGAGCACCCGCCAGCAGCCCCGCCTACTATCTCCCACCAAGCCCCATCCCGCTGTGGTCCATCAACAAGCACTTGTTCCGCCCCCCAAAACGGCTACTGAGTACCCGCGCCCCCCACCGCCACCACGCCGCCCGAGAAGACCACCCCCCCCCCCTTCTCGCCGCAGGGCTAGTCTGGTGTGTAATCTATCCATCTCGACATCGTCAGCACCCGGGGTACCTCCGCCGCAACCCCCTGAATTGGTACGAGACGCGTCGTGGCACTCCCGAGGACAGGAGGCCCCGCGGTCCGGGAAGGCCGCCGGGGGAGAGGTATGCGTGGGGCGGCGGCGGGTTTGTGGCCGTGTGCGCGGATCGGTTCAGGGCGGGGGAGACTTTTGTGCCCGCTTCGTGTTGCACTTTGTGGTTTGAGGGGCAGTAGTCTAGTGCGGATCCGGTTGGCGGATATTCGGAGCCAGCGGAGCAGGAACTTTGTTCGCGTCCTCTGGGGTGAGTAGTTTCAATAAATCTCGCCGACTGAAAGCCGCTTCTTTGCTGGAGTTAGAAGGATGCCTGGCCACCGCAAAAAGCCATATTGTGGAGTTAAACAAAACTCTTACCCGACCCAGCCTGAAACACATACCACAATGTTTAGGAGGAATTATCCTACATTGACTCCGCTAAGAGTGATATCTATGGCGAAGAAGATGGTGAGATAGGTTGAGGGGGGGTGAGTGGCGGTGAAGAGGCTGAGGGGGCGGAGTGGTGGATGAGGTGGAAGCGGAGTTAGGTGGGTAGAGATGGTAGTTGCGGTGGGGGAGATGGGGATGTTAGAGGTTGGGGGCAATTGAAGAGGTGGAGGTGGTTGAGGAGACGGGAGGACGGTTGAGGACGCGGAGGGTTGAGGAGGTGCAAGCTCTAGAGCATTTGGGGAGTGGTGGGAATGGCAGAGTGTGGAGAATCCAGTGGCGGAGGTGGCAGAGGGTGTAGAGGTTGGTGGTGGAGGCGGAAGGAGTGAAGGCGAATGCCGTCTGATGGCGATTATGGATCTGAGGCCAATAATAGAGCTGGACGCCAAGGGCAAAAAAAACCATCACTGAGCGACTGTAGGTATATAGTTGTCTTTGCCCAAGGGTACGCGGGGGTTCTTAACGCCAGAGTATCCCAACTGCAGCACAAAGCGGGGTAACCAGCCTCAACCTTGGCAAGACCCCGCTCATGCAGGTACACAGAGCTTTATCGATAAGACATCCCTGCGCCGCCACAGCGCCTGATTAAGAGCCTCATCGTCAGCGCCAGAGACGGCACTGTAATATATATATACATCACGAATGGGAGATATTAATCATATATTGTGTCGTCGATTACGATCCATTTTCCGACTCATTTGATACAGTTGTATCTGGCTATATTTATGCCCCTACAAGGAGTTCGACGCTTCCCACCCTCTCCCGAAAGGTGTTCGGGGGGGGAACTCACCATTTCTCATGTCAGAGCATGAGATGCGATCGGTCTCTGAAATATGATATCGGGTTCTGAATTGTGATACCGAAGTCCGCGGTGTGGCGTTGGAGGCCGAAATATGATATCGGGGGTAAAAACAACGTTTCTCTTCATGTCGGAGGTCCGAAATGTGATGTAAAAGCCCGAGTTGTGATACCGGGTCGGCATAAACATTAGATTTAGTGTCGGAGGCTAAAAAACCTCAATTCTCATGTTGGGAGCTAAAAAGACTCTATTTTCTATATGTAAATGAGGCTCTGACAGCTCTCGAACAGCCCCCGACCTCCGCTAGCAGCCTCTCCGACATCCGACTCGAGTGCTGTCAATACCTCCCCAAACGCATCACTAGGACTCGGAACAATATAGGCCCCGCGCCCCTGGTAGGAGGCGGGGTACGAGCGCCCGCGGCTGGAAAAAAGAGGGGTATGCTACTGACGGAGTTTATGTTAGCGCCAAGTCTCTAAGCTATAGCCTATGATTTATTAAAAATTACGAAAATTAGGAGGAGAACCAGTCCCATTGTGTACAACAGTAGGTAAAGGTCATTGAAGTAATTGAGGTATTCAGCCGCAGATCTTTCCAGCCGCATTCAATGGCTTTTTACCTACCGCAGTACTTGCTTGTGGGAAATATGGGCAAAAACTGCAACTGCTAACAAAATTAGCATATTTCCAAACATGAACCTAACCATATGCTATTAATGGAGTATGCCAGATTCTCCTCAGTAGACTCATTGGGAATTGCCGGAAGTATGCTACTATTGAAGTTATGCCACTATCGGGTATGCCACTATCGGGGTCTTGCTGAGACTCGCAGAATCCAGCGGTTCCTGTTAGAGATGTGACATAGTCACTGAGCCCGTTTCTTTTCCGGTTGTACCACGGTTTGTCAAGTCTTTTTTGGTAAATTTAACTGAAACAGGTAGTCCCGTTCCGCGAATCTCAATAGCCCAGAGGATACTTGTCAACAATACCTAAACTACAGGTACCCCCACAATCTCAACAATAATTTTGTGTTGGAGACGCAATGTAAATATGTCACCAACACTATCAATCGACCAAGATACACACAATTACTCAAAACAAGATAACATTGTTCAACACACAGGCTTTCTTGTACTAGGGTTATCATTGCCATTGGCTTCAATTCCCTGCGTGCAGTCAGAGGGTATCCAGCTTCACTAGATGAGCGACTGTACTGTCGTCCGCCGGGTCTTGGTGGAGACTGGGCTTTGATGGACACGGGTTTGCAAATATCAACTTGGCGCGCATGTCCGACTAGGGATGAGGGAGGGGTAAACGGACTGTTATAGCAAACAGACCCGGGAGACTTCAACCAGAGTATTTACGAAAAGATCTCTGTGAAGTACGTGATCTCCAAGTTGTGGATCTATTCTTTAACCTCGGCGCACAATATTCCTATTACCAACCATACCCGAGCTTACAACAAGTATGAGAGACTTCCTTTTGCGCAAGTCAGTACTATACCGACCTCCACTTGTATAATCAGAACCCAATAAACAACAAAAAGCCTGTCGTCGCTAAAGGTAGAAAAGGCATACCATATCAACGGGTCTACTTTAGGTCGCTATTTGAAAACCTCCGGACAGAAAAGACTTGATGATTGCAACATACCCACATGTAGGGAGACACTCTACTTTCTTGCCAACAGTATCCTACACACACGTATTTGTGACAAAACACAATGTATTGGATGCCACTTGACGTACCAGTTCTTATGCCGCCGCAGTGAGTGTTGCTATGTAATTAAAAACGGTATTGCTGCCAATCAGGCCAATACGGAGAGTTACAATGTTATGGATGGCTTTTGCTGAAAGGTAAGTACTACTATATCTACTAAGTGTTGATAACTCTAGCGACTTGAAATTACCACATGATATATACAATCTAGATAAAGAAGAATTTTGTTTAGATAGGTGATAGCTAAGTTAAACGCATTTGTCGTAGCAAGGTGACCTGTAATTTTTGTATGTGGTTTCATTGACCTGACTAGCCGAAGGCCGCAGAAAACTAGTACTTTTTAAAGTCTTTTCTGGTCAAAATTTGCCAAAACAATTCATTAAAACGAACACGGCAGATATACTGTTTAGATTTGAAAGTGCCTTTTTAGTAATCCCCATGTAGCTAACACCTCCAAAAGAACATCTAATACCCGATACGGATGTTGACTCGATTCAGATGGAAAAAAAAGTTAGAAACTCCATGTAGCATTAGTACTGCATTATTATTTTATATATTTGTTTTATTAGAAACAAGCCAAATATGTCAATAAACACAAAGACTTTTATGAGAAATGGCATAATCTCTAATAAATAATAACATATCCAAATAATATATCATCACCACCGACTCATCCAGCTGGATACAATTAATGATGTAAACAAAAAAAAAAAAATCGACTCATCCACTATCTCCATAGCGATGAAGTGTAAATGCGGACAAAGCAAGGATGGCTCAGCACATTTGCAGTTCATAGATGCAGCAACTATCATGACTGTGGTTTCCAAAGTTGAACCCCGGGAGCTAGGAAGGGAAGCATCGCGACAGTTTATGACAAGACTCATTCAACGCTCTGTGAGCTACTAAAATTCTAGAGTTAAACCTCATGTCTATCCAGCATCAAAGCCTAGGTTAATCAATGATTGTCTTCTTAAAGTAGTTAAATCGATTAGTTATCGATAAAGTTCGTAGAAACCATAACAAAAAACATAGTTATTGACATTTCCTTATTATTATTACCTACCAACTACTGTTGAACACTAAAACCCGCTATCTTGACTGAAGTGTTTCTTCTATTTCATCGTTTTCGTGCCTCAATGCGTATCTTAAGTGATTTGGTCTGGAACCAGAGATTGTTTCTTACAGTAGCTACTCTAATGGTTGCTTTGGGGAATTTCTTGGTCGATAAAGGGTCGGTCTTCACCACACAACAGGGCTAGAAAGAAGGTTCCAGAAGAGTACCGAATTTTAGTTATCAGTTGGCTTCAATACAATTAACGGAATTCACAATTCGCCCCCTACATGTTCTATTCTTGACATATAATACTAGTATGGGTTCATTGGGCGGCAAAATGGCTATAACATATCTATTATTTAGAACCTTGACAAAGCCTCTGATAACTTTCCATGGCCGAGGGAAGCCACGTGGAAAGATTATCAATTTGGCATTTTTGTAGAGTCCAATGATACCACATATGAGACTGAAGAGCCTTTCAATAAATATGTTGAGAGATACCGTATTTCGGCCTTGAACGAAAATTAAAACCATCTCTCTTTAACTTAAACCTCTATATATTAAATAATACACCTGTCATCCTAGACCTCCTTTGTTCGTATCAAATAATCCTAAGTGTTATACTAGTCGAGTGTACAGCCCTGCTCAAAAGGTCCTGGCACCCTACTATATTGTGCCTGCTTAGGAATTCTAACCCACTACTACTCCTCCTGCGCATACTCAATAATTGATAGGTACGGCCGTAACGAAGATACCGCAGCTCTCTGTTATTATAGTCACGGTTACGGGAGAATTAGAAAATAGCAGAAAGACCCTCGTAATGTTGTCCCGGGGGCCGGTGCCAGGACCTTTCGAACGGGGCTGTACAGCTTGGTATACTCTAGGGATGTATCGATCAACAGGTCTAGGGGAGAATACATTCCTACTCTAACAGATGAGACAGTAACTCACTGTGAAAGTGTGGATGCATACCAGAAGTGGTCAGTCAGTCACGTCACAGACGTATTCATACTAATTGGAGTGTCAGAAATGCTTGTTATCTTTTTGCGGTTGGGGGGGGGGGGGCGGTGGGTTGAATAGCAGGGCTTTCCTCAAATTGAGTCTTTTTCTCGCTGTAGATAGTAGTGATCAGAGTGACCAATTAGATATTAACAGCTTTCAAGCTATACAAATCGGTGATTGGAAACTATACCTTACCCAGTCCGCAACCATCCAGTATCATAAAGTTTCTCTATATAGGGCGAGAACAATGCGGGAATGAGTTTGTAGAGTTTGTAGCATCTAGAGTGATACACCTGTATGAACATAAGTCAGGCCATCACCAGCACTTTGGTCCCGGTTTACACCTCACCTCTACGAAGATAGTAGATCAGAGAAATAAAAGTATCTATACCATGGACCGGTAAATGTTTCGGAAGTGATGGAAGTTTCCCTTGGTGGGCAATATGACTCATAGATTTGCTATATATATTTAGATATCGATATTATTTTCGCCACCATTAGTAAATTTACTTTCGACATATTTACCGCACTATACAGTACTATAAGGAACGAAATGGGATTGATATGCACGTGCATGATAGTGGGGAGCAGCGGTAAATAACTCAACTAAATTGATTCTGGGGCGGAACCTTGCGAGTCAAGATATGGAGTATCTGAGCCCGCCAAATTAAAAAGATTCTTGGGCATCATTTACCGTAGGGTAACACTCCTAATTAATTGGTATTATATATGTAACTCCCTTTCTCCACGCATGCCCACGCACACCGGCGCGCGGGAGGGTAAAGTGCCCGCGCATCGTATATGCAGAGCACGGAAAGCAGGGATTGTGGTAGAGTACAGACAGATATACCGGTCTCTATTGAAGTCGAGGAGGTAGAGGGGGAGGCGCAGATTACTGGTGAAAAAAGGCCGCGTTTCCAAGCGCAGACTATGAGTGAGCAAAGGATGAATCCTGAGCACTGATTTGGGACAGGTGGACGTGTCAGGAAATGCATGCTTTTGAGCGCTGATCTTGTGAAGAATCATGAATTATCACTCGTTAAAGATTGCGACTCCAATTCCCTAAGGACAAGAATACTCTTCCGGTCCCCAATCCTGACGACGTGGAAGGTATGATTAAGATCACACCTGATGTTATTCTGCCCCTCTGTGCCCCAATCATGCCCATGATTGGGGCGGATATCTGGAACGCTATTCCTCCAACCAATGGGCAAAGACATTATTAACTCCCTTACCGAAATCTCCTATTCCTATATCACTGGTATTCTAAAAGTCATGAACTCTGGTGTGGACGAGAGTATAGGGGTTCATCTTTAGCTAACTGAGCTGAAACAGGTCACAGACCCAGCACACAGGGCTAGGGTTGGATGGCCTGTTTTCACCATTCCTCCAAGGTATAATTACTTTTACTATACATTTTTCTCCACTCCGGAGATGCATCTCGCCTGCCAAGAAATTAGGGACAAAATCCGCCACAAACTCAAGGCCAGACAGGCACCTCCCGGCGCCAGAATCCTTAGACAGGGCGAGGGAGTTAGAGAAACAGTCAAGGAGGAAGAAAATCAAGACGGTCCTAACGCTATTGACGTGATTGTCATATCAGATGATGAGATCTCGAGCTTGAAGTGCTCGGTAGTGCCAGTACTACCAAGGAAGATTTCTCATATCTCTTTTACTCAGACCGCCGGTATGGACCCACGTTTTGATGTCCATTGTTCTCACAATGTTGCGCCCGATTGACCAGCAAGCCTACGTTAGCTTTGTGGGTTAATCTACAGGTTGAGGGGCGTGAAGAAAACAAGCTTATATCGATCACTGTCGGGCCTTGGTTTATGGGGCTCGTGGGATAGGAATTAGGGATATTATTCTTAACCAAGTATTTGCTTGTGTATTTTGTCTCTGCCTTTTCCCAGATCTCAGCCTGATCGCCATTGGGTTTTCTCTTTCCATTTTCTTTTGTCTGGGTTCTAAGGACGCCAATCTTGTAGGGGGAGTGCGGTTAGTAGTGCGCGACGGTCAGTATAGTCCAGGCATCTGGCAGTGGAAATAGTTCTTTTTACTACAGGATATGCTTTATGCAATGATTATACTTAGAAACAATCTAAACAAGTTCACACCAACACCTTTTCCGCGAATAAATGTTATTGCGTCTTATTTTTACAAAAGTCCTGGGAATAATGGCTGTAGGGGATGGGTTTGGGGGTGAGGCATGCGGTCTTGGGGGTTGGTGGCAGTCTTAACCTGATATCTTGATGGAAAGCTGGCTGAAGTACGGTCATTCTGCTGAGGTGTCCCTGATTTGGTAGATTTAGTTTTAATGTCAGTCGGTAGTTGATTGCAACATCAAAGTCATTTGTGTAAATGGCCAGAACTAGAATTGAGGTTATTTTTAGCATTCACAGCGCGCAGAGAGGTGGTAAGAACAGTTCCTCATGGCTGATTTTGCTGTACATGCCGTCGGTTATTTCCAGAGTGTTGCCTATAGTTTGAATCGACTTTGTTTTGTTTTTCAGCTGGATAGTTTCATGGTTTCTTGACTCAACATCAAATCCCTCTTTGGTTTACAACGGATAAATTCCAACATATATCTAGTGATTACATACAACTTATTGTATGTTGGCTACAATTCAATTGACAAAATTCACAACCTCGATCCTATATGGAAACTTGTGACGAAGTGAGTTTGACTACTAGAGGGACAGATGAAGATGATGTTGCAAACAAGATCGAGGGGCACAGCTAGAAATAACGAGGTCACAGGCGGCGGCCAAGACGAAGATCTGGAGGTAGGGCAGGGAAAGCAAGGATCGTATGTAAAGTACAAGCGAGACTATGGAGTTGGCTTTAATAGGCGACCTTTGAGTGAAACTACGAAAAGCAGTGAACTATAGACTATGAATAGGATATGTTCCTATTTATCGAGATAAGAGAAAAACGAGACAGAGAAGAAAGAAGAAACGAACTAAGGTACACTCCGTATTTAACATCCACTTCCTCCAATCTGTTTTGACTCACATCACGCTATAGAATCTCATAGAATCTGGTTGCTATCACACCTCGTATTCCTTCACACTGTCTTTCTGAATGCTATTATCAATCCTTTCTCCAACCGAAGCTTATAGAATCCGATGACGACAACCTCATCCCATCCTCGCTTATAGCTATTAAGCAAACTGAAAAGTAGTAAGTGCACCAAAACGCTTGGACAGAACTTGATTGATAAGGATGATGGTTGTTATATGTTGAGCAATATTTGTAATTTGGAAGAAACTTCTTTATCTTCTGAATATCTTGAAACACACACCTAGTTTTAAGACATTGAAATAATATAGGGAAAATCAAGTCGTAGCGGATGGAATAAACAATAAGCTATAGTAGGATAAACAGCATGCTATATTAATTTTGTGTTTTTGAGGATGGTGTAGCACAAATACGACCACTCATTCTCTTTCACAGGAAAGATAGCGCCAGAGAGTCCCATATCAGCAAACTCGCGTATGTCGTCGGCCTTGCAGCGTCACGAGCGTTGAAAACCATGACCAGCATCTCAGGAAAGGGGCACTCCGCCAGGGGTCCTGGTTCCTGCCACTAGTGCCTGGCACACATTATGATCTCCTGGCACAAACTACGATCCCATGGCGCACACTACTATCTCCTGGCCTACACTATTACTCCCAGGTGCATTCTCTGACTAAATGGTAGCGATTAGACAATTGATGTAGCAAATGATTGCGTTATTATTTATTTCTATATAGTCTAATAATCTAATATGTACTATCATTGGGTTTGCTGAAGTTTTTTCGCTCTGATTGACTGGAGGTGACAGGATTCCTTAGTCAGCTTGCCCTATCAAATAATCAACAAAAAAAGCCGGCACCCAGAACCCCACATTAACCCCTTTTGTTCCTCAAAACTATTTATTTCCAGAAATTTATAAAGTTTCCAAATCTAATATATACATTGTTAGGTTTTCCGTACTTTTGAAAAACCTGATTGTTAGCCGTTACCCCTAACCCTAGAAGAAACCACACCAGAATAATAGGAGCTCAACAGCGGATACTACAAAATTTGTGGAACACTGATATAGTAAATTGAATACATGTATATAACTGGCGATGGCGGAAGTTGAAGACAGCTACTAGTAGCTGGAATTGGGTTGGAGTGGAGGTGATTCCAATAAAGGGAGATTCGAGTCGAGTGCACTGGCAAGTTATTATGAGATGGGCTTCAGGTGGTCAACCTCTCTGAGTGAGGGACTGTCACGGTTCATTGTGAGGTAGTTACTTCAAGTAGCCAGTAGTGGTTCAAGTACTAGATACTGTCAACTGGAGAGTTGGGGGAAGCACTGGCAGTATGTACTCCCAGGCCGGTGTTCCCTGTGGTCTGTCGCTGTTCCCTACACTGTCGCCGTTCCCTACACTGTCGCTGTTCCCTATACTGTCGCTGTTCCCTATACTCTACCGCTGTTCCCTCAATTGAAAGGGTGGGAATAATATATTCAAGTTATTGGATCAACCCGTGGTCGCGAGCTGGCCACTGCTAGTATCTATGTACTACGGGTGTAGGGGTAAGTCTGTAGACAGTGGTTGTGGTTGCAACAGCAGTAGGTGTCTACAGACTTACCCCTACACCCGTGGTACATATGTATGCCTCTGCCCGAGCCTGCGCGCCTGCCTGCGCGACTACCCTACCTGCAGAGGTCATCAATTTGCGCGTGTCAATATGCCTATTTGAGCGTGCCCATGGCGTCTATTTAGGCGTGTCTTAGGCGAGTTTTTGGGCATGAATGTGGACGCTGTATAGACAAGCATGCAGGCTTTTTAATGGGCCCGTCCGGTCGAAGAACGAGTCTGGCCCAGCCCGGCCTGGCCCAGGAAACGTTGGGCCCGGCCCAAAAAGCTCATATATTATTATAACCGGTCCAGAGAAAAATAAATGGACCATTGACAAATCTCATTGATTACATACAGTTCCATGACTTTAAACATTGCAATGCTTCAAGTGTATCCCCCCTAACCCTGTACCTATCATGTGTGATAATTTTCTTCGCTCCAGAAAAAACCCTTTCGCATTCAGAAGACATAGCAGGAATTGAATGAATTGCCACAGCCCAGGACGACAGAGTAGGATAGTCTGTCTGTTGACGGGTTTCAAGCCACCAACTAATAGGTTCTTTAACAGATCTCTCTGGCTCCGGGCTTTTACAATAGCGCTCATAATCGTTCAACAAGCTCCTACTAGAGCTGGAATTTCCTGACACTGGCCCGATAGCCTCCATATTTAACCAACGTGAGAGCTCATCGTCTGAATCATCCATTTTATTACCTTCATTTGCATCTGCCATATGAAATGTATCATGCTTTTGTTCTTGATCATTTCCCAATATCGCTCAAAACTTCTGCTGCGTGCCGTCTGGCAGCCTTCCAATTTGTTTCAAAGTAGCGCCATTTATATTTAGGATTTAATACAACAGCGGCAACATAGACAGGTGCTCTGGATGTAGCAGCATAGTACTTGTCCAGCTTCTCCCAACCAATGCGAATCATATTAGAAAGGACAGGATAATCCGAACTCTCTTCCAATGCGATCTTATATGTATTGAGGAGGAAATCAATTACCGGAAGGACCTTTGATAGTGTAGCGTCTGTTCCTCCAGCAATTTTGGTGGCCTTCTTGAATGAACAAAGTATTCTGTGAACCCTTTCTAAAAGTATCCAATCCTGATGACTTAATCGGTCCTGATCCAGAGCAAACTCATCCACATAGTCTTGAACTGCATGGCGTATATCCGGCATGAGTAGCGTTTCAAGGAGGTCTGCCCATGAATTCCATCTTGTAGCATTATCACGTTTGATAAGATAGCCACCACTCAGCCTTTTGAAGGCTGCTATTCGTTGAGGGCTATGTCTGGAATGTACAGCAATATTGTGGGCTTTTCCGAGGGGTCCAAGCTTTCGCCAACTTGCAAGCTGTTCTTCTGCATCTTCCATTCCTTCCTCTGAACATTCTAAGGCTTCGGTACTGTTACCAAATAGGAATGCCTGTACGCTGAGATTGATTATGTGTCCAGTGCACCTAAGCCTCCTTTCCTCTGAATTGAATGTCAATTCATCCAACGCTAGTTGCTGCTGTAGAAAAAAAATGAAAGTATCATTATTTGCCGCATTGTCCAAAACAAAATAACCCAACTTTGCCCGAATTGCATAATCATCTGCGATATTGAGAAAAATATTGCATATGTTTTCACCTGTATGTGTCCCCTCCACCTCTGAAAGAGAAAGAAGAATATTCCTTAAGCTTCCTTTCCTGTCAACAAAATGACCCAAAACTGCCATTATAGCCAGCTGATTTGGAGACGTCCACATATCCAAACTAATATGTATAACTTTAGCTTCATCGACAAGTGCCTTAATTTTTTCCTTCTCATGCTGAAAAATCCTCATCGTCCATGAGCGAACAGTTTGGGAATCACGAGGAAGAAACTCAGCAGCATCCGGACGGACTGCTAGAATCAAGGTATGCAGTTCCTGCCAAGCTGGAAACGTAAAGGGGAGATCTCTTTTTACAACCAGGGTAACCTAAAATATTATTAAAATCCCATATGTACGACAATCAATATGAGCTTGAAAATACTAACCAGTAGATTCCGAATCAATTCTGAAGTAATAGGCGGATACATTTGGATTTGTTTTGCCACTTCCTCCAGTTCCCTGGCATTTTTCTGAACAGCTTTCTCATTTGCTATCTCCTCCATCCTTTGTACTGCTTTCTCAATCGAATTATGTGATTTTTTCAACCTCTTCATTGCCGTACTTTCAATTTCTTCCAGGCTATGAGTCTTTCTCAAATGGGAGGCCGCATGTGTTGCTCCCTGTCCTTGTGGATATTTTTGTTTACAGTAGGCGCATTTCCAAAATCTACTATGATGTTAGTAGCTGTTAGATGAAATAAAATTAGAGAAAGGGAACAGACTCTTTACCGCTAATAGTGATTGAAGTACCATTGACAGTATCACCATTTTTCCAAACCCAAGATGTAAAGGCCCTTGGCTTCCGTATTCGCTTCAGAGTCCTTGTGGGAGGATCCTCACTAGGTTGTAGGGATCGATCTATCATAGAATCCCGAGTTGGTATATCACCGGATTCTGCACACTTTTGTGTTAGGACAGTGAGTAGGCGGGGTATATAAAGTGAGACTTACCATTTCCTTCCTCCCACAAACTGGTAGAACTAGTATCAGAGTGATCTTCAATAGGGTTGCTCATCGCTCATGTGTTGTTGATGGATGGTGTTGTTACTCAAGTGGTTGAATGCGTGGGGCCGATACCTTGGCGCAAACACAGGCCCACTCACTCCGACCGGTCCATAATAGGCTTCGGTCCAGCCTGGTCCACCAAATCCAAGCCCAGGGTCGGCCCATATAACCATATAGCGGACCGGTCCGGCCCATATATGTCATGGCCCATTAAAAACCCTGCTTTTGAGTCTCCTGAGGTTCAGGAGACATTAGGAGACAAATGAAATCTTGCTGATGTTACTCCTGGCTGTGCCCCTTCATCTCATCTGCGTCATAATCTTCATCCTGTCGTCCAAGTAGCTTTAGTTACTCCGTCACACTAGACGTATCAATAATTAAACTATTCAAGGAACGGATCAGAGATATTACTGACAAAGCTATCGATCAAAGACCAATGGACAATATATGGACCGTAAGGGAACGACGCGTTCTGACTATCAAATGTGTCGGATAAGCTTGGGAGGACTTTTGTACTCAATGCTAAATAGTAATTGATTCTTTCTGACACGTTGGACTGTCCCTTCTAATTGATAGAAGCGATGCCCATAAAGATGAATATCAAAGGGCTTGGAGATGGCCAGGGAACCAACCGGAAGCAGCCCCTAAAGCAAGATCATTAGGAGATAGTGGCTTTACAGTAATACCACTAGGTAGTGATGAGTCCGCAACTATTGAGAACCTTAGGCCCTGGGAAGAATCTTGAAAAGGAGAACTCAAGGGTGAGTTGAAACTAAAGCCTTTGGTTACTATCTAATGCCAGAACAACTACACTACCATTTCATTTGAGATCGTACCTTTTGAGTCCTTTTGATATTGCCCAGCTCACTAATGCATGTCTCTGGTCTCACGCATCACAACCCTTGCTGCAGCGCAACGAGGAGGCCCTTGCATCGCACAGATGAAGCGTTGTTATTGGTTCGGTTGGATATCCGTCCTGCACGATCTCCAGGCACCACACCTCCTCGGGCAGTTGGTAATGGCACCACACGATAAGCGAAAACACTTGGCATACATCATCGGCCCACCGCTCCAGCTGTCAGTAACACCAGGGCCGCGGGGTCCAAGCGACCGTGGAGATTCCTACCACGAAAATATCTCCACCCCACAATGGGATAGACTGCTGAACCACAAGTTGTAATGCATCATGGTCTGTAGTTATCAGTCTCAATACCTGGGTGTTCAAGTAGCCTGACAATTTTTGTTCAGGTGGCACAGCTACCCGTTTTATCCACTTCTAGAAGAAACACAGCGAATGGACTTACCAATAAGCAACAGAAATGGCCGACGCAGCCACATGAGCTCGGAAAACACAAAACACGGCAGTGGTGAACTACTCGCCAACTGGATGAAACTAGGGGGCAGTTGCGTCAAATTGCAAACGGAACGAAACATTAAACGAAGCATCGACCGACAGCTTTTACGCCAGTACGCAAAACTTTGTTATTTCGGGGACTTAAACTAGGTACTACATAACATCGGACCAGCGGGGGGAACAATATTGCTCGTATCTTCAATTCGCGGCTTTCTGACGAGACTCAGCGGTTGTAACCATACTATAGCATACAGGATGAAGTCATTGAGGGCTTGCCCGAGGCAATTGCGGACATTCCCAGGTTAAATGATAAGTAAGGCTTGGTTACTAAGGACAATATATCGAAGTCGAGCTAACAGTGTATGCTAGCTGTGGGTGTAATATGCTAGCTGTGGGCACAAATGCCATACTGTGACAACTAGGGTTGCCGGTACCTGATGACTGGAGGACAAAAGGAGGATGTTGTGTCGCTATATTGGGCTTATGGTATCATGGGCGTGACAAGTCATTCTACTCTTATTTTGCTACGTGGTGTTTGTGCATTTAGGTTTATACATGAAACTTGTTAGATATTTTACGAATGGGAATTTATTATTATGTTATTTTCTTCGGGGTCTCGCGGATCACAACCTGTGTTATTAGTTATTTGAATGTAGTTTGGTTTCTGACATTAAAGGAGTGAGCGAAGCAAGCGGTGGGAAGGAGGGAGTGAACCGACCAGCTGATCAATCAGGAAAACGGTGCGCCGTTCAGAATATGGACAGTAAGTGTTATAGGGTTCTGATTCCCCCCTGCTGTCTGTCCAGCTATAAAGTTGAACCCCCCCCCGGGGGACTTTACCGGTGCCACTGACCATGAGGCTCTGCCCATAGAGGCATCCTGGAAGTCCCATAAAGCAGCGACACAGCCCCACCTTCCTGATTGGGGGAACAGGGTAACAGTCCAGGATACTTCACTACAACATGTTAACTGAATGGACGTTTTCTTTTAATCCATCACAACTACCTTTGGGTCCGGCTTACACCTCTACATTCTTTTGGCAACATATCAATCAACCAAGTGAAGCGCAACACCAGATTGCAAGTGAAGGTCACCTTGTGCTTAGACCACACGGGCGTTTATCAGGATGTCGGTTTACAGGATTGCAAGTGGGTTCCGTTCTATGGTTGCCCATCACCCTCGTGAGTTTGCGTATCATCTACGCGGTTTCGGTCTCATTCAACCAATTCGCGTCGATCAGCCAATTCGCATCATTCAACTCATTCGCACCCAAGTAGGTCTACATATAAACTGTGTCTCGTGAGTTATGCATAAGTACTTACTATGTGGCTCCATAGAAGTACTCGACTGACGAGAGCTCTTCGGAACCGGATGATTTTGCTAACCGTGTTACCAAATTGGAGAAGGTAATGTTTGCAATGATACACCCAGGTATTTTGGGTGAGCCTTGGTTTAACTGTCATCTAGTTTTTAAGCACCACGATGGAGGGCGGACTCCAGAAGGTGAAAGACGAGTTAAAGGAAGAGGTGAAGGGCGAGTTGACAATGAGCTTGGAAAAGAGCTTGAAAAAAAGTTTAGGGGAGAGCTTGGGGGAGAGCTTGGAAAGGAGCTTGGAAAAGAGCTTGGGGGAGAGATTAGAAAGGAACTTGGGGGAGGGCTTGGAAAGGAGGTTGGAAAAAGGTTTGGCAATGACCAATGATGGAATCGAAGATCTCCGTGCATGGCTAAGATGGATTATGGGTACATTTTATGTTGGGGTACGTTATCGGTGAATTCTCCTGCATAACTCTGGGCTAACAAATCGACTAGATTATGTTGAAAGTCGTTCTTTACGACCGTTATGTTGAGGAAAAAATGGAGGAAAAAATGGAGAAAAAGCTGGGAGAGATGGAGACGAGACTTACTACAATGACCCACTATGCTATAACTCAGCTTAAGCTCGAGTTGATGGTTGAGAATCAGCAAAGGCAGTCTGGCTAGAACGACAAGAATCAGTGAAGAGCCCGGGGGAAGTCTAGTTAATTCTCTCTGTTTACTTCAATGTGTTTGCTATTAGGCGTTCTTAGAAACTTGAACGGGAATCGGAATAATCACTGGTTTGGCTTTGGATCGGCACATGCTTTGGAAATTTTTCCGGTTTTAATTCGCCCTTGGCGTCCATAACCTAAATCAGTATTATTAGCCCCAAACCCCCGACCACCACCAGACATGATCCGCCTCTACCCCGTGGGTATTTGTACCGAAACATTGGCTATCCCCGGCCAGGGATACTCGCTCGGGTGATTGGTTGAATTACATAGATCTGCATGAGAAGCTTCCCAGATGTAATTTTGATCTCTAGAGACTAGAGTTTTTGCGGTGTGTTGTCGTGCATAACTGTCTTAGGGCACGATCCAGATGCGGTCTTTTTCTCCAGCTCTGTTACTTGGTATTCATTACTAAGCGAAAGGCTAGACCACATCATGTTCTAGAGTCGAGATATGAGGAAGCGGACACATGTATCCCAATACGAGCTGGCGGGGATAAGAGCGAGACGAGAGGAAGAGGTGGGGGACCCCCCTCCTCTTCATCTTTTCTATTTCCGTTGCAATACAACGCCTTCAACTGGTTGCAGGCATTCAGCTACGCCTTTCTTAGTCAGCGTTCTTAGATTTCCTAGATTGAACCGTTCCCGAGTAAACACTCATCATCAGTTCAACCTGATTGAACGACTTCCACGGGCCCGTTGTTTCGTGGCAACTAAGGCAAGCTTCAAGTGTCAAGTGCCGACTGTTTTAATAGCTGAATGAACGGAGTGGCCCAGGAAATTAGTACCGGTGATGAAGAGAATGGCAGCACAGATTTCCCCGGGCCCAATACTTTACCCGGGTGGACGCCCATATCTGAGAAGGTAAGCATTCGCAAAACGCACCGATATTTACATGTACTTACAAAAATGCTTAGCGGCTGCCAAGAACCTGCACCCCCCCCTTACAGAAATCAAGAACTTGAGATCGATGATTGAGCATGGATTCAGAATTAGATGGATATTAGGGTTCGGCGTGGGAACGATGGGTCTTGGCTCCGGGGGAGTACATCGTTGCACCAGCCCTTGAAATTGCTGGCTACTTCTGCTGACATGTCTAGAGGATACTGACAGTTTTTTACTGCGATACGCAAGCGAGGGCGGAGATATTGGCCACAATTCCCACAGCTGTTGATAGAGAGGTCGGGAAGCAGTAGCCCGGACCGAGACTGGGCGTTTGGGGGAAGGACGTGCTGGGAAAGGCTTTCCTAGAAATGGCGGAATCGGAGTTTACTCACATTGATAGACTTAACGGGTAATAGATACAATAAATGGAGTTTTATCCAGAGTATCCATCTATCTAGACGGGCGGCGAGAGACATGGCCGAAGGCCATCTATATGAATTAACGAACGGAGGCCCCGCCAAATGTTGAAGCCCATTTTTCTGAGGTGACGGCGAGTCTCTAGACAGATGATGGTGAATTCTGGATTAGGTGTGAACTTTGTGTCTGTGGTGAGCCACACGCCCCGCCACTAATTAGTCACCTACGTACAAGGCTCTGGCATAAAGTCATCGGACGGTTAGGGTTTGTCTTAAAAGTAGGCAGTAATACTTGAGATATGTAAATAGTGTTCTTGAATCTGAAAGTGGGAAAATCTATTCCTCAGTAGAGAAATCCCATTCAAGAAGGGAACACGCAGTCTAGAGAGGGACGTTCCGTATACCCGGAATCCTTTGGCCTCTTCCCTTCATGCCCGAGAACGTTAGGAACGTTCCCATCTTGCCCGTGTTCCTCGACGGCCGGAGTAGGGTGCCGTGAAGTATCCGAAACCGTGTCTAAAATAGGGCAGGATCCATGTGCTGTTACAAACTGGAGTTTCTCACTTGGGTTATGGTGGTATAGGGTTATGCTGGAGTATGGTGGTGGTGTAGGGTTGCGTTGGGGTTTGGTGGTGGTAGTTGCGCTGTTGTCGCCCTGATTTGCAAATCATGTTAGTGTTTACTAACCTTTATATGTGGATCATGTTTGCGTTGACTGGCTATTCCCACGCAACCTTAACAATGTCAACCCCAAAGCCGGATACTAACGCTGCACCTTATAGCTATACAGCTACAGGTAGAATCAGGAAGAAGACTTTAAAATTCAGGTATTCAAATTTTCAATATTGGTCAGTATGCTTAAAGGACTTCAATGACGGCCATTGAATCCATATAGTTATTTAGCAATAGCTTCGCTGTCCTGCTACTAAAGATACAAGACTTAAAGAGAGATAAGATGTTAAAAAATGAGTATATAGCAATCATTCTAGTATATGTTCTCTCTGTATATTGCCGATGCCTGTGTGTACTAACCATATCAGCCAAGCAAAAATGGGAACAGGGGATGACTAGTGCAGCCCAATGGAGTGCATTATGTGCGAAGAAAGCAAAGTGGGCTTTAGCAAAAGGTACAGCAAAGCATGAGATTGAATGAAGGTCAAGAAGGGCGGAGGAGTTTTCAGGAGGTAAGTTTGAGGAATTATTAAACGAAAAAATACTGGAATAGGATTCCAGAAGTTGAATGTATAAAAATAGTTTTAATACAATAACCGTAAACTATTTGTGGTTAATGTATATTTTTCAAGGTTCTGCAATGGTCCAGTTATCCATATCTACTCCCTCTAATGGCCTTTTCCATTTTTTTCTCGGAATTATCCAATACTACCATTTTGTTACTGTGCAACTCCCATCTGACAAATGATAGTTGAACAATTTTCCCACATGGAAGTATCAATGGTTTGTTGAAAAAAAGAGTCGATATGGAGAGAGTCTTCTTGCTGCTTCTGTTCAGAAGCATTTGGGTGATATGATATTGACGAAGGTGATAAGAATGACATAAACCAACAATAGCGCTTTCCAGTTAGATAGTTGTGTACAGTTTCCAAATTTTAGGAACAGCTTTTCTCCTTCACGTTTTGCTTGTACGCTTGAATGGTTGAATTGGAAAGATTTATCCTCAAATAAATTTTGATAACTTTTATCGATTTGAATAAGATTCAGAGGTGTACTGAAGTTAATTCTTGCATGTCTAGAAGAATCATACCACACTATTATTAAAGCTGTCGTTTATCGTTGATTGATGTTGGTGTGATGTTGAACATTTTAATAGCAATCTCCTAAATTCTATCAATTAGAACTGTACAAAATAGCATATATATAACACATATACCAATAAAACAATGTCGAGTGAGGCATATAGCAATGTTTGCCATCATATAAGAACAGATCAGAAGTTTGATAGTGTTTCTCAAATGGAGAAACGTGCCAGCCTGCGTCCTCTCTTTTCCGCTGCTCTTGCCCTCTTCTTGCGCACAGTGTAATCGGTGTTCTCAGAAGCAACTTTGCTTTCATTGACAAGATGTTCCTCCTCTGTTTCCTTTCAGGCTGCGCCACTAGTATCCAACTGCTCACCTGACCCTCCATCTACGACACTTTTAATAGAGCGATATGGCCAACAACCTTTGAATCTAAATATTTATTTCTTGGCGATCGTTTGTGGTGTGAAAATCCAGCCAAGAACCCAAAATTTGAGCTCAAAATTTGAAAAACAGGGATTGGCCAAATGGTTCTAATATCATCATTTTTGAAACGGACATGGGTACTGGCCCGCAGTTTCCTTCCTGGCTTTTTTTTTGCATGGTTCTCGGAACTGGAAAGTTTTTCTTTCCCCCCTTGTAGAAGCCTTAGGAACCTTCGCCCCTGCCACCCCTTTTTTCCGCTACAGCATAACCTCTCCCCCCTGCTACCAGTCTAGTTGCCCCGGTTTCGGCCCCCAGAGCCCCACCCGCTCCCTTATAAACGTGATTCTTGATTTACAGACCCATGGTGACATTATTAATAGAGTAGGGGCAAGAATATGGGGGGACATTATTCCCACATTGCGATAGAACGTCACTGGTTGTCACGGTTCCCTCCTCAATATCTAATATGTCGATTAATCCAATACACTGCTTTATGGCGAGGACATGTTCATCGTCCGTTTCCACCATCAGGTTGTAGTCAAGGGGATCTATAACTATCCTAGGGACCTTCGTAGATCCTGCATTCCATTACCACCGCTGATCTCCATTGTAAAGTAGTGCGAGAAGGGCTGAATCCTGTCTGTGCTACTGCAAGTGTAGCCTCCTCAAAGGCGGCCAACGTTGGAAGGACCGCCAGCTGGGACAAACAATGAAGCAATGCGCCATCAATAATGTCATACTCGACCTTCACTGCACGCCTCAACCCCCTCCCCTGTTCCCCTTCCAACTGACAATCGACACCTCTCGAATAGTTTGAATCTTCTGTGGTGTCGCACGTGAGCAACCATTGTTTTCCGGACGAAGGAGGCTGAGACACCAGGCCCGGGCCGCGCCTCCGGAAAACGGAAAACCCAATGAACTCGACGCCATAATTCCTACGGGATAGGTAGTTGATAAACTGGTATGTATTCGGAACGTTCAGGGTTCAGAAAGCGGGGGGCTGCCTACTAATGTATATAGAGGTCACCACTGCTAGCCATAATACTTTAGAATCTGCTAGAATAACCTTTCATGTAAAACGCAGAAGATAATACCTAACTGACTCAACTCCGTTGTAGTCATACTTGGGGGTATAGCCATCCCTGAAAAACGAACGTTTTGGCTTTTCTAGAAACTGTTGGTATCTTGATCCCTTTGCAACCGTAGTAGTGGTATCGATGCGTCATTGGTTGGAACATGTTGGTATCTTCGCCTCCAGGAATTATCGGATATCTCTCACGTCATAGTTTCATTGATTCCCTACAACATCACCTCTGATACACCACATCCAGCTTTTAGAAGCACGTGAGTAATCCTAATATCACATATCTGACTGACTGTGACGCAGTCTTTACAATACAGGTTGGAATTCACATATTCCCTGTGGTACCGAGAGACATATGAGACCAGAACGCACAGAGAAAGTGACTCTGACATGATACATCATCTATTGCCCCGAACCAATATGCGTCCCTACTAGGTTACCCATTTGTGGATGGTCCCATTTGCGAACTGTAGTCCCCTTTGCAGCCATTACTCTTGCGGGCGGCGTTGGGAACACAAGCACGGGAGCTAAGACCACTTGCTGGGAGTGGGCACATTTACACAGAAACATCAGCGAAAAAAAGAAGGGAAACTGTGTAAAGAGTATGGTCTAATGAGAAAGCACTCACCGAGGAGCCGTCACCACCAACACAACGGCACATGCGGTATACAAGCGGACGGAAAAAAACAAAGAATACCTGCGTTTACTGCGACGGGCGATAACCCCCACCACTCCACCTCTGCCGCTCCGCCACCACCTCGTCCTCCTTCCTCACCACACTGGCGGACTCAAACCTGGACGCCCCCCGCCTCCTCGACCTGGAAGTACCCAACAAGGAACCCACGCAGCCACATCCAGCCGCCCTTACCCACGCGGCCCGGGTACCGCTCCGCCCCATCCCCCCCACGTGAACGCGACCCCGCCTCCAGGCGGCGGAGACTCCGGCCACATCCCGGTAGGCCTACCAGCGTGACACCTCACGCGGCGAGGCGAGGGTGGAGGAGAGGACCGATACAAGACCTACGTGTATGAGGGGATGGTTTCAGCGTTAGTAGCTCCGCCAGGACTGTCCTGGCCGTCCCGCCGGCCACCTCAACGACAAGGGGGGGTACTTGAGCCCCCGGATGCCTAAGCCGCTGTCTCGCTGCAGCGCGCTCCCGGCCTTCTCCCGACCCTCTTCCTACGCAATGTCGGGCGGGGGGCGCGCCGGGTAGAGGAGCTGGCGGAGGGAGGGGAGTCCGGCGCGGATGCGCGGGACCAGCCGAGTTGTTGGGTGTCTGTATTTGCAGGTGGTGCGCTGCTGGAGGGGGTTGATGAGGATGGGCGGAGCGGTGGGGGGGGGGGGGAAGAGATGGAGTTGTTTTATCTTAATTTCGCCCGATTTCGGGGAAAACTTGCCCCCACTACCTGCTTCTGCCCCCTTACTATGTTCTAGGTGGGCCGATTCGATGTCAGAGGGACCTCTCTTTCGTATTTCGTCACTTTTTCCAAAGGAAAACCAAAGAAAATTTAAACTCAAAGTACCATGAATGATCAGTGGGTCTAACAGATGTTGGTTGGCGGCCATGGTGGTGGAGGTGGAGCGGTGGTAGCGGCAGTTGTGTAAATAGCAGCGGTGGTGATGGCGGCTTGATCTCTGGGGCCGGAGTGTCCCGTGGATGATGGACTATTGCAGGAGCTCGTACGTCGTAGTGATGGGATGCGATGATGGAATAGTGATGATGGCGGCGTATGGAATATGAACGGAACCCGCATGATGATTCCATTCTGTTCTTCTGATGCCCGCCAAAATACAAACACTACTGTAGTAACGGGCTCCTTGCAACCGCGAGCGCGGGTGTTGGGAGTGGAGACACGTTAGCCCCCGACCGGAGAGCGAAGGAATGGTTCCGCACCGGGTCCCCGGGCGCGCGCGGGGTCGGGTGGGTACAGGGGTAGCTTGGGTGGTTGCGGAAGTGGTTTGGTGACTGTAAAATTTCAGACCTAGGGATAGTATCAGTCCGGTGTTTTGCGGTCCTCTCCGGCCGGACCTCTCCTGCAAGCATGGCTATTGACACGCCGCCAGGGGAGGTTGCGGAATCCACCCCCGTCTCGAGTATCTGCCTACCTTGATACCCCAACCTACACCAATATCTCCACAGACCCCCAACCCGCCCAACACGACAACCTCGCAGGTAAGGATGTGTCTTCTCACTCACCCATACACCGCTTCATAGAACTACCCCCGCACGAGGCACCACGCGCCACACCCTCGCTACTGTGACATTAGCCTACTAGCCCAAAGTGGTCAAGGGCCTGCTGCGACCTGGCTGTCGGGCAAGCGGTACACCCCGTGCAGAAACCCCGGGGAATGCATCTGGATACATTCCAGCTGCCCCCCCCCCCCCCCCCAGACGCACGCGGGACCAGCCCAGGTGACAGTGGTCGACGGCTTCTAAGCCCACTACCCCCACCCCGAGCGGGTGACACCACACGAGACAAACAAAGCACCGGAGAAGCTTCGTCATCGCCCTGTGGCCTCAAGGGGACCTTTAGTCACGTACCCACCCCTTGCCCCGTTTTCACTTCCGGTTGTGTACGTTAGCCTGGTCAGCCCTCGTCCTCCCGTACTGAAACTCAAACTCATGGACCCTAGCCTAGTCCCGCTTCGCGTAATGTTGCGCAGCGTCATCAGTGCTGTGATGGAGTTATCCACCGTTTCTGTTGGTCTTCGCTTTAGGGGTGGTGGCTTTCTCCTATGCCTCACCGGGTTTTATTGGGCTGGATAATCTGTTTTCTTTTTTGAGTGTGCTTATCACTTTGAGGAGTAAAATATGTTGTGTTTTACACAAATTCCCCTTTGGACCAATAGCAGCTGGCCTTTTGAGTGGAAGTTACTGCATCCAGGCTCTTGTTATGGTTGGAGACCTCAGGTCATAGAGTGAGGTTAGTTTATATCAGAGCGTGGTTGGATTCATTTTCAAAGGAGAGTATAAGCGTGAGGAGGGTAAAGAAAACGAAATTGTAGTCTATAGATTTCTATTTATAATCGACCAGTGGATGCGTTCTCGCGCCTGGTTACTTTAATCTTGTCAACACATCTCTTGTCAGTATACACTATGACGCCCCTTCCTTGCCTATAATGACTAGCTGGACTTATGGAATGAAATTAGGTATGCAAAGTCAAGAATTTGACGTGGGTGTACAGAAAAAGAGGAAACACCACGTTCAGTAATCCCCCCACCTGAAACTTTTTAATGATACAACGACATACGGCAGAGATATTTCACCCCCTAATGCAAGCACCATTCCAACTCAATCCAGGATGCCCCTTCATAATGATCCAAACCTCACCACAAATGTTTCCAGCGTATAGCATGATTAGTATCCTAGCCCCAGCCGAGCCGCAAAACTACAGTGCTCGCGCAATGAGTGAATGCCGGGCGCGGAGTTAAGGGTAGTATTAAGTCAGCAGCTTCCTGCGCCCTCCCCAGTTCACACACAACAGTACTCGTAGTTTTCTAACGTTTCCGAACTGGACTGGGTCTGCATACCACCAAAATCTGGTTGCCAAGCACGATTTACGCCCATATGCAGACCCAGTCCAGTTCGGAAACGTGAGAAAATTACGAGTACAGTGTGTGATCGGGCTGTAATTACAGTCCCGATGCCGCGGGACTGAATTTCACTTTGAGAGATATCAGGTTTATGCGCCAGCAGCGAGTAAAAGGAGTAAGGAGTCAATCCCAGACGTCAAGGATTAGTCCCTTGTCCTAGCATTCGCCTACAGGCACCAGCACATAGTAGCAGTCAAACCCAGACGCCAAACACTTATTCAATTGCCGGTACCAGCTGTGGGTCCCAGGCCTCCAAAGCGCCAGCGGGTAGCCCCAAACACCAACCTATGAAAGTAGTGCTCCGCAGGGTCGATGGGTCAGTCCTAGCAGCAGTAGCTAGTAGTGTGCACCAGTAGCAAGTCCTAGGCGCTAGCCAGGTTTGTCAACGAGAACCCTGTATCCCGATTCTAGGTAGTAGTAGGTAGGATATAGACTTAATCCTGTATCGATAATAGCATGGACATCATGCCGTATGAGCCTGACGCCCAGTTAGATCTTCGTTTGCTCTTTTTCTAACCTAGATTTATGCAGTTTATGGATTAAAAATGAGGAAAGAAAATGCAGACTTTTATTTATGCTCCGGAACACTTCCAGGAGCATATGTAATGGATTAAATGAAACAAAAGGGGCTTCCAGGAACATAACCTATCACTCGATCACGGCATCATATATTATAGTTGGTACTGCAAAATATCATGTAGTTCGATAACCACCTGAGCACATGGCAGCTGCAGTGAGTGCGGTATAGCATCAAAATCACACCGATACATGCTATTGGGAGTTCTGGCACTAGCATGTTATGGCAGTCACTTGCAGGGAGTCTTGTCCACCGCCTAGTTGCGAGCGGTTGGTCCCAGGGCAGCAGGCACTATGCAGTGTCAGCTTCCATGCATGGTCTTAGGACTCGCTTAATTCAGTGTGGTGTAATGGAGCGCGTTAATGTGAGGTAGCGGTGCGGCCCGCTGGAAATTGATGTGGTATGGTGGTGGTAGTAGGGGCCGTCCCTATAGGAGCAAAGACCACCCGGTGGTAACGGAAGCCAGTGAGGTGCTAATGAAGCCATATTGATGATGGTAGCCGGCGCGGTGGTGGAAGAGTACTTTCTAATAAGATCCCAACAAGTGGCATATTCCTGCTTAACGGTGGGGGCCCGATGGGAGTGATGAAAGTCAGCCGACTAGTGGTGGAAGCCATCATGGTGGTGGAAGCCATACCAGGAGTGCTGCAGTTATCACGGTACCGGTGGGAGCCATTTCATGATTCTCGTGCAGTAGTAAAAGCCATGATGGTGGTAGTGGTGGAAGCGACCTGGGTGTTTGGAGCGAGCCTGGTGGTTGAGTTATTTCGGTGGTGGCGGCGGGTGTCATGTAGCTGGTGGTTCAACCTAGGCTTCCGGTCCGGTTCCCATACAAAGCGTAGCTGACCAGCCATACCGCAGTTCAGTTGTGTGTAGCGTTGGTTAGGGAGTCCTTTGGGTGGTGGCTTCTATCCGGCTTCCGTACCACGAGGGTGGGTCGGAAGGGTAGCGAGCGCTGATCCGATCTCGCTCATCCCATGTCCGACCCAAATATGACAGGTTGCACATGCTAGCTTTAGGGACACTTTAGGGAGGCCCGGGTGCGAGGGGTGTGGTCATTTCGTGTGGGGACCCGTAGTCGTCCAGCCTGGCAATAATTCCGTATGTGTGACGTAAACCGGCCTGGTGGGCCTGTATGGGCAGGGCGCAGTCTTAGTCTTAGTCTTAGTCTTAGTCTTTAATTTTCGCAATGGGGCGGTCCGTCGGTCCTGGGGGTAAGGACTAGACCGACTACGGACTGTAGTCGGTCTTGAGCAAGTATCGGGGACCGACTACCGGCTATTGGGCTAGGACTACCGACTGTAGTCTGGATTATAGGGTTATAGCTTGGCATAGGCTGTGGGGCTGCCATGCAGATATCTACAGTCCTGCATTGACATCTATAGCCCCGCATTGATATCTACAGATATCTGCGGTCCTAGCACTGATCTATGGTCTGCAAGGGTCAGGACTCTTCCCACATACAGATAATTCGCCCAAACCGAGTGATCACGCATGACTCCATAGATATCTATCGTCCGGCGCGTTATCTATAGTCCTGGCAAAGTCAGGGACTGGACAGACCATGACCATGTAGTCCATCCGGTCTGGAAGCACTGCAAAGTCATCTATAGATATCTATAATCTGGACCTGACCGTTGCGAACACTGGGCCGCGCAGATGATACACGGTTTCGGGGCCCAGTAGTGGTGTTACGGCGGGCGAGTGACAAGAAAGACGACACAACAACGAGAGGGCGTGATACCCCTACACGAGGCAAACAGGTTCGGGACACGGTGTTACCAAAGGACACAAGCGGTAGCCTATTGTGCCCAGGAGTGATCTAGAGTCAGGAGGGAACGACACAAATCCATTTGTTAAAACAGGAGGTTGCGTAAAGAGGAAAGGAGAACAACCAAAGGAAAATCCAACCCATATAAATAATACTCAAGTCCCGATGGCTAATCCACGTAACGAAATCGATTGGAGACCAAAGAAGGAAGTGCCTGAAAGTTGGCAACCGGCGGCAAATGGGGTGCAACCCAATCAATAACCAACCTCTTTGCGCAACCGAACTACCACCATGCTACGCCGTTACAAGTGGGCGGGATTTTGCATGCAGAGGTGTAGGCGCAGGTTAGGGATGGATGGTTCCGTAAGAAAGGATCAAATCCATCAGGCCACCATACAGGATCCGAGGCCCATCAAGCGATGATAAAGGAATGAGTCAAAAAAAGGGAAAAAACATAAAAATGATTTGGCTAATCCCTGTTTTTTAAATTTTGAGCGCAAACCCCGAGTCCCCGGCGGGATCCTCACACCAAAAACTATCGCCAAGAACTAGATATTCAGATTCGAGGGTGTTGGCCAAATCGCTCTCTTAACCGACAGGGAAACAATCGCCTAAGAGCTGAGGAAAGGCAATCCACCGATACTAAAAGATCCCGCAAGAAAAGAAAAGCCATCAGGTGTTGGTTAACGGTTCAGTAAGGAAGCCACCAGTCATGCGTTAAGGTGTATTGAAAAAGAGGAAAAGTAGGCGGGCGATGGTGATGGAAACATGAGAAATTTAGGAAACCAATCGGGCGATAAGGTTTGGATGTAGAGATCGCGAAAATGAATATTAATTGAGCTTAGACGACGATGGTGGTAATTAGGTGGGGAGGGGCATATAAGTGACGACGGGTAAGCAAAGTAAGGTGAACCTAACCCTAACCTCACACCACAATAGATTCTACAAGTTCCCAAGAGCAAACAGGAAACATCCGTTGAACCCTCCCACAAGGCAACGTTAAACCTGCACCCGCACCCGCCTAAGCGGGAAGCACTTACTACCAGAACCCTCCATGACTCTAATCTCCCTTTGCTCACTATATTACACAGTTCACCAGAAGCGAACTTTTATCAGCGTTAGTGTTGGAGATTTTTTTAAATCAAGGAGAACAGATCCTTGTCCTTATCTGGTATGGACACCTACAACCTCGCCAAATATCACCTCTGCTGGTTGGGCGAACACTACCATATAGGTCCTTACGATACCCCCCCAAGTACGTATTGCAGGACTATGGAAGAGGCAAAAAAGGGCAAATCTTGATGGCCCACCCGAATCCTCTTTTGCTTACACCAGACATAACAAAGGTCAGCTCCAGGTACTTCAGAGACCCCGAGGGTACTTATGGCGACGAATTAAATACGATCTTTCGTCGACAGTGCACTAGTGCTGGGTGAAGATGGCAATCATATATTAATTGGACTCCCTGTTAGCCCTAATCTGTCTTGTGTGCAGTCTCAAGAGGCCTTTCAAATCGCCAGGAAATTCTGGGTTTGCCTGGTTGTGTTTCCCCCCAGCCTGTAGCTGCCTGCGTCGGATCGCGCCAAGTTCCGAGGGACATCCGAGAATTGTAGAGTTGCTAGAGAGTAGTCTGCGGATGTGGCAGTATATATCTGGAGAGACCTGTGGTTATATTCTGGCTGCAGCGATCTCTGAGATAGTGCTTGGATGTGACGCCGGTGGGAAGTCATATCTAACTCACTGCCATCAATGGTTAGAGGGACATATAATTAAAGTGGTTTGTTTTGCGCCTTAAGCGCATTGTATTTGGAAAATTCCGCACGGGCCTGGGTATGGGGTCGTCTAGCTTAGATGATTTCCAAGCTGGCGGATGCCTTTGTTTTGCGCTGCACTCGCATATCAGTCGGCCTGAATTTCAGGGTGAGCTGGGATGGTATTACCCATAGCCGCTCCAGGTTAAGTCGACCGACGTCACTAAAAACGATATTCGTAGTTCCCAGGCTTCTAGCAACTACTCATGGTATGACTCGAGCTGATGCTAGCTATTATCTGCCGGAAAGAACCTATTAAGTTACCTACCACCGCTCAATTATTTTGGTAGGGTGCAGCGCTCATAGTAATCTCGGCAATTCAAGATCTAATTTGTGTTCAAGCTGTTTTGACCAATGGCTAAAGAGCAGAGTTCAAACAAAATGCAATAGAAATCCAACACTTCCGTTTGTACCATCATCCCCCACCCGTACCTCAGTCCACACATCACTCCCTCGCAACTCCAAAAAAAAAAACACCATCAACCAAACCCCACTCCACAGAATATCCATCATAGACCAAAATTGAAATAAAGAAACACGAAAGAAACCAGGAGCACTTTCCGTCACGACCATAACCATTCTCCCGCGTACCAAGCCCATTCTTGAAAAGAAAACCGTTCCATCGAAAGTAAACCTCGTGGGATATTCAGCCAATCAATTCTAGAGAATGAGTTATCTTAGAGGGGGAAAGTCTGGGTGCGAATGATTACTCAAGAAGTATGATTCTTACTATTCCCAACCATATCCGTGATTTGTGAAACGTGTTATCACTAGTCCTGTATCAAGTTTAGCAAATGATCATAAAGAGTGGAAAGGTAGTACCCACCTCAATTACTTCAATTCGCGAGCTTAACAAAGTATCAGTCAGGAGGTCACTCGTGAGGGATGTAGAGGGGACTCACGATAGCAATCTTTGTAATGTTATGCTCTGATCTTCATTGTACTAACGGCCAGAGACTACTTACCGATCGTACCTAATGACTCTCCGTCAGAATATCATAGAGTGACTGCAGGAGGGGGCGGTGGGGGGCAAGGAGGGTTTACTCACTCCCTGTATATGCTCAGCATATCATCGAAGACCTCCGGGGTGTCTAGGTGTCTACTCACGAACTGTATATGGTCGGCATATCATCGAAGACCTCCGGGGAGGGGGTCTACTCACTCCCTGTATATGGTCAGCATATCATCGAAGACCCGGGGGTGTCTACTCACCTCCTGTATATGGTCAGCATATCATCGAAGACCTCCGGGGGTGTCTAGGTGTCTACTCACGAACTGTATATTGTAAGCATATCATCGAAGACCTCCGGGGGGGAGGGTGTCTACTCACTTCCTGTATATGGTCAGCATATCATCGAAGACCTCCGGGTTGTCTAGGTGTCTACTCACATACTGTATATGGTCAGCATATCATCGAAGACCTCCGGGGGGGTGTCTGGGTGTCTACTCACGTCCTGTATATGGTCAGCATATCATCGAAGACCTCCGGGGGGGTGTCTGGGTGTCTACTCACGTCCTGTATATGGTCAGCATATCATCGAAGAGCTCCGGAGAGGGTGTCTACTCACTTCCTGTATATGGTCAGCATATCATCGAAGACCTCCGGGGGGGGGGGGTGTCTAGGTGTCTACTCACATACTGTATATGGTCAGCATATCATCGAAGACCTCCGGGGGGGTGTCTGGGTGTCTACTCACGTCCTGTATATGGTCAGCATATCATCGAAGACCTCCGGGGGGGTGTCTGGGTGTCTACTCACGTCCTGTATATGGTCAGCATATCATCGAAGACCTCCGGGGGGGTGTCTGGGTGTCTACTCACGTCCTGTATATGGTCAGCATATCATCGAAGACCTCCGGGGGGGAGGGTGTCTACTCACTTCCTGTATATGGTCAGCATATCATCGAAGACCCGGGGGGGGGGTGTCTACTCACCTCCTGTATATGGTCAGCATATCATCGAAGACCTCCGGGGGGGGGGGGTGTCTAGGTGTCTACTCACATACTGTATATGGTCAGCATATCATCGAAGACCTCCGGGGGGGGGTGTCTACTCACGAACTGTATATGCGATGAGGCGCTGGTCAGAGAGCTATAACAGCGGGGTTGGAAGAAGCACCTCACATTCTGGACCGGGTCTCGTTCACACGAACGTGGAACCGGTGAATATGCATCAATTCATCCTCCTTCGAGGGATCGCCACTACTAGCTCTTGAACCTAAGCCCTTTGGCTTTTCAGTGCTATCTATTTCATGGACTCTCGGTTCTGAAGATACTTGAAACCACCGCCTGCAAAATGTGCTGTTACATATATAGTTTAGTCACCAATTATATCCCGGCTCGGGGCAGCAGTTCAATTACCACTTCACACGCTTAAGTTCATTTCCTATGCCAATGCTTCCGGTGTATAGTGTTTGGCAACCCGGGCACCTATGATCGATTTTGCCCTTCTCCATCTGCTTCCGTATGACTATTGCCATCGAAAGCAAAATACCAGGCTTGATGGTGTTGCTCCACTCTTCCATCCTCAGGAGTGCGCCGCTGTCTTCGTTGATGATGTCGTATTCTCCTCGCTCCACAAAGGATCTCCCCGCAGATTCCTTGAACCCCATTTGGACCAAAGAGCGGAAGTCCTTTAATCATATGGTTAGCAATATTGCAAGATGCATGGCATCAAAGAATGTTATACCTCCCATGTTCTGCAATACTCCCATGGCAATAGATGCTGTCCGTTCAGCGCGTCAATAAATTTAATCGGCTCGTAGTCTGGAGAAAAGCCCATATGCTTCATCCCGTTTTCGACTCGTTTGACTATGACATTGGTTTCTCGAACTGTGTCTGCGACCACCGCCCTAGAGACCCACGCTGCTCAGCATGCACCTGGTGGGGGTTAGAGTTTAAGTCCACATACATCGACCCGCAAAGGAAGAGCGAATTTATCGTTTCAACCCGCTCCTTGAGCTCCATCTGGAACTTCTCAAATTGTGCCCTTCCACATACTTCCCACGCCGCTAGCCGGAATGCCTTTCCTTTCACGAGCTTATCATTTAGCTCCTCGAGAACCTGCAGGGTTAACAAAGCCGCCTCAAGCTGCCTCTTGGCATGTCCAGCAGCTTGCGGCGGCAACTGTGCGTTAGCAAGCATAGGATCAAGCATTTTCAACTTATCTCTCCATTCCATCAGGTTTGCCGTCAGGTCCTCGCGTTCCTTTTTAGACCCCCTGACGTTCACCCATAATCTGAACCCGATTTTGGTGACTAAAAGAATATCGCCGACACCGACACCGAACGACATGATGATGGCTGCAGTGTGTGTAATGTGTTGTTGCAAGGGTTAGTAGTGTAAGATAGATGGAGCTACTAGCTCCACGGCGCTGAATTATAAAGCGGGGTTGGCCTTGGCAGGACAACACCCGTTTTTGTTGAGCCACATTCACTCAAGGCTGGTGTTAAACACCGCCACAGTAAGTAACAACATGAGAATGCTGTACTTACTTGTATATATGCTCATGTACGATGGAATAAATACAATGTAGATGTAGTATATGCCTATAGTCTCATACAAATATTTACTTTTGATTGTTCATTCATGTACAGAATTATCAGATCAAAAATTACGGCCGCGAAGCATGCAGAGCTATCCCTTAGGCTGACCCTACGGTACAATTGGAAAAAGGTAACTTACCAAGAGATGAGGATAAGTCGTTCCATATTGAGATATCCTTTAGAACGACCTTAGTTATCCAGGTTTTGCGGTGAACTGGAGCGATATCGGTGAGGAAGGACAAGTCATACTAGGAGGTGGCAGGAGGCGGCAGGAGGCGGCGATGAGTAGTGGGGAGCCACACAGAACGGGCACGGCACAGGGCGGGCACGGTATATAGGGCGGGCACGGCATAGGGACTGTGGCTGTGCTAGTCTGAGTGCAGAACGGCATAGGACTAAAAACCTCTAAGTCCCAAAACTTACCTAGTCTTGTCATCATCATCATCACCACCACCATCACCACTATCACCACCATCATGATCTTCATTATCATGCTAAGAGAGCATTCCATAAATGCGGGCATGCCCGCATTTTCCAGATTTATGTGCATACTCTTCTTTGAACAATTGTATTCCCTAACTTTTACAACCCCACTGATGGAAGAGACGATTTGAAGATGTTATTGATAGAATTAGTTATTGATTGATGTATCTGGTGATATTCGGATGGGGGAAGAAATATCATCATGGGATTCCATGATACTCGGCACTTATCCTACCAGCTGGATAAATTTTCTGAGATATCCTGATATTCCAGGTAACTTATCTTTTTGCCCAGAATCATGTGATTTTACCATTTCTTATCCTTAAAATAAGGATGACTTATCCCGTTTACACCAAAACGATTGTACCATAGGGCTGACTCCCAAAAGAAAAGCAAAGATTAGTTGCTTTCACTAACAGATCTTGTCATCACTCTCATCAAAGAACAAATCTCCTATAGAAATCCTAGCCCTCTAATATAGGGGTCAGCGATGACAGCTCAACAGATAATATTGCTTTGGGAATACCAACATCTACTTAGGTAGTTATGTTAGGTCCCAAACTCCCTTTCGCTCTCCCCTATATATTACATAGCCGCTGCCCGCTACACCAAATAAACCTGCTCGCTTCCCCCATCAGCCCGGACTTGGGACAAACAAACCAATGCCGTAATCAACATGCCGGGCATGCGCTCCACTCAAAAACAGAATTGAAACGAAAAGTAAAGTACTACGGGGCTGTTTGGAAACATGTTAAAACCGGGTTAAGAGGGGTGAAATTCCATTTCAATGACATCTTTCTCATGCCCAGTAAGCACCTTGCTTATGTACCACACACAGGCTCACCGAGCGTTGACATTTATCCCACCCACTGCCTTTTAATGCCACAAGTATCGGTACATATCCAATGTTTAACTTGAGCCAGATCTTGTAGCCCGCGGCCGAGGAGGCGGGTCTTGAATAGAACATCCGCAGCATGCACTGTAGCTCAAGATCGTTGATCCGCGTATTAGTATAACCAATGCGCCTTATCAGTCCTATACGCAAATATCCAAATTCGGGATTAGTGTCGGCCAATAGACTCGGGGGCATCAAGAAAGCCTAGACATAACGTATCTGCGTGAACAGATAAATTTAGCTCCATGTCGCTTGAAGACACAGTCAGAATTAGTACCAATCATGTACTATCACTCGCTTGTTCATAGAATATCACTCGAGTATCATGGATGCTAATATTGGCTTGTAGACCCCCAGCCTACGTGTGTTGGTACTTTTAGTCACGTCCAGTACATGGAAACATTGGAAACCCGTCCAGTACCCGAGTTAGCGACCCGTCCCATTGCGTGCACCCTCGTTATGCCCGAGACAGGTTCGGCCGGGTGCGGATGCCCCCGGGGGCGCAGATGTCACACGTCGTAGCCTTGTCGCGATATTCTTTCATGAGGCAGACGTGCACAGAACGGAAGGGCAGTTGCAGGGCTGCTTTGAGCTATGTATGAGACAGCAACAGGTTTTATAATTTATGCAAATGTTGTAGCAGTCAACGAGGTCGAGAGGGTATCTAGCATTGGCTCCTAAACCATAACCGAGGCCTACGGCGAAAAGACTTTTTCAATAAGCAAGCATCAGTAGGATTATTTACGGTTATACAATACTAATACAAACAAACAGCCTAGGAACGGCGCTCCCGATGAGTGGGCAAGGTCGCAGGCTCGAGTCCTGTAGGGGAATGGTGACTTAGGGGATATTAATTGGGTTTCCTTTCCTGGCTTGGCGTGTGGGGCTGGTTTCTGCGTGGAGGAATGTGACTAAGCGAAGGTGCTGGCTCTTAGGTCGGTTGGGTATTAGAGCGTATTCGCCACACTCATATTTTCAAATTTTGGATTCAAATTTTGAGCTCTTGACGGGCTATCCGCACCAAAAACCAGTCGGCAAGAACTAAATATTTAAACTCAGAACTTGTTGGCCAATACGCTCTATTCCATACTCGAGAATGAAAGAACGGCGGGCAGGGTCAGGGTCAGGGTCAGGGTCAGGGTCAGGGTTACTATGTCTTCAGCCACCAGGTGAAGTGGTTACTACTGAGAACGACGCAAGCTACTTCACCAGACGCAACATCAAACAAACCTCAAACCACTGGCGTAGAGTACATGTAGTCCTAGAATAGACCGTATTGGCCAACAACTTCTGAATCTAAATATTTAGTTCTTGGCGAGAGATTTTGGTGTGAAAATCCCGCCAAGAACTCAAAATTTGAGCTCAAAATTTGAAAAACAGGGATTGGCCAAATCACTAATGCGCCCGAAGAAACCAACAGAACGCCACAGCCAACGCCACTGAGGCGGGGACCCGCTCTCGTCGAAGCCCACTGAACCTTTCCGAACCGCCCCCCCCTTCCTGTGCCCGCCTCCTTCACCTTAACCCACAGCCCCCTCGAGAGCGGTTACTATCATGAGCACTCTCCCGTGCTCACACATGTCTCCAGCGCTGCGGGCTTAAACGAAACAAGCACCCCCGGTTTCTTAGCTTCCCCCTCCCCACCACAATCCAGGTATATGATATATCTATGTGCTAACATACATAGCTCCGCAGGCAACGCTCCGCTTCGCATCTTTACTATTCGTCCATGGTGGCCTCAACATTTGGCTGCCAGACATGTACCCTGATCTACGTACTAGAGCGATCGCGCGTGGTGCTTGCCGCCAGCAGCCGTCTCGAACTGCCAGCCGGGTCGGTGAGCCGGCCAGGTGCACCTTTCTTCTATGCATGAATACCAGCGGATGGGCGGTGGCGGCGTGATGCCTCCCAGGGGGCGGTGCCTGAAGCTGCCTTCAAGACGCGGTATAAAGAGGTGGCGGAGGTGGCCAGAGTGTTATTGACAGGGGTCGGGAGGCAGGGTGCATGTGGTAGTGGTGGTGAATATCGAGGAGGGCGCTATCGCGACTGGTGGAGCTGACCCGGTTGTGCCGTTGAGGACAGCTCTGCACCCGGATGAGGGGAGTTGGGAAGGTGCGGGGACGAGGACGAAGATGAATCCGGTAGGGAGCAGGTGAGGTTGGGGCACTCCCCGTCACCCCTCCGCCTCCGGGAGTTCCACGACCCATGACACCTCGCAGCGGGTTGGCCCCCCTCACGGCCACCGTCGATCAAACTCTTCCAACGAAACCGTCCGTGACGGGCACAAATACGTATATGGTTTTGACCTTAATCCGCTTATAACCGTACCCGCACCCCCCGCGCGCTGCCGCTAGAGTAAGGCTCCGCCCGCGTACCCCTCCCCAAAAAAAAAAAAAAAAAAAGAGAAATAGTTATACATACTTGGTTAATAGTAGCTGTGAGAATCAATTCATTACTAAGCCCTTGTCTTCGAGCTCACGTAACTCCTGCCAGAACACTGAAAGGCTTGAGCAGCATCCTCCCCGCGACCCGGGGACCGCTGAATATCCCACCATCATGTCCGAACAGGGCGGAAAATTGCACTCGAAGACAGCATCGTACGAACCAACCAAGGCTCATGCTTGGCGGCGATGGATCCTTTTAAATCTCCGAGTCAGCAGCTGACGAATCCGCATAAAAAAGCTTACCACCGCTGAGAATACATTAAATTCCCGGCTGAAGTGCCTCCTCATCCCTCCGGATAAGCACGCCTTCGACTCGTAGAATGGAGTCGGCGGGGAAAACATAGATGATCCCACCATGAGTAGAAGTTAGCCTTCGTTACGCCAATCGGTAAGGACGAGGCATCCGCGCTCCGCAGCGGGGTCATTTGCATCATAGATGTGGATGCCGCGTCCCAGTGAGCGATTAGCAACGGAAATTCTCGCCGTTGAGCGCTATAAGTTGGGTGAGGGTTGGTGTTGACTTCCGTCCTTCAGGTTTGAAGGAAGACTTCCTATGGTGGGGGGGGGGGGTGTTGACAGGCGCTTAAGTAGGCACTACGGTGTGGTTTTGGGCCCAGGTAGTTCAGAGTAAGTCAATTCCGCCCCAAAAAACCGACTCCAGCACTACAATTAATCAATTAAACAAAAAAAAAAAAGACTCCAGCATTATAGTAGGGTTAGGGTTACGCACCATTACTATTTATTTATTTATCTACACTTCATACACCCTGTAGGCTATGGCAACCATTTTCTCCCCCCTTCCCTTCCGGAGGGGATGAATCCTCCTCCCCTATATCCTCCACCCCCTCTCAAGACAAAAACACAAAACCTCGAAATGGTGAGAAGATATAATCCGGGACAAGCAGGAGGGGAATCAAAGAGTCACGGTTCTGGCACGGCTATCTCTAGCATCCTGTGAATGCATTTTCAGTCCTAAGACCGTATTCGTGAGTATGTACTATTTCCACTGAACCCACTATCTTTCCGTCAACGATTGATGAGGGGAGCTGTCAAATATGCATGGGATGATAAAGCGTATACCAACGATTCCCGCCCTGGAGGACTCTGGCCCGCTCTGCCAGGTCTCTACACATGTCGCTGACTGCTCCCGTCGTGATATGTCCCGATCATCGGAAGTCACTCGCCTCTCACTTGAATCATGGAATATCACCCGCCTATGATCTGATCATGAGATGTCACTCGCGTCGGTGGTGGATGCCTACCTCTAACCTGGATAACATGGCGTTCATTTCGTTGATGGTACCATTCACCTCTGGCATGCCGGCGTAGATGGAGAAGTATTTCTGTGTTGGGGTGGCATTGTATGTGTATCAGAATGGAAGGATCTGGGCTCCATTATGGAGAAATGCTAATTATGCACATTGTTTCTAACGGTTGTAACTGGTTTATATTTTCAGCAAAACTGAACTGAACTGAACCAAACTGAATCAAAAAGGCCTGCAACTGAACCGACCGGCAAGAGCCGGTTTATACTGCAAGGGATACACCAGAGGTGGTTAGGGTAAGGATCTCCTCTAAATAAGGTGTTTGTAATATTTTGTATGGGGAGATCCAGCTGCATCCAGAACTGGTCTTGCCCTAGCCCAAAACTGAACGGAACCTAATAGAGACAGGACAAAACTGAGATGAACTGTTTTGTTAAACAGTGTGCCACAATACGTATTTGGGATAAGTGTAGTCATTATGTAAATTTGTCTTTAAATATTCTTCCAACAATAGCGGTGCGCAGTTAAAAAAATCCGTGGTTTCTGAACCATACCAGAATATCTGAATGTTGGTAAATATTGCAGCAACACGATACTGCAAGGGAGCTAGACACTGGCGTGGCCGCTGTGTGGCTGATACACCTGGAGTGTTCCAAAGCCATAAAATGTCCGTAACCCTACTTTATCATATGCACAAAACAATCGAAACTTTGCACGGTAACCCGATCGATGTTGATCCCACATCGGCCAATCAGATAACCAGCTTACTTTGCCCGTATGCATAGCTTAGAACTGTGGATATCTGCTAATCCTAGTTGTTTTTAACCCTGACCCTGAACCCTAGCCCTGAGCTTACTTACTTTATGGCTTAGTCTCACCCTCAAGCCGCCTGCGTTTAAAGATTTCCGCCCGAGTGGGAAGCGGATTTGATGAAACTCCCAGTACCAAAAAGAGGGGCGGGATCACTACGGTATTCCCGTTGATACGCTAGCAATGCGGTAAGATTACAGTACACTTCCTCTAATGCCGGTTCAAATCGGTATTTGTCATTAAATTCCGTAGTCGATTTCACCGCATCTTTCCATACTCCCTTCTTCACCCCATTCACCCTGCCAATGTCGTATTACACCACCAAATGATACTTGATTGGGGTTGATCGGCGGCACCCTAACTCTGGTGCCGTCAGTATATTCTGTTCACCACAACCTCACAACGCTCTTATGGTGATGCAAACTCTGGATTCTACTCTACCCTCGGAAACTACACGAAATGACTGATTGTGGATGAACCGCATGATACCATGTCTGTGTTAGTAGCCCTGACCATGACCCTGAGCTCACAGTTATTTTTTTCTTTCTTTTTTTCTTTGTTTAATTCATCAATTATATGCAGCCTTACAGCTATGCACAAAGTTCATGTAATTCTCAGATCTTGGTACGGAAGATGACCGGGTATTCAATTGGCCGCATTATCAGTCTTCAAGATACTTAGAAATATATGCCGTAAAATTCTCACATTGCCGCAATTTCCCTCATGTACAAGGTTTCGCGCTTCACACTAGAGAGACCCGCTAAGTACGTATACAACAACATCACTCCCGTGTGGATAGCATTATCCATTAATCCACCTCTTACTTCACCTCCACGGCACGTTCACTATATTCTTTTCCTTTGAACTCAAACGAATACACAAGTACGGTCTCGAACCTTATCTTCAAGTTGAATGATATGTGATAATAGGTCTCCCCAGCCTCATTGGTCCTTTTCTGGTCTTCGAGCATGTGCGGTGGCACGACGTTCAGATTTGTTATGAGTGGACACACCTCGTAGACGTCTGCAACACAGCGAAATTTCTAGTCAGGTACCAAGCAATATAGATGAAGCCTGGGGGGGAGGGAGGTGGGGGGAGGGGGGAGACTACCTTGGTTTTTTTTCCTGGGGGCACATGGCTTGTCGCAGGCAACCAGGGTTGTTACAAAAGTCAGGGAGTGATTCAATGGTACGGAGTAAACAAAAGGGAGGCTAATATCCTCATCGCTAGTTATGGTAGCGCCCTTCATGGTGAAAGTCAGTTCACTCCCGGTTTTGGGGGTTGGTGCCTTAATGTTTGGTTCCGGAAACTTACCTTTCTTATGAGCCAGTTCACACAGTTGGGGATCTTGGTTTGCCCAGTGAGGGGACAAACATAAGATCCAGGTTGGTTTCTCGGTCCATTTTCCACCGTCCTGAGACAGTGAACACCGTAGCTGAGTGGGGAAACATGTTTACGGACAATGGAGAGACCTTCCAATCCTCGCAGGCAAGCCCCGCGGGCAACAGCAGTCCATCTGGCGCAAGAGTCAGTTTTATGACAAATGCCTCGAGTACTAGTGGGAGGATAACTCACGCATTCGCAGGATCTAATATCCTGATTCCTTGCGCGTTACAATTTTCTTTCAGACGCTTGCGAAGATACTTGGGCGCCCCAAATTCCCCAACGAGCACTACCGCCTGTCCCCCAGTCAATACCACCAGGATAGTTTTGCGGGTGTCAGTAGTAACATACCGAGACAGTACCCCGGCCTAGGGCCTCTACGCTACCGATCTGCTGCTTGACGAGCTCGAGAATTCTGGAGACCACGGGATCAAAAAGAGCCCTCATTTCTGCCCGGGTGATGGTAATGAAACCATCCTCAATACCTGCATCTAGACTAGACTTAACCCCGGGGACGCAGCAAAAGAAATCCTCCAGGGATTCATCGTCCGAGAAAGTACGCATCAGGCATTCCTTAAAGTGCTTGTTCATTCTCATTCGGCTCCTTGGCTTTTGCAGAGCAGACCTGGCAAATCAGTATTGTTGACTCTGCCACGGGGGTATCACGTCACTCGCCTTTGCGCCCCCATCCGTGTTTTCGCCCATGCCTCGAATGCTCGATGAATAGAGTTTGAACCGCACGTGTCTCCTGTGCCACCAACACATTCTTTAACTCCCAACTTGGGGTTCAACGCGGTTATCTCGTATGAGATCAAATCCTAGGCCCTAATGCTTAGAAATGTACCTTTTGATAGGTGACGAGCCGGAAGATCTTGACCTACCACCATGTCTGTCCCACATTCTACGATCACAAAAGCATCCTTGATCTGTGAAACCTACATGTAAGCCTTCTCTATGGATCCTTAGGGAAAGCATCCAGTTACCTTGAGGTCGTGCGGCAAAGTCCTAAGAGTGTATAAGGCAATTGCCTCGGTCTCAGAAATTAGAGGGAGTGTGCCCTTAGTCCCGAGGCCCGCGGCGCTTGCTGCTTGTAGAATGAGTGCTTTTGAAACGTCACTCCAGGTCTGGGTATCGTCAGCCACCTCTGGATTTTGGTCTGTCCTGACATACTCGTGGGTTACCTACTCCTGGCACGGTCAAGACGTATTCTGTTTTGACCTGCTTCATGAAGGCGTTCCCGTATACTCTTTCTAATATTGTTGTGATATGACTCCTGAGGGCTGATAGGTAGTCTGTGACCAAGTCTACCGGCTTTTTGTCCGGAGGCATTCCGGCCTTTGAGGCCTCGAGAAGGGTCTTAGGGAAGTGTCCATGCATTGGGTCGAGGAGAACCTTAAACCATCTGAGCCTTCCAGACTCATTCGCTACTTCGAACCCCCATCTGTAGCCTGGATGCGGATAGTCTGTCGAATATTTCAGTTCGGTGGGTACCATGTCCGTGGTTTTGTTCCCCTAACGCCGGCACGTTCGTTAACTCGATCGCCCAATTCAACACCCCCGGCTTGGACCCCCGGGACGATAATGTTACCCCACAAGGCCACTTTTGGATCACATTGATCTCGTCCGGTATTGCGGTATAGGCCTACGATCGTTATCTTAGCATTAATTCAGCTTTCAGACCTCGAGTAGCTAGACTCGGCGGTTTATATGTACCCAAGCCACGCATGAATGTGTCGTTCCAAAGTCTATCCCAACCTTTAGACTGTCAAACACGGACATCGCTGGACTGGACCCTGGATATTGTGCTCAAGGAGGACGCGGTCGAGGCTAATCAATGTTTATCGGTAAGGTTATCTTTAGTTAAAGTAAATTCTACTATTGTGCGGGTCTGCCAACATATTTTCAGGCAACCCACTGGGTTACATATAGGTAAGGATCTGCGGCGCCCATCCAATCATCATGACAAGACCAACCACCATGCATCCACCCTCACATAAATCGCTCATTCTACTCGGCGGAAATGTCTAGCGCTGGGCTTTCGTTAACAAGGTTCCCCTCCACCAGCGACGCCAGGCGCGACAAGACAATCGATGGGCACAGGACACAAAAAAACACCGAACAGTCCAAACAGGGGCACCAATTGTCGCTTCTAGACACTCTCCTGGAAACGGACGACGATGGGGCTACTGGGGGTGTCCTCGTTCCTAAGGACCACTCACACCCCCAAACCGATTCTCCTGTCAACGGCGTGCCTCCGGTACTGATTAATCTTCAGGACTAGATTGAGGATACTGGTGTCCCCGTCGAATGAAAGAACTGGTAACCCACGACATCTGAAGGCAGTGTCGGCCCAACTACTCCGGTGAAAGCAACCACTCAGGAGGGTCGGATACTCTTAACCACGAGGATCAGGAGCAGATAAGGGCAAGGCCCGCCGCCCGATATTCGGATAAGCAGGGCGGACAGGTACTGCGAGCTGCACCCCTTATCCGATCCGTAAAGCTACTGACACCGAAGTCGAAGATACAGGCCCCTGTTACGTCCTCTAGTACACCGGAACAGACCAGGGAACGGCCCTCCGAATCCAAGATCAGTGGGCTCGGGGGTGCCATCGGGGGTAAATATGAGCAGATATCCCTTCTGAAGGACACAATATCGCGTTCCCACCGGCGCGGGGGTGACCCGCCCAAGGCTGACCGCAATGTAGCAACAGGTTTTACCGCTGTTGCTTGTCCGATTGAGCAACTCGTCCCCCAGTACTGCCGCACTTCCAAAGATCCCGATATCGAGTCGTATTCCCCGGAGTTATGTACGAGGGTTGGTCAATGCTCTTAACCTGGCAAGCACCTCCGATCCGGCTAGAAGGTGCGGATGAGAAGTTCTGTGGTCGGGCGGTTGCTCTGCGAGCGTGTGTTTGACGGACTCGGGAGTGATTTGGTTGGTTCGGAGTTCTCCTTTCAACTTTAGCCCCGTCAAAGGACGGCGGTGGCCGTCGAATGGATGACATCCGCGTTACAGCGGAACAGACATCAAAACTAGCAATCGAGGTTGGTTGCTGATTCTTAGGGGTGCATGCTCATGAGCCTTATAAGTTTGTCAGACCTCTCCATGGCTATTCTGGGGAGGAATTCAGGAGGTGTGAGATTGGGAGAATCAGATTTATTGATATGAAAACAAGGAGAAGAGCAAGATAGTCGCTTCCTTATTCTACTTATTGATCATGATACGATACCTTGCCTCACCATGGTCATTGATACTACAAGCTATCACCCGAGCTATCGTCTCGAACTAATTTGGAGATAGGAATTGATAGAGGAGGACATCCCCCACCACGGGAGAGATCCCAAGGTTGGTCGGGGAACAGGTAGGTACACAATACTTTACATCGAGCGAATTGAATCTTTGACGATGTCACGCCATATATAACAGATAGTAAACTGTGCATGGGAAAAATCCACTGTAGGCCCTGAATACCCTGCAGTACCAGCTAGATCCAGCCCCTCCGATTGGTTTATGGAGGATCGCCGCCAATCGAGCTAGAGTTTTTGTAATTAAATTAAAGGGACTATCTAATACCATTAAATCTCGGATAGTCCGCTATCCCTACAATTCCATCTAGTCAGGCAAACTCAAAAGCTGTAAGTAAATAAGTAAATAAATAAATAAGTAATAAGGCAAACTCGGGGTCACCACCGTGGATTGTGGCTGAAGAGACAGAATGGGACGCCACAAACAACACAGCCATCGCGTTCCCTCACCCCCCGCCAACCCCACAAACTATGTCCAAACACCACCGGCTCGTTCGGCTACGCGCTGCCACCGCCCCACTTCACCTCTGGCCCCCAGCACCCCGCGACACCACTCCCCGCCTTAAGGTTGAACCGCTCCGGACCACCCCCCCCCCTCCTGCGTGTTCGATCGTTTTCTTGTCTCCGATCGATCAACAGCTCCCTCTAAGGCGATTACCATGACGCGCCGTCTCCCGAACTCACACACGTATCACCTCTCACCTAGCATGGTGATAGTGTTAGGAGCTTAAACAAAACAAACACTTAAATGGGTTCGATATCTGCCCCCCCCCCCCCACCTCCTCCCCCCGCCAGGAGCAATATACCGTATGGACGCGAGGTATTCTGTGCGTGTAAGGTCACAATTACTCTCGTCTGACATGATCTACACCGTTCAACCAATCCCTGGCCGGAGTTGGCCAATTCTTCGAGTTTTCGCGGTATATGATATATACGGCAACATACTACATACATTACACGTACGATGCGCCACCCCCGTAACCATACTCTCCGTGGAATGATCATAGCGGCCCATGATCGATTTGCTTAGCACATGGGTGTTAGAAATATACGCTGATCTGCGCACCGTACTCTCCCCGGAGGAGCGATCGCACCTGATGCTGGGCCTTAGCCATGACGTATCGCTCCGGGGCGGGTGCTAGGGGCGAGGAAAAGAGCTATGGGCGAGGAAAAGAGCTATGGGCGAGGAGGCTGGAGCCGATAGAGATGAGTTTGTAATGTTAGACGGGAGGAGAAGAGGGGCACGAATAGGGTTAGGGTTTAGAGGGGTAGGGTGAGAGGTGCAGGAAAGTGATGAGGTTGGTGTTGAGGATGGTACTGTATTTGCGTGTGGATACAGGTGAAGATAGCTACATATATACTAATTACTAGAACGGATCTGCTTTACTACGTGGCGCAAGCAACTAAATAAAATTAATTTTGGTAAATTAAATCCCAGATGTCCTCGGAGGTATCCGTCTATAGGAAGATATAAAACTCGCATCTATGGGGAGACAATCTAGATCCTTTGGCTGTAGCTACAGTTGGGTACCAAAATAGTCGCGTTGGAGATATCGCACCCATGGATAGTAACAGTAGATAGGTTAATCCCCTATTTCTTCCTCAAGAGGGTATTATAGAGTAAGGTAGTAAACGAGCAAGGCATCGGAGAATAACTTGGTAGATCATCTTCCCGGGGGTATATAGAGCTTGTGGATCCGGTCTGTGATGATGGCTAGGACAATAATGCAATCTACCTTATCGTAAAGACTGCATGAGAAATACTCATAGCCGTGCACTGGTACGAAGTATGCAAATATTATTGCATACTAGTGCGCCTTACCATATTCCCTGATCTCCTTCGTACGCGTTAAACTATAACAAAACAACAATTGCTCATAATCGCAGGTTCATTTTACAACGGAAATGTGAGTCTAATTCCCTAGTCAGCTACCAAGACTGAGAAAAAATACAAGAGATTTAGAATATGGAGGGAACTCTATTTAGACTTGGTTCCGTTTCAGTACCGGATTCATCAAAATCACAATACCCGTCCACCATACAAACCTTACATATAAATTATAAACAGCCCTTTGACTGTAGAGAAGGCGCAACCCTAACCCTAACCTGTCTTGGAACAAAGTAGGACCTTACTACTAATTCGGAGTTAGCTATTAGGTCGTTTTAGCCTGCACGGGCTAGTTATATAAAACTCAATACTCCCCCCCCCAGAAATGCGCTGCTGGTTTGCAAGTGGAACAATTATTAAGTTTCCATACTAACTCTTGGCGAGCTGGGAGTCAATTAACTACGGGCATTGGTCTACCATCTTTACATTACCTTGGTACGGCGGGTGCTAAGGCCGCGTCCTGTACGGCACGGCGGTAGCTTCCCCCTCCTTAGTGCCCTTGCCAAAGGTAGCCGCAAGCGGTTCAACACCAAATCCCTTGGAGGCTAGTCTCGTCCCCAGACCCCATTGACATTTATTATTGTTCAATACCGGAAGGGTCTGGTGTGCTTACCCAAAAAGTTTGTACCAGTCCTTTTTTCGGGAATACTAGCGCCGTGTCGGAGGCCGAAGGGCTGCCGGAGCTTTTTTACATACAAAAATAAAGTTTTTTTGGTCTCCGGCGGGAGATTTATTCTGACCCCGATACCACAATTCGGACTTTTATATCACAATCCGGACTTTTACATCACATTTCGGGCTCATTTCGCACTCCGGTAGCACATTTCAACTCCGGTATCATATTTCGGACTACTCATTTCGCACTCCGGCATCATATTTCGGACTTTTTCCGAAAAATGCCGGAAAGATAATGCTCTAGACACTACTGTTGTGGGCTAATAAAAATACAAATATACTAACCACACCAAAATAGGGGATGGGCACGAGACTACTTGGAGGCGCATAAAGAACACAAGTCTTCTGAGATCCCCGTGCTTCTCATCTTAGCCTTATAAGTTGGTTTGTACGACGCGCATCATAAGCTATCACCCAGCGCAACTACAGGGAGCCTTGAATGTCTATGCATGGATTCCTTAATTAATGGGATGGGTTGAAGCATGGAATAGACGGATAAGATCCGGACCACCGATATGGACCCTCTTACCAGGGCCAAAGTAATTAGTAGCTGAACCCAGAGATCAGACGGGCGTCAACTCGCAATACGCTTCGGAAGGAAAGATGACTTAGATCGATGGCATACCGCGCCTTAACAGAGAACATGATAGGGGATGTACTCCCAGGAGTGGTCCTTCTTGGGAGAGCTGGGCCATTCAAAGACGTAGGGTTAGGGTTTAATAGGGATTTTCGGTACCGGCGGGGAGAACGCCCTTCAGATACATCTTCCTGATATACCGGCAGCGTTTCAGCTATTGAGCAAAATATGGACATACATATGTATGCATGCCGGGGATCGCGGGATGTCGATCTGGACTGAGGGGAATAAAAGTGCCTATTATGCTGCAGTAATATTCATTATTAGTGTATTGATATTTAGGAAGAGATCCGCAGCCATTCACACAGTACGACGGGTAGGACCTTTTGTCGAGGAGCTCAACCTTCTACAGCTAGTTAATGGGCGGTCTATATCGATCCTACGCTTTAGTTCTCATCCTAGGTTATCTTGTGTAATACTTGTCCCCCGATAAGTGGTGGTTCTGAGTAAGGAAATTGTCAAAAAGCTACAGCATTTGGGGCCTTCGCTCTGTAGTGGGGCGAAAGATAAAGCAGATAAAGGTGACATAGAGCAAACATGAACAACCGGGAATTGTGTGTCTAGCTAGGTGGTAGTTAACGCTATATATCTTCCTTCACCCACACGCTGAGCCTCTTTCCGGCAACCATAGGTTTCGCGGGCTGTTCCAACATATCTCTTATTAAAGGTGCATCTAATAACCTCCTAATATAGTAAAACAACAGGCACAAACAATCACTACCCAAGGCACAGTCGATCAGGCCGATTCCGGATTGCCCCGTATTGGTCATTAGGTATCCTTCCCATACCGCTATAGCGAATGAATTGTACCTCTAATCGTAAATGACTTAAATCAAACATCGTGGTACACATAAATCAGGTCGCCTGTACTAAGAGACAAAGAGTATAAAATAGATTTGTCGGTGTTTCTAAAACGCTTTATTGTTGGGGCGGAAACTAGTGTGTATTACATGCAGTAGAAGTCACCCCGCGACCTCGTACCGTAAACCGAAGTTAGGATGATTCCGAAGTGGGGGGGAAGGGGATTGCAAGCCGATGGAATTGATTATACACGATTGCTGGAGGGAACAACAGAGGTGAATAAAGAATTTAATTCTTCCCCTGTCTCATGCCCAGCCAAACGTACAAGTGGTGCCAAAGTTCGCTCGTACCTCATGAGGCCTCTCCGTTCTTCTCACACTCTAGCCCTTTCATTCTTCAACTAAAGAAGCTAACTGGTAACTAAAGCACAATCAAGGTCTCTCCCTCCTCCCCGATCCATATCTCACCTTCACCCTCACCATCACCCTCACACTCGCCCTCGCCCTCCAACCCCGCCTCCACACTATCCTTCATATTCTCCACTCCTCTATGAATATAAACCCTCCACCGATTCTCCCGCAATGTCCCCTTCTCCACATTACTCGAGAACCACCTAAACCCGACCTTTCGATACTGTACTGCGTACACCTGCTCCCCCTCTGCGCACCACCGCTCCCTCTCCTGTCCATGCTCGGCCACCATTACGCCCCCCCCTAGCGACTGGCCATCTGTCACCGACCCGTCGTACTCTCCACCCCTACTAGTCTTCATAGTCACAACTGCATCAACAACGGTATGATAACCCACTACCAAATACACGCTCTCATCCTCCTCCAACGCCTCTTTCAGCCACTCCCTCACCCCCTCATCACGACATGCGTTTGCGAACCATTTGGCGCTGTTGGGCATGAAATATGTATATGCATTCGTCGCAGAGAGGTCAATATCCGCCGTCTGGGACCGTTTGTACTGAGCTGAGAGGAGGTTGATCAGGCAGGTACGTAGCCTGAGAGTGTTGGTGGAGGAGATCAACCGGTCGTAGCCTTTTTGAGCCTTAATGAGGGGCTCTGGAGTGTTAGGGGGGTCGTGGTAGGACTCATGGGGGTCGTTGCGGTTAAGGACGAGGCGGCCTAGGCGAATGGAGGTGAGAGGGAGGAGGGAAGGGGTGAAGGCGCTTGTGGTCATTTCGATTGTTGCAAAGATAGTGGTGTTATTGCTGCACCGGGAGAACTGGGGCGATCCCTCTTTATGATACCCGCATCCCGCTTTATATGAGGAAATCCGTTGCGCTGCAGCATCCAGTTACTGCCTCCGGTTGGCTCATACCCCTGCTGCAGCACAACGAATTTATCAGGAAATGCAAATGACACTGCAGGGGCCACCCGCATGGAGCGGCGGAGCTTTACCACTTTCTGGTTTTTTCCCGAGCAGTACCGGGGCCGGGGGTTCACCTAAAGTCTGAGGATAGACACCTCTGTTTTACAGCAAAATCGGCTCATCGAGTTCTTCAGCTTATGCTAGTGGACACCTGGTACACCTCATGTGTCCTTGCTATAAACGGCGTGCGTCATCGTCATGCATCCAAAAACGTGACAATAACGAGCGGGGCCGGACCGAGAGGGTGAATATGGTTGGGGACACCTTGAACCGGAGTGTCAAAGTTGCCGAACTTTGAGACTTAATGGCTAACCACCACAACACATTAAAATTAAAACAGTTCTGTAGGGTGATAGAGTAAGAGGTGAATAGCACTGTAACAGAGCCTGATTAATTTTATGTGTTGTGGTTGTTGAGCTATTGAATTTCTAAAAGTTGGGTTTTTGGTGAGAGGGTGATTGAATGTCGCCCATAATTACCTTTCCAGGCCAATAATTACCCAATTGGGAATTCACCATTGGTTCATGACCGATATCTTGGCATAAATGCGCTATCTTGGCATTTTTGAGCGAAGTCATGCCAAGTAAATACTAGATTAGGAAGGTGATCTTCAGCTGGGACCAATGTCGCACCCCTCTGTCTCTAGGTGTCCCCAACCATACTGCTCGATGGGTGTTTAGCAGTGAAGTGGCTTTGCATGATTCTAGCCAGTGAGAGTACAGCATCTACCGGTTCGGTAGGTATTAGCGCGCCATGTGCGCTTAGGCTGACCTCTATATGTCTGTTTTGGTGCCGTTGATATATATACGACACACTTCTAGGCCTGACGTAGTACTACTGGGTTGAAAATGTTATGTCCTGGACTGGAAAACCGAAACCTGCGCACTTTGTGAGGGCATTTTCCAATCTCTCATACGTCCAGGGCATAGCCAATACACCACTTAATTTTCAGCGGTACCCGATTAAGGGATAACGAAAAATCCCGGATATGGCGCCCTGCACGTTAAAGGTGACCACTCATAGCTTTTTAATTAGGAAGGATTCAAAGGAAGATTTCACAGATGTCTCACGCGCCATTTATACCAAGATTTAGTTCAGCCGTAGCGCGGCTGGAAGCTAAGGGTCTTATTGGTTCATAAGCAACCGGAGTGGCCAAGATTCTTCCGACTGAGATACCGGCATGTCACTTTTAAGACGCGCCGCACCATCGCAAATTGATTTTGAAGTAAAAATCCCAGCGGATTTCGTATGGGAGAGCGTATTAGAGTGTTTTAGCCATGCTAAAATTCAACAATAGAGCCAACCTTCGAGGGAATACAATTAATGATGTAAACAAACAAACAAAAAAACTTTCGAGGGAAAATGACCGGGGCGTTTGCGTAGAGACACCTAACCCTCGCACTTTGCAGGGTGATATATCAAACTTCTGAGGTCCTAGTTGGTCATTGGTCCTCATTTGACGCTGCTCAGGCACCCTGGTCATTTTGCCTCGAAAGCCACCCGGACTGTCGATTTTGAGCGTGGCTAAAAATATCTACTGGGATCCGGCATCGAGTTCCGAATGTACCCAAAAATGCAGCTGTACTGAATTGGTGTATTTCCTTCTTTTGATGAAATGAGATTTGCATTCAAGGCTCGCATATTAGAGTGATTTGGCCAACCCCTGTTTTTCAAATTTTGAGCTCAAATTTTGAGTTCTTGGCGGTATTTTGACACAAAAACTATCACCAAGAACTAAATATTTAGATTCAGAGGTTGTTGGCCAAATCACTCTATTCGGTTACTTCTTACTCTACTGGTTGGCCTATATGACTGCGAGACTTCGCGGACACTGGGTGTTGACGGGTAGGGGCTTTTGACCAATAAGGTAAGTATTCTGGACTTGTCTCTCTTTCTGTTGTGCGATCCGAGGAACCAGGCCGGGCTGGGATTCATGTAGTACTCTCACTGGTTAGGATCATGCAAATTTACGCTTTTGGTGGTTGTGATTCAAGCTCGATTACGATCAAGACCTCTTTGATAAATAAGAAAGTTATATTCAACCTGCGGTCTCAGTCGAGTTCTTGCGGAATGTTATGCGGCTAATGCTAATGTGTGTTGTGTAGAGTAAACCCAGTCCATACCAGAGGTTTCGTACAACGAAAACCTGCCGATATGCCGGATCTCAATACGCTGGATCCCTTGTGCCACGTACGACATCCTCTCGGATTTGAACCCCTTTATTGCAAAACCAATTTGCTATCCGGGATTTTTATTGCCCGGTACGAAATTCTTGGAATCTTGGCAATCAGTCCTATGAGTTGCGACTAGGTACAGTCGTTCACAGGGTTTTGACGAACACGGAGTTTTGGCGAATCTCTCCATAGCAACGCCGTAGCAACGCCTAAACTGGCGAATTTGTCTAATAGCAACGGTTTTTATTGGCCCCAACCCCCTGTTCGCCAAAACCCCGCGTTCGCCAAAACCCTGTGAACGGCTGTAGGTACTCTACTCGGCCGCGTGAATAGGTTCTGGTGCCTCCTCGGTGCATGCATAGTTGACGGCGGCTGAAGGTGTCTTTCCATTGGTGAGACCAATAAATTTGTTGGCTCTTGCAACTAGGTATGTACCAGTTGAAAATTCTCGGGGGGGGGGGGGAGGGGCCTGGTAGTTACCGGCGGTTATTTACCGCAAAATCCGAAAAAGACTCGTTGCGAGACAGGAGGAGTATAGGCCGGCCAGAGCCCACCTTTAGGCGTCAATGATCTGCAAGTTATTTTGTAAATAATCCTTGCTGCAACATATTGATTCAGATTTTGTGGTATTGTAGAACATAAGGAGCCTTCCTACCATGGACGATGTGTTAATACAAAACCCTCCCTTAGTTGTTCTTCGTCTCGCTTTTTCCCTCAACCCTTTCCAATTACAACCAGTGTAATACGACCTGCCCCACTCGCAGCTATTAAACATTAACGAAGATTTCATCCCCAAAAATGGATCTAGCGATAGACACCACGGACGACCTAGGCCATGGTGGCCCTAGCCGTGATCTTCACCCGCCCACCTTGCTGTCCTCCTTTTTTGGTTTTTCCCCGGAGAACGGCCTTTCTCGTTTCCAAAGTGATTTAAGAAGGAGGGATAAAGATACGCTCTCGATGGACCTTCGTGGTATTTTAGACTTTCCAGAGCTCGCAACCCCTACTACAATTCCCAGCGAGGTTGGAATGGTGTCGCAACAAAAGGCAAGTATATACTCGAGGTGTCTGTGTTGGCGTTAAGGGGGCAGGCTGACAGCTATGTAGGATATTCCAGCGGATGATGAGATTGGGTTGGAGGCAGAATTGATGGCGTTGTTGAAGTTGATAGATTCTAGGGAAGCGTGGGAGGGAATAGCATACGAGAGGAAATCCGTAGCATCGATGCTAGACGAGCTAAGGGACATCACCGGCCGCTCGGCGCCGCCGGTACTCTTACCTGATGATGAGGATGTGGGTATAGATGATATCTGGATTGATCTCATCGACATATACGTTCAGCAGTACGGTCTCGACAAGGCAGCGCCGTACGCCGACAGAGGGCTGAGGATTGCTCAGCGAATGTTGGAAAGAAAGGAGGAGAGTGATGAAATGTATTATGATATTCTGCTCGCTGTCGCTACGGCCTACAAGGCAAAGTTCTCTAGCAACCTCTTTAGGGCGGATATCGATGCTGCAATCAGGACCACCCATCTGGCGTTGAAATGGGTGGAGAGCAACGACGAGGAGGTGATAGCGACGGAGATGAAGCTTCTCTCAGATTTGTACAGCGCCCGGGGCAACGAGTTTCGGGAAACGAAGGATCGTGATTATGCGATCCAGTACGCCCGGGAGGCGCTGAGACTGGAAAATGGGGGCCAGGAGACCAGGACGCTCATGTTTCACCTTGGGGGGTTGCTGAATGGGAGTAGTGTGGAGGGCGAGAGGGATGAGGGGGACAAACTAATCGAGCAGGCGTTCGGGATGTGCTCGCCCGAGGACGAGGACGAGGAAATTGAAAAGGCGTATAAAAGGTTGATGTTACTTAGATCAACGTTGGAACGGGCGAGGGCAAGCTTAAGTATTTTCATGTATGATAAAAGCGCCAACACTGCGCCGCTTGAAGCGGAAATAAAAACCCTGACGGAGGATTTGGCAGCCTACCAACCAAACTCTGCCGAAGCTATGTTGATTGGTTTTATGCTAGGGCTCGTCTATTGGGGGAGGTCTATGGTTAGCGGTAATGCGTATCATATCGACAAAGCGGTGGACTACTACCAGATGTTTTCTGGAGGTTGTGGGGGAACTAACACTAACACTGGGTGGCACTACTCTACCTTGTCCTCCTTACTCATGACTCGGTATGAGAGAATGGGTGTGATGGAAGATATGGACCTTGCCATTATCACAGCACGGCAGGCGATCGATTGTGCGCCAATCGGATCCCAATATCGCCCTCAGTATATGATAGGACTCAGCCAACTCCTCATCGTCCGCTTTGAACGGCTCGGGTTGGTGGATAACCTCTACGATGCCATAAACCTCGCCCAGGTTTGCGTAGATACCGCCGATTTTCAGCGAATAGCCTTCTGCCGTCATATACTTGCCAAGGCCCTGTACCTCCACCACAAGACCTTTCCAACCGCTCCAACCTCGCTCGAAGACCTCGACCGAGCAATAATCCTCGCGCAAACCACCATAGACAAAAACGATAATATCATTGGTAATGTGGACCCTCCCGAATTCTATTACAGCCTGGCACTCTTTCTCCGCACACGCTACCACCACTCCCGGGAGGACCTCAGGGATATCGATCATGCGATTGAGGTCTTACATAAAGGCATTGGACGATGTCACAAGACCCTGGGTTACATAGGGACGGTTTTCGAGCTTCTAGGACACTGCCATCTCGACCGCTACCACGCATTGAATAAGACAGGTATCGACGAGGGAATTTCATTCCAACGCTTCTTGGATTCATGGACACTCGAGTCCACCACGCCGCTTGTTCGCATCCGTTCAGGGCAGAAAGTGGCAGAGTTTTACTATAACTCTGGGAAGGAGACACAAGCAGCGGAGGTGTACGAGGAATGTGTAAAGCTCATGACGCAGGTCAGCAGACCCTTCCTATCCCGTGTGGATCAGCAGCGGCTGTTAAAGATGCTCGCCGGTGTAGCCTCGCAGGCTGCCACATACTCTTTAGAGGCCGGTAAAGGAGCTACACACGCGCTGACACTGCTTGAGCTGGGACGTGGGATCATCGTGAGTTTCTTGATTGATTGCCGCAGTGACATGACAGACCTACTGTCCGAGCACCCGGAGCATTATCAGAGGTTCATGGATTTGAGGAAGCAGATGGAGGGTGTGCTTGCCACACCGGTTCGTACACCTGGGTTTGAACTGATCGGCCCTGACAGTGTGCTGGCGCAGCGTAAGCGGGCGACGGTCGAGTTTGAGCGGCTTATGGAGAGAATACGAGCTCTACCAGGACACGAAAGCTTCCTAGCGCAGGAGCGGTGAGAGTCTCATGGCGCTCGCCGGCGGCTCTGGGCACATAGTGGTCGTGAACGCAATTGAGACCCGCTGCGACGCCATCATGATTACCGGAACCTCTATAGAGAGCATCAAACTCGATAAATGGGAATGGGAGCGTGCAAATAAACTGTTGTACGGTATGAAGGATCTTGTGAAGGGCGATGGGTCCACCTACGCCACACGGCAAAGGGAGATGAGGGAGCTGCTAATCTGGTTGTGGGATGTTGTCGTCTCCCCTATTCTCGCAGCACTGGGTATTACCGCTCCACCACCGCAGCAGGGTGGTGAGCTGCCTCAAATCTGGTGGATCGGCACGGGTCCGATGGGCCTTGCTCCATTCCATGCAGCTGGACATCACATGAAAGGCTCCACCGAGAACACGATTAGCCGGGCCATATCTTCATATACGCCAAACATCAAGGCATTAGAGTACTCACGGCAGAGACCAGTCGGGGAAATCAGGGAACTATTGCTCTTGACCATGCAGAAGACAGAGGGCCAGGGAGACCTCGACGGTGTGATGGATGAAGTGAAACAAATCATCAAAGTTGTGGAGCCTAAAGTCACCACAAAGCAATTGGAATATCCCACCCCCCAAGAGGTTCTTTCATCCCTCGAAGACTACCAGGCCATTCATTTCGCCTGCCACGGCGTCGTTGACACTGCCAACCCCAGCGGCGGCGGCTTACTGTTACAGGGCGGACGTCTCACCGTTGCCGATGTAGCAGCAAAGAGAGGAAGCGCATTGATCGCATACCTCTCCGCGTGCTCCACTGCCGAGACTGGAGACATTGGCTTGGTGGATGAAGGGATCACTCTTGCTGGCGCCTTCCAGATGGCTGGTTTCCGACATGTATTGGCCACAATGTGGGAGGGGGACGATAGGGTTTGCACGAAAGTCGCAGAATGTTTCTACGCGGGTATCGCTGAGGGACGTGGGGTGGCCCGGGCACTGCATGATGCGGTGGTGAAGGCGAGAGGGGACAAGCGGGCCGCGGGGAAGGTTTTGGATTGGGCACCATTCATACATAACGGGGCGTAGAGGTCGTGTACGTTGGATAGCTGGGCGTATGCGCGCGGAGGTCGTCCATGATGGAGGTTTTCTGTTTGTTTGTTCTCTCTGTTCAGTTATTCATTCCATTTACTTCACACACACTCTCTCTCTCTAACTCTCTTTCTATCACTAGTTTTCTCTTCTGTTTTTATTTTTACGGGGAAGGGGGGGCTACCTATTTCCCTCTACCTATTTCCTTCCCTCTCTTTTTGCCTCTGTTTCTACTTCTATTTTTACTTTTATTATTATTTTTACCGGGAAGACTAGGGGTTACCTTCTTTTCTTCCATTTATTTCACTCTCTCTCCCCCCATCCCCATCTCTGATTCTATTTCCACTTTTATCTTTACTTTTACGGGGAAGGGGGGTTACCTTATCCTCTTGCATTCATTTCATACTCTTTCCTTTTAGCTCTATTCCTATTTCTAGTATCACTTTTATTTTACTTTTACGGAGAAGAGGGGGTTACCTTCTTTTCTTCGATTTATTTTACTCTCTCTCTTTACCTCTATTTCTATTTCTATTGCTGTTTTCCCCTTCATTTTTGTTTTTACGGGGAAGAGGGGGTCACCTTATTTTCTTCCGGCGTGTGAATCACGTCCACTCTTACCCAAATAAATATATATCAAAGGAAGAATCAATTCTTGAATTCGAGGGTTCTTTATAGAGGTGTATGCATGCCTCCGTATATATCCATGAACTGGTTTTCTTAAGTTATCCATATCTGCGCTTTTAGAGAGAAGTCCCAACGCTGAGGTTTGATTTTTTCCGCCCGCTAAAATGCGGCGTATAGCAAACAATATCTTGTGTCATTAACAAAAACTCATCTCCGCCTCAATACACGCCGAACTCGACACTTAATCCATAACTATGTCACATTATTCCACTGAAAACACCATCAAATAGAGGGAGAAACACATTTACTGCGGCCATTCCCCCCCCCTCTCCACGTCTAAGATCTCCCTAATTCATACTAGTTTCTCTATTCCCCCGGCACCAACCTCATCCGGCCCCGGCAAAAGACATAAAAAAGTAATTAAACCTCTCCAAAGTGTATATCACCCTAATCATCTGTACATATCAGTATATCAAACTATACAGAAAGGGAGCCCTAACCTGACGGTAGTCTGCAATAGTTTGTACTCCTCTGCACGCTAAACAACCCATTAACAAATCTATTAATTATGTGTTAGGAGAAAAACCAGTCTGCACCCTGAAAAGCCTATCCTCCGGCTAGAGGTCTCATAGGGTTGGCCCTGTTTCAAGTCTCGGAATCCCGTAGTCTTCTAGCTAGATAACATACGATACGGTGTAACTCCAGCAGAAACTCTTTCCCTGGTCCGTTGATGCTGGCCCCCTTATAACAGACGAATTGAATTTGTATGGGAGATCTATTATTTGATAAGGGAGTTAACAAGGTCTGTTAGTAAAGCCACACTAAATTTACTTCCTCTGACAAGAACGCGACACACCTGATGACCGTGGGTAGAGCGCGGGGGTGCGGCTTGCGTTGCTATCTTCTTGAGACCGTAGTACTACGGGTGTGGGGTAAGTCTGGCGACAATGGCTGTAGCTGTGGTTGTAACAGTTCTTACTGTCGTCAGAGTTACCCCTACACAGCAAAAAAATCCAGGATAGAAAATTGATTTTCGGTAAAAAAAAAAAAAAAAAACTAAAAACCAAGAGGATTTCGTACGGGACAGCAAGGGATCCGGAGTATTGAGATCCGGCATATCGAGTTACGACTGTAGGTACTCTTACTCGTCTGTCCATTGGATGCTGCCAAAGAAAAAAAACAAATCTGGTGTGGCTTTACTATTATGGTGGGGAACCGTAGACACGGCATGCCAAGAGTTATTAGATGTCGTTGACGAGTTGCGAAAAAGTAAATCTAGTGTGGCTTGACTAACAGATCTTGTTATCTCGCTTATCAAATAATAGATCTCCCATACAAATTCATTCGTTAGTCTGTCAGTAAATTGCTGACCCCCCAGAAGAAGCAATTTTGTGTGGCTTTACTAGCAGATCCCCTTACTCAAATAATGGATCTTCCATACAGATTTAATCCATCTGTTATAAGGGGGTCAGCATCAACGGACTATGATGCATATCAGGCATCCAATCCAGGTAACTGATCATTAATAAGCGATGTGACCCCTCGCTTTGTTTAAAAGGAACTCTATTCCCTCCTCTCCTGTCCCTTTGTCTAAGTCTCGAGAATCACCGAGTATACAGTATACTTGTGCAGCCACAAGCTATTGTCCAACCAAATCTTTGTCTACTCCGACCATGTCTTCGTTTGGCGCTCCACGTCCACGCAATCTCTTTGGTGACCGTAAGTATAGACTCTGCTTCCCAGTCTGCCCCAATATACCTACTCTAACCTAGACTCCGGATTCATGCAGAAGACGACGATTCCCCTCCGCCCTCCAACTTTTACCAATACCCCGCAGCCCCCAGCTTGTCCCTCCCCACTGACGTCGCCGCCCTCCACTCCATAATCAATACACTCCAAGCCCAGCTCCAAGCCTCCTCCACGGTCAACACCCACCTTGCCGCCACTGTCGCCCGTCTCCAAGCCGAGCAGGCAACATCCACTAGTTTCACTCCCAACACCTCCGTCCCTACCACCCCCACTCCTGCCAGAGCCACCACCACCAACACCCCCGCCTCCGCACCACCCCCGCCCCCAAATCACCCGCCGAATACCGTCTACGGGCAGGGCGCTGGCTCTCCTGAGGCCTTCAGGCGAGTCACCGAGACCAACTGGCACGGCCGTCTTGGGCGCGCGCACATGGTGGACGTCGACGCCTTGCCCCCCGCCGCCCTGATGGAGCTCGATGGCCTTGTGCGGCGAAAGCTGCGCGGCCTGTTCCCCCGGGGCGGGTCATGCACCTATTCGATCAATGCGGACGAGACCTTTGGCGGTCTCGCTGCCCTGGGACTCCGGCTGGAGAACAGGGACCCCTATATGTATCAGATACTGGGTGACAGTGCTTCGCTCAAAGAGAGCACCACCAGGAGGGCGAGGAACTTGGCCGAGTATTATTATGCAAATGAGAAGTATACCCATAATGAGTACATGCGGGGCTTTTTGATCGAGACCTTGGTAGAGCTGGGCAGATATAGAGGGCTTTTCGATGGTGAGGGGTTTCTGAGGGATGAGTAATGCTGGAATGGGCATGTAATCATAATCTATCACTTGTAGGCAGTGGGGAGATGAACGCATTTGAAAAAAGAAATCAGACATCCCAGAAATAGCCCTAACCCTGGCAAACTGTCTTTTTTTTTTTTTTTTTTAATTCATACTCGCCTGAGCTACTGTCGGCTATTGGCTGTGCATGTTATTACATTATTATATCTGGCAGCTATCTACTGTCTCTTGATCTGAATCACAACCTTGGATATTTACCCAAGGTATTCTCAAACTGTCAGAACCGATAATTCTACCATGCATGTCCGGCGGCAACCCCGAGAGCTTTGGGCAATGGGGATTTCCAACCCTCCACTACCACTTGTAGTCGCTTCGCCGCCAAAAGACCCCTATAACTCCCCCGCTTGCATGTAGATAGGGATGCACCAGCATGCAACCCGCCTTCGCGACCATCCCCGCCCCCCGTCCCACCCCTGCATGGAAACCACACATTCAGCGTCGCCTGCGGGAGGTGCTAGCTCTAGGTCTCCGGAGGATAGTCAAGACTGGCTGGGACGTTCGTTTTGGCCGCACGTATATGGGGGGGTAGTACCAGCTTGGGGGGGATTGACCAAGTAATCATACAATAATTCATTCCTTGTTTGTAGGTAATCACAGTACTAACTACGGAAGAGAGATGAGCATGGGACTATCGTGATATTTGCTGCCTCTGAGGATAGTCAACGATAGTGCCTAGGAGTAGTCTTCCGGTAGAAATACCTATCGTAAACAGGTATAGAAGACACCTCCCTTAATGTGTTCTAATCCTGATGTTAAACAAGCCTCGCGTTGTTTACCATGTCCAAACTCTAGTGCGGCGCGTCTTAAAAGTGCTCTTGAACCAGTAGGAGCCTTATATTCCAGCCATGTTATGGCTGAAAACTATCTCTTGGCTGCAGGTCTGTGATGTAGGGGTATAATATTGTTCCACTTCACCAAGTCTTGGCGCTTTTTACATACAAAAACAGGCAAATTCAATCTCTAATAACTTTTTAACAAGGCAGAATATCAAAAATATGCCTGATAGAAGTGTTTATAATCACTAGACCCACACTTCTATCAGACAGATTTTTGATATATTGCCTTGTTAAAGAGTTATTAGCGATGGAGTTGCTATCACCTTTATGAGGCGCTATATATAATATGTATGAAATATGAATTAATAAATATGTAGCAATATATAGACGGATACGGATGAGTCGAGTGATCGCACATGACGCTGTCTTGTGATACCATCGGCCATTTACGGGATGCAAGGCGTATAAAAAAAGCAAATACAAAAACGATCGATCGAACCTCAGCCTTCCCGCAATTACCCACCACGACCTGGAATACTTTCGCTCCGTCCCTCTCAACACAAAATCAACTCTTAACCGCATCTCCAAACGGCCTCTCTACTTCAATACGCCTTCCCCTAACAGAGCTAGATATCCGGGTCGCTTAGATATGTCCGGTGCATTTGAGTTCAGTACTAATGGTGGGGGTGGTGGGGGCTTTGGGTTCCCCTCCGTCCGTAAGTCCGAGACCTTGCCACCCGCTTCCCAAACCAAGATCCGCTTTAACACCGCCTGTAGACGTGAAAGGCACCACCGGCGCGGCTGACCCAGCGAACTCGATCGGATCCTCCCCCACGCCCCCCAAGGTCCTCCCCCTAACCACCACATCCACCATCTCACCCCTCCCCACCGACATCGCCGCCCTCCAGTCCAGAATCGATACTCTCCAGGCCGAGCTTAGAGCTACTACCCACCTCGCCGCCTCCGTAGCCCGCCTCCAGGCCGAGCGGGCGGCCCCCACTCCTACTACTCCCACCACGACCACGACCACTACCACCCCCACCCCCGTCCCATGCTTGCATCCAGACCACCCATGCACCATCGCCTCTGGACGTGGCGCCGCCTCGCCTGAGGTCTTCAAGCAGATGAGCAAAACCAACTGGCACGGGCGTCTTGGGCGCGCGCACATGGCCGACGTCGATGCCCTGACCCCCGCCGCGCTAATGGAGCTCGACAGCCTCGTGAGGCGGAAGCTGCAATCCACCTTCCCTCACGGCGAAACGCACACCGCCGTCGCGGCCATTGAGCCGGACCACATCTTTGCATGTCTCGCTGCTCTGGGGCTTCGGCTGGAGGATAGACCCCGGTATGTGGGTTTCCCGTTAGTGGGCGGTCATACGATCGTGGATGACCCCACCGACAGGAGAGGCAGGCAGCTTGCGGGGTATTTCTATGCGAATTTAACTTTTAAAAACTCGGGGTACTGGCGTGGGGCTTTGTTGGAGACCTTGTTAGAGATAGCGAGGTATAGGGGGCTGTTTGATAATGAGGGATTTTTGAAGGAGGAGTAGCTAGCGGCTCATGTAATTACAATACCAGATACCACGGTATTCCCTTCAATAGGCTGGTAACAGAGAGTTTTAGCTGCAGAGGCTCGGGTAGTTTGAACAGTAACTCATGGACCCAGTGGGGTTGCGGGGGTTTTGAGAATAAAGTACTAGCTCACTATTCTTTCCATAGCTAGTATTTCACACCGTTGATCCCCCCCCCCCCCACATACTGCATACTCAGTAGTTGGTATTGAAGCGCGAGTATAATGTGCCATTGTAGGCACCAGAGGGCAGTAGAGCAATGAAGTATAAATAAATAAATAAATAGACTCTGATCTCATGAGTCGAGTGAGGTTTCCATGCCGCTATCTGTGATATTCACATGTGGAAATCCAATTGAAGTAAACCCTAACCCTGAGTATAAATTGATACCCCTCCAAATATGCTGTAAACTCCAGGTAAATAAACTATTGTAGTGTTTAAAGTATTTTCTTTTATTCTATTAGATCACTTTGTCCAACAACCGCTGAATCTAAATATTTACTTCTTGGCCTCAGCTTTTGGTGTGAAACTTTGCTAAGAGCTCAAATTTTCAAAAAACCAGAGATTGGCCGGCCAGATCGCTCTATTTATTTATTTACCTATTTATACTTCATAGAGCCGCTCTATTTAGACTTGATACAACGGCTACATGCCAGGGAATGAACAATATCAAGTATCCTATATAACAGTCCGTCACGATGTCCTCTGAGGCAGGGTGCACCATACCTCCCCCGAGAAAGCCAAACCAGGTGTATCGATGATCCTCCGTTCGAGGTTCTACAGGCAGATAGAGCGTTGACAGGGGAACATATAGAACCCCGGTATTGGTGACCGTGGAGTGTTGTGAGTTTCGCTACCATTCCCACTACGCATATCTGCAACCCTGGGAGTTGCAGCCCTAAATATATTGCCCCAATTTCGTGCCCCGCCATAACCCATAACAAATTCAAGTTAGAGGTGCTGTTTGTTGTTCCGAGCCTACAGGTGCAAGAATAGAAAGTGACCTGGCTAGCGGTAAATCCTAACCCTATTTGTGAGTTTATCTCTTCCTATTGCTTCGCTCATTGATTTGCTGGGTTGGTTGTAGTTGGTTGGTGATGATTCTGGCTATGCAGCCTGAAGGGGGTAACATGTACACTATATTACCAAGTTGCGACTTGGGACAGGTAATGAGAAACCGAAAATGTAAGCTGTAAAGTAGGGAACTAACTTGGTGTAGTTTCTGAATCAGAGGATGATCTACCATACACTATTTCCCACTTGCTCCTCATTTGATGATCCGAGCCCTCACACTCTGACTTAACAGTAGGGCCAATGAAAGATTAGCGGTAGTTACCACAGACGGCTAGAAATCGCTGGAAGAGCTTATCCGCCCAACGGGCGGCATGCCATACTATACGACTTGGCGGGTAGTACTCGAGTATCGTAAATGTGCATATCGCATTTTTGAACTCCGGGCGGGCTACCCACGCCAAAAGGTGGGGCTCTTCCCCGCTAGATAGTGCCTGTCGGGGCACATGTCAATCACGACAAGATAACAGAGATCTGTCTGATAGAAGTATAGTTCTAGTGATTATGAACACTTCTATCAGACAGACATCTGTTGCTTTGTCTTTTTGGGATGCTATTGGAGTTTGTATGTATGTAAAAATCAGCGCCAAGACCTGGTCAAGTGGAACAATATTATAACCATTTATACCCCTATATCGTTTAAAGCCAAGATTGAGTTCTTCCACCAGCCCGCTACCCCCCCCCCCCAACCCTACCACCATGTCCACGCCAACTCCCGCAACTCCTGGACCCCGGCTCCCACTGGAGATCCTTCTCGCCATCGCCGAGCACCTCCCCCTCCGCACCCTCTCCGCCTTCTCCCGCACCTCCCACACCCTCCACGCCCTCCTAACCCCCCTACTCGAAGCCTACTTCGCCCGCAGCGCGCGCTGTATTCTCCCCTGGGCCGTCCGCACCCACCGTCCCCCGCTACTCTCACGCGCACTAAGCGTCGCCCCCGCCCCGCAGCCCCGCGACGCCGAGGATCTCATCCTGGGCGTCGTCGCAGCCGGCCACACAGACCTGCTACGCATCCTAGTGGAGCATGGCGTCACACCGATAGCAAACTGCTTTAACTACTCGCTGGCAATGGCGATTGAAATGGCTAATGTGGAGATCGTAAGCATACTCTTGGGCGCTGGGGCTACTATACATGGGGTCTGGCTAGACTGTCGGACGTGGATCCCGGCGGATGCCGCGCCGGAGGAGCGCAGGAGGGAGGTTGACAGGGTGCTGAAGACGTATGGTGTGCAGTATTTGCGGCAGGTGCCGCTGGCTACCGCGCAACCCGTGGTGGAGGAGCCACAGCCGTGAATGCCGGGGTGGTCTGGTAGCATGTAGATCGGGATATGGTGTGGAGGGTCAATGGGTTGTGGGTGGTAAGAGAGGAATAGTCTCACAGTAGCGTAGCCGGGCCCAGAAATGTACCTTTCTTCAGCATGAATCTCCTAGTAGGTGGTAATTGAACTATATATACCAGATACACCCCTAGACTCCCTCCTCTCGCTATAATTGCCTCTCTGAGGCGTAGAGAAAACCCCAATTGCCACTCACCTAGGCTCGCCATGGCTGGGGGGACACGACATTTCCTCGCCACCTGAGCGAGTATGTCGCTACGCTGGTGGGTAACCGTAGTCTGAACCGCTACTACCGATATTCCCCCGAATGACGGGCCGAGCTTGCTCGTGGTGTTGGGCCTGGCAGCGGACTTAGTTATTGTTATATTTATACAGGAGGGAATTTAGTCGTAGTCTTCTTATAACGACATGGTTGCCTTAGTAAAGAAGCAGTAATGACATAATACAGTAGTGGTCCAGACCTTGCCACAGCTCTTACAGGAAGAACATAGTTTCCCCGGCCCGCAGTAATAATCCCAACGGGATTAATGATGTAAACAAAAAAGAAATCCAACGGAACTGCCACATGTTGGAGCGAGTGATAGCCGATGACGCACCTCCGACGGAAAGGCAATTGAGTGGCGCGTTGAGACAGGTAAGGCGGGAAGCGAGGCATGGTGCACGCGTACTTTACTGCATTGGTTGGTTGGCAAGCTCATTTATGTCTACTTGTCTTTTGGGTCCGGTGCTTCTACAAGCTTTGGGTGAGACGGAGTAGTCGCCTGAACTACAAGGTAATGTAGGAGCTTTGGTCTCAACATCTCTGGTGGTGTATATCCTTATATACCTACGTAATTCTGTCTCTTCGGATATACAACCCTTCCCACACTCAGGGTGATGCGAGGTCAATTGCGAGTGCCGTGTGCAGGTTTCTATCAAAGCTACGGTGAGCTTAAACCCTCTATAACACGCTACAGGTACAGTAGATTGAATCTAGCTCGACTGATGAGCTTTGAAGTAGAGAAGTACGAGTTCAAGCCATGATCTGAATGTGCGGGGATGTCTAATGCTGGGCATCTACGATTATCTTACATTTGTGGTTATTCTCAACCCACATGTTACATATCCTCTCGCTCCCCCTCTGTCTCGAAGAAGAACGGGGCCGGCGGGTTTCTGATATCCTCGTCGCTAGTATAAATACCAGCTGCGTGCACAATCCTCCAGCACTCCAACCTTCCCCGGAGACACTCGGGTCTTCTCCGGAACCGCTCCAACAACCTGCAGCGGACAGGAAACCAGCACATACGGTGCACACGTGTCTTCGTCCGTTTGACTAGCACCTTTACCGCCTCCACATCACCACTCAACAACGCTACCTGGAGAGAGGACTGGGAATACCGATTAGGTTCATCGACATCTGCTCCCGCCTCCAGCAGCAGATTCAGCATTTCCATACTTTCACCACGCCGCTCGCAGCAGACATGAAGCGGGCGCATCCCTAAGCCTACGTATTGTGGTTTCTCGTTGACGTCTGCCCCATGCTTCAGCAGCAACTTCACCGTGTCCACACACCCAAAGTGTACTGCCCAGGTCAGAGCAGTGCGGGGATAGAACCTGAGCTCGTCGAGATGGTATCCGCGCTCGACAAATGGCGGCAACAGCCACCGCGCGTGGAACATCGCGAAACGGATAGGCTCGAAGAGTAACATTCCGTAATATCTGCCAGGTGGCCTCAAGACCGCCCCGCGGGCAAGCAAGGCCTCGATGGTCGCAAGATCGAAAGAACGGGTGGCAGTATCGAGCAGCGTATGTTTCAAGGTTCGGCCCGATGGGTAGAAATAGGGACGGCAAACATGGTGTGCCGGCAGGGCGTGTTCGTCGAGGAGAATAATGGCGGCGGTGGTGGCTTTCGACCTACATGCGCTCGTGAGGTGTTCTGGCCCTGGCTTTGCACCGGCGGCGACGGCTACCCGTAGTTTTGCGGTGTAGTTTTGGAGACAAGCGGCGGTCAGGACCGCGTCCTTCTGCGCGATGAGCAAGGAGTGGAGGTGGGGTCCCAGGATATTGAAGAGATAGCGACAGGCCCTCATAAGATGAGAGAGATCCTGCAAATCGAGAGGCTGACGATCTCGAGGATTAGCTCGGGAGGGAGGGCAAGCAAACGGCAAGATCTGACTGGTAGGGGGCTAGCCACTGCGAGTAAAGATGTCGGTGGCGCCATAGTAATGTCGCTCTGTTTCTCCAATAGTCGTTAGGAGGTGGGTGGCGTAGGGTCCGGTCATGTCGCGGGGGGGGGATTATGTGCCAGGATGTGCCAAGATGTGCAATGACTCTGATTTGGGATTGAGCTTACCTAGTTTGGATGGTGAAGTCCAAATCGGGTGAAATACTTGTCCCAAATAGGCAGTTGCTGCGACATTCGTTTGGCTCCCTACCAAAAACCCAACTTTTAGAGATTTAATAATTCCACCACAACGAAAGATAAAATTTATCTGGCTCTATTAAGCTGTAGAGAAGAAGCTGGTCTATCATCTAATAGAGAGAAAATTAATCTAGGTTATGGTTGGGGAAAGTCATTCGCGGTTGAAGTTGACTCTCGAAAGTGGTCCGGTGACAGGTGTTCCCAAATGAAGTAGGTCACAGATATGCCCTGACCTGCAGATGCCACCTGCAGGCCTGTAGGTCAATCTTCGATCACTGCTTGCTAAGACCCCCTTTACCTCTAGTAAACGTTACCATGTTAGTAAAGCCCTAATTAATTCTCCGGACAGAAAAAAAAAAGTGGTTGGTACGTACTCCCAGCAGGGCTTTGTGCACGCTGGTAGGCTCAGCCTCTCGTCAGAATTCCCCTTCTCAATGAAGCCCTGAGAGAAATATCGGCTCACGCACGGCTCCGCACCCCCAAAATGCCAGAACTGGACATACCCTAAGTTGCGCTGTCTCCTGAGAGGGAGGGGTTCTTGGCTTGTGCTATCCACCCCGGCCTGCCAAGAGCAATATCGACTTAGTCTGTCCATGCTGGCATGACCCGCCCTACAAGGAAGGAACTAAACTTAGATGAGAGACCTATGATCTGATAAGGGAGATAAGAGGATCTGTTAGTTAAGCCACAAAAACTTTCTTTCTTCTGGGAGGTGGGGGTGAGAATTTTACCAATAGCCTAGGGGATACCGGGGGTGCCAACAGCACCTGCTAAACTACATTTAGTTTAGATGCTGTGGAGGAGGTTAGATCGCTTCCTCTAAACCTTGCTAACCCCCCCGAGATATACATTACCTGAATCCACTGTGAGATAGTCGACCATTGTGGCTAAGGGGGTGGTAATGTTTGCGCTGTTTCGGGACTTTACAGGTGTACAGGTCAGTGGGATCATCACCAACCTCGGCATCCCCGAGCTTTGGCCGCAGAAAGGTGCTATGTTGTCCAATATGGTAGGAGTGTATAGTGGGTAGGTGCTCTGGCCAAGGTGATTCCGGATTGTATGTAATGAGCGGTGCGGTTTGGGGGGGGGGGGAGGCTGGGGGAGCATGGGCAGGTAATCAATCTCAACATGTTGCAGGTAACCAAAATTACCTGGATACTTATGCAACAAGCGCTGCTAACGAAAAATAGACAAAATCTTATAGTTGGGCTACCTATTTTCGAAATCTTTTGTAACAATTTAGGACTCTCTTTTTGCCTCTATTTAGGTTATGTGTTAATTAAATCGTAGCCGTTGCGTCCGAGCACTAATTCTGATAACCTACAACAGAATGCATCGCTCGTGGTTGATGCCAAATGCCATAAAAGACAGGGCAAAAAGCACACGGGCGGGTGCGGGGGTTTGGCCTCCGTCGAACGGGTAAGAATAGGATCCCCAGGTGAAGCCTACATAAGGGAAAGCAGTAATATTCAGTCAAACTAGGAAAGGCTTCTTGAGCAATTAGGTGACAATCAATCAGCTTTATATCTATCAACCAGAGTAACAGAGCTAGCCAATACCGGAACTGTATAGCATAGTAGCTCCGCCTCTGGCCAGGAATATCAGCTCCTCTCAATCAGACGGCGGGAATTGGAAGTGGCTGTATAAAATGTGTTAGTAATTGTCCATTAATAGGGACCTGTAGGCGATCCTTCTTTCAGCCATTCCTTGTCCGTTGCTGTAATACGCGGTTTGCAGCGCGGTCGCATATTTCAACATGCTGTATATCATCTGGATTTGCACCGAAATTAAAGCGGTTGTTAAGGTTCTGACAATGTCTGATCCTGCCAGATCAATGCCAGAACAGAACGTTTGACGGCACTAGAAATGGTGGTGTTCCAAGTAAGTTTTGTTGATTTTCAACTCGCGGGGGTGCTCAGCAAAGGATGATCTAATGGTACCTACTACAAGCTAAGAACGGAGTACTAGAAAAATTATTATTGCAATAATGAACAACCTTTGATAAGGGAGGGAAAGACAAAGCCAAACAAGTGCTCGTAATGTAGGCTGTAAAATATTCTCTTCATATGATTTTATCGCCGGCATTTGATATCTTATTGGGGGGGCATTTAAACTGGCGAAGGAGTTGATATGGAAGGGAAAACAAAGGAAAGGTGTCATCTTTCTCATATACGGTGATATTCTTGGAGCCTTTGCGAATAGCCTCGGGTTTTGAAAGAGTCTTGTTTGTATAGTAGGAGTACAGTATCCTTCATACCGGCTTTTCTTTTTGGTTTAATTCATTACTCGTTGATATCTTGATTAATTGTAAGATAACGCTCAGTAATCCTTGGCCGAGCGCTTTTGAAAACCCCTATATAAATAATCAGACCGATAAGTGTTTTCAACCCCGCTATCTCACCTATTTTCCAAAATCGTCCAGGATCGTTGTGATGCCCAGCATGCTTACTCCAACCATACGCATTTGTATTCCTTGATACTATCGTTGCTGAAGAATAATTTGAATCTCAACATACTCCCTCAACGGCGGGCTACCCTCATTAAGATGGTCCCGTTCCAACTCTGAACCCTACCATCAAATCTTCTTTCTTTCTTGACGTACCCGCACCTTTCTCCCTCAGTAATATACCACTTCTCCCTCCTTCGCTGCATCTGGATCAGTAGGTAAATGAACCTGTCGCTGATGGGGTGGAGAGTGATGAGTAAAATAATTGCACTAGGGAACGGTTTGTAGACCAAGCTGAGAGTGTTTAACGGAGTCCACCTATCTTCATATCCATCCATCATCCAGTTCCTCTCCCTTCCACCCTAGATACTCGTCTTGTTCATCTCCACTCCCATCATCCAGTGCCTCCTCAACTCAAGGTCTTCCTAACCCGAGCTCCCAGAGAGATTATCCATTTATTGTACCTAGCCAATTTTTGCAATCAAAAGCTATATAACCCACCTGCTCTGAACCTTTCATTGGGGAGCAGGAGCGGAGTTACACAACAGAGGCAGATATGATAAATTGTAACCAGCCACTCGGCGCCACCCACATCGATTACCCCGCTTTTGCTAATATCTCCACCATAGGTGATAGCCCTCTCTATATATGAACCAGCTCGACCTTGTATATTCTACAATACTGTCTCTGCATCTGAACCTACACACAAAAGCCTCCCATTCAAGGCCCTTCTACGTACCATGGGCGACTCCGTTAATGACTATAGCACTGAGGGTCCAGGGGGCATGGGGCGAGCCGTGAGCTACATGTGTAAGTCTACACTCCTGTTTCCAACTAATCTATCCCATGGACCAGTTCTGACATGCTCTTATAGACAGGGAATGCATTCCCGTGAGTGTGCAAGGCCTGGCGGATGCGGCGACCTACGCCACTCTACCCCCCATCTTCATCCAGCCCGCCGCGATCACCGACCCCCGCCTGTCCAACCAGTCCGGACCCACAACGGCCCCCGACGCCCCCGTACCCTTAAACGCCACAAACATCTACTCTGTAGTCAGGGATCTCCAGGCCGAGGTCAGAGCCATTGCCAGATCCCAAGCGGAGCATGTACCCCTCACCTCTACCACCACCACCGCAACAACAACAACCGCGGCCACTGCCCCCCCTCGTACCGTCGCCTCAGGACGCGGCGCCGCCTCGCCTGAGGTCTTCCAGGAGATTATCAAAACTAACTGGCATGGCCGTCTCGGCCGCACGCACATGGACGACGTTGACGGCCTCCCCGATTCTGCGCTAACCGAGCTCGACCGTCTCCTACGGCGAAAGCTACAAGCCATCTTCCCTCTTAGCGGCGACTATTCCGCGCCGGATGCAGACACTATTTTCGCCAGTCTTGCGGCGCTGGGGCTGCGCATGGAGGTTAGAGACGGGTATGCAGATGCGCTTGTGGTGAATGATAGTACACTACCCAAGGAAGCCACGGCCAGGAGGGCGAAGAACTTTGCGGCGTATTATTATACGTATCACGCTAATAAGTATGATGAGTACTGGCGGGGGTTCGCGCTGGAGACACTGTTAGAGCTGGCGAGGTATAGGGGTTTGATTGATAATGAGGGCTCTTTGAGGGTCGTGTAGTTGGGCGAACCAAAGTAAGAAACGGGTATTAAAACGCCGCTTGCTCAATCTTTAATTTCTGCCCAGTTTTTGAGCTATTCTTGACAGATTGCGCTTGGTTGGAGTTGGTCGGCGGCATTTTAATTCTGGCACCGCAAGCGTGTAAATGAGAGAGAGGGGGGGGGGGGTGGGCACTCTGAAATGGGCATAAAATCAAATCATACAGCGTATCTCTCGTACACCCCAGTACCACAATACCACAACGGGGTAATACCAGAGGTTGAATAGAGTACATGTAGTTACTTGCACTGATAAATAATGAAGAGAGAAGCGGCTCTAATGGGCCCTCTCAAAAAGGCACAGCCTCTTCTAATAGATAACTATCTTTTATGATCTTGCCCCTACTAGACGTTCTTAGAAAATATATATCTTCTAGTGTCACCGTGATGTGGATGGTGGAGTATGGTGGAGAAACACTTTTCCTCTCCTTTCATGCAGTGGACCTGTCAAGCTTGTCTTTGGTGAAGTATTTTTGTCGGCATTTCATATCTGGCCTCATATCTATCTCCGTCCTGTTTAGCTTCAGGAGTGGGCATACACTAAACCCCAAAACAATATCAGGGAAATTTCGAAACTGTGGATTAATTGGTGATCAGCTGTGTCGCGGTCTTGTGCTACCATCGGCTGCTTACGGGATACAAACTCATAGATTTCAGGCATCCAATGCAAATATCGGATTTTCGAATCCACATCTACCCCGCACTTTCACCACCCAGACATAATACTGTTTGTCCCCCTCTCTTTGAATACAACCCCCCCCCTTTCAAAAGCCCCAACTGCATGACTGGCTCTATGTTCAACAACTCGCATCAGCCTGATGGATCTCGGGGTGCTTCAGACACTTCCGTGGATGGAGGTGGTGGTAACAGCGCGGGCTTCGTGAGCTGGGCATTCTACCCCCGTACGTCTGCACTTCTGCGTCTAGTTCTACCACATGATACCATCTCTAACCCCACATGTAGCTGCTAGGGGAGGAGGCCCCACCGCGTCCGACCCGTCGCAAACGGGGGGAGTATTCCGCTCCACGTCGGCCATCGATCCTCACCAATCCACAACACACGCGCCCCCTCTCCCCACCGACGTCGCTACACTCCACTGCGTAATCAACACTCTCCAAACCGAGCTCAGGGCTATCGCCAGTCTCCAAGCCGCACAGGCATCCCTTACTCCTACCACCACTACTACTACCACTACAACTACCCCCCTCCCATCTACCGCCGCCTCTGGAAGAGGTGCCGGCTCTCCCGAGGTTTTTCAGAAGATGATCAAAGTGAACTGGCACGGCCGTCTCGGCCGCACGCACATGGTCGAAGTTGACAGGCTCCCTGCGGTGGCACTCAGCGAGCTCGACTGTTTCCTGCGGCGGAAGATTCACGCAATTTACCCCCGCGGCCGCGATAGGTCAGATCCTGACCCGGACACGATCTTTGCGGGTCTTGCGACTCTGGGCCTGCGGCTGGAAGATAGAGGCGCCTATGCGGATTTGCCTGTGATGCATGATTCAAATGTGTCGCGTACATGGCCTACAATCAAGAGAGCGAGGAACACTGTGGCGTGGTTTACTACCCATGATAAGTATAAGGAATACTGGCGGGGTTTCGCGTTGGAGACCTTGGTGGAGCTGGCGAGGTATCGGGGGTTGTTTGATGATGAGGGATATCTGAAGGAGGAGTAGTGGGGGGCGGGGATGGGTCACGGGTAAATGTAGTCATACCATACATCATTCAGTAGAGAACGGAAATGAAAAAAGGTGTGACTGAGAGGAGTGATACCGCGTGCTGCTCGCTACTATTGGCTACTTACGGGATGCAACGCATCGAGGAGCGGAAATAAATCGGGCATCCTGTTCAAAGATCAAACTCCCCCCCGCACCCCTCCCACCAAGGATACCTACTATCCCACTGTTTGAATACAAGCTCACCTTCAACAGACCCAACTAGCATGTTTTAATATATTCTCCGCTTTTCCCTGCCGCCTCCATCTAAAGAGGCCCCAGTTCCTCGAGCCTGTCTACTTCTAGTGGGGGTAGTGATGGGGTGGTAACCCGGTGTTTCGGGGCTGGGATGGATTCTATTCCCGTACATATCTAGTCCTCGGCTCCCAGTACCGCGAACACCTAGTGGCACCTCCGTTGGGATGGTTCAGATTCGGACAAATACATTTCTTCTCTAGCCTGCACCCCAATGTAATCTAGAAGCTCGCTTTGGCTAAATTCACTTTGGTTGGTATTATAATCCGATACTCTATCTTGATGTGATAACAGGCCTTTAAAGAGGGAATCTCTGCGATAATTTGAAGAATTTTCAGTACCAACCTTTCGAATCCTATATATTAAGTCATATAACTTACTATGCTCACTGGTCTTTTGTCCTATACCCTGTCCCCATTGTTTTTCCTCATATTGTTGAATCGTTGATTTTTCTTTCACTACAAACCTCCCCCCCGCCCCGAAATGGGGTGTTCCCCCCCTCATTCTCGGCTTAGGAATCCATACCAGACACAGTTTCGAGGGATCAATCTTAAGATTAGCTAGGTCCTTGTTCCTGTACATACCAGCCTATACTATCCACTAACTTGGATAGTAGCATCTGATCGTGAAAGGAAAATACTATCTTAGAGACGCAGGCTATGCTTTGAAGACCGGGTTTTTAACACCTTATAGAGGTGTTAGATATCATTTACAAGAGCAAGCTATAGCAGGCCTATGGTATGTGATGTTTAGTAACAGTGGAAAAAAATAACCTTTCTAATGAATTTTAAGAAACCTCAAATCAACTAAGGACTCTTCAATTTGAGACATGTACATGCACAATTACGAAATAGCATTTAACGTATATCCTGTGTCTTCAAGAAGCGGTTACCTGTTCTCGTAACAGCTCCAGGGTACCCATTTTCTACCCAAGTAAATTTAGTCTATGCTATGGTCACTTTGCACAATTTTATCCGGAGGACGGGTTCTACGAGAGTTTCGAGGAGGAGAGCAACTTGGCTGTTGATAATGCTTCTGAGTTCAAGAGCTCGAGCAATCGTGGAGGTTTAGGGGGCAATAGTGAGGTTGAAAATTGCTTTGAAACGGACGGTCATGACATCAAGAACCTGCGTGTGCGGATAGCTGACGAAAAGTGGGAAAGCTACCAAAGTATCAGATGCAATAGATAAGACTTCAAATTTCTCTATTGATACAAAAATCTAGAGTAGGTTGAGGCCTTAATCCTATAGACACAAATTTTCTTCCTAAACTTTTCATTACGGAATACACCCTTTTTGATAACACAGAACATTTCGCTTTTCTTTTGTTCTCAGAAATGCTGATCGCAGCTACACATCTTGAGTTTCCATGTCCGCCTACTTCTCCTGCAATTCCAATATCGCATTTTCATGCTTACACGCTGCCAATTGTATCGCAGCTGCTGCCATATTGGCCATTTCTCGGGCTGTTCCTCTTCCGGCACTTGCCCTCTCCCTAGTTGGCGCCTTCCCTTTAGCCTCAACCATTGCGGGTTTGTTTCCTTCTGTTTGACAACATCCGTAGTACGTATGGAACTTTTTTCGGCTGTTAGGGGAGCCAAAAGCTTCGGATCTATCAAATGCTGCAGCTCTACACCACCTAAATCATCTCTTTGGTGCTTCCCAAGCCTCCACAGTTCGCTTAAGGACGTAACTACGTACAATGTCATCAGTGGCTCGGGTGCCAGAAAATAGAATATCAAAGTAACGCAAGGTTTCGAGTCAGGATTCTTTAGCTCCGGGTATTTCTAGTAGTTCTGTCAGCTTTCTTATTCTTCTCTCGGCTCTCTACCCATATCTTACCTCAATAATCCTCTTCCATACTTCATCTGGCGCAGTCACTACCTTCCTAACCTCATCCCACCCAGATCCGCTATTATTCCTCAACATCAAAAAGTCATCATATTTTTTCTCCGTCTAGTTCATTATCAGTACCGGCCATCGGAAGCCCTAGCGGACGCAGGAGGTAGCAGCCGCCTGAATTGGTGGCTTCGTTTTAGATTCGATTGAGCGTCATACCTCCTTTTGGAAACTCGGCATGGACAGATGCTAACGCACTTTGCCAGGCTTCCTTCCTGAAACTATTCCCTGCCCGCTTGCCCTGTCTCATCTCTGTCAACAAGGACTTCAGCAGAGCATTCTCCATCTGGAAAGCCCATAGGGTGCAGGTCCCTCTCTTGCCCGCATCCAAAGTTACCTCAAGACCGCAGTCTTGATCCTCAGCCTCGTCAAATACATGGAAAGATTTCCCTCAAGGGTTCGTCATTTTTCTCTGTTTTCCGGCTGCTAGCGGGATTCTAGGAAACCGGAGTTCGCAACCCCTCAGACACCCGGACGGGCCCTAAACAGCTAATGGTAACCAGTTCCCGGCCGCCAATGTTTGATAGGAGCTAATTCCCTAGGCTAGAAGTCACCAAGCACAAGGAACAAATTAGTTCGTCAGAAGCAACTCATAGGCGCTACCGATACTTCCCATGCGTAAGCAATCAGTCCCATGTGCTAGCGGTCAGTCCTAGACGCCATCATGTAATGGCAGTCGTTCCCAGGTGCTAATGTAGGCAAGCGACGAACATATTCTATACCGCACTATAAGGGCAATTTGTCAACGGGCAAACAGATCCATCAAGAATTCGTTAATTCAAGACGTCCCCTAATATCTTCCTAAAGAACGAAATAACATATAAAATAAAACTATAGGCTACAATCCGGTGCAGGAAGTGTTTGTCGCTTGGCTAGGCATCGGATGAAAAGGGCAGCGGTGTTCGTGGATTGCCGCTATTCGTCAAATGCCTACACTAGACCCGTGATTGGCGTGCTTAAGCTACTCATGTGAATACCCCGCCCCACTCAAGCCCGGTATCATGTCTTAATATATCCTAATGGTGGAAAATTACGCAATTTTGGCTCCGTTCATGGAAAATCACTCATGCCAGTCCATTTTTATTTCCATGTACTATTTATTATACAGCCCCTGCCTGATGCAATTCGATCGATAATTACTTCTCAACTTTGGGTATGGCGGCTAGTAGCTGCAACATTGTGGTTCATTGTCGCCGTTGCATCACTTTGAGGACCCCCGAGGTACAGTCAGTCACGCTTAAAGTGTTCTCGAATGGCAGATTTTGCCGTCGTTACACCGTCAGAACGGGAGTGCTCCTACGCCGTCACTGGTGTGATCCAAACTCTGAGTTCGATTCGTAATACCTGTTTTCTAGGTAAAGATCACCTTATAGTGCGGCACAGGCCTTACATCCCCTAGGCTCTAAAGACAATATATATATCTGCCCTAACGACTGACCCCGAACCAAATCAAAATTAACGAAACTCCAAAACTAAAATACATCCTATAAATGAGGAAATGTGGCCCAATGTATAGTCATATAGGTCCCAGATGGTACCTCACGAAGTGATAAGAATGGTTATAGGACGAGAAAAAAGCGCGCAGCCAGAAACAAAGGTACCACAATGATAAGAAATAAAGTAAACGGCAGTCCTATGGGGTAGTTACTTGGGCCGTTATATCAGTCAACCAAGTCTCATATTAGAGGCTTTCAGTTGACCTCAATGTCGATTATCGAATTGTGTATTGAAGTGTTTAAAATCTCAAACCATAACGTGCTTAATGGTAGCTAAATTCAATACTAGGTGTTAATGATGTTTTTATTCTCTGTTATCAAGTTTCTATAATTTACCTGGTTCTATCAAACAGAGAAAAGTTTATACTATTTGGTATATAGAGGTTTACCCTAAGGAACATACTTTCTAAGTCAAGGATACTACCAGCGATGTGGAGACCTGGGTGTTCATCTCCTAGAGAAACACCTGTCACAATGGGCCTAAACTGAAATAAGGGGGTGTAAGCCAACAACAGCCGTAATACATGCTACGAGGGGCGTTCTAATTAAAGCGGTGACCAATCGCCCAGATTACTATCCAGGAAGTACGTGAGCGTACAGTTCCTCCCGACCTGAATATATAGTCCCAACAGCTTAGGGACCTGAACAACCAGTTATACTCGCGGCTTAAACAGTTTGTACAACTCATTGTCATAAGTTAAAATATCCCAGCTCCTGAGCTCAAGCAGGTCAGTACCAACGCTCAAACATGATGTAAGAGAACATAGCAAACGCCCTTGCACTTTATCCTCTATCGCGCCATAACCCGAAGATGGAGTACAGTAGATCACATTCTGTTCCTAGAACCTACCATTAATTGGAATGCCCTTTTGTCTAAGACATTCTTTCACTCTCCGATCCTCACTCCGCGACAGACAACAAATGCCATCTATTTTTATCAGCACCAGGTTTCGACGCTCAAATCAACACTTAATACGATACTACGATACCTCATCATTCACAATCAATCCTAACAGTTATTGACGGCTCCTGCAGGCAGGCAGGAAAGCAAAAGAGGCTACGCCAGCACGGAGCCCGATTGAAAACTGGGAAGGCATATATATGTGCGTAAAATCCTCTAGGGTTATTCGGTTCTTACCTGCGCAAATGATGTTAAGGTTCTGCTAAGACATGAAAGAGCCTAGAAATCCTCCCGTGGATAGTATAGGTTTAATAGCTAGGGGGTTACCAAGTGTACAGTACCAAAAAGAGGGGTGGGATCACTACGGTATTCTCGTTGATACGCTAGCAATGCGGTAAGAATACGGTATCGACCGTACATTACTCTTCCTCTAATGCCAATTTAATTCGGTATTTGTCACTAAATTCCGTAGTCCTATGGTAGTGATTTCACCACATTTTTTCATACTGTAGTTATCATGAGAGCGACCTAGCCAACAACCTCTGAGTCTAAACATTTAGTTCTTTGCGACAGTTCTTGGTGTGAAAATCCCGCCAAGAGCTCAAAACTTGAAAAACAGGGATCGGCCAAACAGCTCTATTCAGCCAAGAGTGCTGGGAAAGAATCAAATTCCTAATCAGAAGAGTATCTGAGAAACGAGCCCAAACAATGAAATTACACCCTGTCCATTATCCAATCAAAAAGGTGGGTATGTTCAAGGCATGGGGTTCTTGCTGCGGAGGGACAAAAACGCACATAGGATCGAACCAGCCCAATTCCGCATCAAAATCGCTATGAAGGATAACTATATCAGCACAAATCATTCCTCAAGTGCATATCCCACACAGGTAGTCCATTTTGGTGTGCGCAACACCGCGCACCGACCCCGCCCCACCACCTTTCACCCATCTCTGACCACCTTAAAATGTGAAAGGTACTCACTCCTCACCACCACCTTACCCCCACCCCCGCGACTCTGGGCAAGTGCATCTAACTCCTGCACCCAACCCCTGCCCTCTACTCCCGCGTATCAGCACTCTTACCCACATGATAAGTGACATACATTCGGGCCTTGGCAAATGAGGGAAAGGGTTAGGGTTAAGGTGTTCATACAGGGTGATCTGCGGCTACAGCTGTCGTTCTTGGAGTTGGTCCATGGGTTCTGTACGTGCGGGGAGCAGATCAAAGTCTGTATACAGAATAGATATGGAGGCCCTATGATATACCCGTACTTAGGGCTGCTTATGGCAATTAATGACAAGGCATGAATACTACTGGCTCGAGCATAGTTCGATTATCTGGTACGTGGGGTCGATAGTAAGAAATGCCACACCTCTGCTGGTAAATCCCTGAAAGGACCACTCTACTGAGGTGGGAAAGCCGATTTGGTATATAACCCTAACCCTGCTCTCCTGTGTGCTGCTCCTCTGCTTCTTCAGTCGTAGAATATTGTGTTAAGGATTCTGGTTGGGTATATTGTTTCTCATAGTGCAGACAGCACATTATTCTAGGCGTCGATACTTAGGCACAATAGATTAACCAGAAGTGATATCATTTCCGTAGAAAAGTACACAACATCCTATCAATAGCACCCCCTCCTCCTCTCCCATCCTCGCCCCAGACCAAACATCACTTCCCAACCCATACTACTCCGCCTTCAGGAACCCCTCATCATCAAACAGTCCCCGATACCTCGCCAGCTCCACCATCGTCTCCAGCACCGTCCCCCGCCAGTAGTCCGCGTAATTCCCATGCGCATAATAGCACGCCGCAAAGTTCTTCCCCCTTCTCAGCATAGATTCGTTCTGCAGCGTGCTATCATTAATCACCAGCAGATCCGCATACGCGCCCCGATCCTCCAGCCGCAGCCCCAGCGCCGCAAGACTAGAAAAAATAGTGTCAGCGTCAGGCATGGCGAAGGCACCGCCTCGGGGGAAGACGGGGTGTAGCTTGCGCCGCAGGAGGCAGTCGAGCTCGGCTAGTGCGGAGGCGGGGAGGTTGTCAACATCCACCATGTGTGTACGTCCGAGCCGGCCGTGCCAGTTGGTCCTGATTATTTGTTGGAACACCTCGGGTGAGGCGGCACCGCGGCCGGAGGCGATGGTGCGTGGGTGGTCTGGATGGGAGCATGGAATGGGGGTATTAGTGTTGGTGGTGGTTGTGGGAGTGGGTGGGGTCAGGGTGGTCTGGCCTGTGCCGGGTGGATGAGTTGAGGGAGTCGGGGTGGTCTGGGTGGCTGTTGAAGGCGTGGGGGTGGGGGTCGAGGTGGTGGTGGTTGTAGGGGTGGAAGGTGCCTGCTCGGCTTGAAGGCGGGCAACGGTGGCAGCAAGATGGGTATTAACACTATTGGTAGCTTTGAGCTCGGCCTGGAGACTGTTGACCATGGACTGGAGGGCGGCGACATCGGTGGGAAGGGATGAACCGGGAGCTGTAACAGGCTGGGGGGGATTGGTCGCTATAGGTTGGCGAAAAATAAAATCCGGGTTGGGGCCCCTCCAGGTCGTGAAGAAGCCCTTCCCAGCTATGGGCGAGGTTAGGGCGGGGTTTTGTGTTCCGAAAAAAAGAGAAGGAGTGCGGACTTACAGTTGCTGCCGCGGCCAGGCGACTCAAGATCTTTAACCGGGGTCGAAGTCATGTTCGAAGGTCTTTGAGGAGCCGGAAGAAAAGCGGGCGAATGCTGGTTTATGTTCAGGAGGGTGGAAGGTCTTTCTTGGGGAGGGGGAGGGGGGGTGGTTTAAAGATCAATCTTTGGATTGGATGCCTCGTTTCCTGATTTCATTTCCTTGTAGCCCGAACTTAGCCGATGGTAGCACAAGATCGCGACACAATTAATCACTCGACTCTGTTACTACCTTTAGACAAACGAGTGATATATTGTGATCAGAAGTCCAGTTATTCTTCGTCCATACACAACCATAGGATATCGAGCACTTCCTAAATCTTCCCTTTCGAACTAAAGGACCATTCCACATACCCAGTACAATCCACCCCGGCAAGGCATATCAAGCCTAGCTAAACACACCTCCCTAACCTCCATCCTATACTATATAATTAAACTATATCTTCTCACTTTCATCTCCACCTTTACCTCCATAGGACTAGGAGACCTATCCTAAATGCCACATATAACTTCCTGGGGCTGAATATAGACCTAAACCTTGAAAGCAACCCCTAGGACCAACTTGTGCCTAGCCCCATTCAATTACGTGACGTCATTCAACCGTGAAGAGGAGTAAAAAGCTCCATGCTATGCCATACCAGGCGTGGTTGTTCTTTTACTCACCCCAAAGTCTGAGCGAGGTGGCTTATCCACTCTCATTGCTCGGTCGTACTACTTAGTAGAGAGGCTAGCCCCCCCACCATTCGTACCTATTAGCATTCCGGAGCCTGAGGTTGATAACCCAAGGGCTATGCTACCGGAGCCATAGAATTTAGACAATTCTATCAGCCTCGGATGATCCGGGGTTAATCAAATAAAAGACAATATCCCACGAAAGAGATTGACAAGCTCAAAAGGCATGAATATCACCAGTAACAGACATCAACCAAACCAATCGAAGTGTCTCACCAACGGGTAGTAAGATGGAAACTTTGCCAGCTGCAAAACCATCACGTGTAAGCCATGCAGGCGGAAGAGGTCCATCCACGATGACATTCGCGCTGTCATAGTGACGTCAAGAAAGGATGCCTGGTGGGGTGAGGAGAAGGGACTTCCGTGTAGGAAAATGTAGTCGGGTTCTGGGTAGCTGTGCGTGGGGTTCTTCTTCGGAGATAGTTAGAAACAACGGTCTGAATAAAAGGTGTTGAATGCCCGTGCCAGAGTAAGGTATAGTTATTGGAACTCCTCGGGTACGTGTAGATTGACGGGGAGGGATAGGTTTAGTTATTGGTGTTGTGGCGGCTGCGGGTTCAAAGTTAGGTTTGACTGGCACTAAGGAAAAGAAGTCCCCTACGCACCCACAGTCCCTATGCTCTACCATTTCCTACAGTATATAAGAGTCCTATTTTTGTATCTAGAATAAGCAAGGAGGTTTACCTGACGAATTCCACATTGGTCGGTAGAGCTCCCCACGTGACCCGAGTGATAGCTAGAGTTTCGAGTGATATTGTATGACCCAGGTGATAAATGGTGATGGTTAACGAGTGAAACTTCATGAAGCACGCGGTCAGACTAGTGATAGCCTATGACCGAGTGATATGGATGATACAGCTCGAGTGATACCTAGTGAACAACTCCGCCTGACGAGTACTATGCTATGTCGCGCGCCATACCTGCGACCGCCACGCCGAGACCGCAGCTTACACCAAGTCCGGGTATTGGTATCACATACGGGAGGAATTCGAGGTAACAGGCTCTTCCGTGAACGAGTGCGTAAGTTTAGGGTTAGTTTTTGGTTATGGGACATGATTCGTTTTCTCTACTATGTTCATTTTTAGGCCATGACTGTTAATGTATATAAAATTATATAGGGCTACGTTAAATTGCCGTCACATTTCTGCCTGTACAGCGGTGGGTAATAAGTCATCGGATGACCTAACCAGAATTTTGTCTGTAAACGCACGTTCTGGTGGCGTTCCGTCCGATGACATATTACCCACCGCTGTACAAGATACTAGCAATGGCCAGCTCGCGACTGCAAGTTGATCTAGTGGGTAACAGCGATAGAGTCTAGGGAACAGCTACATTATAGGGAACAGCGGTAAAGGAAGTATAGGAACAGCGGGGGATTAACCAGCTCAGTTACCTAGCTGCTCAGATATAGGAAGTGGCGCTATCCACCTCTGTGTCTAAATATTTAGCTCTTGGCAGTGGCTGTCACTAATCCCTGCCACTCATCAGCCGATCAATCAAATCACATTGACATTAGCGCGCCTATATGGGAAGGGCGCTAACCCCTCTGCGTCTAAATATTTAGCTCTTGGTGCTGGGTTCTTGGTGTGTGTCATGCTTAGTCAACTACCCTCTCGTTAATCCCTGCCAGCCCGTTCAACAGTCCGGTCCGGGCTGGAAAAAGTGAACTGGGAGAGACTGGGACAGCGCTGTCCTACCACTTTTTGACTGTAGGCAGGATTTGGACTACAGCTGTGGACTGCATGTACTACGCGTGTAGGGGTAAGTCTATCCCTTAGACGGTCGGTCCGGTTAGCAATCCAAGGGACCTAACTCTGTTGGGATAGATGGCTTGGCTACTGATATCAAAATATATTGATACTACGGGACCTCTTTAACTACATGAATGAAGAGAAAGGAAACAGTCTCGACAAAGTGGAAGATTGCATTCCTTACAGCCTAGGTTTACTTGTTTAGGTTTTTTTTTGTAGAACCAACTTTCTTATACCAGTTTCAGAGAATACATAGGTTGCGGGTAGGCCTTGTTTCTAATACATGATCTGAAACAGGTGGAAATGATATTGGAACTGGTTTGGGGGGTGCTGTTTGTCTATTCAACTGAGGGTTTGAAGAAACGAGTCCATTTGTTGCTGATTTTTCCATCTCTTTCCCGGTTCTAATTAATTCTTCAGCCAAATTCAACCTAAATCATTTATGGCTTTTGAATTTTCCTCCAACCCGTTGGTTTAAAAGCAAGTGCATTTTGAGTGAATTGACAACAACAGTATCTAGGAGCCAATAGAAGTAGGGGTACCAATTCCACCGTAACCTTTGCTGAGTTGAATAATAACTGCGCAGTTGATCGGCAATATCTACACCCCCCATATTGAAATTATAATCATTAATGAATGCTGGTATTGAGAGGTACATTCTAACCCTAGTACCAAAAACACCGTGTAGTTTATTGCCGTTTGTGCTGCTTAAGTTTGGGCGACGTCGGTAGCGAGTAACTGTCTCGGAGACATTGTGAATCGTAGTCATAAAGAATACAGAACTGTTATCCTGCCATACAAGTCAACATACACCGTCAACTACAGCTCTACTGAGATGCCCCCAAGATAAAACTGATTTAGCTTTATCTTTATCAATTTTTAGGATATCAGAAAAACCAGTTGAGTCAATGCGGGCTGTCCCTGCTACACCAATACTAAGCGCACGAAGATGATAAAAAAGAGGCACATTTGTAAATAGATTATCCATCAGGATATGGAAACTATAATTTTCTCGAGGGAGTGTTTGTGCAAGATGATAGACCGCCAAGGAAGTGGGTGCGAGACCGGGGGTATTCGTGACCTCTGTTGTCCCGATGCCACGTATGCCAGAATAGTAGAGAAATGCATATGTGTATCCTTGATAGGAGAGTGCCCATATCTTATACCCTTGTTTGATTGGCTTGTTTTTAATCTTAATTGTATGTTTACTCCTCCCAAAGAATTTGATGATCATCTCATCTATTGAAACCTTCATCCCAGGTAGAAAATATTTCTGGAAATTGTTGTGGAGAGTAGACGAGAGGGGTTCAACTTTATGATACTGCATTTTGTTTTGGTGTCGTGACATTAGATTACGATACATGAAATGTAACATTTATTCAAATCTTCTTCTGTTTCGTTGATTGTCTGACTAGTTTGGCTAACGTTGTTGCGTCGTTGTTGACTGCTCTAGTATGCCGCACATGAGGATGCTGCACTCACCAGTGGTCTCGAGGACTTGGAAGTTTGTTGATTCCCATAAAGATTCAGATACCAGACATCAGCAAACTACTACTTGTGTATGCAGTCTCCCAACAGTCTCCCGGGTCTCCTGAGGGTCTCCTGAGGGTCCTGTATATTTTTTGACTCTCCTGAGGCTCAGGGTACCTCAGGAGACAAACAAAGTCTTGCTGATGGAGGGAACGCTTAACTCAGTTGGAGTGCAGTCCTTCCAGGGGCGTTTGTTCCTTGTAGTCTCTGATTGATTTTGTCCTCGTTTAAGCGAAGCATATTTGTTGGTATTATCTGCAAGCTTCTGGAATACCTCGTCTGTAAAGAATAGACTGAATAGAGATAATGGTTCAGTTGCGCATCCATCCGGCAATAAAACTTTAGCACTATGGACTGGAAACTAGGATTGGAATGGCTCAAAAACAGGTAGTGGTGGTAGAGTACTGGCTTCAATCCGGGTTTTGACTCTTCGTTGAGGCTTCCTTATCACAACAGGCCTCCTCTCAGTATTGATCTCGGCGCTGGCCTTGGCACTGGTTTCGGCGACCCTTCGTCTCTTTATTGTATTCGAAGAGATTCCAGAATATTCGCTGAGGACTTTTCTTTTAGGTGCCATTGTTACTGAGCTTGTGATATTGAGGTGAAGTTGTCACTCCTACCATCTTTGGTTAGTGCACTTGTTCCAATTCAGACCGACCGTCTAAGGGATAGACACCTACTGCTGTTGCAACTACAACTACTGTCTACAGCCTTACCCCTACCCCGTAGTACTTTGGCGTAGGTTGGATGGTAGTGTGGTAGTGGTAGTGGTGGTAGTAGTAGTGGTGGGGGGGCAAGAATCTTTAAGGGTGTCCCCTAAGTCGGGTCGCTATCGCTGAAATAGCACTGGATTGGGGAGAGGGGGGAGAGGGGGCCAGCAGCTCCCTGGAAAAATTATGTATTTTTAGTGTCTTTTTCGCGATTTTCAAGCATATCCATAAGTCATAAATACCTGTCTAAATACGTGTGTAATCTCATATGTTTTTATGGTTAAAGAATATACAGCTTGTGATATCTCCTTCAAAATCTGTGAGATAATGTTCAAGAATTCATGCTCAAAACATAATCACATCTTCTGGCTTAAAGTCAAATTTAATCTTTAGAGCTAGTTTAACTAAATGACCTTAAGTAAAATTTTCAGCACATATCACTATTATATACCTATCTCCTGTGTCACCAGCACCCCCGGGCGACATTACCTATCAAGAAATTATTAAATCAATGAATTTCTTTGTATAAATAATTAAGATTTCTTAAAAGTCTTTGCTTTTGTTGCCTTAACTGTAGATTATGCAGAACAGCTACTCCATCAGCAAACTACTATATCAGCAAGACTTCATTTGTCTCCTGAAGTCTCCTGAGCCTCAGGAGACTCAAAAAATATCCAGGACCCTCAGGAGACTCTCAGGAGACCTGGGAGACTGTTGGGAGACTGCATACACAAGTAGTAGTTTGCTGATGTCTTTGAGTTCCTGTTCCTCTGGAGATTTATTAATACCCACTTTAATATCTGGCTAGCTCGCTTTTCCAGACTTATACACTAAGTTCAAAGGGGCGATGCGGAAGGTTATTTGATCCAAAAAGCTTAAAAGCTCAACAGCTATGAGGTATTTATGGCTTTTGTATATCTGGTGCTATGTATTGTTAAAGCCTATTAATACTAATATAATTTATTAGTCATAAACTTGAAGGAGAGCACTTACACTCTTTTCCAAAATACCCCCTCCTCAGTTTACAACGTATCTCCAATATTACAATGTATACTACTTCCAGATCGTTCATCTGGGTGTTCTGGAGAGCAAATTCCCTGTTCTCGAGTGTTCTAACATGTCTACTCGCCCTCTTACAATATATTTATACACATACCAATTAGACTCTCAAGTCTAGGCAAGCCAATTTTACGAACGATAGTATACTATAATGGCATATTGACTTGCTTTGGGGGATCCTAGAAAATCATGATGTGAAATATTTAACAGAATGTTCCATTATGGCCAGCCACCCTCAATATTCTAACTGGGTGAGCGTCACCATGGCCACACCTTACTTCACCAATGTCCTCAATTATTACGTTGCTTGTAACCTGACTTCATGACATAATCAAATGATTTGCCTGGCTAGTTAATAATACCCAGCTAGCAAATAAGAAGCTGGACATAATAATGTGTGGGTTAGGGTTGTTTTGCAGGGAAAGATACAGTAAGGACATGGACGGTTAACGTTTGTAGGTACAATTGAAATCCTAACTCTGACAGTAAACCTGTTTACTCTCCTTAGCCAATAGATGATAGATTATCACAGCGCGAAACGTACTGAGCTAGGTTGCGGAAAGAAAGATTAGTCAAAGGTTCTTCTGTTAGGTTCTATGGGTTTCTGTTGCAGGGTTTTGTGTGAGTCAACGGTATGTATGTATGTATAATAGTATGGCGTGCTTGGGTTTCTATGGAGTTCTATGGATGAGTCAGCGAAGGGATTTCTGGACTATATATAGGGAGCTCTCTCCTTCGCTTGTAGGACTTCTCTCCTTCTTTTTTTCTCTTTATGCAATCTTCTTGTCCTTTTAGTCAATAGATACTTTAAAACTCTTAGTCATCGCCAAAATATTCCTTCTGTCCCCTGAGGGACCAAGAACTACCACAGTCTCCGCCTTGTCCATAGTTCCTGTGCTTTGACTGTAGTGTCTTATCTTCATTCTATTTCATACAGCCTGCGCTTGTTTATTTCTCTGCGGTTGTGGAGGCAGCCATCCCAGCTTTCTTGCTCGCGCCATACGTGATATAGATGGAGGGGTAATATAAATAAGGTTAACAGGTGTCTCATCCGGTGAGATATCGCAATCATATGACCTTCCCTTCAGCCAGCAGGTTTTGGTGCATGTATGGTTCTTTACAACTTCAACCTGTAGATACTTCTGCTCCCTATCTATTAAACCTTTACTTATCGACCTAAAGCTGAGGGAACGACTACACTCATTGAGCGAAGGTTCAGAAGAAGCTTTGGCGGTTGGGACCATAGCCTTCACCATAAACTACATGTAGTTTGATTTATGTGCGTCATGACATCTCGCTTTTACTTTTAAAGCCTTCAGGCACGTTATCTGAATTGAGGTAGTAATGAACATGAGAATACCGGAATAGGCAACGTGATTAGTTATTTTCTGACTTTTAAAGGATTAAGACTAGAATTCTGTCTCTGGCGGCTTCCCAGACCTTTAGGTTATATGGGTCAGGTGCTGGAAGACTGTGGTAGACCACATCAACAAGAGTTGATTTGTCTCCTGATGTCTACTGAGCCTCAGGAGAGTCAAAAAGAATCCAGGAGCCTCAAGAGACTCTCAGGAGACCCATAAGTGTGTTGGGAAACTCCATATACAAATAGTAGTTTGCTGATGCAATTCGCCCTTCAGCAAGCATGGCCTCTCAACGAGCATCCGTGCTGCTGAACCAATAGGTTCTTCTATTAAGCCAATAAGTTCTTGTATTTTGCCCACCGGCGCCTAACAACCTCCAGCCTCAGCTTCCTGTAGATAATCTCTGGACCCATCATGTCGGATCTAGGAAAGAAATCACCACCATCCATCAGCAAGACTTCATTTGTCTCCTGATAACACCTGAGCCTCAGGAGACCCGGTAGACTGTTGGGAGACTGGATACATAAGTGGTAGCTTGCTGATATCTTTAGGGCAAGTCCCCTACTCTATCTGAGCTGAACAAGCAATAGAGATGATCTCAAGGCAGTGGTGATGTATAGACCTCATTCCGCAGGATGCAGGGTAGAAGACCGTAATAACTCCGATATATAAGGGAGTTATAAGTTATATTGTATGGACAGCAATAGTTCCAGAGAAAACTATAATAGATTGATAGATACAGAAGACATTGCATAGAGAAGAAAGAAAAAGAAAAGGAAAGACAGAACTAGGCTCTGTTGCCTCCCTTATATATCCAACAAGCCCTCACTTAATATGACTCATACTTCCATGTATACTTTGCGTATTCACCTAGTAACAGAACCTCGAGAGAATCTCCTGCATTCGTCTTTCGAATGCGCGATGTCACAGTAATCTCAATTAGTCCAGTCCCAATCCTTCCAACCCGAACAGTACATAATATCCATGAAAGATGATAAAAGAAGCAAATACCCTATGACGGTAAAAGTGGCAGCAAGCCTGTCAGACCTGAAGCCTTAATCCCTTTGTCATCATCTAAAAGGCCAGCAGCTCAAGGAAAAAATCAGTATAGATCAACAAAAATTAACACGTAAAGAGGAGAGAGCAGTAATGAAACAATGCAAATACTTAGTCAAACAGGGGTTTGCAACAGAGATATGAGATATCAAAGATATTGCTACATTTACTGCACATAAAAGTGATTCTCGCATTGTGCTTGGAAACAAGTGGTTTAGATGATTTAAGAAGAGATATGATGTGGTGTGTACTATGTATGTGAATCAATTGGATCAGATACAGGCGGTGCGAGGTGATGATTTGAAAATTATTCATTGATGGTTTGATAAAGTATGTATAAAAAATAAATCATTAATCTAATTATAACTAGCGGATTTCTTAGTATGAGAGAGAGGTAATGAATTTTTGCGTCAAACCTAGGAATACATATAATTAAAACGAGATCGGATTTTTAATGGGCTATGCAAGAGATGTGAAAGTTATCGAAATTATTCAAGAGCCTAGAGTGAATGGGAGGCTATTTAGAAATCAAAATATACTTGATAATATATATAATGTGAAAACTATAATAATTGCTAATAAAAACAAAATAGCTCCCGCGAGATAACTATAGTTATTGAAACCAATTGTGGTGACAGTTCAACAAATGATATAGATCCTATCTTAATCTATATACCAGACAAATTGGTATTTGCATAGTTTATCAACCTAGACAATGTGCTAGAGAATTTTCTATTTTGGTGCTCTTCAAATAGATAGACAGATGCCGAAATTGCAATGAAATATTTATGCAAAGATTTTGGTCCTAATATTAAATCGGCTAAAAGAGCGGGAGACGAATATAGCATGCTTATTTTTGACCAATATCATCAGCAAACTACTACTTGTATATGCAGTCTCCCAACAGTCTCCCGGGTCTCCTGAGAGTCTCCTAAGGCTCCTAGATATTTTTTGAGTCTCCTGGGGCTCAGGAGACATCAGGAGACAAATAAAGTCTTGCTGATGATATATCACACGTGAATAGGTCGTTTATGAATTATTGTCTAGAAAACCGACTTATACTAATGTCTGTCATCATCTACTCTTGTCTATTCTGACCGATGTTTGATTCGGGCGTAAAAACGCATACAGCCAGATTCTACATGATCGATTCAGAAACTATGTCCAAGGGGTCGGAAAAATTATTTTTTACAGCTTTATATATGCTGCAAGAGTATGGGCTTTCTCAATAGCAAATATCATGAGCACGTTCCAACATACTAGTCTTATACCTGTTGATCATTCTATCGTAATTTGAAAGATTCAAGCACTACGGAATTCTGAAATCCAAAGTCACTACCTACTTTATCACAAATATCTTCAGACATTTCTTCGTATACTATAGAGCATATTGCCTATTTTCTTACTTATAGAAAAAGGAATGCAATTTACGCGGTTGTAAGAAGTTTGGTAAATTCTTTAACAAATTCTGACACCATAACAGCTCCGGACTTTTAGAGACTACAAACAATAGCAGATAAAGTAGCCAGGTTAGTGGAATAGTTTGCTATTTAAAATGATTGTAAAGCTCAGTTTATCGAGAAGTAAAAGTGGCAGAATTAAGAACTGAGAAAAAAGTGTTTACACCAGCGGCCAAGAATAGCTATTGATGGACTAGAAATAACAAGCAAGATCAAGATAGAATAGTTCTATAAAGAACATACTCAATGGAAGGAGCAAAAGAAAAAGGGAAGACTTTGAAAACTAAAAGTAAAGAGTGAATGATCGTCAAAAGTCATAGTAGACTTACAAGCTGAAAAACGGAGAGCCGAGCAAATAGAAGTGTTGTATCGTTTGTCCGAGCGCTGGAAATGAGCTGCAAAGCATGTAAAATATCAAGAGCGTTCTAGAGCTGATCTACATCAGCAAGACTTCATTTGTCTCCTGAGGTCTCCTGAGCCTCAGGAGACTCAAAAAATATCCAGGAGCCTCAGGAGACTCCCAGGAGACCCGGGAGACTGTTGGGAGACTGCATACACAAGTAGTAGTTTGCTGATGTACCGAAAGTGTAGATAGAGATGTCACAGATAGAAGTTGGAGAAGCTGATAACGAGAGCAATATGGAAATCTAACTATAAACTCCTTTTCTGGTTTTTCAGACTTTGATTTTTGGTTAAATCCCACTATAGGAAGAGATTTTACACATTATTTTACCCCTTAAAGCATATTCAACACATCACTTTAGTGTTGGTCAGTAGGATTTATAATCTAATATTTTTATCCGTTTACTCATGAGAAAAACCTAAAGAAATTTATGTCGGATTTTTCAGGCTTTGACTTTAGGTCATATTGGATAACGGAAGTAGATTCTACGCAGCGCTTTTCTCAATATAGCATATTCAATGCACCACTTTGTTGTGGGTTAGTAGGATTTCCATTTTAATATCTTTTTTATCCGTATCCTTATTTCAGGTTATTAAATAGATCAAGATTTGGGTCCGGTAATAGGTTCTGCGCCCCTAATGACACCCTCCATGCATCTATTCATAGCAGTCCATGGGTGAATTCTCTAATAACACACTCATTCGGTATCAGAGGAGGAGAGCCCTAACCCTGAACAGGCCCTGAACAGACCCTAACCCTGGTTGCTCCACACCCACGCTCGTTGAAGGGCCACGCTCGCTGAGGGGCGGACTGGTCTATTTGTGTACCGCTTATTTGCCTCTTCACAGGTGGCGGAACAAGGTCTTTCTTTACATACCGATGGTAGGGTGAACTGTGGGTGCGTGGGACCGCTTTTCCTTGGCGACTATGACGACCCTTAACCTAACCCTAGCCCACTCCTCCCCACACTACCGAGAGCATCTGGTAGCAGAGAGTAAACATTAAAAAAAATTGGCATTTCCTTCCTAACGCCATCAGAGGATGGGCGTCTTCAACCCAATTGTCCACAATCCCACTTTACAACCACAATCACAATCACCACCTCAATGAATTAGGTAAGTAGAAAAATAGCCATCACCAACTCACTCCGTCTCCCGTTCATTAATCAAATCAAACAGACCACCTCTAGCCCTATGCCTACTCCTATTGTCCCTAATCTCACCGGCGGCTATCCTATGCTTGTCCATCCCTAATGAAACACTGGTGCGCTTACCCTTTTCGATTCATGGAGGTTATAGAAAAAGAAAAACTCGCACCTTTCAAACGGCAATGCCCTTTTACGGGTAACTAGAACGCAGTTACCCGCAATCACTACTTACATGTAGCTTGTCCCTTTCTTTCGTCCTCTCCCCTCTTACACTGCATGTCTTCCATGGGGGCGGCCACCCATTCGCCCCCACCCATCAAAGGGCAGCGATGACGAGAAGGATAACGACTGAGACGTACGACAGATAACTACGACAGAGACATAAGGATTTGCGACAAGGTGAGCCCCCCACTTCTAGCGACGCTGTGCCCCCCGCTGTCCACCGTGCCAGACCCCCCCCCCTCCCCCGGACCACACCCAGCAAGCCGCCAGCTGCAGCTCTTGCCCTAATGAGGCTGTTGCTATGCACCACTCGGATATCGAGATCAGTCTTTCTGACAGACAATAGGAGAATGCAGATTGTTACTTATAGGCATCCCTTTCAGGCCTCTGTTCAAATTATTCTCTCTCGACACAACCCGAGATCGGGTTATAGCGGTGTTTATGAAGGTGTTTCCTTATGCTATAGCTCAAAAGCCAAGACTGTCAAGAATAGCGCAGACCACAAGCAGCTATTGCCGACATCTTCACCGACGCCAGACGACATTCGGCAGAGTGTCGCCATAGGTCAACTCGATACAACCTTCCTGCACCATTGACCCTTCACGCCTTCACAAAAACCTCAGGAGTGTCGCAAGCCTAATAAAGGGTTGAACACCAATACCGAAAAATAACTGGAAAAGGAACGGGAGGAAAAAGAAAAAAACATATTGGAAGTCAGTTCCCAAAATTATTACCCCTCGCAAGGAGTCCCGCGCTTCCGCTCAACCATTAACCTTTACCCGGGAGTCCCTTATACCAGATTGATTATGGGGAAAAACCAAACTTGTACCGAGACATGACTTGAGACCCCAATAACTAATCCTGTGTTGACTTATCTAATTGCCCTCCGGGTCTCGCCTTGTATTGTCAAAGGCCTCGGGACCATATATCGAGACCGCTTGTGTCGTCCCGTCAATAGATGCATGTTTAAGGCCATAATATGTGACCACTATGGCCAGTGCTCTCTCAAGTCGAGCCGAAAATATATCAGGCTGGTGGCGGCGCGGCCTGTGGGGAATCGTACTCAACATGTTTCCGCCTGTCAAACATGGGTCACGCTATCTTGCTTTTTAGACCTCCCAGAGACCAAACAGCGGTTGGTCCGCACGGACACTTACGGTTGAGCTTATGCATTCCGGCTGCGTAGCATCTCCTAGAAACGTAACCTTGGATCAATAATCAGTGAGGCCCCACCGCGTCGGATAATGGCAGTGGGATTTCAAAAGGTCACAGAGAGCATATTTATACGCTGCAGCACATGATTTCTGGATGTTGAATATCAAGAATACAGCTATACGCCGGCAGCAGGATACACCAGATATGAGATTCTTAGATGCCTGATTTCCTTTTCCATACGTGCGTCTGGCATAGCCGGCAAAGGCATAGGACACCAAGAGAATGGATCGCTGGACTCAGCCCAGCTATCTGTAACCGACGTTTCCGGTGTCCGCTTGTACCCACGAGTGATGGGTTGTGATTTCATGACCGCTTCTGGTACCAAATCCCTGCCCGCCCCACTCCACCCCAGCTGACCATTCAACATATAGCTTGCCAGGTGCGCTAGGATCTCTGGACCACGCCCAGTAAGTACTTCACGCGTAGCACCTCATCGGCAAAATTCCTGCTTTATTTGCATGCAGGTCTCGGCTATGGCAATATCGCACTCCTGTATCCCCAGAACGCCTCTCTATCCACTGGTATCTTGAAATAAGATACAACCTGTCACATCCGGAACCGGAAAATCTGAAAAATGAGAGATGGCGATATAGAATAATGTGGTTTTCGGCTCCCTGCCCAAATACCAACCTGACCGTGGAAGCATCTCGCAGCGTATCATCAGTGACAATAGGTAGGTCCAGATACACATATATCTTTGTCATCGAACACTCCTCCTGTTGCAGGCGCCGCACAGCCGCGAGGGTGCGCGCAGCCTCAGTCAGACAAAGCGGCGAGCGACGCATAGGTAGGGAGGGCATTCGTGCGGGCGGGAAGTGCTGGTTCGAACTCACCGCCGCACATCTTCAAGGACTGTCTGCTTGCATTCGTAAGGTGGGCTAAGTATCTCGTGATTTGGACTTGGCCTAATCTGTCACGTGGTATATGAGAAGAAACAACCGGGTGCTGGCTGAATAACAAGTTGAAAGCCAACGTATCTACGGGTTGTTTAATCCTTCAGAAAAGGATAGGCTATCTATATTCTTGCATACGGGCACTTATCTATGCCGGCGGGGGGTGAGAGGTGGTATATATACATATAAGAATTCCTGCGGGAGGGTTAGGGTTTCTCCTTTAATCGGGGTCAGGAGGCTCTATGGATCCTCTTAGGCTATGGATCGGATCGCTATCTAGCGGATATGCAAGACCTTTGGAGAATCAAATTTCGGGTGAGGGTAAGCAGTTCGCCACATCTACAAGTGTTTAGGGAACTTAGATATGCTGTGAATTTGCACATTACTACTCTATTAGGGTTAGATAGTTTTATCCGCATGTGTACCTAACCGACGGTGGCACAGCTCGCCAGCACAGTGGATCACTCGGTCGCGCCAGAGTCACCTAACAGGGAAACGTTCTGATAGCTGGTGGCACGAGTGATATATGGTGATCTTACGGGTTTTTATATACCGGGGTGCTCGGTGCTCCTAGTTTTACTGCTAACACCTTTCACGATCCCTAACATCTCATGTATAAAATGACCAGATTACTATCTTCCCGAGCGTGAAGTCTCCCCAGCCAAGCGCGTCAATTGTAATGGTCCCCACCGTGCTTTCAACCCAGCTTGCCCTACAAGGCTAGCCCTTCTTAAACCCTCAACCTTCATCAGCAAGACTTCATTTGTCTCCTGATGTCTCCTGAGCCTCAGGAGACTCAAAAAATATCCAGGAGCCTCAGGAGACTCTCAGGAGACCCGGGAGACTGTTGGGAGACTGCATACACAAGTAGTAGTTTGCTGATGCTTTACCCCACCCCCACCCCCGCCAGCGGTTCTTTCCCCGGCAGTAAGTATCTTCACTCCCATGGAAACGGCCTAAAAAACTCCGCTACCTCTTCTCTCTACATCCGAACTCCACCTACTACTGTCATCGCTCTCAATAAGTCCTGATATCAGGCAATCGGTTATTTAAAACCAGGGGAGAGAATGCAAGAGATATACATAATGTACTTGTTATACCTCTCTCTCCCCCCGCGCTATTTTTAGTGTTTTTAGTTTTTCTATACAATGCATGGGTTAAATTTTATTTTGTTTTTTTTTGATTTTTGATTTTGTGTTTTTTTGGGGATGTTTGTTTTGTATTTTGTTAGGGGATGGGTTTTTATGCCATAGTCTTTGACTGCATGCAATTAGTTTTAGCCCAGAAAGAAACTAGCTTGATTTAAAAAAAAAAAAAAAAAAACTATCTTCCCGAGCGACCATCCATTCCCATCATAACGGACATCTCCTTACCATATATATATGGACAAAGTAGAGCCTCGGAGCAACGCTTATATCCAGCCAGTGCCGGGCAGATATTGTGGTGTAGGCTTACCCCTACAATACAAGATCAGGCAGTGTGCAATATGTACCTCAAAATGGCGAATTCTCTAGGGTTAGGGCTGTTTCGCCCATACCATGTATTTATTTATACTTCATGCCCCTTACCCCATGTTGAAGGAGTTGATAGTTTACCTAAGGACTATCCCAGTGTCACACACTATCAGGCGCCACGGGTTGAGGCGCTTATAGTCCCTGCGTCCGGAATGGAATCGGATTGACAGGAGGTTCGGACAAACAGGCGAGTTACGAACCGGAGCAACGATATTATCGGAACCAGCTATATCATTCTGGTCACTAGCGGCCGTAAAAAAAAATCTAGTTCGTCAGTGAAACAACCGGCTTCGCTATCCCTACCGCAAGCAGTTATGCCAAATGACAGTTCCAAAATCACCAGAGAATTTGCCATAACCGCCGAGCTACACACAAATTATCAACCAACCAACCAATCAATATCATCAGAGAACAATAAACTAGAAGCATCGAGAGCCACATGTACTGGAGTGGTATTTCCAGCCATAGCAGCAAGATTTCTCACGATAACCAGGTCGAGAATAAGGGGGAAAGTAGAGGCCAGGTCTGGAAACAGACCTTGCGCCCATGAGTGCCCCCTTGATCCATTGCATCTAGAATATGGGTTAGTCCAAGCAAGAAATAGTGGCACAGAGCCCGCAGAACATACCCTTGGCATAACGCTCTTGTATGCAGTCCACAAGACACTTCCTAGGGCGGTCAGCGGTTGTAGCGGTAATGATGGTCTTAGTAGTTCTAACACTCTCTATTGTATCAACAAGCGCAAGCGAACCTTCTCAAGGATCCGGCAGGACCGGGGCTTGTAGCGCAAGTGTCATGTGTCTCCGAAAGGATCTCTGCTATCTAGGCGAGCGCAGTACTAGTAGCAATAGAACTATCGATAGTAGTGGAAGGGATGGTAGAGTAGTGTCATGGAAATAACAAGAGGAGGGGTCTTGGAAGTGGCGCGGGGAGCCTGATGGTCTCTTGGTGAAGGATAAGTGGCGGGGAAGCTTGGTGGTGGGGGGAGGCTTGGTGGTTCAGGGTTAGGGTTCAAACTAGCGTTAGGGTTAGCAAAACGGTCCCCACGCACCCACGCTTCTACAATTTTTCTCCTTTTCTCTCTATGGATAGCCCTTGCTATCCATTACCGCCACACTACCACCACCACTGCCACCACCACCTACAACAGCAACACCTTCAGCGCTGCCGCCGGGAGTGATCATCCAGATGGAACCACAGCCGTCACCATTCAGCATCTTGGGATTAGTCACCTGCCAGGCAGTTCCAGATGAGCTGGTTGGGAATTCGATGGATAGTCATCCTAGACAGTCGCAAATGCATGTACCATACCAAGGTCTATAATGAAAATGAGATCATGGCCGAAAAGTTGCTAAGTCTGGTTAACCATAGTTACAAAGGGGAATTTACCTTCACATCCGGCTATTTTCAACTATTCGAGGCCCAGGACCTTCTTATGTAGCCGTTGGCCGTAGCCCATCCTTCTACTACACGGCCCCGCTCTCTGTTGCTACCCGCGGGCCAGAACCAGATGTAATTACGGGAGCAGAGTGATATTTTATGTTTGATTAGGTGATTTGTGAAGACGACGACATAACATGAGATTTTGGATAGAGTTATGCTCCTCGAGGCCTAGGATTGAGGGCTGGATGTGCTCGAACGTCCACATGAGCCCTCTGAAATTGTGCTAATGCCTTGGGGTGGTGATCAGCCGGGAGTTACTTGTAGCGCTCCTTTGTGCCGCCGCATTTTGGATACGCTTCATGCTAAATAAACCCCGCGCTAAAGTCGTTACTAATAGTTACTACGCATGAACTTCTGTTGTGCTCGGGCGGATCAGCGTTACCTTCCTTCTCGGGGTTAGTTGCGAGAAAGCCCACACAACCGGAATGAGTGATATTTTATGAAAGAGGTGGGATTTTGTATCCTGATTGCGTGTTGCCTCTGTACAGTTCAGCCCCTTTTCATTTGTGGCTATCTTTAGGAGAAGAGGTGGGTGGACGTAAAACGGTTTCTGGCTTATGGGGACTACCATAGGTACGTAAACCGGGGTGATACCTTATGACTCTGGGTTAGGGTTGGGTTTCACATGCCTTCAGTTGATGTGTGGCTTCGGTGCCCGCCTATCGCGTGGTATCTTGAAGTCCCTGCTCCTGTGATGGAGAGCGGTAAATTGCTTGGGAGGCAGGGTGTTTATGTGGACCGAGTGATATTCCATGAACTAGCCTGATTATCAGCTCTAACTTTCCGGGACTAAGCAAGGCATAGATCTATGTAGATAGGTCTTGGGGATGGCGGAGCGTGGGTAGGCAATCTAGGGCATAACTCGGGGAAGCTCAGGCTATAACCTTGCCTCGGCCTCTTCCTTACTCACGACTGGCCTGGCCTGACTACGAAAGGTTAAGGCCTAGCCTAGCCCGGGGAAAAAAAGCCGGGCACCCTATCTCAATCTCACGCCCATTGCTGTTCTTGCTATGTACCTTCTAATCCGGAATCAAGCACCAGTCGACCAATCTATTGTCTTGAATAGGCCCGGGTAAGACATTCGTTGCTTGTGGGAGCTCTCAGTCTGGGAGGCGTCTGAGTATACTCACGTAGTTATTCTCGCCGGCTAAGCTATGGATTCGATACCTAAAGAGTCAGTAAAGGTGAGTTAGTACGTAGATAAAATGTAGAATCTAAGGGCTGCATACAATGGAAGCTCAGTCTATACTTGCACTCTGTGAAGTGTAAAGCTCTGGTTCCAGTCGGGAATCCCTTATATGTCGAAGTGCCATGGATGGCCCATCTCTTCCCGCTAGGGTAACAATCTGCACCTTGTGGATCCCTTCGCTTATCTACGCAATCCTGCCCCCCCAAAGAAAACAACGCATCCGGCCCACTACTAGCCGCGTTAGTTTTTTGGTGGCATGTAGACCCAGTCCACTTCGGAAACTTCGTCTGATAACCCGTCAGGCCGACTTTGTATTTGAGGCACCTAAACCTTCTATGGTAGCGTGATGAATTCAACGCCCAGAATATTCTGGTGGTAGTTTTTTGCGTGACAGTTTTCAATTCATTGCGCTGTTTATATCACGATTACCTTTCTGGGTTTAGGTGTCTCGTTGCAATGTGGCCTGACAAGTTATGAGATAATTATATAAAGCTTCGAGTATAACTAAGATATTTGTACTTAGGGTGTAGGGGTAAGTGAGAAGACACCACTCTGCCAAGGTTACGTGATGGGTGTCTTCTCACTTACCCCTACACCCTAAGTACATGTAGGATGCATATCACATATCACTTTTTGCATCAATAGCAGGGTTTTAGCCAACGACCACAATAGTTTGAAATACCCAAAAATGCATTAGTTGGCACTCATGGTATGAGGAATACTGGCGGGGGATATTTCTAAGGATAGGTACTAAAAGTATTAAGCGGCGTATTCTTAAGCATGGGATTTAGAAGCAATATGTGATACGCATCCTGTACTCGCTGAAGAATAAAGTATGGTCTCCAAGGTGAGCCAGAAAGCAACCGGGGATGTTCGGGTTGAGACCATACTTTTTTTTCCAGCAAGTATGTACCGGAGTCTCAATTTAGCGTTAATGGGTGCTGTGGTCTTTGGCAAAAAGGCTACTTGGGGTCGGGTCAGGCAAGAAGAACCTGAACATCGTTTTTCTGGTAGTAAACAGCTTGACCCCCGCTAGCGCGTTGCTTTTCTATGCTCGGGTTCTTCCTGCCTTACCCGAGTGCTCCTCATGCACTAAAGGCCTGGGCTTTTTGTTTTAGTGTTGGGGGCTAAGAGACTCTATCGAATAGAGGCTTTCAGTTGACCAAAGTATTGTCTTTCACCGTCGCTTGGCGGGTGCTGCCGCCTGACGGGGGGGGTTCCGTTTGTGGCGGGGGGCGGGCGGGGGGGCCGGGCTGCGGGGTCTGCAATTTCTTATTCCCCATTGGCCCAAAGTCCCCTGCTGGCCAACTGGCAGCGTTCGCCAAGCGTCGGTGAAGGACTGTATTGTACTCGCTATCCACCATAAGAACTACGGTACTCGAGGACTAAATCTTCAGCATCGAGAATTTATCTGACATGTCAGCTGCGCAAGTTTATCTGCATGCATGAGTTTTGGAAATTTGAATCCTCATGCGCAGCTAGCTGCTTCTGCAGCTGACATGTGACTATTTAAAATGTAGAACAGCGACCAGCTGAAAGCCTCTGTTTTCTGCTCTAGCATATTTAGATTTATTAGGGATTTTAGGCCAAGAATCAATTTTGGGAAATCCTAATTGCCGCCTAGTAGAGCAATCCCTATAACTAATCATTCGATGGTTGGCCTCGGGTTTCCATTTAAATACGCTGAGGGTTGTGAGTGGTGCTTACGTACAGCGTGGGTAAAATTATTGTTTTTCGACCCCTGTACCCACAATACTTCTACCAGAGGCTGTATGCTAGCACTATTCCTTCCTACGCGGGAAGAAAGAGATAGGCAAATGGAAAGATCAGCGTCTACTAGCCGGAGGTATGATACTTTCTATGTCACCCACAGAGGCCTCTATCATGGTATCAAAAGTACAACCGTGCGAGCATGGCGATTAACCGCGTTTACCTGATTATACAAAACTAGTATGGCTAGTACATTAGCTATAGGGGGTTGTCTTTTTTTTCGCCGATCTTTTTTTCTTGCAAGCTACGGTGGCTTAAAAGGTCTAAACAAAACTAGAAAGCAAATGTAGCCAAAGCGCAAGTACGCCCAGAAAATGACCGTGGTCTCTCGAGCAGAGCTCGCTAATACTCTTTTTTATTAGTGTTATTTGGCCAATCCCTGTTTTTCAAATTTTGGACCCAAATTTTGAGTTCTTGGCGGGATTCTCACACCAAAAACGATCGCCAAGAACTAAGTATTTAGTATCAGAGGTTGTTGGCCAAATCGCTCTATTTACTAGCCCTTTTTTTTTTAAAGCTTACTCTAAGCTACAGTTCTCCGTATATCATATTATATAATTGCTCATAGCTACTAGCCTAACCCTAACCCTAATAGCTACCTGTACATGTTGTAAGTAGCAACTTTGAAGTTTTATAATATTCTTAAAATTCCGATCACTGCGAAAAAAGCAATAGGCTTGGAAGCCTTATTGATATACTCACGGAGCTTACTCCGAAATATTAAAGTTAAGATCTGTGGGTATGTTCTTGGGGTAAAAAAAACTCTGAAGAGGATAAAGTGAAAATTAAGAAGCGAACTCTGTAACTGGGGGTTGATTTTTCATTTTAGAAGAAGATTCAAAAAAGCTGTTTTTGGTTTGTTTTTACGGTTGTTTTGCTACCAAACGGTCGCAGGTGGCTTAGTACACCTAAGTATTCCAATTGCAAGCTGGAGATCACATGATATTTATGAGAGAGATTCTAAAACATTCTTACCTACACTTCCGCTAGATAGAGTAGTTAAGGCATATGTCATGAGGGATATCAGTGCTTTCTCCCCAAGGTGTCATTTAATTGTTAAACTAACCATCAATCCCATATCTCTTGTTAAATTAAATCCTCAACCTGGCAGAATTAAAAGATTACTCTACCCATTTCAAAGAGAAAAAATATAACTAAGATGAATTAGAGGAGAGTTGAACAAAGACCTAAGTGCCCGGTAGAGATTATCGGGAGTTCTTAGAGAAAATCTGCTGTACCTGTTCATTTACTTTGGGCCTGAGCCTGAGCCTAACCCAGAACCGTACCCGGAGCCAGAGCTTCAAAGGTCCAGTCGCTGATCCCCCCTACAGGCACAATCTTGGCGCCGACATTCTCGAACACAGCATATTTAATATGAGGGTCGGGGGCGGGGGCGACCATAAAGGCGGCACCGTCTAATGTGCTTCTAACTTTGAATACGCTAAGCGGTTAAGGAAGTCGCGTTAGTAAATAGACTAAAGTTAAGGTTTGGTAAAGATCCTTACTTCGTTTGAACCTTTCCGCCGACCTTCACTGGTTCAAGGTGCCACTTCTGGCCTATGCCGGTATTAGGACCACTGGAGGTTTTAGAGGCAATATGGGGACGGTGGACAAAGACGTCACCCTCTTTCTCATCCCTATTGGTGGCCAAGAACTTTCCGGTACCCTGGTGCACCATATATACAGCACGGGGACTCTGGTTCTCGATCTCGCAAACTACCCACACATCTTCATTGCCCAGCCCAAGCATCACTCCTTTTTTTTTAACCACGGTCAAGGAGTGGGTGGGCAGGCCCGAATAAAAGATGCGATATGGGCCACTTGGAAGGTTCTAGGAGAATCCTCCGTAAGAGCACGTTCGCTTGACACAAAGGTCCATGGATTGGCTTAATGGAATACTTACCGCCATAGCCGGTTTTTGGGATTCGTTAATATAAGGAGCGGATGTGACCGTTGAGTCAGTCTGGTGAGATGTAGGACTGGATGCTGAAACTTATGGTTGAGTTGTGGTAGGAGGGAGGAGAACACGGTGATGGTCCACCTTAAATAGTGTTTTGCGCTGACTGCAGGTCGAGTCGTTCCTACATGTATTGATAGAAATGATATATGGAAAAAGCAGTTAATACGATGCGCAGATATTTCGCACACAGAATTCCACCTCCCCTGTTTTTCCATAGATCATTCCGGTCGCTGTAGTTTGTGTAATCCCTCTTAAAGCATGGCTTTATGACGTCAGCCATGTGAGATAATAGAAACCTTAGGCCAACCATGACCTTTGTCAAAATTACTATGTTAGATTGAAGGTCGGCTATTCAAACTTCATTATATTAAAGCTCTAAGCTACTGTTTGTTCAAATCTCCAACCTCATGTATGTGCTAGCTGAGAAATTACAGGGCTTCAGTTGATTGTGCCAAATGCACCCAAAATGTGTATCCTACTAGTCAGATTTTTAAAATACGAAATTTCGGTACACCATAAGCTATAAGCTTTTACTATTTCTTGAAAAGCTCTACTTTAAAAGACTTCCTAAACCTATTTTGCACTTTTAAGAATGTACGTTTCTTGAACATACTTATTTAAGCTACTACTGCAAGTTGTCAAAGATAATGAAACCCTTCGGAGTTCGACGCAAAGAACTTCCACCACGACCTACCACGAAGAGGCCAAAAGTACATGATAATAGTAATCTTTCATACATCGTTGCATGAAGTTGAGGTTTATTACCCGTGAGTGTGAGGATGTTGCATCTCCTGGTTGCAATCAATACTTAGACGACCTGAACCATACCCCACTTAACAAAGATAATATTGCTCCACTTACTAGATAGCAGCAACAGAAGGAAACATAAACCTCCGATAACACCAGGCTAGCACTAGCCGAAAGAGAAAAGGTTATTTCGGAAGAAACATCTTCAGAGGTCAATAAGCAATATCTTCCCGTTAGGGAAACGATCTGCGCCTTGCATATCTCTTCGCACATAAACTACATGTGTATGTAAATGCTCAGAGACCCTCCACCAAGAAAAAAAGAAATCAGGCTTTACTAACGCATCTCGCTCCGTAGTTGGAGCTCTTAATGTGATCATTAGGCGGACAGTATTCGTCAATCGATGGCAAAAGACTAGGGGCAGATAAGCAACATCCCAGCTGCACGATCTGAAGCTTTTTCTAAATCTCCGTGCACTCAAGGTCCCATGGTACGTCGTCAGCTAAAGATCCCCACTAAGCGAGGCCACTACTGGGTGTGTGGTCCTTTCACACGCCGCTAAAGCTGCAGCCAAGAGGTATTTGGTAAGTGGTGAATTCGCTTGGCAGGGAACGAGTGGTTGACAGTCTACAAATGAAGGCATAGCCCCGATCTTCCTCACAAATGACGTTTCTGAGCACGACTACACGCCATGACTTGGCTTGTCGTGGGTGGAGCAATGTAAAAGTGCTTTTCTTCGTATTCAGCATCTATAGAGGGGGCTGATATGCATGCGCAATCTCTTCCTTCGATCACGGCGGTCTGCGCCTTGCATGTTAGAACTCAATACCGCATCAAATGGAGGACTCTACTCATAATTGGTGGCGCTCCCGAACCAACCACTATTGAATGCCATACAAAGCGGTAGGCTTGGTGGGTTTCTCCTGTGTATGCAATAGCAGGTGGGTCTTGGAAGTGACTAGTAATTTCGATAGCTAGTCTTCCGAGTGGGTTCTGCGCATGCCGACTCCCCTAGCGCAGGGCGCAGATATGCGCATTAGGGAGAGGAGATTGGGCGACCATGATCGGATAAAATTCAAACAGGGCGAAAGATAGTCCTCACTACAATCATGTTTTTCACAGAGCGGTGAGGGTTGGGCGAGAGGAGGGTATGGCGAGCTTGGCTCACGAATGGGAACTCTTAAAAACTGCCAAGCCTCGCCATACCTCCTCTCGCCCAACCCTCAACTGCTGTACTGTATACATCCTTGCATATATGCGGGGCCGGAGGATATGCAAGCATCTCGTCGATACCTAGCTCCCCTCAGGCACACCATATAGCTACTTCTACAGCGCAATTGAATGAATCATGATGACGGGAGTAATTAGCACCCATACACACACAATATGAGGCGACGAATTATCTATTTGTGCGCGGAAGATCAGTTAAGCTTGATGCTCCTGGCGGTGGGGTTGAACCTCCGGTGGAAGGTGATGCAACGTTAAACCGGACAGGTACTCAGAATTTCAATTTTCAAGACAACACAATGTTTGAAGAACGTACATGTAGATATTTAGTCATATGTATGATACATGAGTCTCTAGAATAGTTCTACATGTTTTTTCCAGTCATTGATTTGGGCCTTTAGCCCGCAAAAGAACAACTTATGACGGGAGACAGTAATGAAAGGGGTAAAGGGGTATTTTTATTAGCTCTTACCATAACTAGAGTCCTCAGCTTGTAACTTACCATAGATTTGCTCTAGACTCTGCTAGCTAGCTTGGTTGTTGAGGAATATGGCTATTTGATCATTGCATCCCTTTCTGGCACCCCCGGGTACACACACGAGGGGTTACCATCTCGCGACCGCGAGTTGTATAAATTTTAGGGTACAGTGGTAAACTAATCCTCTCTCTACGGAGCGTACATGTAGTTATGGGGGCCTTCACCACCCCTCCCCAGTCCACCAATATGCCATAGATTTCTCAGGTTTATGCATGAGAGGGGCTTTCCAGTGTCTCACTAATGAACAACTACCTCCACACTCTTTTAATATTTGTCATCATACCTTCCCATGGTGCGCTGTTATAAGCCCTTTCTCACACATCTCATTATACTCATGCAATTCTGATTTACAGGGGCTATACTCTATGAATAAGTAGTTAACGTGGGCACGCGGATTATTACTAGGCATGATGGATACAATGGGCGAGAGGCAAACACTCGTTACAATTGATAGCTTTGAAATAGGCTAGATTATTATAACTAAGATATGGGGGAAGCAAAGGAATAAGCTTTCAAAACGCATCAAATATAGAACTGAAAGAAAAGACACTAAAAATAAAAATACTACCGAATGATGGAAATGGAAGGACACTTAATTGTGAGAGCAATCAGCAGTTCTTGAGCAGTTCCTCCTGATCATTCACTAATCTCTTTAGTTAGACATATCATAGCATAGCTGCCAAATCAGATATCGAGGGTGGCTGCCAAGTATAGGCAGCTCAGGTTACCGGGGTATGTTCGTAAGGCGTTACAGGACACTAAGTGCTCATCATGTCTACCCACAGGATTAATACCTGTAGTATCTATGGCTGTAACCAACGCAGACTTTGCATAGCCTAGTTTGATCGAGCTGCATTCATCAATTAATTAACGAACAAACGCGAACGCCGAATTAAGAAGCTCTAGCAGAAGGGGACGGCTCGGGCAGGTAATAGAAGCTTTTAGTTACCAAGTGATAAGAGATTATGATCGGCATTGGCCTCTAAGGACCGGGTCGACACCTAATAGGCGAGTTATTCTCCGCCCGTTTGCAATTTGTCTCCGGCGTCTCTACAGATCGTTTTGTTACTCTAAGCTATCCAGAAACCCTAACCCTCGACACACCCTTTTCGCCCTTGACCACCATTATAATTTAGAGCTACTCGCCATACCTTAAGGTCTGGTGGGTTTTTGGTAGTGCCCGCTATTGCATTGCAGGGTAGGTATATAAAATATCAATGGACTTAAAAACCTGGCGAGTAAGCTCCATACCCTTTCCTGTGCAGCGCTACTTTGTCCCAGTGGACGAAAAAGAGGATGAAGCTCCTCTCATTCATTGGCGTGATTTATGAAGGTAAGGGTTGACCAAACTAAAGCAGCAACCTGCGAAGTTTATGGCCTTTCTATTTATTCTAGAGACTTATAATGCGGCAGAGTCCTTACCCGGATGCTCTCTACGGCCGCGGCCAAGACTCAAGATCACATGATATTCAAGTGTCAGCGAGACTCCATCCTCTGTCTCGTCCACCCGCGACATAGTGTTCGATCGGTTTGGAGAGCATATACCTGTTTTACAACTCTCCCCCAATAGACTGTATTATCAAGCCAGGTAATCCAAGCCTACCGGCAACTAGAGGCTACCGTAAAGGCTCCAATAACATTGTGGGATGGATTGCTGAATCAATAATTCGATCAAGACCAATACTGAGTTCTTACATATAGCTAGCTACCCGTTTATACTGCAGTAGCTGGCATTTTTGCCAAGACACTTCATGTGACGGGTCTGTATCCCAGCGAGCTGCAGCCCTCCTCCGCCGCTTGAAGAATACTACCACTTGACAAATGCCATACTTAGTAGGTTGGCTCTTCACCGCTTCCATTCTACATGCAGACCATTTCGTTTCCACTTCAACGGTTCCTGTCCTTCTCTCCGTGAGGGCCATCGTTTTGTTTTTCACACCCCTGATTCTCGCTCCGTGCCTCGACGCGTACCCCGAATTGAGTCTGACCCCCGGCCACACCGCGTTGAGCCCGTTCTTTTCTACTGACCTTAGCGGACCCTATCTAGCCTTGACTAAACCTAACCAAGACAAGATTCAGCTCTCTTCTTCAAGGGTTTGGTAAATAGGAAAAGACTCAATCTGCAAATAAAGCGTTCAAGGCCCTCGGCAAAAAAGCTCCTCGGCGGTTGGTGTCTATATATAGACATCCATTAACCTCGTTGACTGAAGTAAGTTGGCCATTGTTGGTAAAAAAAAAAGGGGGTTTGGAGTGAGCTTCTGTTAGAGGGGCTGGCTGACCAAACTCAGGGCTGCTGTCTTCTCCGGTCAAATTGATGATATATGTGACCATACTTATTCATGTTTTTTCGTACCAGTGAAAGGTAGAGATTTGGACGAGATCAAGGGATTGAGACACCACTCATTAGGAAAGATGGAGCCATTCAGCGTTGGATGTCATGGTGAAAGATTTTAAATACTCGGTAGACAGCATCCACCATCATACTATTTTAAGGGTATGAAATCAGCCCAGAAGTATACTAGCGGACTTTAATAAGTCCGTTCCTACAAAGTAGGATAGCCAATCCGTTTGAAATTCAATACCCCTCCCATAACAGTCAAATTTAGGTTGCCGCTCCTTATGGATTTAATAGCTTTTTGCAAAGTTACCTCTAGACGCCGAGGGTAGGCTTTTTCATGTGGCTTATTCAAGCGTTGATTTATTGTGGGGAGGTCTTGGCGGTAGCCATCGTATTGCAACTCGGTTAACATTCCAGTCGCGTCATTGGGAGCATTTGTCGAAATGTATATAATTGTAATTGTAATCATCAACTGTCACTCGGTCAGTCTGGTGTTGAGCAGAACTTTTTTTTTTTTTGTTTACATCATTAATCGTATCCAGCCCTAAGGCTATGACGATATCGAACCCCCAGAACTACCCCGCCAGCCCCTGGCCACGCCCAGTAAAGGGTATTCAGCAGACTAGCAACTTCCACCACCAGCTTCAAAAGAAAAACAAAAGAAAAACACCTTCTCAACCTCCACAACACTAACCAACTTGGCGCGCTCGCTGTCTCGAGCCTCATCATTCGCCAGGCAAGTATCTCCCCGCAAACAAAACACAAAACAAAACATCAATCTCAACCTCCTCAACACTAACCGACATGGTGCGCTCGTTGTCTCGAGCCTCATCATTCACCACGCAAGTAACTCCCCAAAACAAAAACAAAACAACACAAAACAATTTCATCCATCTCTTCCTTTCTTTCTTTCCTCCAACTCCTGTCTCATCACTCACATTCTGCCGGTGCCATTATTTTTGGTAATATAAGCCGTGGTCTGTGCATTTATCTGTCTCTTCCGACTGGTGATGGCGTCGGTGGCGTTGCTGACGGTGGCGGTGGCGGTGGCGGTGGCGGTGGCGGTGGCGATATCATCTTTTTCCCCCCTCTTTTCCCCTCCCTTTTTCTTCTCGCTTCCCCTTTTTCTAAAAACAGTCTCTTTCTCCTCTCAATTTCTTCTTTCCAATACCTGGGCCTTTCTGCCTCTTTTCTCTCTTCACTAGACCCTTTGGTGGGGGCCTCATTTCCTCAGTCCCATAATTTGCCTGATACGCTGGTTTTGCACATCCGCGTGGGGGGGCCATGAGTTTCTGGATACTCATGGCTGTAAGATCTTTCCGTTTTGTTGACATTGTGCTCCTTCTCGTTCTATTCTGTCGCTATAACTCCTGGTGAAGCCAAAGAGTTTTGTGGATGAGGTTTTCTGATTGGTGGAAAACCCATAAAGCGGGGTACCCCCCTCAACACCACGGTGTTGAGGGAAATATGTGTCGACTCCTAATTGGTCGGTTCGTCCTGCACGTTGGTTGTCAAGGGAAAGCTTTGTTGAGCAGAACTAATTGTCCAAGCGTATTTCACTCACCATCACGATCACTAATTCTTTGCGGCATTTTGACTCACAGCAGCCAAAGATGTGGTGTGGTCGGCTAATGGGTGTAAGGTGGAGCCTTGTTGATAGCTCAAGATATATTGTCTTTGAAAGACTTGGGTCGTACCGTTTACAAGACTCTTAACCTCCCTTGAAACAAGTGGCGAGATATCTTCTTCAACGTGACACTGAAAGTTGTAGCCCTAACCACCTATTCTATGGCATCCGCGTATTCAGCTTCCCAGTCTTACTTCATACCCAGGGATTCTCGCGCCTAAGGATAACGGACATTGATGACAGCTATAAGCACTTCTACAGCTTAGTGGCGGCAGCGCCTGCACGGGAGAACAGCTGCTCTGAAACCAGGTTACTGTGCAGGAATTCATAGACCCCCGTACCCCTTGCGGCAAAGCTGGACGCACACGACCATGCCGTCTCCACCATTTAGTAGTGTCTAACTCTTCTCCCCCTGCGCTTCTCTCGGGTGCCATCGTGTCCCTAGCGAGCGGACATACCGAACAGTTATAGTACCGCCACCGTCTGTCGCGGCTCATTCTAGCCGTGTAGCTGCAATCAAAGAGGATACCAGAAGATGTACTTCCAGTGGGTAGAGCGTTCTGTTCATTGACAAAGGGTTTGATAACCTATTCACTGATTCGATGCTTTTATATGTAGCTTTGATATGGTCTAATTTGATCCTCCATCAAGTAAAGGCTTGTACCTCCGCGGGGAGACGGGGCATGGGGGTTTTGAGTCGATCACAGACTTCGTTTTGAGTGCTTAGCAACCTTATTCCAAAGTTGATCCAGCACCTCCCTTCGTTATAGGCCTCTGGTGGAGCCCACTTTCCAGCCTGGGAAACTAGCCTTTTTACCTCCAAGCCCCTTACCTGGCCTGGTTAAGCAGAGAGGAAGATCGGAGTCTGTAATCAGCCTACGCAAGGAGACAGCGAACTAGTGTCCGAGTGTATTACTCAGACAAATCAGCAGGCCACATGACAACTCCCAACTACATTACCTGGCCTAAGGAAACCGAATTCTGAACACATTCCACACACGAAGCAAGCTGTTCGTCAATCTTTACGTTCATATCTGGGCCCATAAAATAAAACAACAACCCTCGAGGTCAGTGCCTAGTCAAATCCAATAAGCTACGAGGTATCCCTGGAGGCGTGCTATTTATCCTGAGCGGGTAAACATCGGCCCAAGCGCGGGAATCAAGACCCAAAGAAGCAGACTAAACCCCGAGTCACGCTGGTGGAATTGGTAATTCTTACCAGCCAGTAGTACCAGTTAGACCCAGCAAACCTGCAAATTTGGCAAACGTCATCTCCACAGTTAAACCTTCGCCATATCCAGTGCGCCCTTATATAAATGTCCTTTTTGGAGGGTATCTAGTTGCTGTTATGTGAATTCTAGTGCTGTGATATAATACCCACTGGTGGACATGATGTTGACTAGTATTGTTGGTTCTCAAAGAAAACAAGAAACTAACCTAGCCTACAACAACCAACCTTTATAAGTACCACCCTAGACAATTGACAACAAACTACTACACAACTGAAATACCTTGTTTCATGTTTCGTACAAATTTTGACATTTATGACGTCCTAGTGCATTTCATATACGAATGCCGCGTCCCACACAGCGCTGCGGGGGGTATTCAGTCCTTTGTGCAAAGAGTTCTGTAGTCTTTTTTTTGTGGTTATGGGTGATATTTTTAAGGCCTGAATCTTCTGACTCATAGTTTGACTCTGGAGGAGGGGTCTATTAGCGATATCTGACCCATCTCCAAGGATTTCGCCATACTTCGAACTTACCAGTTATTGTTCGATGAAGATAGTTTTAGTTTAATGAAAAGCCAGATATATATTACAGCGGCGCTTTGACCACTGTGAGTGGATAGATTCTCGTCAACTCTGTTGAAGGTGGTCGCCCGGGTACTAGTGCCTAGAAGCGTGTCTTTCCTTTATTCAGTGCTGAGTGTTTTTGTTTTGTTCTCTTTCCATAAGAGGCAGGGCTGTCTTCTTGTATTCTTACCCATCATACCTTGAGGATTGTGAGTGAAGATGATGTTTTAGTTCCTTTTCAAAAAGCTCAACTGGTGGATCTCCGTAGTAGTGTCGCCTTCCTCTCATAGACAGATATGGAAAAAAAAAGGAAAAGAAAGGAGAAAAGAAAATCCTACTCAAAGGCCGGATAAACACCCCGGACCTCCATACAATCAACGATGTAAACAAAAAAAAAACCCGGACCTCCGACACGCGTCCCTGGCAAAAATTCCCTCACTTGGCATTGCCCAATGTAGGTATTGGCAAGCGTGACAAACTATTGGTGTTTCCGTGGAGCCCCTCTGGAGGTAGCAGCGTACCCACTAGCATCAGGTTTATGACACTCACCTCTGCGCCTGCATGCATGGATGACTTCATCCTAGAAAATTATTAGGAGTCTACCTCCGAGGTCTGTACTACAGTCGCACCAGACAGGAATGAATCGAGTGCGTGGGGTCCCGACATAGACGACACCACCGCCCGCTAAGAGTTGAGGTAGGGTTTGAATGTAGGTTTTTGTTGCTGCTATGTCAACTGTCCGGATAGGGGGGGTGGGGGTGTGTGTTTCTTGATAGGTGGTCGAGCTGTCTATATGTGTAGTTTCGGAGAAGGAGGAGAGCAGAGTGATGGGCCTTGTTTTGTGTCCCACAGAGGCCTAAAAGGAGTGAGTTGAGGGTCGGAAAAGCCACGTTGCTTGTTGTCGATGGGGAAAACGTTATATTTGTGCGGGGAGGGTTCTACCCTAACCCTAACTGGATTACTATCATATATAGTGAAGCGGCTAGCCCATACTGTCACGATGAGCTAACTTTTTATTACACGAGTAAGAGCAACATCTCTCCTCCACCAGTACCCCCTTGGTGTCTCCTCCACTGCGACAAGCCTCCAAACGCCAACCACCGGCCGCAGAGAATATACTCTCCAGCTCGGTCCGCGCTATGAGTATTGTTGGTAGCATCGAAGGCAGATCCTGCACCGCGAATAAAATTCGCTATACCTTTATCGCTCCTGATCGAGAAAGCGACCGCATGGAAAAATGAGTGGGGAGAATGATTATATTAGCGTAGGGGTATATCGGCAGGAGAGCCCTTTTTTCAGTGATTCCACCCTGTTGTTTCGTACTCACTCATATTCCCGCTAGATGTGAATAATTCTCTCCTTCACAACTGATCTTGCCATTTAAGGTAAGCTTCACGTCGTCGTCGTCGATGAAAAATCAGCAACAGGTACCAGCACTCGCAACGCCACATCCACTCCCACTCCCTAGTAGAAAATCCCCTTAAGAAATACTTTCCCCATAGCTCAGGCTAGGGCTATTTGGGTCTCTTAACGAGTGATGACGGACAGTACTCCGGAGATGGGTATTCTTGGCATACATCTTCTGGATATTTGCAAGCAAGCCTCAATGAAGATACCGCGAGGATTCCGGTGCGGGTGGGCCGCAGCAGAGAAACATTGGTTCAACCATATGTAGTATTTCCTTGGGTACTAAATCGAACCCTTTGCTGAATGTTGAGCGAGTAATACAACATCCCAGAACTTTATGGTATAGTCGAGAGCTTAATATCTTATCTGCAGTAACAAATAATTCACCTCTTGCCTGCTACGATTGGGATATCCTCATCTCCCATGTTCTAAAATCAATCCTAACCCTGAACTGAGTCTCTGTATCATCGGTTTCACGGGCGGGGTGAGCAAATTACAACTAGAGGGTATGATTATCATAATATAATTAACAAAGAAAGAGCCGGATAGGGGTCCTGACTCGTTCGATGTTGATATATACCTGCTGGGCCTTCTCGTTGGATCTCCATCGGAGACCGTAATCATACTAATACGAGGTTAATTGATGATGCCCGGCTAGTCCCTATGCCGGCCTCTTCCTCGTGAATGCGCATGGCATCTGTCTGTTCTTACATCTACCCCCGGCCCCATTGAACCCAATTAACTACCCATCAGATTGTCTCGTTGTAAAGGTCCCCAAATACCATTAAGAGAGTACCTGTCTCATGTATTGATATTGTATCTAGTAAGATTTGGCTATACCCGATGATGTCTTATCCTTAGTATCTTCATAGGACCTATCTTATCCCCCAAACGCATTAACATAAAAATGAAGTGATAGAACTCACATAACCTTCAGATATCAACTCTACATCTTCCAACACGATTTGTAAGCCTAATACCTGTGATGCTTATAATTCAGAAACATGCGGCGCGGGCTGATGGTGATACGCGGGTACACGGTGAGATAGGCTATAGCCCAGGCCCGCGAAACTGCCCCATGAGCTCAGGGGAATGGCCCTGGACGCATGGCCTTCGCAACTCGAGTCGAGGAGATAACCCTAACCCTATCCTGACAAGGCAGATCCAATATTATCATGATACGAGGCCACAACTAAACTAGTATACATAAGAAAGGAGGGAGTTGTTTTCTTTTCATACTATTTTACCCGCTACAGTCGGATCGCCCTATAAGGGTACCATAAGAATTGAAAAGCTTTTTTGTATGCATACCCTTATGAGGAAGGGAAGGGATTAATAAGGTGCAGAGGTGATGAGTAGGAAAAGATTTCTTTGGGTGAGGTAGTCAGAAAGGAGACCCCTAGGTCGTGAACAACCTCAACAAGGCATCCCGAATTACTTCTCCACCTTTTCTAACCAAGTACAACGGGTTTCACAGGGAAAGCGACCGTCACTGGAAAAGCAACAGGGACACGTCGATGAAAGATGGGAGGACTAAAGTTCAGTCTAATACGAAGCCAAATATGTTACCTTTTGGGTGATATTTACTTACTTGTGTAGGGTAGCGTGTGTGGTGGGGGGTACTTACAAAAGACCCAAAAGGAGGAGAAGAAATTGTGTATGTATTATGACAACCATCCTTCACCACTCAGCCTTACCAAATATATATCATCTAAAATAGTCAAAAGACATCTAAAGGGTGTTTCTGGACACTTCATCCGTTCCAGCCTCAAAATCCGAAACTTTTTAAAGTCCTGTTGTCATGGTTGATTGCTTACCTGGTGATGATTGCTTTCCCGGTCATGATTGCTTTCCCGGTGAAACACGTTACCCTTGAATCCCCTCTACAGTCCCCTATTATATCCCTAACCCCCAATGTTTTATAAGGATTCCTTTCCTATCTGGCGGATGTGTAAGACCTTTGGAGAATCTTAGTATAATAACATCTTGGGATAGATTCAAAGAGGTTAGGGTATGGGGAATCAAAGGATCGTTGCTAGCCGTGGGTTCGGGCCTAGATTTTGCCATTGTATGCTAAAGACTCTGCAACAAAAATCAATTCCTCACTGATCATGATCACATCGTTATGTATAATAAATTAAACAAAAAAGATAAAAACATTGTTATGTGGCGGTACCATGCAACCTAGGACTGAGATCATCCGGATCCACCAATCATTGGCTTAGGCAACGGTCGTTTCCCTCGCACCCCTTTGTTACAAGCCCATGGGTTTACTCCCGAGCGCAAGGTATCGCGGTAGGTGTTCTAATCGCCAAGCCATAATCGCGAAACATCCTTCCTTGGGGAGGAAAATAGTACCCTGCCTTCCGGAGAGAGGGAAGGAAAGGTTTTGTCATAGCCTTCGGGCTGCATACATGTATGAGATATCAATCAATCAATCGAAACATCCTTCCGCTTCATGAGATATCACTCGACTTCACTAAACTTAAATCCACTGACCGATGAATAGTTTGAATGTGGAGCCTATCACAAGGCGGTAGTCCTTGGTTCATTTAAGAATTGGACAGAAGCTTAGGTAAACCATCGCCGGTAGTACATAGTCATGCCTTTCCCATGCATCACAAAGGAGCCCAGGGCTCTGCCTCGGGTTTACCCTCATACCTCATAACGGCGGGGAACCTCTCAAGGGTATAATGGAAGAAGAGTCTCGCTCTGTCCCCGAGACATTCCACGAGACGTTAAATGTCTCTTTCTCTTTAACCAGTGCCATATCTAGGAGTGAAAATTATAGGGTTAGGGTTGTGGATATCGGAAATGGGTTTATTGAATCAAACACAGTACTCGCATCCAAGCTATGTTACTGCTAGCCGAGTGGTTCTAGTGGGGGCCTCAAAACTATAAGGCCTGACACCCGCAACCACTGACCTTACCCGACGACTACTCTGTATCACGCTACTTTAATACTAGATCAGGATTATTTTGAGGTTGAAATAGAAATATCGATTGATCAAAATTCTGATTGGTAATGTTTGATAATTGCGGAAGAGAACAGGGCACAGGACGGTGACGTTGGGGGCGGCTCTAAGGAAGTGAGGCACGTGACAGTCAACCTCCGTATCTCGTCGGAAACAATCTAGTCTTCAGCGGGGGTAGACTAATGAGCCATAGTAGTTTGAGTAATGGCAACATGTAGGATATAAATGGGCATCTTTTTGTATTATTATATTCACCATAATCTGGCGACGGGTTGCTATCTAAGGATTTAAAACCATCCAAAACAAACGCACTTGCAAATGATAGCCCATATCTCGCGCCCAGCACAGCGCTGAGTTAACCGTACGTAAAATTGAAAAGGGATTGGACATTAATCTACATACAACGCAATTACAAATAGCCCCACAATGCCCCACCGTTAAGAATCTTCTTAGATGGGAAACCCCTTGACATCGAGTGGGCTTTGGGAAAGAGGACTATCATGCATTAAACGCACTTACCCATCATAGGTCTTGGGCGTACGAAGCAATTAGAATTTTTCTCTCGGTAGGCATTATCGTGTCCTAGATATATCGGATTTGATATGATTGACCAGAGTAGATACACTATGAAAAAATGGGTAAATCACTACCATAGGACTACGGAATTTGGTGACATATACCAAATTAGACCCGCATTAGAGGAGGAGTACTGTAGAAATACCGTATCCTTACCACACTACTAGCGTATCAGCGACAATACTGTAGTGATCTCACCCCTCTTTTTCGTACTGTAGTATAAGGTAACAGCAACCTGCGAACATTATGGCACAAATAGGTACTCTAGGGACGATTAAATCTAAGGAGTTACAGGTTATCCGGGCGCTTTAAAGTCTCGAAACCTAAGCCAGAAACATTCACTGGCCACTAGGTATGAACTAGGTCAGTACAAGAATTGAGTCGAGTTGTGACGTGTTGAGGTATACCTGCCACTGCCTCCTCCTCTGCGGCCGGTAGTGACTCCTCTATCGGCGGTGTCTAATGGATAACCAGACTGCTCCAACGGTTATGCGTGATTATGAAGCTAATACTACATCAGTTGGATAGCAATTTCTGATAATACACTACCGCTGATACCATCCTTGATTTGAACCCCGATTCAGCTGTTATTCAGAATTGGTTATCATACAATAGTTTTATTAAGAATACTACGGGTGTAGTACTTACTTTAACGCCCGATCGGATATTCCTATAAGCCTTAGTCAAAAGTTAGTCTAATAAAGACCTTATATATTCCTCAAATCACTCCTGAAAATTCTTGAATAAGGTCTTTATTAGACTAACTTTTCACTAAGCCTTTTTTAAGGCTGAAATCAGGCCCATAGGGATATCCGATCGGGCGTTAAAGTAATTAAGCGTTACACCCCCGATAGTATCATATCAATAAATACACGCTTAAACACAAATGGCTTGTACGTCCCGGACATAATATACGCCCGATACATAAATGTATGTACGTGTGGTCACAGGATTTACTAACTACACTCAATATATACTGTTATTGCAATATATATATACTAGACTAGAGGCTCTATTATGCGAGCGAGAAATTGTAAGATACAGATACAGATATCCACCAGTAAACCTTTGACTGCCTTGTTATGTATTTCGTATTTTCATGACATCGAGCTGCAAGCATGATTCCCCTATATACACCTAATTATATATATATCCACCCCTCGTACGCCCCTACTCTTAATAATGCATAGTTGCCATGTAGGGGGCCATGGGAGGACTAATTGGCCGCGCTGTTTTGACTCCCCGGCTGGTATTCAGGACTGCTGCCGGGGGCCGGAGAGTGGGAAGACTCCTCTCGTTTTGGTGATTGGGGATGTTGGGACGATGGCATGGAATGATTGGAGAATGAAGTCTCGGGTTTAATATCAGGGACTATATCTATGACTCTGGCGCCGGGAGGGTTGCTGGCGGGGCTATTCGGAATGTTTCTTGGGGGTGTGGACTGCGGGGTGCCGGTCCCTATAGAGGGCGTATAACTATGTCTGCGGGACTTCCCTAAGCGGTTCTTGACCCTTTTCCCCCGAGAGGCTTTCGGTTTACGGGGGTCTTCGTACCCGGACAGGCGGGCCGGACGACCCCCAGGAACTGTAATATTTTGGCTCGAATGAGTGTGTTGCGACATGTCGGAAGATAGGACGTCAGACTGATATGAAGTGGAGGAACTGAACCCACTCGTCTCCATATTCGTTGAGCCCGCGGGACCAACGTTGAGTAATCTGACCAACGTATGAAACCGATTCTCATGGATCTCCTCCGCTTTCTGGCGTGCCTTTAGATCTTCTTTACGCTGCTTCTCACGTCTCTTTGCTTCCTCCCTGCGCTGACTCTCAGACTTACCCATCCTAGTCGACAATTGTTGGATGCCTTGATGAATACCCTTAAAGGTATTCTCAGCCTTACCAATCCTAGATGACAACTCTCGAAAGCCATCGTCAATTCCCTTAACATTATCCTCAGTAGTATTCATCCTAGTCGAGAGCAGGTGATAGTCTTCATCGATGGTTTTGATCTTCTTGTCGTGTATCTTTGTGACCTCCTGGAGTTGTGATAACATACTGTAAATTTTCTCGAACTCGGTTGTATTCCCCTTTCCGGATGCTGGAGTAGACGGTTCCGTGTGTTGGCCGACGGCGACGGGTGCTGCTCGCGATGATGGCCCAGATTCGGAATCCTCGTCCCAACCCCCGGGCACCTTCATCTTCCCAAGAGATTTAGTTTTCCGGTGTCCAGCGGCTACTCTCTCAGTATCGCTACCAGCAGACAATGCCACCGGCTTGTGATCACCACCAGAGCTGTTCGCAGCTTGCCAAATATAACTAGCAATGTTCGATTGTATCGGTGATGTCGCGGGGGGTTTGGGTGATGGTGGGCCGTCCTCGGCTGTCAGGTCTATGACTTCGGTAGCCGCCGCCGGTGTCGCTCGGGTGGGAGGGTCAATGTCCATTTCCGTACACACACTATAGGACCGACCGCTGAGAGGGGTAGGCTGTCGTGAGGGTAGCCGGGGTGTAGCCTCAGATTCCTCCGAATCAAACGGGGAGTTTTCATGGACGGTACTAGTGAAGGATAGAGATTGACTTTGTGAGGGTGATCCCCTTAGTATGTATGAGCTACGGAAAGCCATTTGAGATGTGAGATGTGAGATGAGAGATGAGAGAGATCAGAGATGAGAGATGAGATAGATCAGAGATGAGAGATGAAGGTATTCGCTCTAGCAAAAAAATTTAAAACCTGTTGATATAAGTATTTTTTTTTTGCTTATAGGAGGTAAATTACACAAAGTCGAAGAGTACTCCGCCCCAAAAAGAAACATAGGACACAATGACAGCGCAGCCTCTCCTTGGCAGACTTGGCTGTCTGCCTGAAATTATTCTCTGGGATACTGGCGAAGAATAACCAAGGATAACTGGGGGATCAATGAATAATTAATATAGGTACATATGTAAGTGAGCGGAACGGTTTTATGGCAGCGCCGCCTCCTCCTTCCTAGTGACATGCATTGTGGTACTCGGGTCAGGCAAGAAGAACCTGAACATAAAAACGCGCTAGCAGGGGTCAAATTGGTTACTACCAGAAAAACGATGTTCAGGTTCTTCTTGCCTGACCCGAGTACTAAGTACTTTACATACACCCAACACTTTATGTAGGCGATAGAGTACTCTACCAGTTTGGTGGCGGGTAGGTAAGCTATATTGTAGGTGTGTCCGATCTGCTGGGGTATAATTATCAAATTCTATCGCAACGATCCCTCCTCTACTCGTCCTTCCATGACGTTTCCGAACACGACCAATATTGCATACCATACAAATAGGGGGACTTGGCACTTTTTTGTGTGTATGCAATATTGGTCGTGTTCGGAAACGTCATGGAATTAGTAGTACGGTGTCTTGTTGATCTCACCCGAGCCCACCTTTAGACGAAAATCCGGTATAAATAGAGTAACTCTGCCAATGGCTCATCAAGGTTTAATTTTGAAATGGGCCGCATACGCCTGCGTGAGAAACTGTGCCTTTACTCTACTCGTAGTGTCCTGACGTTTTTGAACTGGGCCGGGTTCGCATGAGAGGTGCAGGAGGCTGCAGGAGGTAGGATGTCCAATAGTAAGCTGTTGAGGCACGAGCATGTTCACATTTTGTAAGCCGTGGCGTTTGAACGTCTGAAAACTAGAAATTGAAACTATTTCCACCACCATCCGCAATACAGGCTTCGATCCTTCTTGTCATAGATAGTACATGATGGTTAATTCTATCAATAGGGTAGTTTCTCCACTCCTGCAAAACAAGATTGCGTATAGCTGGGGCAGCGAACTCCATCCCTATTTGACTCTTGATTTTATCCTTCATCTCATTCCAAATTGTTTCGATAGGATTCAAATCAGGGGAGTTGGGAGGCCATACAATTTTGGAAATTCCTAGCTGTTCACGGGGATAGTCATGATAGTGATGTACATGTGCTGGTGCATTATCCTCCATTAAAAGTACACCATCACGTAAAGCCATCTTCTGAAGAACGAAGGGGTAGAGTTCAGGATTAAGAATCCTCTCACGATATATAAACCAATCTATACCACCTTTCCTATCCTTTTTACGTACTTTCAGCTCTGGGGCTCTATTTACATAGTCCCCATTAGCCAAATGGAATGCTTCTTCGGCCACTTCTTGCTCGTATTCACGTTGTAGTTGAACATCCGCCTCTCGTTTCTCTCTTGGTGTCTCGTACGGTGTATTGAATAAATGAAAAAGTAAATTAATACCACTATGGTCGTATAAGATGGCACCCCAAAACATAACCGTTGAACCATTTCCAAACTTTCGATTTATATTCTGAGATCGATGTGCTTCTCCTGCTCTCCTCAATACACCTCTAGCTCGTCGTCTCCTCAGATTACCAGTCTCAAAATAAGTCTCATCCGTGAACACTACCAATCTCCAATCTTGATTTCTGTATTGATAACAGAACTCCAGCCTCTTTCTTTTTTGCTCATCATTAAGAAATGGTTTCTCCGTAGGCCTCCTTCTATGGATATCATCTTCAGCTAGGACTTTCGTTACTGTCTGACGGCTGATATTCAGTCCAGACTCTCTGGCCAATTCAGCATATGTCATGCGGCAGTGTGTGTAGTCCGATAAAGTAAGAGCAATTAAAGCTTGTTTTTGTTCGGCTGTAACTACGGCATTGCAGCCTTTTTCTGCATTTGGTTTTGGAGTGAGGTTCTCGTCTGCACATAAATCTGTATCACTTTAGTTCCAAAGCGGGCCTTTCAGGTTTGCTAGTACTAACCAGCAACTTGAATACCATTCTCTCTTGACCTCCTTCTCGCTTCACTAATAATATTACTGCAGGTTGAACGCTTCACCTGAGTAATTGCAGATATTTCTGTCAGGGTCATTCTCCGGACTCCAGTCAGTGAGGCCAGACCAAGAACCTGACCTCTTTTGGCCATTGATGTCGTCTTTCCCCGGACATTTAGCATCGTGGTAAGTGAAGTTGAGGTTGCTTCCTTCCTGCCCCTCACGGCTTTGTTATGATTCAGCTCAACAGCCTTCTGCAGCCTCCTGCAGCCTCCTGCACCTCTCATGCGAACCCGGCCCAGTTCAAAAACGTCAGGACACTACGAGTACTCTAGGTTGGCTTCCATAACTCGTTGCCCCGATTTCAGACCAGTCCGCAGTCCCGTACGGTGCGGATCCCTCCTCCCTGGCCTCTGAAGGCAAAGATTCACTTGACCTGATAATTGGCTACTCCCAAGCCCCGGCAAGCAGGTGGCGGTGGGTGTGATCTCTGGATCGAGCTATGGTGTGTAGGTCCCATAATAGTACTAGCTCTTAGCTGCCTAACGACTCTCTGCTGCCTTCTCACGCCACACCCGAAGGACTCTACCGGAAGCTAGCTAGATCATATGCATTCAAGATCAGATAATCTGTCGCCAGCTTTTAGTTGACCTGAATTTTCATTTTCAAAGTGAACCCATGCAGCTAAGTTGTGTCTGCTTCTACAGTCTGCACTTGCGGGGTGCTCGCTTAACACAGACGCTTCTTGGCTGCAGGACTGGACTATCGCGGCAGGTGTGGTACAGAAATAGGCAGCCCTGGGATGCAATTCTTATTGGATTAAAAGAATGAAATACACCAACGCAGTGCAGATGCATTTTCGGGTACTTTTTACCTGTCACAAGACTAGCGCCGTGTTGATTTATGGTGTGCTAAAGAACGCTAGCGAATCAATCGAATATCAACGGTATTACATCGATCATGGCCTTGGCGGGTTCTCATATGACATGTAACGACGGCCCAGTCCAGAAAAACCCTGGATCTCTCGATCATCTGTGTCCTCTTGAATGGTGTTTGCAGTATTTACATATAGACCCCTCCGGCGCCCTTGACTGGAATGACTGACCTAAAGACTGTCACAAGTCAGTACGGGATACGATGTTTGAATCGCATAAATACTGTGTGGATCCTAGCTTGAATGGTTCTGCCCTCTACTCACCACCCCACAGACGTCGTTGACCCCGGAAATAAAACACCCCCTCTTCTTGCACCGGAAAAACAACTGGTAGTAAATACATTATCTAGGATACGTCCGGGACCTCAGAGAGAAAAAGAGCCATCGAGAGGTATCTTGAGGACTTTGTACCGATTTGTTTGAGAGACTCACAATGACCACCGCTCACCTCCCCGCCTATCTTTTACCCCTCTCCTCCGCCAAACCCAGCCGGGGGATGAAGGGGGAGAAGGACGAGTACCAGTCCGACTACGAATATGAGTACGACTACTACTACTACTACTCTGGCTACGGGTGCGGGTGTGGGTGTGGGTACGGGTGTGGGTGCGGGTGCGGGTGCGGATGCGGCTGCGGGGGCGGATACTACGAGGACGGATACAGATACGAGGACGAAAACGGCTACGACTACGACTATGACGATGAGGGCGGACACAGCTACGGATACGGAGGTGAAGACGAGGAAGAAAAAGAGGAGACCCCCGCAGTACTAGCTACAGCGCATATCCACGAGCCTGGAGGGGAGTTCAAAGACAGAGACCTAGTAGCTTCGGAAGTGACCCGAAATCCGGACCCTAGGCTACCATCCGCAGGGGAGCAGGCCGAAAACCCCAGCACAGACATCTCACCTGTAGTCAGTGGGGAGACAGTTGGAAAGAAGGTGGGAAGGTGGAGGCCGAGGCTGATGGAGGAGGAGTGGGATATGGAGGGCGATAGGGATTTGTCTGATCATGGTGGTGATGATAATGATGAAGATAGGGATATTGTCGGTAGTGATGAGTAAGGGGGAGGGGGGGGGGGGGGGGAGAATAGGTGTTTGCCTAGTGGCGGTGGGAGGCCGGTGGAGCGGGAGCGGGAGTGGGGGGGAAGGCGGGAAAGGGTAGGTGGCCAAGTGGTTTTCATTTGATTGACATTATACGGTCTGGGGGAAAAGGGGAAAAGACATACGGTGATCAGCTTGATATCCCACGACCTGATGAGGGATACACTTATCAAATAATGAATAAATTACCTACTAGTACCCCTAACTCACACTGTAATAATGAATAGCCTAGCTATGGTCTAACTTAGAGCGGTCTATGAGCAATAAGGGGGTGCGAGAAGGTGATGTTTGAAATTGTTATATGTTGTTGAGGTTTATTTTGTTCTGGGGAAGTTTACTTGCGCGGCAAATGATGAGGCTCGAAGTGTGAGATGAGGTTTTCTTTTGTGTTTTGCTTTGAAGCTGGTGGTGGATGATTGCCAGCCTGCTGAATGCTCTTTGCTGGGCGTGGCCAGAGGCGGGCGGGGTAGTTCTGGGGTAGTGCGATATTGCCATAGCCTTAGGGCTGGATGCAATTAATGATGTAAACAAAAAAAAAAAGGTCTATGAGCAATTAATATGAAGTGCGCGAGTGACATACCATGCCCAAAGCCCTCTCTGCTTATAGATACTCGGTATTTGTGTTTATGGGGAATGTCTCGCTGTAACCTCTAAATTTACTAGGTTACACAAAACTCTGAATGAGATATATCTGATGCTAGGCATCTCTAGATCCTGCACGGATGACCGTAGGCCCAGGTTGAGTTATTGCTTCCCCCCCGACTGTCGACCCATGATGAGGTAGAATTGTAGTTGTGGCCGGTTGTGGCCAGCCCTCTGGCCTTGTCCATAGGTAAGGTGATGGATATCATACACCTTCAATAAAGTGAAATCTCCCTCTATTGAAATATAAAAAATAATCAAGTTAAGCAGGTTTTCTCTTTGATGAAATTGCGCCATGTATATACTATGTGATTTCTCCCAAACGCAATGTCACCTTTAGGCACCCACTCTCCACCATAAGCTCATCTCAAGATTAAAACTCAACTTCATCTCCTCCGTATGTACCTGATCGGGGATAGCTGGGAGGGTCTCAAGGCGGGGGTATGGTATAGGCTTCGTTCCGCAAGGTACGGGTAGGGTGACGGCGATAACTCCGATAGTATAAAGGAGTTATGAGTTATATTGTAGGGGCAGCGATAGTTTCTAAAGAGAAAACTATAATAAATTACTAAATACAGAAGACGTTGCGTAGAGAAGAAAGAAAGGAAGAAGACGACACAAATAGGCCTCGTTGCCTCCCTTATATATCCAACAACCCCTCACTTTAACATAACTCATACCTCCGCGTAACGCATGGCTCTTTCGCCGTATAACAGCGCCATGAATCTTCTGACAAATCCCTCCCCGAGCAGCGTAATCAATCCGTCAGTCCCAGTCCTATCCTGCGATCATTGTATCGTGAAAGAGGGAGGTATATGTAGCAGATGGCAAAATACCTGGAGGACAGATGAAGATGACGAAGACAAACGAAACGAGGCATGAGAGACAAAGGAGGCAAAAGGCAACGACCAAGGCGAAGACCAGGGGCAGGGCAGGGAAAGCGAGGACCGTAGGTAACGGAGGAGAGGAGGCTATAAGGCTTAAGAGCCAGGCAAGAGGGAAGATTATAGAGGTCGCAGTAGTAGGCAACTTTCGAGCAAGACGAGAGGAGCGAGGACTATGGATAGGAAATAGATATATTCCTATATACGAGAAAACAGGAAAACGAGACAGAGAAGAAAGAAAGAAAAGAACTAAAGGAAAGAACTCCACTCGCTATTTAACATACTCCCCCACTAATCCGCTCTGACTCATGAATCAGCCCATAGAATCCCGTAGAAACATCAGCAAACTACTACTTGTGTATGCAGTCTCCCAACAGTCTCCCGGGTCTCCTGAGAGTCTCCTGAGACTCCTGAATATTTTTTGAGTCTCCTGAGGCTCAGGAGATATCAGGAGACAAATGAAGTCTTGCTGATGAAACCAGTATTACCACACCTCGTATTCCTCTCCACCAACTCATAGAATTCTATTACCAATCCCTCCTGCAATCGAACCTTATAGAAAAAAATGACGACACTATCAGACCATTCTACCTCAACCCCGCCTGCAGCCGAACCCCATAGAAAGAAATCACACCACCCTCGCTTATCCTTACCACTTCCCACACATCCATGCTACTTCTACCGAAGCACCGGGCATGATGCCAAGACGCCGGGAGAGTATATGTGACGGAGTAACTAAAACCACATCAGCAAACTACTACTTGTGTATGCAGTCTCCCAACAGTCTCCTGGGTCTCCTGAGAGCCTCTTGAGGCTCCTGGATATTTTTTGAGTCTCCTGAGGCTCAAGAGACATCAGGAGACAAATGAAGTCTTGCTGATGCACGAGGGAGGAAGATGAGAATGATGATGCAGATGAGATCGGAGGACACAGTCAGGAATAATAGAGGCGCAAGGCAGCGGCCAAGGTGAAGACCAGAGATGAGGCAGGGAAACCGTCAAGGGCCGTAGGTAAAGCACAAGAAGAACTATAGAGGTCGTCGTAGTAGATAACCTTTGAGCTTAGATGCAAAAGGCGAGGACTATGTACTGTGAATAGGATATATTCCCATATAGCAAGAAGACAGAAAGACAAGACAGAGAGATAAGAAAGGAAAAGACTAAAGGAAACGTCTATGCTTACTATTTAACACCCTCTTCCGCCAGTCCACTCTGACTCATACATCAGACCATAAAATCCCGTAGAAACCCAGTATCACCACACCTCGTATTCTTCCCCACCATCTCGTAGAATCCTATTACCAATGCTCCCTGCAACCGAATCCCATAGAAACCCAGTATCACCACACTTCATATTCTTCCCCACAATCTCTTAAAATCCTATTAACAATTCTCCCTACAACCGAATCCCATAGAAAGAAATAATAACATTCTGATGTCAATCTCCTCCACCCTCGCTCAGCTTAACTCCTTCAACACCAATAACGCTATCACTACCAAACCATTGGCACCAATGCCAAGACACCGGGACAGTATACTAGCCTAATGTTTTTTAGAATAGACAAATAAAAAATGAAACCTTACTATTCCGCCGAAGGATCCATGCAGCCAGCCGGAGGGTGGCCTTGTATAAGTTAGATATTGTGGTCTCGATCATGATATTGAAGCTGTCTTCTGTATTATCGCATATATGTAACAATTTAGAAGGGCTGGAGGTAAGACTCTAATGCATTCACGATCCCGCATATCTATGGAATCAAACTTGCAGAGCCCTCCATGTGTATTTTCTTTTCTTTCTTATTTTTCAATCATTTGTATTTGTTTAAGGTATAACGTAGTGCGTAAAGTATAAACTATGGCATACAAAACTTCTGCGCCTCCTCAACCACTATCCCCTTGAGAAACTAAATTAAACTTTGACAAGTGAAATAACATAGGAAAGTCAAAACGCCTGTCGACCGCTATGTCTCAGCATTTCCAAGATTACTCAAAGACAGCATGCTGATAGAGTTTGAGGGTATTGGTAATGATATGGGCATGGTTTTGTATGGGTTTGAGCTGTACATATCAGCAAGACTTCATTTGTCTCCTAATGTCTCCTAAGCTTCAGGAGATTCAAAAAATATCCAAGGGTCTCAGGAGACTCTCAGGAGACCCAGGAGACTGTTGGGAGACTGTATACACAAGTAGTAGTTTGCTGATGGCAGTTGATGGGGAATGATTACAGAGTAACTAGAACTTCAGCAAGAGGCGAGATGAAAATCATGATAACGTAAGTTTCCCAGCTTCACCAAAAGTTTCCAAAGAAGGGAATTTAAGATAGCGGGTTCAGTGGTAAGAGGATATGGAATGAAAGCTGTTGTCATAGTTTCTATAGATTTCAGTTGTAAAGTGAATAGGTATTAATGTATGAGAAGTTGGTGAGTGGGGTTATAGAATGGTGTAGTTGTAAGAAGAATTCCATGAGATTCTATGGCGTAATGTATATATCATTCTGGATTGGAGAGGGAGGATGTTAAATACAGAGCATAGACTCAAAAGTTTTCCTTAGTTATTTTCTCTCTTTCTGCTCTAACACGTCTTCCTATTATGTTGGTTACAAGAATATATCCTATTCATAGTTCATAGTCTACGTTCTTAATAGTCTCACTTGAAGGTTACATACTAAGACCGTCTCATAGTCTTGCTTGTGCTTCACCTACAATCCTCACTTCCCTTGCCGTGTTCTTTATCTCTGCCTTAAACGCTGCCATGTGCTTCTGTTAGCCCTGACCGTACTGCTTGATCGTCATCATTTTGATCTGTATTTCTCATCAACCAAGTTACTATATTCCAGTAAGGTAATCAAGAGTTACAGCTATTGCCAGAACAAACAGAGAAGCAAGAGTCAATGTGAAGATCAATAAGGCAAGGAAAGCAAAGACCAATAAAGCACAAAAGGTAAGAATCAGGTAAAGATTCCGGTACTAGCAAACGTGAAAAATCCACTTTCAAGTTACAGTTCTAGTCTTTGAAGAAGTCCCGTAATTTACAAGAGGCAAATCATCACACGTTATACTAATTGCTAGAATGCAAAACCTCTGTATTATATATATTTATTTTGACTAGATTTGGTGATTGAAATTGTTTGTTCAACGCATTGCATTATGAAGTTTAGTAGTAAGGTCCCATGATAAAAGGGAGGTATAATGATAGATTTTGTAATATAGCGTTCAGGTTTTAGTAGAGTTGGAAGTAAGGTTGAATGGATATCATAAAAATCACCTGCTGGTAGAGAATGTATCAGTTGTATATGCAATTCTTTTTGATCCTTCTAAAGGTATCAGGAATATGTTTGTTAATGATGTAGGAACTGACAATAGTCATATTCAATAACCAACAGCAAAAAGCCAACCAGTTCCTCTATCATCCTCGGTGGGTAGTGTAATTTGCCCTTGATTGGTCTGCAATATCAACACCACTCATATTGTCATGATAATCTACTATTACTAAAGATTTTAAACAATTTTTGATATTCATTGATGCCATATGCTTGCCATGCTGAATCAGCAAAATTTCACCTGTCTCTTGAGACTTTCTTGGCACTGGGTGACTCAGGAGACTGTCAGGATACTCAGGAGACTTCAAGTATAAATGGTAAAGCTTGCTGATTTGTTCCTGTTAAGGGGTACAGACATCTTCTAGTTGGAGGAGAAAGCACCTCTATAGCTCCTTCCTTTCTTCCCAGTTTTTCTATCTTTCTCTCCAAGTAGCCATTGACCACTCCTTGATTTTCCTTTTCAAGTGGATAATTGATACCCTTGCATGTGATTTGACTCTTTCACTCTGTACCCCTTTTCTCTCCAGCCTGTCAGCTTGCTTATTGCCTTCCACCCCCAGTCATCCTGGAACCCAATGGATATGTATTTTGATGTTGAATGTTTCAAATTCCAGTATGTTTGATCTTACTAGTTCAACCAATTATTCGCCTGGGAATGCATCTGCATCAGCAAACTACTACTTGTGTATGCAGTCTCCCAACAGTCTCCTGGGTCTCCTGAGAGTCTCCTGAGGCTCCTGGATATTTTTTGAGTCTCCTGGGGCTCAGGAGACATCAGGAGACAAATGAAGTCTTGCTGATGTACAAGTCGTCTCCGGCCTTCGGCCGGTCAGGAAAGTGAAATCGCGTCCAAAAGTGACAGGTCATCTTGCTGAGTGAGCCTAGCGAGTCATCCTAATGAGTCATGTTGCTTAGTCATCCTACTTAGTCATCATGAGGATCCCCGCCCCCATCACCATCTTGATATCTACCTCCACCTCCACCTCCACCTCCACCTATTCTGACACCTATGCTAACGTTTATTTAGACTCCTAGGGCACGCCCAAATCGACGCTCAAGTAGGCGCCATGGACATGCCCAAATCAACACTTAGTCCTCGCCCAAAATCACGCCTAATCTGTGTCGGCACCGAATCATCCTCCCAGGACCGAATCGAGGTTTCAGGACTGAACCAAGCTTCCAAGGCGGCATCAAATTGAGCACTGAGGAAATCTGGAATGATATCAATAACACCTGAGAGAGCATTTACGACATCTTGGATGGCACTTATGATACTTGAGACGGCAGCTAGGACACTTGAGATGGTACCAGGACGGGATCTAGTAGAGCATCTAGCATTCAGTGGCATTTGCCGTAGGAAGAAGTTCAATTAAATCTAGAGTGACAAAAGATTCATTTGATTCTTGACAGCCATCTCCAATTTGATCCACCCACTCAGCATATTCTAAATCAGAAGCATTTCTTATAGGTGTATCCAGTCGTAGGATTTTAAATTGTTGCCAAAGGTAGGACGATCGTATAGAGGCTTCAAGTGTAGCTGTTGGTCCTGCTGACTTTACCACTGGTGCTACCTGTCGAAAGTCCCCCAAACCAAGGACATCAGCAAGACTTCATTTGTCTCCTGATGTCTCCTGAACCTCAGGAGACTCAAAAAATATCCCGGAGCCTCAGGAGACTCTCAGGAGACCCGGGAGACTGTTGGGAGACTGTATACACAAGTAGTAGTTTGCTGATGGAATACCTTGCCACCAAATGGCTTGTCGTTGGCAAGCACAAGTTGCAAGAACTCATCTGCACATTCAATCGCTGCTTTGTTGGCCATAGGCATCTCCTCCCATATAATTAAGCTTGACTGTGATAGTAATCTGGCCCGATCTGACCTGATGCTTAAGGTAGATTGGAGTTCCATATTATTCTAATCCCACTATGTTAGCTATCGTAACAACCAAAACTCCAAAATAAGTAAACTTTACCTCAACGACAGGAATTCCAAATGCAGAGTGTGCTGTACGACCCCTCTCATATAGAGTAACACTTAAGGCAGTTGAACCAGTAATAACGACAATATCTCCTTGTCCTCTTAGGTAATTTACAATCGTGTTAACAACATATGTTTTCCCCCGACCAGCCTTCCCATCCAGAAAAAAACATGTATGGTTAGGAACCTCCCCAATGAATATTTTATCAATGGTATTAATTATAATATCAAAAGCCTCCAACTGTTGAGGTAGTAACTGTTCCCGAGATGTTGTTGCCCTTTCAGTAAGCTCTATTCTACGATGGTTAAAGGCAATTGCCTCCATGGATATTTCATCAGAGATATCTTAAGGTTGAGGTAAACCAAAGTCTGACAGGCTACTCCCTTGAGAGGCAAGATGCCCTGCGATTCCCTCCAAACATTTGTTGATAACCATCATTGGAGAATCGTATTGGTCAAGATAATCTGCTGATAGAGCCTCCTGATATTCCTCAAACAGCTCGATTGCTGTAACTGGGATATTCACCAGGAGATGTGCAAAGAGAAATCGTAGCTGATTGGGGCTGCAAAAGCTTTGAACTGCCTCCAACATAATCTCTCTACCTTCTGATTGATTCTCAAAGAGACCTAATGCTGCTGCTGCTTCTTGAAATGTTGCATAGGTAGCATCGTTGACAACCTTGAGGTCTTGGAAACTATAAGCTGCTCTATGTAATACGAGAGCTCGGAGGTAGAATAATTCTCCAGTTCTGGGGGAGACAGTATCAACTCGGGCTATTGCCTCATTCCTTCTCCTAGCTCTAACAATGAACGTGGATAAGCATTGCACTTCTAGGAAATCGTTATCTTTGAGGGTAGTTGAAGACCTTGAGTAGAGAATCCACTTTTTGTAATATTGGATATATATCAAATCCTGAAATAGTGCATCTCGGGGCCTGGAAAAATATCTAAGTAGGGTCGATGCTGTAGACTCCCCACCATTTCTTCGATACATCTGATGCATATTTCTTCCAGGGAGGTGAACTGTGAGGGATTTGACTGCAGGAGATCGGTCTGTTAGGTGATACTGTAGGATCCTCCATGCTGCCTCAGAGGCAGACAGATATCTTGCATTAATATAATCAGTGATTTCGTCAACCTCCTCTTGCCCCTCAGCACTAAAAGAGAACAGTGTTCGATCTGCTACTTATACAGATACATGAAAATGTTAACTGTAAAGCATACATCAACATTGACATGACATTCCAGTAATTTGGTGAGGAATGGCATATATGATGCAACCCATCGATCCTCTTCCTTCCTCCTTCTATATTGTACCCGACCATATTGATTAAGCTCTGTAGTTTCCCGAATAGCTTGTTGATATCCCCAAACACAGGATCCATTTTTGTTACACCTACTGTTGGCATAATTTAAATGGGTTTGAGGGTGCTGATTGAATCGTAGAACTAATTCTCGCAGAACTGGATCTTCCTCTTCTGTAGGTACTTCGGCAGATACTATTGAATCAATAGCAGAGAAAGGTAGCTCAGGATGCACCTAATGTATATTAGTATTAACTTTAGTTGAGAACAGATTAAATCGTACCTTGATAACAATGTGAGCATGGGGTAAACCCCTTTTTTGAAATTCAGTAACTCGAACATTGTAAACTATTGTTCCTAGATGACTTTTAATCTTGGCAATAGCATTCTCTACCCTTGCTTTGAATACCCGACAGACAATAACTGGTATATCTGAAGCAGTCTGTCCAGGATGCAATCGTGACTTAATCTCTGGCCAGTTGGAATTTGTTGTAATTGTAATAAAGAAGGAGGGTTTGCCTCTTGATCTACAGATAGCAAGAGAGTCGGCTACTTCATTTGATGCCCATGCTCGGGAGCCTAAGAAAGAGTTGGGTAGTATCGTGCCTTTCTCAAAGGGTAAACCCCCTACTGCCTCTGCATCTGCAGATTGCTGGATATACTGTCTTTCTCGTCCCTTTCGTATATAGTCCAGTCTCTCATCCTCCACTCTTGAGTACATGTCCATAAATCTCACACATGCCTCTACCAAACCTAAGAAATCTTTCCTCTGTTGTGAGCCTGGCCCTATACCATCGTATTTGACTAAAATCAGATTTGCAGTCCCAACCAGGTGTACCATGAGGAAATAATACAGGATATTGCAGTGGCTCGTAAAGGGGACTTAGTATACTGATGGCTTTTGGGCGATTGAGGATATTGTTGTATACCAATACACTCCGAGGGTAGACTTTCTGTATATTGTTGGCATGTATAATCGCAGCTATCTCTCCACCAGTTGTTGGAGTATATAATTCTAGTGCAAGTGGAGTATTTGGAGCAGTGGTGAATGCTGCTCGGAGGTGGTGTACAAAAGGATTGACATCTTCTAGTAGGTTTCGAAAACTGGTAACCATAGAAGATGGTACCCCAAGTTCAAGAGCCAGTGAGTCTCTTGAATCTTCATCGTGAAGAAACCATCGCATTGAATGTTGTCCTTGATTAGCATCCAGCAATTGATGATATACTCGCCCTGTAATAGCCACATTGGAGGGTGTTGGTAACTGTCGAAATCCTCCTGTAACTCCCAACATTGAAAAGGAAAAGATGTTATTGAGTTCTCGGCTGATCCTACTCAAATGACCACTATGTTGCTCAAATTCATTCTCAGTATCGGGGGGAGATGGTGGTAAAGAAGGTAGTTGGTATTTTCCATTAGTACAACACCAACCATTGTGCTCGTTATTCAATAAGACAGCATTACAGTAGGTACAGTATTTAGACCAACTAGTAATGTATGGTCGGAGATGCCTTGTTTTGATAGGTAAGTCCCACCAATTGCTCGGTAATTCATTTGGTTGTATATTACTTTGGTTTTGGGTGGTGTGTCGGCGATTTCTAATTTGATGTTCAGCTCGAAAATTTAGTTGTGTTTGTATTTGATTTAATTGAGAGCTATTGGAGGCTTGAGAGCTTCTACTCCTTCTCATTTGGATACGATTTGCATGCCTGTGATCTTCGATTGATTGTCTGGAATTTGTTCTTGGCATTGTAAAATAAAATATTATATTGATGCTCAAAATGTATTATAGACTTCCCGAAAGAGATACCTAAGCCCTATATATATCCTGATAATACTATATATTTTTTCCCAAAAGTAAACTAAGTAACAATAATCCCGAAACCCAAATATTATGACAAAGATCATCTAATCGGAGCCAACATCCTTAATAGCTCCATCCTCTACACTTTCAAAATCGTCATCAATAGAACAGTCATTAGATACACTTGTAGTCTTTCTTTTGACTGGTGTATGAGGTTCGGAAATAGGAGATGAGCTAACAGCAACTTTCTGAGGGGTAGGGGAACTTGAATACAAACATGAATCATCCATTGCAGATCTTTTCTGAGCCCGAGCACCCCAAGATCTTCCAACCTTTTTTGACTCTAGCTTTCCCGATGTTTGCCCACTAGATTCACCCCCAAATCCTGACTGCATAACAGAAATATAATTCAATGACGATACCAAACAACCAAGAAAAGAATGTGATAATGCATTATCGACGACCACTCTGCCAATTAAACTTCCAGAGATTTGAATAACACTATCGACTTGAGTTAGCTTTGTACTCTCCCATCTCTTGCCTGGTGGTACATACCATCTAATAACAAAGTACTTTCGGGAAGCTGATTTAGAGGCAGCTTCCAAGTCGTAGTAGGATGATCGTAAATCAAAAGATCTCCAGGCAGTAGGAAGAGAACTGATAGTACCTTTAGGCTGTCCAAGAACTTTCCCGACTGAGTATATAGTGGCACATGAGGGTGCAGGTGCTATGTCGTCAAATCGTGAATGTGTGGGATCACCAGCAAACCTAAGTAAAGAGATATTAGTTATAATATCATACATAGAAATTGAACAGCTTACTCGTTCTTATTTAGCAAGGTTACAACAACCGGTTTGTCTTTACCCATATCGCAAAACCTGCCTGAACATATAGCAACAGAGTTTTCGGTAGGTTCTGAAAGGGAATCGTTGATAAAACAAACAATACGACATGGTATATCTTCTTCGTCGATGACTGAAGAAGGTAAACCTTCACTCCAGCAAAATAGAGTTGAATCGTAGATTTTAAGATAACCAGTCTTGTCTGTCTTATTGGTGAATTCGACCATGCAATGAATTTCAGTGGAAGCATTCTCGTTGAAAATTTGAGGCATTGTGGTATTAGGTATGGTGGGCAAGGAGTCTTTAGAATTGGTTGGTAAAGGTAAAAGATATGCGATCAAGAGTTATTTTAAACTACAATCTTAACTATTATAATAACAATATCAATATCTACCTATGTGCCGAATCGTCAATTACATCAACATAGAAAAAAAAAAGACTTTCGAAAAGCAAAGTCCCGATTACCAATACACATAGACTATGCACCCCTAATCGCCACCAATATCAATATAAACAAAAAGCAAAGTCCCGATTAGCAAAACACATAGAGCATGGACCCCTTATCGCCACCAATATCAATATAAGCAAAAAGAAAATTTTTAGTACAGGGAAAAAAGCAATATACCCAACTCAATACTAATACCTGGCCAATCAAAACCTTTTAAATACACATTGCATATCGGTATATCTATATACTTATAAGATAATACATTGCCATTAAACGAAAGAGTATAAGCTTCCTGTGATAAAGGAGCTAAGCCGGGGCTTGGAAAAGATTCAAGCAATTGAAGTAGAAAACATAAAGAAGAGTAGTAAAATATTCAATGATTGGTGCCCATATACAGTTAAAAAAAATACTTGGATAGTATTGACTCATAGAGCCCCTGTAATCGAAAATCACAGAACATAAGAGAGTCTCTAACTAATCCTTCTTCCCACAGCACTGCTAGACTTGGTTCCACAGCTTTTATTATTGAGTTGGATTCATTGAATTACGACTTGTACCCCTACACTGTAGGGGACAGAACAGAAGTACAATGATTGCAGGAGATATAGAACATTCTCCACGCTTTAAAACATGATCAGCAGATGATAACTGCTCACTACTGTTGCCACTATCAAACCTCTGCACCACCCACCTGTTCCACATCTCGTTCAACCCCCACTACCCTTCTGACTCCAAGTCCCCGCTATCAAGCCCCCACCGCCACCGCACTTCCGAGTCAAGACTCTGGCCCGCTTGTCAGACTCCCCACTATCCTGCTTCTGATTGCTCAAACCACCTGCTGCCACACGTGCTACTGTGCATGCATCCCATACACTTGGTGGAGTGGCCCTAATGGATTTGTCCATTAGTCGTTCCTATCCAGACGTTCACAAATGAGACGCAAGCTGCGTTAGAAATCATTGCTACTAATGTGGAGGTGTGTGACGCCTCATTTGGAGCTACGTCGGTCACTACCCTTCCAGAATCAGACCCCCAGAATGAGACGAGCACAGATTGGTGTTAAAGATGAAGAGAATGAAAAGGCCTCCGGTGATGAGAGGTCAAAGAATTACTCTCTGGCCTGGATGGCTAATTGCAGGGACAGTTTAACAATTTTCTTTTTATTTAAGTTTCTGGATTTTTGATTCCCGAAAGAGATATAGTTGGGAATTAATTAGTCGTTACCTATTCTATTTCCCAAAACAAGGATTCGTATATCCTATAATATACCTATTAGGGTGTCGCAACAGACAACCCGAGCAGTCTCGTACTGAGCTTGGAGTTTGAAGCGCTAACTACAAAGGTAGAAAGGAACGAGATCTCTTCAGTCAATTCGTTACTGGAAGTCCCGGTTGCTGGCTGCTAGTCCACAATGGTAATCAGAGAAGTAATCAGACGAATAGTCCAGGTGAAGTTCTCAAGGGAATCACTGAGTATTGAAAAGATAGAAGTATATAGAGATCAATAGATTTTATATCGATAAGACTCTTTCTTCGTCGCTGATGATTTCAACAAAGTCGGAGAATGACACCGTATTTATATCCCGCGCAAATGTCACGCGGACTAACTATTACAATTATAATAAACCTGTGCGAGACCCCGAAGACCCTGAAAACCTGCCAAGAAACCAAACACCAATTCCATACACTCTCTTCTAAATCCCAAACGCCCATTCTAAAAATCCCTCACGCTATGTTCCGTTGCTGCATGCACTCAGCCTTCGTCAGTGGTCATGAGGAGTCTCGGAATCAGCCTACCTGATAACCCCCTGGTACCGGGCTCGACTTCACTCGCCAACTCTTTCCACGTATCGTTATCTATCACTAGAGAGTATAGCTCGACGTTAGGACTAATAACGATCGGTACCGAAGATGTCGGGTAGTCTTACCTTCCCCTGGGCACCACCAGCGTCAGCTTCTTCGTTATCTTTGCCATTCGATCAGTTTTGGTCCGATTGACTCCAAACTCGTACTGTTTCCCCCCTCATATACCCACCGGTGTCCAGAGCGACTGTGCTGGCGCCTTGACGCTCTGCCAGTGGGGGTTATTTTCAGGGTCGAAAACAGGTTCGTTTACTAGTGATTCTGCAACTCCGCACTGGGCTCCATACTGGCAATACCGTGTGTCTCTGGCGCGCCCAGTGGGTGGTAGTAGTATAGGCAGGGCTCCTCCTCTTGTCTTCGGGTCCCAGCTCTTATACCCGTAACAATACCTCCATTGACACTGGTGCCTTATGTTTGAATTTCTTGAGGCTGAAATGTTGAGGGCACAGAGAATTAGAAAACAGTTCATTAATGCCAGCCATAGTCCAGCATCACTCTACAGGGCCTGGGATAGAATTTGGCTATTGTTCTGAAACCAACTTAGTATGAAGCCTTAGAACCGGTTCAATTGAAAGCCAGTTGGCCATTACCTCACCTAGTATCTTGTTGTTAGCTCCTATGCCTATGAATTCACATTGCCCTCAATCAAAATTTATCCAAACTCTGATATTTTATTTATAGCGGAGCCATACCAATCCATTTGTTCTATGAATACAGATGGGGCCTGTTATATGAAAAATGTCATTGTTAGAAACCAGTTGGTATAGTGGTAGAAAAGTTACCACAGTGAGCATCTCCACCTACCGGAAGGAGATAGCCTGAGATATTCTAGCCAACAAGGTTTCATGGATACTACAGGACGGGATGACTGGAAGAATTTGGATTGGACAGGTTGAAATTATGGCGCATTCGGAAAGAGACATGAGTCGGATATAGTTCTATAAAGTTTCTGTTATATGAGAGATTGAGTCATGATTAAGGTTGCATGCAAGCCTGAGTATGAGTCATATTCTGGCTACGGGTGTTGAATATGTAATGGAGGCAATGGTGAATATCTTTGTACCTTTCTCTCTTGCTTGTCTATGCAATGTCTTCTGTATCCATCAATCTACTATATTTCTCCCTCTTTGAACTATTGCTGCTATCACTGCTTACATTATAGTCCCTACTCTTATTGGGACTATTGCTGTCTATCACCTCACACTCTGTGGAACAAAGCCTACATTATATCACCCTGAAATCTCATTGAGCCGTCATCCGCATTGTGCGCAACTACAATATCAATACCAAATCCACCACCGTGACCCGCACCACCAACTAGGGTCATTGATGGGTCGCCTTTGGTGGCTGCTACCCCATCCCCCAAACTTTCACAGAGTTTGAGATAATTCCAAACCCATACTACCACTACATTTACCTACGCATGTCGTTACAGGAAAGGGATCGGTGGAAGACACTGGCAGAACATGACACTGGCCGAACTCTTCACCTCACTACCGGGAACAAACTCACCTTAGCCCGAGAACAACTAGAGTCTGCTAATGTCAACAAGATTTCACCTATCTCCTGAGGTGTTTTAGGTCTCAAGAGACTGAGAAGACAGTCAGGAGGCCCAGAAGACTCCAGTCACAATTGGTAAAGCTTGCTGATGAACACTCACACCAATGCATTAGAAGTTCAAGTTTGCACTCCTAAGTTTCAACTTACTGCAGCTTGTGGCATCCCACCTTTGCCGCCATTACTGTCGCTACCATCAGTAAACTCACTCCCGTCCGCCAATAAGTTGAACCTCCGGTACTCCATTCCGAAACATTCCCAGACCTCCTAAAGTTTAACCGAACCTGAAAGCAGCTACCGGAGTTCCTCAGCCTCCTCTGCACCAAGCTCAGGGTCAACCATAATAGGTTTGTAAAGGAGTATCCATAAAGATACAGCTAGTGCTAAGCAATAATTCTGTGGTATTTAAACAAGTAATATTGTAAACCGGTTTCCGCTTGCTTAAGTTAATGAAGAATGTTGATTTCAATAAGATGAGGGCAATGTAGTCTTCTATTTATACATGATCGGCTCACGGCCAATACTTCCTCTCGATCTAAAATCACGTCATCCTGTCCTATGACATTCCGTCACAAAATACCTTTCTGATTCTATGCATCAGCCGTCCTTCCTAAATCAACCATACAATCCGTGGATGCGTAACCTTCCAAAAGTTGTGGCTCTATACAATAGATGCAAGAGGTACAACGCACTTAGTAAACTATTAAGGTGTCGCAACAGACAACCTGAGCAGTCTCGTAATGAGCTTGGAGTTCGAAGCCTTAACTACAAAGGTAGAAAGGAACGAGGTCTCTTGGGTCAATTCGTTACTGGAAGCCTCGGTTGTCCACTGCTAGTCCACAATGGTAATACGGAGAATAATTCGAAGAATAGTTCACGTAAAGTTTTTCCGAAGAATCACTAAATTCAAATAGAGATAGAAATGTATAGAGATCAATAGATATTATATCAATAACATCAGCAAGACTTCATTTGTCTCCTGATGTCTCCTGAGCCTCAGGAGACTCAAAAAATATCCAGGAGCCTCAGGAGACTCTCAGGAGACCCGGGAGACTGTTGGGAGACAGCATATACAAGTAGTAGTTTGCTGATGAAGACTCTTTCTTCGTCCCTGATGATTTCAACAAAGTCGGAGAATGACACCGTATTTATATCCTGCGCAAATGTTACGCGGACTAACTATTACAATTATAATAACCCTGTGGGAAACCCCGAAGATCCTGAAAACATGCCAAGAACTCAAACGCTAATTCTATACACTCACTTCTAAATTTCAAATGCCTATTTCCAAAAATCCCTCATGTTACATCCCGTTACTGCATGCACTCAGCCTTCGTCAGTAGTCATGAGGAGTCTCGGAGTCAGCTTACCTGATAACCCCCTGGTACCGGGCTTGATTTTGCTCGCCAACTTTTTCCTCGTATTGTTGTATATTACTAAGGAGTATAGCTCAACGTTAGGACTGTCAACGATTGGAACCGGAGGTGTCGGGTAGTCTTACCTTCCCCTGAGCGCCACCAGCGCCAGCTTCTTCGTTATCTTTGCCATTCGATCCGTTTTGGTGCTATTGACTCCAAACTTGCACTATTGCCCCCTCATATACCCACCGGTGTCCAGAGCGACTGTGCCGGCGCCTTGATACTCCGGGGATTATTTTCGGGGTCGAAAACAGGCTCATTTGCTAGGGATTCTGCAACTCCGCGCTGGGCTCCATACTGGCAGTACCGTGCCTCTCTTGCGCGCCCAGTGGTTGAAAGTAACGTAGGGAAGCTCCTCCTCTTGTCTTCGGGTCCCCGCTCTTATACCTATAACAGGCATCCGCTGATGCCCCTGACACTGCCCTCTACTAGGCACTCGCGGATTGGCGTGTGGGGGGCATATGTTCAGGGTCCGGCTCATAAAAAGAAGTAGTTAGTGTTGTTTGTGCAGCACCGGCGTCCCGTGATGCCGCTGGGGCACTCCCCACCGTCCTCCAGGCATTCGCGGATACATCAGCAAACTACTACTTGTGTATGCAGTCTCCCAACAGTCTCCCGGGCCTCCTGAGAGTCTCCTGAGGCTCCTGGATATTATTTGAGTCTCCTGAGGCTTAGAAGACCTCAGGAGACAAATGAAGTCTTGCTAATATACCTCTGCCGCGGCACTGTGTACTACTGGGGTACTATCCGGAGCTCGTCCAGATCCTCGTTCCCGGTTTCCTTTCTGCATCCCCACCCATTTATCAATTAGTAAGAGTCAGCTTGAGGGAATGGCTGCTATACCTGAACCACAGACAATTCAACATCCGATGAGGCAATTGCCTCCATTACCGCTGTCGTTGCCTTTCTTTGGGTAGTTGCTGGTGCGTTGGTAGTGGTAGCCAGTGCTGTTTGAGGCCTCTTACCGCCTATTTGACTTCCTGATGTCTGGGTTGCGTGTCGAGTCTGTGAATAGGTGGTATTGACCTCCGAAGGGTGCTCTGAGGGAATTTCCTCTTGGCCCTCGACATCTGACCCTTCATTCCCTTGAGATTCTTCCTCTGGAATATTGAATAGTACCTCTGTTACAGGATTGCTTGGCATATGCAACGCTAGTCGGATAGGGATACTGTCCTAGTGTAGCAACGCCAAGGCAGGGTGACGGAGGTTAGAAAAAGCGGGGTTTAGTTACACCTCGGTAACCACGATCACGCCATAGAAAGAGATTTCTCTACCCCACCTCGTAGGAAACCGGAGCAGTAGCGAAGTGTTACAGGATTGCTTGGCGCCTAGACTACTAGTCGGACAATGATATTGTCCTAGTGCGAAGGTGCCAAGGATCGGGTGACGTAGGTTTAGGAAAGTGGGGTTCGGTTATAACTCGGCAACCACGATCACGCCATAAGCAGAGATTTCTCTACCCCACCTCGTAGGAAACCGGAGCGATAGTCGGAGGCATTGCGGGGGTTTTGCTATTGGAGAAGTTAGCGGGTTTAAGAAGAATCTTTATGTATAAATAGCTAGTAGGATTCCCGGAGTCTTAGGGGAATCATCATCCTCTCAAGCAAACGGAATCTGGTCTACAATATTACAAGTTTAAACGCTATAGAACTATTGCTTAGCAAAAGCCGTATCTCAAGTGACACTCTTCGAGATATGCCTTTACACTATATTGTACCTTATCCGCTCGCATTTACAAGCAGACCACCACTTCAAGACAACACTTCGCTAAAACCAATAACCTTGTGTGATTGCTAGGTACGGATAGTACACGGGCACTCGGTTAAGAGATAAAGAAAAGATAGTGATCAAGAAGTTGGTATATGCATCCTCGCTTCGCTTGTCAGACCTCCTTCCTCGTTCCAAAAGGCAGCGCAGAACATCTCTACTGCGGCTACCTCCAACACCAAGGCTTCTTCACCGAAGCACGCACTATCGCCACCTTCAAGGAAGTCCTTGAACCAAACTCCGCCCCCTCTATCCTCGTCACGCTTTGCCAAAACTCTCACGGCTTAGCGCACTCGGTACCTTGGTTTACTCCTCTACCTTGGTGCATCACCACCCCCGAACTCCCAATCGAATTCTTTAAAGATGTCCCTCCCACTAGCGTTACAAGCTCCGGACGATACTCCTATGGAGGAATCCATCATCCTGCGAGACAAAGACACCGCCATCGCCCAGAGCCACCCAACCGTCGCCAGCAGAGCCAGGGATACCCCGGCCTCAGAGCTTTAGAAGCCGAAGACCAGAGTCCCCAAGAGGATCCGCAAGCGAGACCCCAAGAGGGTTACCTGCAGCTCTGCCAGCATGGACCTCGACCCCTTTCTCGAAACTCCAACCCGACAGTCCGCTATTATAGCGAGGCACTCTGGTTCGGATGGGGGTATGAGCGACGCCAGCTACGCGAGCACCTCATCAATCGGAGAACCTTACTACGAGGAAGAAACTCCTCGAGCCCCTTGAACGGAGGTAGTCCTCCGGGATCTCCACGGCCTTGCCGCTCAGACAGGCTTAGCCCTGCAAACGGAAGCCCTGAAAGCATTCAAGGGAAAGCAGCCCCGAGTGGAATCGATAAACGATTCGGCAGAGGAAGGAAGTCGCCACCCCCCTCAACCCCCAAAAACAAAGGAAAGAGCCGTAAAGAGCCAACTCCACCCCCCAGAAGAACCCACGGTAAACGTAGGAGGGAGGAGGAGCCCATCAAGGGTGAGGCAACGGGAGGGCATGGAGGCGGAAATGGTGGAGGAAGAGGAAGAAGAAGGCACCGGAGAGACAGTAGTCCTGATTCATCGGACTCATCCAGTTCCTCCGAAGAAGACAGAAGGAGACGGAAAAGGAACAGGCACCACCGACGAGCAGAAACGCAGTCACCGGAGCCCAGAAGCCATCGCAAGGGAGAAACCCCTAAGCAGGCTAAGATTCCTTTTTCTGGTGAAGTGAAGGAAGATGTCCGAGAATGGATCTCCAAGATGGAAATCCTGATGGACCTTCAACCCCGAGTCACATGGGATGATAAGACTCGAATCCTCTGGGCATCCCTGGAATTTACCGGGAGTGCCGCAAGCTTTTGGCGCAACTTTAAGGAAAGGCTAAGCAGAAACGCTAAGCTCGGTACTTGGGAACGTTTCAAGAAAGAACTCCTCATCCAGTACGGAAACCGCACCAGCCAAGAACAGGCCAAGCAGAAGATGGATAGGCTCCGTCAAACTGGCCCCATTGATGATTACATCAATGAGATGCAGAATCTGGAATGGGATGCTCGAGTTGGACCAATTGTCATGAAATCTATGATCTTCACAGGAATAAACTCCTCCTTGGAACATAGACTCTCTGCCGCGATTGAAGAACCATCGGACTTTGCCGATTGGTTAGCCTGGGTAAGAAAGGTAGGAAGGAAGGACGCTGAAGTCAAGGCCCGCAAAGAGATATTGCGAGGACGAGAATCGGCGAAACAACCAGACACCCAAGCATCCACATCAGCAAACTACTACTTGTGTATGCAGTCTCCCAACAGTCTCCCAGGTCTCCTGAGAGTCTCCTGAGGCTCCCGGATACTTCTTGAGTCTCCTGAGGCTCAGGAGACATCAGGAGACAAATGAAGTCTTGCTGATGCAGCCGTCAGCGACCACCTCGATCCCGTAAAAAGGAACGAAGGGAATCCCCAGCCAGACCCCGCCCTCAGAAAAGGGAACGCGAGGAGTCACCGCATAAGCCCAAACCAGCTACCGGCAGCCTTGATGCTTCCCAGGCCGAAAAAGACCAATGGGCCAAGGAAAACAGATGTCTCAGGTGCGGTAGGGAAGGTCATTGGACGAAGGAATGCTTCTCGACCAGTAAGGCGAGAGCAACAGGTGGAACGGAACGGTCAAGTGAGGGGAAGAAGAAGAGAAAATCCTCCGGGAGAAAGGATCCGGAAGAGGGGAGTGAAAAAAGGCAGAAATTAGGGACCTCTGGTGAGGCATTTAGGGCCAGAATTACGGCACTTGGGGAAGATTGAAATAATTATTCGTTTCCTATTTCTTTTATGGGTTACAAGTTGTGTTACAGAATAAAAACTTTTTATAAAAACTATACTGCGAAAAAACAAAGGCCTCCACCAGAAACCCAGACCAGAGTCACTAGTAGTTCGGAAATCAGAGGGGCCACACAGATAGCGGATGGTAGAAGCACTGCCCACCATTGACTTGCCACGACCCTGTGGAGAGACTGCCAATGCAAAGTAAGAACTCGTGATTAGGGCAAGGTATTCTTGGACAGGGCACGTCTGAGTTACCCCGCACTTAGCTATATAAGAGGTCTCATCCGCCCGAGAAGAAGGACATCAACCATCCTTCCCTACCTCCACAACAACCAAGTCTACTACAATGACTACCACCACCCAAGAAACCCGCCTCGAGATGGAAATCTCTTGGCTCAACCCCAAGACCAAGAAACACTTTACCCACACTGTCCAAGCATTGCTAGACAGCGGTACCGAGACATGGATAATGTCCTGGGACTGTGTTAAGAAAGCCGACATCCCAATTCAAACTCGACCTACAACTCTCCTCATCAAACAAGCTGATGGCTCACGCATGCCACACTCCGGAACTCATATCACCCAACCTCTCACACTCCGCATCGGTAGCCACCTCGACAGGTTAGTCACCTGTGAAATAGGTACCTTTGCTGGAGAAGACCTCGTTATACCACATCGATGGCTCACAGAGCATCAACCTCGGATACATTGGGGCCAAAATAAGGTTACCTTTGATAGTATCCAGTGCCAAATTAAGGGATGTATGATGACTGAAGGCGATATGTACGAGGAAGGCTGGCAAGAAAAGGTCGTTAGACTATTACGACACATGCCTGAACCTGACATGCCCATCGAGTCACACGCTTTCTGGTCACGAAGTACGGGAAGCGAGACTCTCGCTAGTGCTATCCCGGAAGTGTTCCAAGACTACGCAGACGTGTTCTCCCCTGAAAGAGCAAGCCGCCTGCCGGAACATGGTGAGTAGGACCATAAGATTCCACTCTTGGACGGAAGCCAACCACCGTGGGGCCCAATCTACGCATTGTCACCCCCAGAACAAAAAGCGTTGAGGGAATACCTGGACGAAATGTTAGCGACAGGTAAAATTGTCCCATCTTCCAGCCCAGCAGCGGCACCTATCCTCTTCGTCCCCAAATCAGACGGGTCTCTCAGATTATGCGTCGACTACCGCGGATTAAATGCCGTTACAGTTAAGAACCGATACCCGCTACCACTCCGCGACAGAGCAGAGACTCGACGAAAGGAGCTCTCTTCTTCACCAAAATAGATCTCAAGAACGGCTACAACCTAGTAAGGATCGCAGAGGGAGAAGAGTGGAAGACAGCTTTCCGGACCAAATACGGCCACTTTGAATATAGAGTTATGCCTTTCGGCTTGACCAACGCCCCGGCTACATTCCAGGCAATGGTCAATACCATATTTAAAGACCTGTTAGATCAGGGTCTAGTGGTTTACCTGGATGATATCCTGATATATTCCAAGTCTAGGAAAGAGCATGAAGCTCTTGTGCGCAGGGTGCTGGAGCGGCTACGACAAAACCACCTATACGGCAACCTGAAAAAGACTGCTTGGTTCCAAACGGAGATAGAATTCCTAGGATTCAAGCTATCAGGTAGTGGTACCCAAGTCTCGCCCGAAAAGGTGAAGGCTATTACTGAGTGGTTAGTACCCACGAAGGTAAAGGAACTTGAACTTCAATGCTTCCTGGGTTTCGCCAACTTCTTGAGACGGTTCATCTACAAGATCTGCAAGATGCAAGCCCACGATCGATCTCCTGAAGAAAGACGCTGTATGGAGATGGGGTCGAGCAGCAGGACGCTGACGAACTCAAAAGCGAGATTCACCACCGCTCCTATCCTCCGACACTACGATTTAACATCGCATACTGTCCTAGAAACAGATGCCAGCGATCGCAGAGGCCGCGGTCCTGTCACAGGTGTTCAAGACGATAAGTTGCATCCGTGGTTTATCACTCGCAAGTTCAACGGCGCTGAAGTCAACTACGCAGATCTACGATAAGCGAGACGCCGCAATCGCTTCCGCCTCTGACTTGGAGACATTGGCTGGAAGGTACGGACATACCTATCCAGATCTATTCGATCACCAAAACCTTCAAGATTTCACATAACAACCAAGAAGCTGTCAAGAAGACAGGCCAGATGGGCTGAAAAGATAGCACCTTTTCACTTCAAGATCCACTTCCGACCCGGCGATAAGAACGGGAAACCGGCGTCCGGAGTACGCGCTGGAAGGGGGAGTAGTTCGAGAGCAGCCTGTAAAATTGCTCCTCTCAGCCGAACATTTTGCGGAAAACAACCTCCTCCCTCAACATTTTGCAAGAAGGACACAAGCGAGAATAGAACCTCGTGAAGAAATCCTCTGCAATGCCTTTTCGGAAATGCGTTTACTGGATCAGTGGGTACACCTACCAGGAGTGGGACTGCCATCGGCGCTGCAGAACTGGTATGGAGGAGAGGGCCAATGGACTCGTAGGATAGTCCCGGATGAACTTCCTGAAAACGAAGATCCAGAGGACAGTTGGACCCGGCAGACTATCTCAAGGGAGGCTGCAATAGAGTGGGATCCTGATCAGAATACAGCGACTCATGAAGGGCGCTGGGTAGTACCGGGGTACGCAGTCAAGCAGGTTATAGAAGACCACCACGACCGACTCACGGCAGGGCATCTAGGCAGGGATAAAACCTTGGAATTGATTGACCGGAACTACTGGTGGCCAGGAATGACCACCGATGTAGCCAAGTATGTCAGCACGTGCGACGTATGCCAAAGAGCTAAACAACGCCGACGACATACGTCTCTTCCACAGCCCCTGGAGTTAGCCACGACCCCCTGGGTGGATATCTCCATGGACTTCGTAGTGTAGTTACCCAAGGAGAGGTCAAGTTTCTGTAACGTTATGGTAGTAGTGGACCGCTTCAGTAAAATGGCGCACTTCATACCAATGACGGGAATCAACGCGGAGCAAACCGCACAGGCATTCGTCAAGGACATCTGGCGCTTTCACGGACTCCCGCGATCAATAGTATCGGACCGAGGAACACAGTTCGTATCAGCCTTCTGGACGGCCATAACGGAACGGTTAGGGATTCGTAGAAGACTCTCAACCTCGTTTCACCCTCAGACGGATGGTCAGACGGAAAGGACAAACCAGCATATGGAGTCCTACCTCAGAGCGTTTACGGCCGGAACGGGTAAGAAGTGGAGAGATCTCCTTCCTATCTGCGAATACGCCTACAATAACGCCAAACACTCCTCTACCGGGCAGTCACCATTCTACTGCAATTATGGGTTCCACTCTCGCACCGACTGGCCTACGGATGTGGAGATTGAGCAGCTCGACTCTCACGGGAATAACCACCTGGACAAGATCCTCGCCGCTCACGAACTAGCTCGGAAGACCTTACAGAAGACGTACGATAAAATGGCGTCACGACCTGACCCCGCAGCACAACAATTCGGACCTGGCCAGAAGGTTCTGCTAGATACTAGGAACCTTGGCGGATACACTAAGTGGTCAGATAAGTTTACTGGCCCCTTTGAGGTATTAGCAAAAGTCGGTAATCGAGCATATCGACTTGACCTACCAGCAGACTGGAAGGTTCACAACGTGTTCCACGAAATGCTCCTGCGTCCCTATCGAGAGGACCCAGACCCCAGCAGGAAGCAGAACACTCGGAAGCGGTTGGCAACCCCAGAACCCCAAGAGGCATTACTGGATGAGAACGCCAAACCAGCTATTCACACCCGCCCTCATACTCGGAGCCAAGGCATAGTAGCCTCAGCGTCCGCGTCCCGACGAGCTCAGAAGCATCGGCGGTTGATGGAGCCATAGTCTCGATACCTTCCCTCGCCATGGCTTTTCCCCATAGGGGTTTTTACCATTGGAAGGGTTTAACGGTCGAGGACGACGGCTAGGAAGGGGGAGTAGTGTTACAGGATTGCTTGGCGCCTAGACTACTAGTCGGATAATGATATTGTCCTAGTGCGAAGGTGCCAAGGATCGGGTGACGTAGGTTTAGGAAAGCGGGGTTCGGTTATAACTCGGCAACCACGATCACGCCATAAGCAGAGATTTCTCTACCCCAACTCGTAGGAAACCGGAGCGATAGTCGGAGGCATTGCGGGGGTTTTGCTATTGGAGAAGTTAGCGGGTTTAAGAAGAATCTTTATGTATAAATAGCTAGTAGGATTCCCGGAGTCTTAGGGGAATCATCATCCTCTCAAGCAAAAGGAATCTGGTCTACAATATTACAAGTTTAAACGCTACAGAACTATTGCTTAGCAAAAGCCGTATCTCAAGTGACACTCTTCGAGATATCCCTTTACAACCTCCCTGTTCCCACGACTATGCAGACCACTACGCAGACCACCTTTGCGAGGTGGTGGGGTCCCTTGCGCCGGCAGTGCTATCTACAGTGGTACCTGCGGTATAGTATCATCATAGTCCGTCGTTGAACCGTCATCATCCAATTCAGTGATACGATCTGATGATTCATGTAAGACTTCACTAGTGGGAGGGTTTTAGGTTGTTTGTGATTCGCATTGGGGTCCCCACCACTAGCAGTAGGAGGAGGCCGCTTGCTGCCACTAGCAGGGGGCATCTTGATTATTCGGAGTGTGTTGACGAGTGCTTACAGGGCAGAGAAAGGAGTGGGGTTTAGTAGACTATTTCCTTGGCGTGAAAGTTTTCCACACCTAACCTAATATGGAATTAGCGCGTCGTCACATAATATCACTCGGAAGTTCACTTCATTTCATTGGGGGGGACTCCCACTACCCTCACTGCCCTGGGAGCACTCGCAACTGCCCTGGTGGCATTGATTCAGGAGTATAAAAACAAATTCATTGCTTGCCTAAATAATGCTAACGTGAAACAAAACAAAGCCTCCAGGAAGGATAGCGGGGTGACAAATCTCTTTAATAAATACGAATGCCCTTTAGGCAGTGGCGACTACCCTTGGAGCAGAGAGAACAGATCAACAGAGCATCAGTAAATATAGTAGTAGGAAAAATTAACAATCTTTAGCTTGCGTGAGTAGTAGTATCCAAATTAGTCTTTCCCTTAGCTGCTCTCTGTTCTGCCATCTCTATGGGAGTCCAGATCTTCCCAACTACCAAATCGGGGTCGTCCGGGCCAACGCCTAGGGGAAACTTCTGTGTCCCGGCGTCTTGGCACCAGTCCCGGAGCTTTGGTAGTAGTGGAGTAGATATGGTGGAAGGGGTAAGGATAAGCGAGGATAGAATGGAATGGTGGAAGGATTGACGTTATGTTATTCTATAAGGTTTAGTTGTAGGAGGGATTGGCGTCATGACTTTCTATGGGGATCGGTTGCAGGAGGGATTGGTAATGGAATGGGGTGAGGTTGACGTTATGACTTTCTATGAGGATCGGTTGCAGGAAAGGTCGGCAACGGAATCCTATGAGATGGTGGGGAGGAATACGAGGTGTGGTGATATGGGGTTTCTACGGGATTCTATGGGATGGTGTATGAGTCATAAAGGACTGGTGGGGGATTATGTTAAATAGCGAGTGGAGTTCTTTCCTTTAGTTCTTTCTTTCTTTTCTCTCTGTCTCGTCTTCCTGTTCTCTCGTACATAGGAATATATCCATTTCCTATCCATAGTCCTCGCTCTTCTCGCTCCGCTCGAAGGTTGCCTACTACCGCGACCTCTATAGTCTCTCTTCTTGTTTGGCTCTCAAGCCTTCTAAGCCTTGTCTTCTTGGCTACCTACGATCCTCGCTTTCCCTGCCCTGACTTTGGTCTTCGCCTTGGCCATTGCCTTGCGCCTCCGTTATCTCTGGCTGTGTCCCTCGTCCTTGTCTTCGTCGTCATCTTCATCTGTCCTTCAGGTAGTCTTAGTTACTCCGTTACAGCCTAGCACGGCTGACTGGATAAGAATCAAGGAAGCTCTCAAGTGGGTCATCACCGACTGTTACGGGTATAGTGTGGGAAGCTGGACTAGGCTTGTATGGGGGCTAGATGCGGCCATAACATCACCAAACGAGCTGCAATTGAGCTGCGACTCAATTTTGAGCAGAGGGATAACTAAAGAAAGAGTATCCTTGGTGTTTACTAGTGCATGTGTGCCCGTTGAATACGTGGTTTGGCCAGTAGGGCTGGAAAAGCGGAGTTGCAGAAATGCTAGCAAATGGACACATGTTAGACACCAATAATAATCCCAGGAAGATCAAAACAACGGCACAGCCACTTGGGACACTGGTGGGTAGATGAGGGGGCTGCAGTTCAAGTTTGAAGTCAATAGGACTCAAACCTATCGACTCATGAGGCAAACGAAGCGGTGGACATGGGAAGGCCATCAGAAGGCAGAGAACCTGCGCAAGGCCAAAGTGAAGCAATCTCGAGGGTCCCGGAGACACTTACTGGTTAGTGAGGAGCCTGAGGCCAGGAGGCTGAGGGGATGGACGTTGGTGTGTGAGCACGCCTTCCGGAACATCGCTGGAGACTTCTGGTACCTAGAGGGGAAATTAGTACCACTTTCGGATGGAAGGAGGAACATGTCAAAGTGCAGACAGGGAGGACAGCATTTGGCTACACTGGACTAGTCCTGTAACTGAAGGCAAAGGAACAGTATACTATGCCTTCAAGTTGGCTGACTGGCCAGTCTCGGACAAACCTCAGGTTGAACTTGCTCCCTGATGGGAGCCAAGTAGATTAGCTGGAAGCATTTAGTGGCGGCTATACTAAGTACCTACCGAAAGACTTCAGTGCCTGGTCGGTCCTCTGTCGTCCGGTATGTGATGCCAGACCGAAGGGGGAGTATGAACAAGAAGGGCAACAATGCACAGACTAGCACAAGGTGGGAGGCCAGAGTTAAAGGCCTAAGTCCGTCAACGATAAGATGTAGTGTATGTAGTTAGTAGTATTGGCTTGGCTGTGGAGGTATACCTGCGGGGTAAAAATGAGTTGCTCCTCAATCTTCATCCATTATCATCCGGGAGGAAAAAAGAGTCTAATATTCTTATTGCAAGATCGATAGGCCAGCGTGCGGCACTGGTAATGAGACTTATAGGTTTTTACCTCTTCCTATTGGGAAGAGGGATTTTTCTCTTTTGAATCTGGTTCCCCGGTCATCGTCTACTCTGCCTGATGAATTCCCCTTTGGACTGAGTCCAATTCACTTCGGAGACACAGGCTCGCTGGGCCGCATCCGGCTGCTGATATACATGGACGACGCGGACTGAGGAGACTCCTGACCAATGGCCTTTGCAATGGTCACTAGGAACTCTAAGCTCCAAATTGAACTACTTGGTGGCTAGGTGTGACTCATCAGCAAACTACTACTTGTGTATGCAGTCTCCCAACAGTCTCCCGGGTCTCCTGAGAGTCTCCTGAGGCTCCTGGATATATTTTGAGTCTCCTGAGGCTCAGGAGACCTCAGGAGACAAATGAAGTCTTGCTGATGGATCCTATTAGCCTGAGGGCATCACACCAGACAACCCGAGCAGTCTCGCAAAGAGCTCAGCATTCGAAACACTAACTACTAACGTAGAAAGGAACATGATCTCGCCCAAATGGGTGGAAAGAAGCCTTCATCAGTACCCCCCAAAACTGTGAGAACATTGGCAAAAGCCCTAGAGAAAACAGCGGCAGCCACAGAAGTAATTGCCTCATGCGTTAATCTTCACGTAGTTTAGGTTTGTTAATTTGGCTTTTGTCCTTGATCCGATGGGTCCTGCTAATGTTCAGTGATGACAAATCAGGAAGGCAATCAACCGCCTGCCAAACCAATGCAAAAATGAGGGCAAACGTCCGCCAATGATCCATAGAACCACCGACTGCCTCAGCAGCTTCCGTTAGTGCTTCCTCTGAACCAGAAACACCTCCTGTTTATACTATTGACTCCTCGCCTATGCCTATCCAATTCTCTTCACTGGATTATCGTGACCCACACACGATGTTTACTTCGTTGCCATTGCCTAGTGAATATGAGGAAGAGATGACTTTAGGCTCTCCCCAAATCCGTCCGGACACTCCGTAATCCCCCCTTGAATCAAGGTTGAGTTTACCGACCTGCTATGCTAAGTGAATCCACGCCTCGTGAGCGGGCCTCTTCTGTCCTCAAGAGCACAGATGATTATGTGTTCTAGTAATACCTCCTAATTCTCTAGCAACACTCCCCAATGTTCTGACAGAAGTTAACCAAGCGTAGGTCAGAAGTGTTCACTCCCGTATCCGTTCACCTTTGATGCATGAAATGAAAAGGCAACTCGCCGAAAACTCTCTTTATAGGGCGCTAAGCTCTTAAAATCGAGCGACATCAGCAAGACTTCATTTGTCTCCTGATGTCTCCTGAGCCTCAGGAGACTCAAAAAATATCCAGGAGTCTCAGGAGACTCTCAGGAGACACAGGAGACCGTTGGGAGAGTGCATTCACAAGTAGTAGTTTGCTGATGGAACGGGTAAACTGTATCCAGTACCGTTAGAAAAATTACCGTTTCATCAGTCATCCAAATTACTACTAGGTGGAAGTTCCACATACCCACCAAAGCGTTGAGTCTAACTCTCACCGCTATAAGGAGTATGATTGCCAGTTCCTAGTACCAGAGATAGTTGATATTTCATATTATAAATTCTTCAAAGGTATCCGGATGTGAGGAGTGAGGGATCCTGAATTTCTTGAGTAAATAAACCCTACCCTGATATGTTTGGTGGCTACTCTAATTTGGCATGGGTTGCCCACCTGGTTGATGCAGGTTTACATGAAACGAGACTAACGAATACCTCTGCTACCCCACTTCTCTCAAGTGCTAGTGGGTGTTTCCGGTCCTAGAATAAACACCCTTAGTCAAGGTCAAGAATCATCTGAAGTCTGGATGTCTCACACTTCTGGGCCAGCATTAAATAAGTCTCCATTCAGATGATCTACCCATGAGCTGCAGAGTTGTAACTCCTTGTAAGTTATTTCCTGGCATAACCACTGCCGCCTGTAGTAGGGTTATTCATACACAGAGAGATACTGGAGATACCAGGACATCTAGAAATGCTTCTCTAGATGGTCTTGTCAAGCTACTCACTGGCAATGCATAAGCCCGTCAGCCTAGCCTCCCATGAATAAATCTGCACTCTAGCAGTATTAAGGTGTTGCAATAGACAACCCGAGCAGTCTCGTAATGAGCTTGGAGTTCGAAGCACTAACTACAAAGGTAGAAAGGAACGAGGTCTCTTCAGTCAATCCGTTACTGGAATTCTCGGTTGCCCACTACTAGTCCACAATGGTAAGCAAAGGGGTAATCCGAAGAATGGTTCAGGTAGAGTTCTCCGAAGAATCACTAAGTTTGATAAAGATAAAAGCGTATATAGATCAATAGATTTTATATCGATAAGACTCTTTCTTCGTTGTTGTTATTTTTAACAAAGTCAGAGAATGACACCGTATTTATATCCCGTGTAAATGTCACGCGGACTAACTATTACAATTATAATAAACCCGTGCGAGACCCCGAAGACCTTGAAAACCTGCCAAGAAACCAAACACAAATTCTATACACCCTCTTTTAAATCCTGAATGCCAATTCCTAAAAATCCCTCACGCCCTGTTCCGTTGCTGCATGCACTCAGCCTTCGTCAGTAGTCATAAGTAGTCTCGGAATCAGCCTACCTTATAACCCCCTGGTATCGGGCTCGACTTCGCTCACCAACTCTTTCCACGTATCGTTATCTATCACTACGGAGCATAGCTCGACGTTAGGACTGATAACGATCGGTACCGGAGATGTCGGGTAGTCTTACCTTTCCTTGGGCGCCACCAGCGTCAGCTTTTTCGTTATCATTGCCTTTCGCTCAATTTTGGTCTGATTGACTCCAAACTCGCACTGTTGCCCCCTCATATACCCACCGGTGTCTAGAGCAACTGTGCTGGTGCCTTGACACTCCAGGGGTTATTTTCAGGGTCGAAAACAGGTTCGTTTACTAGTGATTCTGCAACTCCGCACTGGGCTCCATTACTGGCAGTACCGTCCCTCTCTGGCGCACCCAGTGGGTGATAGTAGCATAGGGAGGGCTCCTCCTCTTGTCTTCGGGTTCCCGCTCTTGTACCCGTAACAAGCAGTCAGAAGGCAAATACACTTGCAGCAGGTTACAATCCTCAACTGCAGTTACTTTTCCAATCACTGTAGGTGCCAGACTATAACAATGACTCTGAACCTATAACAGGCCCTGGTGAGGACTAACACTCCCAACTGCTGGTATGGCTCTGTTATAGAGGGAGCCAAACATTCTATCGAGGTTCTTTCGTATCATAAAACCCTCGAATACTTAATGTCCATCAAGCAGTTTAACAGGAGACGGGTACACTAGGCAGAATATTTTTCACGCTTCAATATTATCATCAGATATAGGCCTGGAAAGCAAAGCGGCAAAATTGATGCATTAACTCGGACATCAGTAGATCTCCTTGAGGAAGGGATGAAAGATTGCTCCACCAGAACCAGAGGGTATTAAAGATGGAAAACCTAGATTTAAAACTAGGTTTGTTAGCAGGTTCTTTAGCAAATGAATCCGCGAAAAAGAACGCCCTCCTACAGAAACTATTTGATGAAAAATACCTAACTGATTCATTCCAACAAAGATTCTTGAAGCTATGACAAACAGGTACGGACCACTGCAACAGAATATCTCTGGTGGAAAGCACCAAAGTGCATGGCCATTTGCTCTACTGCAAACATCAGCAGGATATCGCCTTTCTCCTGAGGTTTTCTGAGTCCCTGGAGATTAAGGAGACTTTCAGGAAACTCAAGAGACTTCAGTCATGAATGATAAAGCTTGCTGCACTTGTGGCACAGACTACACACCTCTAAGGCTGGAAATTCTTACGCAGTCCTATGACGCCCTTTCAACAGGCCACTGTTCCAGCGTCTTGGCATTGGTCCCAAAGATTCGGTAGTGATAGCACTGTTGTGGTTGAAGGAGTAATATAGTAAGCGAGAAGAGATTGGAGTGATGTGAGGTTGTCGTAATTTTGTTCTATGAGGTTCGGCTGCAGGGAAGATTGGTAATAGAATTCAGAGAGATGGTCTTAAGGAATACAAGGTGTGGTGATACTCGGTTTCTACGGAATTCTATGAGCTGATGTATGAGTCATAGTGGACTGGTGAAGGATGCTGTTAAATAGCGAGTGGAAGTGTTTTTTTTAGTTCTTTTCTTTCTTTCCTCTCTGTCACGTCTTCCTGTCTTCTCGTATATAGGAATATATCTATATCCTATCCGAGTCCATAGTCCTCGCTCCTCTTGTCATGCTCAAATGTTGCCTACTACCGCGACCTCTATAGTCTCTCGTCTCGTTTGGCTTAGTGGGCCTTTTAGACTCGTCTCTGCTGACATCTACGGTCCTCGCTTTCCCTGCCTTATCTCTGGTCTTCGCCTTGGCCACTGCCTTGCACCTTGGTTGTTCCCGGCTGTGTCCTCTGATCCTGTCTTCATCGTCATCTTCATCTGTTCTTCTTGTATTCTTAGTTACTCCGTCACAGCCGCTCTGGCAGAAAGAAAACCTTCGGGCTAATTGGTAGATAGTACCATTGGCCAAACATGTGAGAATACATCAGTGTTACGGGCATAGGAGATGAGATTCGAAGACAAGACGAGGAGCCTGAGCCCTCCCTACACCACTACTAAAAGCACTTATCACCCACGGGGCACGCTAAGGAGGCGATGTAGTGCCAGTATGAAGCCCAGTGTGGAGGTGCTGAATCCCTAGCAAATGAACCTGTTTTCAACCCTGAAAATAACCCCTGGAGCAACAAAAGGCCACTGGCACAGTCGATCGGGACACCGGTGGGTATATGAGGGGGCAACAGTGCAAGTTTGGAGTCAATCGGACCAAACCTGATCGAATGTAGAAGGTTGTGAGAAAGCTGATGCTGGTGGGGCCTCAGGGGAAGGTAAGACTACTCGACACCCCCGGTACAGCGGTGGTAAAAGGTTATCGGATGCATTAGAACTCTTAAAAGGGCGTTTGCACTGGTAACAACCACCCCACCCCACCCCCCCACTGGTGGGGCGTTTGCACCTGCCTGCTAACTAGAAAACTAAGAATGAACAAGAGAAAGCAATGGATCCAGTTATGGTCTTGATTGCAAAATGATGGTTGTTAAGCCAATACCAGCTTCAAAGCCAAAGAGAAAACAACAAACCTCGAAAGCTCAACGTTCAATGATTATCACCCTACATTCGGAGGGTTATCTTTTTACCAAAATAGCCGAGAGAACAGGTGTAGCCAAAAGCACCTGTTTCTCAATAGTTAAACGCGACAAAGAAAATCGTCCACACGACAGCCTTATCCCCTACACTAAAAATAAACCTAGGAGGGGCCGCCCTCAAAAACTAAGCCCTAGAGAGAGAAGGATCCTGGTCTGGATTGCACGTCGCTGCCGTAGGACTGTTCTCAATCAACTCACCAAGGTCCTACCTAAATCAATTACTCGAAAGACAGCTAGGAAATATCTAGCAAAGGCAGGAATACACCGACGTCGTGCAAAGAGAAAACCTTTTCTCAAGAAACAACATATGATCAAGAGGCTTCAGTGGTGCCGTGAGAGAAGGGACTGGACTTTGGAAGACTGGGGGGATATTATCTAGACAGATGAATTGAGATTTGAAGTCGGGTATCATGCTGGGACATGCTGGGTATCGAGAGCTAGGGGTGAAGAAGACCTTCCAGATTGTCTACTACCATCGTTCAAGAGCGGTAGAACCTCAGTAATGATATGGGGGGCTATCAGGTTAGGCATGAAGGGACCAATGATGGTATTAGGGGAAGGGTCATTCAAAGGACAAGACTATATCGATCAAATCATGGTTTCCGTTCTATATCCCTTCTATACTCAAGTCAGAAAAGCAAATGGCAAAGCATTTGTTATGGAGGATGGTGCCAGCATTCACAGATCACTGGTAGCAAAGAATTGTCACAACCATTTTCATATACAACGCATTCCCTGGCCTGCACAATCTCCAGATCTAAATCCTATTGAGAACCTATGGAGAAAGATGAAGTATAGGATCAACGAAAAAACCCTCCGATCACCAAAAAACCTCAACCTATACAAGCATTGCAAGAGGAATGGGATAGGTTTACCCCAGAGGACTTTAGAGTCCTAATAGAAAGTACGCCGAGAAGGGTAAAAGAATGTATTAAAAGGAAAGGAGCAGCTACACATTATTAAATTTCTCTATACTTTGTATTCATTATTGATGGCTTGTAGTTCGTTGATAGTTCGCAGTTCGTTGATAGTCCGTAGTTCGTTGATAGTCCGTAGTTCGTTGATAGTTCGTGGCCTGGGCTGGCATTCAACTTGATAGTCCGGTGTCCTAGAGTGAGAGTTCGCAGGAAATGTGATGTAATATTTCTTTTTGCAAACGTCCGACGACTTTTTACCCACCGCTGTACCAATCACTAGCAGTCCTAACGTTGAGCTATGCTCCTTAGTGATAGTTAAACAATGCGAGGAAAAAGTTGGCGAGCGAAGTTGAGCCCGGTACCAGGTTGTTATCAGGTAGGCTGACTCGAAGACTACTCATGAACACTAACAATCGCTGAGTGCATGCAGTAGCGGAAGGTAATGTGAGGGATTTTTGGGTAAGGGGTTTGGAATTTAGATTGTGGATTATAGAGTTGGCGTTATTGTTCTTGGCATATTTTCAGGGTCTTTGATGTCCCGCATATGGTTGTTGTAATTCTAATTCTTAATCTGCAGGACATTTGCGCGGAATATAAATACAGTGTCATTTTCCGACTTTCTTGAAATTATTAGCAACGAAGAAAGAGTCTTATCGATAGAAAAATTTATTGATTATCTATACGCACTTTTATCCCTATTTGCACTCAAGGATTTTTATTACTCTGCTTAAATCATTCTTTGTATTCTTCAACTCTATCTGTATTATCTTCACGTATTAGTATTGGACAGCCGAGATATCCAGTATCGATTGACTAAGGAGACCTTGCTCCTTTCCACCTTTGTAGTTGGCTTTTCGAACTCTAAGCTCCTTGCGAGACTGCTCATGTTGTCTGCTGTGACACCCTACTATGGAGATCATTGAGATCTGTTTGGATCACAACATACTAGTATTTCCGTTGTGTCTTCCATCACATATGGTGCGGCGCGTCTTAAAGGTGACGTGCTGGTATCTGAGTTGGAACAATCCGGTTGCTTATGAAACAATAAGATCCTTAGATTCCAGTCGTGTTATGGCTGAAAAGTAAATCTAGGCTGTAATTCTGCAATGTAGGGTATAACCGGATATAATACTGTTCTACTTCACCAAGTCTTGACGCTTTTTACATAAAAAAACTAGGTAAATGGCATTGCTTATAACTTTTTAACCAGACAAGATATTAAAAATCTAACAGATTCAAGTCTTTATATTAGGTATATCTACAATTTGGCCTGTTAGATTTTTGATATCTTATCTGGTTAAAAAGTTATAAGCGATGCAATTCATGTCACCTTCAAGTTTAATGTACGCAGTAACATATGTCTCATACGCTTTAGTCATTGAATGTGTGACGGGGCTCTGCCTCTACTAAACAAGAGTATAGGAAGCAAGAGGGCCGGTAGAAGATAGAAGTTAGGTTTAGAGAGTAAAGATTCTTCTGGGTAGACCTAGAATAATCTTAAGAGTCTTCTTCCGCTTGTTACAACTGATGATGGAGAAAATCAGAACAGATGGGCGGAAACCGGAGATGAGTACTTATATGCCAAATCTCTCTGTTTCCTGCATTCTACCGCTCTTACTAGGTTCTGGTTAAAACTCTGTTTTGGAGTGGAAACAATTCCTCCGATACCCCGCTTCTCCCTAGGCGTTAGCGGGTGTTTCCGGTCCTAGAGTAAGCACCCTTAGCCAGAGTCAGGGATCACCTGCAGCCTGGCTGTCACACAGCTCCGGGCCTGCATCAAATGAGTCTCCGCGCAGGTGGTCTACCCTAAATGACTGCAGAGCTGTAACCCATTGTAGATTATTCCGGGCATAACCACTGCCGCCTGCAGCATGGTTATTCTTGCACAGGGGGACACTGGAGATGTCCGGGCACTTAGAGACCTTTCTCTAGCCGGTCCTCTATTCACTGACCAGGCCTAGACTCGTCAGCCTATCCTTTCATGAATAGATCTTCACCCTAGCAGTTAGAAGGTAAGTACACTTGTAGCAGGTTGCGGTCCTCACTACAGGTACTTTTCCTATTACTGTAACTGCCGAATTCTGTCAATGACTCTGAGCCTATAACAGGCCCGGTTAGAACTTATTCTCCTAACCGCTACTGTGGCTCTGTTATACCCAGTGGGTGATAGTAACATAGGGAGGGCACCTCCTCTTGTCTTCGGGTCCCAGCTCTTATACCCGTAACACAACCACCCCCCGAAAAGGGAACTTTCAAGATATGACAAGAGACAAGCGGTTATTACTCTCCATAAGACAGGACTTACTGCTGCCCAAATATCAAGAGATACAAGGTATCCAGCCAGGACTGTTCTTAAGACCATCACCAATGAGGCTCAGAGGGGTCACACCCATGAACTCCCTAGGTCTGGAAGACCACCCTCTTTAACAAATTGGGAGAAGAAAAGGATATTGAAAGTTGTTAAGGATGACCCAAGCTCCTCTTTGGCAAAAATGAAAGAGGTGGGAAATATCAATTGCAGTTGTATGACTATCAGCAGATTTCTCAAGCGAGAGGAAGTAACCCTCCATGTCGAAAGACCCAAACCCTGGCTCAAAAAGGATCACCCTCAACGAGGAAGTAGTAGTGCAATAGGTGACATCGGTGGAGAAAGCAGGAATGGAGGAAAAAAGTCTGAACAAATGAGTGCAAGATTGAATATGATCCAAACCCAGCTGGTCAAAAGGTCAGATATAGGCCAGGGGAACAACTCAACAAAAATATCTTAAACCCACCTTCAAATGTGGCAGAACGTCAATCCAAGTTTTGTGTGCATTCCAGCATGGCTATTAGGGTGTCGCAGCAGACAACCCGAGCAGTCTCGTAATGAGCTTGGAGTTCGAAGCGCGGACTACAAAGGTAGAACGGAACGAGGTCTCTTCAGTCAATTCGTTACTGGAAGTCTCGGTTGCCCGTTGCTAGTCCACAACGGTAATCAAAGAAGTAATCCGACGAAATATTCAAGTAGAGTTCTCGGAGAATCACTAAGTCTCGAAAGGTAAAAGCGTATAGATCAAATAGATGTTTTTATATCGATCAGACTCTTTCTTCGTCGCTGATGATTTCAACAAAGTCGGAGAATGACCCAGTATTTATATCCCGCGCAAGTGTCACGCGGATTAACTATTACAATTATACAATTCTTATGCGAGACCCCGAAGACCCTGAAAACCTGCCAAGAACCCAAACGCCAATTCTATACACCCACTTCTAAATTCCCAACCGTCCGTTCTATAAATCCCTCACGCTACATCCCGTTGCTGCATGCACTCAGCATTCGTCAGTGGTCATGAGGAGTCTCGGGATCAGCCTACCTGATAACCCCCTGGTACCGGGCTCGACCCCGCTCGCCAACTCTTTCCACATATCGTTATCTGTCACCCAGGAGCCTAGCTCGACATTAGGACTGATAGCGATCGGTACTGGAGATGTCGGGTAGTCTTACCTTCCCCTGGGCGCCACCAGCGTCAGCTTCTTCGTTATCTTTGCCGTTCGATCAGTTTTGGTCCGATTGGCTCCGAACTCGCACTGTTGCCCCCTCATATACCCACCGGTGTCCAGAGCGCCTGCACCGGCGCCTTGACGCTCCGGGGGTTATTTTCAGGGTCGAAAACAGGTTCGTTTACTAGGGATTCTGCAACTCCGCACTGGGCTCCATACTGGCAGTACCGTGCCTCTCTGGCGCGCCCAGTGGGTGATAGTAGCATAGGGAGAACTCCTCCTCTTGTGTCTTCGGATCTCCATCTCTTATACCCGTAACAATGGCAGCAGATGCAACCTAATGAGAATTCGGAAAAGGATGTGACGGAGTAACTAAGACTACAAGGAGGACAGATGAAGATAACAATGAAGACAAAATCAAGGGACACAGCCAGGACAACCAAGGTGCGAGGCAGCGACCAAGGCGAAGATTAGGAGCACTGCAGGGAACGCGAGGACCATAGATAGGAAACAGAGAGACAGAACTATAAGGTTTCCTACTCAGACAGAAGAAGAAACAATAGAGGTCGCAGTAGTAGGCAACCTCAGAGCGAGACAAGAAGAGCGAGGACTATGGATAGGATATTGTTATATTCCTTTATATGAGAAGACAGGAAGACGAGACAGGGAAGGTGGAAAGAAAAGAACTAAAGAAGACAACTCTGCTCGCTATTTAACACTCTCCTCCTCCAGTCTGTCTGACTCATACATCAGCCCATAGAACCTCTTAGAAACCCCGTATCACCACACCTCAAATTCCTCCCCACTATCTCTGCAACTCCTATTACCAATCCCTCCTGCTACCGAACCTCATAGAAAGAAATGACGACACATTATACCACTCTACCTCTCCCTCCGAAAGAAATGACGACAAGACCATACCATTGCACCTCTGCCTCGCTTATCATTACTCCGTCCATTACGACAGTACTTCCACTACCGAACATTCGGGACCAATGCCAAGATGCTAGGACAAAGCACACCTACAGAAATGACATCAACAAAGGACAAACTAGAGGTTGATACAAAACAATACTGTGAGGAGATTATTGACAACAATTTGGCCCCATATTGGATGTCATTGGAGGATCCTGCGGGGTCTTACCTCATTGAAGATAATCTTAAGTTTTATCAGGCAGAAATGGCAAAGAAGTATAGGGAGGCATATGGGATTGTTAAAGATGATTGGCCCTCAAATTCCCCAGTTTTCAATACTATTGAAAACGCATGGAAAATGCTCAAGACAGCCCTAAGAAAGAGATGGAGTTATACTAAAAGAAGACTTCATAGTGAAAATGAACTTTTTATTGCAGTTCAAGAGGAGTGGGAAGCAATTCCTCAGGCAAAGCTAGATAAATTAGTGGATTCCTTACCAAACAGAATTGAGGCATGTTTGGCAGCAAATGGAGGATACACAAAATGGTAGACTCGCATTTAGTGTTATGCCGAGGTTGGAGTATGCCAAACAGGGGTTCTTGAGTGGTAGTGACATGAGATCACTTGCAAACGAGGTTGAGGTTCAACAGTCTTCAACTCTTTAGCGAGATATTCAATTTGGAAAGCAGATATGTTGTCTGATAAGTCTTCATCAAGCCTGAGTAGTCCAAATAGCTTGTCTTTTGAAAGGGAGGAGGAGTATGATTTTCATTACTTAAGCCCTGAAGGTTCTGGCCCAGCAAGTCCTGAGGGTTCCAGCTCCAGCTTGACAACTCGTATTCATTCAGCAATGGCAGCGCATTATTGTGCAACACAAGACTACGAACGAGATCCTGTGAATGCAAGAAAGCCTTCTGTAAATAAATTTCCATTTGAACATGGACTTGTTGAGTCAACACTTCGTCGCCATCTAAAAAACCCGTCTATGTCGGATAGACATATGCAACACCAATCGATGCAGATATTCACACAGGAGGAGTAAAAAGCAATTGCAGATCGTGCAATGTTTATGGCAAGTTGAAACTGTGGTCCAGAAAAGCAAGACCTATATGATTTAGCGAATCACATTCCCAAAAATAAAAGCAACAATCCAGATCGGGAGCTAGGAAACCAATGGATTTACAGATTTTTAAAACGCAACCCCAACTGTGAATATATATTCAACAAGCCTTTAGCCCATGATAGAACTAATGCGACCAACTAGGACATCATTAAAAATCATTTTTCATTAGTAAGTATATTATAAATTTTGTTTTAATTTGTGATTTATATTAATAATTTATTTAGCTCCAGTCTATACGGGAAAATACCACATCAGTGGTCATAATATATGGAATTATGACGAAAAAGGATTCATTTTGGGTAAAGGGAAAAGAAGAAAAAGAATGTGCCACCGTGGAAATAGATCAAAATGTTTCAAGGAGGACGGAGCCTGTTTGTCTTGTACGGTTACCAAAGCCATTTCAGTGAAAGGCAAAACCATTACTACATTAATAATTTTCAAGGGTAGTCAGCATACTACAGGGTGGTAAAGAACTGAAAAAATCGAGGATTTTTGGTACAGTTATCAGAAAAGGGGTTATACAAATAAGCAATCAACCTATGAATATCAACTGCTTATCTTGGGACCGGAGTCCCGACCAAGGTATATCTCCTATCTATTCCTTCTCATTCAAAACCTAATATATTAACTAAAAATTTTATGTAGGAACCCAGAAGATTAGATATTATTGATTTTTGACGGCTTTGATTCCCACCTTGAACCACGAGTAATTGAGTTGTGTTGGCAACATAAAATAATTCCTTACTGTCTTCCAGCACATACATCACATGTTCTTCAACCGTTAGATGGAATATTTTCTCCCCTTCAATTCTACTATGGACAGGAAGTCAATAAGATACGTAACAGGACAATATCGAATGAATTATTTCCGAAATTATTAGCAAAAGCTAGGCAAAAGGCCTTAACAGAAAAAAATATTAAAGCAGGTTTCCGTGCAACTGGTATATATCCATTTGATCCCAACTTGAACTTTGACCTTAGTCAAATACCTGTCAGAACCCGTATCTCCAAAACTCCAAGTCCTCAACCAGTTCTGGACCCAACCTACAAGCACAATATATTGAATTGCCTCTTCAACCAGGTACTCCAGAAGAATTATCTGCAGCTGCAGATTATTCCTGGACAGTACCAGTACCAACTACCCCTACAGCGCTCCGCAATTTGGTTCAAAAGGGTTTACAGATAAACCGTAGTACAAGCTCCGATAGTAGCAAGAACCGAGCCATTTTCTTCAAACTGCACCAAGCAGCGCAACAGACGTGGGCCGATAAACAGATGCTTGAGAGAGGAGAACAACATCTTTGGGAAGTAATCCGGGAAAGGGAAAAGCAGAGAAGGCCTGATAAGCAAAAGCTCAATAGCGATGGAGAATTAATTGTGACACTTGGGAGCCCACTTGAGGCAAAGAGGCGGGAAAAAGGCATCAATCAATAGCAGGAGGAAGTCAAATTCAGATGGCATGGGATCTCAATCGCAGTCTTCACTTTTTACTTGATCTGTAGTTATTTGTCCCGGCGTCTTGGCACTCGACCCGGTACTTCGGTAGGAGTAGTATGGATGTGTAAGAAGGAGTAAGGATAAGCGAAGAGGGAATGAAGTGGTGCGGTGATGGCGTAATTTGTTTCTATGAGGTTCAGTTGCAGGATGGATTGGTAATGGAATGGTGCGAGGTTGATGTTATGACTTTGTATGAGGATCGGTTGCAGGAGGGATAATCGGTAATGGAATTCTATGAGTTGGTGGGGAGGAATATGAAGTGTGGTGATACGGAGTTCTATGGGATTCTATGGGCTGATGTAACGGGATTCTATGGAGTGGTGGATATGTTAGGAGTGGAATGGTGGGGGAGTATGTTAAATAGCGAGCAGAGTTCTTTCCTTTAGTTCTTTTCTTTCTTTCTTCTCTGTCTTGTCTTCCTGTTCTCTCGTACATAGGAATATATCTATCTCCTATCCATAGTCCTCGCTCGAAGGTTGCCTACTACTGCGACCTCTATAGTCTTTCCTCTTGCCTGGCTCTTAAGCCCTGTCGCCTCGTCTCCGCCGTTATCTACGGTCCTCGCTTTCCCTGCCCTGCCTCTGGTCTTCGCCTTGGCCGTTGCCTTGTGCCTCCATTGCTCCTGGCTGTGTCCCTCGTTCTTGTCTTCGTCGTCATCTTCATCGCTCCTCCGTGTAGTCTTAGTTACTCCGTTACATTATTGCTATCAATTTAGTTATTCTTGTTCAGCATTCCCCCAACTTCGGCATACCCCCAAATGCGAGTCCAGTCATATATTTAATTTCTTTACATTTTATTAAACACTACTATGTATTCCCTGTCAAATAGCTTGTCAATTGATTTATTCGTTGATATTCGGGCGTGTCGCACGTGATTGACCCAGGTGAAACCGCATGAACTTGTTGGATGCGACTGTACAGGCCTCTTTGAGGACAATTAATAAGTTTTTAGATTGAGTGATAGGTATGATTGAATAAATTAATGTTTCATCAGCAAGACTTCATTTGTCTCCTGAGGTCTCCTGAGCCTCAGGAGACTCAAAAAATATCCAGGAGCCTCAGGAGACTCTCAGGAGACCCGGGAGACTGTTGGGAGACTGCATACACAAGTAGTAGTTTGCTGATGTTTGTGCCTGTGTTTGCAGATATTACAAATAGGCTTCAGACAGCTAATAATGTAGGAAACTCTTTTTGAGCTCTCTTAGCTTTACTATTCAATCTTCCCCAAACAGAATAAAATTCATCACATTTATTGCTGTTTGCAATCTAGTTCTGGTAAGCAGTTTCAGATCTTCAACTATTATAGGCCTGAGAGGAGCTTTGAGGTGAAGTACAACCTATTTTAGCCTCAGGCTGATACTGGCGATATATAGACACTCAATATCAGGTATGGGACTGATTAATTTATATGACCTATAGGCAATAGTAGTTAGTTGTCTAATAGGATTATGAACTCGGAGATAGATACTGGCAATCTTGCCGTTAAGATGATTTTGTGTTTGAGGGTACTCACTCTTCCTAGGAGCTGTCTCAAGGCGGGGGTGGCGTATAGGCTTCGTTCCGCAAGATGCGGGGTAAGGGACAGGGATAATTCCAATAAGTAAGGGAGTTATGAATTAGATTGTATAGATAGCAGCGACAGTTTCTTCAAAAGAAAACTATAGTAAATTGATAAATACAGAAGACGTTGCGTAGAGAAGAAAGAAAAGGAAAAGAACAACACAAGTAGGCCCAGTTGCCTCCCTTATATATGCCACTACCCCTCACTTACTAACATGACTCATACTCTCCGCGTAACTCAACTATGACTCACTCCTTCGTGTAACAGAACCTCATAGAACCTCATCTGACAAATCCTTCTTCCCAAACGCACAATAATCCCAATCCCTCCAGTCCCAATACTTTCACCCCGAACAGTCCATTGTATCCATAAAAGGCTGGACTGGGTCTAGAAGACTCATCAACAAACTACTGCTTGTGTCTGAAGTCTTCCAACCATCTCCTGTGTCTATTGAGAGTCTCTTAAGACCCTTGAATATCTTTTGAGTCTTCTGAGGCTCAGGAGACATCAGGAGACAAATTAAGTCTTGCTGATGAAGGGGTGTAGAAGCCTTGTACATACTTGACAGCTTCTCTGGGGTAGGACAAAGTGGAAGAAACCACATGTTGTGGATCTCTGTCCAAAAGCGGATTTTCTCTAAAAGGAAAAGAATTCATTTAATAGAGATTTTTTTTTTATAAAAGGAAGCAAGTCAGCGACAAAGAGCCTTTGACAAATTACCTGAACTGTAAAGTAAATTTTCAGGCCAACCAAAGGATGGTATAGTTTTGGATCTTGCACTCATATTGAGCTGTAGGATGATAATAATTGAAGATTTGAAGTGGCTTATATCAGCAAGCTTTACCATTTGTGACTGGAGTCTCCTGAGTTTCCTGAGACCCAGAAAATCTGAATCTTACAAGGTATTGCGGAAACAGCACACCCGGTAAGACAAAATGTTCTAGAATGTTTCTCAAAGGTTGTCGGTGGAGATAAAATACTAGTGGAAGGTATTATCACTACTCAGCCTTGTGCACTCTACCTACCACTAAGGCGCATTTGGAACTGGGTTATTGTGTAGTATCGTTTGATGCCAGAGGTAGTAGGGTAACGGAATAGGGAGAATCTTGGGTAATAGAATGTAAGCAATAGGGTGTCCCGGCGTCTTGGCATTGGTCCCAAATGTCCGGTAGTAGTAGCGCTGTTGTGGATGAAGGCGTAATAATAAGCGAAGAAGGAATGGAGTGGTGTGAGGTTGTGGTCATTTTTTTCTATGAGGTTCGGTTGCAGGAAGGATTGGTAATATGATTCTAAGAGATGGTGGGGAGGAATATGAGGTGTGGTGATACTGAGCTTCTACGGGATTCTATGGGCTGACGTATGAGTCAGTAGGAACTGGCAGGAGATGTTGTTAAATAGCGACCGGAGGTGTTTCTTTTAGTTCTTTTCTTTCTTTCTTCTCTGTCTCGTCTTCCAGTCTTCTCGAACATAAAAATATATCATCCTATTCATAGTTCTCACTCTGTTTGTCTTGCTCAAAGGTTGCCTACTACCGCAACCTCTATTGTCTCTCCTCTTCATCAGCAAACTACTACTTATGTATGCAGTCCCCCAACCTGAGTCTCCCGGGTCTCTTGAGTGTTTCCTGAGGCTCCTGGATATTTTTTAAGTCTCCTGAGGCTCAGGGACATCAGGAGACAAATGAAGTCTTACTGATATTGTCTGGCGTAGCGGGCCTTATAGTCTAGCCTCTACGTTTACCTACGGTCCTCACTTTTCCCGCCGTGCCTCTGGTCTTCGCCTTGGCCGCTGCTTTGTGCTCCCGTTGTTCCTGGCTGTATTGCCCAATCTTGCATTTGTCATCATCTTCATCGGTCCTCCTCGTAGTCTTAGTTACTCCGTCACATAGTAAAATTCAGGTAGTCGTTGGTTAGTATCTCGGTATTGGGATTAGTAGGCACGGCTCGGGAGTATATGAGTTTCTATGAAATTCTAGGGAGTGAGCCAGCGGTGGAAGGAAAATATTGTATATATAGAGCTCTGGCTTTCCTATGTCTTTGCCTCTGTAGCCAACGTCTTTTTTCTATTAGCAATCTATATCTTTAGCTTCCACATTCAGTTTCCGAACCTGAACCTGAAACTAAACTTGATCCCATCCTGATTCAGATGTATCACGAGTTGACCCTGTCTCCATTTCGTTTCTATTCTTGATTCTAAACCTGATCCACCCTGTTAGAGGTAATGAGGCATTTCCTGTAGGTAGAACGGTGAAGGATTAAATAGTCGGATGCTTTGAGCAGCTGCGGTGTGTAGATTTCTATGAACATAGAAAAAATGTGAGAAAAAAACTCTTTCGCGAAAGTGTTAATACCAGATATACTTGAGCTGACTGTAAAGATGCTTTGTTTCTAATAGACATGGAATAAGGCTATTTATATATAGTATAATTGAGTAAATAAGAAAATAAAGAGTGTGGGTACGTAACTGCAAAAAGAAAAAAAACTAGCAAGGAAGACAGTAGACCCAAGAACTTCAGGTTGTCGTTGATAGTGAGCTAGTGAGACTGCATAAAACAGTAAATCTAGCACCTTTCTTTTTGGGTCACTATGTGCACTCATAACCAACTTCGACGCTGTACTACTGGCAACTACATCAGCAAAAAGTAGGGCTGCGTCTTGTGGCGCCGGGGCGCCACAATTGGCACAAGATACAAAAGATGTCAAAAACGTACCAAAATCAATTGCTTACCTGCATCCCTGCGCTCCGGCGCCACAAGATATTCTTGGGCTCCCAAGGTGCATTATTCGTCTTTAGTCTCGTCTTGTGCCTTGTGTCAGGCTAGTGGTCATGGCAGAACCTTGATGATAGTTTTTGCTGGGAATTGACGTCACACTGATGATTAGACAGTTCAGGTGATTAACGGTACATCATTTATTTAATTCTATGTAACTCTATATACAAATATATGCCTGCGCGACTGCCTGCGAGACTGTCTCCGCGCCTAGCCGTGTGCACACCTCCCTATCTGCAGAAGTCGTCGTTTTGGGCGTGTCCATGGTGTCAATTTAGGCGTGTCCATTGGTGTTGACTTGGGCGTGTCCTAGGTGTCGACTTGGGCATGTCTTAGGGATAGATTTGGGCGTATCTAACGGGGCGGAGTCGGATTCAGATTCGGAAGTAGATCAAGACGGACAGGGTTGGCTCGGAATACACCAGAGCGGATACGGGTTCAGGTTCGGAGGAGCAAGGGCGGGTTCAGGTTCAGGTTCAGGAATAGCGGATACAGAAGGCAAGAAAACCAAAGTTATGAATTGCTAACAGAAAAAAGACGTTGCCTAGAGAGGCGAAGACATAGTATAACAGAGGCACATTAGCGGTTAGGAGAAATTGTTCTCACCGGGCCTGTTATAGGCTCCGAGTCATTGATAGAATCCAGCAGTTACAGTGATAGGAAAAGTACCTGTAGTCAGGACCGCAACCTGTCACAAGTGTACCTATCTTCTGACCGCTAGGGTGGAGATCTATTCATGAAAAGGTAGGCTGACGGGTCTAGGCCTTGTCAGTGAATAGAGGACCGGCTAGGGAAAGGTCTCTAAGTGCCCACTGGGCATCTCCAGTATCCTTTCATACAAGAATAACCCTGCTGCAGGCGGCAGTGGTTATGCCCGGAATATTCTACAATGAGTTACAGCCGAGACGTCCAGTAACGAACTGACTGAAGAGACCTCGTTCCTTTCTACCTTTGTAGTTAGCGTTTTGAACTCCGAGCTCAATACGAGACTGCTCGGGTTGTCTGTTGCGACACCCTAATAGGTGCTTACTCTAGGACCGGAAACACCCGCTAACGCTTAGGGAGAAGCGGGGTATCGGAGGAATTGTTTCCACTCCAAAACAGAGTTTTCACCAGAACTTAGTAAGAGCGGTGGAATGCAGGAAACAGAGAGATTTGGCGTATAAGTACTCATCTCCGGTTTCCACTCATTTGTTCTGATTTTCCTCATCATCAGTTGTAACAAGTGGAAGAAGAACCTTAAGATTATTCTAAGTCTACCCAGAAGAATCTTTACTCTCTAAACCTAACTTCTATCTTCTACCGGCCCTCTTGCTTCCTACTACACACTTGTTTAGTAGAGGCAAAGCCCCGTCACACATAGGAAAAACATCACTCTATATACAATGATTTCCCCTCACTGCTGACTCATACCATGGAATTCCATAGAAACCCATACACTCCCGTACCGCTTATACTAATCCCGATACTAACATTCTATACATCTATCACTCGATCCTTCCTAGCGCTTACATTCCATTACGAGAACTCCTGTTACAGGTATAGGAGCTGGGACCGAAAGACAAGAGGAGGAGCTTCCCTATGCTACTATCAACCACTGGGCGCGCCAGAGAGACACGGTACTGCCAGTATGGAGCCCAGTGCGGAGTTGCAGAATCCCTAGCAAACAAACCTGTTTTCGATCCTGAAATTAATCCCCGGAGCTTACAGGCGCCGGCACAGTTGCTCTAGACACCGGTGGGTATATGAGGGGGCAACAGTGCGAGTTTGGAGTCAATCGGACCAAAACTGATCGAATGGCAAAGATAACGAAGAGGCTGACGCTGGTGGCGCTCAAGGGAAGGTAAGACTACCAGACACCCCCAGTACCGACCGTTGACAGTCCTAACGTTGAGCTATGCTCCTTAGTGATAGATAACGATACGAGCCCAGTACCAGGGGGTTATCAGGTAGGCTGACTCCGAGACTCTTCATGACCACTGACGAACGCTGAGTGCATGCAGCAACGGGATGTAACATGAGGGATTTTTGGAAATAGGCATTTGGAATTTAGAAGTGAGTGCATCAGCAAACTACTACTTGTGTATGCAGTCTCCCAACTCTCTCCCGGGTCTCCTGAGAGTCTCCTGAGACTCCTGGATATTTTTTGAGTCTCCTGAGGCTCAGGAGATATCAGGAGACAAATGAAGTCTTGCTGATGTGTATAGAATTAGGGTTTGAGTTCTTGGCATGTTTTCAGGATCTTTGGGGTTTCCTACAGGGTTATTATAATTGTAATAGTTAGTCCGTGTAACATTTGCGCAGGATATAAATACGGTGTCATTCTCCTACTTTGTTGAAATCATCAGGGACGAAGAAAGAGTCTTATCGATATAAAATCTATTGATCTCTATATTTCTATCTTTATCGAACTTAGTGATTCTTTCGAGAACTCTACTTGAACCATTCTTCGAATCCTTCTTTATTACCATTGTGGACTAGTAGTGGGCAACCGAGACTTCCAGTAACGAATTGACTGAAGAGACCTCATTCCTTTCTACCCTCAGGCTCGTAGTTAGCGTTTCGAACTCCAAGCTCAGTACGAGACTGCTCGGGCTGTCTGTTGCGACACCCTAATAGTTCCTTTCAATTCCATTCACTTGCTTCCGACATCGACCAATACTATCCAACAACCATATTCCGAAGACGTCTAGGCGGTAGTCTAACGGGGCGAGGTCGGGTACATATTCGGTTACAGGTTCAGGAGTCGATCAAGGCAGGCAAGGTTGAGTCGGGATACACCAGCACAGGTGTGGGTTCGAAGTCAGGGGAACAGACACGGGTTCAGGTTCGGGTTCAGGGACAAGCAAGGACAGAAGGCAATAGCCAAAGTTATAGATTGCCAACAGAAAGAAGACGTTGCCTAGAGAGGTGAAGACATAGGAAAACATCACTCTATATATACAATAGTTTCCGCGCAGCGCTGACTCATACCATAGAATCCCATCGAAACACATACAATCTAGAACCTCCCCCGCTAATCCCAATTTTATCCTTCTATGTATCCATATCCCTATCCTTCCTAGCGCTTACGTTTTATCTCCCTATCCTTCCTAGCGCTTACGTTCCATTACCCGAACTCCTTCCTATTCTATTCTCTTGCTTCCGACAACCGCCAGTACTATCCAACAACCCTGTTTCGAAGACGTCTAGGCGGTAGTAGGGGGGGTGTAAGGGGCGGAGCCGTGTTAGCGTGTCCATGGCGTTGATTTGGGTGTCAATTCGGGCGTGTCTATGGCATGGATTTGGATTTGGGCGTAGGTCTCTATATAGACATTAGCATAGGTGTCGGAATATGGGGTAGGGAGATACTCGAGATATAGATGGATGTGGAGGTGGGATGGAGGTGGAGGCGGCGGGGGTGCTTAAGACCTGGGAACTGCGCCAAGAATGATGTGAATGACCCGAGCTAATCCCGATCAGGCTTAGCCTTCTCTGGCATATCACTTTTCTGCCGACATATCATATTTTGGAGACGTCAAAAGACGACCTGTGACGGGCTTGGACGACCTAAAGGCGGGATGTCGCTTTTGGAGGCGCTTGGACGAGATAAATATGACCTGTCAGTTTTTGGATGAGCTCAGACGAGCGAAATGTGATCTGTCACTTTTTGGAGGCACCCGACGCGCCTGACGCACCCAGACGCACCCAGACGAGCACTTTTTGATATCTGCGTCTTGGGAGACAGGGTGCGTCTTGGTGCAACCTATTTTTTCCTGATGTACAAGGCTCTGGGATAAAATGAACGGACGAGTGTGGACCCTAAATCCAGGACAGGTTTGCAAAATCTTCGGTCACATATGAACATAGAGGTGATTTATGGAAGTACTACAGGGGTGGTGAATTAGTCAGCAGCATGACATGTGTATAGTTGCACCATTGCTGCCCGCTATCAATTGAACTCATCAACTCCATGAATCAGACAAGTCAAAACTATTGGGACAATGCCATGTTCGATATAATGACTATTTGATTTTCTTCAATTTATTTCTATCAGACTAATAGAGTCTCAAACACACTACTAGGACCCACTTCGATTCAGAATCAAGATACGCGTCTCAAGGTAGACGCGACTCGGACAAATATTGTTTGTTACTATCACAATACTTTTATTTTATCGGAGATCTGGGTAAGATATCTTTATTTAATATTGCTAGAAGGTAAAAAAATATTTGAATATCCATAATATAAATTTGCGTTTTCGAGATACTAATATGTGACCTACAGATACATACATAGCACGCCCTAGACCTACTCGATGAGGAGAATCGATTGCACCTATTTTCAAGGCAAACGCATAAAAACTGATGGAGTTATGCCCAATCTTGGTATAAATTATATCTGATATATGAAATTTATATTTTCGAAGTACTAATATGCATCAGGCAGGTACTTCCATAGCACGTCCTAGACCTACTCAGCGAGAGGAATCGATTGCACCAACTTTCGAGGCAAACAAGTAAGAACTGACGAAGTTATGGCCAATTTTGGTATGAATTATATCTGATATATCAAATTCATATTTTCGAGGTACTGATATGTATCAGGCGGGTACGTTCATAGCACGTTCTAGACCTACTCAACGGGAGGAATCGATTGCACCAACTTTCGAGGCAAATGATCAAGAATTGACGAAGTTATGCCCAATTTTGGTATGAATAATATCTGATATATCAAATTCATATTTTTGAGGTACTGATATACTTCAGGCAGATACACTCATAGTACGTCCTAGACCTACTCAACAAGAGGAATCGATTGCATCAACTTTCGGGGCAAACAGACAAGAACTCGTGACAGGGTAATGAAATTTGATATAGAAAATATCTGATATATAAAATTCGGATTTTTGAGGTCCTGTTATATATTAGGTGGGTACAATTATAGCACGCCCTAGACCTACTTGACGAGGAGAAATGATTGCATTAACTCTTAAAGCAAATGGACAAGAATCTGTAGCGGAGCGATGCTATTGATGATGGATAATATTTATCAGGCCAAATTAATACTCTCGGGACACTGATACATATGTCGGAAGCATTTCATAGTGCATACTATACTTACTCAATAAGGGGAATCAATTGCACTTATTTTTAAAGCAAATGGACTAGAATCTGTGGCAGAATTATAACATTTGATACGCATGATTTCAGTACTTGAAGAGATACAGTAATAACAACTTAAAACTTGAAGACTTGTTCGGTGCTTGAAGGGCTTATACAAGTGGATTCATGGTATTTGAACGGTTAAAGAGACTTGCTTCCCGCAGCGATAAAAACTGATAGTATCTGACTGTAGTTACGGTAACGATTTGGAAGAAGAATCTGAAACGCTTATAAGGAAAAATCCTAATAGGAGACTCGTACTATTATAACGGTAACAAACAGACTATAGCGTACTAGCGGGACTGTTTTGAACCTTTCCATAATTCCGTATTAGAGACAATCCTTTGCTAGTAAAATATTAGGATTGAGATTCAAATAGGTTACTAATCTTAATATTTAGTATGTCCGCCTTGAGCTGTCCGTACAGCTTTAACTCTATCAGACATTGTAGATGTGATTGAAGCAACTTCCTCGGGAGTGATGATATTCCATTCTTCCTGAATAGCGACTCGAAGGGTAGCATTGGTAGTGCAACGAGGAGTGCGGCTATTAATCCTGTCCTTCATGAGACACCAAATATTCTCAATTGGATTGCAATCAGGAGAGCTACCGGGCCAATCAAAAACATAGTTTAAGATACCAAGTTCATGAAGAACACTAGAGGTAAACTTGGCACGATGGGAGGGGGCTCCATCGTGCATGATATACACATAATCTAGTACTTCTTGGGAACGTTGTTGCCAAAAGGGATATAGGTGAGGACGTACGATATTTTCACAGTATCCAGGACCCGTAAGTGTTTTGCCCCAGTCTTTCTTATTCCAAAACACAAGCTCTGTTTTTTGGTTGTTATAGATACCCCCCCAAACCATAATTGTCTCGAGTTTTCTAAACTTAGGCACTAAACAGTCCTCCTCATACTCTTCTTCAGGTCTTCGGGTGACCCATTTGGTACCAGCGAACCCTCCAACATTAAAAGCAGATTCATCAGTCCATATGACTTTACTGAAGTCGTCAACTGTCCAATTATGGTGTCTACATCAGCAAACTACTACTTGTGTATGCAGTCTCCCAACAGTCTCCTGGGTCTCCTGAGAGTCTCCTGAGGCTCCTGGATATTTTTTGAGTCTCCTGAGGCTCAGGAGACCTCAGGAGACAAATGAAGTCTTGCTGATGTATCGGCCCATTCCATACGTTTTATCTTGGCAGCGTAGGAGAGAAATGGTTTAATTCTAGCAATCCGTCTATGGTAACCAGCTTGTGCAAAACACTTCCGTAAGGTTTGCTGATGTACCACGATGCCTTCTTCCTCTGCTATTTGGTTCAGAGTTTTGCGTCGATTAACTTGGGAGGATGTAGCGCGCTGGATAAGTTTCATCTGAATCGCATTGGTGATTATTCTCGGTCTACCAATTCGTGTGTGAGTTGGGGTAAGAGGGTGCCGACAGATATCATAGACAGTACTCAAAGGAGTTCTCATTTCTGTAGATATTTTTCTAAATGACCATAATGCAATTTGACGGAGGGCTCTGATTTTGGATCGGACACTTGCTGACAACTCAAGGCGGGATTGGGAAGTCATTGTATGATTGTTTGATGAAGGATTTGAATTTTACCGTAATCATGCCTTTTATTATACTACAGAATTAATTCAAATATAATATTTTAATGCATCCACACAGTTACGCAAACAAGAAAACTTGAAAGGTTGATTGTCGCTGATGATGATTTACAGCACTAGACCATTGCGCAAACGAAAAAACCTGAAGCGATTAAAGCCACTGACGATTTTTTTTGAAAATCAAGTTTCTAGCTATAACGCAACCATGATTGACTTCAACATTCAAGAGAAGCGTTCACAATTCTTCAACTTCTGATCTCTACCCCATACTGCAGGCTCACCCCTACCCGTCCGTTGACTTCATCCCAGACCCTTGTATATTTGGTTGTGACAGGTTATATATACTCTTCGGGCCTCCTTGGGGGCTTCTTTTACGTTTACAATTTTCATTTGTTATGTACCTGCCATTTGTTTCGCATGTTTTTGCTTTCTTTGTGCCGGGTTTGGAGATAGGTTTTGTTTACACCATAGGAATTCCCTTCATGTGATATGCTTGTTACCTAGAAGTGAATGAAACCATGAGTTGAAAAAAAAAAAAAAAAAAAAAAAGACCCAAGACCTAGGAACCCGGCAGCATAAGATGAGTTGACAGTTACATGATAAATTCGTTGTTATTGGCCTGATTCCGACCCTCATGCATGAGAGAGATTTCGTCGTTCATGGGTTGCCTGACAAATGCTCCACAACGTTGGATGCCTAGCCTACATATATTTCAAAGGGGACAGGTGCCCTTTCCCGTACACTCAGCCCACAAAACCTTACTCAGTCTCAACGGAAGATTAGCAATAATGAGTGGAGATAGCAAATCTTACCAAGACTGTTCCGCCACTCAAACACTGGCCTGTCTCGCACACGATTACCAGCAAATATTTAACTGGCTTCGTGATGAAGTAGGTTCGATTGCATGGCGACCTAGCCACCTACACGACTTTCGCAAACTCTGGGTTATTTCAACCGCTGAACGTCTCGTCCGATGGGACTCCAGGCACCCAAATGAAATCTTCCGAACCGGTTTTGAACCGCGAGCCAGCCCTTCGCAATTGATGGACGATATGTGTCCCAACGGCTTCGACCTTCGGAGTTATGCTGAACATAATGTTGAATCGATCTTTGTTGGGACAACCCGCACCCGCCCATTTGGAGAGAGCCAGGTAATCAGATGGAAACCCTACAGAAGTGCGTCCAGGACTCATTTCGAGTATGAGGTCTTCGCCTATGGAGGCATTGATATCAATCGTAGCCTTGGGGGCGACTACAGATTTAGTGAGCAACATGAGATCGTCTTCCCCGGGGGTATCCGGTCAGAGTCCATCCGTAGCGCGATCGAATACGAGCCCCGCACCGATAATCCTATCCGCTTGTGGTACAACCAGAATTTCAGTCCCCACAATATCGTAACGGCTCCTGACTCGACTAGCCCTCTCCCGCCTCTTACACCGGCACTTTCTTTGGCAGTGATTTCCTGGACTCCAGAGTACACAACTCAAGCTGGTCACCGCCATATGGAGCATCGGGAGAGGGATGATAGTCAATACGTGGATCTCATGCGAGAACCTGGTGAACCTGTCGTTGATCCGCTTATGTCCATCAACTCGCCTTCTACTGGGTCGTTCTTTACGGGTGATCTACGCAGCTGGAAGGAAGCGACTCGGGAAACCTCGAAGCATGTATCCTTTTCCAGGACCCATCAACCACCGCCTGGATTACCAATGGGACTCACGCTGATAGATGCTCAGTGGGCCCGCAATATTCGCGTCCACTGTTTTGATAACCAGGTGAACAATACCGGCTTCACAGTTAATATGAATACATGGGGCGATTCACACCTGTATCATGGTTCCTGTATGTGGATGGAAATCCCGCCCAACTGCCTAGATTTTCAGTATGGCGAGTACTCGACGGCGGACGACCATCCAGTTGATCGACCCCAGAAGGAAACCAAGGCCAAGATCACCTTTCGCCAAGCGTACGCTGAACGACCAAAGGTGGTTGTCTGGTTTACGCTCATAGATATGGGCGGTAATGCGAAAAAGTGGCGTGTCAAGACCTACGTGACAGATGTTACCCCCACTGACTTCGTAATTCATCTGGACACTTGGGACGATTCGGTACTTTACTGCGCGAAGGCATGTTGGGTTGCCTACCCGGCGCACAGCACAAACATCAACAGCGGTAGCTTCAACACCATGGATAAACGACCGGCGGAGATTGGTTGGCTCGAAACCAAGGGGCAGACTATTTTCCGCTATCTCCTTGGTGACCACCCCCGTGTTCTGGCAGCCCTGAACTGGATCGAAGCGGGTTGCACAAACAACTTGCGGGTCAGTGTGAAGACAAATATGCTGCCTAAACAGGAAGGTTTCGAATGGACTTTTAATACCTGGCAGGATAAGAACCTGATTAGTGCAGGGGCCTCGTGGATTGCTTGGAAATAACCTCGATCGAACTGTAACTATCTTTAGTAGGTCATATCTTTCATGTAGCTAAACTTTAAGTAAGATCGTACATGACTGTTACTGACATTGTAAAACTCTTAACAGATTTATTTTAAGAGATTTATTTTCCTATTATTTCCGTAGGAATCCGGATTGTATCTTTGTGGCGAGGGTGCGGGATTGGCAAACACACATCCATTATCATGTTTGGCTTTTACTTGTTGCATGAATATTGATCAAATGTTACGGTCGGGGAGATCCAATGGATGGTATTGTCTTCATACTTTCTGGAATACTCACTCGATACCAGAACAAATCTTCTCTTGGCGTTGAAACAAGCTTGTATGTAACCTATGCTAGTTGGTCTTTGCTCGATAGTTATCATAGTCTGCAATTTGCGCCATGTGTCATAAACCCCGCTCCTGCACCGACATGATGTAATGAAGGATTGCCGATCCTAATACAATACCTTCAACATTTTTTACTTGAGCGCCTAATGCAGTCCAAAAGTCCGAAACAATTAATTCCCAAGAACAGCTCGAACTCAAAGGGTCAAGCCCGAGATACCTAACTGGTTATTTTACATCTTCGCGTCATTACAAGATATCAAGACTTCACACTATTAAGGCCCATGGCCAACGGCTCCTAGACCAATGAAGAGCGGGGAGTTCAAAGCTCCACGGCGTTTCAATTTTAACGGTTTTTTACAATTCGATGAGTGTTTTGTTCACCCCACCCCAGGCCAAACCCAATGGACATACATACGTACCATACTTACTAGTATTTATAGTTCAAGTTAACGCTTCTGACCAAGTGCAACAGAGGGAAAGCCTGAGCTCAGGTCCACCACACCAGCACAGTAATATAGCACTAACCCAACGGGAACTATATATCTAACCCACTCCCGGACTATTATAAGATCCATGCGGCGGTAGGTAGCACAACAAATCGAGGGTTTGAAAGGAGCATTTGGATTAAGATATAGGCTATTACAACCTGAAAGCCAACAGACCTAATCCCCGGTCCTCCCGCCCCCGCCCACGGCCTCACTCGCCATTGACTCGCACTCGTTGGTTAGCGGCGGCCCTAGAGATACATCAACGATTCCAGTATCCGGGGTAGTGATCGTCGCAGGGTTCCGATACTCTGGAAACTACTAAGGTGCCAACCGGGATTGAGGAAACCATTAGATAGCGCACAATCCTAGCGCGGGTACAGGTCCAATCCAAATCCGCAACAGGTTGATGGGGGGAGCCGATAACGAGAAGCGCTAAGCGAAATGTAGTCGGATACCGCTCTCCTCTCTCCAATAGGTAAAATCTAGAGCGGGGAGAAGGAGGGGAGGTGCAGACCGGCTACCCAACTCTCCCAGAGCCCACTTCGGCGCGGGGACGAGGTTGTGTCGGTAATGGTATGGCCGGGCGTTGTGTCTAGACCCACGGCGCGGGAGACAATGTTGGGTGTGGCTCTCGTGGGGAACCAGGGCGCGGGGAATAGTGGGGGTAACAACTTGGCGGGTAACTCGCTTAGTAAACCCACTTCGCTTGGTAACGGGACACTCCCCCAAATCCTCGCGCAACAACAACCACCCCCATCAACAACGACCTGTCACAATGCCTATTGAAAGCATTACAAACAAGCGACGCATCGCCACTGAAGAGCCTGAGGAGCGTGTGAGAGTTATAGAAGTGCATACAGAAGGCAAGAGTTATAGGAAAATCACACGAAGAAATAGGTGTTTCCAGATCTGAGGCTCAAAAAGTAATTTCATGATGGAAGACAACATGTATACTTCAGCCTCCACCATGCCTAGGGAAGAGGCCTAAACTAGATAAAAGAGCTAGAAGGCGATTGAGACGCTTCAGTGACGCCAATCCATATGCAGCCTTAAACGAAATTACAAAACAACTCAATAATATGCCTGTCTCACAAAGAACAGCTGGTAATGCTCTATGGAAGAACAAATATTTTGTCCATTTTGCCCAAAAAAAATCATTTATGAATAGACACCGTAAGAAAGCTAGGTTTCATTTTGCTAGAGGAAAACGATACTGGACAAGAATTGTATGTTGAAGGATGATTTTACCGATATGATTTTTGTTAAGTTGACAATGGGTGGAGGCCAGACAAAGGTACGACGACCACCGGAAACAGAATTTGAAGAAAGATATTTGGAGCCTGCATTTCCTCATCAGCAAACTACTACTTGTGTATGCAGTCTCCCAACAGTCTCTCGGGTCTCCTGAGAGTCTCCTGAAGCTCCTAGATATTTTTTGAGTCTCCTGAGGCTCAGGAGACCTCAGGAGACAAATGAAGTCTTGCTGATACTGCCGAAAAATTCTTTGTCATATTCTAGGCTGGTTTTACCTACAGTCACCACACCGTGACTTTATCTCAAGAGGGCAGTGTGGTATAGAATTCGTTCCGCGGGTTGCGGGTGTCCTGGCGTCTTGGCACTCGACCCGGTACTTCGGTAGGAGTAGTATGGATGTGTAAGAAGGAGTAAGGATAAGCGAAGAGAATGAAGCAGTGCGGGGATGGCGTAATTGGTTCTATGAGGTTCGGTTGCACGATGGATTGGTAATGGAATGGCGCGAGGATGATGTTATGACTTTGTATGAGGATCGGGTGCAGGAGGGATAATCGGTGATGGAATTTTATGAGTTGGTGGGGAGGAATATGAAGTGTGGTGATATGGCTTCTATGGGATTCGATGGTCTGATGTAATGGGACTCTATGGGGTGGTGGCTATGTTCGGAGTGGAATGGTGGGGAGTATGTTAAATAGCGAGTAGAGTTCTTTCCTTTAGTTCTTTTCTTTCTTTTCTCTCTGTCTCGTCTTTCTGTTCTCTCGTACATAGGAATTTAATTATCTCCTATCCATAGTCCTCGCTCTTCTCGCTTCGCTCGAAGGTTGCCTACTACTGCGACCTCTATAGTCTCCCCTCTTGTCTGGCTCTTAAGCCCTATCGCTTTGCCTCCGCCGTTACCTACGGTCCTCGCTTTCCCTGCCCTGCCTCTGGTCTTCGCCTTGGCCGTTGCCTTGTGCCCCTTTGTCTCTGGCTGTGTCTCTCGTCTTTGTTTTCGTCGTCATCTTCATCGCTCCTCCGTGTAGTCTTAGTTACTCCGTTACAGCGGGGTAATAAATAGCGATAACCCTATGAGAAGGAGGGATTATGAGTAATGGTAATACACAGCGATAGTTTTTGAGAAAAAAACTATAATAGATTGATAGATACAGAAGACATTGCGTAGAGAAGAAAGAAAGAGAAAAGAAAAGACTAAACTAGGCACCGTTGCCTCCCTTATCTCCTAACCTGTAGTGGTTGCGAGTACAGTTCTTGGTCACGGCAACACAACTAAAAAATGAGTAAAAAATCGGAAAAAATTATGAATGGTACAGAAGTTTAAGTCAAGTACTATGAAAGTCCAGAAAACAATTTCATCCCCCTGTAAGACATAATAGATGACCACAGCTTTCACATTTCCATTGAGTTCTGAGAATTTGGTCATTGACACCTCCTCCACCTCTAATCCGCTTCCATCTACAATGAACTCACTCCAGCCTGTTGTCGATATGTACAGGGAGATGTGCGCCAGATGCTATATCTTATAAGTATATAGATATACCGATATGCAATGTGTATTTTAAAGGTTTTGATTGGCTAGGTTTGGGTATATTATTTTTTTTGCCACTATGAATATTATCGGAAGCTTTGCTTTTTGCTTATATTGATATTGGTGTCGATTAGAGGACCATGCTTTGTATGTGTTTTGGCAATCGGGGGCTTTGCTTTTTGCTTATATTGATATTGGTGGTGATTAGAGGACCATGCTTTGTATGTGTATTGGCAATCGGGGGCTTTGCTTTTTATTAACAATTAAGCAACCTATTCATTTTTTTTTAGAGATATTGGAGAGCTTCCTTTTTTCTATATTGATGTCAGTGACGATTCGGGACATAAATAAATATTAATATTATTATGATAGAATCGTAGTTTAAAATAACTCTTGATCGCACATTCTTTACCTTCACCAACTAATTGCAAAGACTCTCTGCTTACTCCATACCTAATACCGCAATGCCTCAATTTTTCAATGAGAATGCCTCTACCGAAATTCATTGCATGATTGAATTCACCAACAAGACAGACAAGACTGGTTATCTCAAAACCTACGATTCAACTCTCTTTTGCTGGAGTGAAGGTTTACCTTCTTCAGTCATTGATGAAGAAGATATACCATGTCGAATTGTTTGTTTTATCAACGATACCCTTCCAGAACCTACCGAAAACTCTGTTGCTATATGTTCAGGCAGGTTTTGCGATATGGGTAAAGACAAACCAGTTGCTATAACATTGCTAAATAAGAACGAGTAAGCTGTTCAATTTCTATGTATGATATTATAACTAATATCTCTTGACTTAGGTTTGCTGGTGATCCAACACATCCACGATGTGACGATATAGCACCTGCACCCTCATGTGCTACTATATACTCAGTCAGGAAAGTTGTAGGGCAACCTAAGGGTACTATCAGTTCTCTTCCTACTGGTTGGAAATCTTTTGATTTACGATCATCTTATTACGATTTAGAAGCTGCCTCTAAATCAGCTTCCCGAAAGTATTTTGTTATCAGGTGGTATATACCACCAGGAAAGAGATGGGAAAGTACAAAGCTACCTCAAGTCGATAGTGTCATTCAAATCACTTGAAGTTTAATTGGCAGAGTAGTCGTCGATAATGCATCATCACATTCTTTTCTTGGTTGTTTGGTATCATCATTGAATTATATTTCTGTTATGCAGTCAGGATTTGGGGGTGAATCTAGTGGGCAAACATCGGGAAAGCTAGAGTCAAAAAAGGTTGGAAGATCTTGGGGTGCTCGGGCTCAGAAAAGATCTGATGGATGATTCATGTTTGTATTCAAGTTCCCTACCCTCAGAAAGTTGCTGTTAGCTCATCTCCTATTTCCGAACCTCATACACCAGTCAAAAGAAAGACTACAAGTGTATCTAATGACTGTTCTATTGATGACGATTTTGCAAGTGTAGAGGATGGAGCTATTAAGGATGTTGGCTCCGATTAGATGATCTTTGTCATAATATTTGGGTTTCGGGATTATTGTTACTTAGTTTACTTTTGGGAAAAAATATATAGTATTATCAGGATATATATAGGCAGGATTCTCTTCAAGTCTATAATACCTTTTGAGATCAATACAATATTTTATTTTACAATGCCAAGAACAAACTCCAGACAATCAATCGAGGATCATAGACATGCAAATCGTATCCAAATGAGGAGGAGCAGAAACTCTCAAACCTCCGATAGCTCTAAATTAAATCAAATACAAACACAACTAAATTTTCGAGCTGAACATCAAATTAGAAATCGCCGACACACCACCCAAAACCAAAGTAATATACAACCAAATGAATTACCGAGCAATTGGTGACTTACCTATCAAAACAAGGCATTCCGACCATACATTACTAGTTGGTCTAAATACTGTACCTCTGTAATGCTGTCTTATTGAATAACGAAGACAATGGTTGGTGTTGTACTAATGGAAAATACCAACTACCTTCTTTACCACCATATCCCCCCGATACTGAGAATGAATTTGAGCAACATAGTGGTCATTTGAGTAGGATCAGCCGAAAACTCAATAACATCTTTTCCTTTTCAATGTTGGGAGTTACAGGAGGATTTCGACAGTTACCAACACCCTCCAATGTGGCTATTACAGGGCGAGTATATCATCAATTGCTGGATGCTAATCAAGGACAACATTCAATGCGATGGTTTCTTCACGATGAAGATTCAAGAGACTCACTGGCTTGAGCAATCCATCTTCATGGTTCTAGTTTTCGAAACCTACTAGATGATGTCAATCCTTTTGTACACCACCTCCGAGCAGCATTCACCACTGCCCCAAATACTCCACTTGCACTAGAATTATATACTCCAACAACTGGTGGAGAGATAGCTGCGATTATACATGCCAACAATATACAGAAAGTCTACCCTCGGAGTGTATTGGTATACAACAATATCCTCAATCGCCCAAAAGCCATCAGTATACTAAGTCCCCTTTACGAGCCACTGCAATATCCTGTATTATTTCCTCATGGTACACCTGGTTGGGACTGCAAATCTGATTTTAGTCAAATACGATGGTATAGGGCCAGGCTCACAACAGAGGAAAGATTTCTTAGGTTTGGTAGGTTATGTGGGGAGTACTTGGTGGACATGTACTCAAGAGTGGAGGATGAGAGACTGGACTATATACGAAAGGGACGAGAAAGACAGTATATCCAGCAATCTGCAGATGCAGAGGCAGTAGGGGGTTTACAATTTGAGAAAGGCACGATACTACCCAACTCTTTCTTAGGCTCCCGAGCATGGGCGTCAAATGAAGTAGCCGACTCTCTTGCTATCTGTAGATCAAGAGGCAAACCTTCCTTCTTTATTACGATTACAACAAATTCCAACTGGCCAGAGATTAAGTCACGATTGCATCCTGGACAGACTGCTTCAGATATACCAGTTATTGTCTGTCGGGTATTCAAAGCAAGGCTAGAGAATGCTATTGCCAAGATTAAAAGTCATCTAGGAACAATAGTTTACAATGTTCGAGTTACTGAATTTCAAAAAAGGGGTTTACGCTCACATTGTTATCAGTGACGATTTAATCTGTTCTCAACTAAAGTTAATACTAATATACATTAGGTGCATCCTGAGCTACCTTTCTCTGCTATTGATTCAATAGTATCTGCAAGACCTACAGAAGAGGAAGATCCAGTTCTGCGAGAATTAGTTCACGATTCAATCAAAGACCTCAAACCCATTTAAATTATGCCAACAGTAGGTGTAACAAAAATGGATCCTGTGTTTGGGGATATCAACAAGCTATTCGGGAAACTACAGAGCTTAATCAATATGGTCGGGTACAATATAGAAGGAGGAAGGAAGAGGATCGATGGGTTGCATCATATATGCCATTCCTCACCAAATTACTGGAATGTCATGTCAATGTTGATGTATGCTTTACAGTTAACATTTTCATGTATCTGTATAAGTAGCAGATCGAACATCGCTCTCTTTAGTCTTTGAGGGCAAGAGGAGGTTGTGAAATCACTGATTATATTAATGCAAGATATCTGTCTGCCTCTGAGGCAGCATGGAGGATCCTACTGATCACCTAACAGACCGATCTCCTGCAGTCAAATCCTCACAGTTCACTCCTGGAAGAAATACGCATCGGATGTATCGAAGAAATGGTGAGTCTACAAAGATCGACCCTACTTAGATATTTTTCCAGGCCCCGAGATGCACTATTTCAGGATTTGATATATATCCAATATTACAAAAAGTGGATTCTCTACTCAAGGTCTTCAACTACCCTCAAAGATAACGATTTCCTAGAAGTGGTATGCAACAGTTATCCACAGTTCATTGTTAGAGCTAGGAGAAGGAATGAGGCAATAGCCCGAGTTGATACTGTCTCCCCCAGAACTGGAGAATTATTCTACCTCCGAGCTCTCGTATTACATAGAGCAGCTTATAGTTTCCAAGACCTCAAGGTTGTCAACGATGCCACCATGCAACATTTCAAGAAGCAGCAGATTGCGCCTCTTTGAGAATCAATCGTAGAGAGATTATGTTGGCGCAGTTCAAAGCTTTTGCAGCCCCAATCAGCTACGATTTCTCTTTGCACATCTCCTGGTGAATATTCCCGTTACAGCAATCGAGCTGTTTGAGGAATATCGTGAGGCTCTATCGCAGATTATCTCGACCAATACGATTCTCCAACGATGGTTATCAACAAATGTTTGGAGATTCGCCTCTCTTCTCTCAAAGGAGTAGCCTGTCAGACTTTGGTTTTACCTCAACCCAAGATATCTCTGATGAAATATCCATGGAGGCAATTGCCTTTAACCATCGTAGAATAGAGCTTACTGAAAGCAACAACATCTCTAACGCTTACTACCTCAACAGTTGGAGGCTTTTGATATTATAATTAATACCATTGATAAAATATTCATTGGGAGGTTCCTAACCATACATGTTTTTTCTGGATGGGAACGCTGGTCGGAAAACATACGTTGTTAACACGATTGTAAATTACCCAAGATGACAACGAGATATTGTCGTTATTACTGGTTCAACTGCCTTAAGTGTTACTCTATATGAGAGGCCGACAGCACACTCTGCATTTGGAATTCTGTCGTTGATGAAAGTTTACTTATTTTGGAGTTTTATTGTTACGATACTAACATAGTGATTAGAATAATATAACTCCAATCTACCTTAAGATCAGGTCCGATCGCCAGATTACTATCACAGTCAAGCTTAATTATATGGGAGGAGATGCCTATGGCCAACAAAGCAGCAATTGAATGTGCAGATGAGTTCTTGCAACTCGTGCTACAACGATGCCATTTGGCAGGTATTCCATCAGCAAACTACTACTTGTGATACAGTCCTCCCAACAGTCTCCGGCCTCCTGAGAGTCTCCTGAGGCTCCGGGATATTTTTTGAGTCTCCTGAGGTTCAGGAGACATCAGGAGACAAATGAAGTCTTGCTGATGTCCTTGGTTTGGGGGACTTTCGACAGGTAGCACCAGTGGTAAAGTCAGCAGGACCAACAGCTACACTTGAAGCCTCTATACGATCGTCCTACCTTTGGCAACAATTTAAAATCCTACGACTGGATACACCTATAAGAAATGCTTCTGATTTAGAATATGCTGAGTGGGTGGATCAAATTGGAGATGGCTGTCAAGAATCAAATGAATCTTTTGTCACTCTAGATTTAATTGAACCTTTAGACACCATCGAGGAAGCCATAGATTTTCTATTCCCTCCAGAGATATTGGAAGATCCAGCGACAGTCTCTCATCATGCTTTTCTCAGCCCTCTTAATATCAATGTAGACCAATTTAATCTGGCAATTCTTGAAAGATTCCCAACGATAGAGGGTATTTATTTTTTCTCTGCCAGTTATGGATGATGATAAACTAATATATTTATATCTAATAGAAAGGACCTACTACAGTCACGATTGTATCAAAGAAGATCCTAACTTTACATCCTCTACAAGCAATATTCTACCCTCGGGAGAGATTCTTGATTTTCTGTCTATGTTAAAGGAGCCTGGTGTGCCACCACACAATTTAGTTTTGAAGGTTGGGTGTGTTTGCTCGATAATGCGAAATCTATCCTTAGAAAATGGCTTGGTCAAGAATTCCCGAGTAGTTATTAAAGAGCTTCATGAGAGGTTTATCAAGGTTGAATTGATCTCAACTGCACAGAATATTCGACGAGATACAACTATCTTCTGTCTGCCTAGAATCGTATTTGAATTTCAGCCTAAATATTGCTCTTGGACAGTGCAGAGAAGACAATTTCCTTTACGACTAGCATATTCAACAACTTTTAATAGTTGTCAAGGTTTAACACTCGATAGAGCTGTTATTGATCTCAGAACTCCTGTATTTGCACATGGTCAACTGTATACGAGTGTTTCCCGAGTCAGAAATAGAGACCATATTAGGTGTTTATTAGGTAATAGACATCAATTATTGCTGTCGTGATACAAACAAAGTCAAAAATATTGTATATAGAGATCTTTTGTTATAAAAGATTTTTTTTATTTAATTTTTCAACTATTTTTAAAACAATCGGTACACAATAAATAATATTTATTACTGCCTACTTAAGTTGCAAAAATCATCGGATATCGGATATAACATTCATCGGAACCAGTAGCAATTGGATACAAAAACAAATAGTTATTACTGCTTATCGGCAGCTATAATAATTATGAGTACTCAATACAGGAGTGGAGATTTTAAGCAGTGACTATAAAGAAAAAACCCTAATATAGAAAATAACAATTTATTCCTCCTCGGATTCATCAGACTCAACCAACATAGCTTCAACATTCTTGGCAGTAACCTGTTCCTGTTGATATTTCTCCCACAACTTTACCAATCGGACAGGAGTAACAATGCTCATACCAATTTGATGGGAATCGGAGTCCTCATCGGTAGAACCTTTAACTGATAGAGTAGTTCCATGAAAGTCTGTCGGCTTCCAAACCACAACTGAGTTTGCTGACTGTCGGATTCTGATACCATAGTCGGCAATGAAGAAATGTCCCCCCTCATCGGTACCATATGTCCTGGCTGTAGTCCAGAACAAAGCATACTTATGGAGGCATTTTTCATTATGGGTACCTCTATATATAATTAATTAGTAACAACAAAATATATGTGCTCAGAATGAATATTACCTTGCATAATTATATGCCATAAACCCAGAAGGTGGTGCCATCGGAACACAGTTAAACTCAATGTCTTCATCCCCTACTCGCACAACATAGTTCCCCAATGTTTGAGAAGTAGCTCTATGCTTAGCAGCATAATTCATTCTCGGAATGAGGGTAGAATTGCAAAAACCAGTAATGTCATCAATAATCGGCTTTGGCAACCTCCCCTTACATGCTCCATAGAAGAGCAAAGATATAACTGCCCATATGCTCAAACTCTTCCTGTCGGTTTTTCTTAGAGGTGATGTTTCTGACCCAATCGAAACTGGATTTGCTTCTGAAACCAGCTGAGAAACCCATTTGACAAAGTTTGGCAGAATCTTCAAGCTAAAAAACAATTAGCACTCGGAAGAATAGGATTGAGAAAATAGTACTTATTCGGGCAGATTTCCTGATCTGACATTCCTTAATAATAACATCATTGACCCAATCTAGAGTTTCTTTCCTATCCTCGGCCATCGAATCCCTGGCAAACAACTTGAAGCCCACAATCTCTTTGGTTTTGGCATCGACAAAGATCATGCTTTGATTCTCGGCAACATCTAATTGGAGATGTTGTGGTTCCAAAAGTAACATCGGTGGTATCTTAAGTCTTTCGTCCTTCGGCTTTCCAAGCTGCAAATGGTCATGCCAAATGTCATGAATTTGGTCGGATTCATATACCCAGTGGCTTGGGGGAGGGTATGGTGATTCATATCGATCGACTTCCACAATCGCAAATTTTTCCAAGTATTGGTCTCTCCTCGCATCGTCCTCCTTCAGGTTGCAATCCTTGACAAAAAGAGCTTTGACTCTCTTGATTCTATTTTTCTCTGCCAGTGATTTCCTATGCTCCAAAGCAGCCCTAAGTTCAGCATACTTGATTGAAGTTTCAAACTGTTTTGAATCGTTGAGGAAGGAAGCAACTTGAAGGTCATTGAAGAACCCATCGGTAACATCAGGGAACTTTGTCTTGATAGAGATTATAAGAGAATCAATATTATTGTCTCTAATTTTTTGGAGTAAAGAAGGTCAACTTGCTATATGACTAGCAGGTTCATCAATAGGGGTTTTAAATGATCGGATTGAAGGCATTGTAAAGGTTGAAGCAGTTGATAGTGATGATGATAAATGTAACATCAAGCTGGGGTGGCCCTTCTTATATAGAAAAAAATATAGAAAATAGTTGCTCATATTGGCATCGGGAGTCACATACATTATTCACATCAATCGCTTACATTGGTAGTCATATACATTCAAGTTGATTGCCACATAGGGAGTCACATTTATTGCTCACATCAATTGCTTACATTGGGAGTCACATGCATTGCTCACTTCTTTGATGCTCACATCGGGAATTACTACCTCAGTTACTCACATCGGGAATCACATTAATTACTCACATCGGGAGTCCCATACATTGCTCACCTCACATCGGGAGTCACATCAATTGCGAACATGTAAGCATCTTGCATCGGAACTGTCCTGATCAGGTTACTTGACTTTAGAAGTAATATCGAGGGCCTAGCACCTAAACATTTGACTTCCTGTCTTTGAACTATCTCTTTCAGTACAAATCAATAGCTTAGGATATGGCATTAGTACCATCCAGATCAAGTTACCTGACTTTAGAAGTAATATCGAGGGCCTAGCACCTAAACATTTGACTTCCTGTCATTTAACTATTTCTTTAGGCACCATCGCTAATCTATCACATATAGGATTGCACAACTTCCTGTCGTTGAGCTATCTCTCTCTCGGTCGGACTATCTCTCTCGGTCGGACTGTCTCTCTCAAAAGAGTTGAGCTGTCTCTTTCGGCGGAACGGTTGAACTATCTCTTTCAACGGAACGGTCGCTCGCACTCGCCCTTAGCCTAATTAATCTTTCTGTATCAGTAGGGAGTAGTAAACAAGGCAAAAGGTAGCTCAGTTCGGTCCTGGAGTGCCTATTCAGTGCCCCAGGAGCTGGTTGGTCCCCGAGTCTTAGTTAGGTCCGGAGGATGATTGATTGCCGTGTCGGTATATAGGATTAGGCGTGATTTTGGGCGTGTCCATGGCGTCGATTTGGGCGTCGATATGGGTGTGTCCATGGTGTCGATTTGGGCGTCGATTTGGACGTATCCTAGGAGTCTAAATAAACGTTAGCATAGGTGTCAGAATAGGAGGTGGAGGTGGAGGTGGAAGTGGAAGTGGAGGTGGAGATGGAGATGGAGATGGATATCAAGGCGGAGATGGGGGCGGAGATCCTCATGATGACTAAGGATGACTAAGCAGGATGACTCATTAGGATGACTCGCTAGGTTGACTCAGCAAGACGACCTGTCACTTTTGGACGCGATTTCATTTTCCTGACCGGCTGAAGGCCGGAGACGACTTGTATCAAGTATAGCCAAAGTCTTCCTCCTGGCATAACACTTATTCTTTTCCATAAACGTACCCCGGCCTTGTACCTCTAGAGAAATGACCTCCAATGCCTAGCTGCGTGATCTCCCTGTAAGAGGAACCTCACCATTTTGTTCTATACAGCGCCCAACCAATTCTCCGGCTCCACATGGAGTAAGGTTTACTTCTAGTATCCGTCTTGCAACAAGGTCTCAATTAGGACTTGTCTGGGGTGCATCTGTATAAAAATGGTTGTTACTGTGAGAGTAGTATTCTCTATATGTTAGATGTAGTGTTGGGCACGAGCCTGTTCGAGGCGAGCCTATGCTAAAACTCGAGCTAGCCCAGATTGTGAGAAGAAAGGCTTGATATGTTCAGGCTCAGGGATAAAGCTTGAGCTTAGGCTCGAGCTCTCAAAGATGTAGCTAAGGATAATCACATCAATATATATTTCATTTTCAGGTGTCTCTCCGATGATCTATCCTTGATATATTTATAATTGTGTCAATATCAACCCATTACTAATAGGTTAGATCGCTCGAGCCTTTGCTCGAGCTTTTCCAGTATTAGCTCGAGCTGGCTTGGGCTCGTGGGGAGGAGAGCTCGAGGTGTCCGAGCCTGAAGCTCCAGCCCAAAGCTTGAACTAGCTCGGCTTGTGCCCAACACTAGTTAGTTGTCAGACGTAGTCTCTGCAGCGCAATCCTGGGGAAATGATCAGAGCGAGGGCAAAGACATACGTCTAGGTAGACGTACTCCGATACCTTACAATAAAGACTTTGGAAGAAAACAGTCTGTACTGCTTCTAGTTACTGAAACGTACTACTACGCTACAGTGTCAACTAAACCTTTCTAATGGTTCTTCGGTTTACTAGTTCAAACCGGTTTACTAGAACCCTTCAACAAAACACTTCAGTACAGTCTTCTCTTGTCTCTATCTGGCTCAGTTTAGTTTTGGGCTAGGACAAAACCAGTTTTGCACGCAGCTGGATCCCCTGATGCTGATTACGAATAGCCTGCTTAGGGGAGACCCTAACCCGGACCACCTTTGGTGCTCAATGATACTGAATTGTCTCTTATATGTGCGATTAGTACTAACAATGTCCAAACGCAAAAATCAATCTGCGAATCAAGAAAAGCAAACATCTATGAACCAAAAGAAAGGATCAATGTATAGAAGAAGTAATCTCAGTAAGAGGTCGCTCGGGTCTGGCCATTCGATTCTTTAAATCACACAGTGAATATTCGCTATATCTATAAACTCATCGGGCTGTGCCCTTGGTGGCTCCTACGGTACCAGACTCTGTCACAGAAGACTTTACCTTGCTAGCTCGATATATAAGAAAATATCCCTGCGTCCTAAAGGAGACATAGTTAGCTTATCCGATATCCAATCCACAGGACGATAGAAGGGCTCATCACTTCATTATAGAGGGCACTGAGAGGGTCCAGACACAGCGAGAGTACCCAATTTAGAGCAGAGTTACCATGATCACCTCCTTACGATTAATGACAAAAGAAAAGACGTTTCCTGGATCTCCCAAATCACAAAACACAGACAAAGATACAAAGAAAAAGGAAAACCATCTCGCCCCTACGCCCCATTATGTATAAACGCCGCCCAGTCCAGGACCCTCCCGACCTCCTCCCCCGCTCCCCTCGCCTCGACCACAGACTCATGCAGTGACCTTGCGACCCCGCCCCCACTCATGACCCGTTTATAGAACCCCTTCGCAACATTGGTGCACACCTCATCACGCCCTTCCCACATCGTCCCGATCACATGTCTGAACCCAGCCGTTTGAAACGCACTGACAAGAGTAATGCCCTCATCCACTAATGCCTTGCTACCCGTCTCCGCTGTCGAACACCCCGATAGATAAGCCACAAGACACCCGCTCTTCGCCGCCGTATCCGCTATGTCTGCCACAGTGAGGCGGCCGCCCTGTAGTAGCAGCCCCCCCCTGCTGGGGTCCTCGGGCTCAATCTCGCCATGACAGGCAAAGTGGACGGCCTGGTGGCTATTCAGGGCCTCGAGGACGGCGGGGACGTCTGGTTGCACCATGGTTGTGGTGACGGCCGGCTTCACGAGTTCAACGATTTGGGACAGCTCACTCTCGACGCCCATGAGATCATCCTCGTCTTCAGTTGTGGGCATCCCAACTAGCAGGAGATCGCGGATCTCGGCGGCGGGCTTCTGTCGTGAGTATTGCAGTGCTTTGATATTGGGTGTGTAGGAGGAGATGGCGCGGCTGATTGTGTTTTCATTGGACCCGTCCTCATGGTGCCCTGCTGCGTGGAATGGTGCGAGCCCCAGCGGGCCGGTTCCGATCCACCAGATATGTGGGAGGTCCTCCGCCGCTGCCGGCGACGGCGATGGGGGCGGGGCGGTGATGTCGAGGGCAGTGAAAACGGGGGAGACAACGACGTCCCAGAGCCAGATCAGTATCTCCTGCATCCTCTTTGTCCGGGTTGCGTATGTGGATAAGCTGCCCTGCACAAGGTCCCCAATGCTGTCAATCAGCTCGACCGCTTCTTGGTAGTCCCACTTATCTAGCCCGATCGTGTTGATTGCGGTACTAGTGATGATTATAGCATCGCAGCGGGTTTCGACCGCGTTCAGCACCACGATAGGACCGCCGCAGGCGGCCAACGCCATGAGGGTCTCAAGGCTCGGTGGCCCCATAAAGTCCTCAAAGTCGGGTAAGGCTCGTATTGTCACCAAAGTCTCCTCTATCTCTGCCACCGCCTTCTTTCGCCATCCCAAGACGCTCTGGCCACCAGGACGCGGCTCCAGCCCCGGCCCAGATATCCCAGACAATGTCACAACCCCGTCATCTACCTCCCTCCTTAATCCTGTAAACCGTCTCCAGAGCTCCGGGTTCGCAACCTCCAGGTCTGTCACCTCACTGCGACAGTCAATTAAGAAACCGGCTATGATCCCACGGCCCGTCTCTAGCAGCTTTAGCGCCTTTGTGGCCCGCGCCTCCCGATCTCCCCCAGTAGAGAGGACGCAAGCCGCCGCGTGCGATGAAATCCCAGCGAGTATGGTCAATAGTTTCTGCTGGTCCACGTTCGAGAGAAACGGTAGGCTGACCTGCGGCATGAGGCTCACACACGTCTCGTACACGGCCGCAGCCTCATCCCATTTACCAGAGGCCACATACACCATTGCCAAACGTCGCCCAGCGCGGATCCGCACGATTGGGGGCGAGGAGGTGACCCCCCATGCGGCGAGGAAAGAGTCAAACGAGTGTTTACCGTCCGGGCCCGTTCTGTCGAGGGCCTCGTACCGGCAGAGGTAGCACTCTCCCAGGTCTTCAAGTAGCTTACCGCGTATAGGCTGGTCGTTGCTGCAGCTCTGGAGGCCGGCATTAAGGTGCTTGATCGCAAGGTCGATATCCCTCACCATTCCGGTGCAGCGAAACCGCGCGCGGTATACCTGTCCCAATCGGATGGAGAGCTCTGGTGAGTGTATAAAGATTGATCCTGGCAGCTGCTTGACAGAGCCCGCTCTTTCGTAGAGGATTATAGCGCGATGAAGGTCATGGGTGAGCAGCGGGCAGACCGTGTGTCTGACATGGAGGGCGTCCGCGAGGGTGACCAAGGGCGCCACCGACTCCTGGTCTTCGCCCGCAGTGATGCTCACACATTTTTGAGCAAGTGTTATTACTGCAAGGAGGTCTTTGAACGCTGGGTATCCGATACGCAAGAAGCGGGCAGTAAGAGTCCTGCAAAGGGTAAGAAGGCACCCAAGACGACCCCGGGAACCGGGAGGACTGCATTCAACAGCCTCTCGTGCGACCAAAATGCTCATGTCCAAATCCTCGACTACTCCCAGTCTATTATACCGTCTACAAAAGTGGTCTGATATCATTCTGAGGATGTCCGCCCGGTTCTCGTGCCGGTCTGGGGTTCTCGATAGGACGTCCTGGGCGAATTCGACTGCTTTTTCGAGATCCCTTGGGTCTCCCAGTCGCGTGTACCGGGCACCGTAGTTCAAAGATAGAATTCTCCTTGTGGCGGTCGACGGTCCGACTGCGTTCGGTGAGAGATCCGCTAAAAGCTCAAGACCCGCCTGAATGTCGGCGTTCAGCAGCGCAGTGCTAATCAGGGTGGGATCAACATTCTCCCGCCGATAGTATTTCAACCGACAGAGCTTCGATTTTACCTCTGCCCTCCTCGGGTCCCCGCTTGCCATCATCTCAACTGCGGCATTAATGTATTTGATACCCTCATCCAGGGACTCGACCCCCTCCTCTGGCTCGTTCACATACCGATAAAAGAACCAATCTCCGACGAGTAGTAGGCGCTGCACATAATCTGGGTGATCCGTTGGTGTCCTTCTCAGTGCCTCCAGTGCCCGCCGGGGGCCATCTATCAGATCCTCATCAACCCCAAAGCTTATATACCGGATCTGCTGGAGCTTGCTATGAATCGCCAACCTTGATGAAATGCTTAACCCGTCCTCATTCCCGCTCTTCAAACTGATGTTTAAGGCCTTCTCGCTAATTTCAAGCCCTTGATCGATGTCCGCCCTTTTGTTGTCCCTCTTAAACCTGACCCTATAGACCAGCGCGACGTCCTCTAGATACGAAAGATGCGCTGGGTCACTCTCCTCCGTCCCTTCCACCGCCGCCCTCGCTAATTTGAGCGCCTCGTCCAGGTCCACGTCCCGCTTCGTTCGGGCGTACCTCTCAATATACATAAGACACACCTTGTGCTGAAAGCTGGAGAGAGAAGGGTTGTCATTGTCCGGGTGCCATTTCGTATCCTTCACACACATGTCGCCGTATTCGATTGCGGATTCCAGGTCCCCCAGCTCCTTCAGGAGACTATACCGTTCCCAATAACATGTAGCCAATAAGTCCACTCGTCGTACATTGATACAATCCTCTTGTTCATTCTCCCAAACGATCATCATGTAATGCAAAGCCGACGCGATATCGTCTTGGTCGTGGTGCTTCCTGAACCTCTCGAGGAGGTGCTCGCAGTAGACGACGGCGCGGTCAAGATAAAGTTCAGACTGTTCCTTCGGATCGAGGGCTTCCATCCCCGCCTTCACATGCGCGACTGGATCGACACCGTTATTGTCCGCCAGCGCATCCGGGAGGCCCACCGTTGCCACGATGGTCTGGGCGCGGTGATCGCTCTCCGGCAGCCACTCGCTCATCATTTCCACTGCTCCTGCCACCTCGGCCAAACTCTCGGGATCCCCTGCGATGCGCCAGTGCGCGAGACACTGGTCAGTAAAGTGCTGAAGCGGCACCGTCATGTGGTAACCGTCGCGCGGGAGTATGGTAAGCAGCTTCCGCGACCACTTGAGCGCCCTGCGGATATCCTCGACCATGTCACTCTCTCGCCAGATCTTGTGGGTGATCGCCGCCATCAGCGGAATGTCCTCGTCGGGTAGGAAATTGCGCCCCCTTCCTGTAGCATACACCACGCCGTCCAGTGCGTCTGCAGCTTTCTCAAGGTCGCTCGTATCCTGGGTTAACTTGAAGCGGACGCAGTAGTACCTAGCCAGGACCTTCTGCAAATTTGGGTTGTATTCGTCGTGCATAAGTGTAAGGTCGGTCAGGTACTTGATGGCCTGATCCAGGTCCGACAGCTCCCGTGTGCGTAGGAAGCTGTAGTTGTAGATGCAGCTCAAGATGAGAAGAAACGTGCGCTTCCCGTTCCCACCCGCTCTCTCCAGCTCCTCTGTCATAAATATTATCACCGTTTCTATATACTCCTCTTGATCCGCCGCGGGAGGTCGATCTCCGGGAGAACTAGGGCCCTGCAATGCAAAGGCCCACACACCCTCGGTACGAACGCCTAGCGCTTCATTTAGGAGGGAGGCTGCACGGGCGGTATATCCCTGGGCGCTCAAGCTGCGACATGTGCTCACCAATGGGATGAGGCCTGCGATACCCGGGAGCAAGTGGAGGGACGGCTCAGGTTGCTCCGCAGTGATGTTGGGCGGGCTTTCGGTGCCAGTACCTGATGGGAAGGGGTCACTAATGATGTTGAGCCGTGGGACCTGGTCCGTTCCTGTGGGATTTAGGGAGGATAGCGCTAGGGCGATATCTTCGGCAGTAAGGGCCCGCCAGGTGCCATCTAGCAATGCCGAGATATCGTAGACTGGCGGGTCACCATCTTTGCTCTCCTTCACGGCGGGACTGCTCTCTTTGTTGGATAGCGGGGATTTAGGTTGAGCCCCCAGGCCGGATTCGTTCTCTGTGGACGGGCTTGATGGCCTTGTGTTGGGCCCCGCTGACGCACTGCTGCCCGAAATATCCTGCTTTACGACCGATGGGATCGGCGGGTCGTAGTACTCAGTATCCTCTGCTAGTGTTGTCTCATGGATCAATACAGCCCTGTCCTCGTCCCTACTCTCTCCAATGAGATCTATGATATCGATGGCCTGTGGTGGGGGTACACCTGGTCCAGTAGATGCTAAAGCGAATATAGGTCGCACCTGCCCCTCGACGGCAGTCGTATCCTGCGCAACGGGCTCTTTACCTAATGACGAAGAATTAGACCGGATATCCGGCTCCCCCTCCTTACCTTGTGGTGATCTAGTCACCGGTGGAGAAGGCGGAGGTGGGGTAGAATAATACTCACTATCGTCCTCTCGATCCCTTATACTCCCTTCATCCCCCTCAGTGTGTATCTCCTCTTCCGAGTCGCCCCTAACCATCTTTACAGCCGGTGCATTTTCTATCGTGGGACCCTCCTGTTCAGGACCTAGTAAAACCCATTAGTCTCAGCTATCTCGATCCTCACATGAAGCGGGCATTCATCTCCCCTTGATACAAACACGTACCCTTACCTTGACCGTTCCCCATCTTAATCGCGGCAATCGCCAGGATATCCTTCTCACCATGCGGATAGAAGTAGCCCACGGACCCACCAGCCAGCTCCGGGAGACGCGCGAGGCCATGCTTGCCCTCGAGGATGTTTGCCAGCTCCAGCTTGAGCGTGAAATCCACCTCCTCCTGTAGCCGCTCTGCCGGGAAGTCACTGCCAAGCGTCCGGAGGGCAGGGTAATCAGACAACAGCGAGTTGTAGAAATTCGGGGGGTCGATTTCATCACCGGCGACCGCATAGTTGAGCTCGTCCTGTGTGGGCGGCGTTGCGGGTGAGTCGAGTAGCGGAGTTTCGCATTGAATAAATGGGAGGTCGGTGGCCACGGGCGGGACCAGCGGGCTTGCCGTGAGTAGGTCCGGGACAACGGTTGCGGACGTCTCCTGGGGCGGAATTGCGCATGGATCCGGAGCGGGGTCCGCGGGTGCGGAGGTGTCTGGGAGGGGTGTCTGGTTTGGGGCCGGGGGAGGGGTGGCAGGCGGGTCCAAGCCCGTGGTCGCATGAGTGTCCTGAGGCGGCATTGCCGGCGGGCCGGGGGTGGGGGGTTTCTGTGGGACCAGGGGAGGCGCTAGGTGCGGCATTGGCAGAGATGTCTCGTACGGGTCCGAGGCTGTTATTGTGATCGTGTCTTGGCTCGCCGTCGCTGTGGGCGGGCGCGGGGGCTTGGCTTGGGTGCCTGGTGCCTTTACCGCAGGCGGGTCCGGGAGCATCAAGGGTGGGTCTGTAACTACGTAATCAAGAACAGGCGGGGCGGGGATTGGGGCAGTTGCCAATTGGTTTGCCCTGCGCAACCCGTACAAGTAGCCCCCCCACCATCCTAGCAGAGCGCAGAAAAGGAGAATAAAAACGAAGGCACAGTAAAGGTAAAAGTGGAATAGCCGGTCCTCCTCAGGGACTATGGGTGTGGTTAGGCGATACATTGCGTTGCCGATTGGCCGGCGTGGGTCGTCTCGTTGGGGTTGAGAATTTGGGTGCCAGTACGTAGTGGTAGTAAGAGTATGGATTTGAGATGTAGAGACTGGGGGATTGAAGTGAATGGGGGAGGAATGATAAAGAGAGCTGGAGGATAGGGCTCTAACTCAGAGGCGCGGGGGTGTCTCTACCCGCATATGATCCAAGGAAGACAGCAATGACAAAGTACATCTGCATATCCGAACGACTCACAGAAGCAGCGGGCCGAATATCTTGGGTGAGATCTAGGACTTAATCCCGGTTGCAATATGCAGTGCCAGAGAAGACGGTCCAATTGCTTGAAGGGCCCATCTGCAATGGCGGGAAATTGAGCGGGAGGTGCGTTTCTCCCACAGGAATCGATATCTGATAGAAAAGGATCGGGGTCGAGTGTTGCACTTTGGCCTCTTCTGGAGCAGTCCACCCGTTGATCGACTTGATTTTTCAGAGCCTTACCTCCGGATACGCCTGAGAAACCCACAATCCTTGATTATGCTCTACCTCTTATCTTCCTACGCCTTTCATGGCTGCTCATTACGGACCAGTTACTGCTATTCCTCAACTATTTGCCAGCATTAAAGGCCCATGTGCTAAGTGTACCAAGAACACATACCCCCCAGACCCCCAATTAGTACCCGGGATAAAAGAGAGACCTGTTCTGCATGTACTCTACTCTATTCTTGTCTCTCACAGCGTCCTAATGCAGCTGGCCCACAACACGAGAGGTCGTTGCCAAAGTGCACATCCGCTATCGTGAAAGAGGTCTAGTGTCGTTTTAAATAAGCCCATCAACGGTAACGCCAAGTCTCTCTGCCCAGTCGGGCCCAACGTCTTTTGACAGCGCACAACGGCTAATTTTTTCACTCCCCATCAGACATTGCCCGCGGATTGGCGGGAGGATTACTTCCCCGCGCAGCAGCGCTTGGTGAGGCTTTTCTGCTACCCATAGATCGGGCACTGATGAAGCACGGATGTAGGTACATGGGGCACAGCAACGGCCGGGCATGCGCTCTCAACCAGATAAGCACATGTCACTACCAGTTCCCAAACACCCAGCACCACAGAGGCTTGACAATCTAGACTACAATTTTCCGTATAGGTTACCTGTACTCGGAGAGAGGAAGTCTTGGTGTGTTATTCCTCCGGAAAAACCATGAAATTGCGGGTAGACGCTTCCCCACAGATCGTCTGAGCTGTCTTGCGCAGTATGTCATAATCGATAACTTAGCGGGTGTGTGGGCCGTGTCCGGTCCAATTTGCAATCGCTCCACCCTATCTGATAGCCGGTCAGTCCGAATTGCAACCCAAGACACTCAAACCCGTTATGGCAACCTGATGAGCCTAAGGCCGAGGACGTCCGAATTGTAGTTTCTGGCATGTGAAAGTATGTAACAGTATCTTAGTTCTGTACGCTATTTATATCGCGACAAAAGGGTTTAAGTGTCTCATTGTAATTAAGACTAGTTAACCGTCGGATAGACTCTCGCTTATCCAGGAAATGGCTGGCTGCGAACCTTTGGCACCGTTAAGTAATCCAAGACCGACAAGGGCAGCTGCTTTTTATTGCTGCCTTATCTGATGGCTTGTCAAGCGAATTAACAATCAGTGGCACTAAACCCTTTATGGAATGTGATGATTATCTGGTTGCTGGGTTGCGAATTTAGTGGGAAGTGCCCGATTAGTAAGCTCAGCCGCCACGTCGGCACTATCCTAAGGCCAGAGAACTCAATTCTCGAATGTCTCATACGTTCAAGATATGCCTACCTCCCTGTCCCTAATGCTCTGGGATAAAGTGGGTGAGGTGAATGTGGTGGTGATAGATGAGGATCCGTTCACCCACCTTATCCGAGAGCCTAGCTTGTACCATGGCAAACCACTTTGTAACCAGGCTGGGCATCACACCACTCTGGCAGCCGCGGCCCTGAGTGCACATCGGTGGGTCCGCCCTTGGGGTTCTGTTCCGGTATCTAAATAACAACCCGAGACACACAAACCCTATGAATCTAACGCCTAGCAAGTCCGATTTGTAGTTCTTACCACTAGCAATGGCTAGCTCGCGACCGCATGGAACAGCTACAGTATAGGGAACAGCGGTAAAGTATAGGAACAGCGGGGGGATTTAGGAAGTGGCGCCAACCACCTCTGTGTCTAAATATTTAGCTCTTGGCGGTGGGCTCTCAGCCGATCAATCAAATCACGTTGAAATGTCTCACTATTATACTCTACTTTCTACCATTAGCGCGCCTATAGGAAGCGGCGCTAACCGCCTCTGTGTGGAAGTGTTTGGCTCTTGGCGTGTGTCGTGCTTAGTCAACTACTCTGTCATTAATCCCTGCCACTTCACCACCAAGCCAAATCTAGATGTCGCACTCTCATATTTTCTGAGAAATAGGGTACTTACTATATAGACTCGTGACAGTCTTTCAATTCTGCGTGTTTCTTATATCACTGCAACTATAAACGGTTTGTGTGTCTCGTTGCAATTTTAGCTAGCGATCAGGTACTCGTTTCTCTGACGTTTGTTAAGACTGAATTGAAATCCCCTCAGTCGATCTGTCCAATAAAGGCATGACACCTTCCCCAAGGGGAACTGATCATCGTGTCGAACCCTGTGGGGAGCTTCTATCCGAGAACTCCATTTGTGGACCTTGATGACTACGCTGCACATGACCACGCACACCGCCCCAACCTCTAGAGGCGCCATCAGCCTCAGCAACGGTACTTAACCCCCTCCCCCACCCACGCACCGCACACCATCCGAAACCTACCATGCCCACCCTCTCCACGCAATCGCTCCTGCCCTCCCCTCCGTACGCCTCGCCCCGTCCTAAACCGCCGCACGCCCCACGAGAACTACCATGACCCACCCGACTCCCCCGACGCGCCCCCCCCGCCGCCTCGGCCTTCGGCCAACAGCGGCCGGTGGTTCGCGCGCGCGTGCCAGGAGACCGGGTGCGCGAGGCCGTGCTGGACGGGGACAGCGTGTATCTAGTTGTGGGTATTACACTGTTGTTGATGCGGTTGTGGCGGTGAGCGGGAGCGGGGGCGGGGGCGGGGAGATGCGCGGCGCTGCGACGGACGGGGAGACGGCGGCCCTCGATGCCGGGGTGGGGGGGGAGCAGGTGCAGAAGAGGGGGTGGGGAGCAGGTCTATGCGGTGCAGTACCGCAAGGTCAAGTTCCGGACCTTTTCAAGTAAGGCGGAGAAGGGCGCGCTGGGCGAGAATCGGTGGAGGGTCTATGTAGGGAGGGGGACTAGCGACGAGGAGGATAGCGTCGAGGCGGTGCTGGATGACAGGGAGGGCGACCAAGAAGGTGAAGGCGGAGGAGAAGGCGGAGAGGTAGCTGAGGTCTGGCTCGGTGATGATGAGGAGTTTTTGGTGACTGTTACGTAGTCGGGGTCAACCTTATAGATATAATATAGCTTATATAGAAATGTCATAGTCGTATTCCTTACACTCGCGCGCATACTCCAATCCATACCCTGTAACCCAATGTTCCGATAGCTGTTGTGTAGGGAAAACACCACTTCCGTATATCGGGTAGTTAACCCAGAATCAGCTCAGGCGTGTCTGAACTACAAAACCTCCGATGTGCAGTAGGGTTCTCGCTGGAATAAATCTTCCGCCTGGACTACGAGAGCTCTCACAACACACTGACTCTTCTCCGCAGTGGCTAAGTATCCACTTCTTCAATCTCTGCTGTTGCCGCCCACCACCAAGGGTTAGGGTTTCCGATCCGCGCCAGGGCCACCCCATCTTAACTGATCAGCCTGAGGGTCGCCAGGTATACCACGAGTGCCGACCATCAAGGCATGCCAGACTTAGCTAGGGAAATATGGACTATGGTTACGGATGATATAAGACGGCAAGAAACCCGCGACAGGCAGCGTCCCACTATGCCTCTGCTGATAGAGTGCCTTACGTCGAGCTACGCTCATCACTATCTAGGGTAAGCTGAGCGTTGGGGTTGGGTGAGAAGTCAGGAGGGGCATCCGCGTGGAACATCGCCGGCGACATGAAACTATTCCGCTGCCGTTTACTAAACGTACTAGGGGCCACCCCCCCTGTCGGAACCCCATCAGCCGCACCAACAATCTTTCCACATTGAGGACATAGAGCTGGGTCGGAGAATACTTAGTAGTATCCATCTATCTCTTCAGGCTCCTCTTTGTCGACATGGGCCATTGAGCGAGTTACTCGGCGGCATTGAACACCCCCGGCCCCACCTCCGTCCCCACAGAGTGTTAACCACATAGTAACCGCCCCCCCCCCCCGGAATACATCATTTGTTGGCGACATGGAAACCGGCGGACCACCGGAGCACCGTTAGACACACAGAGGGGCATTTCCGCTGCTACTCTTGCTGTTTGGTGGGTGGACAGGGGCGCATTTAGTGATAATCAAGGCAAGGGTGTGCGGCCCGGGCCGCGTATAGGGTTTACCAGATAAGGGATCGCGTATCTTGCATGCACGCCTACCTTACCTCGTCGGGGATAGCGCGGTTGTATCTAGATGAGACTTTTCTCCGGTTCGAATGTCACCGCCGGATGACTCATCGGCCTGGCAGTGCCCTAAGATTAAACGTTTCCTGTGTTAACACTCGCTGCGTACCAACTCAGGATGGACGGATTGAAAGTTACTGCCCTTTTCAACACAGTAGCCTCACCCTAGGATTATGACTTACTCTCACAAACAACATCCATCAACTGATCTAAGGCAAATGATCTGATGCTAGGGGAGGCGGGGAAGTCCAGCCGCTGTATCCGCTTTCCCCTACTATTGTTAGCAACATTGAAGTACCACGACCGCCGCTGGGTACTGAAACGCGCCTCTTCCGAGGTATACCTAACGTCCTGCCAACCAAGCCATTGGCCCCCATAGGTAGCGCTGTATTAGCTGCCTATTGGGCGGTATAGAAATACTCCGTACGTAATAGGCCATCTTGTCCGCCAAGTTGTTAACAGGGGTACTAAGAGATGTCACGGTCCTACTTACATGGCAAGGGCTCTATATGGTCTGCTGCCGGGGTTGATAGTACCCACATTGACATATCCCAACGCTTACAGAGCACCTCCAACATCCCGGGCAGCCCCGGAAGCGTAAAACATCCCCTAGCGGGTTCCTCTGGCCATCAATCCATTGCTAGTTGGCAACATGATTAGCGACCTATCCAGGAATATATTCGGACCATAAGGTCGAAATATACACCAGAGCACCGTAGAACATGGCACTGACAACATCTCTGGCCACATGGAAACCCTCATACCGGTTTCATTAAGCTCCGGTAGCCACCACGGCGTCAGGAAATTAGAAAACTTGCACTGGTTGATCCCTAAATAGTCCTCTTAAGAAACCAGCGCAAACATCAGAATCATCTGATACAGCCATCTCTCCTATATAGCTATCTTGTGGATGGAAGTAGCCTTTGGGAGCTCCACCTGTTGGGCCTGTCTGCACCACGGAAATGAGCCTGAGCGTTAACTCCAGCACATCCCTGGTCAGGCTGAGCTCCCTCTGCCGGTTCTAAGATATGGTAGGCACATGTGAAGAGTCACCTGCGAGTCCTTGGGCGTAACAATATCTTACTATCTGAATGGGGAACCCCTCCGCTAACCGTCATGGCCCGCGTTTAAGACCTTGCGCAGCGTTTCTTAAAATACTAGGACATCATTGGCGATATAAAAATAACCCTTAGGCATACAGACGTACACTTAGGTTGTCAAATTGGAGGCTGTTTTCACATTACCCCCTAACCTATGACACTGTAACTTCTGTTGGAGTACTCATATAAGGCTGGTTGTTAACGTGGGATCACTCGGGCCCTTAACTGCGTACGTCGGGACTTCAAAAATATTACTTCGCTCATTCCCTATCCTAGGATTTACGATGTCCCGAAGATCTCACTTGCTACAAGGAATACCTCCTCTCCTCAGTACCCTCACAAAGGCATCGCTAGTCATTAATGTAGTGCGTGTGATTAGTACCCCTTCGACGGCCCCCGCTTTCTGGTGATGCAGTTACCCATATAGGGATATTCCTTGGGAGGCGTGCCTTACTTCCTAGCACAGAAACTAGGAAGTATAAATTAGTCGCGTGTCACCTGGACATTAATACCCTGCTGCAGGGCCCATACCCATCGCAGTAGCGGACCAGGGCACCCCACCCCGATGTAAGCTAATTTCCAAGAGGGGAAAACAGTCAGCAGGATGATCACTACTACATACCTAGGTCAGGAGCATGATCCTGCATCGACTAGGGTTTTTGGCTTGGGACTATACTTTCTTAGGGTGAAGTGCTTTATCTCTCTCCTGAAACTATATCGCGGGAAGGGTTCTCAATGATAAGTATGATATGATGATTTTTAGGTAATAGTAGGTAGGATATGGGTTTTGCCCATATCGATTATATCATGGATATCATGTGGTAGGGACTTGGCGCCCAGTTACAACTTCATTTGCTCTTCTAGCATAGATTTATGTAACTCATGAATTAAAAGAAGGGGTAGGAAAAAAGGATCCCAGGAACATAAGGTATCACTCGATTATAGTATGAAGACTTTATAGTTGGTACAATACGGAGTCTATGAAATATCGTGCAGTCCGATAACTACCTGAGCACATAGTAGTGGGCGCGGTATGGCATTGAAGTCCGCCTGATATGTACTATTGAGAACCCTGGCTCAAGCTCTGTGGCCCAGAGCCTCTACATGTGCGGTCTCGGTGGCTCAATACAACGTATCAACAGTCACCTTAAGAATCTGCAGAATACAGCCCCTTTACCCATCGGACAAGGTTACAAACTGCGAATGGTCGAACAATCGGAGCAGATGGCCCACCGTTTCTCCTAACTGGTTGGTACTATCATGAAGTATCGAGAGAGAGGTTAGAATGTCGATATGTAGATTCCCAACGAGGTCAGGATATCTAGAGTGGTCAGTCCACAACGTGGTCAAGTCTTACCTTCTGGGCAATGCTTTTGTGAGTGTTTAAAAAAGGGTTTTACAGTTTGTGGTATCACCGACCTTCTTACATGGCGGGTCTTCGATTGGAGTGATGTGACGTGGCGGCGTGAGGCGCGTGTTTCCATGTTACAGGTGCCTAATATGCCGCTTTAAAACTTACCTTAATGAAGAGGGGTCGGATACTCTAGGGGACATCTATAGATGACTTCATCATTTAGCAAAATTACGTTGTCATTTTTCAATAATTAACGTTCATTTACAAATGACTAACTCGGCCTTCACTAAAATGGCCACTGTATACTAATTGACCATCTCCTAAGTAACACTATCCCGCTAAATGACAATTATTCTAGAAAGTCAAATGACTACTTTTTGTGTGTATTGATTTAAGGTTTACACGAGTGAAAACTTTCTTTTTAAAGTTTACGCTAGTGAAACCTTATTTGTGACTCGTCAGCTATATAAGGATGCCTCTCCACCCTCTCTTGGCCTGTCCCAAGCCTCAACTCCCTTCAAGCTCCCCCCCCTACCCCCCCCCCCCTCTCTCCTACTCCAAGCCTCAGCTTTCTTCAAATTCCACCCCTATCTCCCGGCCTTTCAAACTTGGCGTTCATCACCACCACATCAGTACAAAGGTAAGCCAGATGCATTATGTTTATTAACTCATAGCAAATGCTAACTAATTGCGGTATCTAAAGGACTTGCGGACGAGAATATACCTGGGACCTTAGGAGAATACACCGGGCCTGCCTGTGATGATGAAAGCTTCAATCAGGCAAGATAGAGTCACCCCCGTCACTGTTAAGCAATCACAAGACTCAGTTCGTGGGCATACCCACGGCCAGGCCTACCCCACCATCTCCCACTCCCCCCTCTCCCCTCTGCCATACTATATCGTAGATAGTCGGCTTATACTCATTGTTGAAAGGTATCGGGAGTTGAAGGATACTGGCCTCAATTCACCCTATATTAACACTACTTCTGAGACGTTTTCTGCATGCCGGACTTTGATATCATTTGATATCACAGAGTTCCTCATGGTACTTGCTTGCTTCCTTTGCGTGAGTATCAAAGGACTGCATACACACCGCCTAAAATCTTTCTAGGCCCCAGACTTCAACCCTACCAGCACCCACGCCCGTGCAAGCATCCTCCAACCCCCGACACCCCCATCGAGACCAAGGGAAAGAGTTGGACAAGCACGGACACAGAACTACCGCTAGATCGGTCTGTGGGTGTGTATAAACCACATCCACCTTCTCGAGGCTAGAAGAAACGTTTGAAGCAACGTGACGCCAGCACTGGTTTAAGTGGACAATGCGACTGCACAAGTTAGGAAGACTCTAGGAGAGGCTATGAAACGGGAGCAATACCCTGCCAGGCTCACCTTTGGAGGACCAAGGCAGGCACATGAAAAGGGATGTGATGCCTTTGGTAGAGGACATTCGCAAAGGAGACAGAATAGCAGACATAAAGTATAATACTAGCTGATCTTGCTACAAAACAATTGAATTTGCCTGCGAAGCTCAATAGAAACACAATACTAAAAAAGGATTCATTCTATTGCATTAGTTTGGGTGTGCTCCGTCCGATCCGCCAGTCGCGCCCGATAGATAGACATTGGTATATAGGCTGTCCTATACGTGTGATATCAGCAGATAGGGATGACTGTTCGTAGATGGGCAGTAACTAAGATATCGGCTACCCAACCACATGTTAAGTTGTATGGGCATGTGAGTAGGCTAACGCTTGGATGATTGTGGAGGGCCGTGAAATGAGCTATAGATTAAGGTTTCGCTAAAGATTATATCGTTTACAGGGGGCGGGTGTAGCATGCAATCACTACCTAGTGTAGTGGTAAACAACTGACATATAACTGAGTGGGCTCCGGTTCGATCCGGCCTAAGTTAAAAGAATTTCCCTGAGATGGGCTTTTGATTATCAGATATATTATTGAGGGCCTCAGCCGGTGCTTCCAAATACTCCTAGAGTAGAAGCCTTACCACCAGAGGAGCAGGGTTGTCCGCTTACTGTACCTATGAATTTATTCCGCTAGGAGGTAAGAGTGTAAGACCCCAGCTGTTTATTCTGCGCCACCTCACATTGTACATGCGTGAGACCAAAGAATACACAGCTGAGCTACCGTTGAAGCATTTTTTATAACTTCTGACACATCTGTTCTCCCATGTCATATCTCAAATAATGGTACAAGTAAGGATAAGGTTTCCGCGAAGAGGTTTTGTGATATAACATTGATGATGACTCTCGATATTCAGGAGCCAATCTATGTCGCAATTAATTCAATAAAGTATGACTCATTTCTACTGACTCAACTAGTATGTGTAATCACATTAATATCAATATCTGGTACCGATACGGATATTGATTACATCATCTGTGATGAAAAGTGGCGTGTCTGCAATATATGATAGATGACTCATGATGAAATACGCAGAAAAGGTTAAACCTGAGTCCTGAGTAATAGGGTGGATATGAGCGGAATTAATGTGTTGCTTGCAGGATTGATATTTCTGCGAAGCAGTCTTAAGGCATAACATTAGAAGTGCGAAGCTAGTATCCTGTCCTAATTTCTCAACAATCAATTACAATGGCTTCTAGTTCTCATACTCAATTACCATTTTCGGAGGCAGCTAAACGTGCCTGGTATATTCGATTGCTAAGTTCAGACAATAAAAATCGTTCTCGTCCCAAACCAGATAAGATTCAAAGTATCCGAGAGGTATTAGCTGGGATAAGTGACCTAGATGGAGAGAAAGGGCGTCGATTAAGGCATGAGGTTAAGGTTAAGTATGAGATTATTGATAGTGCAATTAAGGTAAAGCGGAAAAATAGTCTTGAAAGCAGGTTGTTGGTTCTGAGGCGCCGAGGTTTTGGCCTTATGGTAAAAATCGCATCAGCGGTAAATGCGGGAAGTAGGAAAACGTTTGCAGATATCGATAGAGACTATTATGGAGTAAGCCGGCAGGAGGTTGAATGGATAATTCAACGTTCTTCAACTTCTTATTTGTTGAAATCGCGGACTAAAAGCTAACTCAAAAATCATCATTGCGACAAAGCTTTTCGAGCGTGTACAGGTCGATTTGATTGATATGTCATCACGTCCAGATGGAAAGTTTCGATGGATATGTCACATCAAGGATCATTTCAGCAAATACTCCCAGGCTTATCCCCTTGAGTCCAAACGAAGTGAAACAGTTTGTACGGCGTTTATTACTTGGATTAGTCATTTGGGTCATTATCTTTCCGATGTGATAGCGGAAATGAGTTGAAAGGAGTATGTTGATTTTCTTCAACAGTATGGTATCTGGGTATCTTTCAGTGATTTTCACTTTTAAAATCCTATTAACAACACCTGTATTGTCTTTCTGTGTTTATCGCAGACAAAATTAACGTGTGACTATATCCGACAGGTAATTAATGGGCGTCGCGTCGTCCACAAAGTCAGTCTTGCTCGAACAAGCAAACCATGTTTTAAAAGAAAAACTTTCCTCATGGATGCGAGATAATCAATCAATTGAGTGGTCAAAAGCAATTCCAGAATCAATATTGGCAATGAATTCCCAACTACATTCAGTTACTGGAAAGACACTCTACAGCCATTCTCGATGAGCAGTTGAGTCCGTTGGGTTCAGCTAGTGATAATATCGAGTTTCACACAAATATCTGCGATTCGATCGGCGCGATCTACAGTCGCAAAATGATGATTATTATAATCCATCTAGGCTGAAATTGCGAGGAACGATAAGAAATCAAATATATTCGGTGTTAGCTTCAACAGCTAAAGCAAGGGACAATATGGTAGTAAGAGACGGTAAAGCACATAATATTCCTGAATTTAAGGTCCATGATTTGGTAACTCTTAAAATCCCTCGTGTCGATCGCCTCTCCTCTGGTGTAAAGAGACTGGTCTGCAAGATTTTGGCCAACCCCGCAGTAGGATTATATACTCTAATGAGTGAGTATGGCATAATCAAACGACAATGCGCAGCCCGGGAATTACAACCCATCGACGTATATCCTTGGCGAAAAAGTGGTTCAAATTATATTACAATCAGGCGGCAGCAAAGAACAGCTGAAAATAAAAGATTAGGCGCGTAAGTAAGATTGCATTCTTTCTACTTTCGTATCAGTTAGGTAATTTCTATGGAGTCTACAAGCTGCAGTTGCGGGTCAGTGTAGAAACAAGCGTTGTCGTGTTTCATTTCAGGCGTTATGCGAGTCTAGATTGTCATTCGAAGGAAATGGGAAGGAGAAGAATTGCAACAATCTGAGCGAAGACGGCATGTCGTTAGGATGATCTTTGGAACCTCAGATGTGATCGCGCTGTTCACTCGAGACGAATCATCTGCTATAATAGTAAGAGGAGATAATCGTAAGTAAAATAAATCATTAACAGCTTTATTAATACTAAAGGAACAAACAGATAATCTTTCTTTTGAATGATACTATCCACCTCCGAACTAATATGGATGTATCCGCTAAAATGCAGACAAGTGGAGATGGTCATACCTATCGGGAAAAGGAATGATAGTCGAGTAGAACGATCGAGTTGAGGGTATGCGAAATTCAAGAAAGCGAAGTCATGTAGATGAAACGTCGAAGGGTTAAAGCAAAAGGATCTCACAATTTCTTATCTTATTGGTTCGTATGCGAATATTTTCTTATTATCTCAATTTGATCGAAGGAAAAGTGTAGAAATCCTTCAAGACAGATTCGAACTTATTCAAATTTCTTATTACTCTTATCTCCTCGTTCAACTTTCTATATGGATTGATTTAGAGCATTTTCTATCTTTATCATTTTGTATTTCACGATATTCTACGGATTTTATTACTTTCATTTTAGCTTTAGTAGTATTAATATATCACATTCTTTCACATATAGTTGTCTCGCATTGAAATTCCCATTCATAGCCATTTTTCTGTTGTAGTATCAGTCAATGGGGTGCCCGTTCATCACACGATACCCATAAGTGAATAGAACGTCCTATATACAGATGTCAACTCAATGGGTACCGTTCACGGATCGGTCAGAACAGGTGTGTTCCAAAATGTCCCCCCTTAGAGCGTTTCGGCTCTGAGTTTTTCTTTCATCTCTCTTCTTTCTTTCCCCTGTCTTCATGCTAGATTTGTACCTGTTCTACTATCCCCAGCTAAACTACATATCCAAATTGCCTTATAATTGGAAATTCTTATCCAACCAGGAACAATGGTATATACACGCTGTCTTAAATAAGCTAATAGCTTTATTACTGGCTGTCAGGCCCTGTTATATAAATTCCAATTGACGTAGTCGGTGGGGTCTGGCCTTTGACATCTGAATGCATGCTTAATTGTAATTCCTCTAGGGTTTAATGTAGAGTTGAATAATAAGCAATAAAGCTCTTTGGGACACAGCTTCTTGAATCGAATGTCTACTTGTACAAGGATACGCTGATTTACCAAGAAGACATTCTCAATTAGAAAATATATTGCAGTAAGGAGCAATTGCACGAACCCCTGACCCTGCATTTGAAGTTGGCTGGTGAAGGTTCGTGGTGAAAGAAGCTTAATTTTTCAGTGATACCCAGAAATCTTTCTTCTTGAAGCTCAAGCCAAGCCCCACTTTTATGTAACCGAATCCCCAATCAAAAAAGCCATTTGCCATTTCATCTTCACCCCATCCCCACTTGAGTACTGTTATTCTTGATCAAATCCAAAAATCCACAAATCAGAACTACCCATGCCCCCTCTAGCTTAACTAGCCGCTCCACCCAAACCTCCAAACCTCCAACCTCCAACTCCACCCACCCCAGCAGGAGCAGCGCACCAACACATGGAGTTAAAAACGCCTGTGCATCTTCCGACGCGGGCTCAAGGTGATCTAGACTATACTATCTAGCCCTCCCTAGGGTGAAGGGATGTTGCAATGGAACCGTGGGTTCCCAGTGGCCCTTGCTTCTCCTTCTGCTCCCCTCTCGTAGAGGTAGTATAATTCCTGCATTTTGGCAGATGCATCACTCTAATCGCCCGAATGACTTCTGGAAATCATTCTTTCCGTGTTCCTCCAACCACCAACTGGATGCCCAGTCTGTGCCCCACCGTCACCCCAAAATCATCGTGGAGGTCACTACTACCTGTCCTTCCACAAAGCGACAGAATACGCCGACTTACCACTGTTTGAGTCAGGTGCTTCCAATTCCAGATCTGCAAGCGGGCACTCTCCACGCACCCAAGCACCACTCTAGAACCACTCAAAGCCTGACTTTGACTCTCTCTCTCTTAGAGGCAAGGGGATAATTCATCTTGAACAACTATAGGAACTATCTGTTAACGTGATAGACTGTCTTGGTGTTAGAAACTGTTCTTAAACACCGCCCCCAAACATCATTTCTCACCTCAAACAACCCCTGGTCGCCAGTAGACTTCTGCCAGGGGCTCTCCTCTAGAGAGTAATCAATGGCTGATATCTACCAACAAACATGTTACCTGAGTGCTGCCAGAGACATATAATAGAGAGGTTTCGCAACTCGTGTATCTACTTGTTTCCACAGTGACCGCAGGGATGAAGCCGCCAAGTTAGTACAGGACGAGATACAGACTCTTAATGATGCACGAAGTTAGTGAAGCATTAATACAGACTTAATTCATGTAAACAAACAGGCTAATACAATTCAAGGCATCACGCAACCCAGAGTACAGATTAAATCTGCGAAACCTCTCAAGCCCTCCACACCCCTGTAGGTAGTACAGCGTGAGCTGCGGAACCTCTCTAATGCTGAAAACCGTAGTACGGGAATTGGCTTTTTGACGTTAGTTAACTAGCAACTGCGCTGCCCTACAAAAAAAAAAAAACGGCACAAAACTATTTAACCGAAATTATCGGAAGCGCTCCAGAACCGCAGCTGAAGTGAGACTTGACACTCCAAAATCCAACAGGTGGCAATTGACCGAACGCTCTCATATCATGGCCACTGGCTTGGCTTGAAAAGCGGAGGCCATATTGTGAAATCATAATTCTCGGTATCAGAGCCCTGTTTGCAGAGCAGCCCAGCGCCCGTGGTTCTCGCAAATACACATAGGGATAAACCCACTTCAAGTGGCGTGTCGCGGGTTTCAGCCCTAAGGTGCACGAGGCGCAGAACTCCGCAGTCACATTAGAGTTGTAAACCTAACCGTATGCGGCAGTTATGCTCTATTAAACCCGTGCATTAGAGGCTTTCAGTTGACCCGAATTTCATTTTCAAAGTGAAAGGGAAACTCATGCAGCCAAGATTGCGTCCGCTTCTGCAGCTGACATGTCACTTTCTGATAAATCCTTAATGCTCAATATTCCGTCCTCGAGTATTTTTCAGTCTGCTACTGCGTTTGTCAATGATTTGATGTGCTAAGGGCAGACCCTTGGCTGCATGAATTTACCTTTCACTTTGAAAATGGAAAACAGGTATCAACTGAAAGCCTCTATTAGAGCGTTTTAAATTTTGAGCTCAAATCTTGAGCTCTTGGCAGGCTCTCCACAGCAAAAACCGGTTCACATACCACAGTACCTCCCAGACTTAATGCAGGGGCACAACTTCGGCAGAGATATGGCCCGACTGCTTGGTGTTGCCAGAAATCCCTGTCCGTGATCCCACCAATGAGTGTAACATCCATGTGGTGCAACCTGCTGCGCCAATATCCGGTGTAACACGTGGGCTTATTGTTTCTGTCTTGGGGGCGAGTGGCTGTCGCCTTGAAACATGGTCCTCCAGTTCTCGCTTACAAGAGCCAATACATCCCCTCAACACCTTTCTTGGCTGAGTCTTCAGGTAAGGATGTGTAAATTATTGGGTGCTTCACCACCCCTGAAGATTCTACGGTGGCGTTGCTCCCCACCGCTGGGTGTGCAGATCGTGGCCTGGCAAGGTTTATGAAAATCCAGGTCGGAGGTGTCACGTCATGGCAGGATGGCTCGTGTCGAAGGCTTAGACGGTGGATTTGAATACTAATAGGTAATTCAATACTCGTAATTTTCTAACGTTTCCGAACTGGACTGGGTCTGCATATGGGCGTAAATCGTGCTTGGCAACCAGATTTTGGTGGTATGCAGACCCAGTCAAGTTCGGAAACGTTAGAAAACTACGAGTAGTATTAGTTGTTAACAAGACCAGAATAACTAGGCTTCTGTAACAATGAGCCACAAGCCTTCCTACCGGGAAGGAGGCTATGGCCAACAAATGTTGCATTAACTGGTCGCAAGGCAGCAACATAAAGCTTTTATATCTTGGCTTTTGCATGTCTGGATCCAACCTACCTTCTCTATATCTAAGCATGCTCAGAACCTTCCCTCCTCACATTTTAGGCAAAAAGATGTTGTCGTTGCTAGTCCTTTCCGCTCTGACCCTTGTCCGCGCAGCCCCAGCCTCAAATGTAACATCGCCGGAACCTCTCTCCGAACCACCGTTTGCCAAGTCACCGACAGGGCGTGGCACGATCGACCTACTTACAACATGCGTCATCACCCTCGTTATCTGCGTTTGGACCGCCATCCACCCAAATATCTTACCAAATGCCACCTTTGCCCGCCAAATGAGATATAAAGCGCTGTATGTCGTGCTTGGGATCTTCTCACCGGAGATTGTGCTTGCGATAGCGTTCAACGAGTGGAGGGACGCCAGAAGGGTGGTGAGGCAATGGGAAAAGTCGGCGGCGATAAGTATTCTGAAAAAGGAGGTGGATTCGGCGTTGAAGTACCTGATGGAAGAGGAGACGAGGGAGGATGAACTGGGAACCGAAGAGACCAGAGGGCCGTTGCTTAACTTAGAGGAGGCAATTCAGCATGCAAAAGATGTTATAACCGATGGGGTTAAGGTCGTTGATGGAGGTGTGTCGCCTGGGGGGGTTGCGGTGGGTGACGATTATCTGCCGCCCCAGGGGGCTGCAGTGAGTGACGATCATCTCCCACCTCAAGGAGCTGCGGCGAGTGAGGAGAGTTTGGCACCCGAGAGGGTTGGGGTGGATGGGGACAATGCCGCATCCGACGTTGATGGGGGGGATGAGCACAACGCGGGACCTGAGAAGATTAAGGTAAATGAGAAGGATGTGGCACCTAAGGGGGGTACGCTTAGTGCGTTCACAGAGCTCAGGGCGTCGCTACGAAGATACAAATCATTGAAAAAGGTGCTGAAGGCCCAACGGAAGTCTCGTGTGAGTGGATTTGTCCGGCGTTGGGTTGAAGAGATTCGAGCGACCCGTGTAGCCACCTTCTTCAGCGACATGTTCGAGGAACACGAGTTTGGCATGGAATCTGGGTTCTTCGCTGTAATGGGAGGGTACACGTTCTGCCCGGTGGATAAATACATGTACTCGGATCCAGAGCTTGAACGGACACTTTCCCCCGACGGCTTGATTTACCTGCTTGAAAAGGGTGCTATAGATCCATATCGCCTCGCAAGCCTTAAGGGTGAGATAGTGGACAAGGGCAAGGCCGACATGTTGGCCAAGATGTTGGTATGCGCACAAGCAATGTGGATGATGATAGACTGCTTATGTCGAAAAATCGCCAAACTCCCCGTCACAATCATAGAGATCAATGTCATTGTTCACGTCCTTTGCGCTGTTGCCGTATATGTCTGCTGGTGGAAGAAGCCTCACAACGTTGGCAGGGCACTCTCCCTTACCCCCGGTGTCTTGAGCGAACCTATGTCCTCAGCGGTTTTCGTCGCTGACATGCCTTACGGCTGCAAGATCAAGTTCTCCCGTGGACTGACCGGCAGCCTAATACCCACAAGCACGACCCGGGCGCCCCAGATAACCATAACCTCCCCAGAGGCCCCAGAAACTGAAATCAAAGATAATTTATCTCATAATGGGGGTTCTTCCCACATTTGAACACTAGTCATGGATATCAAACCATACCCCTCGAACCCTCCGACAGTTTCAACCTCATAGACGACAATCACAGCCGATATTCGAACCAACAAAGCACCAGCTTCAATATCCCCTTGAACGCCGTCCTTCCTGTCTGCACTCAGGTGCTATATCGGTACACCCGAGATGAACTCTCGCTCGCAGGAGTATACCACAAGAAAGTGACACTCGAAGAGTTGCCCATGCCCCGAACTGGACCTGGACTTCCTAAGGACCTCCACCTCGAACTTATACCTGGGCGCATGCTGGTTTTCAGTGAGGATGGGTTTCTAGTGGATTTGGAGAATGCACGAGAGGGTGGGCCCAAGGGGAAACGTTTCTTGACAGATAGTGACCTCCTCATATTCAAGAAGGTAGCGGGGATGGTGCGCGAGGGGCAGTGCGAGAAGCTTATCCGACGATCGGCATCGGAGGGGATATATAGTCTAGATCTCGCCAGACCTGAGGAAGGCATGAGCTCGCAGCCCAGCAGGATCCCCACCGACAAGATAGCGCGGGTCTTGATACCTCTATGTTTGATCTACGGCGGCATTCACGCGAGTCTCTGGAACAGCTATTTCCCCTCACCCGTGGAAAGGCTTCTTTGGAGGATCTCTTGCATTCTTGTAGCCATCCCCGGACCCGGCGTTCTTGCCATCAAGGCCGCAAAAAGGCTGAGTTCTCCAGGCGAATTCTGGAAACGCTTACCCCCCATGGAGCGCCACGAGTTTGGAACCTACTTGCTAGTTCTTGCGACGTGGCTCCTAGTTTCCTCTGTTTCTGGGGCTTTGATCTATTTCGCCATTCAAGCAAACAAGCACTTCTCAGGCCCGCAATACGTTGGGCTGCTGGTTTGATCTATATATTTGTCATAATGGTTATTTTATCGTGTGCTGGGAGTGCTGCTGCGATCTCTTTGTTTGCGTTCGTCCAGTATACCGAGTGGGTTTGTATGCCCCTGACGATTGCGTATTGCGCGGCGCGGGTGTATATATTTCTAGAGACGTTTTTGTGTTTAAGGAGTCTACCGTATGGGGCGTTTAAAACCGTAATATGGGCGGATGTATGGCCACATCTATAGAGTACTTTTTAAATTTATTTCTTTTAACTTTGTACTTTTCTATGTTCATTCCATGGCCCGTGGCCGCTCGCGCAAGATCATCGCATTTTCCTTTAGATCAGGGGTTGTGACGGCGTTCTTATATATATATACTCCAATTCCCAGGTGGAGGCGGGTGGGATGGAACCTTTACTTCGCGGCATCTCCTATACGGGGCATGCTAATTAATTCAAAATGCCTCCGAGAGGACGTAGCGTAATAGCCCCTATTTCGAGCCATATCCCAAGATCCGGGGTTTGAAAGGCGACTCACCATGGAATTTTGTGCCCAAGATTCATTGAATGGCAAGCCGTACTGCGGTACGTCTGAATAGCCATGAGGTTACCATCACTTACGCTGTTTTTCAAATTTTGAGCTCAAATTTTGAGTTCTTGGCGGCATTTCCACACCAAAAACCATCGCCAACTAAATATTTAGACTCAGAGGTTGTTGGCCAAATCACTCTAATCTCTGAATCTAAATATTTAGTTCTTGGCGGCAGTTTTTGGTGCGAGGATCCCGCCAAGGGCTCAAAACCTGAGCTCAAAATTTGAGAAACGGGGATTGGCTAAATCACTCTATTGTGTCCGGCCTTCTTTGGGTGACGATCAACGACTTCAGTCCTCTGAGACCCAAATGGTGGTGAGTCATCAAGGTAGAACCATAGAATGTTGCTCGGGTGTTTAAAACGTGATATTGAGTCTGAGAGCGAATATGTTCCTGTTGTTAATATAGGAAGGGTTTAGCAGCCCTTTTATAATAATAATTGCCTTGGCAAAGAAGCATAAATGACGTAATACAGTAGTAGTCCAGCTAGACCTTTCATAGTCATTACAGGGAGGATATATTTACCCAGGCCCGCAGTAATAATCTTAGCAACCCCCATCGGCGAACATTTTCTTTGGTTGAATTATGAGACAAATGCAGTCTCCTGGGTTGATTATGGACCATTTAGCTCCGGAAGGTATCGAAGATAGTGTTAGCGGCGTTGTTCTTGGCGATGTTGATGATGTTGGTGATGTAGGATATATCGTTGGCAATATCTGCAAAGTTGGCGGCGTGGGGTATATCGTTGGTGATATCGGCGGCGTGGATTAAATCGTTACCGACATGGGCGACGCGGAACAAACCCCCGAGGTTGGCGATGTCTGCGATGGAATGAACCGTTAGCGGCAAAGCTCGTTGGCCACACCGAGGACGAGCTTGGCTACATTCCCCGCTTCGTGACGACGTTCGCGCGCCACATCGCAGAGGTTGCCACTTGTAATTATGCCAACATTGGCGCCAGGCGCCACACGACTCGCTTGTCGAGGGTATTGTTGGTGATGTGGGAGCACCTATCTATCATCGATGGAAAGTAGAATTATTATTTTCGTGGTCCTAGTTGGTGGAGTGGAAATTGATTTCCTCGCCATAGATTCAAAGGAATGTATCTCAAATCTTGATACCACTCTTCCAAGGTATCAAGGAGCGCATTAATGATGTTATATTATTTAAGAGTACTCTAAATTTGACCCGAGTGTATACACCTCCAGGAATGAGCTGCATGCTGCGCTTGGGCGGGGGTGCATCACAATTTATCACTCGATATACACTCATGGTAGTTTTTTTCCATACTCACATATAGGCAATCAGCCATGGCGGTATACGATTTTCTTCTAGGTATCCACTCCTAAGTCCTCCTGAAAGATACTTGATCTTAGGAAATAGACTGCGCATCCCTGAAGGATGAGAGAACTCACGGTAACTACCTCTGAAGTTTGAGTCAGCACCGCCTGTGGGTTTACTATCGTATAGTCTAGTCTCGTGCTCATCCCCTCTTACGGTGTGGTTGATGTTGTGGCATCTTATGTTTTAGTCCACACCACCTAAAAAATACCGATTGGGTGCGGGAACAAGACTAGGTATAGTTAGCCAAGAGTTTGATGCACACGCACAAAATCATCGGAATAAGCCAACATATGTAACCTATGGTGCGGCGCGTCTTAAAGGTGACATGCCGGTATCTCAGCTGGAACAATCATAGCCACTCCGGCTGCTTGTTAACCAATAAGAGCCTTTGATTCCAGCCATGTTATGGCTGAAAACTATATCTTGGCTGCAAGTCTGTGATGTAGGGGGTATAAATGGGTATAATACTGTTCCACTCCACCAGGTCTTGGCGCTTTTTACATACAAAAATAGGTAAATGGCATCTCTTATAACTTTTTCAACAGACAAGATATCAAAAATCTAACACACAAAAGTCTTCATCATACCTATATCTACAATTCTGTGTGTTAGATTTTTGATATTTTGCTTTGTTGAAAAGTTATAAGCGATGCAACTTTTGTCACCTTTAAGCCGCGCCGCACCATATATCCAGTGATATGGGAGAATACACTTATAACGTGCCCACTTGGCGAACCGCCAGGGGCATTCTTTTGGAAGGTCCCGAGTCACATCTTGTCACTCGATAACCATGCCAGGATCGCCTCCAGTTGTGTTTTGAGGTAACTTATGCCACCTCTAGAAACTAAAAGAGCACAGAGTCTATACATAAATGGCAACCAAGTAAGGGATTTTCCAACGTCGTCTTTAAAGACCATTATTTCATACAATATCCACAATCCCCCACGGCCACTAGGACAGTGGAGAAATCAGTTCTTGGGTAAAGCATTTTTGATGGTATTCATTATGTTGAGAAGCATATTAGAAGGTAACCCGAAACACTTGGGCTACCAATTTCGATTTTTACGAATAAACTATAACCCTAACCCTGAGTAAGGTTGAAGCCTTTTCCGCCGGGACAGCAGGGAACAGAAAGAGCTCTTGTATATGTGTTGTACATAGCCAAAGACACACCGGATCACCGCAAGGCGGCAGGGAAGTGTTTCAAGTCGATAGTAACATCTTTGACATCCACTGAAAGGATTCCCCCCACTGAGACGCCGAGGTAGTTAGTATGAGAGAACCTTCTAAGGGGTGTTTCGGGATGGCTAAAGACATCGCCGAGCGTCCTGGCCATGGGCGGCGGAAGACAACCCCCATATCACGAACGACATTCCCGCCGACCGAGGAGTTCGCCACATTGCCGGAGACACCTTCAGGAATGTCCCAAGGGATACTTCCGCGGAGGGAGGGGGCCGCTAAGTAGAGAAAAGTGACGAAGAGAATTACAATCATGTTGCCTGTGTTCTTGGACAAAGATGAGCTTGTAGTTTATTCTCTTTTAATATGATTCTCGTCCCGTTCTTATTATTTTTATCCACCCTATGCCAAGCCCGGCCTACCCAATAATGTACTAATAATACTAGCCGTATGTAGGGGAACAAGAGAAAAGAAATTCATAAAACCCACCTCCGATACCTCTGATACTTAAAGCGTGAGATTGGGCACGATCCCCTTGCCAATGAAAAGAATACTTTACATATTGCTGACTATTCTGGACCATCCTCCTAAGGTCGAGCCTCGCAAGGATAACTGCGGAGTAGCCAACAACTCTTCCGACGGGGGCTGCAAGGGGTGTTTTCACGTAGCTGCATGATAATCGATTTAAATTATAGAGACTTTTTCTATATCGCTAACTGCTCTAAATGCCTATGCTAGGATTAAGCTAGCTAAGGAGTACTCGCATGTAGCTAACGATTCGATGAACGGGTGCACTCTTCGAGTAAACGGATATGAACATTGTAGGCTCAAGTGGCCGGTAGCCAGTGGAATATACCTGGAGGATATATGTTTGTCTAGACGCTGTCTGACTAGTGTATGTCCCACCGGAGGTGCATCATGGACCATCACTCGGCCTTGCTTGGGTCGTTGATATGTCTATAGTATGTTTAAGCTCTCCTTTGAGCTTTGGGGGGGGGGGGTAGTTTCATGTATCCTCATGAATCAAGTTACCTTGTTCGCGAGAGTGCCAGCACAGCGAATTTTACGAATCTTTCTAAACTTGGAAGCCACCTTACAACGCTGATAGCGAGCGTATGATACTGGTGAGATGAATATATCTAACCTGGGCTTTGATACTACTAGGTAATACAAGCAGCGACGCATCCTTATTGATAGGTCCTTGGTGGGAGTCCAGTAATTCGAACCCTTCAACTCATAAACCTACTATAAATTAACCAACATCTCACTACTTCTGCCTAACCCACCCCTCGTAAGCCCAGACATATACGCACTCCTGCTTATGAAATCGACCCCCCAGATGGCCTTATCCCACACTAATAGCGTCTGGGGGGGGGGTACATGACAATTCCAAATTCTCGAGTTGGTGGTGGGTCATTAGATGCAAGCTAAGACAGGGTGGGGCAACAAGACATCCGTCACTATCTTGGTGGGGGTTACATTTGTCTCTGCCTCACGTCACAGTCCGTAACATATGCGTACGTAGGGTGCAGGTGGTGGGGTGGGGTGGGGTGGATGTCTTTAGGTGGGGTTAAGTGTGTGCAAGTGATGATTCATTGCTCTGCTTTTGCTACTGCGGAATTAAATAGAGAACGGAAAGACGGAGCAGGAGCGGGGATGCGTCATGGGGTATCACTCGCGATCGATAAGTACCAAGACCAGGCCGGCGTAAGAACTCTCGCCGCCAATTGAAGCCGCGCAGATGGACTGAGAAATGGGGCGGTCGCGTTGGTTATCAATAACCGATTACTCGGGTTGATGGTTAGGTGGATTTATATACAGTTGACCCGTAAGTTACCGTCTCCTGCGGGACATAGTTTAGATGCAAAGATAGACTGCTGTGAAAGCCCACTCGAAATGTCTTTTGGCTTTCGAAGGTTCGGTTATCCATCTCCAGCTAGAACAGGGCCTTACCACCTATCCCAGTTCAACGAGTAATGTGATCTCAAGGGACTTTGAGTGTCGCTTAAGAATTGAGTTCCGAGGTTCCTCTGCGCTCCTTCATCAGCTTTACATGCTGTGCAACTTCTAAAAGGTACTACCCTGTAACCCATTGGTGGGAGGACGAACCTTGAGTCGACCAACAGACATTATCACGGCAAGAGATACAATTGATATATATCCACCACCCCAGAATCCACCTCGTCATATTCTCCTCCGCCTCTTCTACTTCCTCCACCCTTTCCCTGCACAATCTTTGCAATCTCGTCGTCGACACCCCGCCGGGTTTGCTGATCATTGGTTCCTTTCTCAATCTAGGGGGGGGGGAGGTGCAAGAATGTAAGTGATCCGGGCCATCCGTTACAGTTCAAGACAGCAAGTAGCAACGCAACACCCACTAGCACGGGTTGTCTCGGGAGGGTACATGCAGCTTACATATACATACATGTATCCAGCTCAATCCCGGCTAGCTACAGCAATGTCACCCATAAAAAGGGCGGAGCATAGCAGAGTCCTCTTCCACCCCCCCGAGATAGAGGTCGGGGGTGCATCATGGGGTATCACTCGGTTGGCCTGAAGGGGGTTCGGTTATCCCCTCTTGTAGAGTTCCTTAACCAGGAGGTGGGCCTTTGGTGCTGGGTTCTGTGGCGAGGCTGATGTAGTGAATTACTAGGTGGGTAAAAAAATGCCGGATGCCCGAGTGATACCCCATGACGCCCCTGACTACTCTAGATGCATACACTAGCAATGGCCAGCTCGCGACTGCAAGTTGGTCCAGTAATAGGGAACAGCGACAGAGGGAACAGCGGTAAAGTATAGGAACAGCGGGGGGATTAACCTGTTCGGTTACCTAGCTGCCCCAGATTTAGGAAGTGGCGCTAACCACCTCTGTATCTAAATATTGAGCTCTTGGCGGTGGGTTCTTGGTGCGTGTCGTGCCTACATGTAGTCAACTACTCCCTCATTAGTCCCTGCCACTTCACCACATCGAGATGTCGCACTTTCATATTTTCTGAGACACAGGGTACTGTAGTACTGTATAGACAGGGAAGGCCAGAGACCTCGCCACCCCTGGAAGCAGTAACAGACACCGACATGAATACATGCAGCCGCCCGCTGCCACAGTAGTCAACTCATTCCCGGTACTGCGGTCTTAGACACTGGTCATGGCGTTGATACTGTTATATTCCCGGAACTATATATGGCCGCCGCTCCGGAGATAGGCAGTATGTGCCGGCTACCTGCCTACATCTTGCATTAGATGCATACATATCTGCAGATGTGGGTGTGAGACGTCTTGTCATTTGAAATTACGTCTCGTTGCCCCTGCCGTACCAGTGATTGTGATATATACCTTCGATATAGAGTATATAACACCCCGCCTCTTCACTCTTCCTGACTGACCCCCCACCCACCCACTTACTCACTCACTCACTCGCCCCCGGTCCCCGGCCCACCCACTAACACACCACCGACCAACTCCCCACACAGCACCGCAAGCCCCACAACGCACAGCATGCAGCTTCCGCACCTGCACCTCCCCCTCCTCCCGTTGCTCTTCCTCCTGCTCTCCCCCGCCGCCAGCCTCCCCCAGCTCCCCGTCATCGCCGGAGGCCTTGGCGAGGTCGTCAGCGGCGTCCTCGGCATTGTCGGCGGTGCCCCCGGCGCCACCACGACTATCGTTGGCACTGCCACCCATATGCCCCCTCCATCAACTGTCACTGTCACTGGCACCCCTATGTCTCCTTTACCAACCGTCACGGTCACGGACACCCATATGCCTCCTCTACCGACTGTCACTGTCACTAATACCCCTGTGCATGTGCCCCCTCCATCGACGTTGACGCTCACGGTCACCGTCGCCGCCCCAACCATCAACCCCCCAGCGCCCGCTGTCACTGTCACCACCACCACTGTCGCAGCGGGTACTGTGGTCCCGCGGCCGCCCACGGTCACTATCACTGTCACCCGTGTCATCCGCACCTCCAGCGCCATGGTCGTCCCAACGAGCACTGTCACTGTCACCCGTGTCATCCGCACCTCCAGCGCCATGGTCGTCCCAACGAGCACTGTCACTGTCACTGCCGGCATCCCGACGGTCACGGTTACTGCTACGCTCTACAAGCGGGACTAGGGGGGAAGGGTCGAGGGATGGAGGAGGAGGAGATTTTGGATGGCGTGGGGCGTGGTAAGTGACATGACGGTGGTGCGTGGGTGGGTAGTTGGCGACGCAGCGGGCGAGAGGAATAATTTAAATGACTGTTGAGATTGTTCATGCGCTTGCGCAGAATGCGGACTGTATGGTGCTACGTACATGTGTGAATGTGAATGTAGATGTGGTCAATCACCCACACAATGTAGATCCTATACCAAGTTCAGTAGCAAAACCCACGCACCCGCCCCCGGCCACAGGCCATGCCGCCCCCGCCCCATACTAGCCCTCCAGGAGCATCCGCGGCGGGGCGGCGGAGGGGTAAGTCTCCGTAGGTACTGTAGTTGATAGCGTTGATGTCATCCTAGACTCTGGCGGTGTTTGAAGTGACCGCTGGGGGTGCTCTTGATTCTTTAAAGGTGGCCGTCGCAGTCCGCACCCAGAGCTGTCCGCACCACCCGTATGGGCGCTGCGGGGTGGAACGGAGGTGGATGGATGTGGTGCTGTTGTATGTGCTTTGGGGGGTTACGCGCTAGTCCGTTGCAGCACTCGATGAGCCTTAAATAATAATAAGTACCAAGCAAGGTTTGAGTGACGGCAAGAAGCGCCTGTTGGGATGTGGGGGTCAGTATCCCGGAGATGCAGAACAGATCATCATAGTTCAGCTGACGTGGATTTCGTATAAACTGTAGCTGAGTAAGTGAGAGATGAGTATATTCTCGCCGGAAGGAGAAGACTTCCTTTCCTTGAAGGGGGCCCCTGGGTTAGCTTACTTCGCTCGCGGATTTCCTGGTTCGGGGAAGGATAGACTTTGTGAAAGGGAGATGGTTCACGAATGTTAATATTTAAGGTTTAGAACATTTACCCCTAAATAAACCAAGAGAGGTCTATTACTACATATTACCCACATGTGGTTAGCAATAAACATCTATAAATGTGCAATGGTATTGGAGAGAACTGATTGAGAGCCGCCTGGATGGGTTCTTTATATTATACACGGGGGTGCCGGAATGATTAAATATCCATATTTATTCCTCAACAACCAAGCAGGCTAACGCAATCCAGAGTGAATCTATGGTAAGTTAGAAGCTGGAGATCCTATGATGTAGTTATGGTAAGAGTTAGTATGAATAACCCTGATCTCTCCTCCTATCACCGTCTCCTGTCACAAGTTGTTCTTTTGCAGCCGCGGGCTAAAGGCTCAAATCAATGACAGATCTACTCTAGAGACTCATAGATCATGCATATGACTAAATGTCTATGTTCTGTTGCGTTGTGGATTGAAATTCTGAGTACATTTCCTCATTCCTGGGTCAAGCACCCCCGAGTACTGAATGAGAGAGAGAGATAAACGGCTGGGACCGACCGAACACACGTATTTTTCTGTTCAAAGATGTCCCGGCGTCTTGGCATCAGACTCGGAGCTTCGGTAGTAGTGGAATAGATATGGTGGAAGGGGAAAGGATAAGCGAAGGAAGAATGAGGTGAGGATATGTTTTCTATGAGGTTCGGTTGCAGGAGGGATTGGTAATGGAATGGTGCGAGGTTGAGGTTATGACTTTGAATGGGGATCGGTTGTAGGAGGGATAATCGGTAATAGAATCTTAGAAGTTGGTGGGGAAGAATATGAAGTGTGGTGATACAGAGTTCTATGGGATTCTATGGGCTGATGTAAGGGGATTCTATGGGGTGGGGGATGCGTTAGGAATGGAGTGGTGGAGGAGTATGTTAAATAGCGAGCAGAATTCTTTCCTTTAGTTCTTTTCTTTCTTTCTTCTCTGTCTCGTCTTCCTGTTCTCTCGTACCTAGGAATATATCTATTTCCTATCCATAGTCCTCGCTCTTCTCGTCTTGCTCGAAGGTTGCCTACTACTGCGACCTCTATTGTCTTGTCTCCTGTCGTGGCTCTTAAGCCTTATAGCTCCGCCCCTGCCGTTACCTACGGTCTTCGCTTTCCCTGCCCCGCTTCTGGTCTTCGCCTTGACCGTTGCCTTGTGCCTCCTTGTCTCTGACTGTGTCCCTCGTCCTTGTCTTCGTCGTCCTCTTTATTTGTTCCCCGTATAGTCTTAGTGACTCCGTTACAAAAGAGCTTTGCTCTTAGTCCCCTGTTGGTGATACAGTCTCAAATGGTTGGGTAAAAAAATATAGTAGATCTTGTCAAGCTTATAATTATATATATATAACATCATATTACAAATATCCGAGTCTATCATCATGGGTTTGACAATGTTAGATCATGGCTTTCTTAGTGTAATAGAGTCTATCATACATTTTCAATATTAGTTTTTAGTAAATTAGTCCCTGTACATATGACGGGGGCATTTATAGACCGGTTTTGAAAAAAATATAGTCTATGGCAATGAACTATGGGAAGTGTACCTGACTATAGGTAGGGTGCATCGCAGCCATGTCAATGACAGGTTTCAACGGGCTATTGGTATCAGTATATAACTATAGATAAAATACGTGCATTAATTTTGTAGAAGAAAAATTAATATTGAATTGATTGTTTACAGGCTATAGGACTATAGATAGCATATATTGTATTGGTAATATCAGCAAGACTTCATTTGTCTCCTGATCTCTCCTGAGCCTCAGGAGACTCTCGGGAGACTTAGGAGACAGTTGGGAGACTCCAGATATATCGTATTGGCAACAGATTATTGGTGGAGTACATAATTATAGCTAGAGTCCCTTTATTTTATTATTCAAATAAGAATAATAATTAGTGGGGAAGTAAAAAACCATAAGTACAGTACATCGTATTAGAGAGAGACTATCAGTAGTGTACAGGACTATAGGTAGAGTACATGCATTTAATAATACTAATAGGTTTCATAGAGAGCAGACTACCTATAGGGTACAGGAGAATGAGAGGGTATGTTGGTTTCGTATATTGAATATAATAAGTTTTTTTATTACAAGATTTAAAGTATACAATTTCCGATTTGTCTATTCGTAAGTCTTTTAGTATATTAATGCATCTCTTCAAAAAAATACATTGAATTCAAACTATAACAAATTGTCATAATCTGAATCAGTCCCATCCTCAAAATCCAACTCCCTCTCTTTCTCTCCCACTTTCACATTATTAGTCTGACTTGTATTTGCTAAATCTTCAGGAATTCCTCTTTTGCGTATTACTTTTGCAGTTAAATTAATTGAATAATATAATTCTCCTCATAACTTCAATCTTTCAAGCTTTGGATTTCTGTTGCCCTTCACAGAAATATATTTCCTAATATTTTCCAGTATAGTACAGTAAACCAAAAAGTGTGATCCAGTACCATCTTAATCTCAAGCTTCAAAGACAACTAATTGAGTAAAATTATAGCGGCTTAAAATATATTCACACAATAGTTTGCTAGGTTTAAGTAGATACAGATCATAATGTATTGAAATTATTGAAAAGGTTATGTTCAGTTATTTAAATATAATACTTACTATAATTGCTAATTCTGTTTTCAGTACTCTTTAATGTACTCAAATCAGGTTTACTCATATCAGGTTTGCTAGCATAACATTCAATACCATCCTTGAGGAAATAATAATTATGCTGTAGATTGGTAGTATGAAGGTTAGGCTGGTTCTTTTCCTTTCTCATTCTATAGGTCTTCTACCCAACCCTGCCAATGGTTCGGTCCGACTGCAGTTCATTAAAGTCAACTGTATCAAGCCACACAGTTTAAAAAAATGGACGGACTGCATGGACTGCATGAACTGCAGTCAACTGCATCAACAAGACCTTATTTATCTCCTGAGGTCTCCTGAACCTCAGGAGACTCTTGGGAGACATGGGAGACTGTTGGGAGACTGCATACACAAGTGGTAGTTTGTTGATGTGTGGTTTTCAAGTCAAGTCTGTCTGTCCAAATACTGTACGGACTGAGAACTGTGGACAGCGTGATGCTAACAAAAATGCTAATATGATAGTTCTGATTTATCAAATAATAAAGGAAATATTACTTGAACACTATTGTATATAACAGCATCAGTAGCTCCGAAGTATCATCTGTAAAAATAAAACCATGGCATTCAATGAAAATATACCCTCTCTATAGCAATCAGTTCTACCTATACTCCTTCAGTTGCTGATACAGTACAGTCACAGTCTACGCATGAGAATACAAATGCTCCACAACAGATGTTTATCCCTCCAGCTTTTCTCCCAAAGGTTAAAGAAAGAACAAGCTGAATTTGGAAACACGGAACTCTTTTCCAACAACTGGATAGGAATAGTATACTTAGGGATCGTTGGAGATGCAGTTTATGTATGATGTATAGGTACTTTCAAATTTAAGTAGATTACTAAAATAAACGATAGGCCCTAATCCTGATATGGCTGTTAACTATTCAGATACAACAACAAAAACGCAATAAATGATTTGGTCAAAATGCATCGTTTTTATCAAAATGGGAAATCTATTCCTGCAGATACCAACGAAGGATCCTTTATGTTTTCTTCTATAATAAATCTCATATGGCAACGGCGCCAACCAAAATATTCTTTAATAATGATATTTTCAAACTATTTATACGATGGATTATTACAAACAATATACTTTTCCAACAAGCAATTTCTCTGATTTTGTGTTTCTTGTTCACATATCTTTGTGCTGTTATGGCTAAAATATGTATGAATCCTTATACATTTTCGATACTAATCTTAAAATTTAGCAAAGTTCATACACCTAACTAGGAAAAGCAATACCAAAATCTTCAAACACAATTAGCAGTTAGGCCAATGAATCTTTCACGGCAAATAAAAAGTGTATTAAAGATGGATTAAGTAACGCGGTTTCCTCAATTTACCTCAGTTTTGATTTATGGACATCTCCAAATAATTTGGCGGTACTTGGAGTCGTTGGTTATTGGTTAGATGAGGAAGGTATATTACATCATGAGTTATTGGGTCTCCGTCGAATACTCGGGGCTCACAGTGGAGAAAATCAAGAAGGTATTGTTTAGCAAATTATTAAGGAATTTCAAATTGAAAATTCTCTAGGATACTTTACTTTATACAACGCCAGTAACAATCTCACTTCTCTTTGATTTATACATCAGCAAGACTTCATTTGTCTCCTGAGGTCTCCTGAGCTTCAGGAGACTCTCAGGATACTCGGGAGACTGTTGGGAGACTGCATACACAAGTAGTAGTTTGCTGATGTACAAAATCATATAAATTTGCCGAATTCACATTAGCAAGCTTTACCATTTATGAATAGAGTCTCCTGTATCTCCTGACAGTTCCCTGAGTCTCCTAAGCCCCCAAAGATCTCAGGAGACAGATGAAATCTTGCTGATTCAACTGTTTTACCTACCAATACCCTACAAATACCCAATTCCCGGTATGTTTGGTGTTACAGCCATGTATTCAATCTAGTTGTCAAAGTTTTTCTCTATGGTAAAAGGTCAGTTCAACTATGGAAGAAAGAAGGACTGCAAAGAAAGAAAATACAGAAATTGAAGGACGGCGGAAACAAAGACTATTAGGCAAGCTCTGCAACATCACCGTATGAATTCATGGAAGCCCACAGTGGAGAGATGTCTTTTGTCAATCCATCAACATCATATTAGGTTCCTCAAAACAGGCTTGTCCTTTCACTTTGGGTAATATCAACAGATGGACTGGAGATTACGATGGATTGAAGAGAGCTAGCAAACTTCGGCATGCCATTGTATTCCATATCCATCAAGTGTTAAGAGATTCAGGTACGGCTAAAGTATTGATTGAGAAGGATCAATTGTTTGCAAAAGACTGGTTTATACTTCAACAAATTTTTGATTTTCTCAAACCTTTCCGAGATAAGACTTTAGCTCGGGAAAGCAATCGAACACAAGGTTCTTCATACGAAATCTATCCATCCTTAGAACTTTCGAGCTAGTACATCATTCAAACCCAACAGCTTGTTGAGTCAGAGGTACTGTTCTAATCATTACATCTTATATCACAATAGCTAGCAAAATACTATTCCATTAACTAGCTCTCTCCCATTATTTGTGCATCCATTGTTCTGCACCCAGATATAGATAATTTCTTTGACGATATTGAATTGGGTTGAGGAGAAAGACCAGACTGGGGCTTGAAGGTAAGAAGTTTAGTCAAAGATTTATGGGAAACATCATATAAGCGTATTGAATTACATACCGCATCTACATCTACACTTCAGTCACCAAAAGGAACACAAGATCCAAAAATATACAAACCGATTAGAACGTTCAAAAAATTACAGTTAAACTCAGAATCTATTGAAGATGAATCCCTCTATACCTGAACTGGGCATCACAAAATGGACATGAGATGGGTGAAACAGTTCCATGGTGGATTAAATCCAGACATTTATACCCCCGGCTATTAATTCTTGCCTTGGATACATTTTCTACACCAGCGATGTCGGCAGTGTGCGAACGTGTTTTCAGTAAGTACGTAAACCCCAAATATTAACTCGAACCTTAAGTTGTACTTTGAAAGACTGTATAGTCTTCTCGGATACCTTTTCTATTCACAAAATGTTATTTTTAATACTTGTATATTATGTATAATTACGGCTTTTTTCCATATTATCGCTTACTCTAATACTTATGCTAACATTTAATCTAATATTTATACTAACACTTAATCTATTAACTAATCCAAATAGTACAAAACAATTGATTACGGATAAGCAAAATAGGTTAGACGAGTTTACAATTGAAGCAAGAGAATGTCAAAAGTCTTGCGCAAAGACTGGCATTATTTCTTTCGATTTTGCAGGTAAAATGTCGGATTTTCTCTCAAATATTGAAAGGGATAGTCTTCCTTCAACAATTAAAATGAATTAAGTTTTTATTTTTATTATTCATTTGTACTCTTAATATATGTATTCTTATAAATATCAGTATTGCTATTGTATTGCGTTGTGACGTGTTGTTGACATATCCCGCTCCTAGCTATATAGTTATTCTCTACACGATGTTTATCTCTTTCCTTTCTTTATTATCCACTCTTTACAACAGGAGAAATATATCGTGTGAGGCTACTAATATATTATTCTGTGGTTGGGAAAATAGAAGAACAATCTTATTATTCATTACTTTATATTGCTGAAACTCTTGTTGAACAGGAGGCCCACCAGTGCAATGAACTTACAGAACAAAAACGACTCCTCAGCGACTGTTCAAAAGCTTTTAAAAAGCTCTCAATTATTTTTTCAGATACAAATTATCATACCCTCCTTCGAAATCACAGAAAAAATCTGCCCTCTTTAAGCAATGATTCAGAAAATCTGCATTTTGCTCAAATCCTACCATTAATTACCTCAAGTACCATCATTCAATTTTGTAATGATGAAAGTAGTAGCGGGAATTTGGTAGTTTTTTGGAAAAAAGCACTCTAGGTGTCTTTTGGTTCTGCTATTGGTGACTGCTTGTTGACGCGACTCAATTCCGCGATTGCTCAGTTACAAACTACATACAAACCATCAAAACCTCCAACAAGAGACAAAAGACACAATGACAAAAACACACAAGTTACTTCAACCACAAATCCAGTACAAAAGCTGAGTATATGTGGCTTAAGGCATTTTGCATGATGGTTTGCGCAAAGACAGTCGAAGTCAAAAGCACCAGTCATATCAACTCACTTAATTGATTCCGCATAGAAGTGAGTTGCTTTCATTCACTTCAAATACATCTACTTGCACTCTCTTTTTAATAATAGCAACTCATTGTGAATGGAACATAAGCATGCATTTGGTTCCTTGAAGAAATAGTATATATACAGCAAATCTTGGGCATAGTATATCTAGCTATTGACCCACAAGATTATTAGAGCGCATTGTAGCATGTTCGCGTTATGCGATCTGTTGGTAGCGCATGGAAGTTATTTATTACCAGCTGCAGATTTCCATTCCACGGGTTAGCAGTACTCTGGAATCTGCGTGTAAAGCTGCATAAGGATGGTAGGAATAGGATAGATAGATATACCATAATGATTTGCGCTGGAAAATTCACTAATGGCCATCTGGTAATACTCATTCTTCATTTCTCCACTTTCATAAAGCACTTTACCGCTCTAGCCCAACTCAAATTCGAATTTTACAAATTCGCTTCTCTAAAGGCAAATATTTACTAAGTGCTTATAGGTCCCACCTCAACTAAAAGTCCAAATCAATTTTAATTAAACCTAACAATATTATCATGTTTAGACCACTTTGTTGGACCACTACTTGTCGGATTTTGAGGGTGATAGGCCAAGCTTTGTATTCTTTATACATGAAAAGATTTTGGATCATACAAAGTATTGAGACAACTATATTTAAGTAAGACTGTCTATATTTGAATCTGTTAGCCTATAGTATAGATGCACGATATAAGCATGTTAGAGTGTCTCAATTTTGACAAAATTACTGCAAAATGTATTCGAAAGTTCTCGAGGGACTTCTCGCCCCCCCCAATCCATTGCTGTATTGGCAATAGCAGGCTGACTTAGGGGACATCTCTAAGGACCCTGCCCCCTGCCCCCCCATCCCCATTCCCGTAATCACTCTATGTACCCTGATTTCAGCACCGTAGTAAGAGGAAGGACAGAACAGGTTCAACTTAGAATATACTGAATTCGGGGTAGAGTCAGGTTCAGGTTCAGGGATAATGACGAGGAGAAGACTGGAGCCAAAGATATATATTACTAGCAGACAGAAGACGTTGCCTAGAGAGGTGGAGAGATAGTAAATACAGAGCTCTATATATACAACTATTCTTCTCACCGATAACTCATTCCTTTGAAACCCATAAAAACCAGTAACCTTCCAAGCCGTCCATACTATTCCCCAAACTGATAAGTCCATATACTAAACACCCAAACGCACCTAGCGCTTACATTTTATTATTCGAGCTCTTTCCTATTATGCTGTCTTGATTCTGAGATTAACTGATTTTATCTGACACTACTGTTCCAACAACCTCTTGGTGGCAAGCATGTTGTACATCAGGAAGCTTTACCATTTGTTACTGCAGTCTGCTGAGTCCCCTGAGCCCTAAAAAATCTCAGGAGATAAGTGAATTATTATTGATGCAAAGCAAAATCCAAAGGAAAAGCCAAAGTCAAGCCTGCTACTACAACTACAGTTTTTTGATATTATAGAAGTCCTAACAATTACAACAATACTCCCAAACGGTAAGTATTATTAACTTTAACTGCATTGCTGAATGCTGTAATAAAGTCATTTCTTATATTCATTCATCAGCAACCTACTACTTGTGTATGCAGTCTCCCCACAGTCTCCCGTGTCTCCTGAAAGTCTCCTGAGGCTTCTGGATATTTTTTGAATCTCTTGAGGCTCAGGAGACATCAGGAGACAAATGAAGTCTTGCTAATGACTGGAAATCACCACTTGTACTGCACAATAGTCATATTAGGAAACTTCATTTGTCTCCTGATGACTCCTGAGCCTCAGGAGACTCAAGAAATATCCAGGAGTCTCAGGAGACTCTCAGGAGATCCAGGAGATAATTGGGAGACTGTAGATACAAGTAGCAGTTTGCTGCTGTAGTGCGCAACCCAATCTCAAGGCGGGGGTGTAGTATAGACTTTGTTCCGCAAGGTGCGAATAAAATAACAGCGATAACTCCGATAGTATAAAGGAGTTATGAAATATGTAATAAATGCAGCGATAGTTTCTGAAGAGCAAACTATAATAAATTGATAAATACAGAAGACGTTGCGTAGAGAAGAAAGAAAGGAAAAGAACAACACAAGTAGGCCCCGTTACCTCCCTTATATATCCAACAACCCCTCGCTAAACATGACTCATACTATCCGCGTAACCCCTCTTATGACTCATTCCTCCGTGTAACAGAACCTCATAGAACCTCTTCTGACAAATCCTTCTTCCCAAACGCACAATAATCCCAATCCGTCCAGTCCCAATCCGCCCATCCTGCACAGTCCATTGTATCCATGAAACCCAAGCAGTTACTGTCTATAGAATCCAAGCAGCAATACGATGTACTTTAGCTATAGTCTGGTACCCCACCGAGAATCCGTTGCCATAGCCCTCTCACAAGCAACAACACAATGTACCCTACCTATTGTTCAGTACCCGACAGGTTGTTTGTTGCTATAGACTCAGTGGAGCGCACTTGCTAGCACGATGACAAGCAGCAACGCAATATATCGAGGTGTAAGGGTAAGTACTGAGACCCCCACTGGCATTTGGGGGAATTTTAAAAAGTAAGTATCTACAAAGGAATCTGATTGGGTAGATAGATATAATTTTATGAAAAAATAACATGACATAGCGCATCTCAATACGCTGGATTTCTTGCTCTTCCGTATGTACGAAGTACTCAAGGATTTTCCTTTATTACTGTAGAGCAATTAAGAAGATCTTAGCCGTCTGGCGTTTAGTAAGGTATTTGCTGCCAATACCTCTCAGGACTTAATGACTTTTTTTTTTTTTTTTTTTTTTTTTTTTCAAATCATATTTTCATTCGTTTCCAGGTAACAAGAATATCGCATGCAGGGAAACCCTATGGCGTAAACAAAACCTATCCCCAAACCCGGCACAAAGAAAGCAAAAACAATGCGAAAATAGCAGGTACAAGACAAAGGAAAAAAAAAAAAAAAACATAAATCATAAAAAAAAGTATAGAAGTGACCCGTCACAACCAAACATAGCCAGTGCGAGGTTGGAAAGTAAAGTGTGGGTACAACAAATGACCCAATCAGACATCAGCAAGACTTCATTTGTCTCCTGATGTCTCCTGAGCCTCAGGAGACTCAAAAAATATCCAGGAGTCTCAGGAGACTCTCAGGAGACCCAGGAGACTGTTGGGAGACTGCATTCACAAGTAGTAGTTTGCTGATGGAGGAGGAAGAATACTGGATTCTTTGCGTTTCACAACTTCACCAGCTCACTATGGCGCCTTTCTGTTGAGGCTGCGCTGCCGTTGGAGGTGGGTGAGATCCGGTTGCAATCCGAGGATGGGATTCGCGAAAGAAGATTTTTCCGTTTTTGAGGCGAAAAGCACCGTGGAGGAGAGGATGGACTATATGGAAAAGCCCGAAAGAAGGTTTGTTGATAATGAACTCGACGGCGTAAGAACACGCCCTTCAGGACTTAACAACTTCTCCCTTGTTTGATTACATGCAGCCCCCGGCCATGCCCGCACCACTACCCCCAAAAGCTAACTAGGATTAACGAACAAAATAAAGCCAACGCCACAAAACAACCCCACAAAAATACAATTAGTTCAGTGGTATGTCCGCCTTTGTGCGGTGCGGTAAATGAGTGGGAGGGGCGGGAATCGGCTTACCAGCACGCGAACCCAAAACTGGGGACCGCAGCGTCACTCGCTGTAATGCCTTTTAAGCCATGCAGAAAAAAAGGATGGCGGAAATAGAAGATAATTCTCCACTATGCATAGTTGATAGCCATGCTCACACGGCTGTGCTGTTGGGACCATGATACTGGCTGCATGGAGGATACCATGACGACTACATACCTCCGGCTGGTTGGTAGATGTATGCTGGTGTTTTTATTTGCCGAGCATTTTTTCTGGTTGGCTTGTAAGATGTAATCTCAGTTTCCACACAAAAAAAAAAATGTCTCAGGCCTAAGCTTGTATATCTTGGCATTTATCGGGAGAGGGGGGAGGGGGGTATAAATTCACTCCCCAATTATCGATTCGGAGGAATAAAGAGTCAGGTTAATACATAGTCTCTGCAGATGGGTCAGCATCTGATAGCTCCAACGATCCCTGCGCGCTGGGTCTATGGTCTACCACGCAACTTGAAGGTCCCGCCAGATATATGTATCTCAACAATCCCGCAATACACGATAGCCTCCTCCCACCACCGCAACTTACCAGGGACAGGAAACACAACCAAACTCGAGACTCCTGAGTAAATTACCAGCGCTGATACAGCAGCTTTGCCTATCTCCCGCTAATATATACATACATCTCTCCGAACCCATACATACATATCCCTCAGATATTAGAGCCACCTCCTACCAAACAGCCCTTCGCAAAGCAACGAGATAAAGGCTTCCCCGACTTGTTTGACGCAGTCCCCCTATTGATCCCTTCTCCAGTTTTTTCCACCACCCCCAAAAACTCCACCGCCGCCATAATGTAGAAATTGCTCCACTCCCCACCGGAATACCGACCTGAACCGGAGGAGAGATCCGCAGCGGCATCGCTATAGCATGGATTCTGGCCACATTTGCGGATCTATCTGGATAGAAGATATTATAGAAAAGTATCACACAGCCATAAGAAAGCCTTAATTCCACCCAGAGCATGGATTTGTGCCGCATCTTTATCAACACAAAAGATCGTCTACACCTCATTGCCAGTGGAGAACATCGACCTTGCCAGAACCGGAAGGGGGCATGAAGATGAAGGTCCATCCCGTAGCTGCTACCCCCTCCATCAGCGCCTCCCTCCCCCCATCTAGACCCGAATCACCCAACTTTCATTGTATCCTCCGGATAGATTACTGCCGTGGTGGGACTCCGCGCGCCGCCAGTTCCTCGGTGGTCGTGGACGCAGGTCCCGAGGGTTGATTTTGGGCTGACCAGGTTGGAAGGGGTGGTATAGCTGGTTGGCTGTGTGCTGGTAACGTTTCGTCGGTATATGTGGGGGGCGGCATCACTACATAACCCAGCATAGTACGTGTTCAAAATGCCAATGGATCATTTCGTCTAGAAGAACCAAACATCAGGATGTGAATGCGTCGCGGTTAAGAGGTGGGAGTAGGGACTAACCACTTCCCCCCCTCACTCCCAGCTAGCGTCTACGCAGAGCACATCTTCCACTGACATATTCTACCCCCCCCCCCCCACCGCTTATCCCCGCCACCATGCGGGTGCAGATGGATATGCAACAAGGTGAATACCCCCGCCTACAACAGCTTCTCGGAATAGGCGCTGATGTCCATCAGCCGCGTTTAGAGGCTGTTGAGCGTAGTTTCTGGTTGAGGTTGAGGATGACTCGGGGTGCGTGGCGTTGTATTAGCCGCGGCGGAGAGGGGGTTTGAGTGATTTTTGGTTTTCTATGACGTACGTGGAGGTCCTAGAGGTGGTGTGATGTAGATGGTACAAACCCTAGGTCGAGAGTGAGCATCTCAGGAGCCTTGGCGACTTGCAGCTCTTGGCGTTGGCGCGTGTGGTGCGTGCCGGCGGGTGTGTGTAGGTCTGTTTCGGATATCGTTAGTCCACCCATACACCCCCGAATTAATACTAAAAGGCGCAGATGCCAAAGATCAAACCATACGCTCTATGAAAATCCATCCACCACTGCCAGGAGCAGATACACATCTAGACGTGTATGGCCGCTCAAGGCCGAGGTTCTACCACAGTCGAACAGGGGTATCCAACTCTACGCGGAGAGCCGCAGCAAGCACCTTTGCTTCGCAAAGAGGATAACTATCGAGTCCCCTTCTATAGCCCAAACAAATAGATTAGCTAGGCACTTGCCGTTGGAGGCGCGGCGCAAGAAGTACCTAAAGCGGGGGTTTGTTCCCAGCAACCAATACACCCCCTCTCGACGCCTCCCTCGAATGGGAGTTGCGTAGTTGGGCATGAGGGCCCTCCCCTTCTCCTCTTTCTTCCTTGCCGCTGTGGGCTCCACCTACACCTAGCGCCACCAAGAACTAGTCGCGGAGCGAGGCGGCTGGTGGGAGGGACCTCCTAGCTCGACGGACGAGGGTCGAAGCTGTCGCGTGTTAGTTACACTCCCATGACTGCTCATTCTCCAGTAGTGAACGATAGATGTCGCAGCTATGGCACGGAGTCATCAGGGACATAAACAATGTAGGATCGCGGTATCGATGGTGTCGGGATGGGCAACAGTAGGCAACAGTAACAGTAACAGTTCAGCGAGGCTGATGAACTACACGATGATCCTTGGCGCCAAGGAATCTACCCCGCACAAGCAGAGCCTCCCTCCTCCTCTCCTTGATCACTCCTCCAGTCCCCACGGACGAGACCACCACAGACCGAATCCCTTGAGCGATCTCAATTCCCACAAAACCATCACCAAATCCACACCCTACCTCCCACCCACCTCCGCATCACCTGTTCCCGAGATGGCACTCCACTCGCCCTGCCAAGCCCCCATCCTCTTGAGCCGCACAGCAATGTCTTATCGATAAGCTTCTTCGAAAACGCGAGGCGACGACCGCGCGGATCCCCCCACTGGCTGTTCCCCAGAGCTAGAGCCGAACACATGCTATTGTACTGACCTCCTGGTAGCACGCGGTGTGCTACCACAGACAGCTTCTACTCTACAGCGCAAGGCCCATCTCCGACTGACTGCTAGCTCCACCTCCGTCTACGACATCCGCATCGCCCGCAACGCAGCTCGACGCGACGCGACGTGCCCCCACCGTCGCGCTCGCCCGCATTGGGCGGAATAGTATACTTGCGTACCCCACAGAACCCCCACCGTACCACTGCAGGAGGTTGGGGGTAATCTACGCCGCCGTTTTTCCATCCGTGCCAGGCCCTGGGTCGTGGGTGACAGGCTTCAGGGAGGTATGGGTTGTGTCTCGCGGGGACTAAATAACCAACCGATGTACTGGCGTTGCATTGAATATCACCCCGTCATCTTACGCTCATAGCTGAGCTGTGTACTCCATCTCGACCTCGCTTAAAGTTCACATCTCGAAAGTTCGTGCTCTCCAGCAGCAGCCGCACTACCCCGCTGTCCCACCTCCCCACTACCAAGAATGATCGGTTCCGTCTATTTCAAAATCCATTCTGTTCACCTTCACGCCCTTCGTCTCCAGCAGCAGTCCGCCATGACACGGACTCAGTGTCTGTAATGACAACCAGTAATTCTTTCAGCAAGTTATCAATCCACCCACTTACGTCAGCACCCCGGAAGTCAAGACGATATGGGATGGATGAAAATTGGGATGAATCCTCCCTCTCAGCTCGCACATCGGAAAGGCAAGGAATCACTTGGTCACAATTTACGGTAGATCCAACCAATCGCTTCCCTCAATACCATACAGTGAGCTCCAGGAATCAGGGAAAGCCCTTAGCACTATTAGAATCTATCTCCGAGCCCCACATTCCCGTCACTATGTTCTCTCTAGAGAGGCGTGTGATACTCCAGGACGCGATGGCTCTGACACCGCGGTCCCGAGGCTGCCACTCTGGGAGGCGTGTGTGGCGCGTACTAGGGGACCTCCGGATGTTAATGCGGCATTGGCCAACATCCCATCCTGGGCAGATTCATCGATTGATGTCAAGAGAGCTATCAAGCAAGGGTGGCACGGTGTAGTGGAGGCCCTTCTATGCCGTTATGTAGCTGAATCGAGTGGCACCCTTCCGAGCCTCCACAGCCTTCTCCGCGCTGCAATCTACTAAGGATAACATTGGATAGTGTACATATTCATGGATCAATTAAAGTGGCTTGCGAAGAATACCATTGTGGGTGGACTAGACTCCCCCGGGCGTGAGTTAGGGACTCTCGGGCAAGCTACAACTCGACGAAAAGCGCAGCATATATCCGAGGTTAACAAAATAGGATTCTTTTGGCGGAGAGTTGCATGTTGAGCTAGCTAATACCTACGAATGAACCTCTTATACCTCACCGCAATGAAATAGGAAGCCACCGGAAACTCTAACGATTTTTCTTTGCAAAACCGGACCTGGAACTCGTTTGTGGGCTGCTTTGGGGGGAAACTTCCGTTTCCTGGAGCTCAAACGGTGTATGGGTGAAGCAATAAAGTAGACTGGCAGAGCAAAGGAACACGGGAAGGGGACTACCAGGGAAAGGAACACAGGGAGGATGCTGGCAAGCCGGCTTTAGCATGACGGGTCATGGGCAAGCATAGCCGTGCTTGGACAATAAGGCATTCCCTTGGTATTTTCTTTTTTCCTGTTTCTGTTGCCATGTCGCTGGCTATAAGAATAAGCTTTTTTTAGCCGTAGACTATATACCAATTTTATACACTTTTATACAATATCTATAGTACTTCATTAGGTCATTGCTATCTTTATTTATGATCTCCGAGCGGAGGGAGAGCCTCTCCCGTACTTGGGCTATGCTGATTAAATGCTACCCTTACCGTAACCAACCCTAACCCACACCTCAACACCTCAACACCAACCCATAAATCTGTGCCCTCTAATCAACATATATACATATGCATACGGGATTAGCCATCTCTACCACCTTTCCCCAAAATCCCACCACGTTATTCCGACTTCGATCTCGGGCTCTGGCGTAGTCAGTAAGAAATGTATTCTTTTACATAGAAAATACACTCAACCAAGCCTTTACTCGGAGCGTCTTCAATATGTATATATAGCCCACAATTATAAGGACTATCAATTCTGGCCTCTATAGTCAATTGAGGGCCGGAGCTTGTCGAAGATCAAAGTAACAAATTTAATTCTATAGGCCTTGGCAGAGCAGATGTGGCCCCTAGCACCGGACACTTCTATTATAGCACTGTGCCCAGGTACCCCCCACCCCCAGCGCCCATGTTGGGGGTTAATCCTTTTCGACGCTCCCATATATGGCAAGCTTTCTCCTCCCATAAATACATAATACCTTATTCCCCCCCTCCCCCCCCCCAACTCCGCAAATCGTCCGTTCCCCGCGAACCCCTGGGGCTACCCTAGGTTCCGAGACTTTGGAGCGGTGGAGCGCGGGTGAGGTAATTGGGGCATTTCGACGGCGGATGCGGGGTCTAGGGTGTATCCCGCGCTCTGGCGGAATTCCGTGCAATGGAGACGCGAGTATTCCTAAGCGTAAGGAATCTGGGATGGTTTCTGGATGGTGTCTAGGGGAATTAAGGGAGAGGAAGTAACGGAGAAGAGGGGGAAGAAGGGGAAGAATCAATGTCAGACGTTGCAGGGAATGACGGGGGGATGTTTGTAGACGACTAGGGTTCCTTACGTGTTTTGTCGTCGGGGTTGGGTTGATGATGGTTCTCTCTCCCCTTCCCCCCCCCCTTCCGTTCTTTCTTCATCTTATTGCTGCTGGATTTAGACAAGGGAAGAGGGAGGTGGGGGCGTACCAGGTGTCTTAGCAGCTTCAGAAACATATCCGCGCGGCCCTGTCAAGCTGCAGGTTATCACACCTACCATGCCACCGACGGAATATTGTGCATAAAGAAATAGGCAGTATGGATGGGGCGGAGTAGAAAGAGAATGAATTGGCGAGGGGGAGGAGATGGGGGGGATGCTTTCTGCCGGGTAATGAGGCTCGAGACATTGAGCGCTGGTGTTGGGGGGGGGGTGCAGAAAGTGTTTCTTTTCTTTCCATCTGTGTATTTTTATTGACGAGCAAGATCAAGGTTGCATGCATGTATGAGGTACAAATAAATAAATAAATAAATAAACGTTCGCACACCAGTCTTGATACATCGAGTGATAATCCATGCACCGCCCACACCCCCGGTCATTACCACGCGCTCCCCCTTGGGATTGTTCACCTACCTCCTTCCCGCACGGCACCAGGCACCTTGTAAGTCCCACTTCTCTTGCGGCTTCTTTTTGCATCTAGTACATTTATAGACGCATCGATTGAACACAGCTTAGTGGCGGGTGGTCTACCAGCGCATAGACTATATAATTGGTTTGGATGCGGAGAGTTGAAGGAAAGGTACAAATAGCATCAAATATATATGAGATTACAAGGCCCCAAACCGGCCCGATGAATACATGCAAACATAACACCACAAACAAGACATCGTAGGCACAGAGACAGGAAGCTAGGCCTAACTATCCTTCAACTTCATAGTCCAAGCTCTGTTGGGCGGCTTAAACTCTTGTGGCCGTCCCGATTCTAAATCATCCCTACGTTCTTTCTTTGTCACCCTACGCCACACAAAACCAAAACACTCCCCACATGTCCGGAACATCCTAATCTCCATAACATCTTCCAGCCGTTGGGATATAATCTACAAATCTCGTTAGACATGTACCTAGAGCGTTTGATAGGTCGCATACCGGTTTTAGTTTCCAGAGGCCCCACACCGAAATGACGAGCGTAAAGACGCACATGGCCAAGACGATAACCCACGTCCACTTTGGGCCACCGCTCACAACATCGATGTTCATCCCGAACAGAGACTTGGATAATACAGATAGAGTTAGCGATACCTATCAGGAATCAGAGGATGCTCCGGGACGCAGGTATTACCACAACGAACATGAGTGGCAAAAATATAAACTGATATCCGTTAGATTCTAACAATTAGAGGCAAGAGCGGCTCACTTACTGTTATCCAACTCAATCTTTTCATACTCAACCCCATCTCCTTTGAGGTACGGCTTTCGAAGATAGAACTAAGATTGAACTCCTAAAGGCGACAGAAAAAGACCATTAGGATGCTTCATTGATTGTGTCACAAGCGTATTATAAGTCCGGGAGAGAGTGGCTTTTCGGAAGAAAACCATACAATACGCGCTCCTAGTTAGACAAAGACTTACAAGCTCAATCATCTTCTGCGTTCTGTCTGCCAGGTCGTCAATCTCCTGTGACACCTCCTGTTGCATGTCCTCAATACTTGTGGATAGATTCTTAATGGCCGCCGGAGCATCCACCACCTCATCCAGAAGATACTTTGTCTCTGTAAATTTTAGTAGCGTGTCCCTGGCGGTTCGTACTTGTATCTTCAGTAAGGAACGAGAGTTACTCCATGTTTGAGCGTCGGTTAGGAGAATCCCAGCGAGTCCAGCACTCATCCCCCGTTTCTCCAGAAGGAGCTTTCGCTGTATTTCACCAAGGATTAGCAGGAGCTCACCAATCCAGACTCCAAGCCTCTCAAGCGGATAGTACACTATACTTGACTCAGAATAGCAAGGCTGTACATACGATTTGATCCAAATGTGTGTCTGCACTTTCAAGGAACCCCCGCCATTTCTCGTGTAAACGGGTAATAAAGGAGTTGAAGAAATCAACAGCGTCATCCGGCACCCACCCGATATCTAGTGTACTAACATAGTCCACCGTGCGGAAGATAGGAACAGAGACTTGGCCGGGCTTTGTAGGCGGCCTGCGCATGTACCATGTTATTTCACTTTTCTTTGAATCGACCGCGAAATAAGTTCCCGAAGAGGTAGCCTTGTCGGCCATTGTTTCATGCTCGCATAAGTAAGTAAATGACACCGCGCAAAATATACGTGCTAGTCCACACATTAGCCCCAACCTACAATCCAAATTTCATAAAGCTAACCCTCTTTATTGTGGAAACCCCTAACAAGGCTGTCAGATGGAAAAAAAACCCCCGGACGCCTACTAGCCTCTCCGTAGTCATCGGTGGGGTGCCAGATCCATTGCGTTGCACATGTCGTGTCATGATATGGTGTTCGCAGCATCACTGGTACAGTCGAGTCCGGCAGCTTTATCCGCCTCGATCCCCAACTGGAGATATTCTCGACTCTATCAGGCCCAACACTTTTAATAAGGTCAGCGACTATATATTTGGTTGGGTCCCAAGAGTATATTAAAGCTAGACACATACTGATGTAGGCTCCCACGGTAATTAGGTTCCGGAAATGCAAGCGGAGGCAGTTTACCCGAACGTACTATAGTAATAGAGGTTTTCCCTGCTAAAGATTTATAATATGTTTTGGGAATTTGAGTTGCATTTAAAGAGGTGTATTTGGAATTATTGGTTGAGTCCTTCGGGTCCCAGTCCTGAATGCGATGGCCTCTAGCACTACAACCGAACCAAAGTAGTAACCTCAGTATCTGAGATCGAAATGGGCCGCCGTGGCCTTCGAGGACAGCATCCAGCGCAGTAAGACCGCTATCGTCGCGGAGACGTTGACTGGCCCCAGCAAAGATAAGAACGGAAGCGGCCCGGACATGCCCGGCCTTTAATGCGCGATGCAACATAGTTTGGCCACGTTCGTCCCGATCGTCGATATTGACACCGTGCTGTAGGAGGCAAAGAAGAACTTTTGGTTCGCTCCAAGGGAACGGAAAAGTGCGAAGGTTGGCATTGAAATCTGCTCCAGCCGCAAGCAGGGCCGCTACTATCTCCGTATGCCCACCCTCGGCCGCTAACTGTAGCAATGTTATACCACGTTCAACTGATATCTTAGGATTGACATCAGCGCCAGCCGCAAGCAGGGCCGCTACTATCTCCGTATGACCCCCCTCGACCGCTGCGTGCAGCGCTGTTCGGCCGTTGCTTTTTCCTAGCTTGGCATTGACATCTGCACCAGCCTCAAGTAGCCTCGCTACTATCCCCGCATGCCCACCTTCGGCCGCCGCCTGTAGCGCTGTTCTACCAGAGTAGTCTCCTGCCTTGTGATTGGCATCTGCAGCAGCCGCAAGTAGGATCGCTACTATCTCCGCATGCCCACCACCAGCCGCTGCCTGCAGTGCTGTCCTACCATCGAAGTCCGCCGGCCCGGCATTGACTGTTGCACCAGCCTTAAGTAGCGTTGAGACTATATCGGCATGCCCACCACCAGCAGCTGCCTGCAGTGCTGTCCTACCACCACCGAATTTCGCCGGCCTGGCATTGACGCTTGCGCCAGCCTTAAGCAGCGTCGATACTATATCCGCATGCCCACCCCCGGCCGCTGCCTGTAGCGGCTTTCTAGCGGAGAGGGGACCATCCTGGGTATTGACATCTGCGCCAGCCTTAAGCAGCGTCTCTACTATATCCGCGTGCCCACCTCCGGCCGCTGCCTGTAGCGCCGCGCCATCAGAGGGGTAATCATTTCCGGCATTGACATCTGCGCCAGCCTCAAGTAGCGTCGCTACTAACTCCGCATGTCCACCACCGGCCGCTGCCCTTAGTGCCCTTCCGTCAGAGAGGTAACCTTCTCCGGTATCGGCATTTGCGCCAGCATTAAGCAGCATCGCTACTATGTCTGCATGCCCACCCCGTGCCGCTGCCTCAATTGCTCCAGCAGTACCGAGAAATGCGCGACCCTCAAGCAGCGTGGCTACTATATCCGTATGCCCACCAGCGGCCGCTGCCTCTAGTGCTGTCGTACCATTCAACTCCGCCGGCGCGGCATTGACATAGGCCCCAGCCGCAACCAGCGTCGCTACTATACTTGCATGTCCACCCTCGGCCGCTGCCTGCAGCGCTGTTCGACCGTTGCCCCTTGCTAGGCTTTCATTGACATCCGCACCAGCCTCAAGCAGCGTAGCTACTATATCCGCATGCCCACCCTCGGCCGCTGCCTGTAGTGCCGTCCTAGCAGAGTGGTAACCTGAATATACGCGGGCATTGACATCTGCGCCAGCCTCAAGCAGCGTCGCCACTACCTCCGCATACCCACCCCCGGCCGCCCCCGCTAGCGCTCTGCTACCAGAGTAGGATGCCGGCGAGCGATCGACACTCGCGCCCGCCTCGCACAGACGTTTGACAGTGTCCACGTGCCCCCCCTCCGCCGCCGCCTGCAGCGCTGTTCTTCCACCGACATCCACAGGCGCAAATTCTACATCAGCACCGTTGGCTAATAATAGCTCGACTAAATCTGTGTTTCCGAATTTTGATGCCTCCTGTAGTGCCGTTCCTCTACATTGGTGGCAGGCCTTTTCGCTCACACTGATGCTTCGGTAAGGCTTATTGTGCTTCTCACATATGTACTGTGAATCAATAGTAGCACCTTTATCGATCAGAATCGCTGCTATTCCTTTATGACCATGCGCCGCAGCCTCGCGTAGTGCATCATCTTGATCGCACACGAACAATGGATGAAATGGATCTGTATCTTGGATCATTTGCTTAACCGTAGCTTCATCTCCGTCTCGAACTGCCTTCATGAACGCCTCCCCGTCATAACCAGAGAGGGCGAGTTCAAGATCTTTAAAATCGAGGCGGCCCCCAGAGGGTTTGGACGGGTCTATACTACCGACAATTCTCGGCAGTATGGCACCTCGATCGTTAGGGGGCGTTTGATGTGTATCCGTGCTCTCGATGAGGCTAAGGTAGGACAACGGATAAGATTCGTCCGACATCGGCCTTGATGCGCAGGGCTAGGGCGTCTGTGGTGGCAAAATATATTGATGTAGTAAACCTCCGCAGGTTGTTGTATATCTTGTGAGGATGTTGGGTGGGGGGTTGCCTTCGGTGTGCAAATCGAGCGGGAGTGGTGTTTCGACGCTCTGTTGGTTCGCGGTGATGTGAAGATGGCTGGCTGGGTTTATGCTTCAATATGGGATCAAGGTGACAGCTTAAGATGACAGCTTTGGGTGACCGTATTCAATGGGTACAGGGTGGACGGTAGCTGGGCTCTCTCCCGGCGGCGAAGTGGTTTTTTTTTTAGCTCGGATGATTCCTAAGGAAGGATTGGGCGCGCGTGCGATGCTGGGGTTCAGGGGGTGATGGTGCTGTGTATACTCAGATGTCAGCAGGTAGGACTGGAGAATCGAGTTTGATTTCTTACTTGGAGGGAGATGTAAAGATAATAGTAAACTAAGTGGTTTTCTTGAGCAGGTGAGGTTGAAATCTCAAAGGTAAGATGCTGATGACCCCAAAATCTACAGGAGATGGGGGGGGGGGGGGGGGGGGGGGGTCATTTGTTGGCCATGGGCGGGCTAGTGATACCCGAATTCGAAAGTGCGTGTATTTCCCTAGCTGGTTTGATCCAACAGGAATTGCATTTCAAGACTTGCATAGTCCTCTTGTCTCGGATGATTTTCGCTTACCCTAGTTTGTGCGGTACTCTATCCCTTTGGTTGAGGAGTTTATCCTTGTGCGCAGTTTTCGGTAATTATTAGCGACAGGGGTGGCCAGGATCAACCCTTTTGACTTCGATGCGGCTGAGGATGTTTTGCCGCCAAGCCCCTGTGCTGCATAAAGGTGCGGGGTTAGTGGGGCTGAGGCTTGGCGTACCGTGATAGAAAAAAAACGAGCACTCTAGCGAGATCAGAACTCTACCTCCCCCACCACCTACGCCCCTCCGCTTCTGAAAGAGACGCCAGACCGTGAGACTACGACGACCACAAACATCACCGCCATGAGAGACTACTGCAGGATACTTCCGTCACGCATGGCCATTATGCCCATACCACGGTCTGTTCCCCACCCTCTCCCAACCTTCGTCCCTCCGCTTGTCCCTCCATTGACCACGGACTAGCGCACACTGAACTTCCGCAGCTTCTACATTTCAGATGCTCTCACGATCACGCATCTAGGAGCACACAGAGTGGAGTTACGCCGGAGTCAGGTCCTGGCATTGCGAGTCAGCATACGGTAGAATTGCTGAATGGGTGGCAGGAATGGAAGGTTTCTAACGCGTTCCAGCGTTACACCCTGATTAGCTTTCTACGCCGATTATTGGTTTAGCTGATACCACTCTGCTCAGAATTTCGAACCCTTGATGGAATTGATGCTTGGGATCCACACTATTCAAGAAAGGACTAAATCGATCATCAGAAAGAAAGAAAGAAGGGAAGATAGTGAGAACACTCTCATGTATAGGAGACCCCTTCGCTAACCTCAGACCAGGCGCCCCACACGCGGACCAAACACCCCCCACCCACGTACTGCTACCGGCGCCTCGCACGTCTATCTTGTCTTCCTTACGGGCCTCGGGGGTGCGCAGTGCGTGTTTCTCCCGCGCTGGAGACAGGGAGGAGCGGCGGGAGAGGACGGTGAACTATGTGATTGAGCTACCATGGTGAGTGTCACCATTACTCTGGGAACTGGCGGCACCCCCGTCTGCACTGGACAGGACCTGTAAGCTGCCATACAGCTCCGATGCCGTACATCTACCCATCGCCCCATACTCAGCTCAAAGTCAACCTCTATCTATTGCGAGATTACCACAACGCTATTGCTATCTACGGATTCCCATCGCGGCCTTGTGCCATCAAAACTCGCGCTGCTTGGGAGAGGCTGGATCACCTCACACACCTCCCCTGTACTTGGCGGCCACGCGGCTGTTGGATGTCTTATCAATAAGCAGCACGGTCCTTGCCACTACAGGTTAGCGCCTTTGCCTCCGATCCATTAATGACGACTCTAGAATCCAGCTACGCTGGTCACAAACAAATCCGATGTGGTGTAACGGTTAGCATCGCTCGCTTTCACCGAGCAGATCGGGGTTCGATTCCCCGCATCGGAGATCATACTACACATCATTAGTGACTCGGGGGCCTGTGTGTTCTTTTGTTTTTTGTGCGCTAGGTACCTACTAAGCTCCCGGAGACGCCTTATGAAGGAGGGAGGGGGTTGGTTTGTTTATATGTAGCGGTATTTGGCGGTATTTGGCCGTGCTTCTGCCTCTGCTGTTGCCAATAGAAAGTGTCGGTAATGTTAGAGCGTATACGGCGAAGCCCTACTCAAAACGAGCGGTGTTGCGGCCTATAGACCATTATTTTAACCACAATCCTCCACCTTCCCATCCCATCCCATGACCAAACCCACCCTAAATAGACCAACAAGTGAGTCTACGTCAATGACGTAGAGAAATGAAGATGGAATCAAACGATATTTATTACACCTCCGAGCGATCGTGCATGGCTGGGACTCTGTGCGATACATATTTTTGGTATTAGCACAAAATCAGGAAACCACGAGAGTCGCAACGCATGCCAGTAGGCCGAGCGGTGGTGTTGGTGTGATTGTCATTACGTAGTCAATATCATCGTGAGCTAGTACTCCAGGGAGTGTCGAGATATCTCTTATGCAGGCTTCAAGGCTCCTGGTACTGATGTCGGTGACTTTGTACCACGAATACGACTCCCCAGATACCAAACAGTAACCACACATTACCATGAACCCCTCCGATTGGTAAACCTCCTAGTTGGAGCCGTGGACGGACACGTGCACTCGTATTTCTCTAGAGCAATGCCTTACCCGACTACTCACCACGATGGTAACCCGCTGAAAAATGTCTGTTCGACCCACACAGGGAGCTACGTGCGCAGAGTGCGGGTGGTAAAAGTGTTAAAGTCATTCAGCAGCTGCAGTAGATTACCTACGACTGCCTGTGGTAATGGTGCTAGTATTAAGTTCTGGTGAAAGCACGGAGTACAAAAGCGGCCGTGTGGTGCCAGCGTTGACTACCGGGGGTAGGTATTACACCGCCAGCCATTGGAGAAATTCTTGTATGTTGTGATATGGTATAAAGAGTCATTTTCAGTACCTACCTGCATTACGTCTTGGGCCGGGGGAGGTTCAAATAACCGCTGCATGGGACATCCACCGCTCCAGATCGAGCACAGGGCATGCCACACGTCCCCCCACCTTGCAGGCTATGTATGTCGCTGTGTCGAGGAGCTACCGCTACCCACCAGACTGTACCTCGCCTGTAACAAACTCATATATCGTCACTGCTCAGGACATCCTAACCATCAAGGAGCCACCGCTGCATGACAGAGCCGCATTCTTGGCGCCAAGCCATCAACACTCGTTCTAACCCCCCCCCCCCAGCATCTCCCATTCTTAAGTGCAGTGCTCTGAAGTACTGGGTAACAAGCGGGGATGGGTGGCCGGCGGGAGTGGGGGTCATAAAGTGCCACTCGGCCAAACTAGGAGATCATGTTATCTCACTCGATCGCGCCAAGGTTCACCACGGATCACTCGGTAATGTAACGCATCTCTCGTGCATCGACAGCCCCCAACATTCTTCCACAAGTAAGAGGTAAAAAAATAAAATAGGCTTGACTGATCAGTCATGGATTTCTTTCGTGTGGGCTGCGGCGTGGCTTTTGTGAAGACTGATGTTGGAAGATCAGGTATGGGATGACTCGAATGGAGTAACGTTAGGAAAAGCAGAAACAAACCAAACCACAGATATGAAGCCGCCCGCATTAGCCACGGGAGCGCAAAGGCAGCCTAAATCAATCAACCAAGAGAGAGAGAGAGAGACCGGAAAGAAGCAAGACAAGGAGCCTCTCCAAGGACGACATTCACTCGGGTTCAGGATAGTTGGATATAGAGAAAAGAGAGAAACAAGGCGAAACATACTCCCAAAAAGTAAAGGAACCCACCAGGAAACAGACAAGGACAGGAAGGGCACCTCGGTAGTAAGACAGCCGAGTCAGGGGGTTCAGGAAATTGTAGTGGGGGGTCATCCCCGGAATAGTTCCGGACCGTCATAGAACATAGGCGATAATGAATCCTAATGAAACAGCGAGATAAGGTTAAGGTCGAAGAAAATCTGCCCTGTGAAGCCCAGACTCGGGAGTCTTACGGTCGAGATAAGGGAGGTATAACGAGCGGAGACAAAGGAAGCATAGATTTTATAGGAATGAAAGCAGATATACTTCAAGAAAACATAAGGCCTAGAAAACCTTAATTACCGCCGGCCAAACGCCAGCTAAGCAAAGGTAGCGATGTGGAGAGTAAAGATAGAAAGGATGCATGCCTCGATAGAGCGTCGGCCGAGCCATAAGAAACAGAACCCAATAAATCACACCGACCTTCAGAGGAGCGCTGGCTGAACAAAGGAACATAGGAACACGGAGAAGAGAAATGTACCCCCGAATTCAAAAGAGCCAAGGAACAATACACAAAACACAGGCCGGGGATAGGAAACACCACAGGGGCGCCACGCCGGCCATCGACAAAGTAGGAGAGTGTGTGTGTATATATACCTAGATTCCTACATGTGCCGGGAGGGAGATGGGTAGGAGGCAGGTGTACTGGTGTGTATGTATGTGCTTGTTAACTCTCCTAGTTGTTATTTCCTATCAGTGTATCAGCCGATATATCCGAGCCCCAGTTCAGCGCACTACAAGGAACACCACATAAAGGTCACGACACATCACTCGCTCAACACCACCACAGCCTGTCACTCGGCGCTAGTCAACTCGTCATGGTGCATCACTCGCTATCATGGATTGTCACTCGGCATCATCGTGTATCACTCGCCACCGCATGTTCATAGACTCTCACTAGCTGCATCACGGGTTATCACGTGGTCCCACAGATATGGCGATCCATTGTGTCTCTGCCATTCCGCTGTATACAACAGTAGGTATGTTATTTCTAAACTACGCTGCAAACGTAAGTTGGTGTACTGGACTCGTGTGAAATGATGGCACAGGCATATCGGGTGGTCTTTGTTGGCTCCTGCGTGGCGCATTCTTATGTACGGGTGTGTAAATAAAGTGCTTATAATAGTGTTTGTGTGTCGCTGGGAACGGCGGAGCATCGCTGGCACTGAACGTATCAATAGGTGCCGAGAGCATCCCTGCGGTATAACTGAACTAAACAGTCAAACAACAAAAAAACTCAATGTATGAAGTAATAACAAAAAAGTCAGTCCCTCAGACCTACCGAGTGATATTCCATGACGCACCCCCGCCGTAGGCAGGTGTCTATACTTTGTACATAACCAGGGGAGGCGTGTCTTTCGCTCCTGCGGTATATACAAGGCCTGCCCGAGCGGTGAGAAGCTTCTAGGGATGTGGACCTTGCGGTCCCGCGTATGGTAAGACATTTGGATATGGAGAGTCGGCGTTGGTATTGATTGGTTGGTTGGTAACTCAGCTGTTGTCGGCAATGGGCGGTGGAGGAGAATCATTATATTCTCTGTCGTTTCCTTTTCGTGTACAGTGTGAAACAGGGATAAAGGACAAGCCAATTGACGGAAAAGACTCTATGAGAATGACGGTGAAATATACTGAAGGGGTAGCTAGGGGATCCGCCTTTGGCTAGTGCACTCCATTGGTTGGTTTACCCGCGGTGGTGATGGTGGCATGGGGAATTGAGCTGCTTGCTTATTTATATCCTAGGGGAGCTGCGGCGTATTTATACTAAGAAAGGTAGCCCACAAAATAGAATGAAACACATATATATGATATGATTTAAAAAAAACTCGATTTTTCATTAGAAATTGAATGACCCAACATATTATGATTAATGATAAGTATGGCTCATAGAAAATTGCGTAGCCTCATAACCCGTATATACAACATGGAGTAGATCAACCACTTTGGTCACATAGTCGGCAGCGTCAACACGTAGATCGGAGTTTACCGGTGCCCAATATAATATGGTTATGCCACAGCGTAGAGGAAATGGAAAGCCATTAAGTCAGGTTTGGACCTGGCAATGAAAGAGAGAACTAGCAAGTGTTTTGCCAAACTGGCAGTGGGGGTGTTACGCCCGTAGGGTTGCAAAGTGTGTATTGAAGGACGAGAGAGGCTCTCCTCGCCTCGGCCAATAATTGGGAATGTCCAAGATTATCATAGTCCGCAAGTATCTTGAAGGAATCGGAGATAACGCAATCTACCACCAAGCTCTTGCATGCTGCTGCCAGCTACTACTCCCTTGGAATATCCCAGGTGTAACAGGGCCTCTTAATTGAATTCCGTCAAGAGAGTAAAACTTGTATTGCTTCTAATCCCACTACCTCGCTGGCTAGCCACCAGTTCCGGACGGGCTGATTGGAAGTATTTCTCAGGTGGTTGACTTAGCCGCATTTAATCCTCTCTGAATTCTTTAAGCGGGCGGGGCTTCTGGTATAGCCCAGTCAGCTAATGTCTTTTTGGATCTTCTGATAGTTGGAAAAAAGTTGCCACCTCATAGAAAACCCGTCATGGTGATTAATGCCGCTTTCGAGAATGTGATTGTGGAAGGTCACGGTGTTGAAGTTATTATTGAGGGTCAGTGAGGGCTTTACCCAATGCCAAGACGGCATTGTAATTAAGATTGAGTTTGGAGAAGTGCACACTATCCCTTCGTCTCTCAGTAAGATGCTGGCTCTCACCTATCGTTTAGTACACACTTATACTCGGCTACTTATTAATGGCTGGATTAAAGTTTTTTTTTCCCTCAAGCTGTGCCTATTTGTTTACGGTAAAAGGGGTTAATTCGTGTGGCGCAACGCAGAGAGGCTCAGGAGCTGGGTCAGCTGCATGAGAAATTATCATTTCCTATCTGAAGTAATCCCTGCCATGGTTGCAACTATGGCATGCCTAGTTGCGGGGGTCTAGATACGCATATTCCGTCCATCTCCCATACTTGACACTTCGCTTCTAACTCACAACTCGGACCCCTCAACGGCTGGCTACAAAAATGAGCACTTTAACCAGGGCGAGACAGGGCAGCTCAAGCTCCATGGAGCTCAAGTATGTCAACATCGCAATTGATATTGGGCCTAAAAGAACGCAAGCGACCTGGGTAAGTCACCTTAGATTTAGGGTTATTTATTGCTAACAATGATAAGGTACATACCACCAAGGATGCAGGGCCCAGATTGCGAGGCCTCCACGCTTGGCCTCGGTACAATTTAGGCTTCCAGTTACGCGGCTCGTGGAAGACTATAGAAGACAAGTTGATAGATCCGCGTCTACGTGATCCTGAGGTAAGCAATATTTTAAACCACGTTTCCCTAAACTATGGCTCAACTACTTGCACTTCTAGGATCCCAGTAATCCCCCGCGCATTGAAAGGGACAGCACAATTCTGTACGACGCCGACAGCTTAGGGAAGTACGGAGAGCGGCTTAAGAATGGAAAATATGACTTTATGGGGGTGCCGATCAATTTATTATTCGGCGAGGATGATCTCTCAGACCAGGACGCCCAACGCTTGCATGATACCCGTGTCTCGGTAATGAGGAACTTTTTAAAAGAGGTGCAACGAGAAATGGAGGATGCCAGCCCTAAAAATGCGCTGCCCAGGAACTACAAGGCAGTCTACAACATAAGCCTTGGCGAACGGGTAATCTGTCCATGTGCATCGATCTTGTCCTGTGCTGATGAGGCTTGTAATTTTACAGGACGTAACCGAAGATGTGCGTAAGGTGTTTGAGGAACTAGCCATTTTGATGGGTCTCAAACCGGAAGATCTTCGGGTCACTTGCGCAGGGAGCGATATTGTATACGCTGATATGGACAAGTTGGGTTACGTTTTCAACGTAACTGATCTACACGCTTGGGGTCTAAGTTGACATGGCTAAGCACTGTATCCAGGAAGGGGAGCTACATATAGTTGTGCACCATCTTAGCGATAGAATAGTAAGTAAAAGCCTCCTAGAGGTGACGTGGTGTTGGCGGAAGTGTCTAGTGACCGTGCGACTAAAATGTGAATAGGAATTCACAAAGTTTAAACTAAAGGACCACCCGGAAGGGCCACTTTACCTAGAGGTCGTAGATACATCATATGTACTCGTGCCGCTAGAAAATTTGATCCGCCAAAGCTGGGAATATGCAGTAGGCGCTCGCATATCGGGGTACGTCCATCGGTCCTTAAGCCTCATATACTACTATAGTGACAAGACAACTATAGTCGGGGGAGACTATATCGCCCTCCCAGTCTCTTGGATTTCCGGACTTCTTTCGGCTTGATAGAGGGGTTAGATTGGGTGTTTGACGAAGCATCCAGAGGTAACACCGATACTCTCTTCCGGATGGTAGAAAATGGCCGCCCTATAGTAGGAACGGTGATGACGATTTGTGCCGTCCATGAAAGAGTCTTATTTCATATTAATAATCTGATCGTCGCTGAAATAACGAAGCTCGATGCTCCAAATGTCGAAATACACCTAAGGAGTGGAATATATACGCCAATGATGGGTAAGGCGGTGTCAATGTTTCATGGGAATCGGCTCGATTGTTGGCCCATGTTTGTCACAGTATTCATGCTATATATATATATATATATGTTTCTAACGGACTTTAGGCAAAAGGCATGGTTCCCCGGGATAACCGAATTCTCGCAAGACGAACTTGTTGGTGTGGAGTGGATAGAGGACATATCCACACTTATGGACCTATGGTTCCTACACAGCCGCAACACACCTATCCAAGCATCTACGCCTCCTCTAGAGGAGGCCCTTACGGGAATCTGTCTGGGTGAGACAGATTCCGACTGGGATCTAGCCAAAGACTGAGCAGCAATCGGCTATAAGGGAAAATATGACCTCCGTTCTTGATGAGTAGCCTGGGTTTAGATTATTATGGCCGTGCGCCGCTCGATTCTGTGCATTTTTCTTTATCACACAAACGATAGCTGAAACGTCTCTTGTAGTACACAAATTGATCTGTATATTTTCTGGTATGACTGTCCCACCTAGTATCCCCCGTATATATGACTATGGAATACATAGAAATACAGCCCGTGATACATCAGCGCGGCTAGAAATGCATATTCGGCACATAGCCTAAACATCTGGTTGGATAGGTACCGGTATCATTCCCGCTCCTCCTGTTTCTTTCCTTTTTTTTTGTTTAATTCATACTCGCATGCAGCCGCACGGCTATGGCGACATACCTTTTTATGCCCAGAACGTCCTCCCTCCACCGCCAGCTCAAAAGAAAAGAAACTACATACATACACATTCCCGCTCCCCCTTAATGACGCTGAGGAAGGAGAGGGATATATCCGCCGATCAAGCGTAGACCTCTCCAGGGCTTAAACATTTCCTGTAGTTCCTTCAACCGCTGGAACCTAAAATGAAAACAACTGATGGGTAGATCTATTGTGAAAATGGTCTAGCAAGCCGCGCCGGGGAGCTAGCGAGAGTGTAATCAGATCTAGATACTTTTATGGCGCCGGCCACCTACCTTTGGGGCCATTTAAGGTCAACCCCAACCCTTGAATTGAGGAGCCCCCCCTTCGATTATGGGTGAGAAAATGAATCTAAACCACGAAATTGTATTGAATGGTATGAATATGAGTGGTGTTTGGTCCTAATTCCAACCCTAACCCTGAAAATACGATATACTTTGACCACATTTTGGGCCGGCCATTGGCTAAACACATACCAATTCTATCAAGTTACCTCATCTCTCAAAAATAGATTTGAAGGGATGGAGACGGACAATCACCAGCTCTAGCATTTGTCCGTTTACCAATTGTGGTGTGGTGTTGGAGATGGATTCTTTGTGGAGGGTGAAATTGTCTAGGGTTATCGTGACCAGCACCATATGGCTGAGAAAATGAGTCTGGGCAGGTGAGTTGTGTGTTGAATATGTAGTATGGATATGACTCTGTAGCCGTGGTATTAGCCCAATTCCAACCATGACCCTCAAATACCAGATACTCTGACCATGTTTTGGGCCGCATCAGCAAACTACTACTTGTGAATGCAGTCTCCCAACAGTCTCCTGAGTCTCCTGAGAGTCTCCTGAGACTCCTGGATATTTTTTGAGTCTCCTGAGGCTCAGGAGACATCAGGAGACAAATGAAGTCTTGCTGATGCGGCCGTTGGGCTAAAAACATACAGTTATCTCATCTCTCGAAAGAAGTATTTTGATTTTTGGGTTATGGTAGAGTACATGTAGTAATACAACCCCCAAATATCGCCGCAACCAACTAAACGCCCCCTAAAAATCCCGACTTTCATCCAACGCCCGAGTACGTACGTTCACAAACCAGCCAATGCCCCATCATACAACTTATCACAGATGTTATGGGGAATGGCGCATGCTTATTTTTGACGGTTTTGAGTCACATCTTAACTTAGAATTGATTGATTACTGCCTTCAACACGAAATTCTTCCATTCTGCTTACCGGCTCATACATCCCATATCTTACAATCTTTTGATGTTGGAGTTTTCTCCACATTACAGACGTATTACAAAACTGAGGTCAAAGCTCTCAAAGCCCCGGTAGATAAGGGGAATTTTCCGAATTTACTGGCTAGCGCAAGATCTAAAGCACTCACAAAGGCTAATATTGCTTCTGGATTCCAGAAATGTGGCATCTATCCATACATGCCGGGGGTCGTATTACACACCCTCTATTCATCAGAATGTCATATATTGGCACCAAATATAGCACTACCTGTACCACCTATATCTCTTACTTCTTATAATCTTATAAGTTTCTGTCTCAGAACTCCCACTACACTCAAGTCCATTCATAAAGTGTATGTGGAATCTCTATCTAATGTTACTTCTAATAGCCCTTGTTCTATTAATCAGCGAACTCTTTTCAACAAATTGAAAATGAGTGCTAAGAAAAGTGCAGTCAAGGCTCTAATGCTTGAGGCTGACAAAGCATACCTACACGATGTAATTAGACAGTTGGTGGACAGGTCAAAGCGGATATCAGATGCTTGAATATTAATTCCCAGACCACATGTATAATAGAAAAGGGTGAGATTCTTGTTGAGCTAAAGCGCAAGAGAGATGAAAAGAATGCGGCAAGGATAGCTTCCAAAAGGTCAAAGCTTAACAGAGTAGAGAGTTGAGTCAATTGATAGTATGTAGTTAGGGGGATCCTATTTGATCCTTGTTCTTGATTACCTATTTTGTCCAAAACTCCTCAAAACCCCGTGAATAACAGTACTCGTCCCCAACCGATAAACGACTGTATAGTCACTCACGGGTTGAGGATGGGTACTTGGTGTAGACGAATAGAGAGGGGTTCAGCCACAACGAATATCAAGTTGGAGTTGTAAAGAATTGGGGTTGCTAAGGGGTACGGTTGCGAAGACATGCGAGCATTGCAAGGAGTTGTAAGAATAGATAGCTTTAGCAAACAGAAGAATCAAGTAAAAATAAATAAGATTATTCCGAGCATCAGCTCATAGAATCCCGTAGAAGTCCACTATCATCACACCTCGTATTCATTCCCCACCACCTCTCAAAATTCCATTACCAATCCCTCCTGCAACCGAACCTCATAGAAAGAAATGACAACAACCTCACACCACTCCATCCCCTCCTCGCTTATGCTTACTCCTTCCACTGCAACAGCGCTACTACTACCGAATTGTCGGGGCTGATGTCAAGACGCTAGGACATGGGCAAACAACAAACCAGTCAACAATCAGAAGCCAGAGGTATAGACAGAACTTGAAAGGTGCGGGGTTGGAAAATATCAATAAGGACATTAGACAACTCTCGCTTGAGTTACTGAATCCTTTTGATTGTACAAAAGCAAGAAGGAATGCTACTAGCGGATGGCCATATATGGGAATTAGAAGAACAGATAAGAACTTTCTAAAGCATTTATAGATACGGAGAGAGATATTGGAAATGGCTACAAGCAATATAAGAAGATGCATGAAGTCAAAAAGATTCAAGCTAGACAGTTTGAACTATATTTGGTATCTGAATGTATTTCAGTTTTTGAACCTACAGATGAAGGACTTGCGAGCGCATCAATGGTTATTTAACCTACCTCCTTACTATTTCATTAAGGATATATCGGAAACAGTCTCAAAATCAAGTTTGTAGGATACGTTCCGAAGTTAAGAATAGTTATGGCTTTGTAGGTTGCCAATGGCGGTGGGTGGGGAAAATAAATTGCTGAGAGGATCATGTGCCATAAGAAAATTTGGATTATGAGAAGGAGAATTCCAATTGCACGTCAAGGAAAACATTCAAAAATTGCGACGTAATTGAATGATGAAGGAGTATTAATGGCTGTACGCAAGCATATCCTGACGATAGGAGAAAGTAAATATTATCTAATCTGATAGTTTTTTAACATAATACAGTCTAATATAATAACTCAAGGGCTTGATTCTGAAAACCTAGCATATGCGATTGCAATTTATTGGAGGAAAGAACATGATCAGGATAATGTTATTGCAGTACGAGGTGTTCAAGTAGTAGCGCAACGTATGAGGTCAACAATTACGAGTAGATGTGTACGTCGGTGGCTTGATAAAATTTGGGATATAGCTGGAAGAAGGTTAAGAAAGGAGTTTACAATGATGGTCATGAACGTGAAGATGTAAAAAGCCATGGAAATATGGTTTTTTTACCTTTATTGAGTTCGTTTGAGCATTCTTTTCTTGGAATGAGATAACGAGCTTATTTTAATTGTTAAGGATATACCGGGAAAACCTGTAGTATTTATAACTCATGATGAGTGTACTTTCAATTTCAACGATGGACGTCATCATATATGGATCAACGAAGAACATACACCATTACGGAGAAAAGGAAGACGACAAGGCCTTAACGTATCTGATTTTTTAACTCCAATTGGTTGACTTGGAAATGGAAATGCTGATGAGATTCTTAAATGTGATGGTGAAACTTGGTGGGATGTATATTCAATGCTGAATCAAGAGAAGAATAAGGCAATACTGGAGTTTGAAAAAGCATTTCCAGGATGTCAGGCTCTTTTTACCTTCGATAACGCTACTGGACATCAAAAATATTCAAACGATACACTACGTGTAAATACAATGAATCTTGAATCTGGCGGAAAATCAACAAAAACTATTAGAAATGGTTATTATATAAAAGATAATCAACTGGTAATTCAGCCTATGATGTTACCCGATGGTAGATCCAAAGGATTAAAATTAGTTTTAATCGAAAGAGAACTATCACTTCTATCTGAACGATTCCCTGCTCAGTATTCAATCGAAACGGAAACTGGGGAAAAACTTAATAAAGAGTGTCTCAAAGGAGGAAACTGCCGTGCACATTCTCTTCTAGCCTCTGAACACGATTTTGTGGAACAGCATCAGCAAACTACTGCTTGTATATGCAGTCTCCCAACAGTCTCCCGGATCTCCTGAGAGCCTCCTGAGACTCCTGGATATTTTTTGAGTCTCCTGAGGCCCAGGAGACCTCAGGAGACAAATGAAGTCTTGCTGATGAGATTGGTGAACTTCAAGAATTAATACAAGTTGCGGGTCATGAAGTCATATTTTACCCAAAATATCACTGTGAGCTTAATTTCATTGAATAATGTTGGGGAGCTGCAAAACAATACACTCGTTCAAATTGTTCTTACAGTTGGAAGGCATTGTAAGCGACCGTACCTATTGCATTAGAATCTGTATCCCCACATTTCATTTGGAAATATTGGGCAACTTGAAGAACAAGAAGGATGATGGATGCATGTAGAGAAGGTATTGATTATGGATCGGTGGATTTTAAAAGGAGAGTCTCAAGGAAATATTCTAGTCATACACGTGTATCTGATTCTCTATTAAACGACGAAATTTGAATTTAACCCTAACCGTTGCACCGTCCCCGTCCCCTGTCCCCTCCCAGAGGTCCAGGTTTAAGGCTTCCGGAGCCATACCCCGCCATCCCGGGATTGTAAATCGGGCTGGCCGTGCGCGCGTGGTACTAAACCCTGCGCAGATCCACGGAAACCGGGGGTCGTTTTTAACCCGGTTCGGTGGGTGTTGGTGGTACTGTTATTTGCTAGATCTACGTATGGCGTCAGCGATCATGGATGGGGTCGGTCGGGTATTAATGTATTTATCTATCTATGTAGGCGCTGATTCTAGATCTGCAAGTACACAGTTCTCGGCGATAGCTCCAGTGCGAAAATCGCGCTAGGAAAGAGCTCGGGTTTGGAAACGGGGGGGGGAGGGGGCTGAGTCGCTCTGTTGTGGGGGGGCTAGCTAGCTGTTTTTTCTTATTCTTTTTCTTTTGTGGGGGGGGGGGGGGTAGTTCGTTGATTCTATGTATGTATGCAGCCTTCTGACAATATAATCACACTATAACGTGCACCACCGGGAAAGCAACCAACCAAGTCCCGTTGATGAAAAGATTATAGGACTATATATAATAAAGCCTAGTACATGCGAAGCCATTGTTTTTGGGCGATATCCAGGGTAGCAATAGTGTGCAGGCCGTGGGTGGGCGGATGAGGCAGAGCGGGGGAGAGGATAGAAGGCTTTCTTTATATATATAGTGTAGATTTGGAAGATTATTTGTCCGCAATCGCTAACAGTGAGTGATAGACTGAGAGGGTTCAGTAATAAGAGCCAACTAGGGCCGTCTATTGAATTTCGTAGCGTAGGTACCGATTGTTCGTATCCAGAAGTGAGAGATAGGTGAAGTTCTCTATATTACGGTAGAGAAAGCGTGGAAGTTATTTTATAAATATGAAGAGTACATGTGGAAATGTTAACGCTAGGTGTACCATGAGAGAGGAAAAGGCGTCATTAGTATGTACAAATGAAATGAGTGATAAGAGGTTATTCAGGCGCCGTCAGATATAGTACCCCTTTTCAATGTTGACTGCGCCCTGCCTATTAACTAAAGGAACATAGAAATAAAAGCGCAAAGATAGTAACTGCGGCCATCCCTGGATCAAGAGCTATGAGCAGGCCTTGGTGTCAGCGGGAGCCTCCATTAAATGTGACAAAACAATGAATCAATACCTCAAGAACCCAAACGCTCTGCAATATTCATAGTGAGGTACATACAAAATCGCCGACCATTGTGCGCATAATTACAGTGAAGCAGAATACTGTAGGTGTTGCTATAATGGTTGCAAGAATCAAAGTCGCTATCCGGACCTTTACGGACATGGTAGGCCAGTTGGCCAAAGCATCTTCAACAACTGTGCGATATTCTGACAGGCATTGAGTCGCCGATCCAAGAATTTACTCGTGGGTCGTCGGTCTGCGCATCCTACGGTTCTTGGAGGATAGGATGATATCATATAATCCCTCCAAGAGCCACAAGGCCTGACTAATTGATATCGCGCCAACTATGGCAATTCTTTGTACTATTGTGCTTTGACCAGCAGGAGATCCCGTCGGTGCATAAATGATGATATATGGCGCAGTGTAGTATATAGCCATCGATAATTGAACAAATATATAGGTGACCTATACACTGTCTTGAAATCAACGCATCATATAAGCTAGCGTTCCTTGTGTTTCGGGTCAGTATATTACCATGCCCAGTTTCGAATCAAGCTGTCAGGATAAAGGTCTACGTTGAGGTCTTGATAGAAGAGGCAGAGAAGTACATTCTTTGCCTGTTTCATGTGTGTAGAGTAGTGCTGTCGATAGTTCTTTGCATATGCACTCTAATTTGTAAACTAGTCCCCACTACTACAGACCCTATCATTTTCAGTTAGATCATCCTGGTTAGAGTATTGTAGCAACCACTGACCATTCATACTTGCAGAAAGTTCGCACCTTCCGCTGTCCAATGTACCTTGGGCAATGAATGGCCGCCTTGTTGTGCTTGTTGGAGATTCGGCGGTCTACCGGCTAAAAGGCTACTCCCTGTCATTCTCGCTTTTGATCGTGCGCAGCCATGAGGGATGTGGAGCCTTGCGGCGTGGTGACTTTCAATCGCTGCTGGCTAGTTCGAAGGGTATCTGACCCAATCGGAGTGGTTCTTAGGTGGTTGGCAGCCTTAGCAGATGAAGCAGTGGTGGTGAGTGCGTCTCGTTTATGTAATGTATGTGAGCTACTAGATACAGTGAGATAAGTGAAGTAGTACCAGAGGTTGGATGATGATGGGGGAGGGGTTCTGACCCCCTCCCCCTCCCGACTAGGTACAGTCCTTCCTTAACAGACAACTATCCCCAAAGTCTTTTGCCACATATGCCTTATCCTTATTACTTAGGATTCAACTCTTGGTCATATATAAACATCTATTGGTGGTAGTTTCCTACTCTGTGTGTTTTCCTCCGGTAAGATACATGTAACCAATCGCTGCGAGTCCTACAAGGAGATGCGGTAAGACACGGCCCAGGAAACCAACACAGGTGCCCCAAGGCACGAAGTCATCATCCCCTCATTTTTCATTTTTGACGGGCAGGCGATACATAAGTGGTATGTGGACTCACCCCTTGGTGCTTCTCCGAGCCTTCCAAATTCCCAGCTAGATCGTCGGTGCACTCACCCGCTCAGGGAGCCTTTCTACTTTCGTGCAAAAACGAGAATACAATACTAAAATCAACCACGAAAGAGAATCCTTACTATGTACAGGATGGGGGACTGCGGAACTAGGCTTCGGTTGGCACATTTGAGTGTTGCAGGTGTGATGGTTAGAGGTGATGGATACTATTTCTCCAACCAGAATCGATGGTTAGAGGTGATGGATACTATTTCCCCAACCGGAATCTATGACTTGACATGTATCAACACTTATTTTAACGTCTCTCAATCTCTAGGGTCTTGATCGCCTTTGTTGCCGTGAAACCACGAGTTAGGGTTGATCCAACATTTATTACAATAACCCTAACCCACACGAAAAACCGCTCGGGTTGTATGGGAAGTGGCTTTCGTGTGTTCTACAGTTTCGGGGGGTTTAAATTTCCTTCTCGCCTGGAAAGAGCATGGTCTGTTTGGCATGAAGCACCCTGTCAAAGTGCATATTTGTCAAGAATCATCAACAATTTATTTACTAAACACATGTAGGTACATTCCTTCTCAGCGCGGCACTACTTCACTTTTCACCATGAATACCGCAACCCCGCAGTCAGTTCGCCCCCGAGTACTTCAACATCAAGTCGACCATCTCCTGATCCTCCAAAAACACCGCCGCATTCAACGCGGTATGCCCATGCCGCCTGCACCTCTTCTTTACGTCCGCCCCCGCCTCCAGGAGCATCCGGACAATAACCATGTCGCGCTTGTGCGCCGCCATAACCAAGGGCATGCTCTCGCCAATGCCCCTATTCGGGTCAATGCCGTGGGCGAGAAGCACCCTCACAATCTCGGTCTGGCGCTTTCGGACCGCGTTGACGAGGAGGTAGCTTAGCCCCCAGGGTGTGCAGATCCACCTATTGGTGGGAACGTGGGGTACGTGGATGAGGGCCCGCTCGACGGTGGCGGGGAGGTTGCGCTTTGCGGCCCATTGTAAGATGGAGGTGGATTCGGCGGCGAAGACGGAGTCAAGACGGGGAGTGAGGAGCTCGTGGAGAGAGTGACAGGTGCGGGAAAAGGAGGAGAGGGTGGCGACGGAGAGGTGGCCGGCGATAAGGAGGAGGATTTCGAGGGGTAGTGCTGGGGGCGGGGTTGAGGCCATGATGCAGTTGCGAGGTTCGGTGTCGTCGCTAACTTGTGAAATGACGTACTTATGTTTGTAGGGACGGATGAATAAGCACACATTGCGTGATAAGAGACCAGATGATGTCACCACAGGATCGACTTAATCAGTGGATAATTAATCATGCATCTCAAGATAACCTCTGGAAAAGCAAAAAGTCACTACTAATTACAACCACCACTCAATCGCCTCCCCAACTCTCAAGCTGTCTTGTACCACGGCGCCAAAGCTTCCCAGCAGCACCTCCATCTCCTTGTCCTTCGCGCGCCGCGCAACCTCCACCACCGTCGACCTATAGCAACGACCGTTCTTCACCTCCACCTTAGCACCATGCTCCAGTAGAATTCGAGCAAGAGCAAGGTTGCGCGTCGTCACAGCCCTATAAAGCGGAGTGAGGCCCCATCTATCCATTGCGTTGGGATCGGCGCCATGCAGTAGAAGGATGCGGGCTACATCGTTGCAGCCCTGCTGAGCCAGGATGCCGAGCACAGTGTGGCGCCTAAACTCTGGGAGCGGGGTGCCAAGCGCGAGGCAGCGCTGGACAGGAGCAACGAGGTTGCAGATTGCGGCCCAGCGGAAGATGCGTGGGGCGTTGAGGGAGAAGTACTTGTCGAGGGCTTGACGGAGGAGATGGTGAAGGGCACGACAGGTACGGGAGAGGGAGGAGAGAGTGGAGCCGGGGAGATGGTCGGCGATCATGAGGAGGATCTCGAGAGGGAGCTTGGGTACTGTGGCGGGGGCCATCTCTGTGCAGTGGAGAACACTTGACTTGGATGCTGTCGTATTTATGCGCTGATCGTGATGGGCGAGCCTGAATACCGTATTGGAAGGCCTGGTAATGGGAGGCCTGAATTAACCATTGAATGAGTCATAGCCCGACCGATGACGACTTTGTGGGGTCTAGTATCTCCGGGTCGGGCTCGATTACAGTATGGGAGGATAGTATGATATTCTTTAGGCCGGGATATGGTGCGCGTCTTAAAGGTGACATGTCGGTATTCCAGCTGGAACAATCTTGGTTACTCGGAATGCTTTTGAACCAATTAGAGCATTGTAATCCAGCCACCTTGTGGCTAGAAACAACAACTTAGCCGCAACTCTGTAATGAGGGTATAAATGGGTATAATACTGTTCCACTTCACCGGGTCTTGGCGCTTTTTACATACAAAAACAGGTAAGTGGCATCGCGGATAACTTTTCAACAAGACAAGATATGAAAAATCCATGAAGCCAAAACCCTTATCATACCTACCCACGACTTGGCTTCATAGATCTTAGATATTCTGTCTAGTTGAGGTTTTATTCGTAGTGCAATTTATGTCACCTTTAAGGTCAAGCCCGTAATTTTGCATGATATACCATAGAACCTGAGATATCACACCATTCCCTCCTTTCTCATCCTCTCCTTATTTTATCATATTCTATAGAATAGCAATTTCCCCCGAAGCATCACAACCAGCCAGATATGAGCCAATTATTCGTCGAGTCAGTGTATGGATGTAACAGCCGATGCAGCAGACACAGCGGATCCACTCAGACTAAAGTTCAGCATTGACTCCAAGTGACTCCGGGAGCCCCTACTCCGCCCACAAAATCCCGGGGAATCTGCTTTACAGGTAGTTAGTGCTCGGTTAACGAGTAGACATACCGAGGACTCAACCGCCCTCTGCCCCCCCCCCCCCACCGCGCCATCCACGCCTTCTTACCAAAGATCTAGCAATGCACAATGGCCAGTCCTCAGCGGCCTCCACCCCGCAACAAGATCAGCCCAAAGCACCCTCCCCGGGGTGATATTTGGGCTTAGTCTGTGCAGAGCTTCCGGGGTTACGGTTATCCGCCGCGGTCACACCGCCGCGGATATGGGCTACTGGACGTGTCGATACTCTTCTAATATATTCTCTTTATCTACTCACTTCCCCCTTTCAAGAAACCTCTAAATCTTGTGTTAATTATTTGTTCTATCTATGTGACCCTAACCCTACGAACCCTAGCCCTAGAGAAACCTAACCCTGGCGGCTTCGCATCACAATATGTTAGAGTCTAAGGCAACACTGCGCTGGCCACTGAATTAGTATTTAAAGTCGAGATCAATCATTCAATAAGAAAGAGACTTTCAACAAAGCCGCGAAACATTCCACTTGGTGGGGTTAGCATTGATTCACAGCTTATGGCGTTCGCCATGGGTGAATAGAAGCAAAGTGTATATTCTTGATGCGGACAAAGTGTACATTTACGTACTCCTTGAGGCGAGGTGCAGAGCTGGAAAGGAGGCGGAGTGCTCACCACTTCATCATATAACCATCTCGACCCATCGACCGAGCGCAATTCAAGAGCAAGATTCTATTCGCTAACCCACCTCTCCGCCAACCTTGCATTATTTCGCCTCCAGACATACCCCACCCACGCCCCACCGGAATGGCTCTCGAAAGAACCACCATACAGGGCCACGAGGGCGATATCTACTGCCGCCCCACCACATGGCTCGACATCGCCAAGTTCATGCTCCTGAACTACGTGCTCCATGCGCTCACCGTGATACCCGAGCCCGGCGGAGGCTTCATCCTCGCCCTCTTCAGCAGCGTCACCGCGGTGGTTTTCCCGCTCTTTGGCACCGATAAGGCGATTGCCCGCATTGCAGGGGCGAGGCGGTCGAAGGACCCGCTGGAGAGAGCGAAGAGGGCCGGGGCGCTGTGTATGGTTGTGCCGAGGGATAGTGGACTAGGGTATGCTTGGCCTGTGGGGGGGTGAGTGGAAGTGGTGCACTGATGGGAAACAGACACCCGGTCGTACCTGCTATTATCAGTGTTCATGGGAGCTACCCTCCTGTGTCGGCTGACCAATTCTCAACTTCGATTGACCTGCCGGTCCTCACTGGGGTGAAGGAGAAGAAGGGTCCTCAGCCTCCGGCGCCGTACGAGCTCGTCACGGTCCCAAGCTACTTCGTCACTCGGCCTATACCCCCGCAGCATCTCAACGAGCCCCAGCGCGTAATGGAGCTTGCGTATAACACGGCGGTGCTGAAGTCTCTGGCGGCGTTGGTTCAGATATGTTACGGTTCGTTTGAGCTCTATGTGGCGTCTGGAAACCAGATATCTAGATTGGGATATGCTGCGTACTCGCTAACAATCATCCCGTATGTGCTGATGTCCGCGCTGAACTTGATTGGCACTCTGTGCTGCCCTAGCTATCCGAGTTTGTATATTGTCTACTACAGGGGGACAGATGGATACCGCCCTCCGGTGCCCGACTCTGCATGTTCAGCCCCTGGTGGCAGCGGCGGCGGCAGCACCGGGAGACACAATGGTGATGCAGAATCAGTGCAGGTTATTCGGCCACTAACGGCCGACCAAAGAGAGAGAAAAGCGGCCGAGGTTTCTCCGAGGGAGGGATGGATGGAGGCCGTAGAGAGCAGGATCGTTGGCGCCGTCGGGTGTGCCTACGCCCTCTCACCCTCGTCGAGAAAACAATACGAAAGAGAGCACAAGGTTCTCCGCACGCTTCTCAGAACCAATAACTTGTTTGGCTAACCTGCATTCAGCATATCCATCTCATCCAGACTGTCCTCACCACCATCGCCGGCACCCTCCTCTTCGTCCTCCCCTACATCCTCACCTACATCCTCACCGGCTACCGCCCCAACCAGAGCACCCTCGCAGAGCGCATCATCATAGTCTCGTCCCTGACCGTCAGCCAGGTCCTCTACATCACCATCGCCTTCATGCACCACTCCAGCCCGCGCCTGGGCGAGCCAGAATATAAGTACGGATGGTACCCCTGCTCGGTCTATGGGCACTGGCCGAGTGGCTCGTATGGGCCCGCGCAGATCTCGGCATGGCTCAACATGGACAACGGAAAGCGCTTGCTAGTTGCTGTGGGCATTGCGGTGGCGGTGGCGCCGAGTGTGGCCGGCTTTGTGATGGTGGGGAGGATGATCTTGGGCGATGAGGTGTGTGTTAAGTTGTAGGGCTGTGGGTTTTGGGCCCCCTTGATGATAGTTTTGGACATAATGGCTTGGTTTTGCAACTGCGGGCATGTGGGATAATCATGTAATGTGGAATGAGTCATAGGAACGAGGATGAATCACGGCCAGGTGTATTTGAACTATCCGTAGATAGAAAGTAATCAATATTCAAATGAGCCGCGGGAGCTCCAGACACAACAGGTGGATTGGTTACTCGATCTGTACGGATGATTCAGGTGCACTTGACTCCTGCTTTCCGAATCATTCTTGCTCCCATGACTCATTCCATATCACACTACTATTGTTGCACATGCCCGGTGTTGCAATGCCAAGGCTCTATCTCAACACCTCTTGCGTAGAGAGCACATTGTATGCAGATTGATGCTTATCGTGAGATCTTGGCTGGCGCAGGGTTAGGGTTGCGGTGACCATGGAATTAAATTTTAATTTTATGGAGAGGAGACGGGGTGGAGATAGACGGTTTTTATGCTAGCTATGTGTCGGTTCTTACATGTAGGTAGCGCGCGCGTCTGGTTGGGCGAAAGTGTCCTACCCGGCACTTGAGGATTGGGGGTAGATATACAAAGGTATCGTCATACCTCGAGGCAATAGCCCGATACTAAGGGTCTCTTACTGTCCCGTACGGATTTGCATCTGCGGGACAAATAATACCCCCCCCCCCATAGTAGGTATTTGCTGCCTCGTATATTTGCTACCCCGCAGAACGCGGCCCCAGAACATCCTAACGACGTAACGGGGCCAGGTACAATTGTACCAGCGGTCTATGCATGCCCTAGCACCGGCTTCGTGTGTCTCAACCTGTGAGCGCTGTGAGCTGGTGGGCTCTTGCCACCTTCGATCCGTGATTGGCAGGTCATCCTTCATAGACTATCACTCGGACACGCGAGTGAGAAGGTGTGACGCCAGCAACCCCCGGCTTGAGTGCGCGGCGCTTTCTGCAGGGCGGGGGAACATAAGTGGCTTGGTTTGGGATAAAGTAGGACCAATTTCTGTCGACTGGTGGGTAATGGTAGGTTCTGATGCGTCGTCGCGTCGTGTCGTTTGGACTGGCGAGATGCTGGCGGAGAACAATTTGGGTGCGTTGTGTCTTCTGGTTAGAAGGTAGATTATCGGGTGATTATTTTTCCTGGTTCATGGATGTTGTTAATATATATATCCTAAGTACATGTATATACTCAATCTTAATCGAAGGCTCCCCGCGCATGCCTATTGAGCTGATGTAACCCTAACCCTGCAGATTCCTAAATATCTCATTTATTTACTTATTCATACTTCATCCATGGATGCAGCCCTTAGGCTATGGAAACCATCTCTCCCTCTCCCCGGAGGGGGTTTAGTCCTAATTACCCCCTCTGTGGAGAGGTGTCATGAGAAAGTGCGGCCTTTGAGCTAATACTCTCAATCGATTAGTTCTACACCCCTAGATTCCGCGCCTCCCGGCATCTGGTTGCGGGCTTGGGCGGTAGGTCAGGTGCTTTGGACGATTTTCTATCATCCGTATCTCCTTGACGTGGTGTCCGCGGGGGTGCATCATGGGTGATCACTCGGCGTTGGTTACCACGAAAGTGAGTTCTTCGAACCTCGACATCAAGCCCTACTGGGTGCGAAGAAACTTACATACCTACGGGCCGTGTATTACTATATACTTATCGGTGTCAAGGAGCTCCGGGTAGCAGCGCTGATCGAGGCCGATTTGCGATGACTCGATGGTTTTATATATAGTTCCGGCCGCGGCGCGTTTGATGTGGACTCGCAACTTGTGTATTGAAGTATCGTCATTATTCGATCAAGTACATACATACCTAGAAGTAATTGTTTTTCGGAAAGATTCAGCCAGCCACTTTCAAAAACAGGGCCACAGGCCCACCGAATCGAACGGTAATAGAACTGAGACAAGACTCTCTTTCTCCTCCTCCTCTACAAGGGTGCCTGGAGTGAAGCACAAAAGGTATAGAGGGCCATGGGGTATGAGCTTTTCAGCGAGTACTGCTTACCGTCACAAGTCGGAAGACACCACTCGTTTTAGCTCAGGAGCTATGGCTCCGGGCTCGCGGTGCCACAGTACCGGACGGGGAGATTCAGGTTTTAGGGGCGGGTTGGCGGTCCAGTGCCATGCCCTGATCTACCGCACTTTTTCAGCCGCACCAACTTACTCCTTGAGTTGCACAGGGTCATGCAACAGGTGCCATAGCCAGTTTCTCGAGCAGCAAAGTGTCACAACGCTGCTGCTGCCACTATCGAAGGTGGAGGAGGTACGCCGGTTGGCCAGCGGTATTGTGTTCGGCTGGCACTATGCTTAAAGCTAAGATCGCTTGCACTTCCCCGACATTCTGCTACGGAATTCATGCGGTGTCGAAAATGGGGGTATCACAGGGTGTCATCCACCTTTGGGAGAATTGCATTCCACCGGAATTAGTCATGGGTGGGTTGGGGTTGCCGGTTTACAATTCATAGTAGCTGCGGCTGGAGGGGATGTTGTAAGGTTTGTATTTTCTACGGATACAGGAAAAACAAATTCGCCGACACTTTCAAAAGAAATGATACTAGGAATAGATGGACCACAGAATTACCAAGTTAAAAAGGTTAGAAATCCTCGCGTCGATCACCGCAGCACGCCATACACAACCAAATCACTGGATACCGTAACTCAATTTCGCCCCTTCCCCCCCCCCCCTCGCGCTTCCTCCACTGGATTAAAATTACGCAATATTACCCCACTTCCCCACCACCAGCTCCCGCTGCGTACAGCAGATTGCCCCGGGCTTAGCCACCCCCGCCACTCCCGTAATCCTTTTCTACGGCCAAACATACACCCTCTAATTCCGCCCCTTTTTATTAAAAAAGTGCACCAGGGACAAAACCGCCAGTGTTATCGCAATGATGAACAGCAGCGTCACCATCGCCAAGCAGAACGTGTCTCGCTGGAAGTCTGTGAGACTCTGAAGGTAGTTTTGCCGCCAAGAGAGGCCTGAACGTGTCAGCGGTGGAAGCTGTGGAAAGGGCATTGGGTTTGATAGTTCGGAGGAGGATGCTGACGGGGATTGTGATGGCCGCGCAGGTACTGCTAGGTGGGCAGGTGGGGGTGGGGTTGGTAGGGGCGGAAGGGGTTCCAGGGGGATCTGCTGGGTATGTGGGGTTCGCGGGGTGGCCATTTGGGGTGTCTTGAGTGGTTTGTGGCTGATTGATGGTATAGTGGGTGGAGTGGTGGGTGGCGTGGTGGAGCGAGAGTGTAGCTAGGGAGGTAGGGGGGGTGTTTTAAGGCGATGGTGGTGGGGTAATCAATTGAGCTGCATAGAATTCTTACAGGATTGAGAGCTTCCCAATTAAATGGTGCCCAGCAGAATGTACTGTTGCCTAGTATGATTGAATTGTTAATCAGCATCGATGAGTGCTCGAACCCATGTTGTTACAATTGAAGTGTAAAGAATAAATAATACTATGCATAGTCATACGACAGTTTAGTATCTGTCAGTAACAACCTGAATCTTCGCACTCCTAGTACTGAACGAACATCGTCGATTCAACATGTCGATGTTAGAAAGCTCGTAGTGCCTAGCTACCCTCTTATCTTCGCCAAGGGGATCATGGATTTTTTCGCAAAGTAGGCCTCGCTTCACCCACTTTTCCGCGAGATGTACTGGAGGACTTCCCGTAAGCTATAGAAGCTGTTCTATTGCTATTTAAGTTCTATTCGAGGTTGGAATGGATAGAACATGGGTATCTATCATAGGAAGTTCTCTATTGTTAGGACCCCCCTCAAAGGGGGGGCATATCCGTCTTGCTCCTTCTATATGATTTCTATTGCTTGTTGCAATGAGTTCAATCCTTGTACCTTCCACTACTGGACTAGTAATCGGATAGAACAGAAGGATTTTTCTTTACCTATGGGAAACCACATTTTTTTTTGGTTGCTTCTATCCTATTGAATAGAAAGAAAATAGGGATAGAACAGCTTCTATAGCTTACGGTAAGTCCTCCAATATAGACTAGGGGCAGCCACCTCGCGATCGCGAGTTGTAGGACTCTCCATGTATCCATGTCAATAACAGGTCCTTCAGGGCCTCTAGATGTGTTGTTTTTAGGGGTCTACGGCCTCCCCCCCTTTCCCCCTCCCTCCCCAGCCTCGCTCCCCCATCCTTCCGCTCCCTTCTCCTACCTTATGATAACAGTAGTTCTAGTTAGTAGTTGAATTAAATCCAACTCCGGTACTGGGAGCATTTGGTTTGGGTGGGCTGGTTGCCATTCTCGGTTAGGGTTTCTCACTCACGGCCAACGTTAACTACATGTAGCTTTAGCCCATTTCTGGCTGTGGCCAACGGGTGACCGAGCAGGTCTCTATTGTACCCACCAGCTCTGAATTTCTGGGACGCCCATTAGGTTACCTAGCAGTCGTGTGGCCCATCTGTCCACGCTGCCAACTCACACACCCATGGGGGAAGACAAGCCTGATACATAATTGTACATGTTTGCCTCAGCACCCTCTAATCAACGGAACCTCAAACACGCCATCTGAATCGCGTGGATTTCAACTCATTATGGGGCCCGAAGAAACGTGGGAACCAGTCTACACTCCCCTGGTTGGTACACCGCCGCCGGAGGTGGGGGATCCTTGGGTATGGAGCGATCTGCGGAGGTCTACGACATTATGGGCATAGATCACTAATGCGGCTTCTACTTGCGATGTTCGTCCCCAGGAGGCGGCCCCACACACACTTCCACGGACAACACCGTTAATTCCGAAGTGCGAATCTAACCTATCTTCCATCGCCAGGTGGTGCTAGGAGTGTTAGGAGAATATCTGCACACTGGGATATTCATTCTTAATGATGTTTATAGAGACATTAGAGTCGTTACCAGTCTGCCTAGGCACGTTGCAAGCAGTGTCCGCGGTTCTGGAGAGCATGTGCACTCCCGTCAGGTCTGAATACCAGAGTCCGTGCTGCAGATTCCGGAGTGGCTAGTGCCATATCATTGAATACCTTCTCTCGTCAAGCTGTAGATATGGATCAGCCGCTACTTGAAACCGGGAATGTGTCATAGATTATCACTCGATATTGTGGGACATTTTCATGGGTGTACTCCGGTGTTAAGGGTAAGTGAGTAGAACGCGGCGGTGCGATTTACGTTGCTACGTTCTAGTCACTTACCCTTGACACCGTAGTAAACTTACATAGCTAATAGTGAAGGTTATGGAGGAAACGTGAGCCACCGGATCACCAAACAAATCAGAAACGTTTCACGATACAAGAGTTGGAATTTTAACTTATGCACAAGGAAGCGGGCTACTATTTACTGATACCAGGCCTACGCCATCCCCTCCCTCTCTGGCCCGTTCCCCTCGATCCTATGCCTGTCAATTCTTCCCTTTGCTAACAAAAACGCCCCCTTTGCACCGTCGATTAATTGCAACAGCGCCTCTGCCCGGCGAAAAATCTCATCCTTATACTCCCCATCCTCGCAGACCATGTGGATATCGACCAAGGAATCGAGCTGTTGCCTCAGCTCGCAAATACGCTGGCAAAGGATGGCGCAGGTGATCGTGTCCTGAGTCGGTGGCAAAGGGCTGGTTTTGTAGGAGGTGGTGAGGATATACCCATCGATGGCGGAGGTGCTGCCATTGGAGGAATCCTCCTCGTCGATGCTGGCATCGCTGTCGCCTTCTTCACTCCAGTCAGGGTCATCTTCACCAGCGATGGCGATGCTGCCGCTGTCGTCGGAGTCATACTCGGAGTGTTCGTCTACAATGTCGGTGATGGTGGCGTCGGAGTCATACGCGGAGTGTTCGCCTTCAATGTCGGTGGTGATGGTGGTGTTGGAGACATAGCCGCTAGCTACGACTTTGGTGGCCGGGTACTTGGTGGTAGCGCAGATACCGGTGGCGTTGAGAACTATATTTACTCCGGCTTCGACACCAAGCTGGGAGTAGGAGGCGTTGGAGAGTGGGGCTTCGGCGAGGTTTTCGTCGTCATTTATCGCCAAAGTTTCTGCCATACCCTCGTCCCTCTTCCCCACACCAGGGGAACTCGCACCCCCGGCGATCACCGGCTCCCCATGCCCCTCCGGAGCACCCTGGTCGACGACTTTCCACCTCGCCATCGCGTCAATGGTATCTTTATTTTCACCGCGCTTCCGCTCTGCCCTGCGGGCTTTGAGACTCTCCCAGTGGGCGGTTGCGGCAGTGTTGACATTTTGCTTGTATTCCTACAGCGACACTGTCAGTCCCAAGAAGGGTAAGACATGGAAAACTGCAGGAAAACCTTACCCAAGTCGGCTTCCATGGGGTCTGTGTCTTGGGGTCAAGTCCATCCCACTGGACGCGGAACATAGTTGGGCTCTCAGCGATGATGTGCTTGACACCCCATTCTTTGACGACCCACCCTTGGGGGGCGGGGTTGCGGCGGGGTGAGCGTGTCATGAATGGCCTGTTGGGGGAGTTCTGCTTCGGTGTTTGGAGGGGTGGAGCGGAGGGGTGGAGCGGAGAGCTGGGGAGGGCACGGAGGTGACTATTTGTACCTAAACATGGGCGGCTAGGCTGCGGGCTGTTGTTTGGACATAGAATGGAAACTGTAGGTTTAGGGGAAGATAGTCGGCTGGGTAACCTTTCTTTCCAAAAAAGGTTTGAGCATGGTGGTTTGGGGAGGTTTGGGTGCAGAAGGACGGCCTAGGCGGTAATGAGGTGATGCGTAATCTCTATCACCGTCAGAGCGATCTGCTACCATGGTGAAGGTGGTATACCATTTGGTAAATATTGGGGGGTTCCCAGGAAATCTGTTTCGGAATCTACGGCGTCATGGATCAGCGATATCCTTTGCATGGGGGAGGGGTGGTGTTATTGTGATCTAGCGAGTATTCGGGGGGTCAAGGGAAGTTAACTATTGTCCTAGGTAGATATGCACTGTCAGTGGTAGTGTATCGATACTTGGGTACGCTTGTTCTGGAAAAACTTGTGTTAGACATATTAGAATGGTGGTATTACACGTAGCAGAGTTCTCAATAGTATGTAGTGGTATGATCTACATGCCATATCGTACGCACTGCTATGGGCTTAGGTGGTTGTCGAACGGTATGATATATGTTCCTGGAGGTTGATTGGTAGTTTATCATGTTCCTCGAAGTGTTCTGAAGCATAAATCTCGGATTTTCCTTTTTTTCCTCCTTTTTATAAATTCATGAATTGCATAAAGCTATGCTTGAAAGAGCAAATGAAGATCTAATTTGGCGCCAGGTTTCTACGTCATGATCTCCATGGTATCAATACAGATAAAATCTATATCTTACCTACTATTACCTAAAGTTCACCATATCTCACCCCACCCATTATACCACCAGTGAACATTATCGATACCAGACTACCTCTGAGGACACGACACGCAGACTGTTGGTACGAGGGTAGCCATTCTGTCTCTGATTATAGGTTTATTCACCACCCATGGTCCGTCGATGGTGACATCCCGTGATAGGAGAATTAAACTTTTGCGGAAGAGCTGTTATCTGATAAGAGACCATTAGTAAAGCTACACCAGATCTACATTTTTTTCTTTTCTTTCTTTTTTTTCTTTTTTTTTTTTGGGGGGGGGGGGGGCAGCCTCTTACTAACTAGTGATTATTGGATAGGGCTGTGAATGTTTTAGAGGGTATCTTTACCACTGGTCGTAAAAAGAATACTGTGTTGATACCTCATAATGCCATTCCTCCTGATGGAAGCGCATATCTTTTAACCAAGAGGCACTACATAATGCCAAAGTACCGGGGTGGCTACTTCGCCTCGAGTTTTAGATACTTACTCTATCTTGGCTTATGGATAACCCCCCCCCCCTCCACAACCGGTATGAGAGCCATATACCCACCCCAGTCCCTACTGTGCGCCTTTGGAAATGTATCCTAGCTCTAATAGGTGTGGCGGGGTCTGGATATCATTACAGCCTCTTTTGTTAGGGCAAATACAAGAAAAGCGCAGCTAGATATTCCTTTGTATCCTACTTTAGACGTGACAGGATTCTATTCCGTTGCTAGAGTTAATGGCTTGCACACTCTCCCCCGTGCCACTCCCCCTTCCCCTCCTTCCTCTAGATGCCAGTATATCTGGTTAAATTATCATCTATATCCGACTCCGGCCCTGCGTGGAATTTCGTTCGGGTGGTTACCATAGTGGGTGTGGTTTACCACTCTCGGCCAATCAACACACCAGAAGCTTCTTTCCGGTAGTACGGCTCTAGAGGTACTCAAACACCGTGGCCGATCCGGCTGATGGGATGTTTGGAGTGGGAGGGATAGATCAGATATGACCAGCGGGAATCTTTCCTTTCTTTAGTACTTTGAGGACCTTATTGTATACCTCCATGTCAAAAATCCCGGGACTTTTGACTAAGAACTATACAACCTGTCGGTGGCGGCTGAGGGGTCTCCGAGGATGTATTAGCACTAGCCTCAACTTATTTGGACAGTCGAAATTATAACTCACTCCCCAGGTGGGGCTTTTATCACCACTTATCAAAGGCAAGGAAGCATTTTATGCACGCCTTGACCTAGGACAGGAACTAGACTAGGCCCCATAAAACCTAATATAAATGGTACGTACCAGGAATACATCAAAGTACGCTCAAATAGCAGCTCAAGCCTATCAAACACGCACTATTAAATCCCATACATACATACTCCACACGCTAAGAGATATTCAGGGTTAGGGTTTCCAGGTTGATTGATTGATACTTCATACATAGGGTTTCCAGGTTCGAGACCACGGCCAACACTGAATTATGCATAGCATGGTTTTTATCGAACTCCAATTGTTGTTCCTGTATTAATGGAGATGCTGGAGCAGGTCTTGGGATATTCTTTGAGCTAGCCCCAGATGAACGACCTGGTATTCTCCGGCACCCCCTCCGTGGAGAGGGAGCTAGCGTAGAGCTCGAGGACACCTAATACTCCATTAATACGGCCCCGGAAAGTCTCAGTACGCGCGCAGACAGAAGGGGAGCCAGCGGAGCATTGAATGAGGGAATGTGGTTTATTTCCCATCCTTTATATCGAAGGTCCTTACAACTCCGCCACTCCCGATTCGCGAAATAATCGCAAGTGTGGCGGTTAGCGGTGAGCCTGGAGACCTATGCTAGTGAGACTGCAATCACCGGAGCGCTTAAAGCGAGTTAATGAGCCTATGGACTTTAAATATAACCGGTCAAGTGCAGTTCATTTGTATGGAGGTTTGTATCGAGTATTGGCCTCTCGGGGGCTAGAACTACTATCTACATATGTATAGTTTCCTTTATAGGCTAATATAAAGGTTTGGTTGCGTCTTTTGGTCAGCTTGGCTTGTTCGGTCTGCTTGGCTCCTCCGTTGTTGGCGAAAAAAATAGCCGGTCACCAATTATCACTCGCTTGTTGGCGCCCCTCTTATATTTTTTTACCTTTTTTTTTTAAATTGCTAATACTTGATCTTTGAGGTATTAAAACATGTGGGAGGACGGTGAGGCATGCCACTTGCGAATGGCTTAACAGTGGATATATATGCCTAATAAGTCGAGTAGCTGGAAATAATTAACAAAATACGAGGAACACACCCCGAGGTCGGATGGTGGGGTTCAATTTGGCACTCACGTATCTAGGTTGTTATTCTAACCTGTCAGACAGTAATGTTGACAGTTGAGCTGTGGAACAGAGCTCAGGAGGGCTTGTGTATGTATTACCTGGCGCGCGTTCGTGTGCATTTATGTGCGCAGAAGGTGGAATTGTAAGCCACTACCACAGCCTGGTTAGCCATCTCGCGAGTACTAGTCATTAGGTTAGCAATGCAGTACTAAAAGAAGCGGCTATATCTAATACCTTATCTACCAAGATACCATGACACTCCGGTTTTGCGATAGCATTGCTATGGTATAATGGCCAAATTTTCAATTTAATTCAGAGGTTTTTCACGATATTGTATTGCTATGGGTAAAGGGATATCTAAAAGGATACAGCTAGTGCTAAGCAATAGTTCTGTAGCATTTAAACAAGTAATAATGTAAACCGGATTCCGCTCCCTTGAGTTCTTGAAGCATGATGATTCCTCCAAGACAAGGGCAATACAGTCTTCTATTTGTACATGATTCGCTCGCGGCCACGACGTGCTTTCTATCTGTAATCACGCCATCCCATTTTCATAAGATTCTACCGTACAACCCCTTTTTAATTCCATGCATCGATGTTGTTTCCTAATCCAACCATACCATCTGCAGATGCATAACCCTGTAAAGGTCATGGTGACAAAAGGACGCAAGAGGTGCAACGCACCTGAACCCCGCTTCTATCCTTTTTTAGGGAGAGTCTCCTGCATGGCATAGAATATGTCAGCGACCGCCCATGCTATTGTGATGCAACCCTCATGGTCCACACAACCCCCTTAACCCTCATGGTCCACACAACCCCCTTGTATTTAACCAAGACCCCAGGTGGTTACCCAACCACACTTCTTCACAACTCCTCACTCTAATTCCACACCCATTGCAACACTCTTCATACAACACCCCGGATATCCTATAACATATGGTATCTATTACATTCTCTTTTCTGACACCGTAGGTTCTACCAAGGCCTTATAGCTCCATAAGCGAGTGATAAGTGCCCACTTACCTAACGTTTAGGTTTATTTTTAATTAATCATTAACCTCCACCCCCCTCCGCATCCTACCTAATCCTGCACCTCCACTCATCCACTCAACCCAAGGAATACACAAAGATATGTGAAGGACTGAGGGTAGGTGAGAATCTATGCAAGACTACCGCACACCCCTGGTAAGGGGTTATAATAGAGGGCTGTGGCCTCCCCTCTCCTCTAAAACTTTCCTTACCGATAAAACTACTTTCTCTGCTACTGGCATCTTCGTTGTGAGTGGGAACGTACCTCATGAGGTTTCATCCCCTCAACTATATATCCCTGGGCTCAGTACCTCCCCAATTATAACAGCCTCCAATTCGATGAAACTAAGTTGGTTTATGTTGCTGCCACGTGTCTACCCCACGATGGTTTGTGATATCTGAATTGAGTTTTGGGATGAAGGCAATTAGGATGCTGTTATTTTTTATTGATGGTACCGCCGGAGAGCATGATTAGTCCTGGTACCTTGCTACAGGCTGGTATTGAAGTCTCATGACCCTCAAAACAATGCAGGCAGCTCATTCATGGGATTCAAAATCATTAAATTTAAAGGATGAGGTTACCTGTGCCTCTTCTTAGTAATGTCACGAATAGTGAACCAAAGGCGAGTGGTCTGAGATGAATTGTTGAGATATCTAGTGATATTTCATGATATCCTCCTCACACTGCCGATGATAGTGACGACGACTTCCCTAGCCACCCGAAAACCTCGCTCCCCCCAACCCGAACAGTCAGCGTCAAAAGAAAGGATCTTCGTTGCGAAGGGTTTCTGTACCAATCATACTCAACTGTTGTGAGGCGAGCGTTCGGGTGGCAAGGGAAGTTGTCTATCTCGTCTGAACATAAGTGGTCTCGGATGACGCAACCGCGAGTGACAATTCATGATGAGTTGTACAGACCATGACCGCTGACCGAGTGATTGTCTGTGACTGGCTTATGAAGCGAGTGATAAACTATGATCACTCAAGTCAAGCGAGTGATAGCCGGTGATCCAGAGCAGGACTACCGGAGCATTTTTCCATGCAATGGATAAGAGTCGGCTTTCAAAATGTCCTACTACTAGACCCCCAAGCTTTCTAGCTAGTTAAGCTTGGATAGTTCACCGTTTGGTTTAACATTACAGCAGAGGCGTCGGTCCTGGGGTTAACTCAAGGCTAGTATTTGTAATGATGGCGTAGAAAAGAAGACATGGGATCTTGGACGACTCCCTAGCCCATATATCCACGTGGTGGCATGTGAATTTCGTGGATTCCTCCTTCTGTCGATGTTGATTCATAGATTATCACTCGATAGCCACGTGCCTGACTCGTCTAGTAGAATATTAACGTTTTCATCCGGTAGGATAAGAGTGGCCGACCGATCGACGTAACACGGCTCGGAGAGTAAGACTAATGTCTTAGTCCAACCTCAGCGCATGTTTCCGTGTCTGAATTGGGTGACAGTGATATCGGGAACTGTGTTCTGCTCGAGAAATGGTCCCCAGGGTAAACGAAGGCTTTGGGAAGCCAGGATAGGTAGAGGCTTGGCGAAATTGATGACTTCAAACTATTCCAGACGGCGTTATGTCCTAATTTCAGCATATTCGCGCTCTAACGACCCTTGGCGCTAGATTGCATAGACACGTAGAGATGGCCCCGGCTCACGGCAGATCCTTTGACGGACCCTTGAAGGTACAAGCTCGGGTATCAGGCACTCGAAAATGCGTACCGGAGTATGTGTAGCTTTGTTCTCTATATGCGTTGTGCGGGTGAAATAAGTGCCAAGCCGGCGTGTTGCGCAGTCACGTGCGACACGGAGTGCTGTTTCTCCTTTGGCCGTTGTCGTTAGATGCTACCGCCCCTTGCATGTTTGAAAATGGAACTCAACTTTGGTTTAACAGATTGATAAGGGCTTTGCTCCGGGTGATGGGGATTTTCTCCGTGCGAGTTAATAGTCTCTAAACATGCGACTTGGGTAGGATGTAACACGCGGATCATCACTAGCAGGTACTGATCGACGTGAGCTGAAATTGGCCCCTTGTGTGGAAGGTCAGGCACAAGGCTACACACCGGAACTAGATTTTGCGCGGTTTCATCGTTACTTGTTAGGCTCCTGTCGCTGTCCTGTAGTATTTATGTTACGCACGTCGTTTGCAGCTGGATGCGGCACTCGACTGAGCACAACGGTCAAAACAACCCAGGTTCGTGATGGTGCATTTGGAACAAACATGGTGATTTTATGAGATACGTTCTGCATGGTGACTTTCCAGTTGAGCGGGGTAGTGGAGGTGCTTGTGTCAAGGTCGTATGGGATGGAGGATTGTACCTGAAGGTTAGTTTATGAATGCGCAATGTGACTTTGCAAGTGCCACATCTTCTTTTCCATACTTCTGGCGTCAAATACTGGCCACACCATCATCCGATGCTCGGCTTCATGCTATTTCTATTCAAAAAAATACCTTATCAGTGATCACCAAAGCTTTACAGTCACAATGCAAGCAAACCCGCCCTCTCCTCCACCTACACCCCGCTATACAACTCCCTTAGCCCAATCCCACCCTCGCTACACACATCACCACTCATCTCCAAACATCGAGCCGTGTCGCTTTACACCACATGTGACGCCGTTGAAGAGGCCGCCTATCCGCCCAATCAAGCTTTCATTCCATCTTGTCTCGCGCCAAAAGAGCACACCACAAGAAGAGAGGAGGCAATTGGCGCTCCCACCTGTGCGGCGACAGGAGGTTAGGTTGGATGGTGCGCTGGGGGGCTGTGTGACGGCGAAAAAGAGGATGTTTAAGAAAGAGGTGTTTAGCAACGGAGATGATGTAGTTCTAGATGGGGGCGTTGTTGGTCAGGCGAAAGCGTGCAGTAGGCAAGACATGGCGGCTGCGAGGAAGGAGATGTTCCTTATTGCGGCAGAGCGTTTGAAGAGAGAGAAGAAGAAGGCTTTGAAGTTTTGTGTAGAGCCAGTACCCGTGGGCGGCGAATTTAAGCCCACAGAGATGTAGGGTCTCGCATGATTGGGATGGAGGCTCTGTTGGGGTAGGCTATGCTTGGCGGCTTGGCGGCTCGGTTGTACGTAGTTTGGCCGCTCCTAATTGGTAGGTTCGGTCATTATACGGGCCCAATCGTCTTGGAATTCCCAATTCACGAAGCTGCTCTTGGTTCTGCCCACTCATCTGAAGCGTTATTAATGGAGATTCTCGGTGTTTGTATTGTGCTACAACACGCACAGAGGTGTGCTACACCGCCTACAGCTTTAGCAATGATAGGAGAACAAGACTAAGCTACATGCAGTTCCAAGTCTCATGCTCCAGAGTTGAATAAGATTTCGAATATATTAGGAATGTTTAGGTTTACGATAATGTTCTTTCCTAAGGTTTTGGTGGCTGATGGATAGGTCCAAGTGCGTTGTGACAGTTTTGCGGGAGTAGTTACAAGATTGACTGTGGGCTGTACGGAGACAACACATTTGCTCAGATGGATGGCTAGAAAGATCATTCAGAATTTATTTGTTTCCCTTTGGTAATGAATCTTATGTGCTATCTCTATTGTGAACATTTTGTAAAACACAACTAATCGCGAGATCAATATCAGCGCTCGGAGGAAAAAGAAGTAAAAAGGAAAAATCTCAGCAACAACATAATGATAGTAGACAGGAGTTGATTTAGAGGCGCCGGCCGCCCAACGTCAATACAGACGAGAGTGAGACCCCCTCATCTATAATACGACTTAGTCCCACAAATCCTGTATAGAACCTACTTGTTTTCGGTAGGACAGTCATCAGGTATTAGGTCAGCAGCTCGCGGTACGCGAGCTCTGTCACCATCTTCCGGTTGAGTAGATCGGATGATGTATCGCTTGTTGCCCCCGACACAGCCGAGCCCACTACTTGATTAATTCCGCCATTCCTTTGCGGGGTTGAGGTTTCCTTCTGCTTGTTCGGAATTCGTCCGTTTCTTCTCCTCCTTGACTTCCGGCCTGTAGATGTGGACTTTGTGACCCCCGTGGGCTTCATGGCTGAACGAACTGAGGTCTGGGAACCCTTCGATCTCAGGCCATGTCCGACATTTATGGTTGGCGAAAGAGCCGGCGATGGTAGGTCAGTGGCGACTGGCCTCTTCTCCGAAGGTAGATTCAATCTCGGGGCACCTTCCAAAGCTCCTTCATCAAGCGGAACATCGATCGTCTTAGCCTTCTCGCTCCCACGTAACAAAAGCGGTGGGAAGTCAGCGGCTGGTGACGCCGCTCGGTTGTCGGAGGAGAATGGTTTATCCTTGAGGGGATTAAAGGAGAGCTTGAATGGGATTGGGGAAATTATGAGGAAGGTCTTGGGGGTGAGTTTATTATTGTGGGGTGTTGTGGCGGCAGAGACTAATTCTAACGAGAGCCGGAAGGGGATGGGTGTGAGGTTGGTAAGCTCGATGCGGGAGACATGGCGTTGACTTCTGGAGTACATCGTCACGGAAGGTTGAAGCTGGGAGAAGAAGGTGCTCAAGAGTAACAGTGGGTTGACCATTGCATTGGTATATTGAAAAGCTAAAGGTATTGTTGGCTACTTGTTCAAATCTTGATGAGGACAAATACGGTTGCGCCTTTACTGCTGGAACCACGTCTACCCTCCGGAGCTTCTATTCGTACTCCATCTCCTTCTCTCAATATATCAACACATATACATAGATAATCGTGAAGTGATCTAGAAGTCGTAATCTGATATAGGAGAAAAGATATGGAACTCGTGGTTTCCCCTCTACTCTCTTTCGCCGAATTTCAATATGCCCCCCCGTCAGCACAACTGTCATATATGATTTTAGTCGACACATCTCTCCCTGCTTGTTCTAGTTATTCTTTCTGGAATAGCATTTGATTGCGTTAATCATCTTGAAGCTTCTGCCGCCACCTATTGAGGTTCGCTGGAGGTTATTCCCCATCTATTCCGGAATGCCCTAGAAAGAATCTCGGATACATACTTCTACAATAGCAGCTTGAATGAAACTTTACAAATGACTTCCACTTTAGACAAACCGCCGAAACCAGACAGACTCCGACCACAAAAATGAATTGAAATATAGTTCACCCACCAATGGCCAACCGTATTCTAATATATTGGTTGTAATCAGTATAGAAAGGGCTATATAATTCTTGCATCTGTCATTACTATCTCTTTGCCAGGAAATTATTGTTGCGGAAGGGCTACTAAATTTATCCCTTTTATCGCCATCACGTACGGTGGGGGTTTGCGCCTCTACAGCAGTTGATATTGTGTATACAAGGTGGGTAGAGCGGTGGTGCATAACCGAACCTTTCTATGCGCTTCACCGCTGCCGATGTTCTCTCCAAAATCGCATCAACGCCCGAAGATATCCACACCCGCAGCACTGGGTAGGATATTTGGTAAACTTTCCTCCTTTTTCCTGATAAATACTCATGGGGAGGTGGTAAACTCCCCATAGCTTCCCCCTTACAATGGACATCGGTAAAGCTGTATTCGCACTGCCCCCTCACTCTACCAATTTATTGTTTGGGACTTGTGCTATATGGTGGGCCATCGCCACACTGCTCGTTTTCTCTGGCGTGTTATTGAGGGGGCGGGGAGTGTTCAATGCGGTTGATGAATTAAAAAAAAAGAAGAGAAATTGGAGAGGTATTCTTACGTACTATGGCATGCTAAAGCACTGGCTTTCCTAGCAGCCACTATGCCTATTTTTGCTTTCGCTCCCCGAATCGTTGTCTCCTGTGCTATGGATCCTCCGTAAGTATTTATTATTGAATCAACTTGTGCAGATTCTGAAAGATTTAGGAGGGTCTGATGTACAGGTATGGTTCCTCATTCTCCGTCGAGGCCGCTCTTTGTGGCGGTTGCTTCGTCGTGTGGATCGTGAGCTGGGATAAATCCTTGAAGTATCGTTGTTGCGGGGGTGATAAAATTTGGAGACCATGGGTCAGGGGGCCGGGGTGCCGTTACGCCAGTGAGGCTCTGCATACATGCATGCCGTGTGGCCGCCATCGGTCCACACGTGCCACGTATATATTACTCAAAACACATACTACCCTCCTACACCACTGGCCTTGGCTTATAGAGAGAGGCCAGCTATCATCTCCATCCCACTACCCCCCGCCGTTCTTTCGGGTCACATCCTTCTACTCCCCCTCCTGCTTCCGCCCACTTCCATAACTCACCCATCACCTTTGACCAACCCATAACACCTGTAGTCATGCCAGCGATTCACCGCAGACGTGCAGCCCGCGGCTCCGACATGATCCAACGCAAAAACAATGATACTGGCAGTAATGCCTCAATATTAACTGAGCAGAAGCCATCTCAGCCACTGCCAAACAACAACCCGAAGAAGCCCACCAGCGAATACCTCCTCATCTCCGATGATGGTGATAAAGATGAGGATGAGCAGCGGTCAGCGACTGTAGATGGCAGGGATGAGGACAGTGGTGCTGATGGTGAGGAGGAGGGCGAGACTGGGGCCGGATATGAGAAGGAATATGATTATGGTGTTAAGGAAGACGGGGAGGAGGATGATGGGGGGAATATGGGCGACGTGGAGGATGTAGAGGATGTGGATGATGATGATGATGTCAATGAAGAGGTTGTTGGAGAAAAGGATAACCGTGGGCGCATTCCGGCCGATATTTCCTTCAGCGGCGTGTTCAAACAGAAGGTCAGGGTAGGGGATATTGATGGCTTATGGGGATGGGATGCGACGGCAGGTAGCTATGGGAATGCCTCTTATGCAGGCCCCAGTAAGGGGCCGCAGAAGCAGGTCATGGATAAAATCATACTCGGCGCAGTGATGTCTCTAGCCGATGCTGCTGCCGTCGAAGCGGAGGGGGAGGGTAATGTCAGTACTGGTAGCTCTGGTGATACCTCAACCATTGCGGCCAATCAGTTTGACGGTGAAGCCGCGAATGAATCGTTGACTGCTATCGAGTCAATGCTGGAGGGGTCTGAGGACTCGCAATACTCCCACGAAGGGCAAAGAAGTAACTTGGGTGCTCGCCTGCAGCGCAACGAGAGGAAGATTAAGAGGGCGCAGAGGAAGATACAGAAGGTGAGTGAATGCATCACCGAGGCTATCTAGGTGTCGCTGACCTGGTGTAGTATGAGACTGAGATGAAGTATCTGGAGCAAAAGCGGAGGCGCCTTATCTGGATGTTGTAATGCGGTTATTGTGGGGTTAGTTGTTCGGCAGAGGCGGCACGCAAAGACTCTGTGAATACTAGACGCCTTGATTGCTGTGTAATTAACCCTCTACATAATTAGATCCTGCTCTGTCACGTGGCGGGGAGAATGGGATCATTGATCATGAATATCATTGTGCTGTAATTACTACGCTGAAATCTTCAACGAGCGACTCTCTATTGACAGTTGAAGCTGTTCAGAGCCGCGGTGAGCGACCCGTCAGTGATGTAATGTCCCATAGCTTCCACACTCTAACCCTAACCCTGGAGTGCAAAGAATTGAATGACAAGTGGAACACAACCAATCCCTTCCTAGACACACGAATCGAGGAGAACCTATTAGACACGACCACATCTGCAACCTGTTGCCAAATCAACAATAGTTGGCACTCTTGCTGCCCCAAAGCTAGGACAAGTGTTGTTTTATTCCCTATTTACTCTACCGTGTGGGTAGCAGTCCCCCGATCGCTACAGATATGTGTCCAATACCGGCCAGGGAGAAGGTATATAAACCCCCCTCTCTCTCCTCTCCGGTCTCTTTCTTCTCCATCATCATTCACCATCTCAACCATCCATCACTCCATCAGACACTTCTACCAGTCTAAGTCCCTTGAGAACAGCCCCCCGCTATCCTTTCACACTTCCTCCAAACTGGAATGCAGTACATCGCTTCAACCAAGTGGGAAATCCACCAGGCCTCACAAGCCGGCCCGTCTGATGCACAGCAACCCATTCTCTGCCAGTCCGGTGCTCTGTGGAATTGCAGGGTCATCCAACGACGAGGCTCCCATACCGTAAGCCACGCCCCGTTTCCCACTCCATCGGCCCCAGCTGCATCATTACCAGAAATTGACTAGTCCTAGTTATCAGCCCGGTACCGGAATGACTTTTCTTTCCCTGATCATAATCTAGAACGGCGACGTGTCTCCTTATTGGGGATTGTCAAGCCCTGGTTCAGGCACATGGCCTTGTAATTATTGCCGTTGGACGTCTGGCAAGAAAACACACCCCTGAATATCTTGGCGTACCGATCGAGGAGATTGTTGGACTTGACAAGAATTGTGAAGGTTAGAACACTCTCACTGGGGATTCATTGTTATGGTTTGAAACCAGCTTTTTATTTTTTCTTGGCTAAAAACATCAGATATCGCCTGCCTGTCCCACCACTTCGGACTACATCTTACCAATGGGCCAGTAGCATAATATCAAAGATCCTCCCCTGCCCCTCTGTCATTCATAAGTCTTGGCCTCGCCTGTGGAGGTTTCCCACATCTTCTCCCGCCCTGTCGCACACCCTCGCTATATGGTGATGATGTTGCTCAACCGTACCATAGGGCAGCGCAATGAGCTATAGTGGCGGCGAGGTCTTGGTGTAATTAGCTCAAACTCCTCTTTCATACCCTACAATGTTTCTTACTCCAGGATCAGGCATACAGGGGCAGTCGGGGTGCTATAGCGGTGTTGGTTTTCAAACACGCGCCCGGTAATTACAAATTTGAGGTGAAGATGGGAGCCCCTAGTAAAGGTTACAAATAGCGATTTTTGGCGAGGTTTAGGGTAGCGGACCTCTCCTCACAATAATTCGATCTGTGTGGGGATAGTCCATGGGTTCTCGCGTGCCCTCAACCTAGGCCGGTCTCGCTGGTAGGAGAGGATTCGACGGAGAGGTTGTTTCAAGAAGGCCATTATTATGATAGCTGTAAGAAATAAAATCATGCTATGCTCGATAGATGTGCGCTCGCTGAGGGCGTCTGCCCGTTACCGCAGCTTGTGCAATCTTTTGAAAGATGTAACATAGATGTTGTGCTTGCCCAGGACTGTGAGCTAAGCCCAGCCCAAGCCCGTAGACACAAATCCATTCATCTCAAGTTTACCATAACCACTAACTATAGTGGCGGTCAGCGTGGTGTAGCGATTCTCATTGATAGGCAGACTACCAAACGCTACCCCCTGCCTGAGCCACTGCTTTGTGCATGCTTCTTGCTCGTTTAGCATTGCCGAATGGATTATCTGATTTCAATTTCAAATTTGGTTGAAGGCCGGAAAAGACATCATCGACTGTCAATACTCTTACACAGTTCATCTGTGACACTTGGAAACACCTGTTAATATTTGACTCTGGACCTCTAACTCCATAGAAATACCATTCCTTTATGATTGCCATTCGTAATAAAGGAGCGCCTCTCGAAATATACTCTGGTTGCATTGACGTGATTAGCACAAAGGTTGCACACTCAAAATACAGACAAGTGTCAATAGACGATAGTTACAAAAGTTATAATTACCTCAAATATCAGGCCACTGTTACACCGGGTGGAGTTATGCACTTGTATAAGCCATAATGCAATTTGTCAAGCGAGTAGGATAATCAATATTCTGAATGAAAGTGCACACACACTTGATGGTACAGCGGTGGGTAATAGGTCATCGGATGACCTAACTAAAATTTTGCCTGTAAACGCGCATTCTGGTGGCGTTCCGTCCGATGACTTATTACCCACCGCTGTACGAGTTTCCAGATCTATGAAAACTCTGCTTCTCGCATTAACGAGCATTTCACACCCGACTTTCAAGGTAGAAGTATTTCAGAGAATGAACGAGAATAGAATAGATCAATGCCTCAGGTACTATTCGCCGAATGGGTGTTTTACCCACCAGTTAAAATGTTTATTAGCCAAAGGCTATTATATAATATATGTTTTTTCATTAATTTCTTAACTTATATCTATCATTTTACTAGTATACTATCAGTGTAAAGGGGTATCTCGAGGAGTGTCACTTGAGATACGGCTTTTGCTAAGCAATAGTTCTATAGCGTTTTAAACTTGTAATATTGTAGACCAGATTCCGTTCGCTTGAGAGGATGATGATTCCCCTAAGACTCCGGGAATCCTACTGACTATTTATACATAAAGAATCTCCTTAAACCCGCTAACTCCTCCAATAGCAAAACCTCCGTAATGCCCCCGATCCTGCTCCGGTTTCCTACGAGGTAGGGTAGAGAATTCTCTGCCTATAGCGTGATCGTGGTTACCGAGTTGTAACCGAACCCCGCTTTCCTAACCTACGTCACCCGATTCTTGGCGTCGTCGCGCTAGGATAATTCCATTATCCAACTAGCACCGCACTTGCCAAGCAATCCTGTAACAATCAGATACAGATCTAGTTTTCCAAATTCATCCTAAATCTAAAGCATTGTGAAACATATTAACCTATTCTAGAGTACCCACTGGCAAAGACTAGTCTCAGGTTCATATTATAGAGGAATAGTATTTCAAGTATATCTTATAAGTATATAGATATACCGATATGCAATGTGTATTTTAAAGGTTTTGATTGGCCAGGTATTAGTATTGAGTTGGGTATATTGCTTTTTTCCCTGTACTAAAAATTTTCTTTTTGCTTATATTGATATTGGTGGCGATAAGGGGTCCATGCTCTATGTGTTTTGCTAATCGGGACTTTGCTTTTTGTTTATATTGATATTGGTGGCGATTAGGGGTCCATGCTCTATGTGTATTGGTAATCGGGACTTTGTTTTTCGAAAGCCTTATTTTTTTCTATATTGATGTAATTGGCGATTCGGCACATAGATAGATATTGATATTGTTATTATAATAGTTAAGATCGTAGTTTAAAATAACTCTTGATCGCACATCTTTTACCTTTACCAACCAATTCTAAAGACTCCTTGCCCACCATACCTAATACCACAATGCCTCAAATTTTCAACGAGAATGCTTCCACTGAAATTCATTGTATGGTCGAATTCACCAATAAGATAGACAAGACTGGTTATCTTAAAATCTACGATTCAACTCTATTTTGCTGGAGTGAAGGTTTACCTTCTTCAGTCATCGATGAAGAAGATATACCATGTCGAATTGTTTGTTTTATCAACGATACCCTTCCAGAACCTACCGAAAACTCTGTTGCTATATGTTCAGGCAGGTTTTGCGATATGGGTAAAGACAAATAGTTCTTTATAACGTTCTTAAATAGAGCAGTAAATGTTGAATTTCTATGATATTATAACTAATATCTCTTGACTTAGGTTTCTTTGGTGATCAGCCATTCGCGATGTGACGATGTACGCTGCACCTCGTGTGCTACTATATCTTTCAGTCGGAAAGTTGTAGACAGCACAAGGTACTATCGATTCTCTTCCTGCTTGGTTGGAAATCTTTTGATTCTGATCGTCTCTTACGATTTAGAAGCTGCCATCTAAATCAGAACTAGAAAGTATTTTGTTATCGGTAGATGGTATATCCACCAGGCGAAGATGGGAAGTACAAAAGCTAACTCAAGTCGATAGTGTTATTCAAATCTCTTGAAGTTTAATTGGCGAGTGGTGTCGATAATGTCATCGTCGCGTTCTTTTCTTGGTTGTTTGGTATCGTCGTTGAATTATATTTCTGTTATGCAGTCAGGATTTGGGGTGAATCTAGTGGGCAAACGTCGGAAAGCTAGAGTCAAAAAGGTTGGAAGATCTTGGGGTCTTTCGGGCTCAGAAAAGATCTGCAATGGATGATTCATGTTTGTATTCAAGTTACTCTACTCCAGAAAGTTGCTGTTAGCTCATCTCCTATTTCGAACCTCATACACCAGTCGAAAGAAAGACTACAAGTGTATCTAATGACTGTTCTATTGATGACGATTTTGCAAGTGTAGAGGATGGAGCTATTAAGGATGTTGGGCTCCGATTAGATGATCTTTGTCATAATATTTGGGTTTCGGGATTATTGTTACTTAGTTTACTTTTGGGAAAAAATATATAGTATTATCAGGATATATATAGGGCTTAGGTATCTCTTTCGGGAAGTCTATAATACCTTTTGAGTATCAATACAATATTTTATTTTACAATGCCAAGAACAAACTCCAGACAATCAATCGAGGATCATAGACATGCAAATCGTATCCAAATGAGGAGGAGCAGAAACTCTCAAACCTCCGATAGCTCTAAATTAAATCAAATACAAACACAACTAAATTTTCGAGCTGAACATCAAATTAGAAATCGCCGACACACCACCCAAAACCAAAGTAATATACAACCAAATGAATTACCGAGCAATTGGTGGGACACTTTACCTATCAAAACAAGGCATCTCCGACCATACATTACTAGTTGGTCTAAATACTGTACCTACTGTAATGCTGTCTTATTGAATAACGAGCACAATGGTTGGTGTTGTACTAATGGAAAATACCAACTACCTTCTTTACCACCATATCCCCCCGATACTGAGAATGAATTTGAGCAACATAGTGGTCATTTGAGTAGGATCAGCCGAAAACTCAATAACATCTTTTCCTTTTCAATTTTGGGAGTTACAGGAGGATTTCGACAGTTACCAACACCCTCCAATGTGGCTATTACAGGGCGAGTATATCATCAATTGCTGGATGCTAATCAAGGACAACATTCAATACGATGGTTTCTTCACGATGAAGATTCAAGAGACTCACTGGCTCTTGAGCTTGGGGTACCATCTTCTATGGTTACCAGTTTTCGAAACCTACTAGAAGATGTCAATCCTTTTGTACACCACCTCCGAGCAGCATTCACCACTGCCCCAAATACTCCACTTGCACTAGAATTATATACTCCAACAACTGGTGGAGAGATAGCTGCGATTATACATGCCAACAATATACAGAAAGTCTACCCTCGGAGTGTATTGGTATACAACAATATCCTCGATCGCCCAAAAGCCATCAGTATACTAAGTCCCCTTTACGAGCCACTGCAATATCCTGTATTATTTCCTCATGGTACACCTGGTTGGGACTGCAAATCTGATTTTAGTCAAATACGATGGTATAGGGCCAGGCTCACAACAGAGGATAGATTTCTTAGGTTTGGTAGGCTATGTGGGGAGTACTTGGTGGACATGTACTCAAGAGTGGAGGATGAGAGACTGGACTATATACAAAAGGGACGAGAGAGACAGTATATCCAACAATCTGCAGATGCAGAGGCAGTAGGAGGTTTACCCTTTGAGAAAGGCACGACACTACCCAATTCTTTCTTAGGCTCCCGAGCATGGGCATCAAATGAAGTAGCCGACTCTCTTGCTATCTGTAGAGCAAGAGGCAAACCCTCCTTCTTTATTACGATTACAACAAATCCCAATTGGCCAGAAATTAAATCACGATTGTATCCTGGACAGACTGCTTCAGATATACCAGTAGTTGTCTGTCAGGTATTTAAAGCTAGATTAGAGAATGCTATTGCCAAGCTTCGGAGCCATCTAGGGACAATAGTCTACATCGTTCGAGTTATTGAGTTTCAAAAGAGAGGGTTACCACATGCCCATATTGTTATTAAGGTACGATTTAATCCGTTCTCAACTAAAATTGATACTAATATATATTAGGTGCCTCCTGAGTTACCTTTCTCTGCTATTGATTCAATAGTATCTGCCGAAGTACCTACAGAAGAGGAAGATCCAGTTCTGCGAGAATTAGTTCTACGATTCAATCAGCATCCTCAAACCCATTTAAATTATACCAACAGTAGGTGTAACAAAAATGGATCCTGTGTTTGGGGATATCCACAAGCTATTCGGGAAACTACAGAGCTTAATCAATATGGTCGGGTACAATATAGAATGAGGAAGGAAGAGGATCGATGGATTGCATCATATATGCCATTCCTTACCAAATTACTGGAATGTCATGTCAATGTTGATGTATGCTTTACAGTTAACATTTTTATGTATCTGTATAAATATCTATTCAAAGGACCAGATCGCACACTGTTTTCTCTGAGTGCTGAGGGATAAGAGGAGGTTGACGAAATCACTGATTATATTAATGCAAGATATCTGTCTGCCTCTGAGGCAGCATGGAGGATCCTACAGTATCACCTAACAGACCGATCTCCTGCAGTCAAATCCCTCACAGTTCACCTCCCTGGAAGAAATATGCATTAGATGTATCGAAGAAATGGTGGAGAGTCTACAGCATCGACCCTACTTAGATATTTTTCCAGGCCCCGAGATGCACTATTTCAGGATTTGACATATATCCAATATTACGAAAAGTGGATTCTCTACTCAAGGTCCTCAACTACCCTCAAAGATACCGATTTCCTAGAAGAGGTATGCAATAGTTATCCACAGTTTATTGTTAGAGCTAGGAGGAGGAATGAAGCAATAGCCCGAGTTGATACTGTCTCCCCCAGAACTGGAGAATTATTCTACCTCCGAGCTCTCCTATTACATAGAGCAGCTTATAGTTTCCAAGACCTCAAGATTGTCAACGATGTTACCTATGCAACATTTCAAGAAGCAGCAGCAGCATTAGGTCTCTTTGAGAATCAATCAGAAGGTAGAGAGATTATGTTGGAGGCAGTTCAAAGCTTTTGCAGCCCCAATCAGCTACGATTTCTTTTTGCACATCTTCTGGTGAATATCACAGTTACAGCAATCGAGCTGTTTGAGGAATATCAGGAAGCTCTATCAGCAGATTATCTTAACCAATACGATTCTCCAATGATGGTTATCAACAAATGTTTGGAGGGAATCGCAGGGCATCTTGCCTCTCAAGGGAGTAGCCTGTCAGACTTTGGTTTACCTCAACCTCAAGATATCTCTGATGAAATATTCATGGAGACACTTGTCTTTGACCATCGTAGAATAGAACTTACTGAAAGGGCAGCAATATCTCGGGAACAGTTACTACCTCAACAGTTGGAGGCTTTTGATATTATAATTAATACCATCGATAAAATATTCATTAGGGAGGTTCCTAACCATACATGTTTTTTTCTGGATGGGAGGGCTGGTCGGGGGAAAACATATGTTGTTAACACGATTGTAAATTACCTAAGAGGACAAGGAGATATTGTCGTTATTACTGCTTCAACTGCCTTAAGTGTCACTCTATATGAGAGGGGTCGTACAGCACACTCTGCATTTGGAATTCCTGTCGTTGAGGTAAAGTTTACTTATCTTGGGGTTTTGGTTGTTACGATGGCTAATATAGTGGGGTTAGAATAATATGGAACTCCAGTCTACCTTAAGTATCAGGTCAGATCGGGCCAGATTACTATCACAGTCAAGCTTAATTATATGGGAGGAGATGCCTATGGCAAACAAAGCAGCGATTGAATGTGCAGATGAGTTCTTGCAACTTGTGCTTGCCAACGACAAGCCATTTGGTGGCAAAGTATTCCTTGGTTTGGGGGATTTTCGACAGGTAGCACCAGTGGTAAAGTCAGCAGGACCAACAGCTACACTTGAAGCCTCTATACGATCGTCCTACCTTTGGCAACAATTTAAAATCCTACGACTGGATACACCTATAAGAAATGCTTCTGATTTAGAATATGCTGAGTGGGTGGATCAAATTGGAGATGGCTGTCAAGAATCAAATGAATCTTTTGTCACTCTAGATTTAATTGAGCCTTTAGACACCATCGAGGAAGCCATAGATTTTCTATTCCCTCCAGAGGTATTGGAAGATCCAGCGACAGTCTCTCATCATGCTTTTCTCAGCCCTCTTAATATCAATGTAGACCAATTTAACCTGGCAATTCTTGAAAGATTCCTGACGATAGAGGGTATATATTTTTTCTCTGCCAGTTATGGACAATGATAAACTAATATATTTATATCTAATAGAAAGAACCTACGACAGTCATGATTGTATCAAAGAAGATCCTAACTTTACATCCTCTACAAGCAATATTCTACCCTCGGGAGAGATTCTTGATTTCCTGTCTATGTTAAAGGAGCCCGGTGTGCCACCACACAATTTAGTTTTGAAGGTTGGGTGTGTTTGCTCGATAATGCGAAATCTATCCCTAGAAAATGGCTTGGTCAAGAATTCCCGAGTAGTTATTAAAGAGCTTCATGAGAGGTTTATTAAGGTTGAATTGATCTCAACTGCACAGAATATTCGACGAGATACAACTATCTTCTGTCTGCCTAGAATCGTATTTGAATTTCAGCCTAAATATTGCTCTTGGACAGTGCAGAGAAGACAATTTCCTTTACGACTAGCATATTCTACAACTTTTAATAGTTGTCAAGGTTTAACACTCGATAGAGCTGTTATTGATCTCAGAACTCCTGTATTTGCACATGGCCAACTATATACAAGTATTTCCCGAGTTAGAAATAGAGACAATATTAGGTATTTATTAGGTAATAGTACATCAATTATTGCTGTCGGGGATACAAACAAAGTCAAAAATATTGTATATAGAGATCTTTTGTTATAAAATATTTTTTTTATTTTTTTTTATTTTTTAAACTATTTTTCAAAACAATCGGTACACAATAAATAATAGTTATTACTGCTTAGTTAAGTTGCAAAAATCATCGGACATCGGACATAACATTCATCGGAACCTAAAGCAATCGGATACAAAAACAAATAGTTATTACTGCTTATCGGCAGCTGTAATAACTATAAGTACTCAATACAGGAGTGGAGATTTTAAGTAGTGACTATAAAGAAAAAACCCTAATATAGAAAATAACAATTTATTCCTCCTCGGATTCATCAGACTCAACCAACATAGCTTCAACATTCTCGGCAGTAACCTGTTCCTGTTGATATTTCTCCCACAACTTTACCAATCGGACAGGAGTAACAATACTCATACCAATTTGATGGGAATCGGAGTCCTCATCGGTAGGACCTTTAACTGATAGAGTAGTCCCATGAAAGTCTGTCGGCTTCCAAACCACAACTGAGTTTGCTGACTGTCGGATTCTGATACCATAGTCGGCAATGAAGAAATTTCCCCCCTCATCGGTACCATATGTCCTAGCTGTAGTCCAAAACAAAGCATACTTATGAGGGCATTTTTCATTATGGGTACCCCTATATATAATTAATTAGTAACAACAAAATATATGTACTCGGAATGAATATTACCTTGCATAATTATATGCCATAAACTCAGAAGGTGGTGCCATCGGAACATAGTCAAACTCAATGTCTTCATCCCCTACTCGCACAACATAGTTCCCCAATATTTGAGAAGTAGCTCTATGTTTAGCAGCATAATTCATTCTCGGAATGAGAGTAGAATTGCAAAAACCAGTAATGTCATTAATAATCGGCTTCAGCAACCTCCCCTTATACATGTTCCATAGAAGAGCAAACATATAACTGCCCATATGCTCAAACTCTTTCTGTCAGTTTTTCTTAGAGGTGATATTTCTGACCTAATCGAAACTGGATTTACTTCTGGAACCAGCTGAGAAACCCATTTGACAAAGTTTGCGAGAATCTTCTAAAACAATCGCATAGGATTGAGAAAATAGTACTTACTCGGACAGATTTCCTGATCTGACATTCCTTAATAATAACATCATTGACCCAATCTAGAGTTTCTTTCCTATCCTCGGCCATCCAATCTCTTGCAAGCCCACAATCTCTTTGGTTTTGGCGTGACGATCACGTCTTTGATTCTCGGCAACATCTAATTGGAGATGTTGTAGTTCCAAAAGTAACATCGGTGGTATCTTAAGTCTTTTGTCCTTCGGCTTTCCAAGCTGCAAATGGTCATGCCAAATGTCATGAATTTGGTCGGATTCATATACCCAGTGGCTTGGAGGAGGGTATGGTGATTCATATCGATCGACTTCCACAATTGCAAATTTTTCCAAGTATTGGTCTCTCCTCGCATCGTCCTCCTTCAGGTTGCAATCCTTGACAAAAAGAGCTTTGACTCTCTTGATTCTATCTTTCTCGGATTTCCTATGCTCTAAAGCAGCCCTAAGTTCAACATACTTGATCGGAGTTTCAAGCTGTTTTGAATCGTTGAGGAAGGAAGCAAGGTCATTGAAGAACCCATCGGTAACATCAGGGAACTTTGTCTTAATAGAGATTATGAGAGAATCAATATTATTGTCTCTAATTTTTTGGAGTAAAGAAGGTCGGCTTGCTATATGACTAGCAAGTTCATCAATAGGGATTTTAAATGATCGGATTGGTGGCATTGTAAAGGTTGAAGCAGTTGATAGTGATGATGATAAATGTAACATCAAGCTGGAGTGGCCCTTCTTATATAGAAAAAAATATAGAAAATAGTTGCTCATACTGGCATCGGGAGTCACATACATTACTCACATCAATCGCTTACATTGGTAGTCATATACATTGCTCACATCGGGAGTCAAATACATTGCTCAAATCGGGAGTCATATACATTGATTGCCACATCAGGAGTCACATCAATTCCTCACATCGGGAGTCACATTAATTACTTACATAGGGAGTCCTATAAATTGCTCACCTCAATTACTCATATCGGGAATTACATTATTACTCACCTCAATTACTTATATCGGGAATCATATTAATTACACACATCGGGAGTCTCATACATTGCTCACCTCACATCGGGAGTCCCATACATTACTCACATCAATTGCTCATATCGGGAACCACATGAATTGCTAACATGTAAATATCTTGCATCGGTACCATCCAGATCAAGTTACTTGACTTTAGAAGTAATATCGAGGGCCTAGCACCTAAACATTTGACTTCCTGTCATTGAGCTATCTCTTTAAGCACCATCGCTGGTTCAAAGTTGACACCATCGGTAACTCAAAGTTTAGGGAAGTATAGCTTCGGTACCATCCAGATCAAGTTGCTTGACTTTAGAAGTAATATCGAGGGCTTAGCACCTAAACATTTGACTCCCTATCATTGAACTATCTCTTTAGGTACCATCGCTCAAAACAACCGCTAACATAGAGTATTGCTTCCTTGAGCTGTCTCTTTCGGAACGATTAAGCTATCTCTTTCGGAACGGTTACTAGGCTGTCTCTTTCGGAACGATTACTAGGCTATCTCTTTCAGCGGAACGGTTGAGCTGTCTCTCGGAACGGTTGAGCTGTCTCTCGGAACGGTTGAGCTGTCTCTCGGAACGGTTAGGCTGTCTCTTTCGGAAAGGTTGAACTGTCTCTGTTGAAACGATAGCTCGGTTCGGTCCTGGGTGCTTGGTTAGGTCCTGGGAGGTCGATTCGGTCCTGGGAGGTCTATTCGGTGCCGTCCTAGGAGCTTGGTTCGGTCCTGGGAGGTCGATTCGGTGCCGTCCTAGAAGCTCAGTTCGGTCCTGAGTGCTTGGTTAGGTCCTGGGAGGTCGATTCGGTGTCGTCCTAGGAGCTCGGTTCGGTCCTGGGAGGTCTATTCGGTGCCGTCCTAGGAGCTCGGTTCGGTCCTGGGTGCTTGGTTCGGTCCTGGGAGGATGATTTGGTGCCGTGTGGATATAGGACTAGGCGTGATTTTGGGCGAGGACTAGGCGTCGATTTGGGCGTGTCCATGGTGTCGATTTGGGCGTCGATTTGGGCGTCGATTTGGGCGTGTCCTAGGAGTCTAAATAAACGTTAGCATAGGTGTCAGAATAGGAGGTGGAGGTGGAGGTGGAGGTGGATATCAAGGCGGAGATGGGCGGCGGAGATCCTCATGATGACTAAGCAAGATGACTCATTAGGATGACTCGCTAGGTTGACTCAGCAAGATGACCTGTCACTTTTGGACGCGATTTCATTTTCCTGACCGGCCGAAGGCCGGAGACGACTTGTACTACATATCTTTACTTCTCTGGATTTTCCGTGGTAACAAAAAATACTCTTATCTCCTTTTAGCCTGCTAAATCCTGTACCGGTTCTACTTCATAACACACATGTCTGTCTTCATAAGCTACAAATTCCTCTTTTGCAGGAACCGAGAAAAACATACGGCTTTGTCAACCACCCGTACTAGAAGAACATTTTGATGAATCTCAATTCGTATTTCATTTAATCATGCATTAGCAGTACGAAGCGTTGGCGTATTTTGAAAAATTAGATCTGGAAGTTTTCCTATAGGTTTGTTGGTTGGTTGATTATTTTCGAGGTTCTATCCAGCTTTCTGCCTAACTATTTATCCCGTTGGGCTTTTGGTTCCATAACAGATCTGAACTCACCTACCTGTCCGTGGAGGCTACCAATAACATCCTGAACCTCTTTTGCAAACTGACCTTTTCGGCACTTATGTCTTTTTGATGCTTCAGATGTTGCTCTAAGCTCAACACCTATGGGATCGAGCTTGTGGATTTGACTGGACTGAGATACCTGCCTTAATTCTGTACCTTTTGCTTTTTTGCTGGCCAGTTCTTCCTTCATATCCCTCGTCTTGCAAAGAGGGGGGGTGGGGGGTGCGACCACTGTAGATTTGAATTTAGAGGGGACGGATTAGAGGAAAAGCGTGTCCTACATCGTATTTCTTTTGTCAACGCTTCTCCGTTGTTTTATGCCGGACCTGCTTTATAGAATACCATAAAGTCAACGATCAACGCTCCAGATCTCCCAGTCCTCTTCAACTGAACGGACTAGAATTTAATATCATGTGATTACCATGAATGGCTGGCACAAGTATTGCAAGTGGAGCACGGTCCGGGTCCCGAATTTACAAGTTTCATCCGTCCAGGGGATGGCGCTCCATTTTTCGGTAACTTAATTTATGCCGGTCCCAAAGCCTGCCAATGAGGTCATCGAAACCTAGAGCTGACTCCACCCGCGCAAAGTCTCTACCTCCCAATACTGTATAGCGCAGCATAAAGGCCGATATCCAGCATTCATACCGGCACCAAGACCGAGGTTCGGTACCATCACTACAACTCACCATCGCCGTTAAAATTATTTGTGACACTCACCGCCCCATCACCACCGACATTAGGGCACCGGCCTATTAATATATGAGTTTTAAGTCTGATGCAACCCACTTTACATAGTTAATTTTGCATATATGACCCCGGGTCTGCTGCCTTCTCTAATCCAAACTACCTCTCTATCATTCTGTAGTATCTTCCGAAACTGTCAATGTGTGGATATACAGCCTATGTATTTAGGCTGTCTCGTGCTTTGTTTTGCGTGTGTAATGGGGCAGGTCCGGATCCCTAGAACAGGGATGCAGCCGGTTGCATAATTTGTGGAAGCCACCATCGAACCTGTGCCTGCTAGAAAAGAAACCGATGGGCTAGTATTAAGATCGAATTCTCTATCCGGGGGTGCTTGTGGGTATATGGATTAGATCCTTGTCTGGAGCCAAGTGGAGTGCAAAAAAGAAAAAGAGGAAAAAAAGGCCCGAAAAGCACATCTATTATGAGGGGCAAGGGCTAGAGTAACTCTTAGGAATCTTCGACTCCATTAGCACCGTACCGACGTTTGAGATATGGAAGCAGCGGGGGGAACACAAAAGAAGGAGAGGGGAGGAGAGCGAAGAGGATATGGCGAGGGGAAGAGAGCTGAATCAGGGATGGGGGGAGCTTGGGAGGGATTAGGGAAGGGGACAGGGTTAGAGTGAACGTTAAGAGTGCTCTGTGTTTTCTTTCTGTGTGTTTTCTATGTTTTTGATTTCTTTCCTTTGTTGGGGATGGCGGCGGAAGAGAGGGTAGTTATGGCGAAGTGCGATCCTGTCATAGCCTTGGGCTGGATACAATTAATGATGCAAAAAAAAAAAATTGTACCGACGTGATCAACCCACCGTTGGCCACATGAAAGATAATACATCAACGTTGGTGATTTAGAGAATACTCTTACCGACATGGCACGAAATTGGGAGTAGCCATTCCCACTTGAATATATCATTACAATATTGATACCATCATTAGCCACACGGAAATATGCAATCCTTGGATGAAATCATTAGTGCTGTAGTTTTCTGCTTTTCGGAATTAGACGTGAACAGCACCACACGCAGCACAGAGAGCACCGCAACACCCATCACCGCACGCAAATATAATTTGATTACGGGACTAATCAAAGCCTCCATCCACCACACTGTGGAGTCGTTAACGGCACTAGGACACCACTCGCGGCATGGAAGCCATCGTCCTAATTCACCTCCACATAGTAAGCACCACTAGCCACCTGAGGACACTCCCCCCTACTAGCATAAATTTGGATTAACCATGTTGGTGGTATGGCCTACAATACCGATGACACCCCCGACTACTTCTTGCCCCCCCTAAGTGACATGGATGACACCTCATTCGCGACGTCACCGATACTGCTGAGGAGATGGACATCGTCAACTACTTCATGGAATATAAATGAAAAGAGCATTTATAGTGTACAGTGTATATTGTTTGCAACATGGCAATGGACCGCCGGTTATGGCAACAATGACGGTCTGTGTACATGTCTTAACAGCTAGTATGACCCTTTCCGCCTTACAAACTTATATATATAGCCCGCTAAGAAAATCACTACCATGTCCAACACCGTTATACCAGAGACCCATACTAGATGAAACAAAGATGCTATTAATACATTTTGCCCACAATCCTAGCCACAAGCTTTTCACTCACAATTACCGAACGATAGCAAAAGAACCTGATACGAATACGAGTGGATGGGTTTTCCAAAAAGTTTGACCCCACCCACCTGCCCTTTGTTGCTTTGAAAGCCATCTTGTCCATCGCTGAAGAGTCCATAACCTCCTCGACACCCTCCAAGCCTGAAGTATCCAAATCCACCCGCCAAGAATAGGAATCGTTTATGCAACGCCGGCGGCGAAAAGGGTCCATAACGGAGGATGCAAACTGGGTCTGGATTTCCGGAATTAGCGGGAGTTATTAAGGCCATGCATATGAGACACTCCAGAAATACTCACATCCTCCTCCGGATGCTTTTTATCATCTCCAAAGGTTCCTGCTTCTTTCCAGATGAATTTGTATCCACGATCCTGATACTTTTTAATAATCGGTGCCAGTTTTCTGTCGATGGGCTGATTAATAACAGCCTCACGCCGGCCAAATGTGTAGGCAGGAAACAGCGAATAGGCGCGGTTCCAGGTAATAAAATTCATCACCACCGTAGAGTGGAAGTTTATAATATCCTCCAGGGCGGGCCCTTGACAAAGGCAAAGCTGCACACGCTCATCTCCACGCCGGAGCTCATAAATGTCAAAGAGGCCAGAATATCCGGTTCTCGTGGCATGCTTGGAATCAATATGACTGTTCCGGTTGTCGTAAAGTGTCTTGGCGTCTGTATGCCACCAGCTGAATTTCTCCTCGTCCTCCTTAAAATAAGGCATGTATCCCTCCGTGTCGAGAAGGTACCTTGCCAGATTTAGTAGCTTTTGGTAGGCCTTGATGGACTGAGTTTCATCTTGCTCGTACCCGGAAAAAACGATATCCAGATCAGAGCCAGGATAGTGTACCCTATCGAGAAACTGAAGGGCCGCCGATCCCGAAATAATGGCTTCGTTTTGTGCCATCTGGAATCGGAAACAGGTTGGTCTATGGAACCAGCGGAGAAGAAAACGGTCGATGTTCCATTGGGTCCTCCGGATCTCTGTTGAGAGTTCATGGACGATTCTCGATGCCCGCTGCAGCCGAATCAGGGAAACGGCGTCGAGGTAGGAAAACACGCTTGCACGAATGGAATAGTGGCGCAAAAGGATGTCCTCGAACGCGGAGTAGGGGGTACCAGCAGGCTGGTTATCGACTAATATCTAATTGATTGGTACCTCACATTAATTTTCGCCCTCAAAAATAGGTATATAGCACATCATTTGGGACACGACATACTTTCACATCCGAATCCTCATCTGGTTGGTGGGATAGATTGAGAGGCAGTTGCATGGTGGGCTCAGGACAGTACTAGTGCTGGAGGTTGGTTGAACCTGCAGTGGGTTTTGGTGCTGGTTGGGTTATGAGAGGTTCGCGTAGTTGACAGGTACACAGGTTGTCAAGACGCGTCTGGGAGACGCGTGGAGTGGTATGTCAGGCTTGGGAAGCGGACATCTAATTTCAGGGCTAGCCCGCAAAGCTTTCTATGGAAATATATAGTGTGCATTGGCCTATTGGCCAAGACCCTCTAAGTCTAAATTTTCTTCTTGGCGATCGGTTTTTAGTGCGGATACCTCACCAATTCCAAGAGCTCAAAATCTGAACCGAAATTCCCAGCGTTGAGCCACGTGCCAGTACTCTTCTACAATTCCTACTAATTGGTTTCAGTAGACCGTTTAGGGTCACTGAGCCTCTTGCTAAAAAAAAAATTACAAAGAGAAAAATGGCAAGCAAACGTACCGTCACGAGATGAAATTTAAGGCAAGATCCTATATCTGATCATAGCCTCGTCGGCTTGGTATCTCTTCACCATGTATATCCTTGGTATTTTCTCCTGGTAACCCTTTCCAACTGTGAGCTTAAACGCTCTAATGTTGCAGGCGCGGGGTAGCCTCTCAAGCCATAGTGTCACGTCATTAAGCATAACAATGTACAGCGACATGAATGATCAATGGAAAAAGCAGCTATGGTGCACAGATGTTTTTTGAAACCATTCATCATTACTATTGCTGTAGGTACCCTGGCGAGTTCATCACCCACCGAGCGCAGCATTTAATTCTCATCAACTACAGTCACAACTCGCGATGCCGAATGGCCAAGATTCAGAAGGGTTCGTACGGGATATCAAGTGATCCGGGACAGCAAAAAATAAGGAAAAGCAAAACAGAACGTATAGGTCCGGTAGCTATAGTTGTATAGAAAATGAGATGTTGTGATCGCTTGCAAGCTTTCTCCCCATACATCCATTTCCAAAATGCCTCCTATCCAACGCAGACAGCACGTTACCAGCTTTACCCTGTTAGACAAATACAAATTGTGTAAATTAAGAGAGAGGTTTCCCACTTTAAAATTATCTTTGTTCACACTCTTAGAAGAGTGCCCAAAACGCCCAGACGGTCGACCCATTGCCACATCCAGCCTTTCAGACCATCTGAAAGAATGGGAATAAAGAGTAAAGGAAGATCCTCCAACAGGTAAGAGTCAAATCAAAGCCGAACCCATGGATTATAATCTAATAATAATATTAGGCCCCGACTCCAAAAAGAAAAAATCAAGGCCAGCTCAATATCCATTTTTTGAGCACTTTCTCGTATTTTGGATAGATGCGACGGTATCAGAGCGAATTGCAGTTACAGATGATATTATCTGTTCACAGTCAAAAATCATTTAAAGAAAGCTGTTTAATGCCAGTGTTACTGAAACTATGTGTCTTTCGATTTGTCAGTTGGTTGATTAACCAATTTTAAAGGTCGATTCAATATTGACCGTTTGAAGTGACATGGAGAAGCTGGCCAAGTCGACAAATCTATGCTCCCTGTATACAAGGAGAGGCTAACAGAACAATTAGCCATCTTCGCCCCGTCCGATAGATATAATTAAAATGAAAGTGGCTTGATCTACAATAAACAACCACAAAGCTCTAATATTAGGAAAGACAAAGGGAAGCAAATTAGCGGTTTAAAGGATTCAAAAACGTGTGTTACCACATTCCACATTGTTAATTCAACTGGAACTGACAAACGGAAACTATAGGTAATCTCAAAAGCAAAAGAACGATATGCCTTCAAAAAGAACCGTATGAATATCGCCAATTTACCTATTGCTTACCGGTATAATAGAAAGGCTTGGATGTTGACGGGATTATGATACGAATAGTTACGGATATTAAACCAACAAATGCGGATTGAACAACGCAAAATAGGTCTTGTTACTAATAATTGTCCAACTCATCCACACCCACTCAATCCTCCCAAAACTAAGAAGGTCCTACTCCACCTGTTCTAACAAATATAACTCTTATTTACCTTCCACCAAATACTACTTCAATATTACAACCTCTTGACCAAGGAATCATCAAAGCATTTAAGTCTGCCTATTGTCGTCAATATGCAGGTAATATGGTTCAGTACTTCAAAAATCATGGAGTCGCTGCTGACAAAATTGATACCCTACAAGCGGTGCATTTGGTCTCAAGTGCATGAGATGCGGTGACTCCCCAAACAATAATCAATTGTTGGAGAAAGGCAGATACTTGTGGTTTGAGCTCTTCCCACAATCCTGATACAGACCTAACACTTGAACAACCTCCCATCCGACAGCCCCTCTTTGGGCAGCAACCCGAAGACCAGGTGCAATATTTTGTTGCCTCACAGAGAACACATAACAGCACTGCGATGCATCTTTGACCCCTTATTTGATTATCAAGCACCAGACCCTACCTGGCCCGAACGGTTTGAGGAGTTCTTTTCTTTCGATGAAGATGCTGCTGAGGAGGATGCAAATTCAGAAAGCAGAGGGGGACAACTACTTAACGCATCAGAGATTGTTAAAACTGGTATTGCACCTGTCATTCTCTAACAAGATCCTTTTAAACTCGATCAATATGATATACCAGACAAGGACATTATCGATAATGATCGATTACCCAGATCAGTCAATATGTAAAACGGAGGAGAAAATATTCCAGCTCTACCCGCAATCATAACAACAGAAGATGCAGTTTATTATTCTACAGAGCTTTCACGTTACCTAAAGTCACTTAACTCAACAGAATTACATGGCAATGGGGGGAAGGTTCTCGCTGTTGATGACCTGGTGAAGCAAGTATCAGAGCTGAAAATTGCTCTTGTTCGGTAAACATTACTTTCAACCTAAAGTTTCTCTTAGCCATAAATCAATAGCTAATATTAAATATAGGCACAAACATACTTCACAGGTCCATCAAACCAAAATCAACCATTATTTTACGGGCGCGTCCAGTGAATATTGGGAGAATCCAGTAGCGGGACCAGCAGATATTATTAGGGAGCAAGCTATGATAGAAAGAGTTGTCCCATTAAGATATTCTATATCTCCCAGTTATATGGAAGAGAATTCAGACCTATATTTACCTTTCGAACCGATCTGGAGCGGGCACGGTATCGATGAAGCATACAAAAACCTCGACAGCTGCAGTTCAACAACCAGGGGTGGCGGGTAAAAACCGGTGGCATTTTTGGAATCTTGGTAAAAAACTGTTTTATAGAAAGCATTGGTATATATTCATTCTTAATACCCAAGCTATAATTTGCAATTTTGAAAATCTCTGTAACTGACCACCTTTTCTATTCAGAATTGTGTTATATCTCAAGAACCAGCAATGGCGGAAATAATCTGACAGCAAATTCAGATTTGTCATAAGAAACTGTCCTATAGAAAGAACTACTATCCATTCATCCCAAATATCTATGTTGTAATGTACAATTTTGTAAATCCTCGATACTAATCAGTTTTTCTATTCAGAATTATGTTATGTCTCAACAACCAGAAATCGCGGGTAGAAGCTGATAGCATGGTTAGATTTGCCATGAAAAACTGTCCTATAGAGACTATCAGTATAAATTCATTCCTATTATTCATGTTGTAATATACAATTTTGATAACTCTCGGTTGTTATTATCCAGTTTTCTTTTCTGTATTTTATTATATTTCAACAACCGGATGTCGCGGGTACAAACCACTAGTATGATTAGATTTGGCGCAAAAAACTGTCCTATACAAAGTATCAGTATATATTCATCCCTAGTATTCATGTTGTAATGGCCGGTTATGAAAATTCTTGATATTTTGTAACTTTACCATCAAGAATCTGCTCATATCTCCACAACCAGAGGTCATAGAGAATAACCGATAGCACAGTTAGAATCGTCGTAAAATTTCACTCTAGAAACAATATTAGTATATTTTTATCCCATATATGGGAAAGATTTGTGAAAAAAATGAATACCCTCGAGTATCCACTCTGTGAGATTCCTCCTCGCAAACCAACCCTAACCCCAAATGCCAAGCCAACAATCCGGCATAGCAGACCTTGGTTCTGTAGGAACAGGGGTTCACTCCCCTAACAATTCCTATCTGGTCCGAAAAGGACAAAATCCGGGATAGCAAATACATTCCGGTGAGGAAAAGTAGTATCCACCAACCTCATCCTGGACAGCAAGGATCCGATACAACGAGTTCTTGCATATCTAGTTGCCACTGTAGTGTACCTTTTGAAATCTAGGACTAATTCATCTATTTGTTGTGCGTCAGCCAAACCAGATACTCCTTCCCGCTTCTCAGTGAGATCCCTATCTACCAAGAATTATTGCCCTCCACCACATAAACCTAGCCGTCAAGCCTGCAGGCAAGAGATATTTGTATGTGAGTCTCGCTGAGTAGGAAACTCTAGACAGGAAAACGGGGTACCGCAAAAACTCAAAGGATTTACTATCTCCTGGCATGGAGTATCGGCACGATTGTTGAACGGTGTAGATACTTTTTCTAAAAGGGATTTCGACCGGACATGCAAAGCCAATTTCTCGATTTTTGCGGTATCGAAAATCTCACCTATCACAAGGTAGGTGTGCACATGTATTAGACTATCCGGCTGTTTGAAGATGTTTTGAGTCTGTGCTGACGAATTGGAGGCTTCGAGTGTGTACAGAGACGTCGTAGTAGTTAGGATCAGAGAGGGGCATTACTCGCAAGTCTGGCACGCCAGCCGCATAGGCATATATACACCTCCAGGCACCCTTCCAGATATCCAGTTGTACGCAAAGCTCAACCATCTCCCTCTATGTCACTGCCAGCCCTCTACCCTATTTACCCCGCCCCCCAGCGGTAAAAAGACCTCTAAATGTCATTGACTATGCACTCAATCTACCACATCCGTCTAGCTACTAAGCCTACCCGGGCCACGGTTCCTGAACAACCAAAAAACTCTCTATCTCACCCGCCATAAATCCAATCTACCACACTCACCCAACCACCAGGCATCCCCGAGCTACCATTTTCCGGCGGCCGGAACGCCCTCCCCGCGTCGTTGGCCATGGTCATGACCCCGACTCCCCGTATCCGCCCAGCCGCCAAGCTCACCGAGCCATCAACTCCCACCGGCCAAGAAACAATGGGGCAGCGGGCGCTCGCCGCTGTACTGACCCACCGCCCTGTTGCGTTAAAGCAGGGGAAGGAACCCTGCTTGATCCCCGCTGGAGTACGGAGCTCTGGCGTCCTCCTTTTGGCACCTGGTTGGGGTGTAGGGTTAGGTGTTGGTCGCCGTTTTGGGCGTTGGTTGGGTGTAGGTGCTAGGAGAGGTGCCGATTTCAGCTTTGTTATTATGCGTGGGTTGAAATATCGACTAGATGTCGTAGATATAGAAGGATTCGGCATAGCTTTGGACGTGAGTTAGCAGTCTGCATGGACACTAGCATATATAAGTTCTAGAACATAGTCACGCCTCGGGATGGCGAAACCCACTGTGTCGCATCTTTTCATTACTCCTATGCACCATTCTCCGGTATTCTGTCTTCCTATCGTACTATTAATTTACTATGCTGGACATTCTTTCACCCACAGTCCCACTCTATCTGGTGAACATCTAAATAGTACACAGTACCCTGTGTCTCAGAAAATATGCAACACCCCGATGCGGCTTGGTTGGTCGGCTTGGTGAGAGGGTAGTCGACTAAGCACGACACGCACCAAGAACCCAGCGCCAAGAGCTAAATATTTAGACACAGTGGTGGTTAGGGCCACTTTCTATAGGCGCGCCAATGATCGGTCAATCCGCCCGCTGTTCGTATACCTTACCGCTGTTCCCTATTCTGTAGCTGTTCCCTAGACTAGGTCACTGGATCAACTTGCAGTCGCGGGCTGGCCCTTGCTAGTATGTCGTCCTCTAGTTCATTGCTCCTCTTCGACGCCCTCTGAGAATTCGGTCCCTCTATTGCGCTACCAATTTTCTATGCTGGGCTTTTTTTTCCGCACCCGATCTGGTGGACAGAGCGAGGTGCGACTGTATGTAAGCGTTTTGTGTAGAGGGAGAAGGATGATTCAGTAGATGCCCTGTTCCTTTTGGAGTATCGTAGCCGCCGCATACTTTCAAGTTGAGGACTGTTGCCACCCAACCTTTGGTTATATCTTAAAAATTTTGCAAGTACACAGGTAAGGATTGAGGACAAGGCAAATTGGAAAAAAGAGAGCATGAATCGCATTTCAGTGCAAAATGCGTATTTGCTTCACGTTATTAGCCGTTACACTATCACTATAGCCCACCTGAAGAGGGGTCTACACCTGCCCTATCCCTTACGCTGGCAATGCTGACCTCTTATAATAGGGGGCCGGAAGCTGTGTGGGAGATCAGCTATCTAATAAGAAAGATAACAAGATCTCTGAGCAAACGCCACCAACCTTTGCTTCTTTCTGGGGGGTCAGCATTTACTGCCAGCTTAAGGAATAGGTATATCTAGCGCGGTGCCTGATGTAGAGATTTTGCAGGGTCTGACATTGGTGTTTCAGCACTATGGGGGTTTATGAAGTCCCATATGTAGCCCTATATAACAGGTCCTTAAGATCTCCGGTACCAGGCATACAATATATTAAACGGAAGATGTACCTTAAACACGCCAATAGGAACATAAATCCATCTACAAAAAGGACTAGTAGGTTTTCTTAGCAGCGGATGATCTGGTGCGATCCAGTAAAGCTTTATTATTTCTATTTCCTTGTGCATAGCTCTCGCAGCCCCTAGGCACACCTCATATCTCTAAGCCCCCCTAGTTTCAATCCCTGCTCATATATATCTTTCGCGTATAGCTCTTGCACCTGTATTACATCCGACTTGACGATATCACTGATATTTCCGGTTCTTGTATCGACATCTCCGCCATTTTTCGAGATGATTAATCTCGTCTCCAGGAGCTAGAAATGTTCTGGGTATCTCATCCTCCCCCTTTCCGCATATGTAGCTAGCTAATTGCCAAATTCGAATGTTAAAATAATAGTAAGTCATGCGTGCGATAATATGACGACCTATGACGATTGTATGTTGAAAAGATTTCCAACTTCGCGGCTTGATAACGGAAGCTAAGGAGAGTTGCTACATCATTCGAAGTTCGATGTTATTGAACCCTGTCTGACATCACGAGGCTCATCGAGTTTGTAATAGCAGAGAAAATGAAAGCGGACAGTCTCCCGAATGTTCTCCAGATAGTTTCGCCCGCTATATCTCTCTACACGTAGCGTCCATGAAGATGTCTCCGAAATTGTGTCCGAACTCCAGAAGTGTGGGCGAGGTGGGTCCAATTCCAAGCACCAGCAGCATTCATCATTTAAAGAGCGAATACGTCGGAAGGGGTCCACAGTGGGAGGTTGAAAATAAATCTACTTAGGAACATAATGAGAAAGTTATCTAAATTTGGGGAGTGGGGGGGGGGGGGGTACAGACCTGAGCATCTATAGGCCTAGCCTCACCACCCTTACGACACTTTCTCCAGAAAAAGCTGTAGCCTCGCCCTTGGTATTTGGAGATAACGTCCGCCAGTTTTTGGTCCATCTGTTCATTGATTACCCCCTGACGCCGACCAAATGTGTATGCCGGAAATAACGAATATGCCTTATTCCAGGTGATGAGGTTCATTAGAATAGTTGAGGAAAACCTTATGATGCTGGCCAGCACTGGTCCTTCACACATAACAAGCTGGATACGTTCACTGCCTCTCCGGAATTCGAACGTATCAAAATTTCCCGCGTATCCGGTCTTCTCGCTCCTGGCATCTATATGCCGAGCACGCCGCCTGAAGAGGCCATGGGCTTCAACCCGCCCCCAGTCTGTCCATTCCTCGACATCTTCATATCCCTCTGATATTATCAGGTATACAGCAAACTTTACCAGCTGCTCGTATGGTTCAGCTAGATCGTCGTGAGCCTTTTTCTCGCCTGAGAAGAATACATCCAAGTCAGATTCAGGGTACGTGACCCTCCCAAGGAATTGCAACACAGCAGACCCTGTGATGACAGCACCCCTTTTAGCCATCATGCTCCTGAATATGCTTGGTTGGTTGGACCAGCGTGAAAGGAATTTGTCGATATTTGACTGTGTCTCCTTCATGCGGGAGGAAAGAGCATGGAGGGCTCTAGATGTCCGTTGAAGACGTATCAGCGAAATTGGATCCAGGTATGAGAAGATTAACAGGCTGATTATTTTCTCCTTGCTTCCCCGCGAAAGAAGATCTTCTAATTTGTTGCATGGCATCTAAGTGGGGCTTATTAGCTTGATGCCTACACCCAACAGTCTTCGCTGGCGTAGTACCTTGCAATTTTGGAATAGGTGGGCACTGAATTATAAAGTGGTTTGAGTGTGGTTGATAAGTGGTGTAGATGAAAGAGCTGATTCACCGGTTTGTCGGACGAGTGAATGTGTCCTTTGATGATAGGTGGAGGTATGAATGAATCAGTTGCGTACTTGTATGGGGATGATGAGAGCTGCGGGTGGGATTAGCGGGGAGCGTAATGTAGGGGTTTATCCACGTGTCTGCATTCACTCTCATAGAGTAGTACGTCACCCGTCCGTTTTAGTTCTAGGTACCAATACATACTCTAAACAAGACATCGTAGAGTGTTCTAGAAATCTAGGTTGAAATTTGCATCTTCTTGGCGATGTAGAATGGAATTCAATCCATAGAATGGGGATCCATCTCCGCGACTCCTCCTCTCGTTACAAATACCGGTCTCTGCTGCTGGAGCGAGGAGAAACCCTGAGACAATAAGCCATATCACATTTCCCTGCATCTCGATTAACAGGAGGGAGAAATTCGACATCCATCGCGATATCTACTGTGATCGGAAGAGCCAGTGCCAGAAGAGCAGGATTCTTGCCAATCACAACAAAGTGCATAAAAAGGTGGCAAGAGCGGAATCCAGAGAAAAATAGTGAATGCACCCACCTTCTCACACCAGCCACGGTATATATACATGTATGTACCCCGCCATGTCTCTTACACTCCAGATCGACAGCCAACACAAATCTAACATATGGTCACTAATCAAATCCCTACGTTTATGAAATTCGACCTCCCTTTATTGGCTGGATAAGAAAGGATCTCATAGAGTTCTATAATTGGCCTGGTCATTACGCAACTTGAATACCTCATATGGTTCCTAGATCCGAGCGGCGGGAATCCGGTGCCCCCATATGCACTCCACAGCATTCTACACCCAATCCCAGCAGCCTCCCGTCTTTGCGTTGGACAGAACTGGATCATATTTCTCAGACTTACTGAAAGGACGCAAATACAGCCAACCCAGCCTTGCGCACGCCGCGACAACATAAGATCAATAAATGAAAGAGGCCACCTTTGAGGATTGGGGATTATGCGCAATCACTTAGAACCCTTGTATAAAGCTGTTTTACCAGTCGGTCCCATCCCAAGTTTATGTATCCGGTATCGGTATTAGAGCCCTCGGAAGACTTGATCCATGCTTGAAGCGGATCTAGGAGCCTTGGAAGCTTGTTCACCAGGTCAGCGGAGGCGCGCCTACAGCACCAGCACCCGTCTAGTAATGAGATCTAGGTTAGGCCCGCAGAATGGGATCCATATGAGCACATCTTTCGATACCTACCATATAACCACATGAGGAAAAGGCATGCTATTTCGCCTAACAACGCCGTCGGGGCTCGTCACACCGTATTTCTTGCTTGGGGGCGTATCACCGGTCGGATAGCACAAGATCGTATCTTACCCTATTGTCTTGTAGCCGCTAATTGCGGGAGACACAAACTGGCCGGCAAGATAAACACAACTCCCGCGCTGAATTAAGCCATTAGGGCATGTACACCCGCGTGAAAGAAGTCATGACAAGAAAGTATAGAGAAAAATAACGGGAAGGACTTAAAATGAAGAGTGGAAAATGGAGGAGATACTACGGCCTTGGAGGTGTATTTAGAACTTTGTATAGCTCTATCCTCACTTGCTGGGATTGTGAAGAGGCGTGGTTGTTGAGTACTAACAGGCCTTGTACTGCTTAACCCAAGTTGTGGACGCTCGTTGTTTCCTCATTTTTTTCCCGCGGGTGTACAAGGAATGTTAACTTACAGTGAAACTCAGAAAATTGTAATAGTTCGACCCAGACAGCAGGTAATTTTTGAATGTTGAGAAACTCGGAAGTGGGAACCTACACAACCAAAACAATAGAGTGCTAGGGAGCATGCTGCGTGGAGGAAAGTCCTAGGACTGCCACTTTATAATATCAGAAGCGTCTGTCGTTGATGTATACCGACACAAATTGGACCTGGAATTAATGTTACATTGTCCCCCGACCACAGAGCTCGAGGATATCACTACACGGTGATTCAAGAACCCCTGGTAACATCGCCAAAAACCCCGTATAAACCCGCCATCATAGTTTGCTATAAGTGGGAGGGCTAACGTTCAAATAGCCGAGTAGACCAAAGTATTCAGGTTTGATTGTATATCAATCAAGGAGCTGTGAACTAAGCTTTCCACCATGTGCCATAATCTGGCTTGCTAGAATATACGTTTTTTATGTTCTCTGCAATGTCAACTCCACAAAGAGTTCCGGGAGACAGGAAGCGAGTTCATTCCGAAAAAGTAATATTTACCAGCGTCCCCACCCGGCTAGCTGATGAAGCGGCTACCTCATTGTTACAGGATTGCTTGGCGCCTAGATTACTAGTCGGATAATGATATTGTCCTAGTGCGATGGTGCCAAGGATCCGGTGACGTAGGAAAGCGGGGTTCGGTTACAACTCGGCAATCATGATCACGCCATAGGCAGAGATTTCTCTACCCCACCTCGTAGGAAACCGGAGCGATAGCGGAGGCATTGCGGGTGTTTTGCTATTTGAGGAATTAGCGGGTTTAAGGAGAATCTTTATGTATAAATAGTTAGTAGGATTCCCGGAGTCTTAGGGGAATTATCATCCTCTCAAGCGAACGGAATCCGGTCTACAATATTACAAGTTAAAACGCTACAGAACTATTGCTTAGCAAAAGCCGTATCTCAAGTGACACTCTTCGAGATATCCCTTTACACTATATTGTTCCTTATCCGATCGTACTTCTTACGCAAACCACCACTTCAAGACAACACTTCGCTTGTCAAATAACCTTGTGTGATTGCTAGGTACGGATAGTACACGGGCACTCGGTTAAGAGACAAGAGGAAGATAGTGATCAAGAAGTCGGTATATGCATCCTCGCTTCGCTTGTCAAACCTCCTTCCTCGTTCCAAAAGGCAGCGCAGAGCATCTCTACTGCGGCTACCTCCAACACCGCGCTTACCAAGACGTCTTATCGCCACCTTCGGAGATCTCAACCAAACTCCGCCTCTATCCTCGCCACGCTGCCAAAATTCTCACGGCTAAGACTCGCACCTTGGTTTACTCCTCTACCTTGGTGTATCACCACCCCCGAACTCCCAATCGAATTCTTCAAAGATGTCCCTCCCACTAGCGTTACAAGCTCCGGACGATACTCCTATGGAGGAGTCCATCATCCTGCGAGACAAAGACACCGCCATCGCCTGCAGCCACCCAACTGTTGAGCAGAGCCAGTGATACCCGCCACTAACTCTTCATTCGCAGAGGCAGCGCGAAGAAGGTCGAGCGAGGCAAGGATTACCGCAGCTCCGCCAGCATTTGCTCGACTTTCTAGAAACTCCAACCCGACAGTCCGCTATTATAGCGAGGCACTCTGGTTCGGATGGGGTATGGCGATGCCATTCTGCGAAGACTCGTCAATCGGTGGGGCTACTACGGCGAAGAAACTCCTCGGCGCCGAACAGTAGTCGCCGAGATCTCCACGGTCTCGCCGCCGGCGCAAGCGGAAGCCCAGGCCAGACAACGGCAGCACGGCCAAATAATCCAGGAAGGGCAGCAGTTGGTGGGACTAGTAGACGGGAAGTTCCGGGAGGTAGAAGGACAACAAGGGCAGCTAGCTACCGCCCTCAGTTCCCTGGTCAGCCAGTTTCAAATCTACACCCAGGAGCAGCAAATAGCAACTGAGCAAAGATTCAGGCAACTAGCGCTGGAGGCTGAGCAAGAGAAGGCACGAACGACGGAGCTGGTAAACTTCATCCAAGGGCAGCAGTCCCTAGAAGTTCCAGCCGAAGTCAGCGCCACGATCTCAGCAGCTCAAGCGGCACCATTAAAGGCCCCAACCCTCGCTCCTGCACAGGTTAGACCAGAACTGGAAAGAATGCTGAAGGAAGCCCTGAAAGCATTCAAGGGAAAGCAGCCTAGAGTGGAATCGGTAGAGGATTCAGCAGAAGAAGGAAGAGCTCCGCCCCCCTCGCCCCCGAAAGACAAAGGAAAGAGCCGTAAAGAGCCAACTCCACCCCCCAGAAGAACCCACGGTAAACGTAGGAGGGAGGAGGAGCCAATAAGGGGCGAGGAGGCAGGAGGGCATGGAGGCGGAAATGGTGGAGGAAAAGGAAGAAGGAGGCACCGGAGAGACAGTAGTCCCGATTCATCGGACTCATCTAGCTCCTCCGAGGAAGACAGAAGAAGGAGAAAAAGGAACAGGCGCCACCGACGAGCGGAAACGCAGTCACCGGAGCCCCGTAGCCACCGCAAGGGAGAAACCCCTAAGCAGGCTAAGATCCCTTTCCCCGGCGAAGTGAAGGAAGACGTCCGAGAATGGATCTCCAAAATGGAAATCCTGATGGACCTACAACCCCGAGTCACATGGGATGATAAGACTCGAATCCTCTGGGCATCCCTGGAATTTACCGGGAGTGCCGCAAGCTTCTGGCGGAACTTTAAGGAAAGGCTAAGCAGAAACGCTAAGCTCGGTACTTGGGAACGTTTTAAGAAGGAACTCCTCGTCCAGTACGGGAACCGCACCAGCCAAGAACAAGCCAAACAGAAGATGGATAAACTCCGTCAAACTGGCCCCATTGATGATTACATCAATGAAATGCAGAACCTGGAATGGGACGCTCGAGTTGGGCCAATCGTCATGAAATCTATGATCCTCACAGGAATAAACTCCTCCTTGGAACATAGACTCTCTGCCGCGATTGAAGAACCATCGGACTTCGCCGATTGGATAGCCTGGGTAAGAAAGGTAGGAAGGAAAGACGCTGAAGTCAAGACCCGCAAGGAGATATTGCGAGGACGAGAACCGGCGAAACAACCAAATACCCAAGCACCCAGCCGTCAACGACCACCTCGATCCCGTAGAAAGGAACGAAGGGAATCCCCAGCCAGACCCCGCCCTCAGAAAAGAGAACGCGAGGAGTCACCACACAAGCCCAAACCCGCTACCGGCAGTCTCGGTGCTACTCAAGCCGAAAAAGACCAATGGGCGAAGGAGAATAAATGCCTCCGATGTGGTAGGGAAGGTCATTGGACGAAGGAATGCTTCTCGACCAGTAAGGCGAGAGCAACAGGTGGAACGGAACGGTCAAGTGAGGGAAAGAGGAAGAAAAAATCCTCCGGGAGAAAGGATCCGGAAGAGGGGAGTGAAAAAAGGCAGAAAGTAGGAACCTCTGGTGAGGCATTTAGGGCTAGAATTACGGCACTTGGGGAAGATTGAAATTATTCGTTTTTATTTCTTTTATGGGTTTATAAGTTGTGTTTAAATTACTTTACGGGAATAAAAACCTCATTATAAAAACTATACTGCAAGGAAGCAAAAGGCCTCCGCCAGAAACCCAGACCAGAGTCATTAGAAGTTCGGAAAAGCAGAGGGGCCACACAGATATGCGGATGGTAGAGGCACTGCCCACCATTGACTGCCACGACCCTGTGGAGAGACTGCCAATGCAAAGTAAGAACTCGTGATTAGGGCAAGGTATTCTTGGACAGGGCACGTCTGAGCTACCCCGCACTTAGCTATATAAGAGGCCTCATTCCCCCGAGAAGAGGGACATAAACCATCCTCTCTTACCTCCACAACAACTAAGTCTACTACAATGACTACCACCACCCAAGAAACCCGCCTCGAGATGGAAATCTCTTGGCTCAACCCCAAAACCAAGAAACACTTTACCCACACTGTCCAAGATCTTTGACAGTGCAATGAGACATGGATAATGTCCTGGGACTGTGTTAAGAAAGCCGATATCCCAATTCAAACTCGACCTACAACTCTCCTCATCAAACAAGCTGATGGCTCACGCATGCCACACTCCGGAACTCATATCACCCAACCTCTCACACTCCGCATTGGTAGCCACCTCGACAGGTTAGTCACCCAAATGCGCTCTTTGGAGAAGACCTCGTTATACCTCATCGATGGCTCACAGAGCATCAACCTCGGATACATTGGGGCCAGAATAAGGTTACCTTTGATAGTATCCAGTGTCAGATTAAGGGATGTATGATGACCGACCATGACATGTACGAAGAAGGTTGGCAAGAAAGAGTCGTCAGATTGTTGCGACACATGCCTGAACCGGACATGCCCATCGAGTCACACCCTTTCTGGTCACGAAGTACGGGAAGCGAAACTCTCGCTAGTGCTATCCCGAAGGAGTTCCAAGACTACGCAGATGTGTTCTCCCCTGAAGGAGCAAGCCGCCTGCCGGAACATAGCGAGTGGGATCATAAGATTCCTCTCTTGGACGAAAGCCAACCTCCGTGGGGTCCGATCTATGCATTGTCACCTCCGGAATAGAAAGCGTTGAGGGAATACCTGGACGAAATGTTAGCAACAGGTAAAATTGTCTCATCTTCTAGCCCAGCAGCGGCACCTATCCTCTTCGTCCCCAAATCAGACGGGTCTCTCAGGTTATGCGTCGACTACCGCGGATTAAATGCCGTCACAGTCAAGAACCGATACCCACTACCACTCATGACAGAGTTGGCAGACTCGACGAAAGGAGCTCTCTTCTTCACCAAGATAGATCTCAAGAACGGTTACAACCTAGTAAGGATCGCAGAAGGAGAAGAGTGGAAGACAGCTTTCCGGACCAAATACGGCCACTTCGAATATAGAGTTATGCCTTTCGGCTTGACCAACGCCCCGGCAACGTTCCAGGCAATGGTTAATACCATATTCAAGGACCTGTTAGATCAGGGTCTAGTGGTTTACTTGGATGATATCCTGATATATTCCAAGTCTAAGGAAGAGCATGAAGCTCTTGTGCGCAGGGTCTTGGGCACGACAAAACCATCTATACGGCAACCTGAAAAAGACTGCTTGGTTCCAAACGGAGATAGAATTCCTAGGATTCAAGCTATCAGGTAGCGGTACCCAAGTCTCGCCTGAGAAGGTGAAGGCTATCACCGAGTGGCTAGTACCCACGAAGGTGAAGGAACTTCAATGCTTCCTGGGTTTCGCCAACTTTTTGAGACGGTTCATCTATGGGTACTCGGCAGTATGCAAACCCATGACTGATCTCCTAAAGAAAGATGCTGTATGGAAATGGGGTCGGGAGCAGCAGGATGCTTTTGACGAACTCAAAAGGAGATTCACCACCGCTCCTATCCTCCGACACTACGACGAACATCGCATGGCTGTCCTCGAAACAGATGCCAGCGACTGGGCAGAGGCTGCGGTCTTGTCACAGACGTTCGAAGACGATAAGTTACATCCGGTGGCTTATCACTCGCAGTTCAATGAGGCCGGCGTCAACTACGAGATCTACGATAAGCGAGATCTTTCGCGATAGTTCCTCTTGACTTGGAGACATTAGGCTGGAAGAATGGACATACCTATCCAGATCTATTCTGATCACCAAAACCTTCAGTACTTCACAACAACCAAGAAGCTGTCAAGAAGACAGGCCAGATGGGCTGAAAAGATAGCACCTTTTCACTTCAAAATCCACTTCCGACCCGGTGAGAAAAACGGGAAACCAGATGCGTTGACCAGGCGTCAGGAGTACGCGCTGGAAGGGGGAGTAGCTCGAGAGCAGCCTGTAAAATTGCTCCTCTCAGCCGAACATTTCGCGGAAAACAACCTCCTCCCTCAACATTTTGCAAGAAGGACACAAGCGAGAATAGAACCTCGTGAAGAAATCCTCTGCAATGCCTTTTCGGAAATGCGGTTACTGGATCAGTGGGTACACCTACCAGGAGTGGGACTACCATCAGCGCTGCAGAACTGGTATGGAGAAGTGTAAAGGGATATCTCGAAGAGTGTCACTTGAGATACGGCTTTTGCTAAGCGATAGTTCTGTAGCGTTTAAACTTGTAATATTGTAGACCGGATTCCGTTCACTGATGAGAGAAGAAGGCTCCCCAGTCTCACGGTGGTCTAGCTATCTATTTATACATGATTGGAGCCGCCAAGGGACTACCCCCCTGGTCGGACTCCTCACGTAACTTTCTTACTCAGCACTGACGCACTAGGACAATCCCATTATCCAACTAATATCGTTCTAGCCAAGTCGTCACGTCATAACCCCTACCATTATCAATCCAACCCTAACCCAGCAATCCCGTAACAAGAAGAGGGCCAATGGACTCGTAGGATAGTTCCGGATGAACTTCCTGAAGATGAAGATCCGGAGGACAGTTGGACCCGGCAGACTATCTCGAGGGATGCTGCAATAGAGTGGGATCCTGATCGGAATACAGCGACTCATGAAGGACGCTGGGTAGTGCCGGGGCATGCTATTAAGCAAGTCATTGAAGATCACCATGACAGACCCACGGCAGGGCACCTAGGGAGGGATAAAACCTTGGAATTGATTGACCGGAACTACTGGTGGCCAGGAATGACCACGGATGTAGCCAAATATGTCAGCACCTGCGATGTATGCCAAAGAGCCAAACAACGACGTCGACATATGTCTCTTCCCCAGCCCCTGGAGTTAGCCACGACCCCTTGGGTGGACATTTCCATGGATTTTGTAGTGGAATTACCCAAGGAGAGGTCAAGTTTCCGTAACGTTATGGTAGTAGTGGACCGCTTCAGTAAAATGGCGCACTTCATACCAATGACGGGAATCAACGCGGAACAGACCGCATGCCTTCACAAAGACATCTCGCTTTCGTGACTCCCGCGATCAATAGTATCGGGCGAACACGATTCGTGTCGGCCTTCTGACGGCGACATGAACGGTTAGGGATTCGTAGAAGCCTCTAAACCTCGTTTCACCCTCAGACGGATGGTCAGACGGAAAGGACAAACCGATATGAGTCCTGCATGGCGTTCTGGCGAACGGGTAAGAAGTGGAGAGATCTCTCCTTCCATTTGCGAATATCTGCCACAATAACGCCAAACACTCTACCGCAGTCACCATTCTACTGCAATTATGGGTTCCACCGCACGGACTGGCTGCGGATATGGAGATTGAGCTAGATCTCGAGGAAAAAGCGGCTTGGATGAGATCGCCATTGCGAATTAGCGAGGAGGCGCTACAGGCGTCGATAAAATGGCGTCGCGACCGGTCCGCGCAGTTCGGCAGGCAGAAAACAGCCGGCGCCGGCGGGTATAACGTGGTCGAAGTTCGCATGTCGCTTTTAGTACTAGCGAAGTTAGCGTCGGCGTACCGGCTCGGCCTACCAGCGACTGGAAGTCGTAATGTGTTCGCGAGATCTCTGCGTCACTGCTCGAGTGGGCCTGGCGAGGAAGCAAACATTCGAGGCGGTTGGCGGCAGAAGCATTACGGAGGCAGCCTTTATTCGCACCTCTTGCCATCTGTGGCGTAGTAAATCGCGTCCGGCAGCTCGAAGCATCGGCGGTTGATGGCCGTAGTCCGATCGCCGCCATGTGCTTTTCCCCATGGGGTTTCTGGTGGAAGGGTTTAGCGGTCGGGGCGGCGGTAGGAAGAGGTAGTGTTACTGGATTGCTTGGCGCCTAGTCGGATAATGATATTGTCATTGGTGCGATGGTGCAGGATCCGGTAGAAAGCGGGGTTGGTTACAAGCTTCTTGTCGTGATCGCGTAGGCGAGATTTCTCTACACCCGTAGGAAACCGGAGGCGATAAGCGGGCATTGAGTGTTTGCTATTTGAGGAATTAGCGGGTTTAAGGAGAATCTTTATGTATAAATAGTTAGTAGGATTCCCGGAGTCTTAGGGGAATTATCATCCTCTCAAGCGAACGGAATCCGGTCTACAATATTACAAGTTAAAACGCTACAGAACTATTGCTTAGCAAAAGCCGTATCTCAAGTGACACTCTTCGAGATATCCCTTTACACTCATGTGTGGATACGGGCGGAAACCTGCTGGCTAATTCCTTACTGCCGATTGCACTTGCCTGATCACCAAGGAGAATATTATTGGCTCGCTCTTCGATTGAATTTGCTCGCAGTCGAAAGGGCTGGCTGGCAACACTCTAACTTACGTCAAACGATATCACTCTGCCGTTTCCCTACACGCTTAGGGGCATATCGTATCCTCTTGATGACTCAATAATATCAAGTTGAGGGGGCATTTAACTACCCCTTAGTCTGTCAGTAAACTGCTGACCCCGCCGGAGAATGTAATTTGTTTTGGCCTTATTAACAGATCCCGCCATCTCCTCACCAACGAGCAGATATTCCATATAAATTTGATTCCTCTGCGACAGACTAAGCAATAGGCCACTAATTCATGCTTTTAAGCAATACGTTGTGCTATGGGCATTGTGTTCACGGATACAATCTCTAAGGGAATTACAAGACCTCATAGGGGTTTATCATTTGTTCTAACGTGTACCTATCCCTGGAATGGTTGTCGGCGTATTAATATCATGCCCGACAGACAACATGGATTGGAACGAGATCCAGTAACACTACTCTCAGCTTAGTAGGCTGGAGCAGAGAAGCCTCCCGTAGCGGCCGTAAACTTTACGAGAAAGGAGATATGAGTGAGAGAGGTGAAGGGGGTAAGGGGAAATATATCAGGATGGGTAGAAAGCGGGAGTAAGGCGGTGTGGGGGGGGGGGGGGGGGGGGTTATTGGCGGGGAAGCGTGATATGGACCAGCGATATTTTACTCCATCGGTGATATATGACGTCAAGTTGCGGAACGGCAAGGGAAAGACCTGCTGCGGGTTCTGTGGTCTCTGGGACCTCTAGATATTTATTTTATTTTTACCTCCCAGGGCGTGCATACGAACGTTTAGCACATTGTCGGAAGTGGTCAGGTGGCCTGGCTTTAGAAACGATAGGCTTACCCTACGGAAACTACATCTTCCGGAATTCGGAATGCCCCCCATAATTTTTCAGAGTCGCAAAGTTACTTTTGGGGTATCTGTGGTGGGTGGATTGTTCCAATAATTTGGGTTGTTTGAAATGTCTGGCACTTTATCAATTGTTCTTACTTTTACGCTAGCAAAATTCAACTGGGGACCCTAGATAACCAAAGTTACTAGCTAAGCCCAAGTTTATTGAAGCCACAGTAATTTTTATGGCAAAAACGGGATAACCGATAAAGCTGAAAACATCCTATGATAAAGTAAGCCGGGGTTATGTTAGTAGGGTAGATTTAGTAAGCGACGGCGAGGGCATTCGAATGGCAGGGGGGGTAGAGCCTGGTGGGAGGGGGGGGGTTCTAACGTTGCGAACGTGCGCTGTCCTCCCAGGAGCAGGATAAGTACCCAAAAGAGGTTTTGGTTTCCGTGTTCGGTCATAGAACGATGAAACTTGGGCATCCCGTCCGCTCTGCCATACACAAGCATCGTATCGCCCGGCTAGTACTGCAGTGGGTGACCATGTGGGAATCCCGGGTACCGAACTCTTTTCTTTTTTTATTTATCCCAAGCTCACAGTGCACTCACTCGTTCCCCCCGGGTCCAGATCGCGGCGGGCAGGGTCGGGATGGGTCTAATGCGGGGTGAGGGGTGGTCAAGTGGTAACCCTAACCCACAAGCTCCGCTCTTTTGCTTATTTGTTTACTTCATCAATTGTATGCAGCCTTCCCGGCTATGACACACGAGCTTTGCATCAACTAAACTACACGGTTGATTAAATCTTCCTTGTCCATGGAGTAATTTGGCTAAGAACCGTTGGATCCGACAGTTACTGGTGTGGAAACCCCGCCAAAAGCTAAGGCCCTGTCTGGAAGCCACCCAAATCATGGTTGCAACGCTCCAAATCATGATTACATATTCAATTGTAATTTAGTGAATATTTGTGTGTTTGGTGACACACAATTGTGACTGCTCAAATTGTGATTCAACAAACGGAGAAAAAATAGAATCTACTTCGAAATCCCAGTTTGAATTTCAACGACCCTCCATCATCACTCCGCATACAGCCATCCACTAGCCAACCCTACACTTCCTTCAGTAATTGAAAAAAAAATCAATACACCAATAATTTATACATGCCGGTTAAACTCAAAGCTATTTGGGATGATCATAAAGATCAATTACTTTTTGATCGCTTCTGACTGATTAGAGCAGTAAACGCCGACAATGGATTCAAAGAAGGTTTCTGGATAAAAGTCACGATTTCAATCTAATATTTGGCCGCCATATGATAGAGAACAAATCAAGACGCGGGTATCTATGGTAGATATTTCAAACTTCACCATTTAATTTTCATTTCTATACTAATTGAATTTTTTGATTATTTTAGTTGAAAAAAAAATATGATGTATTTCAACAACTTTGCGATAATTGGTTTTGGTTGGGATGAGGTAAAGAAAATACCGGCGCGATGTGCAGGAAGAACATTTAAAGGTAATATCCATTTTTAAAGTTTTTAAAATATATACTAATATAAATTACACTATCAGTACCACAAAGACGCTCGCCAATTCCGTTCCCAAACACTACCAAACTACGAAATTCTTCAGGAAATCTTTTCGAAAGCTATTGCAATCGGCATTGCAGCATCTTCAACTCAATCATTACAAAGTTGGAAAAGTGGTGTTGAAATAATTCCCGAATCAGGCAGTTCAAGTCGCAAAATCGTTGAGGTTAGATATTCAACAAACTAATATTGCTATTCCTACATCCAAATTTATACTTGAGTTCCAAAAAGAATTGGGTACAAGAAAACGTATTAGGATCCCTACTGATAGCCCCCCGCCAACAAACGTAAACGGTACAACTTTATCTTTTGACTCATCTATTCCAACGAAAAAACCTCGAACAGGTACGCATGCCGCGGCTGAGGGTATCCAAGAACTTGCCAAAGCATTCACGAACTCTAAACAAATCAGAGCACCCCCACCCATCACCAAATTAGAACAAGCGCTAGAAATATTGTCAACATTGGTAGAGAGTGGGGAATGGAGTGATGATGATTATATGAACGCATATGGTTTGATGCTTGGGATGAAAGACGTCTTACCTTTTTCATGTACCTAACATTTGAGATCCAATTGGCTAAAGAGAAACACCGAAAAATTAGATACTAACTCAAAGAATAATTGAATACTAGGAGAAAGAAATACTTTTTATCATTTCTTATATTTTATATAATCCAACCACATTTTTTCTGCAATTTCATCACGGTGTCGTTTCGCTCTTTCTTTATCAAGAGATGTTGCTGATTGAATAATATTACTTTGATATTGTATTCCGTCGTAACTATTTTCCTCTTCTTCAAACTCTAAATTTGGTATATCATAATATTGGTCAGAGCCGCCGTGTTTTTTGATAAAATTATGCAAACAACATAATGCTTTTACCAATCGTACTTGAGTATCTAACGGATACTGGGACTGAACTTTTAGAATTGGAAACCTTTGCTTCAAGATTCCAAATATTCTCTCAATTGCATTCCGTAGGGATGAATGTCGGAGATTAAAAAGTTCCTTTGCATTTTGTGGCCGTTGATTTCCCTGTGACCATTCCTTAAGATGATATCTTATCCCTCTATAAGGTGTAAGAAAATTTGGTGTCAAGCCGTAACCTGCGTCGGCAAGGTAATATCTGTCTAATGGTATTGTGAATCCTTTAGATAATGCATCCTCCAAAACCCGTCCATCATTTGCACTACCTTCCCATCCAGCCAATATATATTGGAATGTTAAATCAAAAGAACAAACAGCCAATATATTCTGAGCTAAAAATCCCTTCCGACAGCGAAAGGCTGCAGCACCTGATGCTGGAACACTAACGGGAATCAATGAACCATCAATTGCACCCAAACAGCCCTTAAAGTATGGATAGAACTTAGAATTTGATGTAATTTCTATCGGAATTGGTAAAGGGTCAACTGAATTATTGGCAATTGGAAGTTGTATATAGCTGGTACTCAAATCGTTTAACGCACTAAGTACGGAGTTGAAAAATCTGGTAATTGTTTCCCCTGAATGTTGATATAATATAGAGGAATATATGTGCTGTTGGATGCTTGTATAATATATGAATATACTTAAATTAGTTATATAGAAAATAAAAGATATTCTTACTTGGTATCCTTCAAATATTTTTTATCGCGCAATAAGAAACATAATCGCTGAAACACGTGTTTCTCCATTCTCATCTCCTGTGGAACCAAACGAATGTTCACAGAGTGTAAAATCTCCTGTGTCCATTGTTCTCCCAAAAGCTGTGAAGTATGAAATGGTTCCCGTAGGAGCGAAGGTAAAACTGTAGTAGAGTATGCTATTCCCCCTAAAAGTAACATCAAGTCATCATCCTCCATGGTTTCGGGCTGATCGCTAATAATAGTTGAACTTGAAGTATAATTCGAGAATCAATTGAAAGCCTGCCAGCTTAAAATCAATATCTCAAAGCTGAAAACCTGCCGGTTTAAAACTTTATATGGTTTGGCTGTTGTGTGATGATAGGTTGTAGGCGTGGTGGTGGAAAGTTGTAGAGGAAAGAGTGGAGAGTAAGGAAAACGCGACATAATACAACCTAAGGTTACCCTACCCTGACTATGCTGTTTGGATTATCAAAATACAATCTGACTCAATTCCATTTGTACCACCCAAAATACAATTGATGGGGATTGCGGTTGCAACGCTACCATTCCTCCAGACAGAGCCTAAGGGTTTTGAAAAAAGAGGGGTTGGCCAAGTCGGTCTAATAAAAAATAAAAAATAAAAATACCAATTTGGTCGCTAGTACCTCCGCTAAGCTGGCTAAGCTTAGCGCGCTCAAATCCTCCGCACGTAGCTTCGCCCCCACTGAATAATACGATTGCTTGATTGCTTGGTTGGCTAGATCACTAGTATCAGCCTTCGGGAAAGAAGCAACAATTACTATGTATTTTGCCAAGTGGAAGGAGGTCCACACCACTCATGGATTGGGGTTGTGGGAAGAAACCCTAACCCAGTGAGGTGGACACACGCACGACCGAGGCACTGTCTAACGTGATGGTGTGTGGGCGTCAGGGCTAGGATCTTTCAATACCCGTCTGGGTCGTGCCCTAAGTGAGTAGCCCTGTGCACCGACCGGATGTGGTGCTAGTAGTTGGGCGGTGGTACTAAATAAATACATAGCTGCGGCGGGGTACAGGTGTAGTAAGCAACTACATGTAGTATAGCCAGGATACTGCGGCCACTAGTGGAGAGCTATTTAAGGACTGTTGTTTCCGGCTATAGAGCATCATCGCCAATACAATCCCTCCAGCATACTACAGCAGCGGTGGTGTCGCGTGGTTGTGAGAGACATATGACAAAACCGATACAAATGTCCTGACATTGTCCATGAATGGGAAAGGGAGGGGGGAAAGACTGCTAACCGCTGATGTACATGCAGCGGAAAGTATCACTAATCTTCCATCTACTTGGCAAGGGGGGAAGGGTGGTGGTGAACAGGTTGGCACTATCCCCTCGTCTGTTGATGCTAACCTTGCCATATCACAACACAGGAACGAAATCTGTATGGAAAGATAGCGAGATCTGTCGGGAAAGCCACACTGGATCTAGGTTTCCTTGGGGAGGCAGGATCTTACTCACAGAGAAGGGTAGGGAGCAGAGAAGACCCCGCGGCACCTCCGCAGCGAGGTGCTGGGAGACAAGCGATTGTTATGATATCTTCACTCTGGCCCATATGCATCCCTCTCGTTACTCTCGATGGATACAGCACGTATGTTCCTCCATCCCGCCCCAACCCCCCATCTCACCGGGGGGAGAAGGGAATACACAGAGCCCAGTCTTTAAATTAAATACAGTATAGAATCGATCCTGATAGAGTATAGGGGTTTAGTTCATGGGCAGACGGCAAAGCTGGGGAGGAGAGGCTTCAGCTACTTGATACCACTCTACATATCACGTCAACGCTGCACATAACTCTGACAAGAAGGTCTATGGATATATACTGGGCGACCCTTACCCAGTTCTTAGTTTATGGTAAGTAGACCGGGATATATATTATGGCTACTTTCGCTCGGCACTAGTCTCGTGCCCATCCCTTACTTTGGTCCAAATAAAGAAATACCGATTGGGTCTGGGAACAAGACTAAGTCTACACTCAGTTCCTGGTATATTATCTGCCCCCCCCCCCCCAGCCTCGGCATTCGGCAACATTGTGAACCTGCGCATTACCCGTATTAACGAGCTACATATTTGACCCTCCGAGCTCGCTTCTACCTCTGACGCTCGTGTTAGCAGTATATTTTCAGCAAACATTCACTGGTCACCATCACACCAGGGAGAGGGGGGGGGGGGGACGACCGACATAGGGCTCCCGTCCCAGCCACGCATCCATGATGGCGCCCGGGTTCTTCGAGCACTTCAACATCTTCTCCACCATCCACTGGTTCAGTGGGTGGATACCCGGATACATTGGTCGTCCGCCGTACGGGTCGTGGTCCACCAGCAGCTGTATCATCTCCTCCACGTTCCTGCCCATCGGCACCTCGAACCGACGTTGCCTAGCAAATATGAGCAGAGCGTTCCTACCCTGGTCCATCGCCTCATCCGCCCCGCAGTGCTCACCGCTCCTGCAGAATTGCTGGTCTTCGAGCAGGTGCCGCGCCAGCACCAGGTCCCCGTTGCTCACCGCGCGGTACATGCACGACTCCTTGCTAGAGCTTTCGGGGCAGCAGTATGACCGCGTACGGTTAGGGCTAATGCCGTGGCAGAGCAACACCCGCACGGTCGCCACCGTGGCGGCGTCAGCCTCTCTCAGTTGGAGAAGCTCCGCGAGCCGGTCCTGGAGGTGGGTACGAAGGCGCTCCTGTCCGTCTGGGATGATGGTGGCCGGACAGATTGCCAAGGCGATTGCCCGCTCGAGGGTGATGGGGCGGCACTGGGCGACAGCCCACATGGCGATGCCCTCAACGTCAGCTGTGAATCGGTGGGTGAGCTCCCGGGCGAGGAGGGTGTGGAGGGCGCGGCAGCTGCGGGAGATGAGGGAGAGCTCTCGCGGGGCAGCATGTTCGCCAATGATTAGCATGAGCTCAATGGGGACCACGGGGTTGGAAAATGTCATGATTGTTGTTGGTAGTGTGCGGGGGTGGTGGGGGGGTTCAACGGTGAGGGTTTGTTTAGCGGGGGAGAAGTTGTTTAGGCGCGCGCACACACACACATGAAAGCACCGCTGATTGGTTACCTAGCAAGGCTGTGGATGCGTTGGTGGGTAACGACAGAGCTAGAGCACTTGGAACTAATAAAACGAACACTACACGAGCTCCATAAAATTATAAAAATAAAACGTTTACTGCTTTCACCGGTACACTCCGGGATTGATCTCGTCTCGGGCAATTGCAAGTCCTATGGTTTGATTAGTGGCTGGTATATTAAGCAAGAGTTCATTAACCGCCGCGAGTAGCGACTCTATTCCAGATCCGACACAGCGTCTGTCAAAAACGTTCTTCCTATTCAGATGACAATAGCTCAAGAGACATCGGTAAGGGAAAGGTCAACTTGAGCTTGATCTTGTTGGGCAAAACACGGCAAAGCATTTCCGACCGTGTGTGGAAACTAGTATCTGCGTAAATTCAGTAGAGGGAACTAGCACCTACCGTCCGGGGTAAAGGGAAGAAGCCTCGCCTTTTATCTTATCGAAACTAGTTTTTCCTACATGCTCTTCCCAGCCCACATTATCCGGACACCACCTAGGGAGCGGGACTAGGCAAGCAAAAACCCTTAGTCCCCAGAGCAGCGCGGTCGTCAATCAAGTATGGGACCAGGTGTATATTAGTATCGCTCGAGGATAGCAACCACATATTTCTAACTAAGGCCTCCGCTTCCAATCCGCGGTTCCGACTTCAGCCCTTGAGGATACTCCAACACAAGTACCTTAAGCTTACCGGGGGAGGCCGGATACCCCCGCGGGAAAACGCACTCTTCCGCGCGCCGTGGGTGCCAAGGAATGCGCAGGACTGTGGTCTTTTGGTGCCAGAGGGTGGAGGTAGTGCAGAGAGGGGATAGTACTAGATTGGAAGCGTGGAAACCTTTTTTTATTACCATCCTAGAGCATGAACACCACCGGGAAGCTAACAGACAAGTACTTCAGGATATAGACGACTTTTGCACCTTTTTTTTGTTTCCTTTTCTTTTTTTTTGTTCTGAGGATTGGTTTGAAAAGATATTTTTAAAAGGGGTGTTGCGGAACACAATTTGCGCTCCCGCGGCTTGTTGTCGTAAGGAGATTTGGGAGACGCATGCGGAGATATTTTAGCTGGAAACGTGCCGGGCGGGGAGGTATTAGAGCGCTCGGAATACATTGAGGAGGATCTAGGATGGTTGTAGGAGCTGTAGCCCACATATTGTCGGTTCTCGTAAGCGACCATCAGACACAAGACCGAGTGTGGTGCAATAAACCCCGGAAAATGTTTCCTAGTATCAGCGTTCCATAAAAGGCCATGATTATTGCTACTGTCGTGTTCGGTCATAGAACGATGAAAATTGGGCATCCCGTCCGCTCTGCCATACAAAAGCATCGTATCGCCCGGCTAGTACTGCAGTGGGTGACCATGTGGGAATCCCGGGTACCGAACTCTTTTGTTTTTTGGGGACATATTATTCGCGCTGCCCAATGGATAGATGTATCGTTCAATTATGAAATATTACTACTACATGCCGTAGTACGTACGATTCCTTATAACGTTTACTAGCACGCGGCGCACTACGGGCAGTGTGGGAAATCTCCTGGCCTGAATCCCGAAGGCTTGGCGTCTGGGCTAGGGTTCGACAGCACCTTACACCAAGGAAATACATGTAAGCTCGTCCCCAAAGAACCACTATCCCTCAAACACACTAGTCATCACGGCCTTCGTATTAGGACAGCTCTGTCCACTCATTTAAACCTCCTCTCCGGAAATGAGATTCGCTCCCACCCTCGCCGCATTCGTATCGCAATACCTACAACATAAATAAGCCCAGCTTATTCCACGGAACAGGAAAGCCGCCACCTCTCAAGTTCACCGTCATGACCGAGAGCAGAAAAAGCGAAGGCCAGTCCCTAGACCTTTCCATATATGCTACCTTCTGTTGGCCGACCCCGCTTGGACAAATGCAGTAACCACCGAGAATCACAGAGTTTCGATATATGTTGCTGTGCCCTTATTGTACCGAGAAGTCAATCGCTCAAGATTTAGACCGACGCAATACCTCTCCGGGGAGTGGAACGTTGTACCCCCCTTCCTAGTGTAATTAATCTACGTCTTCCCCGTTTGTATCCGCAAGCCTCGGTGTGGTGCCCGTTATTTCGGGGGTGCCGCAAACGCTAAATATATATCACCGCAACGCACCCCCGACGCAGACCCACCTGTAAGTTAGGCGCGGGCTGGACGGGTCAGAGTCGGAGACCCAGTACCAAGTCCTGGCTCAGTGTCAGCGATTTCCAGCGAGCGAACAGGGCCTCAATCTAGGTCGAGCTAGCAGGCCCATGACGATGGACGCCATGCACAACCCACAGCTTGGCTTCGCCCGTTCCCGGGACTGGGCTCTTGGAGATGTGGGATTTCTTGTAGACCCCTAGCATACTGCTTTTATGGGGATGCTGGGGGGGTGGTTCTTAGGTGTGGAAGGCCACGCCAGATACCGTCCTTTAGCTGGTTCAGTTCTAGCATTACAGAAAAGAAATGTGAGCAATAAGCCTGTTGAATATTGCATCTCAACTCCCGAAATCTGTGGGGTCAGCAACACGCGAAACTACATACTTACTTATCAAAGAACAGTCTTGATAGTCGGAGCACTCGATCGCTTGGCAGATTCCTGGGTGCCAAGCCTGACCTACCCAGGACACCGCCAGTTCCAAAGGCCAGACTGCGAGGACCACGACAAAACCTGGGATGGCAAAGGCAGTGCTAACCCTAACTCACCCTAACTAACTACTACATATAGCCGGGGGTGGGTGTTGGGATCTCAAGGTGTCAAAAGTAAAATTTGAGTTCGGTACCCGGGATTCCCACATGGTCACCCACTGCAGTACTAGCCGGGCGATACGATGCTTTTGTATGGCAGAGCGGACGGGATGCCCAATTTTCATCGTTCTATGACCGAACACGGAAAGGAGTCCCCTTCGCCTCCTCTTAACCGGGGTATCCACGGTATGCTCTTGCAGTCATAAAAATGTTTTTGCGCGTGAAAAAACTGCCGGCCGGAGGGCAAAAGAGTTCGGTACCCGGGATTCCCACATGGTCACCCACTGCAGTACTAGCCGGGCGATACGATGCTTGTGTATGGCAGAGCGGACGGGATGCCCAAGTTTCATCGTTCTATGACCGAACACGGCAGAGACTGCTCTTCAACTCCCCTTAACCAGAGTATGAAACCCCGTAGCTCATCGGCGACTCAAAACGTCCAAGGTGGGGCACGCCAATTGACTACAACGGGTAAGAAAATAAGGCTAGTGTGGGATTCATGCTGCAGAGGAGGCGTCTACAAATTTTTTTCCAACCGCAGGGGTCTTTTTACCCGCTTGGGCGCCCCAGTGGTGAAATTATTTTACCAGTGACCAGCCAGAGAAGCAAAATAGTTCGGCACCCGGGATTCCCACATGGTCACCCACTGCAGTACTGACCGGGCGATACGATGCTTTTGTATGGCAGAGCGGACGGGATGCCCAACTTTCATCGTTCTATGACCGAACACATCAGGATGTGGAATATTTTCGTAAGTAAATGTCAGTCGGTATGTCACCATGAGCCGAGCTGTTCGCTCACCACCGAGTGGTCGAGCATTTTACTTTTATTTGAGGAGCAGCGATTCATCGGCAGCATGGCTCCCTCTACATTCTCCAAGTTTGACATTAAACCTTCCATCCACTCTCGCTACCAAGTACTGCATTAACCTCTTCTTGCACATCTTCATCCGGCTTTCATATGGGCGTATCTCCTGGTCAAGTGAGAACCTGAGATAACACAGCAGCTCAGCTCATGGCGGAGGACGCACCACCAATCATAGGCCACCGGCCACAGATGAAGAGAAACCTATTATACCTCAACCTTTGTTGTTCTCCTCCTAGTAACCTATTCGGCCCTAGCGGAGTGTGTTTCTACGTTCTTCCCTTTCAGAGATGTCACTTCACCCTGGGTAAAGCGAGATTGTAACGCCGATTAACCGAATGTACAGTAGAGCTTGTTGTAGTTTTGTGTTTCTTCATTTCTTTGGTATTTTCTTTATCGCCGAGGAAGATCGTGCGCTCTGCCTCGGTGTGAGGGAGGTAAGTACTTAAGATTTCGCCGTAACCAATGGGTTGTATGCGCGTGTGAAGTATTAATCTATCGATCTAATGCGTGGCTCAGTGGCTTTGCGAGTCAATGGCCCGACTTCCCTTGGGGTTATCATGTTTATAGGAAGTTAGGAGTCCAAATATTTCACCATGGTAGAGGTGCATCACAGGAGTAGGAGTTTCTAAAAAATAGACAGGTTAATCAACAAAGGAGCGGCGCTATGTCGGCACGGGATTAACGGTATAGGTATATTTCTTAGGTTCTTTGCCAAATCCTGGAGCGGGTTCGGTTTATCCAATATGAAGTGCGGCTTGACATACATATAGGAAAACGTCACTGCTCATGGGAATGAAATTGGGTGAGGGCTTTGGCAGCATATGAAGTACGCTAAGATGAGTAGTCTCCGGGAGTCACAGTGCCCACAACCCCAGGCAACCTCTCTAATTTCCAGATCTCTCAAAAACATCCACAGAACCAGGGAGTCATCATATTCCTGATACCGTTATACGTAACGGGGGAGTATCCTGTTTCATTAACTACTCTATAATACTTTCGTTTACCGCCGCGCGGGTTCCCTGCGGCCTGCATAGAAACCAAAGTTTTGGTGAAATAGGAGTACTTACCAGAATTATAAGCTTTCTCTTAATTTTCCATCCCCACCGATAGAGGTACAGCCAGTGTATCCCTTATTTATTCCCTACCTACCATCGATGGGTTTTTATAAGAGGGCAGATACTGGCAGTAGCTGCGGCTCTGGATGTGGGTCAACCTTTTCTACGTATCTCGAATTGTGGCGATACAATAAAGCCTTGAACTCGCCAGGAAAAAAAATCTGTTAATTCTCTTGGCAAGCGCTCTAGACATAAGGTATTAGATAGTTTGCGATTTGGATCCAGGTCGCCGCCAAGGTGCCACTTTTGGAAACCGGACTGGATTTGCAGAATGAGTTTGCGATTTGAGGTGGGGTTCATAGAGGGCCTCGGCAACGACAGGGGAACCCATATCGACATCATTTGAAGCTGTACCTGAAAGCCATACTTCGATCAGTACCCTTCCCAAGACCCGATATACTTGCACTCGTACCTTTAATAATACTCCCAGTTCAGCAAATATGCTTGCAGCGAAATTTTTGATTATGCGGCGTGCAAAGAGAATTGAGAGGCTTGAAGGTTTTCGTTTGACAGCGTATGTGACCAACAGTAGAAAAAGGGGTGTGGCAAGACCAGAGGGTCGAATCGCTATAGAATCTATACCAGACGAAGCTTGGAGAAATCACTTCAGGTAAATATATAATATATCACGATCTTTTATCTCGATAAATCCATTAACAAGGTAATAGGTTTACCCGAACTCAAGTAGATCAGTTAATTACAGCAATGAGACTTCCGAATGTTATTAAAGCAGATAATGGCATATGTGAGGATAGTCGTACTGCATTTTCCATGCTACTTGCTCGGCTAGCATACCCAAACCGACTCTCAGACCTATGGTTTAAATATGGTTGGACACCAGAGAGGGTATCGAGAATTTCTTCATCGCATAACAATTTATCCACGACCCAGATTATCGTTTGATTGGATTTTTGCTACCACACCGTAAAAGCTAAGAGTACGCTTGCAATACACGCCGCGGTTCTCACGAATACTGTTTGGGGTTTCATTGATGGAACTGTAAGGGGAATTGCAAGACCAGTTAGACATCAACGCACTTGCTATAATGGATGGAAGCGGAAACATTGTTTAAAATATCATGCAATTGTTACTCCAGATGGATTAATAAGTCATTTCTTTGGCCCTGTAGATGGTCGCAGAAATGATTGTTTTCTCTTTAACGACTCCGACCTCCTAAATAAACTCGAACGAAATGCACATTCTATCGATGGTCTACCACTACAAATATATGGAGATTCTGCATATAGTATTAATCGCTATCTGCTATCCCCTTATCAAGGTGCTCGTATTACAGCGGAACAAAAAGAATGGAATAAAGCGATGTCACAAGTTAGGATTGTAGTCGAATGGGTTTTTAAAGAAGTTGTGAATAACTTTTCCTTTATTGACTAGGTTAAGAATCAGAAACATCTATTACAGCCCGTTGGTATTCAGTTCCGTGTAGCGGTAATATTGCATAATGCTCATGTAATTCTGCATCGTAGAATGCAGAGATTTCAACGTAAATCGTGCCATGAAAAACCTGTGGCAGGCTCGGTACCCACATCATTTATTTTCATAATTAAATATTTTACATATTATTGTTGCTTCCTTCTCCGAATCTGTGTGCAAATATCCTCATCATGTCCATACATTCTTGTCTGCGGGCTAGTCTGTCTTCCTCAAGTTCCTCTGCTAAAGCTTTAAGACCCTGAATCACTTCCGAATGATGACGTTCTTCAACTTCCTGCAAGTCATTTACAACCTCCGCATCCCGCCCAGCTTCTTTTTTAATGTCTTCTAATACACCCTCAATTCTTCGTGACACCTCATTCTTTCCTTTTTTCCTCGGCCTTCCAGCCGCTTCCCTATCAGAATCTTCATTCAATTCATCACTCCTACGCACCAAACCACGAAGAGACGCATCTCTTACAATTTTTCCATCTTCTTCCAGCTTTCTAGCTTTATCCAGAGCTTCCTGCCGTACTTCAGGGTCTGTACTTCCTTGATCCCATCTAACGACAACTTCATCCATATCTTGGATAAACTGGTTGACTTCTTCGTTAGTACCGGTCTTTTGTGAGGATTTTGTTTGCTGAGCCTTATGCAGTAACACCAGCTTCTTCATTCTGGATTGGCAAGAATCTGCACTCCTATGAATCGGCTGAAGCAGCTCTTCCAAATGGACTGAAACAGCCAGCCATTTCTCCGGTGTCCTCCCTCTCAAGCAAGTTAAGGGATCATCTGCTAACACCTGTCTCGCTAGTGCTCTATCCTCCCAAGCCTCCCAACTGATACCTTTTCTAGTTGTAGAGCTTGAACCCACTACTACAGGCTCGCTTATAGAGTCTTGCTGCGATTGAACTGACAGATTGGGCTCGCTAAAAGAACCCAATTGGGTATTGGAGGTGGAGGAGAAGGAGGAGGGAATCTCGTTCTGGGAGTTCATTGCTGTATAGCTTGCACTTGCAACTGGTACTAAAGGTAAGAAAGAAGGTACTAAAGATTATGCGAATTTATGCTAATCACTAACCCCGCAAGTATCCTATTGGTTGTTTCCTTCAGGTCAACAAAGCGACACTTCCCACCTCCACCAGGTGGGGACGCACTTCCAGGCCCATAAAATCTTGGTATTACTGGGATTATCTGTGGCTGTACAGCGACCTGGAATCGTTCCGCAAACTCTCTATTATCCATAAACATCCTTCCACGGTTCTAGAGCATAATTATATAAGCCAGGATGAGTAAACCAGCCGCGATACGGTCTTGGCAACCCAACCCCACCTCCGTGAGTCCTCTTCTGTTTCTACAGCGGGGTGATCAGCACCGAACGTGGACCATGGGTATTCTATTATTTCCAAATGAACTGCTATTATCTATCGGGGGCCACCTTGGCACCCGCGATGTCTCTGTATTGAGCCGTACCTGTCATACTCTTCATTCCGTCCTTTCACAGATGCTTGAGAAGAAACACCGTGCCGAGTTCGAGGAAATCATCCTTTGGGCAGCCCGAGACTACCGCCCTCTCCAGCTCAAAATGGCTCTCCCCTTGCTGCCACAGCAACCGGACTCTGAGGTCAGAGCACGAGTAGTGGATATTATCGGGCGGCGTCTCAGCTACGGACTTGGGGAGGTGTATGTCTCCCCCGCTCCCCCACTAAAGCCTATCACGTCGGAACAGATCGAAACACTCAAGTTGCTCCTGTCCAATGGTATCTCTCCTATTGCGATCTACACGTCAAGATGGACCATTCTCAGAAAGTATGGCGAATCAATCATGCTCTATGCGGTGCAGCACGGGGATCTAGAGCTCGCGCAGTGGCTGCTAAAAAAGGCCGGTGCGGTGGTCTACGCGAACAGCTTAGTTTTCAGGAATGGCATTTCTCTGTATGATCTTGCGAGGTATCGAAGGTATGAGGTTCCCAGAGGGGAGAATGTGGAAGAGATCATAGGTCTTTTAGAGCATCATGACCTGAGGCCCACTTACAAGCACCCCAGCGTCGAGGATCTGAAGGCTTTTGAAGATATACTTAAGAAATCGACAAACCAGTGGGAAGATATGGCATCTCTTCCAGCAAAGAGGCGAAAGGTTAGTTCCTGCTCTCTTATTGGCCTGGGCGATGATAAGCTTAGCGTAGTAGGAGCATTGTGATACCCAAGTACATGGGGCGGTTTGGCCCGGTGTAGAGGCTGGCAAGGATGAAACCCCACCGGCATTCATTGACCCTTGGCATGGCGTGGGGGGTGTTTATCCATGGAGGGGGATGATCTGAAGATGATACTCAGAAGAAAGGTGAGAAACCTCCTTCTTGGTCCTCTAACCGACTAACGGTGGGCGAATATAAGCTTGCGGGATGAAGGTGCTCCAGAGGGATGGATTCTAGCACCCCGCTCTTAGTTTTGAGCCTGTGAATCCCCACATTCGTTTCCCGTGTAAGTTTTGGTAGTTGAATAGTTTATATATTTCCTGCAACCCATAGTCGTTTATAATAGCAACAGTAACACTGTAACTGCAGCAATCTGTGTAAAGCCCACCCACCACCCCCCTACCTGATGTCCAGATGTCGGCCTAAACCCCACCATGCAAGCACTGGACACCAAAGGATCTATTATTTATTCTTTCGGAATAACGGAACACCATGGTTTTGCTAACATAGAGGGAATGACCGGTCTTATAAGACGGGCGGCCCAAGAAACTGGAGTTGGGAAGGAGGTCACGCCATATTACTAGCTTTGAAACTACTCTGAGAATTAATCACCTATGGTAGCAAACCCTCGAGCTACGATTAATAGGACTATCGCATGAAGCTATAAATGCATCACAGAGTATCTTTTGTAAAATCTATAGCAGGATAAAATGAAATGGGCATTAGGTGCGTATTAAGGGATGTCCTGGCTGCCCTCCTACCTTTCCCAACGGCAGTGGGTAAAGATAGGCAAATTCACCTTTCAGTATAGGTGGAGTGGGCGATTCCCTCAGAAAGGTGGATAGAATGAAATGGTTGTCAACTGTTCCCTTAGAGGCTTACTCGAAGAATCCAATTACCTTGACGTATGTAAGAAAAATGTTTCTCCCAAAGAACAAGCTCGAAACGACGAATGTAGGGTAAAGGGCATCCAAATCGGACATGAGTATTGGTCAATCCTATAAGGACCGGCACGTCACTCTGTTGAGTTGCTGGTTTTGATCAACAAACTCTGGTAACAACCCCTTTGCGCTGATCCGGAGCCTCCATTGACAAATTTGGCGTTAATTAGGGAAAGAATCATAAATCAAGCCTTGCATTTGACCCCCTGGGAGTTGGCTAAACGCCCAATCAGTCCTCCACTCGTTCTATTCTCTGTAGAATGAGCAAATGATGGCCTTTCTAGAAGGGTTCTTTCATAATAAACTTCAGATCACTACAACTTATACCAAGTCCTGAATGATTTAGCTAAGGTGTTGGCGCTAGCTAGAAGGATATTATTTCCTTTGGGTTGAACTCCCTCTCTCACTGAAAGGTAGTTACTGATGATGGGTGGCAAGAAATATCCATCTATATCTTACCCCCAAAATCAGCGAAACCAATATAACGCCAAGGGATAAGAAAACTGGATGCATACAGCACGAACGGTCTAATACGAAAGGAAACCTGTACCTACCAAGTTTTCAGAAATACAATCAATATCGACGGCTACCACCACCCTGGCTGTATCCCCGCCCCAAGCTGGAAACTTTGCAAGTAGAGAGGACTACCTTAATCGAAAGTGCAGATCTAGATTTCAAAGCATCATGATATGGTCATTGTGTGTTTATGAGCGGTTTGTTCCAACAGATACCTCTGTAGGCTCTATCAGAGCGTTTCAAGTAGATTTCGGGCTGTAATAGAGGTACAGTTAGGAAGTACAGAGTAATATCCTAAGCTAGTACCTGTTGCTGCTCCTAAGCTAGTACCTGTTGCTGCTCCTAAGCTAGTACCTGTTGCTGCTTGTTTGAGGGTTAGTTTTGTTGTTACGTATTGAGGTCGGTCGCGCAGTTATATAAGCGGAAAGGCCTCCACGAGCATTCGATCCAGAGACAAAAAAAAGAGTTGAGTTCGGTACCCGGGATTCCCACATGGTCACCCACTGCAGTACTGACCGGGCGATACGATGCTTTTGTATGGCAGAGCGGACGGGATGCCCAATTTTCATCGTTCTATGACCGAACACGTATGTAGCAATATTTTTTCTTCACTTAACCAGAATGGTGTGGTGGGTTGTGACGTAACGTCGTCCCTAGACCGACAAGTGTAGAACCCCGCAGCCTGAGCAACGACCATGGGACCTCCGAAAGTCCCTGCAGTGAATGTGCCGACTGTGACATTGCTTGATTCTTTAAAAGGGCCACGGATAGGGTTGTTTATGTATAGTAATAATTAACTGAAAGGAGACCTGAAAGGAAATAAAGAGCGCGGGGGTACCGGACTGCAAAACAAGCACGCCGAAAAATCAGCAGACGGCAGACAGTAGACCCACGCCCAAACCCGGCAGCATGGTCCACTAACAGTGGAGTCAGCAGCGCGCCCTCGGCTACGGATATAGGGAAACAAGGAGGATTCTCGTACCAAAACAAAGCTGTATATCTAGTAATAGAAAATATAGAAATATATGGCCACTCGCGATTGTTTTCTGGCTCCCGGCTTCGTGGTTTTGATTCATAACCTCTCGTGATAGCTCCAACTAGTAGAAAAAATATAATAAAATCAGTAACTGGCGGATTTTTTTTTAAGGTACAAAACATCGCATAAAGTATGAACTATGGTGTAAAAAACCTCAACTTGCGGATTTATTGTATATATATGTATATACTAAATGCCCAGATAAACACAGCCACACCCACATCAACCAAGGTTGGAGAATACTCTATACTACCCAGTACCATCTACCAAGTCCTAGCAGGTATCTAATAGCAAAGGTGGCTTAGTCCGACGCCTTTATGGTTTGCCCCCATGGCCACAGGGCCGCGATCATCAAATGTCACTCGTTTTTATGCCAAGACAGCCTCGCTAAAGACAAACCCCTGATATTGGCATAAAAATTTCAATTGCCACTTGAAGATTTGATTGTAATTGGTGAGTTAGTATGATATAATCCAGTTATAACAGTGATCCTTTCTAAATGTTTGGGCGGGGGGGGGGGGCTTGGAGCTAGGAATGTCGTCTAACATTTATTTTTTTCGTGGAGAAAGAGACTAAGCTAGGGGTAATACTAAGAGGGTCTTTCTCTCTACGTATGACTTTTTGACAATGAAGACTCGTATGTTTTGTGTTCTTACCCGTTCAAGCGATACTTTTAGTAGCCCGCCAGCACTGCTGCCGGACATCATACAACCTGTTATATTTCCAGGAGCCGGGTTGGATCCGCCGCAACACAAACCAAAGAAAAGGCGGGGGCATCTTAGCATAGGATGTCAATGTCGGGCGGAGAAAGCTTACTGGGCAACAAAAAGAGTTCGGTACCCGGGATTCCCACATGGTCACCCACTGCAGTACTAGCCGGGCCATACGATGCTTTTGTATGGCAGAGCGGACGGGATGCCCAATTTTCATCGTTCTATGACCGAACACGGCAAAATACCTTCCTCATCTCGTTTTGAGCAGGGTATCTACGGTATGCACTTACTGTTATAAAAATATTTTGGCTGGGGAAATGTCGCTTGTATTGTCAAAAAAGTGCTTTTCCTGGTCTAGGCTATTTTGCCCGCTCGGGCGCTTAGAAAGTGGACGTCATCTCTTGCACAACAAAAAGCCTGTCGACCGGAAAGCAAAAGAGTTCGGTACCCGGGATTCCCACATGGTCACCCACTGCAGTACTGACCGGGCGATACGATGCTTGTGTATGGCAGAGCGGACGGGATGCCCAAGTTTCATCGTTCTATGACCGAACACGACAGAATGACATAGTTACATCCACTTATCTACAGAGCCACGATGCCATTTGGAGGACAGGATCGGGGGCTCCGCTACCTCGTACCACCTGTACGCAGAAACAAAAGCGAGGTGAGCCTTGATAGGTCCTGCATCCAAGCCTCGGAATCTCGTTTCTATCGACCGCGCACGGCATTTCAAGTTTTATGATAGACGGGTGTTTCCCGCTTCGGGGAGGGGGGAAGTGGGGGTGCGAAACGCCAAGAAACCCCTCACAGAGCCGCAATCTCAAAGTGTGTGGAGCGATATCGCATTTTAATCCAACTTTAACCTCACGACATGCAACCTTCAAATGTACACCGCCACCAGTACCCCATTACTATCGCCAGGAGAGAACGTTGGGGGGGTGTGCTGAGCCACAACCCCCAGGTACCGACGCTGGTTTCGGCATGTAGGGGTAGTAGATCCGGGGGTCTTGCGTGGAGGTGGGGGGGGGGGGAAGGAGAGGACCTCTTTGAATATGTATGATCATCGCTCTTTTTGGGTAACTATCCGGTTAGGAATAATTATCATTAATAGCGAGAAGTTACTTATACGTCCACCTCCCACCTAGGTCACTTCTCTCGTTAGCACGATAGAGCACTCCGCATCAATTCTTTAGCCAACCGCTGGGGGGGTGCCGAGTAGGAATACCCTCCCTCAACAACCTCCCCCCTCTGTGGATCTCTATTCCCAAGGTGCATCATGTAGTCTCCTCGCAAGGGGGTGGCTGTGTGGAAATGCGGTTATGCGGCGTCCCCGGCCCTGGTCAGTTTTCAATATGATACTATTCTACAAGTATGTTTCGCCCCTCCCTCCTCCTCCGATACGTCAAACATGACTTCCTCTCTTCATAGACATCATTACTGACCTTTCATAGGAATTACAATCAGCACTCTTCTTGGGACCATCATTACCCCGCAGCGATGACCAAAGAAGATGACAACGCCGGCATGTCCGCGCTCATCGAGCAAGGTCAATACCTACTACACCATGTCCGCCCTACTTAACCTACACACCCCGACGAGTACGACGGCGACAGCGTCGAATCAGGCGACTCGGTACACGACCTGGGCTCCACCACCTCCGCGATACAAACCCTCGCCAACCTCAACCCACTCGGACATACCGAGCCGCTTAACGACACCCTCAGCGTCCTCCGCTATCACAGGCAGGCAGGTTGAGACCTACCCCTCGTATCCGCGGAAGAAGAGGCGCCAGGTGTAGGCGTAGAGAGCGCGCGCGTTGGCGGCGATGTGGTGCCAGCGGTTTGAGGAGGAACTACGCCGCCGTCCACTTTGCTTACCACGGCATGGCGTAGCCCGAGGACGACCTGCGGAGCCACCTACTCCTGGGCGCGGCAGAACCGCTTGCAGCGGCCGCCATCGCAGCGGCGAATGTGCAGCAGAACACGACACAACTCCGCCGGGAATCCGTCCATGAACCTTGTCAACGAGGGCATCAACGCCGCCAGCGCCTTCCAGACGGCGGATATGGGCCATGTGTTGGCAAACCTGTGGGCTGCTGAGGACGCTGCTTGTGTGGCTGTTTCGGGGTGGTTCTGCGGTGCGCTGTTTAGCCGCGGGTAGTAGGAGGAGAGGGGGCAGGGGGGGCATGCGTATGTAGCGAGGGCGTTTCATGCTGCTGTCAGGAGAATCAGGGATGGGAAGGTGAAGGGGCCGTTGGCGTGGGCACCGTTTATGCATGTGGGGCCATGAGGAGAGCAGGAGGGGAGGGCGGTGGGGGTGTTGGATCGGTGGTTTGTATATTGCACTGGATGGGGGTTGGTTCCGTAAGACGCATTGTTACATGTAATTAAGAGTCTTTATGTTTAGTAAATAGACGGTGATAAATATATTTCTATATCCTTACCTGAATGGCTTGTTCACGGCTGGAGGTTGTGGAATTCCTGGTTCCGCAATGCCAGGATAATCCCATACCCAGTATAAGAAGGTGTATTTTTTGTAGAGACGGGTGAGATGAGCTATTACAAAACTCGACTTATGCCGACATTAAGTCTGGCATGTCTAGGACTCAACCTCGGGGGTGCGCCGTTATGTTTCCTGAATTGTTTCATGTGTGTGGTTTGCATGCAGTCTAAACAGCCAATACCGTGATCTCGTGCTGTATCGCTGCTGGCACACGACTACATGTACCTCCCACAGGGTGTATCTGACGTGTTCGGTCATAGAACGATGAAAATTGGGCATCCCGTCCGCTCTGCCATACAAAAGCATCGTATCGCCTAGTTAGTACTGCAGTGGGTGACCATGTGGGAATCCTAGGTACCGAACTCTTTTGTCTTTTTTTGCCACCGCCTCGGGGGTTGAGGGAGATTTTGCATCGGAAGGGATTCAGTGATGGCATGTACCTAATCTATATATTATCGAATCTGTCATGGCACATGCTCAAAATTACAAGTCATACGTTATCCTGATCACGTTGGAGTAATTGGTTGATCAATTGATGACGTCATCATTTCAACCACACCGTTAGGAGGCGAAGATGAAGGCTGGCCAGCATGCTTTTAACCACTCCAGGGCGTAATGTTGCAATGTTTATCAATTAGGAGCTAGGCGCCTCCACCCACTCGGGCACTCCCGAACATTACCTTACAACCATCTATACTTGGTTTCGATCATCTCCGAGTAAGCAGGTGGTGGAAATGTATGGAGTGACGGCGGTGGTCTCTCGTATACAGCGTCCCTCTGAATCTGAACTTCCTCATCCAGAGAAATCAATTGTAAGGATAATTCTACACAGCTACGTCGTGTGATATATTTGCACTCCCTCTCCTATTCCGGCAGACGCCAGCAGCAGGAATAATCAAAGCAGATAGTTTGATGGTTAAGTTTCTTTATTGTAGGTTAATACCAAATCATAGAAACACAAGGGTTTCCCCCCCGTACATGCTCTTCTCGTCCCATATAATCGGGCGAAAGTGGCAATGGGCTGGTACAGAATCCTCAGATCCGGCATATCCTATCATTGCAAAGTCTGGTAATCAATGGTCCATTTCACATCCTGATCGATGCAGTTCAGAAACCCCAAAATAGGCATATCTTGGGGCAGTAGCCGCTCCGCATTACCCCCAACACCACTTGAGAAGGGGCTTTTTGTATCAACGCATTGCATTCTCCCGTGGATAACAGGTAGCTCTCTCTCATACACATGGTTAATTAGCATATATCCATCAATCAATATCACCTACAACGCAAGGTTGCACGCTCTCCTACCTTGGCTCCTCAATTGCCTCCGCGAAAAGCCAGAGCTGCCGGGGGGGTGTAGGCAGCTCCAGAGGCTTGATGAAGATGTTACGAGCGCCGGAGCCGCCGGGGGTGTCCTCCAGGGTAATTGCCAATCTCTCCTTCCCATTGTCGTCCCCGCAGAAAATCAAGGAAAGCTCCTGATCTGGGGCGAGGGAGAAGGGTAGTATTTTCCAGATTCCGTGAGCGGTGGGGGATAATACTACGCGACCGTCCCGCACAGTGAGATAGTTCTTTGCGTTTTGTTTGTCGCCTTGGGTAATGAATGCGGTACCGGAAAAGGGCTTAAGCTTGCACAACTGAATGATCAGAATTAATTATTGGTGTTGAATACTATTGGGACTTGGGAGGGGAGGGTGTAGTCGGTTACTTGGGAGCGAGAAGGAGGACATGTAAAGTCAATTCGGGGGCAACGACGAACCTGGGGCAACGACGAAAACGCAGGTTTCAGGATTTAGATACCAGCCTGAGCGCCTGTGCTTTGTCCGTCAAAAATCCCTGTTCGTCGTTCAATCAGTTTCGTCGTTGTCCCCAAAGTGACTTTACTTAAGCACTTGTCTACGGATCAATGTGCTAAGAACACCTAGGCATGCGCACTTATCTCCGCGGTGTTCTGACACCTGTGACATTATGTGTGAGGCCTTGGCATATCGCCTAATCAACCTCTTGCGTAACTAGTCGCTGCGACTGGTATGGGAGAACCCTAACCCAGCATGGTTACCCCGCTGATAAATTAGGGACTTTGCGCAAAGTCTCTATTATCTAGCCAGCGTTTTACTTTTGGCCCGGGGGGGGGGGGGGTCATTTGGGCCAATCATGGGAAGAACCAGAAAACACGAGGGGTAGCTCGGCGTTACTACAATAGATTACATTTGAAGTCAGCAGCACTTAGCAGTTCGATTTGAGGGGTGATATCGCCCGCCATTGGAATCAGGCCTGCGGTCTTAAAGGTATTGCCTACTAGCCGCTCCATTTGATGTCAGGTTTTTGGGTGGTGCAGGGGAATTTATTTTGAAAGCATGAAAGGTAAAAGCAAGCTCCCTTCCCTGGGTGCCTTACACAAACGCAACGTCGGGACCAACCGCATAATTCTTTTTCTTGGATAAAAGGAGAGAAAAAGCGGGTTCTCACATGTTCGGTCATAGAACGATGAAAATTGGGCATCCCGTCCGCTCTGCCATACAAAAGCATCGTATCGCCCGGCTAGTACTGCAGTGGGTGACCATGTGGGAATCCCGGGTACCGAACTCTTTTGCACTTCGTTGCACTTTTTTCGCCCGGGAAAAAGTTAATCGACTCCCGGGAACAAGAAACAAGCAAGTAAGATAGGTCCATAGAGAAATATGCAAACTCCTAATCTCGCAAACACATGCCGGCTGTGATAATTGAGGCGGGAGTCTCGGCGGTGGTGAGTATATTCTTAGTGTCTCTTTTGCGAAGGCAAATCCTAAATATACAAGGGCTATTAAATTCGGTCTTGTATTGTATTTATATCTGACAAGAATTTATTCGGTTCCCACAGTCCGTACTTTAAAAATATCTCTCTGAATGAATGCCTTATCTATTTATTTATTCATACTTGGGTCTATATGGGAATAGAAGGGTTTTTGTTTCTTTGGATCTGGGTTGTTTTCATTTATTCTCCGAGGCGGTGCGAAGCCCAATATAATAGGCCCTCTCCGCAAAAGACCCCAGAGTCCTTTTCTACCTATGTGATTGGTGGGAGGGTAGGCACGAATCAAGTTACCGGAAAAAGACTCCGGAACATTTTGCGCAAAGGGCCTAATTTCTAAAGATATATCGTTCAAGCTGTTCATACTGACCCTAAAATGGAGTGACTAGAGTTGAATGTCAGTTCAATTATTTGGTAAGATAAATAACATGTTCTATTAGTCGGATCCCACCGGCCTTTCCTTTTTGCTGGGTCGGCATCTATTGACCGCTCATGGGATACACAGGGTTGTTCGTAACATCACAATAAATGCCGTAGCGGTCTATATCTACTCTATTCTATGACCATTCCCTTTATTTCGGGCAACAAATATTACCGTAGCTACATAGTCCAGACGACTTTCGTGAGGTAGTTCCTGCCAAGACCCCCGGGCCTTGACTAACGACGCCTGAGTGATTTATTAACTGTTAGCTCAGTTATATGCTCCCACCGTTTCTGCTGTATTGATACCTACTACCCTCTTGACCTTTGGTATATCAGGTTAGATATAATTTATATGAATGCCGATATGATTTTTGTAGAAAGATCTTTCAACACTACACAGCTACCGCCCCCCGTGGGTCGAGCGGACCACCAGAGCAAAATACCCGCAAAGAACCCATAAGTTAGTCATCGGAGCTAGAGCTAGCCGCTGGATATATTATGATAGTTGACCTGACTGATTCAACATTTCTTCATATAAAAGCTAAAGTTTACATAACCCACCCCCCATAGCGTCTTGAGCCACAGAGATTTACATTAGACACCTTGCGCAAATGGAGCCAACTCTATTTTCTGGTAACCTGACTGATGCCGACTCCGTAGCCAGCCAATAAGGTAATTGAGGTGTAGGGCTGGCTCCATTTGCGCAAAGTCGCATATGGGGTCAAAACTACTATAAGCAGACCTGATCTACGCCCTTCAACCAGTCGTGGAGGAGGGAATCTCCTGGCCGGAGATAGCCAATTTTTCGAGTTTTTGCGGTAGAGATGACTCTATTCTGGTTAGCATGGGGGTGAAATCGGTAACAATTAGGTTATTCGGAAATGGCGCTGGCTCAGTTTGCGCAATGGAGTCGTATTGCGCATAACGAAACCTAACCCTTGCATATTGAACACAAACATGCCAGACACCACGAATAGTACGCGGTTGGCTGAACAAGCGAGCCTGAGCGGGGTAAGGAATACTTGTCCTCTATGAGTACCGCAGGATTTGGAGCGTTGCGCCCGGGTGTTAGGAAAGATCCTGGTATGTTGCGTGAGTGATCATTGCTTCATTGGTTGTGGGTTAGGGCTAACACACAAACCTCGAAGAATCACAAAAGCCCTTATATCTCCACAACCAATGCTCGCGGGTAATTTCTGATTGCAGATTCGGAATCTACGCCAAAATCCGGTCTTAGTCCAAGTCCCTAAGTTCTTTAACGATAGGTTTCATTTTTGACCTTAACGGGTACGGGTACGGATCCGCCCATATCTTAGGATATCTCAACAACCAGGCCTCGTGGGTGATATCTGATTCAAGATTTAGATTCTACATATGAAGTTGGTCTAATACCAAGTCCTCAAATGATATAGGTACAATTTCTATCTATAATATAACCAAAAGCGGGTCGTGAATAATTGTATCAGCTTGAATTACTACAAAGAAAATCCAATTGCATCGCTGCCCGTACTACCTGTTCCCTTTCGGACTGAGATTGACTATTTGCTAGATCTTCCTTGCACTTCGCCTTCGAGTGCTGACGGAAATGGCACGGAGTTAACTTCACAGAATGCCAAGGTTTACAACTGAAGCAAAACGAGGAACAAGGACTAGTACAGAGACGAGAACAAAGCGAGGGCGAAAGCGAGAAGCGGGGCGAGGGCGAGGGCGAGGCGGGGCGAAGCAGGGGCGAGGACTAAGGCGAGAGGCGGGGCGAAACCAGGGCGAGGACTAAAGCGAGGCAGCGAGGGCGAAGAGCGAGGCGGGGATGAGAATGAAGAAGTATGGTTAAGCGAAGAGGTCGCGTAGTTCGCAGCGCGATCTTGCGGCGAAGAAGTCAGCGTAGTTCGCAGCGCGTCTTGCGGCGGCGGAGTATATTAGAGCGTTAGGCGATCGTATATTTCACAAACGAGCCAGACTAAAGGCGCATATAGCGGGGTTGATAACGGGAAGGCAGTAGGAAAGAAAGAAAGGAAAGAGCAGAAAGGAAATCTGCGTGGCGCCATATATCTTAGTCGCATCACTGCAACAACGACTCATAATCGTATGCGAGCAGAAAATAAGACCCATTCTTGATATCGCCATGCCAATGGCGCAGTGCGCCGTAATAGTGCGAGATGTTCAAGCTCTCTAGTGACGTCTGGCGTATAGATATTGGTTTCATCTGCATCCAGATTTATATCACTTCCGTCACTTGTCTTTCCCATCCGGTTCAAGTTGCAATCAATACCAGCCGTCTGATCTCCAACCTCAATATCGCGATGCTTTGATTTTGATTTCAGAGTCTTATGGCCGTCTATTGGTAAAGTAAAAGGCGACGAAAGGCGTAATGATCGTGTCGCCCGCTCCGATGCAGCCTCATCGTACTTCTCCTACCTGCGATAGGTAATAAGGACTCGTCTATCACTAACATTGAATGCTTTATCATCACATTTGTCAGGATTCCGTTCCATTTCTTGATCAATCAGTTGACTAATGCGGTTTTTGAAAACCTTATTGATAAATATGTCGAGTAGCTGTACAAGAGAGGTGCAGCCTCCCAGAATGAAGGAAGTAGTCATGTTAAGGCTTTTGAACGCCTTAAGTACTTTAGGTGTTTTTTGACCAGCGAATACATCTAAAGCAACAAGACGAGGTATGTTGCCAGTGGAATCAAAGTCAGTCGTCCATTTCAAGTCATTGTATATCTATTTTAAAGTGATATCCTCGTTGCTATAGGCTTTAGAATTGAACTCAACTCGTACTCGGAGATGGTAATGCAGTTTGTTTCTGGCATTTCTTGTAAAGCGTTAGCGCGGAATATTGTCGCGGATAACGTCGTGGTGCAATCCATGAAACAATGTCGTTATTGTTGTTGGCGTTTTTGACCAGCCAGAACGTAGGGCTCGTACCCATATTGTTTTATTTCCTTTGAAATCGTATGTCTTACCATCTAGAAACTCAAAGGGTAGAGGTGTTTGGTCCATATTGTATATACTGCAAAGATAGTAGCGTCCTACATCTCTTTGCCTTTCCCCAAGCCGTAGTTGTGAATAGCGACAATTGAATTGCATCCACCGAATAGTATTTGGTTGTGCTTCTATCGGTCTTCTACGGCGCATTTTGTCTTTCTTTCGTATCTTTATTCGTAAGGATTTGAAATAAAACCAACCGTCCGAGAACTTACAACTATAGATTTTCTCACTATCTGAGGAAATCCGCACTTTATCTGGTTATAATTCTGCAAATAAACGTCTTGCAGCTCTTATAAACCACTATTGATTTATTATTTGTCACTTTTTTAACAAAGTAACAAAAATTTGAAACAATGTGATTAGCTCGGTATTGGTGATTTTCCCTGTCCCAAATCTCTTTTCCCTTTTTCTGCAGCTTGTATTTCCACCTCTTTCGCTAGCCAGTCCCTTAACATTGCCGGGGTGATAACCAGTTTTTTGGCGGCAAGCCGTTTAGAAATCCCCTGATAAATGCCTGGCTGTATTTCTACAACTGTGCACTTATAGTACTGTATTGCCTTGAGCTTATACTCTCTCGGAAAAGACCTTCTTCTATTTTGTTTGGATATAGGCTTTGAGGAGCAACTGATAACTCTCACGGGTTGTAGTGTAAAAGGGTTCTCATTCTCGCTTGAGTCGGTTGTTGTACCAAGCTCTTGTAGTAACTGGTTCTGAGCTCGGGCAGTGGTGAAGTTCAAAAACTCTCGAAAAAGTCTCTCAATTTCTCGGGGAGTATTAGCTGCATCAAGCGAGCTAGTAGAGGGCAAAGGTGGAGGATCATTGGAAATATCAGGCAACTCTACTCTTTGTAGAGTATTCAAAGAATTCAAACTCCGAGAGCTTGAAGCAGATCTGCTAGGCCAAATGGTGGAGGTACTACTCATTGTCATTGTTGATTTACTCTATCCAAACTCCTCACTTCACGAGCTCTTATTCTAACTACTTTGCCACTTTGATTTGAAATACCGTCAGTAAGGTTAACGGCTTCTTGATATTCGCCACATCTTAAAACTACATATTAAGACCACAACGGGCGAACCCACCATCCCAGGATCTTTCCTAACACCCGGGCGCAACGCTCCAAATCCTGCGGTAGCCGAAGATACATATAATATACACCTCGCACAACACACCCAGAGCCATCGCGTGGACAAGCTCCGCTTTCAATATCAATGCTTACCACCTTCCATACACTCCTACTTCTCCTGGGCCTTGAGCGCGCCATCCGCTCTCACGATTCCCAGCCACGTTTTTGGGGCGGCATTCTGATTATAACCGCCACCCCCGGCTCTGCCCTCGTGCACTACCAGTTATCAAGCCTTCAATTGGCGATTGTAGCCACATTATATGTGCTTTTCTTCCTTGCGGGGGTAGCGCTATCGCCGCTCCAGCTGGTGCTGGTGTTCTGGTCGGGGCCGGGGAGCGGGGTGAGTACGGGGGTGGTTGTGATTTATGAGCCGGAAAAGGCGGAGGATATAAGTGTGGAGTAAGTTTCCTATCCTTATACGTAGTACTATTAGGTTACGATGGTTAACTAAGTGAAATGGTATTTTCAGCATCGTCGTAGTCCACGGGCTTGGCTTAGACCCCGAGTGGGCATGGACATACTGGGAAACGCGCAGCGGCGTCGAGGTATCGAATAACATCATGTGGCTACGCGACCTGCTGCCACAGGAGTTACCAAGAGCAAGGATTATGACATTTAATCATGATTCAGCGTGGCAATCTAATGCGCCGGTCAAGTCTGTACAGGATTGCGGGGATCAACTGCTGAACGCTATCAGGACCTGTCGGAATAGTGACCAGGTGAGTTTGGGTGTAGTTTGAAGCAGAACTTTGGGATATGAATATTAGTGAGAGTTGACAAAATATGTAGGAGAACAGAAGACGAATAATCCTTATCGGCCACAGCTTCGGAGGTATCATCATCAAAAAGGTGTACTCCCATCAAAGAATCCCGAAGCTCCTTCCTCTGCCACACCTGAACGAAAACACTGACAAAGTCAATAACAGGCACTGGTAACCGCTGGTCAAAAAAGCTCTGACGCACGTTACCAATCTCTCTGCGAGTCTGTCCTTGGCGCCCTCTTCCTCGGCGTCCCCCATGATGGATCACCGCTTACCAAAGCAGGGATACTTATATCCTACATCACATACTGGCTGGGATCGCGCACTGAGCTCCTGGAGGCGCTGCTCCCTGGGACGGATGAGCTATGGGCACTGAACCACTCGTTCCTGAAGGGGTATGGGACAAGTAAGCATCATGTTGTCAATTTTTTCGAGACACGAAAGACACAGAAATGGGGGGTACCGTTGCTACTTGTGGGTGTATTCCTTCCAGTGGAGGGAGGCTGGTGGAAATTATGCATGGTTGAGAATACTAATTGGTGTGGTATGTTGGGTTAGGCGGTGAACCAGAAAGCAAGTAGTATGGCGGGGAAGGCCAATGTGCCACTGGAGTGTGATCATATGCGGATGAACAAGTTCAAGTCAAACACGGATGCGAACTACCAATTGGTGCTAAGAGAACTGAGAGAGATGGTGGAAGGGGTACAGAAAGGTATGTCGACAGTCGATTCCACATGATATATTCTTTCAAGACTATTGTGGCTATTGTATTATAATCCCAATAGCATGTCCTGATTGTTTCCCTCAGGTACAGAGACTAAATGACTGATCTGTTCTTCTTCATTTAGCCGAGATGGGTGTTATAACAGCTGAAAAAAGCAGTAATCCCCCCACTCCCCCAACATTTCTCCAAAGAAACTCTCATAACCGCCTGGCTAGACTGCTTAAGTACCATCTTCTTTGAAGGGATGGATGCGCGCCTAAACACTGTCTCCGAAGCCGACGCCTCGACGTTCGAGTGGATCTGGACTGCTACTCAAATGACCAAGTGGCGAGCCGCCGCTCCTGGGATACTCTGGGTTGTTGGCAAACCTGGTTCTGGGAAATCAACTCTCTGCAAGTATCTTTTTGGGGGCCTATCCAAGGAAACCGAGTCGGTGCCTAGCACAGTGCTAGCAGAATTCTTCTTCAACGCGCGGGGAACAGGTTTGGCACAGTCCCTCCGAGGGTTGCTTCAGGCACTAGTATACCAGGCTCTCCAGGGGGCTCCTTCACTGTTTACACATATACTCCCAAAGTACAGGGAGATTCAAGGAACACTCCGGTATGGGGGGAAATGGCCATTGAAGGCCCTACTCGATGCTTTCCTCCTGATGATTGAAGATCCAGCGGTCAAGTCTCTCTATCTCTTTATCGATGCTTTGGACGAGTGTGTCGCTTTTGATTCAACCAAACAGCCTACCCAGGAAGATGCGTTAACTAAAGAATATCTTTCAAGAATCTTTGATGTTGCGCGCTGCAACCCGCGCGTTAAATTACTAGTCACTAGCCGACATCAGCGGTTTCCGGGTATACTTGATGGGGACTACGTCCAGCTCATTCTTGAGAATTTGACCAAGGATGATATCCAGACTTTCCTAGAACGTCGAATACTGCAAGTCCCAACGGAGCAAAGGGGTCTTATACGGGCAGAACTGTTGACGCGCGCTTCGGGGGTTTTTCTCTGGGTTAAGCTTGTACTTGAGGAGTTGATAGATGAGTGTGCTGATAGCTCGGACGAGGAGCTGAAGCAAATATTGATAATGGTTCCAAATGAACTCGATTCCCTCTATGCTCATATGCTGCAAAAGCTTCTAGCAAAGCTAAGGGCTCCACAGTATGTAGAAACAAGACTAATGTTAGAATGGGTGTCCCTGGCCGAGCGGCCCTTGACAGTCTCAGAATTCAGGTACGCCATTGCTCTCAGTCAAAACACTTTTACCTCCATCCAGAGCCTCGAGACCTCCGGAAAGGTCCAGAGACTAGACCAAACTACGGAGCGCCTCAAACGCCGCTCCGGCGGCCTTCTAGAGGTGAACTCCGACACTGTTCAGTTCATCCACCAGTCCGCCCAGGAGTTCTGCATGGGCTCAGCCGGATTACCCCAGCAGCTCCGCTTTGACGTTTTGGACGCCCATGTTCGCATTGCTGCCGTCTGTACGTGGTATTTAAGCTGGCCTGAGTTCCAGTCGATACACGTCAGCCTGGAAGACTGCGAGGAGGGCGTAATAGGTGCCCACGGACTGGGCGTTACCCCATTACTCTCATATTCTCTGCTCTGGGCCGCACATGCAAAACTTGCCGACGCCTCTGGAAACCCGCTCCTCGAAGATGTGTGGAGGTTTGCCTCATCTAGGTCTCCGCTCTCGCCGCCTTATCCACTCCCCTTCGCAGCGGGATTCAATATGCCCCACTTCGTCACCTACCTCCTCGACCATGGGATGGATGTCGACTCCGGTAGCCACTTATTGTCAGGTAATGCTCTCCAGAGGGCAGCAGGCAACGGCCACCGCCGCATGGCAGAGCTTCTGATAGGTAGAGGTGCAGACGTCAACCTCGAGGGCCTCGGCAGTGGGACCGCCCTCTATGAGGCAGCAAAGTACGGGAGGACGGAGCTAGTACGACTTCTACTCGATAGTGGCGCCAACATACACGAGCACGGATTTTACGGCACCCCACTCCATGCCGCGGCCCTATCGTGCAGTGTGCCACTTGTAGAGCTCCTATTGGACAGAGGGGCTGATATCCACAACACCGGTGCCCTAGACATGGACGTTCTACAGGTGGCAGCCTATGGTGGTTCGAGTTCGGAAATGGTGCATTTATTACTGGACAGAGGCGCCGCTGTTAATTCTATGGGGGCGGACTTTTACGGGACCGCTTTGCAGGCAGCTGCTAACGCACCGAGGCGCTGGGTTGAGCTAGTTAGGGCGCTGTTGGGGCGTGGAGCAGACGTCAATACCACTAGTGGCTTCTACGGTACTACCCTCTAAGCCGCGGCACATAAGGGACGTTTAGGTTTGGTGCAATTGCTCCTCGACAACTGTGCGGACGTGAACGCTGCCGGTGGTGAATACGGTAATGCCCTGCAGGCGGCGGCTTCCAAAGGTCAAGAGAAACTGGTACAGCTGTTCCTCGGGAGCGACGCGGACGTGAATGCTGCCGGTGGTAAGTACGAGAGCGCACTACAAGCAGCGGCCAAGAAGGGGAACGAGAATGTCATCAAACTATTATTAGACAGAGGGGCTGAAGTCAATGCTCGCGGCGGCAAGTTCGGGACCGTACTCATGGCCGCAGTGGAAGCGGGGGGTGATAATTTAAAACTACTACTCGACGCAGGTGCGGACGTTAACATCCGGGGCGGCTTATACCATACCGCACTCCAAGGCGCCGCACAGAGACGCGACGGGGAGGGTGCTGTGAAGCTCCTACTAAGCCCGGGCAGTGTTCGCAATGGGGCGGTCCGTCGGTCCTGGGGGTAAGGACTAGACCGACTACGGGCTGTAATCGGTCTTAAGCAAGTATCGGGGACCGACTACCGGCTATTGGGCTAGGACTACCGACTGTAGTCTGGATTACAGGGTTATAGCTTGGCATAGGCTGTGGGGCTGCCATGCAGATATCTACAGTCCTGCATTGACATCTACAGCCCCGCATTGATATCTACAGATATCTGCGGTCCTAGCACTGATCTATGGTCTGCAAGGGTCAGGATTCTTCCCACATACAGATAATTCAATATAGTCGCCCAAACCGAGTGATCACGCATGACTCCATAGATATCTATCGTCCGGCGCGTTATCTATAGTCCTGGCAAAGTCAGGGACTGGACAGACCATGACCATGTAGTCCGTCCGGTCTGGAAGCACTGCCAAGTCATCTATAGATATCTATAATCTGGACCTGACCGTTGCGAACACTGCTAGTAAGCCGTGGTTCAGCCGTCAATGCACAGGGTGGAAGGTGCGGAAATGCGTTACAGGCTGCGGCGTTGAAGGGACATCAGGAGATTGTGAGGCTTTTGTTGTCTGCGGGGGCGGATGCGGCGCTTGGAGTCTGTATCGAGTGGTGGAGTGGGCCGGTTAGGAGTCCGCTTGAGGCGGCGGAGGCGGGGGGGCAAAGCGAGGTTGTGAGGTTGATACAGGAGGCACTGCGGACTTGAGATCAGCTGTTCTTGTGGTAGAGACTTTTGGTTATGGTTTAGATTAGTGTATAAGTATTTATCTTTTATTTTATTTAGGTAACTGTAGTTAGCTCACCAAGACTTGAATGAATGGCTCTGTATGCAATATCAAAAACCACCACTAACGGAAAAAGTCAAAGCTGATCGAAACTCCTTCAACAGCTGATTGATAACCCTTCGAGCGTGAATGAAGGGGTGGGTCTCCTCGCGGGAGATTGCGAAACTTTAAGCGCGTGGGGAAAGATCTCGTCGTGATGGAGAATTCGTCTTACCTGTTGGGATTATTGTTGCGAGCCGGGGAAAATATGTCCTCCCTGTAGTCATTGTGGCAAGGTCCAGACCACTCTCATATTATGTCATTACTGTTGTTTGCCAAGGCAGGTATCGTTATAAAAGGGCTATTAAATTCCCTCCTATATTACAATAAGACATCACAAGAATTATATTCGCTGCTAGAGTCTATATTAAGAACATTACCAGCCAGTTATAGGTGCGAGTGATACTTCATGACGGACCCGCAGGATACCCTATAGACTCAGCGCCTCCAGTTCACACCGGACAGAGCGACGAGGAAGTAGCTCTGTGAGCTAGTGCTAGTGGTGTTGTTTAGGTCCTCACAAGGCCATGGGCAGGCGGGGTGTTTATAGGATTGTTACTTTGCCAGTTGGTGGGTTGCCATTCTATGTATGCGAATGTTTGGTGCGGGGTAAGTTGTAGACTGGGGCTTGACGTTCAAGAGAGGGGAGGGTAGCATTCCCAGGGGTGTCGGTTAGAAGATGAAGCTCCAGAGTGGGTTCTACGGGATAATAGACTCTTTTCTTCGTCCACGAGGTTTCAGCAAAGAAGCGTAAGAAAATGACCATAGTTAAATGCAACACTAGACAGAGAAAGATTTAGATGCATTACCGCCAGCTGTGCTCTTCCAGCTACAGAAGGGGGGCACAAGGGGTGCTCAGATAAGTGTTCTTGTGCCAGTATTTTAAACTGGGTAGTTGCCACATAGTGCTCTATCAGGATACTAGTATACCGTCAGATCGGGAGGGTTAATTAATCTAAGCTAGAATTAACAGCCTGTAAGGATCGCATATACCTGGATAATGTCTGGTACGCCGTACATGTTGTTAGCGGGAACACCCAGCAATCAATGATAGCCATAGATTTGCGGAGCAGCTTTCCGGGGGCGAAGAAGCAAAAGAAACATGAGCTTTGCGCGCTAGATGTAAAGTAGTGTTAGGGGAAATTGGAGTGTGGCATGTGTCATTATGCGAGCTATGGGGTAAGCGTACGAGGAGGGGCATGGAGGGAGGTTCTCTTGGAACGCAGTGAAAGGGTTATAAAGTGCGTTGTCAGCACTAAGAGGCGAGATTAGGGGTTGATAACCTTTGAGATTGTAGAGATTAGGGGTCTAGAAGAGGAAGTGGGGAGGATACACAAAACCCAGGATCACATATCGTTGAATGGGTGTCACTATTCTTGCAGTACTTCAGGATCTTGCTCCGTCTAGCAGTAGGCGGTATTGCGTCCACCTGTGGTTTCTTCAACAGCGTGTGTGGAATGAGGGTGGGGTGAGGAGAGGCATGGAACATAATTATGTATATAAATTTTAAATGACCGTTCGATAGTGCTTGTGGGGCGAATATTTCCCGCAAGTAGCGGTACACGGTAGTCAGGAAGATTGAAAGATGCTTTGTTGCTCTCTTCTCCGGTCGGTGCATCTATATTATCCATAATACTTCCTAGGATGCCTTGGAGGATCTCGTGCGAAGGGCTGCCGGGATCCAACCAAACATGGGCCATATAACACGTTCGGGAGTGGGGGGGGGAGCGGGTTGAGTTAGGTACCTAGGGTAAGCTGGCCTTGTCGTTCTCTCCTCTATTTCTTCCTTTCTTGGTCCAGTGTCTTCTCTATCGCTCTATCGCTACTAGACTATTGTCCATTTTTTATTAATCCTCATCCACAGCCCAGCTTACACCTTGAATGACAACGGTTCTAACAACGACTCGGGTCTAACTACATGTAAGCAAAATCCTTTTATTTTAGCTGCATCTTTGGGTACCATGCTGCCATACTAGCAGCGACGCGGTACTACACCCGCACCTTATCGAATGGGAGGTTCTTCTCATTTTTAATAAATTCATCAATTGCATGCAGCCTTGCAGCTATGGCAATATTGCACTGCCCCGGAATTCCCCTTCTTCCGCTGCCACTTAACAAACAAAACAAAATAAAGCAAAACAAAATAAAGGAAAACAAGAAATATCAACACAAATCAACACAAAACATGTAAATCCTAAATAATCTGTCTGCTTCGTCCCTTCTTCCACCGTATAGGTGATAAGTGAAGTTAAACATCTCAAGGTTCGATCCTCCCGGCTATTAATTCGCAAACAGAGAACTTCCTATATTGAATGGTGGATGTGGAACAGGAGCAGGTCTTTATAACAATACATCTTTGAGTCCAAGCAAGCACTGAACGTGTTCCAATGCGACCAAAGCGCCAGTTTTCAACAAAACTCTGTAATGCTCGCCGAAGAAGGAAATCCAAAGCCCTTCTAAATACATAACGGAGTGGCATCTTAGTAATAAAATGTGTGCTATGGCCTTCGGTGGTCGTACCCAATGACAAAAGAGAAGAGAGACATTACAGAAACGGAGAATTAGTGTTGCAAAAAACTCGGTTACCACCCTGCGGTGACCCTTGCTTCGTCGTCGGAGCCTTCTAGGCTTTCTTGTTTTACCAAAACTAACTTTATGCACCCTCTGACTTGTGCCCCCTCCGGTGGGTCCCGAGGGCGTGGTAAGGTCAACCGTTCCGCCTGACGCGGTTTCTTGTAGATACATTGTGATAGGGGGTGCCTTGATATGTTAACCCGGGTGCTTTCGGGTCGTAGTGTCCTGTCGCCGATTTCCTCCAGCGAACAGTAATCTACGAGCGCTCTATGGGTATAATAATCTGCCAAGCGGGAGCCACCCGGAGCCCTACGTCTGCGTAACATAATAGGTACTATGGATTTACCAGCAAATCTAACGGAAACATGACCATAGACCAGCTGATAATATACATATTGGGAGTACCACACGTGAGGTAAGAGCCGCTGCGTCCCGGGCTGGCCAGTGACCGCTAAGGTATGTCAATTAAACAAATGTTAAGGATAAATCTCATGTCACTGATACATACCAATGATACCATGGGACATAGCCTCCATATGTCCACCCTCTTCCCACAGAGAGAGGTGCATACTACCAATGTTACCATGATGAATTCTGGCTAGCACAGGCGCGGCAGTCCCTTCATATAATAGCGAGGAGGAGGTTACACGATGATTATGAATGCCATCAAGATTTGGTGACCACGCACTGTGCCCGGGTTCTAAGTGTTGACACAATGTGGTGGCGTTACTCAGGTGTAGCCCAGTGGCGCCGGCAATATGATGATACTCTTTCTCTGGAGTCAGCAACGTAGTGTTAGCCCTGTTCATCACTCTGAATAGCTTGACTTGCATGTTATCAGACTAGGGTAGCATTGATACATACGTTGCAACATTGAGGTTAAAATATATATATACATATTTCCAAAAATAATCAGAGCAAAGTAATTTCTTTTACGCTTTGCCCAGGTTAGGATTCTTGATGTGATGGAGAGTGCTCGGACCAGGGGGGGCAGCAAGGCAGCTATTACACTCGGATTCTTGATTATCCCCTCTAGGCAATCATAGTGGATGCAGCAGTCCGGTCGGTTCTTTTGCAAAGGCTGGAGTCCCTCGGGATATGCAGGCTTAGATATGGAGGGTGGTGAGCTTGGATCGCTTTCAAGAGACCGATTGTCTACTATAAGAGCGCCTTCTCGTCTAGCCCTCCCGGAGGCTTTGTTGGTACCGTTGAGCCCATCATCAGTATATCCATCTTTCTTGTATTTAGAAGAGGCAATATCAAGATGGCGTTTCTTAATTATTTCAGGGGCTTCTCTAACGCAATTTAGGATATGGCCTCGTAGGATTTCGTAATCATTGTCCACAATGCTATTAAATTTGGCGAGTGTCGAGTGGTCTACGTTCCTTGGTATCTCCGTGTGTCCTGCACCCCCTACAGACCATCCCAAGGCGGATTCCTTACTAACCATCTTCACCAATGGGCCTGTCCTGCCCCACTCTCCCTCGGCGCCTTTCTACACTAGGGTCAGTAAAGATTCAGAGCGGCCCTTGTGATATTTGTATACCTCAACTGTCGCAGTCAGGCAGGTTTCATAGATGGAGAAAACACGTAGGTAGTCCAACGAGAATTTTTCGGTAAAATCCTTCTCGAGCCCTCCTAAGAACCTTGACCCTATACTTAAATCCGAGATAAGAGACTCATTAGGCTGGTCTTTGACCATAAACTTTAGATGTTCAGTATTCATGCCTCTATGAGGTACTCCGAGGAAGAAACAAGCATAGACTGAATTCGATACATCTTGATCCGCTTTGTGGCCTGTTGATGCTTGGAGAAGAGCCTTGTGTTTCAATGACTGGTGAGTGGTGAGATGTATTCGAAAGCCCGGGGGCAATTGTGCAGCTTACATTCTGTACCACAAGACCTCCTAGGCTATGCCCAACGAAAATGATAGGTCTCTCCCGCTCCTGATGACATAATGAGTTTAGAAAATAGCAAGACTGCTGGTAGTAACATACCAGGCGTTTTCCCCTTGCACCTTTGACTGTCTCCAAGAGGCCACGCCCAAACTCCGCCACGCCAGCATGTGATGTGGTTGCAAGCAGTTTGGTATCATATCCGTAGGTAAGTATTCGTACCTTTCCCTTGCGGTATTTATCCTCAAGATCTTTAGGGAGGAAGTCCCTCAACCACATTGTATACTGATCTTTCGCTTTCCAAGATCCGAATGCGTGGCCACCAAGCCCCGTGACAAAGACAATACTACAGGAATGCATCAGTTTCTGGGATTCAGAAATATTTCTCACTTGGGCAAGAATTATGGGGGATCCATTACTCCACTTGGTATTTTCCAGAACTATTATCCAGAGGAGTTAAGCCGATGAAGTGCGAGTCGAAAACAAGCGTAACCACTTTAGAGTTAATGTCAAACTCCAACGTTACCCAACCCCCACCACCGGCGCAAGTGGCAAGTTCACGAGGAACACACTCAAACGTCACGGCTGCTACCTGATAGATACCACTTTCCACGGGCGAGGGGGCAAGTGAAAAGCTGATTATGCGCGCAGGGACTATGGCTTGCCCGTCAGGAGACGCTTGAGAGAGTTTTGAGCTAAGAATTGCCTGTAACTCTGGCTTCGCAACGCCCACCGGAATCTTACTAATACGAAAGGTTGTTCTACGGTTGTACTCTGTAGAGTTAGTGTTCATTATATCGCAAGTTTGGCTGCTTCGAGTTAGAGTTGGAGCAGTATTTATGGAGCGAAAAGACCATTTCGGGGTCGCACCTTTTTCATTCACTTCTGTGTTCATCTCATCTGTCAAAGAAGACTAAGGTACGCTGCTTTCAATGAACTTGTTCCTCAAAGCGGGAGCCTTATTACCTCGCGGGGCGATTCCTACGTGACGGGCAAATGCAAATCTACAAATTAGCATCATGTCTCTATAACTCCTAGCAGCGTTCTCAGTGGGTGCCTCACCTAGATCTCTTAGCGCCAAGACCCTGTCATGCGTACTCTCGGCGACCATGATATATATGGACGCTAACACTCCAAGCAACTACACTCGCTATACCCCACCCCATACAACGTCTCTCTACCCTGAAAGCCCAAAAATAGGTCATTGTACTAGTTCCCTCCGCGAGACATTACGCCCCTGTCGCTACAGAGACGTATCAGGTACCTTGCATCATGCATGTGGCACTGTGATCTATCGATCGCGAGAGGAGTGTTTTGCGTGAGAGTAGGAGCTGCCATATTTCAATCACAGATGTGCAGTCTTTGCATCATCTTTATCCCATGGTCTGTCGATACCGATCCCCGTAATACAGAAGGGTTCAACTCTTCATCAAAGATCTAGATCTAATTGATGAGAGATAACAAGATCTGTTAGTAAAGCCATTCCAGATTTACCTTTTCTAGGGTCAACATTTCGCACTATAGAATACACATACGATTGTCTCAGTCTTCAATGGGTACTGCCATCAACCGAGTTCGGATGGGATCTAGCGGCAAACCCAATGACTCCAAGATCTAAAGACTCTCGTAGCATGCATGACCTTGGCCCGTGCGAAGAGCGCGAAGAGAGTGAGCCAAAAAAAAATGCGCATAGACTGTCAGAAGAGTGCGCACGTCATAGTGGTAAACCAAAGCTGCCCTGATAAGCGCCCGGCAAACTGAATTTCCAACTGTAACGATTGAAGGCCTTTGTGATGTAATGATGTAGAATTCAGAGGACGCGACGTGTAGATGTATTGTGCCTTTTATATACAGCTGCGCGTTGTTGCTACAGAACGGGCCGGGAGTGCCCCTTACTCTATTAACCACGTGGCATGCCCGCATGTACAACGACTCCTCAGGCTAGCAGAATTCTGAAGAGCGCAGTATTGACATCAAACAAATATTTAGGTTCCGTCCTTAACCAAAGTGTGGCACTCCATGTGTAATATAGTCCCGAGGAAACTCGTACTAAGATTATTAAGAGTGACGAGGTAACTTGCTATTGAACAGTCTTGGAGGACTGGAGAGGTCATCATAAATCTCGCGCACGGACTGGCAAGGCCCCCTCATGTGGATCCTGTTTACTTGCAACCGAATAGACTGGACGGAAGACCGTTTGGCTAGTGGAACATGCGCCCCAGACCCCAGCATTAGTTTGAGCCCGCAATTCAAGACCCCCGACACCCTCCACAAGATTGGTACAGGAATTACATGCCACCTATCGTACGAACCGTGGCATGTGGTCCGAATAAGTACATACACTCTAATATGCGGGTCGTTGCTGTTGCCAGGTGAAAATATAATTTGCTCCTAAAGTACCTCTGGGTCATCCGAATCGACGCTCAATAGATAATTACATACATACAGTCGTTAGAATTAGGGAGTTTAAGTTTTCTCAATAACATGTCCTCCTGAGCTGGGAAATGGTATCAATATTGTTATAATATATTTAGAGTTCCTAGTAATTACCCAGCAGTTACTGATCAAAGACCGATTGGAGCCTGAGAATTGTCCGATTGTAATTTGCCAGTACCAAATATGACCAGGATATCAAACATGCCACCCCTAACCGCGCGCTGCTGGTGCACTCTTCACTCACAAAAAATTGTTACACGGCCGCCTACTCTGATTTATGTATCGATCTCAATTTAATTGGTACTATGGGTTAGGGTTGTTCTACATCATCCACAGGGTCACCCTCGCCACTCCCAGGGCAAGCCACATACCCCACGTTTCGCACTGCCTGGCGGTATTATTTGACTAGGCGGGGCATGCGAACTCGCAGACACAGCTCATTCTGCCGCTCGCCCCAACTTATGCAGGTACATGTGGTAATAAGTGGGAATTTACCTCAGATATTGTCAGAGTTAGCGTCTTAAATCCTAATTCATCACAAGGCTCTGCGCGCTGGTTCCTACCATGATCACTACACCGAACCAACAGGTGTTGACTACAGTACGAGATCCAGGTACACGCCGGTGTCCCTATATATATATTAGGTGATACTATAAAAATACAACATGCGTCATCCAAAACCACGAGAATGAAACCAACAAGTGAGGGATCGATTACACAGAGCCTTAGGTGGTCGGTTGGTAGCCATCAGGCTATGAGACTTCATGAATTTGTAGTTCTGCGGCCACTCTCTACACCCGCACGATGAACCCTCACCCTGTGGCGAAGCTCGTCGGTCAGGGTTAGGTGAATTAGTTTTTAATTCGGAGCCCATTCTGCTAGAATTCGAATCAGAATAGGATTTGTATGTATAGAATACATATATATTTACGGTTCCCCTAGCACCGGAACGCTTGAGGGGCAGTTGGTGCACCCCCCATTCCGGGGGAAAAGTACATAGAAGCTGGCAGATATTCTCTATTAAGATATCAGTTCCTCTAGTCATGAGAATAGTAGTGTTCTAGAGATAGTAGGAACGATAAATAATCTATAAGATCTCACCGTTAGCTAGATCGCGCCATCGCGTCAAGATTAGATGCACAGCAGCAGGTAATAAGTGATAGAAAACAGTGATGTCTATTTTGGTAAAACGCCAACATTTGGTGTTTTAACCTCAGGGCGTTCATCACTTATTACCTGTCGCTGTAGTGCAAATGCTGAAACTAAAACATTCAAGGCTTTCAGCCTTATTAGTCCGCAAGCGCCGGACAAGGTGCTTGTACACATATATAGGACTTTCCATGTTCACTCCTATCCCCGTATCTAACGTGTCGGATATTGTGCTTATAGGAATCCAACATATTTAATGAGTTAAACCAGGGAAGAAAGAGGACTCAGCGTTGCATCAATTCATGAGGTACGCCAGTCAGCACGAGTGTCCCAAAGCACGAAACGTCACAGCAGGATAATGGTAAGGCTACGTGAGCCAGCATTTGGGGACTCAGCCGGTAGCCTTTGGAATTTTTTACCTCTGCCGTTGGTGTTTGTCATGGTGTGTGGGTTTGTCTTGATGGGTGGCTGACCGAATATACGGCGGGTATAAAGTAAATATCGATACCCTCCAAGGTAATCCATCCTGGAAGTGGCGCCCAATATCTTCTGCGCCTTTGATGGCGTTTATCATGCTATGTTGGCTTTTCTGCAAGCGGAAACCTGTATGTTCCCCTCGAGAATGAATTATGTGAGCGGTAAATAGTCATACATCTGAACTTTCCAGACCTCGAAAATGGTATAAGCTGCAGGGCGCTGACTTGTTTACCCCAACCCAGAAGGATCGCCATAGAAGGGTGAAGGTGGTGCTTGATGAGGAGGCCGCAGATTTCGAAGAAGAACATGTACAGAGTGATTAAGCCACCCCTTGTATCGAGATGGATATGATCTTCCTTGGCCGGGAGGTCACGCCGGCCTCGCCCGAGTGTCCTGGGACTAGAGGGTTCTAGATAGAGGTGGATTGATGAGCTAGGGATGGGCTGAGAAAGCAGACTACAGTACCAGGAATGGGCAGAAATTCACTACCATATTCCAGTCATGATGCTAGTGGTTCTGTAAGAATACGGTATTGATGCGGTATTGATAGGGTATTCTACTTACGATGCTGGTTTAAACCGGTATCCTTGACTAAATACCGTAGCCCCACGGTTACATTGTTACCACCATTTCCGAGACTGTATACAAGGAGTCATGTTGAAGCCAATTGCTGATTTCTTTGATGTAGACCCTCAATTTTGAGTGATTTCCTTTATCAAAAGTATACTCACCAAAGTTTTCAGTCTGTCTCTTTTGGTACCTAACATTGTTGCGTTGCAACCGCAACACCCAGTACAAAAGGGGACAGACTTACAAATTTGGCGAGTAACTCGGCGTAATAGAAATAGAGGTCCTTAGATTTATCTAATAAATTCTTTTGGTATCCAAGGATAACAGCTTGACAAAATTTGGAGGTCCTGATTCGAAGGTGGGTCTTGATTGAGCGATCATTAAATTTTCCGGGGTATCAACAACCTCGTTTTCCCGGCTCTTGGAAGCGATGGCCGATTCCTTCAATCCAGTACTAAACCCACCAACGCCACCCCCGAAACCAGAAGCCACATATCCCTCCAAAGAAGAGAGCGACTCCCTATAGGCAGTTCCTAGATCCCGCAACTAATATCTCTAGAGATCATTTCCCAAACCCATAGTTACCATTTACTGTGCGTGGACGGAGATTAAAACCAACACTCGGATGTCCTCTAGGCGGTGTCATTGAGATCTGGTCTCGTGCGAAATGTGTTTCTGTCCTTTGTTCCGTCAGTATCTGGTCATAGCCGCTAGGCTAGAGCTATGTGAAGCGTGGGATGCGCATGGTCAGAAGCTGATGCCCGACTCTAATCAACGCCTCTAAACACGTGGATCAATGATGTCATTTTAATCGGATTAGGTACCACGGGACAAATCAATGACCATTGCTGGGTAGGTTGGTGGTGTCGGTAGAGGTTTTCTAGACAGTTCCAACCTAAGGTCTTCGGGGGTTAATTATATGTACATATATGTACATTCCCACTACGTCTTTCCTTGGAAGGGGGGGGGGGGGTTGATCTCGCACAGGAATCCTATACTCGTAAATATGTAGGATCTAGGCTTTCAAAGGGTGGTTCTGCCTTAGTATAATCCATAAAGCGTAACTTTGAGGCGGGTGCATTCCCTAGCCATCTCTCCTGGATGTATGGGATGCTGTGGGAGAGTCTCTCATGCATTAGCGCCAAAGCTCTGGCTTTTAGGAAGTCCGGGGAGGCAGAGCAGTCTCTAGAATACCCCCAATGTGCCATTAAGTTCGCAGGTTTGCGCATGGGAGAGATTCTCTGAATGTCTCATACTCCCAAGGGATATAACCTCTACTTGGGCTTCGTGCTCAGCCTTCTTCTGATTGGCCAGTAATCGGGTGTGCACTCCATTAATAAGAAGCCTGGTTTAGTTGAGTTGTTTAATGTGTGGTGAGATTTGGGTGGTGCGGGGATTTCCTGATCCCGATGCATCAACCCGTGATAATCCCGACCGCTGTGCGAGGACTCTAGTCTGAGAAATTATATTTCAGAATTAGATGATGTTGTTCGAAACACACAAAAACAAGATAGTTTTCAGGCGGACATTTTTATTTTTCCCGGTTGGTATTCATATTTTTTCCGCCAACCTGGAGCCGATCAACCTCCAGGTCTCGGGGGAGCTTCGGTAAAATATTTGACCTACGGCCACTAAATATATATATTGTGGACAGTCTTTTTGAGACTTCCAATTCGATCAGTAAATCTTTCTCTTCTTTACACCTTTGAACCGGAGAGGGCTTGAACTGTTTACCTCCGCCGTTATGATATAGGGGTGGTTTAGTACCAGAATGATCGCAGAGAATTTTCTCGCACTCGTGAGGTACGAACTCGTGCTAAACTGCACCTATAAAAGTCTGATACGATATATAGCCTCCACCTATAGGCTTTTGCGGTCTGTGGGCGTCAAAAGCAGAGCGGCAAACACATTGACAGTGGAATTGAGGTGCTAGTACTGATATGCGGAGATCTTTGATGGGGGATTGCCTCTGTGGGTGTTCGGATATTCTGGTTATCTGTTTGTGCTTCGTACGTTTCTCAACTAGGTTTCGGTACGGTGTAAATCTATCGCGGTCGTTTCACTCTACCCCTATACGTATCCATTTCTTCTACTTACGAGGGTTTAGGCCAATATAATGTAGCAGGTCCCGACTATTGGTTAGTGTTGAAGGCTGCGGTGGAGAAAGGAGCTAATTATAAAGGATGGATGAGCGGTCATTTATAGCTGAAAATGTCCCTAGATGGCTGGTGCCACTTCTCATTCTATGGGTGGGAGCTATTCTCGCAGCGACAAGACACTAGTGTGGCGGGTGGGTTAAGGTTTTGACAATCAGGAGGTCAAACCACATTCCCATGACTAAATATTCTGGGAGAGAAAACACCAGCGGGTGTATGCTATATATTTCGCTATCGGTTATTATGATATTGAGTCCATTTATCGAATATTTTCTATCGCACAGATATCCAGTCCTTCGTGCCCTACATCAAGTACTGTCGTTCACGGGGTTTTGACGGATACTGGGTGTTGATAGACAAGGGTTAGCGAATATCAACTTGGCATGTGGGGGAGGCAAACGGACTCTGAGAGCAAACGGGGCAGACTTCAACCCAACCTGAGTATTTAGGAAAAAGCTCTTTGTGAAGTACGTGATCTTCAAACATCATGGCGCACAATATTCCTGTTATTGATCATACCCGAACCTACAACAAGTATGAGAGGCTTGCCTTTGCGCAAAGTCACTACTTTGCCGAGCTCCACTTGTTTAATCAAGATCCAGCCAATAAAAAACCTGTTATCGCTCAAATCTCTAAGGCATACAACATCAACGAGTCCACTTTAGGCCGCCATTTGAAAAATCCTGGACAGAAGACACTGGAGGAGGTGCATCAAGAGTGTCAAATATTGACAGTAGCGGAGGAGAAGGTGTTGACTGAACGGCTCCTATTCCTTGATGACTGCAACGTGCCTGCAAATAGAGAAACACTATACTATTTGGCCAATAGTATTCTATATGCTCGTACCGGTGACAAAACCCAGACCATTGGACGCAACTGGATATATAGGTTCCTAGGCCGTCATAGTGAATGCCGCTATGTAATTACTAAAACTATTGCTGCAAATCGGGCCAATGCGGAAAGTTGGGATGTTATGGATGATTTTTTTTGGAAGGTAAGTAAATCTACTAAGTGTAGAAAACTTAAAGTATTAATATTTTTTTTATCAGTTGAAAACAGCAACGGAAAAGTACCAGGTATCACCACGTGATACATACAACCTCGACGAAAAAGGTTTTGTTTTAGGCATGGGCGACAGCCAAGTCAAACGTATTTGTCGTAACGTCAGACGGAACCCAGTTTACAAAGAACAGCGTGTACGTGAAACATGTACGGTTGTCGAATCAGTAGCAGCTACAGACGGATTTTCTGTAACACCTTTGATAATCTTTAAAGGCAATAATCATATTGCTGGATGGTACCGTGAGAGAAAAAATTCCGAATTTTGGTTTGGTTATTCCCCTAAAGGCTATAATAATAGTCAGTTATGTATCGAATACATAAAACAAATCTTCGATCCAGAAACCTCAGCAAGGTAATATATATTAATAATTTTTCTATATTTTTTTTTAAGATTATGCTAATACAATTTATCACAGATGTTATGGGGAATGGCGCATGCTTATTTTTGACGGTTTTGAGTCACATCTTGACTTAGAATTGATTGATTACTGCCTTCAACACAAAATCCTTCCATTCTGCTTACCGGCTCATACATCCCATATCCTACAACCTCTTGATGTTGGAGTTTTCTCCGCATTACAGAAGTATTACAAAACTGAGGTCAACGCTCTCAAAGTCCCGGTAGATAAGGGAATTTTTCCGAATTTACTGGCTAGCGCAAGATCCAAAGCACTCACAGAGGCTAATATTGCTTCTGGATTCCGGAAATGTGGCATCTATCCATACGCACCGGAGATCGTACTACACACCCTCTATTTACCAGAGCCTCATATATCAGCACCAGATATAGCACCACCCGTACCACCTACATCTCTTACTCCTCATGATCTTATTAGTTTCCGTCCCAGAACTCCCACTACACCCAAGTCCATACATAATATGTATGTGGAATCTCTATCTACTATTACTTCTAATAGCCCTCGTTCTATTAAGCAGCGAACTCTTTTCACCAAATTGAAAATGAGTGCTGAAAAAGGTGCAGCCAAGGCTCTAATGCATGAGGTTGGGGAAGCGCACCTGCGCGATGAGATCAGACAGTTGGTGGACAAGTCAAAACCTGATACCAGACGCTTGAATATTAATTCACAGACCGCATGTATAATAGAAAAGGGTGAGATTCTTGTAGAGCTAAAGCGCAAGAGAGATGAAAAGGATGCGGCAAAGATAGCTTCCAAAAAGTCAAAGCCTAACAGGGCGGGGAGTTGAGTCTATTGGTGGCATGTAGTTAGGAAAATCCTATTTGATCCTCGTTCTTGGTTACTTATTTTGTCCAAAACCCCTGTCCGTCAATACCCAGTATCCATCAACACCCCGTGAATGACAGTAGCGGAGGACCATTACCAGCACTTTTCTCTAGAGCAACATGAGTTAGGGTTAGAAAATCGCCCCCCACCCCCACCCGCCTCACTTGTGGAACGTCAGGATTGAAAGACGATTGGGGCTGGTCTGAGAGGATACATTGAGCCGGTCAGGTGCACGTAGTAACGCGTCCTTGCTATATTGGGGGCTGTTTTCATCCTGTAGAAGGATCGATACCGGAACATTGCAACAGGCATCCGGAGGTGGCGGCTAATGCTTCCTACCATGCTTTTTCCGTATATACCCCGTGGCAACCCCTACCTCCACGAACCTTTACTAAATGCCAAGTATATGTTGTCGGAAAGAGGCAGTGACCTTAAAGAGTCGATCAATAATGCATTTTGAAGGACAGCCTCATAGGAGTCGAATTCGACAGCAGGGATTGATTTCCTTGAAGATATTCCCTACCATCACCCACCTTGGTGGCTCGTATTAATTACGCCATACACCAGCAACAGATATTTTCCACTTTGCAATTTAGAACCCCGCTTTTTTAATCGATGATTAGTCAAGACCAACAACTCCAACATGCATGATACCCCACCTGTCGAATACCTGAGTCAAGCTCAAACTCTGCCAATTCCATCAAAACTTGACGAAGGTCCCGAACTTGTAACCAGGACCTACCGATCCTACGTCCAGCGCCATTTCCATTTTGGGATTCCAATGATTGCGACCTACGCCGGTCGGTGGATGGAGGAAATTACTCTCCGCAGAATCCCGGGATAACGGATCGGACTAGGCTGGAATACAATTTACCTATTGGTCAAGACGGCGAGAAGTTACACTTTGGCTCTGTCGGATTTAGGCATTTGACCAATCCGAAGCTTGCATAATAATCCACTCTAGTTCTACCCGTTACTGCGGTGTCGGCCGTCCTCGCTAATATTTCCCTGTCAGAGCTGAGGGAGCAAATCCAGTCGGCAACAAGCGAGATCAATGGTTCAACTTCAACACGATCCTTACCGGTGTCCGTGGGTGGCCTGTTGTATTTACCCTAATGCTACTTGCGACAGGTAACAGAATGGAGATTTACTGAGTATTTCCCTCTTTTAATCCAATAAGAATGGCATCTCAAGACTTGCATATGTGGGTACCTCTTACCTGCCGCGAGTATGTAGGTCTAATCCCCAATATCCAGTTGGCCAGCGATATCTATGCCGGCCAGTGAGGTGGTCATGTGGAGGGCCTATGCCGCAGAGACTGAATTTTTCTATGCAGTGCGCCCTCGTAATCCGGATCTTCCATTTCTTCTATATGACACAGGCCACCTCACCTTCTACGCAGGACATTTAACGACCCGATCGTATTTACAATCTTTCACGGTCCTACCTCCGACCAACAAAATATCACCAGCGTCCTCAACACCAAAGAGGTATGTATGTAGATGGGTCTTTGACATTTTGTGCGAAATTGACATTTGATAAGACATCCCCCCCCCCCACCCAACCGAAAAGTCTACGAGTCTACGCTTAACCATTTACAAAACATTTACAACGTCACCGGATTCCGAAACCAGCACAACCCTCAACGCATATTCACGGACTAGAGGTATAAAACCTCTATCAAATCTTGATTATTAGGCGATACGCTGTAGGCTAATTTCTGGCATTTCAGGTGACCTCGTTTCAAGGCAATATGTCTTTAGCTGAGCAAACACAAGAGAATGAGTTGTCCATGAGAGAATTGGACCAAAGCCTAGTACTTGCGGCAGAGAAAGGCGACCTCGCTCAAGTCAAGCGACCCATCCAAGCTGGAGCAGATGTCAGGGGCCGTTATTTCCCGTCCCCGGGAACCCGCTGGGGCTCCCCAGGTATTGAGGTTGTCAAAATTCACAGCTAGACACACCGGGCGACGATACACCGCTCTCACCGCTTTCCTTATCCAGATACGGAGGAGGAGTATCTAGCTCGTGATTTCGGCTGGACAGCATTACAGGCTGCTTCTGCTGGGGCTCATCTTGAAGTTGTGCGTTTCCTGATAAAATCCGGAGCCACTATAAACGCTCGACCCGCATCCCCTGGCGGTCGGACAGCATTACAGTGGGCTGCAGCTACAAAGAACCCAGAGCTTGTCCAGCTACTACTCGATCATGGTGGGCATGTCAATGCGCCTCCCGCAAGAGATGGTGGCAGAACCGCTGTCGTGCAAGCTTTGGAATGTGGATGTGAGAAGACAGTAGAATTACTTTTTCGCAGTGGTGCACGGATTGATGCAGGCGGCGATGAAAGTGGGGGGCCGACGGCATTGCAAGCTGCATCTGAGCAAGGGAATAATCATCTCGTAAAATACCTGCTTCATCATGGTGCAGCCGGAGTCAAGCCCAGCCGATACTACGATGCCTTTAGATTATCAGCAGCCGCGGCTAGAGGTCATCTAGACACCGTTAAACTACTAGTCGAATCAGGCGCTCAGATAAACGTAATGGACAACTATTATTATCGGACACCACTGCAGGCGGCCGCAGAACACGGCCACATCGACATGGTTGGATTTCTTCTCGAGCATAACGCCGAGATTAACGCGGACGCCTCAGAATATGGCGGTAGGACTGCTTTACAGGCGGCTGTGGAGCAAGGGCACCATGATGTCGTAAAACTCCTCATCAACAGAAACGCCAGAGTTGATGAGCCTCCTGCTGAGATAAGGGGTCGATCTGCTCTACAGGCTGCAGCAGAGAGAGGTGATTCTCAGATGGTAGATATTCTCCTTGCTTGCCCCGGACCAGAGGCGGTCGACGAAGCAGGAGAATATTACGGTAGGACGGCATTACAAGCAGCCTCGGGGCACGGACATATTGAGATCATCAAAGCACTTATCGCCCAAGGCACAAATGTCAACGAGCCTCCAGCAAAATATGGTGGTCGAACTGCGCTCCAAGCATCGGTGGGGAGGGGAAATATGGATGTTATCAAATTACTTGTGGATTCCGGTGCGGATATCAATGCTAGGGGGTCAATGGAAGACGGTATAACGGCAGTGGAGGCAGCGGCAGCTGAAGGTAACCTGAAGGCTTTAGAATTTCTTGTTTTACAAGGACTAAAGATCCGGAGTGGAGAGGCAGAGGGAGGTGGGATGGCGTTATTCAGGGCGGCCATAAGCGGCCATGCACATGTTGCGCGATTTCTTCTAGAAAGAGGCGTTGAGGTCAACGCGGATATCTCTTGGGGGTACGGGTCGGATTTGTCACCGTTATACGGAGCCATTTATGGGGGGAACATTGATATTGTAGACTCGCTTTTAGAGGCTGGAGCAGTCATTGGCCAGGGTTTTCAGACTGCCTTGCACGTTGCAGCTGCGCGTGGTCACATGAATATTGCTAGACAACTTATCGAGTCGGGTACCGATATCAACAAGACCAGGATTGGTTACCCCAGTGTAAAGGCGCTATACCATGCGGGAAAACACGGTCAGCGAGATATGGTGCAGTGGCTTCTGGAAAATATGGCCAACGATCATGGAGAGGTGACTGGCGGACTAAGGTATAAGGTCCTCGAAGCGGCAGTTGACAGTGGTGATGAGAGTGTTATCAAAATGCTTGCCGATAAAGGGGGAGACAAGGCGTTGCTCTTCTACCTTGCCGCAAGAACAGGGGACCTGCAGCTTGTGAAACTATTGCACGGGATGGAGGTAGACGACAGTACGGTCGCGCATGAACACCGAGTCACCACGGAATTACCGACTGCGTTGGACTGGGCGGCCGGCAATGGATTTGAGGATGTTGTAGGATATCTGTTGGAGAATGGTGCAGATATAATGCGCCCAATAGCGACGGAACAACGGCGTTGGGAGTTGCTGTCAATGGACGGCATCTTGAGACGGTAAAGCTCCTATTGTCAAAAGGGTCCGATATCAACTCAACGGTGTCTCGGAGGAGCAAAAAATAGCACTTCATGTTGCATTGATGTACAAGAAGAATGAGCTGGCCATGTTTCTGCTTAACCATGGCGCTCAGGCGCGCGACCTACCCATAATAAACGGAAAACACCCACTGCATAGACTATGCAAAGACAAGCATACCGATCTGTTTGGTACCCTCCTAGAGAGATGTATTGACGAGGATATCGATTTCAAAGACTTTTTAGGATCTACCATACTTCATATTGCACTACGAGGAGGCCATACCAAGATATTTGACCGCCTCCTGAGGGGCGGACGCATTAGTTTTGAGATACGTGATGCACGAGGTAACACAGCGCTTCAATATGCGATACAACAAGATAATATCGTAGCCGCCAGGCGCTTGCTCAACCAAGGCGCTAAAACTAATGGGCTTACGTTTGAATAACTGCAGAAAGTTGCTGAGCCGGATGATACTTTAGCTACAGGGGGTACTGGATCTGATCAATGGCCAGGGCTAAATGAACAGGGCAACAACGCCAAACCTTATGTACTACTGTCTCTCAAGCAAACAGGTATGTACCTCAAGAGAACATCCGGAGAGACATTTACACTTTTGGGTTGGAGTGATCGTCGGGTGGTGTCCGTTTTTTTCGCTGGGCAGGTTCCCCTTCCACATGCAGTAGACAATTCAACGGTGAGCCTCTCGCTGACAGTCATCGATCCTTGTGAAGCCCAGAGGGAAAGTTCGACAATATTGATAAGAGCTTTGTAAACCCGGCTGTCTTCCTGCCCGGTGAAGGCTTCGCGAATCCTACCTCCGCTGGGTCAGTCGTTCACTGGGGCTGGATCACAGTTGCGGCGCGCCACGTGTTTGGTCGGGAAAGGTTTGGCCAGTTCCAAGTGGGTATCCCGTCAAACCAGGACATGAAGACGCATGGTGAGGGTTAACAGTTTTGGCTACGTCCCTGCAAAGCGGAGACAAGGTTGACCGTTTTAGTTATATTTGCTCCATTTATTCGTTTCGATTGGCATCCTATACATGCCAAGGCCCTGGACCTACAGCTCGCTAACATCAACACAGAAGAGAACGAAAAACACCAAGGAAAGGTTACGATGGACAATGATGTGAATGATGTTCCTGGCTTTTCTATTAAGGCTCGCAGCGTTGAGATCTCATGGGTGATGTCCAATTACAATCCGTTTTCCGATAGGAGCGGAGTGTCAAGGCTATTAGTGTCACACCACTTCAGAGGTAGTCTAGCATTTGAGGGTCAATATATTCCTGACAGTACGATGGAATTCATTCCTTGGCTATTAGAGGATGGCTGCTATCACTGGGCCGGGCTGCTAAGTAAGGCGAAGAAACATCTTATTGAGATTGTGAGTAGTCCTAGTAATCATTCACCACCATAACCTGACTATATTCTAATCAACATCTTCAGCGGAACTTTCAGCTAGCCGCACGAGGTAGAGACCTGAATGTTATCAGGTCCCTACTAGGACATAGTCGTGAGTGGTATAAACTGCGAGAATTGTTAGGTGAGCACGTTACCCAGTCGTGTAAAATTTTAAAAGAGTGTAAGGAGAGGGAAGCCCTGTTTGGTGAGATACTTCCTGTCACAACGACGCCACGGAAAGAAGTCAAAGACGAGATGAATATTCTCAAATATCACGAGACACCTGTATCACTGCCCACCACAAACCCAAGAGACGATATTCCCGCCAGGGTCGACCCCCTCGGGCCAAAGCCTGGTATAATCACTCCCAGAGATACGCACACGGCTGCAGAAAGCGTCAATAAGCAACAAACTACAACGTCGCCACCATTGCAAACTCCCAAGGAGGGCAAAGGCCGCCAGGCCGCAGATATCGCCACCCTTCCACAAATCATTGATTTGGAAAAAAGGGTCGATAAGCTAAAGGACCTCGGAGACCTTCTGTCGCATTTGGATAAAGAAACAAAGGAAATGATAGAATTAGTAAGTCTAGTTGATAGTATCTTTACCTATTTTTACCATACTTCTTACACCACCGAGGAGTTCAATCTCGTCTCTATCCATGAAGCAAGGCAGTCTATCCAGGAGGCAAAGCGGTCTCTGAAAATGTCAGAGAGCATGAAGCGTCTTAGCTGGATCACGGTTAGTTTCGAACCTTATTCCCGATGGTGCCTAATTCTTTCTGACGAGCAACCAAGTTTATTTTCTTACCTTTGATGTTTGTTACGGTAACAATTCTTCACAGCCGATCATGTCACTTCTCTATTTTGCTGATAGATTCTAGGGACTCTTTGGTATGAACGTGGATATTCTAGAAAATAATCCATCTTGGAAATGGTATCCAGTCTCAGCAGCACCGTTCATGGTTTTTGTCATGCTTGCATGGCTTTTATTTAGATGCAGTCCTGTTCGTTTTAAATTTTCCTATGTTTCTATAGAGGGATGTTTACTGACAGAATAAGTAGTTAACAAAGTCCAAGAGGTGGTACAATACCGGAGGCTCTACATCGTTCCTTCGAAGCCCTATCGGACTCCTTACCAGAAGATTGAAAAAGAAACAGGACGTGGAAATGGGCAACGACATGAAGGAGCATAACGACTGAGGATACGTTTGGGTATGGCGGGTTTACAATCTATGCTCATCTCCACCTACATTGCCACGGCTTGACAGGGGTGAATTGAATTTTGGATAATCAGCATGTTACTCCACGTTATTTATCTTTTTGTACGATGCCCCGAGAATTATAGTTAAATATTTGTTCATACAGATTTCCCCAAACTTTTCCTTTCTCCATCCGTGATCGTGTTGCCAAACCTATAGATATTTGGGAACAACGTTCGAACCATATATGATGTAATACAATTTGAGCTGTTTGCATTTCAGCATTAATCTCCGACCAACTATTATGTACAGACCAAGGCCTCTTTACCTTAGCGACTCGTCCCCAATCCTGAAGTATTTAATACTGGATACCTTAAGCCCAAAACACTGCCCATATATAGCCCGGGGCTTGTCGTTCGCCCATTTAACCCTGGATGTCTTTTTTTTTGTTTACATCATACTCGCATTCAGCCCTATTAAGGCTATGGCGGCACGACCCTGGATGTCGATGGAGCTTTTGAAATGCAGTACGTTCGCCGGGGTGATTACCTGCAGTACGTTCGCCGGGGTGATTACCCCCCTAGTAAGATGGTGCTCGCCAAATAAGTTAAGGCTCACCCCTTTCTTTTCTCTTCTGTTTTTTTTGTGTGGGGAGGAGGTATTTATGTAGTACTGGGTGGCGGTGGTGCGGGGTGCTGTTGCAGGTTCCGCCAACGCCTTAACGGTGGGGGTGGCGGTGGCGTTTGAATAGTATTATTTGACTGACTGTGGCGAATACGGACATGACGCACTCTCAGAGCCACCGGATTGAAAGTTGACAATAGGAACCAGGGTGCTACCTATAATTATCGGTAGCGCGAGCTCGGTGTTGGATAACACCTCCTCCTCCAAGCCTAGGCCTGTGGGTTCCGTGAACTCGTTAGTCCGTGCATAGGACGGTAGGATATAACCTACATGTAGCTTTGACATGCCGGAGTCCTATGTAGATGGGAAGGGCGATTAGAATAGAAACAGGTATGTACAAATGATATCCCCTTGAGAAACATGCATAGCTGCTGAGGAACAAGCCAGAAGTGAAACGCCAAGATCTAAGACATGGATTGTCACTCGATAGGGATGATGGCTCCATTTTCATAATTGATAGAGGAAGACGTACACAGTACCAGACTTTATTGACTGACTGACTCCGTAGCCCTCACGACAATTACCGTACCCTCAAGCCTCACTATCACACTTTACTTAAGTTTGACTATGACATTTTGGACGAGACCCTCAGCAATGTGACTACGTACTAGCAAGAACCAGCAATTATAAAAAAAAGCCACCTCCACTTTCCCATGCCTTGGAAGTCAAAGACCAGTACTACACTTCTACATGTAGCCCCAAACAAGGGCTAGCTCGACCTGGAAGGCCTGCCCGTCGAGGGATTCAAAATCAAAAAGCAGGCTCTCTCTGCCTCAGGTCCGCCAAACACAGCTGAAGATAGTATAAACAATGGATCACAGTTATTTCATCAGGAGAAATTAAATATTATAGAATTCGTCCCTCCAACCCCGCATCAAAGGGCCAGTCCTGCGAGCGGGCGCACTTTGGTTATAGGCTCAGAGCCTGGACAGGAAGATGCCCAAACCCGAATACTTCCTATGAATACATCACTTCTCAAAAACATATGAAGTATCCCTTGCCATGCGGGACTCTCGAGCTAAATCCCACCACGGGGCCTTGGCAACATTGAGGACTTGGCATAGCAGAAGGCGGTAATTATATGGTGCGAAAGCTAGATGATAGGCCAGAATCATTGTGGCTAACTTGAGCAAGCACAGAAGCCGGACGCAACTACATGGTATGCCTCTAGTCGTTTAATTTAGAAATTCAATCTTAATTCTATCAACCCTAACCCTGAACTATCTGTTCTTTTAGCTTTATATGCAACTCCCAGACGTGAAGTTATCCCTTGGACGGATAAAACTTGTCAAATTCGCGACCTACCACTTTCAGCTAATATTAACCTCGTGTGGTAACTGTTGGAAATTCTTGTTTGGTTCGTTTGTTGCTATTTACCATAACAAGCAATATAACTCCCCTACTAAGTGGTGCACGGTCCAGGTCGCGAATTTGACAACTTTCATCCGTCCAAGGGATAAAGTCAGAAATACGAGTTAGGTGTATATCTTGGATTCTACTATACAGGTCCATCTACAAGAGAATGTCCTCAAATCGATTAAGGTAGTCGAATATACTCCTATTATCAAAACATTGTAAGATTTGCCAAATTACACATTACACTGCGTATACTAATAACCTTCGAGAAGGTTTCTTATCACACTGGACACGCCGAGGTTCACCCCCGTCACAAATTGCTGGACCAAACAGGTGGTTAGGCAGAATTTGGTGGCAGGCCAAACCCTCCTAGGTCCGTAGATCATTAGAATCCCTTTCTAGCCCTCATAGTGGGACGATAGCTGGAAACCCTCACCTGATGTTTCCCTCTTGTTTGTTTATTTAATTCATTAACTCTATGGAGCCTTTCGGCTACGGGGATATCGCAGTACCGCCGAACACCTCTCCATCCACCGCCACCAGAATAAAAATAAAAATAAAGAAAAGAAATACGTCCTGTCTGTTCCTCAACACTTACCAACATTGTGCACTCACTGTCTCGAATCTCACCACCCACAATGCAAGCCACTCCCCATATCATATCTCAAAGTAAGTTTCTGGACTTAGGGAAAACCTTTCTACTCAATTCGAAATTCGAATGTCGCTCTTCCGTCTAGCCCGTATACGTACTTATGTGGCGTCTATGGTTTGGGCTTTCTGTCTCAATACTCTGGATTAGAGTTCTATTGTGAAACAGCCAGTCAAACTTCACCTGATGTACTAGTTAATACTCTAATATCAACGCCCAAGTCCATTGCTGGCCATCCCTACAAGTGTAGCCACCTATAAATCACCCCACCACAAAACTTCTGACCCGGGAGAAATACACTTAGAGTTACTAAGTTCAAGGTCTCCCTGTTCTGAAAACTACTAAATTTTCATATTCTTCACCCTGTCTCTAATCCCATTTTTAACCTCCTCCCGCCCCCCTCTCCCTCTAGATCATCTATGCATGGACCACTCCCGACATGTGAAAGAACCCCTCCCCCGTTAAAGACTTTACAAAGTGATCTAACACGTAAGTATATTTTAGGTTAGAGGAGTTCCTAGCCATCTACTCATTTGCAGAACTACATAACCCGACTTTGTTCATCTACTGTCGGCAGTTGGACTGCCAACAGTTCTTACAGTCGCTTGCGGACTATCGGTAGGGTACAGGACTATCGCATGAGAGAATGAAATTGTCAAATTCGCGACCAGCCAGGCGATAGTCCTGTACCCTAGCGATAGTCCGCAACAGCTTTTCGAAAGCGACTGTATTACCGGTGAGCGTTTCGCAGTTTGTTCCCCCATCTAGTCCATCACTAAGGTAGGATACCAATTAAATACCTTTCCACAAAGCTGCGAAGCTATTTTAGAAAAGTAATTCTAGTTAATAACATTTCGCTGGATAGATCTCTCTCGCTCCAATCGGTGGTCTCTTGCCCTCAGGTTTAGCTATGGCATTTTGAGTATTCAAGCGGAGCGCTTTTAAGGTTCTCACTTTTCAAGGGGTGGGTTCTTTACTCACTCTCAACTCCCGGTACATGCAGCAATGGTCTAAACAAGGCTGAAGCGAGTAAGGTAACCTCCAGGTCTAGGGACACCTGCATGCAGGGTCTCTGCACTTTTGCACCTGGCGAGGCTAACCGGCGACGCTACTGGCGACGCCACGAGCTACGCCACTGCACCTCCAGCGGCTACACTTGGTGCTTCGACAATGTCTTGGCGGGGAAACAGAAACCCTCAGAGTTAAAAGCATTTGCCTTACGCACATCTGGCATGGTGAACAATCTTTCCCCTTTAGTCTTAATGTTTTTTAGCGTAATCTTCGGTAAAGTAATTTACTAAACAAAACGAGTGATACTTCGTGGCTTGTCAACTGCTTAGTATGGTTTGTCTCAACGTAGTTTCTGCTCGCCGGAATAAAAAAAGGTAGCTTATTTTACTCCCGCTCGATGGCATATGGCGAACCTCGAAATATTGCTCTAACACTTGTCAAAACCCCCATGAACCTAACAATTAATTTAATCCATGCACTCATCTACATAAATAACATCTTCAAGGCCCTTTCTACATGGGTGAAAATAAGTATTGCCCCAACCGCGCTGGCGAGCATGCTATCGCAACCAAACGCTTATCACAGGTTCCTCCTTTTTAATTGACGACTGAGTATGGAATACGATTTATTAGGGCTGGATACGATTAATGATGTAAACAAAAAAAAAAAAAAGAATACGATTTATTCTAACCCTAACCCTAACGCCATAGTATCCTTTAAGCTGTCAATGCTGCCCCCAATAACAGAGGGTTAGGATTTGTAGGGGGGATCAACTATTTGATAAGGGAGATAACAAGATCTGTTACCAACGTTTGCTTTTTTCCGGGGGGGGGGGGCAGCATTTACTGACAACCTAAGGGATAATTACATGTACCCTGGTAAATCGAGGTACTATTACCGCAGACCATTTAACAAGATCTATTTTCCAATGCCAATGATTTTACCTGATCACTAGTATTCACCGAAAACTATAGGTAACCCAGTTAGTTGCACTCTTAGTAGTTAATAATTTTAGAGCTGCAGATTCAAACTAGTCCAGTCCTCCGAAATGCAGGAGCCTCTACAAATCGGAATGCTTGTATGTACCCGCAGGGTTACCTACATTCGACCGAGTAACGGCTATGTAGCCTCAGACCTGTACTGTCGTTCACTGGGTGATCCCTAGAGACAAAGTGCACTAATAAAAACGACCAAAATGTGTTCCAACTTGTCTCAGACGAGCGCGGAATGCAGGCAAGAGGTCAAAGGCCTGGTAGGTAAATCCATGACATGCGGCTACAGTAGTTGAATCTCCATGTTACGCTATTTCGCGGTTTGGGAGGTCCGATGACAGATACATGTACCGCTTGGTTGATTTCCGATCTATTGTATGATACCTCAAAGCGCAGGTATGGATATAGTACAGCGGTGGGTAATAAGTCATCGGATGACCTAACCAAAATTTTACCTGCAAACGCGCATTCTAGTGGCGTTCCGTCCGATGACTTATTACCCACCGCTGTACAAACACCGTGGGAATGCCATTTAGCACGCCGCCCCGGTATTATCTCCTTGATCCTTTTCTTGATAGCATTTGTGTTAGTAGTAGTAGTCCTTAGTCTTACGGAAGGTCGTCTTGCGAGTCTGTAAATGATGTAGACACTATAAATAAATTAAATTACGCTCTTATAACATTGACAAATCTATTAGCCCCACAGAAAAAATCCTTAAACGCTCATATTGCTACGTTTCCTCCGTCTCGACAAATATTAAATACCCCGAGTGGCAAAAACCAAGAAAGAGAATCGGGAGATATGAAAGTATAGGAATGATCAAAACAAAGTTTTGGCTCTCTTAGTAACCTTCAAACAACTAAGTAGCAAACAAGGGGTGATAGTTGGCCAGAGGGAACGCCGCCGGGGTGTCCGCCTAACCGCAGGTACATTCGTGGCTAGGCCCTCCGATGGCTTAATACCCACTGCTGAATGCAAGGTTGTCGACCTTGTTCGATGGAATATAGGGGCTGATGGCTCGTCATGGCAGGTATTCAGTCCATGCGGCCTTTGTTGAATAATGAAGGTCGTGAATAAAGAAAAGATGCAACAAATTACCGCCGACCGTGATGAGTAATACTAGGGCACATATTGCCCACGTACTCAAAGGGGGCCTCCTTTCTCCTCCGAAGGGAAACGTCCATTCCGTCTTTACTCCGAAACCATGCTCCAGCAGAAACCCTAGCGTCCCCAAAAGAAAACAAACAGCTACAAATATAGTTTTGAAAGTTATATATATTTCCGGGATTAAATCAGAATCAATGACCGTAAAATAATTACCTATATAATTGCAGCTCACTAGGCACATAAAGATACGTCGCGCCCTGTACCTATTAGTTTCCATGAGCGAATGAATCTCCCCCCCGCACTGACGGACTCCCACTCGGGGCGCACATGGTATCTCGGTAGCACAATACGTTGCAAGGAATGCCAGTACTTCGAGCAGCACCCAAGGGACAAACATAAGAATTGCCCAAAATAGCCCAAAGCCGAGGTTGCTATAACCGCACACCTTGACGAACTGCAGGACGGACAAGCAAGAAACGACGGTCCTCAGGAGCATGTACTGGTTGACCTTCCGCAAGGACAGAATATCCTGACCCCCGGTGCTCGCACCACCCTTGCTTTTCCTCCGGCAATAGACCGAGTACCGGATTGCTTGCTTGAATGTAAGGCGGTATGCGGAGGGACAAAGACGAACGCCGCTACCATAGTTACACACCGGGTCTGACGGAAGGTGGCAGTGATGCATAGGAGGCCAAACCACGTCCCAAAGAAGGTCCACGGTGTCGAAGAACGGCCCGAGGGGTAGAAGCAAAGCGTAGATTTGCAATAACGGCGGAAACCCCGCTGGGCCGCTCAAGGGGTGCATGATATATGAAAGCGTCAAAGCTAGATACGCCCAGAACATATTGATGGGGGTAACTGGAGAGAGAGCAGGTGCGCCGTGCGTGTCTAATTCCATAATGGGTGCGTCCATTATTCTCGAGGTCTGCTGTGTAGAGGTTCTAAGCTTTGGCGGCTGCTTGTTTTCTGGGAATCCCTAGGTGCTTTATTAACGACATTTTGAGAGCCTTGTACCTATCGATAATATTTGTAGCCTGGTTTGTGATTGGTAGACAGGTTTAAAGCTAGGAGCTCGATCCAATTAATTGCAAGCGATCCCGCCCGCCTCAAACCCGGAACACAGCCCCATATGAGCGAAAATACCCCGCACACGATGAGCCTAGGTCACACCGGGCCAGGGATATTGGCGACTAAGAACTCCGATCAAGCGATATATGGATTCGATACTCACATCCCTTTCCGGGCGAATTTCCCCACCCATGAACACCAGAAAATGCGAGTGACAAAGCCAAGGATTATGCCTAATCCTTTCGCATTTTCTGGTTCTTACCCTGGTAGATGAGTATGTATCCGTTCTCTACAGTCTTTCACAGTCGCTTGACGAATACTGCCACTTGACGAACAGGGATTCCAAGTATGGCAAGAAATAGCCAAGCCGCGAGATCTCCAGTCAACTCTAACTTCTATTGGCCCAGAGTCCCCTGTTCGTCAACTGGCAGTATTCGTCAAGTGACTGTAAGAGACTGTACATCGTGCAAGAGGAAAACCTTCTCACGGCTGTGCATCCTCGCTTACGGCGTGCATTTGTGCGGCAAGGCTGCCCACCCCACCTTCGAGATCGAAGTAGGAAGTTGGTTGGCTGGAAATACTCACACGACTGGAGGTTCTGTGTTTTTTGCACGAGCGATTTGGTCAAATCCTGTTTTGAATTTTGAGGTCTTGGTGGGATTTTCACACCAAAAACTGTTGCCAAGAACTATGCACTTGATATTTAGATTCAGAGGTTGTTGGTTACAGTCGCTCACCTACTGACGGCGGATCCTGCCTGATGGTTTTGTTTGCAGTAATTTGCTCTTGGCATCCAGAACTTGCCTCTGTTATTGGCCTCAAATCCCTGATCGCCATCAAACGGGATCCGCCTTCACTCCGTGGGTGCCTGTAGTAACCTCTAGTGTAGCAAATAGTAGGATCGGAGGTCACATGACTTTCTTGCATGAGAGAGATTTCGTGAACTGTCTTACATGCCCAGGACATAAGGCCGATATATCTTGGGTCCCAATAGAGTTGGCACTTCTGATAAGGATAAATGGCCTATGAGGATATTTTTGGATGCAAAATTGTCACATTAGGGCGTGTTGGCCACAGTCATATTTTCAAATTTTGAGTTCAAATTTTGAGCTCTTGGCGGGCTATCCACACCAAAAACCAGTCGCCAAGAACTAAATATTTAGACCCAGAAGTTGGCCAATACGCTCTATTTCCACATCCTTATAGCGAGACTGTACCGCACTAGCACTACCTATGTAGCGTTCGGGGAAGCCTATGTCATTCCACAGGCGCATCTTAAAGGTATTACAGCCGGAACAACCCCGCCCACCCCATCCACCCGCGAACCAATAAGAGCCTTAGATTCCAGCCATGTTATGGCTGAAAATCGCATCATGGCCACAATCCATACTGTAGTATGATACTATTCCACTTCACCAAGTCTTGGCGTTCTTTACATACAAATTTAGGCAAATTGCATCTCGAATAACTTTTCAGCCAGACAAGATATCAAAAATCTATGAGAAAATCTTTACCATACCTATCCCTTCGGCTGTAAAGAATATGCCAGGTTCCACCAAGAAATTAATTCAGATGTGGCACTGACAAACTAGGTCCTCGTTTGGCAAGATTAGATGTCTCAAACATGGCAACAATTAATTGACAGACGAACGGATACCTACAAAGATCTTTGACATCCTGACTAAAAAGTTATTCGCGATGCAATTTATGTCACCTCTAAGGTACGCGGCACCACACCTCTTACCCCGGAACTGGTAATGCGTCAAAAGGCTTACCCAGACATGTTTTACAGCAAAACTTGAAGAGCACACGACTTACTGAACGAGAGACTGTGGGGTTTGCGCATAACTTGCTTGTTTATTCCTGGGTACAAAAATAGGGTCCTTATATTAGAGTGTTTTTATCCACACTGAATCTAAGGTTGAAAGTTGGCTTTCAAGGCAAAACGACCGGGAGTCGTATGCATAGGCTAGGTGGGGGAAATAACACACATGAAAGAGCCAATAACATAACGGCACTTTGACAGATCATATGTCTAAAATTCAGGATTAGGTCTTTCCATGTAAAGATCCTAATAGTTTTCCCTCTACAACTTTCGAGCATGGGATAAAACACTCTATTAGGAGACTCACTTATTTGAGCATGGGGGATGCCAAACAGGCAAGAGTAGCTGGTTGCAATGTCGAGTTTGAAATGAAAAATAGTCACTTCCCTAGCGGCCCCTAACCCTGACCCTGAACCCGGGAGAAGTCTCACTCGTATAAACCCTAACCCTACCGCGCTTCAGAGTTGTTATTGCATCTAGCCCGTGGGCTATGGCAACCATCCTCTCCCTCTTCCCGGAGCAGATAGCTATTCCTCCCCTAACCGCCGCCAAACTTCGCAGACAAAAAAAACACACATTTACAAAAGGGAATGCTGGGGGAGGGGGGCACATCAGCAAACTACTACTTGTGAATACAGTCTCCCAACAGTCTCCTGGATCTCCTGAGAGTCTCCTGAGACTCCTGGATATCCCCTGAGTCTCCTGAGGCTCAGGAGACATCAGGAGACAAATGAAGTCTTGCTGATGCAGCCACAAACTAGCTTCGGAGCTGAAGGGCACTTCTCCGGTATTTATCACAACGATGACATCAGCAAGACTTCATTTGTCTCCTGGGGTCTCCTGAGCCTCAGGAGACTCAAAAAATATCCAAGAGCCTCAGGAGACTCTCAGGAGATCCAGGAGACTGTTGGGAGACTGCATACATAAGTAGTAGTTTGCTGATGGAGACTGAATGTCTCACCCTATTGTACATCGATTTGTATGGTGACACGATAATCTATCCTGGGTACGGGGATAAGAAATGATAATTCTGCATGTTTTGGGCTCAAGAAGTGATGTTATCTTTTGCACTGGATATAGACCGATATATATCCTAAAAGAACGATATATATCCTGATAGGACGATATAAATATATCCTGATAGGAGGATATATATATATCCTGATAGGATAAGATATAGGCGGGGCCAGTCATCCCTAGCCGCGCCTAGCTGCCGCGCTCTGCCGAGCCATCACGAACTTTTACAGCTTCACCACCCAATCATCACTAAATCACTATATGCATCACCGCCCACATCAATAGTACCTTCAAATCATCTCTTCCATCATTGGGCTTGCCAGAGTTGGGGAACACAATAACTACAAGAAGTATTTGCACATGAATCTGAGCAAAATAGGTCGAGGTTTGTCTATCACTGTTCTAATGATCTTGATAGTTGGCATTCATGATGGTGAAGATGAGTAGCGGATGGTGATAGTGATAGCGATGATGATGATGATGATGTTAGTGGTTTAGCTTGCTGTCCTGCCGTCTCCGCCGCTCTGCCGTCTCCGCCGCTCTGCCGTCCCCGCCGCTCTGCTGTTCCCGCTGCCCTGCCGTCCCGCCGCCCTGCCGTCCCGCCACCCTGCCGCCCTGCCGCCTGCATGATAGCTTATACCCTCCTATATGATAGCTTACCATAAAGCGGTGATAGAAGGACTCTAGATATCTAAATTAACAGGCTACGGATGTATTTTATCACGGAGTGGAAATATGCCTATCCCGAAAACCCGTGAAAGTGCACGAGTTACGCAACTGGAGGTATACAGCATCCTTGGTTTAGGATACATTAGTATGGGGGATTTTCATCCTCTATAGACAATAAGTTATCTTTTCGACTCGTGTACCACAGGGTCATATTTATTAGTATATTAGACCTGTCTACTGCCCTGTTGTGCATAAAAAAATCTAAGTCCCGTACTATTCAGACAAAGACCGACCAGAGATTTCAGCTCATGCGGAGGATATTACCGCTACCTAACACCTATCCCCTTTTGTAAGTGATGACCTCCCCGCCCCCATAAGTGGCCCCTTTACACACAAACTACCTATTCTACACAGCCGCCGCACAAGCGATAAATGCCTTAATCGATGAGCTCAGCCCGGGGATAACTTTATCATTCCAGGAATACATTTAAGCCGATGCTCAACCACACAGTCCGGCCCACCGAGTGATCCACACCTATTTCGAACATCTGCTCGGGAAGCAGAAGAAGGATTTCTCAAGAATATGTCCCCTAAGCTACCCTCATACTGCGCAAACAGGTCCCTATCCGGACATTCCATTACTTCACCTACACGGCTCTAGGGAGACCACAGCCTCCACGTCTGTTCTCCCCCTCCAGCCCTTGTTCTACCAGTCATCCGCCCACATCAAAACCCATGTAAACGACGGGAAAACCAGAAAACAGCCCATTCGTGGCAGAACAAGCGTACCCGATACAGCCCCACTGCTATAGTCCACATGCACTGCAACTCGTGTAATCGGCTCTTCCTATGGTCGGGTGTGGGTTTGGAACATTGGAAGAGAGGCTCTGTAGATTACACGGCCAGCAGATACTGTATACGATAAGAAAACCCAGCGTTCTCCAGCGGTACCGGATCTTTGGTCGGTCCAACGGCCATGACCATGCCCACTTCCGCGTTTCTCCGGCTCGCGACACAACATATCTAGTACCGTATAACAACTATAAAAACAAACTGAGGCCCTTGAGCCGCAGCCTAATAAAATTATGTAGATATGTGTCCGGTTTCCTGTTCTGTCCGGGTCACAGATGGTCACTCGGCGTCCGAGTGACAGCCCATGAATCACCCACGCCCTCCCCTCCCAACATGGATCGTGTTGAGCCAGTCAAGGCGCTGGCTCAGACCACAATGTGATATCTACCACCAATGTGTGTCTCTCAACAGTAGCTTCAGCACCCAGCTCACCCCACACTTAAGACGTTGGGGGGGGGGAGGTTCTACTGAACACTGAGTGTTGGTCCGAAGAGATGTGCGTATGTCTGGTGGGTGTTTACCGGTGATACCACCTAGCTACAACGTCGGATCAAGCCGGGGATGAGAATCGTAGTGTAATAACGCTGTTAACAATAAAAAAACCATTCAGCGGAGGTGACCTGAATTGTGGTAGTCATAATCGACCTACAAGATCTATAGTTGAAAGTTACCAGACCCACCCCCGAATATGATCATGCGACTCCTCCGTAACGGCGTCAGGCCCTCATTGCTCGTCTGTGTACAAGGTTTCTGTAAATCTTTAGGCTTTTTTTTTTTGTCTTAATGTATTGAGTACCACGCGCGCAATCGCTACGTATTTCCAAAGTTTACATCACTAATGGCACTTCGGACAAGGTCTATGGAGATATAGTATTCACCTAGGGGCTAGGCACTACGATGTGCAACTATCCTTTGCAACCACACCGTTGCTGAGTCCCGCGCTGAGACCGACCCACCAGAAGGAGCATCGTTGGAACAAAACAATTCCCACAATGTTCCGCTCTTATGGTACAAAGACTGGCATCAATAAGTCCACCACACGATCCACCTCCAGTATACCCCATCCCCCCGACAAAAAGCACGACTGATTCCTACGGCCGCTAATGCCGCATCTAAGCCCACGCCCGTCACGATACAATGCGTAGTCACATCCAGCCCCTACCCATCTTCCTTCCTTAGAGCGGCCCACAAGGCCCGCAGTAAGAGCCGACACAGCGCCGCTCTCCATGCTCACCATACCACCGTAAGCACCCCCTCACGCTCCCACCACCGGCCAACGACCCCAGCCACGCGCAAAAACCCCATCCCACCCAACAGAAAGACTCCCCGCTCCTCCGGACCCGCGGCACATGTACACGCCGCACGAGACACTCCAGACATCAATTTATGGTAGACGTGTTTGTATCACAGCAGCGCGGATGTGGCCGTCGTGGTTGGCATGGGCGGGGGGCCCGGCGGTCTGGTGGGTATCTACACTACACTATACCAGCGGTGTGTTTGTATTGCTTTCACGTGTACCACTCACCGAGGGGGGCCATGTATGCTTCTACCAGTTTTATTCCTCTCTACCTACGCGCACCCCCCCCCCACCCCCCCCGGCACCCCCCTAAAACGCCGAACCCCCACCATCCACCTCCCAGCTGGCGCCGGTGACATAACTCGCCATATGGCTCGCCAAAAACAGGACCACATCCGCCACCTCCTCCGGCCTGCCAATGCGCCCCTGCATCGCCTGCGCCTCATACAGGCGCTCCTTCTCGCGCTGCGTCCTGTCGCCAATCATGCCCATCAGCAGCTCCGTGTGCACGGGGCCGGGGCACACGCAGTTGACCCTTATGCCGTCGGCCGCGTGGTCCAGCGCTTCCCCACGCCGTTAGCACTCTCCACACAGACCGGGGGGGGGGGACGTACCGGCGCTGCGCGTCATGCCGACGACGGCGTGCTTGCCCGCGACGTACGCCATTGAGCGCGGCGAGGCGAAGAAGCCGGATACGGAAGCGAGGTTGACGATTGCGCCGCGGGTGGGCGGGCGGCCGGCGACGGAGACGGCCTCCTGGCGCAGCATCGCGCGCAGCTGCTCGCGCTGCGTGTACAGGAGGCCGTAGACGTTGACGTTGTTTGTCGCGTCCCAGTTCTCCTTCGTCATTTCCGCGGCTGTGGCGTTGACGTGCACGGGGCGCTGTCGGCCACCTTCAGTCAGCTTCTACGGGGGTGCGGGGGGACAGGGGGGGGTACGCCGGCGTTGTTACACGCATAGTCGATCCGCCCGAGGGCGGCGACGGTCCTGGCGACCATGTCGGCGACGGCGGCCTCGTCGGTGACGTCCGTGTGCTGGGCGAGGACCTCGAAGTGCGGGTTTGTGGCGGCGCGGCGGGCCTCGGCGGCTACGGACTGGATGTGGGCTTGGTTGATGTCGCTGATGGAGAGGGCGGAGATGCCGGCGCGGGCGTAGGCGAGGGCTGTGGCGCGGCCGATGCCGAGGCCTGTGTGCGGTTGGTTAGTTGTGGAGGGGGGAGAGGGGGGGGGGGCGTACCAGCGCCGGTGATGAGGGCGTTGCCGGTCAGGCGGAGCATGGACATTGTGGGTTTGTGTGGAGTGGAGGGAGGGGGGGGATGGGGGTTATATGCAGCAGGCGGGGGTAGCTGGGCGTTAGACGTCAATCGTCTCAGCGGGGGGGTGGGGAGGGGAGAGGGAGAGGGGGAGGCCCGGTCTTAAGCTGCACGCCTATACATACCGGCAGCTATACACACCCCACACTGCACCGGAACACCCAGATGCGGCATTCCGGAGCGCTGTGCTCCGCCGCGCATCCGTCCGCGGAGCAGCGGATCTTCGTGCGTTCTGCGTGCCAGGCACTGTCGCACGACAGACGGGCGAGAGGAAGCCGGGCCCGGGCGAGTGGAGGCATGCGGGTCAATGATCGTCGCTGCAGATGCACGCGGACCCCTGCAGCGGGGTAGCGGCGCCAAGAGATCGCGGACGCAGAACCGGCTAACATTGTGCATGATGCGATGGCGCGGGGCATCTCTCGATGCACGCGGCGGGATGGTTTTATTTCTAGATGGGTGGCAGCCACTGCCTTGCGGTTCGTACTGTTACCTCCCACCGTACGTTATGACGCCTCCGGTGGTTCGTGCGGTACGACCCCCCCCCCCCCATTGATCAGGTGGTATAGACAGAGAGAGAGAGGGCCGGCCGGGCGGACGTGCTCGCTGCTGCTGCCGCGAACGGCCGCTGAGAAACCTGCACGCCCCCGGCGAACGACAGCTCCGGACGTATGTACAACACACCGACCCTTGGGCGTGCATGGAAGCCTCCCGCGCTTCACAAACGTGCGCACATAACCGTCGGCACCTCACCAAGTACGCGGGAACCGCTACTATCCAATCTTCGGCATGACACGGGCGTGGGTTAGGGTTCCCGTCGTGGGGCATCAGCCTTTATCGGCCGCCCACACCACGCGCAACCCCAGACATCGCGACAGGAGGAGGCGGAGGGAGGCGGAGCGCACGGTGGGGTTGTGGTCGTGGGCTCTCGTGCTGGTGGGGGTTGGCACTATTGCAGTCTCTATAGCTGTGGCGGTGCTGTCACTCCCGCAGACTGCTCAGCGCTCATTATGCCAATCCCTCGTAGTCTAGCTACTGCCGTGGAGAGCCAGTCCACACGCAATTCGCCGCTGGTGGTCTCTGGGTTAACACAATGGTTCAGACCACCCACGCGCGATACATAAGTAAGATCGAGGGACTTTAGGGTTATCTCGATCCTCGTCTAGCAGGGTACTGATCCCCTCCCCCAAAAGAGCAAATTTTTGTGTGGCTTACTAGCATCATCCTCAATAGACCGCCCATAAAACTAAACTGTTCTATGCCACCGGCACAGCTAGCAGTCTCAGAATATAAAAGTGCGCATCTCAATGTGGCTGGTTGGTGGCTTGTTGACTAAGCACGACACGCGCCAAGTGCTAAACATTCATACACAGGCGGTTAGCGCCGCTTCCCATCTAGGCGCGCTAATGAAAAGTGAGACATGTGTGGACACGACAACGTGCTTTGATTGGCCGGCTGAGAGCCCACCGCCAAGAGCTAATTATTTAGGCACAGAGGTGGTTAGCGCCACCCCCCCCCCTCACCCAAACCCTTTAGTAGTTTTGGCATGCTTGTAACATTGTTTCAATTGATTGCGATTACCAGGAAGGGTTTATGGAGGTGTCCCGTTGCAATACGGCCCGACGAGGTATCAGACGGTCTACTTCCTGGGACCCTAACGCATCTTGTATCAAACCGAGCCCCATAACAGAGACGGCACCCGGTACCGCGGCGCAGCACCCACAACACGGATGCCAATGCCACACTGCTGTAGCCCTCTGGATACTTCCGCGGTAGAGGGGCTCGTATTCTTGACATGCGGTATTTGTGGAGCGCCTTGGGTTTGTGTGTGCGCCCTCTTGGCGTTGCGTTGGTATTGTGTTCAGTTGCGGTGGTTGGGTGCCTTGGGTAGTTACGTCAGGAACTTCATGATCATTTTCTCAATCTTGTACTCCCACGTGACAGATACCCGCAACGCCAGAACCTGCTTCATAACCCGTCACCCGGCCGAGTGATTCCTCGTGAAGCCACCCGTTTCTCGCACCACTCATAAGCTCCTCGAGCCGAGTGCTCCCACTGCCGAATAGTCCAAAGAGAAGCAAAAATAAACGCATCCCTTGGTTGACATCCAGCTCACCTACCATGTCGGATCACTCGCATGCCGAGTGATAACCCGTGAGTGTTGCTCATTGATTTCTTTCGGAGTAGATGAGTGAGTGTCGCTCCGCGCGGGGTTTTTTTTTTTTTTTTTTGGGGGGGGGGGGGGGGGTAGCTGGTTGGTTTTGTGCGGCCTCTCGGCTGGGCATCGCACTACGTTCTCCCAGTGTGCCTCGCCATCCACTGCCGTCTTGAGTAATGGGAATAAAGTAGTAATGAAAAACTGAATGATGTGGTTTATCGCTTCCAACATGATTAGTCCCGTAGTACGAGATCTCAATCGTCTTCGCTCCTACCCCTGCTCCAGCGCCTCCAACCAGTTCTCGTGTGGCCGCTGCGCTCTTCTCCCTTGTTCATTTATTGATGGGGTCGTTATTGTCGATACTTCATACATGCATGCGTCCGTAAGCTATAGCAAACCCTTTCCTCCCACTCTCCAGAGGCAGAGTGGTGCATTCTCGCCAATGAAAAAAAAGTAAAGTAAAGTAAAGAAACTTCTACTCTTTCTCTTCCTCGACACTAGGGTCGTTGTTGGTAGTTCGTTAGCAAATAATTCTTTCAACGATCGTACCGTTAGCTATCTGTATAACCGATCGACTGCCTATAAGCCTCCGCTGTAGCTAGCGCGTATGGATCCTGCCTCGGAAGTGCTCTATGCGATGCCCGTCGTCTCCACACGCCAGGAAACATCATTGGTGCGTTATCGGCGCAGTGCCCATACTAAACCACGCATGGTAACGCATCCCGAAGGGTCTCCTGAGTGGTGTGCATGATGAACTTATCAGCTTACACTATTTTCCGGCAAAGGCATCAGGAAAGTCATCGAGATATTGCTATGGTTTCTTTTTCATTATTGAACGCTGTTCCTACCATCCCCCGATCTTTGAAATAGTCGTAGACTGGCTCGATAAGACTTATTAGACGACTTCCCATAGGCAATAGAGCGTTATCTATCGCTCAATAGACTTTGTTCTGTCCCTCCATTAAATAGAACACAGGTGTCTAGTAAGAAATTTGATAGAGCACCATCACCGGGGGGGGGGGGGTCTAATGGATACGATCTTCTATCCGCTCGACCAGAACTTTGGATACTTCCACCTTCCTTGCTCGGTTAGAACAAAGAACTAGGTAGGAAAAGCTCAGTGCTACTAAACCTTATCTGCCAAGCCTTAGTAACTAAATAGGACAACCCCGGCGAATGGAAAATCTTACTTGCTAATGTACCTAAGCACAACCTACTCCCGCAATAGCGCGCGCTCCATTGCTTATGGGAAGTCGCCCATTACCATATCACCTGATGCCTAGCTAGAAAGATGTGCAATTTCTCAGTGGAAGCACCCACGTTATCGGTAGTGTAGGTGGCGATGCTGCTACGGGTGCGGTCGGGGGTTTCACCAATCTGTTGGGTTGGGCCTACCGACCGAGGAATCCTACCGACCGAGGAATACAACCGGAGGTGTCGAATGTTTCCTGCTGTGATGGGGGACATAGGTACACCATGGGCGGTAAGGGGCAAGTGCATCTATAGAGCTTTGGGTTCACCAGCACGGTGGAGTCGAACTTTCGCGGATACGGTCCCCGTAAGACTGTATCTGCGGAAGGGTTTATCCCAAGAGTAGTGGAAGGGAGGTAGAACTAAGTACCCAAAGTAGCATAGCTAGGGAGCTCATATATATGAAACAACACCATTTACCCAACCCATTCCGTAGAGCCGGGTTCCTGCCCTCGATTCTTTGCTCGGTTATTGCGACTTTTTAAGGCCTAAAACCTTTAATTTAGGATGTTACGCCAGCACCACATTTCCCGTTGATTGACGGCTCCTGCTGTAATATGCGTTGATCCCGGGAGTGATCAAGTAAAGTGCCTAGGAAGTCTATACGTATATAGATGATGCCATCATCATAAGGACACCGTGCCTTACGAGCAATCAAGACGTTTATATTTCTCTTGAGTGATTGAATCAAGTCTGCTTCGTCCCCGCAACGGCCAAATATCAACAGTTCTGCTTGTCGGTGTATACTCCTGCTGTTCAGTGCCTGTTTGTCAGTAAAATAGCAGTGCTAAGCCTTCAGCCGTTAGTGTGGCGGATCGTGGCGGCGGGCGGCCTCACCAAAGCCGCGAATGTGGCTTTGCTTCGCGTAGCCGAATAAGTATCCTAAAATGTGCAGTGTTGACGTGTTCGGTCATAGAACGATGAAACTTGGGCATCCCGTCCGCTCTGCCATACACAAGCATCGTATCGCCCGGCTAGTACTGCAGTGGGTGACCATGTGGGAATCCCGGGTACCGAACTCTTTTGCTCCCTAGTCCTTTTGCTCCCCGGTCAACAAGTTCCCCCACGCGCAAAAGATGACGTCCACTTTAGCGCCCGAACGAGTTATAACTACGAGTACCGGGTGTTGAGGGTATGTACTGAAAACCCCCGTTTTGGGAGATTTTTTAAAGGGGGCCTACTAAGGGCTGTGATTGGTGTGATATACATAATTCTTCAAATAATGTGATGCTTGGCAGCCAAGCTAGTATTTGGATAGTCTGCCCCACAGCTTTTGCAACACAACCTCCATCACCCCAACCCGACTCTCGTTTATCTACAAATTCATCAGAACAACAACCTTTGATAGGAACTAAGGAATCAAAATACTACTCAGATGGAGCTAAAGAGGAGGGCAATACTATGGTTTTTTCTATATTTTTTAAAAAAATAATTAGATATTATTTCACTTTTTTGAAGTGAAAATATACAGGGGGTTCTCGGTATTTAAGGTGCACACCCGGTACATATCCTGAATACTCTGGTTAACAGGATGTGTAAAGGGCTTTTTGCCGTGTTCGGTCATAGAACGATGAAAATTGGGCATCCCGTCCGCTCTGCCATACAAAAGCATCGTATCGCCCGGCTAGTACTGCAGTGGGTGACCATGTGGGAATCCCGGGTACCGAACTCTTTTTGTTTTTTTCCTAGTGTGTCTTTTCCCGGGCACATGTTGACCACGGGCTGGTTGATATGGACTAAAATATGCATAGTCGACGTGTTCGGTCATAGAACGATGAAACTTGGGCATCCCGTCCGCTCTGCCATACACAAGCATCGTATCGCCCGGTCAGTACTGCAGTGGGTGACCATGTGGGAATCCCGGGTACCGAACTCTTTTTTTTCTCCCCAAGTGCGTCCCTCCGGGGACATGTTGATCGGGTTGAGATGGAGGATGGAGCTGGTGGTCACGGCAGCTAACCCTAACCCACGAGCGTTGCCTCAACTGGCATACGGTTATTTATTCATACCATACCTTCAACCACGCGGTTGATTAAATCTTCCTCGTCCATAGAAGCCTAGATATATAGTTCTAGGCGTGTGAAAACCTCACAATCTCTCAAAATTTGAAAAACAGCGATTGGCTAAATCTGTGGTAACCTGTATCACTAGTATTATCTCCCGGATGGCTAAGACGTTCGCGAAACCTCTCCCATGCATTAGTATGGCCTACGTAGGAAATGATGTAACAAAGTAAAGCAGCAACCTACGAAGTTTATGGACTCCTTGGGTGCTCTAAGGACTGGTAATACAGCAAACTGCTTACCCGGACGCTTTTGACAGCAGACACTCAAGATCACATGACCTTTATACATGAGAGATGTGGTGGGGGTGCGGGTTCAGGGTCAGGGTTGACAGACACTAAGGAAAACAAGTCTTCCATCCGCAGTCCTTCCCACGATCTCTATTTCCTACTAGTTCATAAGGACGCTATTTTTATATCTAGAATAAACAAGCAAGTTGTACGCGAACATCACAGGGCGATTTTGCAGAGGTCTTGAACATCCGGGAGATAGGTCAAGTATGAAGACCAGTTGTAGCATTAAAAACCACTGTGGCAAAGGGTTGTTGTCGAACACTTGTTCACTAGCTAGTATATTATCTGGGGGTGAGAGCGGGGCTCCCCTTCTTATCCTGAAAATCAGTACAAGAGGTTATTAACAACCTGCCTAACAACCTGCCTACTGTCTTACTTCAAAACCGGAGTGAAAGAATATGACCGCCGCATCCGGGGCCCTTAACCTTGGCTGTGGATTGTCTGTCTCTTAGGGTTAGATAGTGAGTGGTTGCACAGGGCACCTAATCTGTTTCGGCCTAGTTGAGATACCGCCAGTGTGGCAGGTTATAGGTGATGTTCAATTGTCGACTGATGTAGTTCTTCTTTTGAGCCTAATTCGGCGCGCAGCTCCGACGGTGCCCTTTTAAGCAGGACGGCGTGATCGGGATACATCCTATAATTTTTGCCTCGTATAAGTAGCTTATCCAGAATGACTCGGGCCTCCCAGTATTTGAAGGAATATTATATCCATTCGTCCTGCTTGGCCGGGGTCCGGCCCTTTAGACCGAGCCTTTTTGTTCTCAGTATGTGTGGGTGTCGGGGGATCCCTTTAAATTTTTATATGTTAGTAGGGAGGCCGGCTAAAAAATATGCGGTGTTAGTGTTATTTCCGTAAAATAGCTTGTGCTGAGGTTAGTTGTTTTGAGGTCGCTTATTGAGCGTCACTGGACTAATCAGCTATATAAGGGGAGACGAAGGGGAAATCAAGGGGTATTTATAATGGGGGTTGCTCAAAATTGCTTGGCAGCGCAGACCATTCTATGGGTCTCGCTATGGTAGAGTTACCCGGACGCAGTGTCTCCATAACGCAAATTGACGCTACAGCTAGCGTGAGTGTTGCCGTCTGAGTAGAGGCGTGAGGGGAGTTGTGGGTAGTGTTGGGCACAAACTGAGCTAGTTCGAGCTTTGGGCTCGAGTTTTGGGCTCGGACACCCCGAGTTCTCCTTCCCACGAGTCCAAGCCAGCTCGGGCTAATACCGGAAAAGCTCGGGCCAAGGCTCGAGTGATTCAACTTATTAGTAATGGGTTGATATTGGCAAAACTGTAAATATAGCAAGGGTAGATCTCTGAGAATCGCCTGAAAATGAAATATATATCGACATGGCTATCTTTAGCTACATCCTTGAGAGCTCAAGCCTAAGCTCGAGCTATATCCCTAAGCCCAAACATATCGAGCCTTTCTTCCCACAATCTGGGCCAGCTCCAGCTTTGGGCCAGGCTCGTCTCGAACAGGCTCGTGCCCAACACTAGTTTTGGGCTAGTGAGATATTTTAAGGGGGATACCGAATCAACCAGAGGTTCTCCTTTCCAAGAGTGACGGTGTTGATAGATAATCTATAAGTATTGAGGACCTTTCTCTGCAACTCCCATAAGTTTTACGTTGCGCTAGCGGGGGGGTGGATGTATCCGGGACGAGGAAGCAAGGCGTCATGGACTGTCACTCGGCCGAGTGACCAATCGTGAAGGAACACCCTGTATCCCTCTAACACCATGCATATAGCAGTGGCAACCATAGAACTTTCTAGATGTACTCTTTAGCTCAGACATAGATTAATGGTCTAGCCCGGTAGGGAGACCGTAGCTCCATATAGGGGATAGCGAGATATATCTATATACCCATTCGGCCATCCGACCCACGGGCTCCACCCCTGCCTGAGATAGATTGCAATGTCAAAGTGACTAGCCCTTGGCAATCCTTTTTGTACTAATGCCCATTTCCCAAACCACCAACAGCCTTCAATCTTGGGAACCTATCAATCATGTGTTAAGATTATCATTACGAGCCGGGGAAAATATATCCTCCTATGTAATAATTGTGGCAAGGTCTAGACCACTATTACATTATGTCATTACTGTTGTTTGCTAAGGCTATTATTGTTATAAAAGGGCTATTATATTCCCTCCTGGATTACAAAAGACATGATAAGAATCACTTTCGCTGCAATAGTCATTATTTCGGACGTCATGTATTAGCACTCGGTCGAGTGATGCTCCATGACTACACTAACGGAACCTTAGCATGCACTACATGAGGCATGTGGAAGACCTAACCTACCGGCGTCATGACCATGTGCTGGCTGCAACCTAGGAATCATTTCGAAGAAAGTCAGTTTCCCAACCTAGCGCTCTCGCTGCTCGGCCCCAATCTCGTGAGATGTGTATTTATTTTACCATAACCTATAAATCTACGGGTAGCTCGAATGCCCCTAGAGTAATAGCGACAGGCAGATGGCTCCTGACCGGCTATTATCCGTCTCTGCAGTTGCTTTGAATAAAGTAGAGTCATATATATAAGTATCTGTTTAAGAATAACATTCACGAAAGAAAAAGGGTAAGGATATCCTTTGTGGTAAATGATGAACCTCTGGGAAGCGACGAAGCGTTAGGAAATGACACAATAACTCTTTCTAGGACTGCTCACAAGTCTCATCCATGTATTCTTTGAAAATAGCCGATCACTCTGATTCCGAGAAACCCTAACCCTATCATCTAAATTTCACAATTTATACGTAATATGCGACCGGAGTCATGGGACATGTCTAATTAAGTCGTTAGACATGATCCATTGAGTTAGTCAACTATTTCGATCCTTTCTAGTCGGTCTCTCAACTCCCAAATCTGTAATCCCGGCGCAAGTAATAGAAAATTAAATGTCAATACCATTGCAATACAGAATTTTGACCCTCGAGTAAGTGCGTACCTATACGAAACAACCTTGCTTTCAGTTGTATATACATTACTCATGTCTCGAGATGTACAATCGAAGGAAAAGCATTGTGGGTAAGGATCTTCTGAATCAATTTTGACCGTAGCGAATGAAATGCCTATATACTAAGTTTCTTAGTAGAGGATAAGGATTTAAATCTTATGAAACACCTTGCACAGGAATAGGATCCAACACAGTTTAGATCGGTCAAAAGACCTTATCGCTGGTCTCGTTTAAAGTACTTGGAGCCATGGACTTTTTGAAAGGGAGCTTTCCCAATGGCCATGTCAAGGCGCGAAACAAGATTGTTCCTCCCAGAAAGCGGTATAGATCTTGAACAGATCTGTGCACTTTATAACACATATTGAAAGCAAGCATTAGGACACTCACTCCTATCGTGCAATCGCGCAGTAAGTCTAGGTTCTCTAGCTTAGTATAAGTAGCTCTGAAATTCACATAACACATTTCCGCACCTTACATGCTCCCTTTTCTTGAGCTCCCTACTGTAACTCTTTCGGCTACGTTGTCTCAATATATCTCGAGTGTTGCTTAAATGAGATACCATAGCGCTAGGTGGCTACCAGAGATATATTAAGCCGTAATTATTCTCCGCTGGGAGTGACATACTACTTGGCCATGGGTCAGCCCGCGCTCCGCACTTACCATGGGCCCTCCAACACAATAGTGGAGTAAGCCTTGAGTGAGAGGGCCCAGAGCTCCACCGACAGCCACATATAATCCACATTTTTTTTGTTCTTTTTTTTTCTTATTATACTCACTCTATTTCATCAAGAATGTACCTATCCGGTGGTTCCGAAACCACGAGATGATTTTGGGCAGGCTGGTGTCTCTGTTTTAGTCACAAATACCTTCCTGTAGGGCCAAGGCCGTCTTGTAACTAAATTTATATATGAGACAGATACTTAGCAAGCGGTGGCAGTAGTATGGTGATCAGCTGGCGGCCACGTCGCTTAATAGTAAGAGAACTTGTTACCTATGCCTGATTCGATATTACAGATATATACAGTACCTTAGAGGGGTGGAGCGGGAAATATCTAGCTCACCTTCTCTCTAGACCTAAGTTACAGGAGAGAACATCCCAGTAGGAATATCTGCGTCGCGAATTGTAAGGGCGGGTTGCAATTGAAGAACGAAATCCCATCAAGAGACACGCTTTTCTATTTCGGACCTGATCGTTACATAGAGCGCCACAGTGTGGCACCCCAACACCTCACATCATCGCCTCACTTTAACTAACATACCGCGAGAATAGGATTCTGCGGGAACTCCACTATGACCTCCGCACCCCTTCCCCAATCCACTCCCCCAGCTCCCTCTCGATCTACTCCTCCTCATCAGCTCCTACACCACCCTCTCCACCCTTTCTACACTCTCCCGCACCTGCCGCATCCTCCACACCCATCTCGCCTCCCGCCTACGCAAGTTCCTCATCTTGTCTAAGGCCGCCCCATACTTGAGCAACCATGATCTCTACAACCTCGTTCTTACCTGTAGCTCTGTGCACACTCTACTCACCCCAGTCTTCAACAGCACCTTCGTCGCCGCGACCGAGACATTCATCAACTACACCGCCAACTGCCGCCTCTATCACACGCCGCGTTACTGGAGTCATTTACCCTACATCGACTGGGATACGCCAGAGACGTCCATAAACGATCTCGACCCCAACACATCCTACCGCGGCCCAAGTCTGCTGTATTACGCGGCGAAGAACAGGTTCACGGAGGAGGTCCGTAGACTTCTGGAGCTGGGGGTGGAGGCGCATCGCGACAATACAGGGTTCGGGACACCGCTGAGTAGGGCAGTGGCTGGGGGGTATGTGGAGATTGTGCAGATTCTGGTGGAGGGCGGGGCCGGCCGGAGGGGGTCGAGAGGGGGGATCGCGGGTGAGCGTGGGGAGGAGATAAAAAGCCCTCCTGGTGGATGGTGGGGATACAGAAACTGGCGTTCGCGGATAGCTCGGAAGAGAAACTCATAGATGTATAGTTATGCTGCAAATGTTTGTTTTAATATAATATTAGTGTGATGTTAATATCAAGTTTTGAAACAATGAAATATACAATATAGTTCCTGGCGTATATAGAAGAAGGTTGGCCATGGATCTTATTCTTTATTGGTTCTAGGCGCTATTGGTCACTGGGGGGGGGGGTCTTCTCTTGGGGTCTTTGATGGCCGACATGGTCACATATCGAAAAATATTTCCCTCCGGAATGGGAATCACGAACACATTCGAAGGGTGGCTGTACAGAATAGTATGGTATTGTGGGGGGTGGTCTCAGCAATGTTGCTACGATGTCTTCTATGTGGGATACGGCGCCATGGAGGTGCTTAAGAACATTGTCTGTGTGGCTAGCAGTATGCTCGATCATTTGGTAGAGTGTCTCTAGCTCTTCGCCTTCTATATATATACAAGTATGGCTAGCACCCCCGCGCGGCGCCATTGACATATTATATATGTTTATAATTGACTACTCGCTGCACTGGTAAACACTAACCGACCCTGTACCAGCGTGAAAGAATATGTGCGGCCATACTTAGTTAACGGTTTCCTCAATAAAGGGCTCACCAAAATTAGATATTGAAATCGATTCCATGTGATTAATGCTTTCAATCTGGTTAACAATGCCTTTCATGCAGCGCAGGAAGTCTTAATTCCATGCCACCAAGGCCATGCTACCCACCGCGGTAGTATTCTGATTGGCTAACTATTGTGAATACTCCTATAGCAGGGTTTCAGCCGAGGGATCATTGGTTTCACATGCATGGCGCCACGGTGTGGCGCTGATCCCTTGACCCCACTTCACACCTCCTTCTCACTCAACATATGCAATATCCTTCATGATGGCATCTCCCCCCGCCCTTCCCTTAGACCTCTTTGTCACTCTTAGCACCCATCTGGACAGCCCTACCCTTTCCGCCCTCTCGCGCACCTCGCGCACACTCTACTCCCTCCTCACCCCCGTACTCAAGCGGCACCATGTCTTCCGTCTTATCACTCCCTTCATATCCACAAGTTACCGTGCTTAGCCCAAAGACACTTACACAATTAACTTCCTCTCCCTAGCTCGCCTTTCCCGCTCCTGTCGCACGATACACCATGCCCTAGCCCCCCATATGGACAAGGCCATCTACTACTACACAAACTACTTCATCATCGCGCAGGCCAAGCTTGCGACCTGCTCACCGGACGAGTATTGCCCCGCTGCCGCTCGGATTGACAGCGTCCTTACTGCCCTCGGCGCGAAGCTCAACGGTACTCGCCTCGACGGTGTGCGCAACTGCTGTATCACCATAGCCGCTAGGATGAGCTGTGCCAGTGTTGTGCAGGTGTATCTGGACCATGGGTTTTGTCCCTTAGTGGTCCGCGCTCCCGCCCCCCAACAGCATAGGAGACGAATCCGGAAATGAATACTTTCCCGGCTAGCCTGTGTGGTGGGTAATGTGTATGTGGGAGGTGACCAGTGTATATAGTTTGACTAAGTCGTGTGGGAATGAATCAAATTACTATGTAGAAAGGCATCTAGAAAGGAGTCCTAAGTGCAAATGGACACATTTATTGAGCATGGTTCTAGAGGTATGTGTTGGGAAATGTGTTGTAGGATTACCTACATGTACATTATTATAGATTTTCACTACCAGCTAGGCCATACTTCAAGCTATTAAACTATCAAATATTGCTCATAAAAACAAAAAAGTAGAATAAAAACACATTTATGTGTTGAGAAAGGTGTAAAAGAAGGGATTCGGGAATTGATACGTAGAGAACATCTTACTTTAGTGGAAAGGCATCTTAGAAATGAATCCACAGTCCCATTCCCAAGCAAGGTCACCAGATCTCTTTCGCAGGGAAATGAATCGTTTGGTTATTAGTGCGCTGGAGATCGCAAGATCGGCACAGGATGTAACGATTGCAAAGATGCTATTAGACAAGGGGGCGCGGAAGGGAACTTGGAAGAGACCGTGTGACTTGGGGGCGGAGATGAACGCCTTATTAGTAGAGTATAGGGTGTTTCCGGAAGGGGTCATCCAGCTTTAGGGATTCCGATGAGACCAGTACTTAAGTTGAGTGATCGAAGGGGTGTCGTTGGGAATTTAGTACAAAGTACGAAAGCCACTCTTTCCGAGAGGACGACACTTGGATATTGCCCCCCCAGACCAAGCGAAGCTATGATTCAACGGGTGATTTATCCTCCGCCTGAATTCTACCACTAGGCGACGACATATATATAATCCTCAGCTGTTTATTTTAAACAAGTGAAAGTTTTCTGGTAATCCTCGGGAAAGGACACTACCTCAAATCAACATAAAACCCAAAGAGTATGGAGGTTGTGATATATGTGGACATGCCAAGTCCTACACTCCCCCAGGATTTTACTGTCTGCGGCTGGGTTTCTCAGCCATACAACACTCCTTACACAAAACGCCACACTGCGGCTCTGCGCATCTTACATAAACCTTGCCAGCTAACAACATACAAAATAGCTATATAAGGCTGCTTAACAATCTACAACTAAACATTTCTAGAGTTTATGGCTGAGATGGAACGCCAACCTTTTAAATTTCTGCGGTCCGTATTCTCCGGTGGCGTATTTTCAAGCTCTATCGCTCCCCCAAGTACTGCACCATCAGCTCCTGTTCTCCCATCAGCTCCTGTTCTCCCCGAAGATCTCTTTCTCCTTCTCAGTACTTATCTGGACACCAAGACACTCTCCCGCCTCTCCCGCACCTGCCACAGCCTGCACGAACTTCTCGCCCTAAATTTAAAGCGTCACCATATCTTTCGCCTAGTAGGCAGCTACCTGAATAGGACCGAAAGGCGGCGTAAGAACCCTATTTGGGATTTGAGATATTATTCCGTACTCCCCCGCACCGCTTGCGCCCCCTCTATCTTCCGTCTCGCACGCACCTGCCGCACCCTCCATCATGCACTCGCCCCCTGGGTGAGGAGGTTTAGAATAAGGTACGCGGTGGTTCTCGTCCGTATATGGGTTAGATCCAACCGCCACGTCGAGCTCCAGCGTTGCCTCACACACATTGGACAGTCCTCATCTACCCAGCTGCACCGCTGCGGCGACAGCGCAGTTGATTATGCGGTCAGGATGGGCTATCCAGAAGTGGTGAGGGTGCTTCTGGACTACGGATTTAGTACTGGGGATACTCCCCTGGGGAATCAGGATTATGGGCGGACGCCGCTGTCTGTTGCGGTTCAGCGCAACTACCTGGGGATTGCAAGGATGCTGCTGGAGAGGGGGGCAAGGGGTGGACGGCCGGATTGGTTTCGATGGTATTCCCGGAGTGGTATTTCGGCGGATATGAAGTGTTTGTTGAGAGAGTATAAGACGTTAGACACTGTCTTCGACGAGGAAGTGAAGGATTCGACGCTAGCCTAATTCTGATGGGAGGATGGGGAGGGCTAGCTGTCTTTGACCGTTTATGTATATCGTTTAGGTAGAACGTGGGTTCTGTGTATTTAAATGCGTTGATGGTAGTGCCGGCCTGTTCCATCCACTAGCGCCAGAATGAAATGCCTCCAATCAAGGGCCATCATGATCAAGAATGCATGTACCTAAGTAGTTTTGTGAGAAGAGGTCCTCAAGTTGAGAGGAAATATCAATTACTAATTTTTAGATCACATTCTGATCCTTGCAGAGTCAGTAAAACCTTCTCTATAAATCTAGAGAAAGATCTACGTTCGTTACACAAAGTGCCACAGCGTGGCGCTGCGCACGTTACGCCCAAGCCCTGCCAGCTCAGCCTATATTACTGGTAAGGCTCGAAAAATGTCTGTCTTCACATTCAAAACTTACCAATATTCCTGAGCAATTTTGTAATTTTGTCCAATATGGCCCCTGGACTGGAAAAGAGGTCCACCAAGAACCGTCAGTACCCCACAATAAACTACACACCCGCCCAGAGCCTCCCCAGCTCCCCATTGAGATCTTCCTCCTCCTTGGTACCCACTTGGACACCCAAGCCCTGTCCCGACTCTCCCGTACTAGCCGTACCCTAAATATCTTCCTCACCCCAACTATGAAACGACACCGAGTCTTCCGCTTAGTCGGTACGTACCTCTGTTGTGTTCGACGTTGGGAGTGTGGCATGCGCTCCTCAATTCTCCGCCTATCCCGCACAAGCCGCACCCTACACCACGCACTCGCGCCCCTGGTGCGGGAGTGCTACCTCGACTATGCTCCTACCTATATTCACCAATGCATCCGCAGCTGCCTCAGCCTTCATGTGGAATTAGATATCTGCCTCGCCGCCATCGGCCCGCTGGACCAGCCCTCTCGCCTGAACTACCAGGGTATTGAACCGCTTGCATGGGCTGTTACGGTGCGGTATCCGAACGAAACGATCGTACGGGTACTACTAGACCACGGGTTTAACCCGCATGGCGTGTGTCCTAGCTGGAATGCCCACTATGTGTCGCCGCTGGACTTGGCCCTAAGCGGAGGGCACTTGGGGATTGCGAGGATGATGTTTAAAAAGGGGGGGATAATGGGGGGGGTGTTCAACTACCAGGGGTTCCGGCTGACGGATGAGGTGTCGAGGTTGTTAAGGGAGTATTGGGTGAAGGTCAAGGAATACGGAGGTTTTGCATAGCCCCCGGATCCGAAATTACGACATGAATGATTACTTCTAGAGCAGCCAGGGTGATACGAGACATGAAATATGTACGAAATGTTTGGTCAAGTTAGTGGGAGAAGTGATACAAATCAAATTGTGCACAGACCATATAAGCAAGAATTTGATTAGTATCCTCCTCGTCACTAGAGACTTCCCAGCCGTATTTTAGACACTGTTTATTTCTCTTTTCCTTGAACTAAGCATTTTACATTTTATAACCATCAACGGTAGCTATACATCCATCCATCACAACTCCCCACCCCCTATAAGTCCTTGCTTCACTGGTGGTTCTTTCTTCCAACTCATTCCCCTCTCCCTTTTTCTGCCCAGCGAACCATATATCCTTTGACATTTATGTCAAACTGGTCTTTAGTAGCTACGCAAAATTTGCACCGTACTAAGTCGTAAAATTTGCCCCCCCCCGGGGTACAATTCAAAATTCTCGCAAGCAATCTTCACCAAGAGACCCTTTGAATCCCTGTCAGATAGTTGGACGCATGCCCTTCACCATCCGGGTTGAGAGAGTTCAGATAGTCCACAGAGGCTTGATTCATTGCAGGATTGTTGAAGTCTACAAATGCCAGCTGCAGTACTTTCGAAGAAACTAAATTATGTCCAGCACTGTACTAACATTATTGATTCCTGTATGAAGAGATTCAATGGGCATGTGTGGAGGTTGGATTAGGATTTCTGGTTATTGTGGAATGTTATTGAACAGTCCAGGTTATGTTTGTAAAGAAGTAGGTATTGCAGAACTAACAGGGTAGGTAGGAAAGCGACGGCCCAGCTCTCGTTTCAACTTATACGGGTACTCCTGCTGTCTAACCTTTCTATGAGAAGGCTGGCGCCTCTAGAGTCTAGACCCATCCAGGAGCAAGCTAACGTCGTGACAGGGCTTCTTTAGGAGAGAGGTGACGCAACAGAATTCATCCACTGTAGGACGCGCATCATAGGGCTCATTTGGAATGACAGAGAGGCCTTCAACCTAAGAGACAGCAGATCTTTGTAAAGACGAAGATACTTGAGATATTATGGATATCTGAGAAACGCAGACACCTGAGATCCAATGGACATATGAGGTCCAGCGTACACTTAGGGGACGCTGGACATCTAGCAGGTGGTTAGATTCTGTCCTTTATTGGATGGTAGAAATACTAACTGCATCTGCATGTAACATAGCGGGTAGCTCTGCCTGGGAAAAAGTGGAAACTTGAGTGGGAGCGGATACCTGAGAGACAGTGGACATCTCAGGAGGAGACATCTCAGAGATAATTAACACCTCGGTCCAAACGAAGAATATAGGGATTAGATACTGACTACAACTACCTGGCGCCTCTGCTCTGATCCAATTATTTTCTGTGGTGTAAGTCTTGAGAAGGGCTGTTATGTAGCTCTTGAGAAAGGCTGTTAGATTTTCCTCATACTCGGTACTCACCTCGGCACTCGTAGCCTTTCCCGTCTATCTCGTACCTGTCGTACGCTTCATATCCTCCTCGCCTTTCAACTAAAGCGCCACCATATCTTTCGCTTAGTTGGCTCCTATCTCCTTCGCACCTGCCGTCCCTATCGCCGTTCGATCCCGCGCTTGGGATCCATCTTCCGTCTCTCCCGCACGTGCCGTACCCTCCAGAATGCCCTCGCCCCCTTTGCACACGAGCTCCATCTTGGATATGCACCCATGTACATCCACAAGTGCACCAACCTCAACGACCACCTGGGGGTCGTGCGCTGTCTCACATCAATTGGCACTCCCTACCCCGATCTCTCCTATTGTGCTGAGGTACCGCTAAGATTCGCGGTATTAAAGCGGCGTGAGAAGATTGTGGAGGTACTGCTGGATCATGGGCTTAGTCCCCATGGCCGGAATTGTGATTTGAGGACGCCCCTGATGGTCGCGATAGAGAACCAGGATGAAGGGATTGTGAAGATGCTGTTAGAGAAGGGGGCACGAGTCGGTAATGTATGGAGAGTGCAGCATCATCACTGGGTGGGATATTCGATGAGGCGCCTGTTGGAGGAATATGGTATTGAGATGAAGTGGGAGGTTCGTCGTGGTACAAAGTCGCTCTGGGTGTAGGAACGTTTGACTTTTGAGTTTTGATCGGTAGCGTAAGAAATATAGACCAGTACTCCTGTTGTATATAGATCATTCAGTCGATGGGTAGGGCTTTGTGTAATGTAGCGCCATTTCTGGCGCACAGGCCAACAGGTTTGGAGTAAAATTGGGGGGGATATTGTGGGAAAACAGTGATCTTTGCGTGATCCATGACTTGAGCTAAGGCGTAGGATTTCCCTTCCTCTTTCTTACAATTATTAACACCCTCAGATTTGACAGTGATGGACATTTTCAGCTTTAGTATCTAAAGCGCCACAATGTGGCTTTGCGCAGGTTGCCTACACGCAAGCCCCTAGCAGTCATTGGTAGTCAACTCACCAGAGCTTGGGAGTCGACGACGATTCCAATTAACACACATTTCCCCTTCCCCACTCGTCACTGGAGTTTAGACGAATTTCAATTTCCCGGTTTATATACCCACGCATTAATTAAGCCCTGAGAATCTTTAGTAGAAACGGGCTTAAAAAATTTCTTAGGACTTAATCCCGCAATAAGTCTACCACTCCCCTACCCCTCACCTAATTCCCCCCCTCCTTGCCGCCTGGCTCCAATTGGGGCGAAGCCTTATTCCTGCGACAGCCAACATCGCAAAGCGCATGAAACATGTCATTCCAAGCGTCGGTGAAGTAGTACCTCAACACCCCCGACAACTACTTATGTATATACCACTAGCTCCAACTGCTGGGATCTTCCACAGGGGCCACCCTCGCCCCCATTCCGGCGCCTCCTGACCATGCTAAACTCCCCAGCATAACTCCCTATCTACCGTTCAGATAAGGCATACCGGCATGAGGGTAACCACTTGATCTAGTTTTTCTTTTTGTTTAGTTGTTTCTCTTGTTTAATTCATTATAATTAATTGCACTCTTTTTGTTAAGTTAATTATTAAGTTGATCTAGTTCATGTCCTACTATCGAAAGCTCTTGACACTACCATAACTAGATGCGGGATCAGCATGTCCTATCGTAAGAAATAGAATCAGTATAGTTTTGCTTTTGCGCCCCAGGTGCTGAGCGTAGAATTTATATTTAAAGACCCTTTATAACGAACCGGACATCGTTGAAGAAGCAAAAAGTGTTGCCTTTAAACCCATTTACCCACCTTTCGCACGTTCTTATTTTCTATTCTCTTTATCGACAAGAAAAGTCTAGTCACCACTGGGGGAGGGGAGAGGGCGACTGCCATAGCCTGCGCGCGGGTTACATGCATGTAAAGTATATATAAACAAACAAAATAATAGGATCCGGACATCCATCATGTGATATCACTCGATCAATCCCTGTATCTTCTGTTTATTTATTTATTCATTATACTTCATATATCTTCTGTTTGATCGGCTGAAGATTCATACATCTACCCCTTCTATTGGATAAACTACAACTCGCGGTTGTTGACACCTGAGGGGTACCAAAACCCCCAACCCGGGAAACCACAGCCATCTCACGAGACTCACAACCAAACATCGCCCATCACCCCTCAAAGAACTCGAGCACCAAACATACCCACCTCTACGCTAAAACTGCTACCTAAGCTTTCTCTACTAGTCGCGGACCACCTCTCCACCGCCTCCCTCTCCCACCTCTCTCGCACCAGTCATACACTTCAAATCATCCTTACCCACAACCTCAAACGGCGCCATGCCTTGGTGGATGTGAGGACTAGTTGTATATTTGGGCCTACGGGTGCGTCGGAGGAGATTAAGACTTGTATTGAAATATGGTGGTTCTGTGGAGACGGATCATATCTTATATCTGCCATATTAACTAGCTAGCTCACTAGCTATAGGTAGCGATTCGTGCTCATCGTTCATGTGTATGGATACTCTACCTCTTCCCAAGAGACAAATATGTTGAACGAAAACTATTACAGCTCTTTTTACCAGAAGCTATCTTACTGTTTCAACTTCGATGACTAGCAAATGCTGCAAAAACAACACACTAAAGCCGTAGGCATCGCTGGCTACATGAACATCTTCTTGTGATTAATAATGGACCCAGCCTCGTGATAATCAGTATGACTAGGAACATTTACTGCAAGAGGTTTATGTGTGGATATCAGGTGACTTATATATAATGATGAATTACTAACCCCCATAGCTTCGAATATATCTGAACTGGCAGAGGCTTAAGGCTTGCGCAGTCTATCAATCTGGAATTATTATATTCACCACCAATATAATTTTCCCCAACGCGTCCCTAACAAGACGGCCTTGCCTCATGTGTTGAGGACTCCCGTCTTATATTTATCCCGAGCTATATCACAAGCAGGCATTCAACCTCCAGGCTACTATAATAGTATACGGTGAAAATGCTCCATCTCATCCACCTTTGAATACCATCCTCATCCTTTACCGCCGGATGAAACGAGCCAGGTTCGTTCAGAGTCCATAAATCTCAATTGATTATGGTGGAGTGCAATATGACAAGCATGAAAACAAGGGTCAAGATGTGGGCCCAGAATGATAGCGTGATACTTTTACAGGATAGATATTTGCGCCTAAACCTTTTAAGGCAGATTGGATATATAGAGGATACATCGATCTGCAACAACTCTCGACAAAATGAAGATTTCACGGTTTCTTTGCCCATGTTTCTGTGGCGAATAATTATAATGTCTAGCTCATATGTAAATGTTTTCCTCGGAGCTCAGCGGTGTAATTAAAGCTGCGATCAACACTCGGAAGAATGGGGATCATGATGTATCACTCGGCCTTGGCGCGCACGATTAGCTCTACCCATTATTTATTTCTACTCCATACATGCAACTAGCTCTACCTACGGAAAGAAATTCCCACTAGATTGATGTAGAAACCTCTTCGTTTAGATATTATAGCAGCGTTTTTTTAAAAAAAAAGCTAACTGTCATAACCAATATTTCCCATGACAAGGAACCGGCAATGACATTCGCCAATGGTTGTCAGGATCTTGCCACAATTATATGTATTGCCAGGCTCGCAACCCAGACTCCAACCTCAAGCCCTTAATCGAGGTTCCAGGGCGCCCCCGGTGATGACGGCCGCGCCCCCCAACCACCCTGGGGCAGCAACGGATCCGGAAGACACCTATCACAGAGGAGCCGGCCATGCCCACATGAGGGGAGCGCACGGGAAGGCAGTTGAACTCTGGTTAAGTAGTATAGACTGCAAGAAAGTTAGAGAAACAAGGGAAACGCCCCATTGTACGCAATAGATCGATCCACAAAGAAAGGCCCGTATGCGTTCGTGTTTCAATCAGCCTTTTGAGGTTTAGTGGGATGGTTGGTGCAAACACCTCTCAAAGATAGTTTGAAGATAGGGAGGGAGGATACGAGCGACAGAAGATTTATATACATTGGTGAGGGCCTCTAGCTTCTCTCAGGTGTATCATCAGTATGTGGCGAACCTGTCTTCGCCAGGATTTCAACTCCTACGACTGGAGGTGGAGCCGGGTTTTAAGTGTAGAGCCACAACACAATTAATTATAATGTTGAACAGAGGTAAAATAATTTGACCCTTGGGAGAATAGGCCTTTTGCACATCTCTTAATTGGTAAAAAGGAGTGGTTAAGGTGTAATAAAATATTTTAGTGGAGAACCCCGTTGCTAGAGTATAGGATCTGTATGGGGTTTCACCATTCAACTGCTTTCGGGCTTTCACGAAAGGTTTTTGGTAATATAAGGGGCTTTAAATAGTCAGGAATTCATTATTATGTTCAGCACCAGCGTACGTTGAGAAATTAGGGGGCCGGGGCAGCTGTATCTATTGTATTTATACTTCATAGAGGGGCAGCTCTTGGACACCAGAGCGTGCCTCCCCTCTCAACGGATTATCATGTCCATTCCTGTAAGCCACGGGTTTAGTTTCCATCTCCCTTCTCGTTCCTCTTCACCTGTTTGGCGGGGGAGGCAGCCATCAACAACGGTGCTTTTGTCTCGACTCAGGGTTAGGGTTACAACCTACTCGAGCTTAAGCAGGTATAGTTTTTTTTATTGACATATTCTATTTCCCTGGTGGCGGGTGAGTTCCCCGATAATCGAGGCTTGCGATATATCCTCTACCGCGTAGAGAATAGCCGCTAATTGAACATGTAGCCATGGAATATTTGTATGTGAACTTTCGCTCAACAGAGTAGGGAAACGAGTAGGACGACAAAAGAGAATGGGAGGATTAAAGCTTTTATTAAATTATATAGGCAACTAGAGTAGTGATTACATGTACTTAATATACGGACATTGGAGGGTCATAACTTTATCCCCTCCTCTGTGATTAGTAATACGTATAGGTATACGCGAACTTGTAGCCCCCGCCCCCACCAAGACGTCCCACACCAACCCCCAGCACCCCTGAACCGCCACCTTCCGCCGCAGTAGTTCTGATGTCGACCTCCACACCACTCTATGATGAGTACCAAAGCACCCCCGATGTCTCCCTCTCCCCCACCCCCTCCCCCCTGATGGAGCCGCCATTCCCACTCCTCGACTTCCCCCTCGAGATCCTTCTCATGATCGCCAATTTCCTCCCCACGCGCCACCTCTCGCTCCTCTCGCGCACCTGCCGCACCCTGCACGACACGCTCTCCCCTCTCCTCGCGCTCGACTTCGAGTCCCAAGCCGCGAGAATCAGCCGCTACGCTACGCGGCACAACAACCCCGCGCTGCTCGCGCGCGCCCTCGCCTTCTACAACCCCAGCCAGGCGTTCGGCGGGTACTTCATGCTTCGCCTCGCGTGCAAGCATGGGTTCGAGCAGGTTGTGCGTCTGCTGCTGCAGCATGGCGCGCCCATGCGCCGTGCGCCGCTGCAGCGCGCGCTCGAGACCGGGAAGCTTGCGATTGCGCGCATTTTGTTGGACAATGGCGCGGACTGGGAACCGTTTGGGATGGTGGATTCGCAGGTGGAGGATGGGGAGTGTACGGTGGTGGAAAGGTTGTTGATGGAGTATGGGGCGCGGAGGGATGGGAGTGGGTATCTTGTTAAGGGTGGTGAGGTCGAGTAGGGTTGGGGGGGGGGTAATGTACTAGAGTCTCAGGATTGGAGATATGGGGGATATAACGTCCTTTACTCTTTTATTATATATAGTATGATGTCGATTTCTTCGTAAGAAGGGGCGACTTGGTAGTTGAGGGAATAACTGATTCGAGAGAAGGTGGGCAGGCTAGAGGAATGGAGGAGTTCGGCAATGATGGGAATTATCTCGGGGGAGGGTAGTTTGTAGAGACTTTGATGTGGAAATAACAGAGTAACAACTAATGTTTGATGAGTAATCGCGCTCGCAATTATGTTAAGAACGCTTAGGCAGAGTATTATCAGTTGGAGTATCTCGGGTACCGATCAATGACATTGTGGCCCTTACTACTGATATCCCTGCATGATGAGATTTTAAGTCCGCGTAGAAAAACTACCAATTGGTAAGCTTCCCATTTTGTACAAATCCAAAATTAAAACCTCACCTAGTATTGCTACATGCTCACCTGAAGACACTCATCTAAGCTCGATACTTTTTAAGCATTGTCCGGATATAAGTTCATAAGATTACAAGTGGAATGCGGCCGTATATGTAGTCGTGTGCATTCCAGTCCGTAATGATCTGTCTCTGCCCATGACCGGCCCGATATAATAGCACTGTTTTGTCCATTTAGTTGAGTCTGTTTGTGAAAGCTTGAGGGATTCAGGAATCTAGAGATGATATATAAAAGATTATAGACGTACTTATCAGTGTTTGCTCATGCCCTTTGGTACAGCAATGGTGTACAATCCCTCTTAATGTAGCTTCCCTTCCATTTATGGGGGCGATCTTTTTGTCAGTGCATGTATGCTTCTACTCGGGGCAGGTAACAAGTACCCGAAAATGCAGTTGCACTAAATTGGTGCAATTCCCTCTTTTAGTCCAATGAGAATTGCATCTCAAGACTTGCATATTCGGGTACCTCTTACCTGCTGCGAGTAGTATATCACTAATATGCAAACCATCCTGACCAATAGAAATGCTTCCTAATGACGATGGACAAGCTTATACTATTTGGAAGTATTGTCAGGTGTCATAAGTACTTAAGTAACTGAACATCCGTGTTGTGACAACGAGTGACATATTAGAGACTTTGCGCAAATGGAGCCAGCTCTATATTTGATTGGCAGGCTATGGGATCGGCATCAATCAGGTTACCGGCAAATGGAGCCAGCTCCATTTGCGCAAAGTCTCTAAGATATCCGTAGATATGATTAAAGCCAATTTGGGGGCAACGACGAACCTGGGGCAACGACGGAAACACAGGTTTCAGCCAATCAAGCGATTAGATACCAGCCTGAGCGCCTGTGCTTTGTCCGCCAAATATCCCTGTTCGTCGTTCAACCAGTTTCGTCGTTGTCCCCAAAATGACTTTACTCATCATCTGTTACACAACGTCATAACCTCCACTCCACCTCCGGCTCCACATCGCAAACCTGATCACCTCCATTCCCCCACCCACACGATGCCCCGGCTTCCCCCCGAGCTCATACTCCTCACCGCCGCCTTCCTCCCCCTCCCCACCCTCTCCGTCCTCTCCCGCACCTGCCAGTCCTCCCACCACCTCCTCGCCCCCCTCCTCAACGCCCACTTCGCCAGCCAGGCGCTCGTGATCCGCCGGTACGCCATCAAGCGAAACGACGCCGCGCTCCTCACCCGCGCCTTCTCGGTCCCCGTACGCTGCCCGATCGCCATCCTCGGCACGAACATGTACTACGCGGTTCGGGACGGCGCCGACAAGGCCCCTGCGCGTACTCCTGGACAGCGGAACACTGGCGCCGAATGCAGACCTGCTGCGATTTGCCCGAACCACCGCAAGGAGCAGTGGCGGCGGTCATGGGAGTCTGGAGGTGTTGGAAGTCCTGCTGGCGTCCGGGTTGTGTGATATCAGTTGGCGCGTGGTGGGGAAGGAGTGGAGCTTGAGTGAGTGGGAGAAGGTGCTGGTGGGGAAGTATGGATCTGGGGTGGTGGATCAGACGGGGCGTATGGTCCTGGGCGATAAGAGGAATTTACGGCTGCGGCTGAACAGTTAGTGGGCTTTGGTGAAGGAGTATTAGGCTGGTTCGACAGGGTGTCGTCTCTGCAGTAAAATATACATGACAAATCCTTTACGGGTGGTCATTCTAACCTTCGTATGGGATAGTAGCTTGTGCATAGATAGAAATAATAATAAATACTTTAAACTCATGCAGGGGATAGCAATCCTAAGCTATGTGATTGTTAGTATTCATAAGAATTAGGGCGGCTCCTTGTAACCCGGAATGACCCCCGGCCCGGTATAGTACTAGGTGCACTCCCGCATAGTGACTTGGGGGGGGGGGGGTGGCTGCCTAGTTCTTTCTGTAATGATTTTTGAACTTGGAGGTTGGTCTGGGACATGTTTGGCAGAAATTGACCACAGGTAGAAACCCGCCTTCTCGGAATATCTATTGACCTACCCATGTTGTGCACTAAAGGCCTCTACTGCTCGCCGTGGAAAATGAGGTATGTTGATGGTTTGGGTGCGGGGTGACAACTTAACATTTTCAAGCAAATATGTACTCGCAAAAAATAAAGCCTATAGATGAAAGATATCAACAGACCTTTCTTTCTTCCCTCGGGCGAGTACCATGCCCAGCTGCAGAAGACGTATATACGCAACGACTAAAAAAAAAAAAAAAAAAAAAAACCCAGGAAAGCATAAGGGCTTTCCCGTGAAGGAAGCAATTAGTCATGTGCACTATTTTGATTTTCTGCACGAGCCCTGGGATGTAGTTAAGCATATCAAAGCAGAGAAAGTCTCCATTTAGTATGATTTTGGCTGCACGATGTTGCGCTCACCAAAGAAGGTGTAGGTACATGTGCTGAGGTAAGCACAACTTACATATGTACCACTCACGCAGACCCTGTGATCGCGGCTACTTCCTACATATTGCGCAAAGGTTGCCTAGTAAACGCCGTGTGACGATGCGGCGGACGATTACTCATCAGTGGTTCAACCCCATCCCACCAGCACACGTCTCGCATCCAGTCCGCAAACATACCGTTCCTCTCACAAGCGCCATGCCAATTACCACACTTCCTGCCGAGCTTATCCTGCTCATCGCCGAAGGGCTCCCTCTCCGTACCCTTTCCAAACTCTCCCTCACCTGCCACTCTTTCCACAAACTCATAACGGCCCTGCTCACCGCCCGCTTTACCCGCGATGGTCCCGAGATTATCAGGAACGCTCTCGACCAGAACGACACCGCACTCTTCTCCCACGCCCTCGCATTCATCGCCGACCCCCCGCAATTTCTCGGCTCATTGCTCATGGGGGCGCTGCAGTACTCGAATGTCAAGACGGTGGTGATACTACTGGAGCCTGGAGCGCGGTGGCGCTGGTTTCACGAGGTTGAGTTCATGCACTGGATGGGGACTTAGAAGGACAAGAAGGGAATAGAGGAATTGCGGACGAGGCTGGAGAGGGTGGGTGGATACGCTATACGGGAGGATGTAGTGGTGATGCCTTGGCGTGGAGAAAACAGCACCTTTTGAATTACGGATATTACCAAGAAACCGAGAATACACTATATATGGCATATATATCATCATGGGGAACGTACGTGTCCTATTCGTAAAATCTGAAGACCATCGACCTCCGATGAAGAATTCTGTAAGCGTTCTACTCTATCGTAGTTGCCAAGCCCTCGCTGCCCGATTGACATATATCACTGTAGCATTGTTTTAGTCTCATCTATTTCTCTATCGCCGTAACATGTCTACATACTGTAATACTTATTTACCTAGATCGGCGCTAAGCGGATGAAGAAGCCAAAAAAGGTACAATATCTCTTGGCGCCGGATAATGTATATACTTCTTGATTACTCATCATACAATTGTCACACACACACTCATCACCCGATATATATTCAGCATTAACTCTACAGTCGCATTTCTCATCTCTCCACTCTGCAGATCTATATCTCTCTCCCCTCATCAGCCTCTCCCCCTTCTTCCATGTCTACCTTACACTCTACAAATCCCATACTCCCCCTCGAACTTATCCTCCTAATCGCCGAAGAGCTCCCCCGGCGGACGCTCTCCAGCATGTCGCGCACCTGCCACGCTCTGCATACGCTTCTGTCGCCGCGTCTCGCCATCCACTTCGCCAAGGAAGCGTCCTACATCCAGGACTTTGCCATCCGGCGCAACGACCGCGAGCTCCTCCTGCGTGCGCGCGCTGCCTGCCCCAACAATCTCCAGCCCGACGAATCATTCATGTGGCTGGCCATTCTGTCTGGGTCGGACAAGATCGTGCGGTGGCTTCTGGACCAGGATGTCAAGTGGATCCTCAGGAGCGAAACGCCCGTCCTGATTGCGCTCAATCACGGCCATATGGAGGTTGCGAAGGTGCTGCTGGAGGCGGGGGCGTGCTGGGGGAGTTGGTGCAAAAATAGTGAGTATGATAAGCGCAGGGGGGAGGAGAAGGAGGCGCTGCTGCTGAAGTACGGCGGGGTTGAGGTGAATGGGGAAATAGTTAAACACTTTTCCAGGAGGCGTAAACCACAGCGTGGGCGGCGATAGCCATGTCTGCTGTGGGGTCATGGTTGGTGGCGGACGTTTGTGGGTGCGGTTTTTTCTTTAGGTAGGGAGGGGGCTCAGGCGGAGAAGGCACGCTTCCTTAATCATCACTTTGGAGGAGAAGACCCAAATCTCTTCTCTTTACTATATCACGGGTCTAAAATGTGGTATCCTCTCATTCCCTTTGCAGGCATTATCTTATTTATCGAGACATGAGTATTGCAACTTTCCATTTCCTTATTAATGTATTTACATGTCGACATGGGTTTAGGAAAGCAACCAGCCCCCCACTTACTATTCAAATGATGCTCCATCCGATTTGACCTGCTGTATCTAAGTCTCTGACGACATTGAACTATTTGGCCCTAGTACAGGTGCGCCTTATTCCCATCATTCATAGGGATAAAAAGAAGATTACCATAAGTTCGTAAATCTAGCATTCCCGCTAAATTTTTCCGCTCTCCGGCGGTACAGTCACACAGCAATGTCTGTGTTGATGCTAATGAACACCTACATCCACGCGCTCTTTTCGGGATGACCGAGACAGGCAGCACGCGGTCGGCCACCCCTAACCCTAACAGGTATATTTTTTTTTCTTTTTTTAAATTCATGAATTGCATGCAGCTTCTGCTGTCCTATTGAGAAAGCTACGGTAATACTCCTCACGGACTGGTAACCGAGATAGTGAACAGCTTCAAGGTTGCAATAGTCAAGATCACATGACATCAATGTAACTCATCGAATCACGATAGGATAAAGTTAGTCTCGTGCGCATCCTTATTTTGGTGTGGTTAGTGTTTTGTATTTTCTTTTATTAGTCCACACCACCAGAAGAAAAACCGATTGGGTCTGGGAACTGGACTAGGTAAAAATCTAAGCCTAGAACCTAGATAGTGCCAAGATCCTTGCAATCCTGACCCAATGTTCTCCAGGCCTGTTTCCTAATGTTTCTCTAGCCACACGTGTTTTAATGCTGCATCTGGCGTTATCGGCTGAAGGGGATGTAATAGTCCCTTGAGGAAGTCTTTTACGCGATTTTCGGTTTCAGAATCGAGATGAGCAGTTTGTCAAAGTATTTCATGATAAACATCAGCATGGCGTTATCGCCGTTGTAGACCTCAAATGCTGGTTTAAAATCTCCACGTACCTGAATATGGTCCTAGGTGCCACGTTGACTGGTTCTTAGGCACCAAAGAAATACATTCCACAACCCCCGTACCCCGATACATGGGTTAGGGTAGCCATGTGCCAAGTCACTTTAGCCTGCATGTATTAGCGACCGGCCTGCCGTAGAAAAACTAATGCGACTAGGGAGGGTTAGGGGCGGAAGCGCCTCTCCCGACGTGCAGCTCATCAGGCTGGGTCCTGGGTCTGTCGTCATCCCGCGTATCTTGGCATGTGGCATGTCTTTAAATGACGTATATGAAAGGGGCCGTTGGGCACTAAACGCGATCACTACTTCTAACTAATTTAAACAACCTGTTGGCACCGCCGTGTCCGCGTTTATTAGTCGGTCAAAAGCAGTAAGCCCGCACTAGCCGCTTTATCCTTGTTCTTTTTTCTCCCATCCATTAGTCATAGGCCTGGAGAATATAATTACTCAGTTTTTTCGCTACAGTAGCATGTGCCCTAGTCTTGGCATTTCGGCAGCTTATGCTTTTGCCACCTTTTAAAGTCGCATAGCTACTTCACCTTCCACTTGACCCCCAGGTTTCACTTGATTAACAGCAGCATCTATCTTCTTCTTTGAACCTCAGTTGACCTACGTCTGGTTCCACACCATATCGGTCCAGTTTCACAGCTATCGGTCCAGTTACACAGCGATAACCACGGTATAAGTACTATGATTATTATTATATACTTGAGGTTATTACCCAGATGGGCTAACTAGGGCCCCCGGATAAATCTATACTTTCCCTTGCAGTATCTTGTCTACCCTAACTTTCAGAGTACGATAGATGATGCAGTATTCGTTTGGATATAGTCCCAGAGGTTGACAAGGCTGAAGGAAATTATATTGATTCAGTAGAGCTTGAGGTACTTGAACTCAAACCGTGTCGCCTGGCTAATATATGATTCCGGACACTTAGCCCGATTTTTTGGTGGCCATAACACTTACCTGAATGTAAACAGCACTAAAAAGACCAACGTTACCTGCCTGATACGCCTTTTATGCCGATAATTGCTCAAGCGTTAATGAAGCCCTGCGAGACCTTGGCAGCAACCACATTCTAAAACCTCTCACGACTCAGTTATCCTCACCAGTAGATGTTTATGCCAAGAAAGCGATACCTATCCAGTAATAAACGTTGCATGTATCACGCGGTCATCTTACCCTGCATCTGCATGATTATGTACACGTCGATATCAAGCATTTCTGCGCAGAGTCGCCAGCTCAACAACCTTCCTCCCTCCACCACCTTCCGGCCGCACAACATGTCCGCCACAGTATCACCTCTGCTTCAACTACCCGTCGAGCTAATACTGCTCATCACCCCATACCTCCCCAACCGCTCGCTATCCAAGCTTGCCCGTACCTGCCACGCCCTGCATAACCTCCTCACCCCTCTCCTCGACCGCAAGCTCAAACGTAAAGAGAACGAGGTCCGCCAATTGGCTATTAGAAGAAACTGGCCTGTGGTTGTTTCCTACACCCTGAAGCTCCCCCGTGCTAGGCGTGTTCGCAACGGCCACTGGCTGTTCTATCTGGCTGCTTCGGACGGGTTTGAGGAGATAATCCGGGTGCTCCTGGAACATGGTGTCTCCCCCGGCCCCAACCACGAGAAGGTTTATTCCCCGCTCCGCGCTGCAAAGGACAGTGGGCATATGGGGGTTGTGAAGATGCTCCTTGAGTCGAAGGGGTACTGGAAGAGGTGGCGCAGGGACAAGACCCCAAAGCAGTGGGTGATCAGAATGGATGGATTTGTGTCTGACCTTGGGGATATTGGGAAGGGTTGGGTAGCAGCGGCGGGTAGGAGCATGCGTTAGGATGAGAATAATCATAACTGGGGGAAACAAACACAGTCCATTCTTGCGGAAGGTTTTTTTGTCTAGACGGATTTTTTAATAATTATCGTGATGATGTTATCGAAGACTTGGCATTTATTTGGTTATGGCCGGGTCTAAGACTGTGTGCACTATATTTGCGCCTGTGCGGGCATTGCCGCCGGGCTTTGGCTAGAGCAGAAAGTGATGTGACTTAAACAGTATTCTTTTCCCAGCGCAAGTTCAAGATAACAATAACTCAAGGTGCCCTGTGCGCACATTATCTGCTATGTGGTTTGATGCATACAATAGCTGTTGGAATTCAAAATTCACTGAGTGACTCAAAGATGATTGATGGAGAATGACCCCTCCGCAAAGAATAGAAGGGAAAAGAATCCTCTCAGAGCCGGCCAATCATATCGTCTAAATTGCATATTTCCTGCTTGGTATATCTACCTGTATTTTCATGCAAGAGTGGTTGGGAGTGGAAATGTCATGGAACCTAAGGTCTGGTTACACAAGATTGCAATCAACCGATATATCCACCTGCATATCCCCTCATCCTTCACATCCTCCAGCTACCTACCGAACTACTGACTAAAATTGCCGAAGACAGGCTCACTACCTACCTGAGCTCTCATGCGCCTGCCACGCCCGGCACGCCCCTCACCACACTAGAGCTCAACTGCCAGCCCAAGCAGACATGATCCGCAAGTGGGCTATCGGGGGTGGCCGAGTTAGAGAAAAAATCTTGGATTTGCGTGTGCCGACTCAATGACCTCTACGCCTCCATTATATAGGGATATGGGGGATAATGTATGTGTTTGTGGGGTATCAGTTTTATTCTGCGCGCCCCCCTCATGCGGTTCCTATTGCACACATGGCTGAGTTTATGGAGTAAATTATTAAAACCAAGTATATTCTAGAGTTCGTGGCACAGATCAGAGGGATTCTCTCCGGACAGATTGGTGATATTACTATAAGTGCTCGAGAACCACAGCGCGGGGAAGTGAGGCAGTGTATGTTGAACCTATATCGTGGCTAAGAGAGATTGACATGATCATTCCGAAAATCCTATTACATGTGTATAGATATCTATTAATATAAATTAAGTCAAGATATTGTTACACAGCATTACAAACGTCGACCAAAACTCTTTACTTGATACTATGTGCACCTCACACTTCCACCTCCTTCCTAATGAGCTACTGCTCCAGATTATTGATGATCTACCTCTCTCCACACTCTCACGGACCTGCCGTGCCTTACACCACACTCTCCACCCCTCCTTAGCAACCACTTCCGGTCCCAGCTAAAAGACATCCGTATGTGGGGGGTTCGACACAACCGACCCCGCACTCTCTCCCGCGCACTAGACATCCCACTAGTTAAGCATGGCTACCGCGATGTCATGTACTACCACCATGCGGCCGCAAAAGGACATGATCAGGTAGTCCGTGTGCTTCTCGACCATGGAATTTATCCCGGAATGCTTTATACGGACGTCTTGTAACCCGTGCTGGTTGTGCAGAGGAAGGGATATGTGAAGGTTGTGAGGATGCTGCTGGAATCGGCGAAATACTGGAATGGTGGTAGAAGGAGCAGGCTCCGGAGGAGTACGAGGGCCTAGTGCACAGCGAGGGGTTCATGCGGTTTCTCGGTGCGGTTGTGAAGGTTTGGGTTGGGAACTGTAAGGACGAAAGGGGGATGGGGGGAGAGAGGAAGACTGAACTTGCACGGATTTGTTAGACATTTGGCTGGCGAGGATAGTCTGATATGCATGGTTACTCATCAATCTGAGACATTGTTGCACAGCATTGCATGTCAACGTCAACTCTATTCCCACATCCCATGTAAGACCTGTCCCGCAACGTTCTACCCCACACACTCGACCGAAGGAGGAGTCTGTTGATGATTTGCGTGGCAACCGCAGCAAAAATATCAATAGACTCTATTTTTGGCGAGTGCCTCGACCCTCCTTAATAGCCCCCGAGCTTCTCTATCCGATCATATCTAACTAACTACTCCCACTATCCCAGCGCAGGCCTTTAAAACTGGAGGCCTTTAAAACTGGATACCTTTCCGCGCATCCATCTACTGCACTAGCCTCCCAAGGATGTCTGGAGGGGGAAATGGTCGTGACCGCTAGCCGCCTTGATGTCACTCTGCGCATTCTCCTCCTCTCCCAACACCGGAGATCATCACGGCGACAGCTCGATTCCCAGTGTGGCGGATAGTAGGAGTATGGAGTGTGCGCGCATCTGTTGGAGGCTGAGGCATTCATAAAGGATTATAATCTGAACTAACCTTTACAGATGCTATCGGGTTTAGTGTTCGGGAAGGGTGATAAGATCGTAGAGAGCCATCTGAGATGTTTGATTGTATTTTGGGGCACTCCTGTTATCCCCCGGGCCTTTCTGGGAGTTTGCTCTAGGGGGAATAGTGTGTATTATGGCCATATGGAGGGGCTAACAATGAGAAGGGAGTGTTTCGCGAGGGATATGCGGAAGACAGGGAAAGGGAAAGCTGGTTGACTTCGGCAAGGAGAAAACCAGGTCCTCATACTACGCAACTTGTCAGGGTTAGGGTTAGGAATAGGTTATAATTCGTTGATATAGTAATATTGAGTTAGAGCTCGCCCATGACGGGGTGATAGTTAGATCCCTTCCGTGAAAGAGAGGGGTACGTGATCGATCTCCTGCGTGGTAAAATACATGTATATTGGATTCCTAGCCTATGTCCTGGGCGTATGAGACATTCGCGAAATCTCTCTCATGCATTAGCGTTGCCTCTGGAGGGAGTGATTGACTAGAATAAAGAAGCATTCAGCGAAGTCTATGGTATTTCACAAGTACTTAATTTCAAGACTGATAATATATATTTAATGCAGCAAACAGCTTACCCATATCTTAAGGCAGAAAATGGATATCACATGACTTTCATTACCTCATCAACTTATGTAACACAACCCCGCATAAAGGCTCTAAACTCAACGTTTATCCTATCCCCCTCCTGATAAAATGTCCACCACACACTTATTACCACGTTTACCACTTGAGCTCTTCCTACTTATCGCCGACTATCTTTCCACCCGCGAATTATCATCCCTCTCCCGCACATGCAGTTCGTACCATGGACTTCTTGCCCCCCGCCTCGATACTCGCTTCAAGGACAACGCCAGGTCGATCGTCCATTGGGCGGCGGAACGAAACATCCCTGAAATCTTTAAACGTGCCCTCGATCTCGTGGAACGTCCCCCGTTACGCGTTGGATTCAAGAATAAAGGCCGCTGGCTCGACGTCCTTCTTGATGGGGCGGTCCGGCTTGAGCGTACGGAGTTGGTTCGTGTCCTGCTGGAGTACGGAGTAAACCTTCACGAATGCTGTAGGTACGGAACTCCGCTACCCAATGCTGTGAAACTGGGAAACTTGGAGATCGCAACACTGCTTCTGGAGGCTGGCACAGACCCTGATAGGCCGGGGTGCGCCTGTGACGGATTTAGAAACCCAGCGCAGATCGCGTGGGACTTATCAAGCCACGATATGATGACCCTCTTACTCAAGTATGGGGCGGCGTTTCGGCCACCACATTTGTCGCCGGGGAGATAGGTTGCAAGAGAATATAGGCTTTCATAAGGGTGTTTAGGTTAGAGGTTTCTGTCTTGGTCTCTATCGTATACAAATATAGCGCGTTTGGTCATGTATCTCCTAACCTGTAGGCGGTTTCACGCCCCTTTGGGTTCCGAGTTTTGATGTAGCGACGCAATGAACATCCTATCAAATTAGCCAGGCCTGTATAGTACAAGATATATTTATTTCTTATAGTGAAAACTTAGAAAACAATTTCGCTCAGCTGAGAGAAAAAGTGGGTGATTACAAGTTTGTTGTGTGGGTCTATGGTTGCCACCTCGAAAAAGGACAAGCCCGGACGGGCGCCAAATCCTGTTGCTACAGGTTAGGACATAGGGAAATACCATCTCCCACTGGAAGAAGGTTGTCAGATAGTCGTGAAATCGGTACTGAGAGATTAATGATAAGTAGCTATGGTAGGGGTTGTCATTGTTTTTAAATGGTGAGCAGGGGATTCCGGGTATTTGATCGAGTGAGAAGTTATGACTGTCATCAACTTTCGTGGAACCACTATAATACCCCTCCCACTAAAACCTCCGCAAACTCCTTCCTCTCTATTAAAACCGTTTCCCTCATCCACATTCATCCCACCTCTGATTCCGGCACTTTCCCGCCTCCCGCACCCGTCCCACCTTCCGTGACCTCTCAACTCCCCACCACATTACCCAACCTGTCTCCTAGGCTGGTGAAACCCTTGGCTGGGCCGCACAGCGTAATCTATCCGTTTCTTTGTAGTGTGCTCGCAAGCTAGGCCCTGCCCTGGAACAATACGGGGGGTTTAAGGGCAAGAGACGAATAGTAAGGGTGTAGGCAAAATGCGCGTCCTCCTTACTCACGGAGCGAGAAGCATGGGTGTTGGAATGATTTTGCCCCCGGTACGTATACCTAGTTGTAAAATACATTATTGATAATTTAGGATGTCTGCAGTGTGCCGAATAAACTTCTGAGGTTTATTGAGTGGCGATGAGCATAAGATGAGACTAAAGTGAGCGTACTCTTGCGTACAATGTGACTATATATCTGTAATCAACTAGGGAAGCTGACACAAATAATGAATTAAACAACAAAAAAAAAATTGGGAGACTGTATAACGAGTGATAGCGCATGATGCACTCCCGCTCCTGAAGGTATGTCCCGTAATTCACCACGCCGGAGAGGTTTTCGGGGGCAGATCTAACTTAAATGTGGGCGTGTCCTCGGACTCAAACCCTCCTACAAGAATATTTAGGGGATGTCGCAATAATTCGCAAGATTGGCGTTCTCCGGCCTGGGATTATATACTTAGCGATTGGTTGAGCAGTGTAGATCATGTCTACTTGACGTGATTCCGATCTCATCTGCACAACCGGTTTTCCGAGCTCTAGCGGTTCACTTTTGTCTAGATGTGGGCCCTAATCAGGGCTTCGCCACCTCCGCCCCCCCCATATACCTATACACGCGACGTGGATATTGCCATAATGCTCCAGGAGATTGGCGCGGTTGTGGATAGGGCTGGGGAATGTGGTCCTGATAGAGCAGTGGAGATAGCAAAGGCAGCACTGGATGAGAACACGATGGATCTTTTGCTGAGGTGTAGTCATGTGGAGAGGTCAGGTCCAAGAGATAGAGGAAATGACGGCGAGAAGGGAATGTGAACTTCGGGATTTCAGAGAGCGTACTGGTTTGTATTGCGAAATTGACGGATAATCCCTTAGCTGTATAGTTGATTTTTTTTAAAATCCCTGCACCGCGTTTAAGTGCTTATGTTTAAATACCCTACTGTAAGACTAAAGATGAGTCTATGGCCTGAAGTTAGCTAAAGTACTGAGGAACACCCTGTAGCGTCCTCAGTATAGGGATCATGGTTAAGTACATTACCATCGGTGTAGCTCGGCTAAGTTCGTAATCAATTTAACCCCTGTCTGATCATTGGCACTTCCGACGCACAAAGCAAGCGAGTGATAGTTCATGATCTTTCTTGGCACGATAATTATAACTAAAAGGGAAGGTATGTTATGAACGGCTAGCGTGGAGTTTTAGGTTCAGACAAAGCTCAGAGAGTACTCGAGTTAGAATTGTCAGTTGTAGCAATCTGTCATTAGTGATTGCAAATCGTTGAGGTTTACAGTACAGCGACAGGTAATAAGTGATGGAACGGCCTGAGATACAAACACCAAATGTTGGTGGCGTTTTACCAAAACAGGCATCACTGTGTTCCATCACTTATTACTTATCGCTGTACAACCAAAAGAGTTGCATTACCCACCTGAGTAGTTCTTACTTATTAGCCCATAGTAAATAGGTATATGGAGAGTTCGTTATGATGGAAGAACGGCCCATTAATGTCTTCGGGACTAGAATGGGTAAGTATCTCAAGGTTTCTTGTCCTTAGGCTTATGTTAGTTTAGATACATCAGTCTCTATGTTTTCTTCTTTGTATGATTACCTTTGATCATCGCCTCTCAAGAATCGGTTCACCACCATCATCCGCCGCGGCAATGTATCTATCACCATTTATCTATTACCAATAGCAGTCAACGGGGAGGATAGCGCGGGAGATTCGGGAGATTCGGGAGAGCGCGGGGAGGATACGAAGGGAGTCTCTGAGCTGGTGAGGGAGGGAGATGGGGCCTAAGGGAAGAGTTGAGAGGTCATGGGTAAATGTTTCAGAGGAAATGATTGTTCAGGGGAGTCGTCGGGAGAGAAAGTACACACCTCAGAGAAGGCAGTTAGGTATTGCCGCCTTTTTATCGCTAGATAGTTATGGTTTTAACGAAGTTTGGCGGTACCCTCGGGCCAGGGATAGTAGATCTAGAGTAGAGTCGGCGGTGGAGTGGCGCTGTGATGGTTGGGCATGGGGCTGGTGGGGTACCTAGTCGTGGCATGCCTGAAGTGGTCATTTTCGTATCCGTGATCATTGTTCTGCATGACCAAAGACGGCTGCCAGAGTATCACAATAAAGGCTTTTTGTCGGCCTCAACTTTCACTTCCATTCCCACACCCGTCCGCACTATTGTGTCATGTCAATCTTTGCCAAATATGTTCTAGGCTAATCCCAAGTTCGGGGGGTTACGAATTTTGACCACCGGCTAAATGGTAAGGTCCATCTGACTGCACGGATGCAATAGCGGTGGTGGTGGTGGAGTGTTCAGGGTATCGTGAATTATAGCACAGTTGAAAAGGATGATGTGTATGGGGGATTATCAGCATCTTATGGCCCTTTTGAATAGTATCGTGGCTTAGATTATTTAAATTGCTTTAGGAACTCTTGTACAAAGCTCTAAATATTTTTGCCCTTGTAGATTGCTTTCTGTTCCTCTTGTAGCTTGAAGGATGGAAGTTCAGCTGAAACTGGTCAGTGAATTCTCTAAGTGCATTACCACCAAGCTCCTAGGTCGTGTCGAAGCCCACAGAGTCCGCCACATAGCATGTGGATTTGCCCTTACCCTAACCTTCACTAGAATTGCTGTTTAATGTGAATTGCGCCATAACTTCCGCAGTATACCTGGCCTCCAACACAGCCAGTTAACCCAATGCTTCCTAGGGGATCAGGACTCTATATAGTGATTTATTATCTTGAGACTCGCAGAATCCAGGACCTCTTATTTGGGGTGTGGCATACTCACTGAGGCGGTGGTTTTTGCGGTTTTCGCCGCAGTTTTCCGGGTTTGTTAGCAATTTGCTTACTAAAACAGGGATTCCTGGGTTTCGTGGATCTTGACAGCCCAGAGGATAGCCACCTACGAGCCCAACCAGCATAGGAATCTGGTTGACTGATTTTTTGGTAACCCAAAGAGACAAACCCCAAATCTGAGGGTTTCATCCGTCCAACTACGGATAACAGTCACAGGCCGAGGTCCTCCAACATGTAAAAGATTCCTAGCTGAGGGTTGGATGCGTCTCCAATTCATTTACTGATTTGTTTCCTTGCGCCGTAGAACATTGGAGAGAGTATTTATTAGATGGGCGCTGCGCAAATAGTCTTAACATTTCTCTCTAGTATATAATCTCAATGTTATCATCAATCAATTGACTAGCAATTCATTCAGAATTCCTCTTTACCCTCAAAGAAATGACAAGGGGGGGGGGGGGAAAGGTAATAAGAAAAAAAGATAGAAATAGAAATAGAAATGGGAATTAAAAAAAAAAAAAAAAAGAACCATTGCCTTGCATTGATTGAAGTCGTAGGGAGGGAGTATGGAAGAGATCATTACTTGTTAGCGTACTATTCCTTGTGGAATACAGATCTACATAGTTAGAGTGCCCACTTATGCCTAGTATTCTTCTCTAGCTCTCTTATGGATAGCCCATCGTTATGTGGGTCTGATGGGTTAGTACGATTCTCTGCATCTAGGAAATATCACTAGTGACTACAGTGGAGTGTAGTGTATGATGTTGTTTACTAAGTCTTTCTCTTATTAGTTTCCTAGGTTCCACAATAAATCTGACATCTAATATTGGATAAAATTATGCTAGTAAAACATCGAAGGACAGTCATTTTTAGCTTAAGAGCGGTCGTAGTGCCTATATTTCCTTCCTGCAAGTCGGTTATAGGCTACGGATTCCATCACTGAATCATTGTTTAAGATGAGGAGCTGGTCCATCCTTACTGTACAATGATAAGAGTCGAAATAGTAAAAGCCCAAAACCAACAGCAAAGGTTGGCAAAGGGAGTAGCCACATACCCGTGTCCTCCTCGATACCTCCTCTGCCTACGCTCGTGAACATGGTTGCAGCGGCAACGCTCGTCCCCATGCAGCTCCTCGTTCTAATAGAACGTTGGCAGTACCTTACTCGCATAATAATTCGACCTCAATGGCTTCAACGCCCCAAGCTCTAACAATGACATCACCATCCAAATCCTTCCTCATCATCCCCACATTCACAGGAGTCGTAACCACCAATCCACTATCAGCCATGTGTACGTCCGCCCCTGCCTTGAGCAAAATTTTAGCAACTTCTTTATCACCCTTATAGACCGCGTTCAACAACGGCATCAAATTTGTTGCCTTGGGGTCTACAGGTTCCTTGTCCAGCAGCTGTCGCACCATCTGCGCTTGTGCGTGGTCCGTGTGTTGCCTCAAAGCTTCGTCCCATATACGGACAGCGCGCGGGATAGGAATCTGCAATGGTTGCGGGCACCGGCCCAGACAATGATGGCGCTTGCCCCCTCCGTGAAGAGGGTGTCGAGGAAGGGGGTGATGAGAAAGCGGAGGGTAGGGCAGCGGCGGGAAAGGGCAGATACGGAGCGGGTGTAAAGGAAGCGGGAACAGGATCTAGCCTGGTCTGGTGTTCCGTGTTGTCAAAAAGCATAAAACACAACGGTTCCAGCCCACAAATCCCGCAGCCAAGCATCCGCTGGAGCATCTGTGGGCAACCTGCCTTGTAGCATTACAGCTTTTCGGATTTTTGGACTGGGGAAAATGTGTTGTGAGGCGGTGATGCGGTAGAGGGTGAAGATGGTTGACTATGAGAAACCGTGGACTGCAGCTGGAAATGTTCTAAAAACGAGCAAACGGCCCAATACAACCTGTCTATTACGATCTCGAAACACGCGCAGTTTATGAGATATGGGTGCTCTTTATAATGGGAGGATCAAAGAAAGGAGTGGGTGTATCACAGGACATGCATGAGTACGCTCTGGCAATGACGTGACAACTGTGTATGGGCCGACAGAGTAAGTATGATAAAGTCACGAGCCTAGGTTGCTAGCCAACAGTGGGATTTATGGTTAGGGGCGCTCCAGCCCAGCGCAGGGATCGCTTATCCACAAATGCCTCTGATGATGTCTGTGATATGCGTAGCCACCATGCATCTAGTTAGGGCTATCATTGACGCAATATCTATCTGGCTGATCTCTATCACTAGCTAGTCTATTACAAGGTTTGGAGATTAATTGGTCTACCAACTGTACTTGTTTACCAGCATAAGAACCAGAAAATGCAGGTTTTGGCGCCGAGACATGACAGGGGTTTTGGACAGGGTTCTGATGTAAAAATCATACCGTCATAGTTACATGCAAGTGAACAGAGAAACAAGATCGAGTCAACAAAACTTTAAGATAAAAGAGCTCCTTGATGGAAACTTGGGTCGGGGGGAAAGAAAGCAATCCAATTCCCTATGCACTTCTACTCTACTATGCCACTAATCAGAACCCAAGAAACATCCTACAAGCAGCATATTTATATACATGCGCTCCGCTATAAAGCCGGCTGGACCTTTCAAAAAATCGCAAATGATCAAGGACTCAGTCTTAGTACTGTTTTTGCAGTTTATAATAGTCCAGAGACACCCATCAAGAAGAAAGGCCATCCTCTCAAAATAGATACACCTAAGTGACATGCTCTGATCTAAAGAGCAACTCGAAACGCTGAGAACCGTCAAGAGTCCTTATCAGAAATTGCTAGTGAAGAGGGTATTCAAGCTAGGCCAGAAACCATTCGACGTATATTCCTCAAGGAAGGCTATGTACCACGAGTTGCAAGACAGAAGATTTTCTTAATAGTATCTAATAAGCAGCGACGGCTCGAATTTGCTTACTCTCACTTAGATTGGACTGTCGAACAATGGAGAAGGACTATTTTCACTAACGAGTGTTATGTTTCTCTTGATAGTCCTCAAGGTAAAAAAAATCAATCCACCACTTTATTTATCTAACCAATAATTTAAAGAAGAATTTTGTCACACACAAAATCGGTAAAGAGAAGGAATATGGTGCAGCGCAGCTTAAAGGTGACAGAAATTGCAGTACGAATAACTTTTCAATCAGACAAGATATGAAAAATCTATGAGATCAAATTGTAGGTATAGGTATGATAAAGATTTTGATCTCATAGATTTTTGATATCTTCTCTGGTTGAAAAGTTATTTGCAATGCCTTTTACCTATTTTTGTATGTAAAAAGTGCCAAGATTTGGTGAAGTGGAACAGTATTATACCCATTTATACCCTCTTCATTGCGGAATTGAGGCTAAGATATGATTTCCAGCCATAAGGTGGCTGGATTACCATGCTCTAATTGGTTCAAGTGTATTCGGAGCAGCCAAGATTGTTGCAGCTGAAATACAGACATGTCACCTTTAAGACGCGCCGCACCATACATACAAGACTGTATTGTTTCGAAGTTCAGAAAAGTAAGTATTACTATATTTTTTTATTTTCTAGATAACTCATTAATTATAAACAGTCAAATTCAGTCATGATATGAGTCGCTATCGTAGGGGGAAAGAAGGCAGAGCTAGTTATTTGGGATCAAAACTGTGGTACAATCAGTGCGAACATATATTGATCATATTTTTCCAGCTCGCTCTCCCCCTTTTTGATTTCACAACTGTTTAAATTTCGGGGGCCCTGGCGGGCTATGAATCATGGAGGATAATGTACCAATACACAGAGCTAAAAGTACAGTAGCTGAGCGCTATTGATACATTATTCCTTCCCTTTAATTGCCAGCTGCATCCCGAGATTTAAATCCATTCGAAAATATCTGGGGACTCTTAAAAGCGAGATTAAGAGCTAGATTTCCTCGTCCTACTGGAGCTGGCCAGGTGCGGGCAGCTGTTCTGGAAGAGTGGGGAAGGATAATCTCAACTGAGATCTTGAAGTATGTGGGCACACTACCATAAAGAATGGCTGAAGTGGTAGCCAATAATGGAGGGCATACTCGTTGGTAAATAGGATTTGCTTTTACATGTATTTTATCAATAACTAGCGAGGTTGGCCAAATTCCACTCAGAACCCTGACAAAAACCCTGACATGTCTCGTCGCCAAAACCTGCATTTTCTGGTTCTTATGCTGGTAAACGAGTAGATACAACCGATGACACAGCCTCTGAAGGAAGTGATAACCCCTGCAGCACAATTATGTCATCCACCAGTTGGGATCGCCCAGTTGTTAAGTGACCCCAATCAACTACCTCGTTAAGAGCTCTTAGTGAGCTCGTAGTATTGGGCGGCCATTCTGCTCTTGTCAACTCCCAAAGTTGGAAGAGGTAGGTATTTAGGTGATTAAAAAAGTATTTCTGATGTCAAAGAAGGTGTTGCTGAGGTTAGGGACTGTACATCTCATGCTGAACATTACAACATCGTGAAGAATGTGTCTAAGGATGAACTGGGCGTGGTGATAAACAGTTCGAGCCATTGAGGTGGGAAAGAATCAAAACTGAGTTGAATACTTAGGAGAAAGGGTTTACAGAACCTCTTTGTACTTATTAGGCGCTAAGTGGAGGCCCTAACCATAAGGAAATACCTTCCCTGTAACGTAGGTAAGGCGCCCAAGCACTTCAGGTCGACGGGGCAAATATGACCCTAGGCCCACAAATGCTCACCGGGCCCAACTGACTGTGAATTACCACAAGAGCAACCATTGCCATGTTCCTATTCCCGCAATTCCACAGATGCCGCGTTGCTGATCGACCCCATACTTCAGCAGCATCTGCACTGTATGTTCCCATAGCAGGTGGTCTATTACGGTATCTTACAATAAAAAAATTGAATAAAATTCAAGATGAAATTGTACTGTTACCGTTCTCTGGTAATATGTTCGATAACAGTTACTATCTACTCCATATATTTGCGAGTCAAGGCAGCCTATTAGTGAATGATCGTATCGACAATATACAGCTGCTTTTACCTTCTTGACAATTATTCCATATAAATTGCTTCTCCCTAGCTACCACAAAAGCTTCTTTGTCCAATTCGCATAAATCTAGAGTTTGAACATTGGCGAATCGAGCGCTGCCCTGCCAAAATCTTGAGTACGGTGAGAGACGGGCTAGTTCCTCAAATAGTTACTTGCAACTACAGTTCCCCCTTTCATCGAGCATCGATGAAGTACGCTTATCCCATGAATTCCTTCCTCGCACGCTTATACCCCGCATTTGATCCCAGTGGCTCTTTGATGCTACCTACTGCTAGGATAGGCCACTGGCGACTTCCAAGCTCCAGATGTCGTGATGTATGATTTTTCTAGCCCCCCCATAGGCAGGTTTGAAGTCTCAAGTACGACACCGCAAGCAAAAAGAGCCGGTTCTTAGGAACACTCCTGTCCGTGGAGTGGAGAACTAAGGTTCGTGGGAGAGTAGGACCCTTCTAGCAAGGTAAGTGCTAGTAGACGGTCTCTTGAACAGTTTAAGTAGAAAGAAACCACATAGTTGGCTGCAGGTATCAATTGACCTACGCGAAGCGCTCTCTAAGGTTGCTGAAAAGGACCGGGTACTACTTCCACCCACCAAGGAAGAAATTGATCATCCTGTACAGTGTTCAGCAATGAAGGCTCTCTCGAAGTCTAGGTAACAACTGAGGAATCAACTAGCTAGCTGATGCGTGATCATGATATGAGTGAGATTGTCGTGAAGCGAGACCGAGGTAGACATACATGTGGTCAGGCAAGCATCACTGCGATGACCGAAGCACAAAAGAGATGAGGTTGAACTTACTGAAGCCAACCAAGGATCTAAGTGCGATAAAAGAATATTAAATTACTCGGGAGGTAAATTTTGTGTGTTCGAGTTGATCAAGAGCGTTTTAGAGCAGTTCAGGTAGGAGAATGAACGGGATAAAAGGGCGGTAGAGTAGTTACAATTAATTGGGGAACATTGCTCTGAAGATGGTCGAGACCAAATATCGTCGCGTTAGTAGAGGAGTTGAAAGAAGCCATACTGGCATATAGGCAAGAATCGATGGACATAATGAGGATTTTCGCCCATCGTTTAATGAAGATAGTAAAAATATTAGTTAAGGTTAGTTATGAGTAAAGATTTCTAGCGTTGGCGGTTCAATCAACCTTTATTAAGACAGGTATTACTTTATCAATCTCTCTTTGTACTCGACTAGTGCTAAATCTGGGAATAGCGGAGCATTAAAATTTGAATCACGCCCAAAGAATACCACCCGGAAATGAAGCTCTCCACATTCAAGTAACGTGTTTCACCGGGAAAGCGGTCGTCACCGGGAAAGCAACGGGTCCCATTGATGATAGCACTCAAGTTCAGGCTAATACAAAGCCAAATATGTTGGAACTGCTTTTTGTTGTTTTTGGGTGATATTTACTTAGGATAGTGTGGTGGGGGTACTTTCAAAAGACCTAAAAGGAGAAGAAATTATGTATTATGACAACCATCCTTTTCACCACTCAATTGATCAACCTTAGCAAATATCATCTAAAATGGTCAAAAGACATCTAAAGAGTGTTTCTGGACACTTGGTTCGCTCCAGCCTCAAAACCCGAAATTTTTAAAGTCCTGTTGTCATGGTTGATTGCTTACCCGGTGATGATTGCTTTCCCGGTGAAACACGTTACATCTTTGACCCTTCATAATGATGACAAAGGCAAACTTGCTCATGACGTCCCCCAACAACCACCTTAAAACACAAGATAGCCATATCAAGTCGCCTGCTATGCACTTGAATAAGCTCATTCATAAGCCAAGAGTAGTTAACCCCCAATACTGCGAGATCTTTGTATATTCAAAGTCAGGTGTGTCTGGAAAGCTGTCGGGCATGATCAAAATATCGAGACTGTGGAATATAAGACAGTCGCCCCGTCAGATATTAAGCTCTCCATTTGAGGGGAAATGCCACCAACGAGAACACTCATATTACAGCGAAGATGAAGAGGCAAATATTAAGCTTTGAGTCGATACGCTGAATTAACAAAGAACAATAAATCAATTCTCGCAGCTATAACCTACCCGCCAGCTGCACATCACTCTGGAATCAACAACAAAACAAGGATCAGCTGTACTTACAGCCACTCATCAAAATTGTTCGTCATTCGGATTTAGTATGACATGCCCAGCTTAAGCAGTTATCAAACTGTGCATTGAAATGTTTAAAATCTCAAGCCACCAGTACTTGATGGAGGCGAAAATCAGTATGAGATGTTCATGGTGTTTTGATTCTCTGTTATCAAGTTTTTATAATTCTATAGATACATTTGACTTCTTTGATTCAACTCTGTAAGCCACGTTGAGCACTGACCATCTTATATACGAATCACGAACGCTTTTGAAGAGTGGCTATATAGACATGTCGAGTGATAGGCTATGATTAACATGAGGTATATACCACAGCTCCGCCAACTCTGTCACTTGACTACATGTCTACCAAAAACGTTTTGGAATTTAGTAATCGTACAAAAGGTACATCTAAGATTACTTAAAGTTGCTAGACTAGTGATCCTTTACCTCACCAAAAGGGAAAAAGTTCTTCTCAGTGCGCATGTTGACAATAACTATGGGTAGGAAGCACGTGATACCCCTTTGTCTGTTTAGTATAGAGAAACTCCCATGGCTATATGGAGACCGACGCAGGGTATCATCTGTCGGAATCACCATATGTGAGCCCCGAATCAGGGGATGGATGGTTCAGAACATGAAGGTCGGCGTTCCGAAACAGCTTCTATTGCTCACAGCTTACATTTTGTGGAGGTCACGTCAAGTTGGACTGGGTTTGTTTGGGACAAATAATGACCCGGATTCTTGAAACAAGAACGACTTCACGTCTATTATATTTATTGATTATACTATAAATTCCTTGACTGGGATAACGAGACCTTCACAATAGGTTCCTGGCGGTGATACCTCCGGAAACGCTGGGGAGTGCAGGAGAGAAGCGCAGGAGAGAAAGTGGCGGAAGAGCCTGCGTGCAATCCTAGGTCCAAGAGAGCCCACAACCCACCCATACACAATCCTGCTAGTTACTCCACTTCAATGCTCCGTAATCCTCTCACCAACCCAAAACTTACCAACAGATCCACCATCCTCTCATGCGCTAACCCCTCCGCCGCCTCTACCGGCGTCACATAGCCCAACCCTCCCGCTCGTGCACATTCACCCCCGCCTCTAGTAGGATCTCGGTCATCTCCTAATCCGCTAAATACACCTGTGTCCCTTTACCCCACTCTCGGAGGGAAACCGTGGGCAAGTAATAACCGGGCCATGCCATAGGAGCGCCATGCGATCCGGATGGCGGGTACTAGGGAGAGGGCGCCGGAAAGAGCGGGGACGTGGTTGTATTGAGCGGTGAACTGGAGGGAGTCGGGAGTGGTGGCGAAGCGGACGATAAGGGGGTACATGAGGGCTAACGCGTAGATGGAGTGGTGGGAAGATAAATGGCGACACAGAGGAGGGGCTCGGTGGGGGGCAGAGTAAGATGCGGCGGGATCCTGTAAATTACCCTGCTTTTACATTAAGGGCCAGGGTTATTTGATAATACAGGGCTAAGAGGGACTTTTTTTTTTTTTTGTTTACATCATTAATCGGCTAAGAGGGACAACAATTACCTGTATGTATATATATTCTTCTTCTTAAGCTTCGACCTTCGCCTCCTTATTCTTTAACTTGGCCCTACGGGCTAGACTCGAAAACAGGATCTGCATCTCAGTGTCCTCCCACTGCCTCACATAATACATAACGTGGCTTATGTAATCTGGCCTGCCTTCCATATTCGCCCCCGCCTCGACCAGCATCTTGACCATCTCTCTCCTGTTGGAGGTGACAGCGCGAAACAGCGGCCCATGATGAGACCGCACATTTGGATCGGCGCCATGGTTGAGCAATACACGCACAATATCCTCAGTACCTCTAGGCACGGCATCGAGTAGTAAGTGACTGAGATTTCCCCTGATGTCGTGCTTGGAGTTGCGCAGTACACGCCGCAGGAGGCTAGGGAGGTGCCGCCTGACTGCTCGGTTGGCAAAGAATTTCGCGTGCTCCCCGAGGAGAGAGTCCAGGGCAGGGGTAAGGAGATTGTGCAGAGAGTGGCAGGTTCGGGAGAGGGCGGAGACGGCGGATAAATCAATTTGTCGCGGCCGCGGGGAGCTATATCGTGGGTTGTGCAGGGTGTCTGTAGGAAGGAAAGAGGCAATGAGGAGTATGAGCTCGGGGGGGAGAGTGTGGAGTGATGCGGGGGGTGTGGTCATTCTCGGTAGGGTCATGATCATGGTTGGCGTCGATGCATGTCGATATCTGGCGAGCTGGGCGCGGGCACTTTGATCGGTTACCCGCTCTTGCACTCAGGGTCTTGGCATCTTAGTTACTTTTTGGTTGAAGTAAAGGACTAAGAAAATCATTGGGACCTTATTCTTTTTTCTATATATATCCCCCCCACCCCCGGTTTCCCCATCAAATGTATGAAGATTATAATCCACCCCCTGTATAAGAAACACAGGTATAGAGTCCTTCTACACTATGGACATTTTGACCCTTGGGAGCGGCAAACCGAACACAAGACAAAGGGACTACCACCGACCCAGTAGCACGTAACAGAGAGATGAGTAGGATCACGTGTATCTGAAATACCTGTACATGGCTCAAGAGACTATGGAGTTATCCTCTCCGCCCCAAAGCTCGCCAACAGCTGAGCCATCTCCTCGAACGACCACAGCTCCGCATAGTACATCGGCGTGCGATCCATGCTCGTATCCTTCGCATTAACGTCCGCGCCTGCTTCCAGGAGCATTGCGGCCGCCTCGAGATTATTCAGGGCGACAGCTACGAAGAGCGCTGGAGAGTGGTCATTGTACCACCTGTAGCGGTGGGGATTGGCGCCAGTGTTGGTGCTGTTTGGGTTGGTGCTGTTTGGGTTGGCGCCGCTTGCAAGGGCGCGCTTGACCATTGAAGGGAGCCACGGCACTTCTAAGCCCCAAAAGAGGATGGAGGTGGCTTCTTCGCTGAAACGCTTGTTGAGGGGGCGGGAGAGGCGGGCGTGGAGGGTGTGGCAGGTGCGGGAGAAGAGGGATAGATCGCGGGTTGAAAGATAGTCGGAAATCGTCAGAAGGAGCTCGGGAGGGAGTCTGAGTAGTATTGTAGGGGCAGACATACTGTACTGGGGGGGGATGGGGCGGGTTGTTTGGCAGTGGCCGGATGACTTCCGAGTGATGTAGATATCTAACCCTAACCCTGATATACCACAAGCCCACTGGACAAACCATTTCAATTTCAAATTTCCGCTGCCGCCGCCGTTGTTATTGTTTTGGATGTGTAAAAGTGACAAATAGAGTCCATAACCCCTAAAATAGAAGATATCTATATTCGCAGCCGGTATGGGTCACTTTATCCTCATTACCCTGATTCGTGTGTCCTTCAAAATTCCGTTATACCGTGAGGGGAAATGCTTCATTATCCGGTCCTCATACTAGCATTATCACTTGTGTGCTGACACTCGGGGACTTAGGCCAGTTAGGGACCAGTGTGCAGTTCTGCGTAACATTCAAGATGGGGCAGAGCCGCGCAGTTGCTTGTTTATCTTGGCAGAACTCAGGTAGAAGTCAACGAGTGCGGCGTTCAGGCAGCAAGAACCCGCACCCACCAGTGAGTTCAACGGCACGGTACCGGAGGACGACCCAGCAGGCCGAGTATGTCGGATCTTCCCTGCACGCATGCTCTTCAAGGGTCAAGTACCAATAAATAATGAAGATTAAGTCCTTCCGATACGAGGGGAGGAGCTCTATGCCACTCATGGACGTCTCTACCTTCCAAGCACTCGTCACTGGGCCCGAAAGGTGCATTGACCCTCAACCGGGAACAGGTTTAATGAGTCACAAAGGAAATTCTATATTTCTATAGGATTAGAGATAACAGTTTGATGACTATAATAGAGCGTAGGCTCGGATACAAAGCTTGGACGAACGAAGCAATGACAATCCGAAGGGCAGAAATTGTACAGATGATCCTAGTAAAGCTACAAAAAAAGATGCCCGTCTGAATTCAAGATCCTGAGATGCAGAACCGATTCCCCGACGGCCTCTCCTCCACCAAAGCCCCTTTTCCTTCACCAATGCCCCGTGCAACAGATACCTTCAGGGCTCGAGCCGTCCTCACAGTCCGCCTCTGACTCTTCAGAGCCCGAATCATCGTCCAGAGACTGATGGCCTATCTCCTCACTGAGCATGTGCAACAGCTCCGCCAATTCATCGCGCTCGGCTCCCGCGTGCTCCCCCGAATAGTGAAATGTCCTCACCCGCTTGTCCACGTCCGCGCCCGCATCCAAGAGAACACTGGCAATCTCGATGCTGCATACTTTGGCGACGGCGATGGCAAGCGGGCACTCGTAGTCATCACCATCCGGATCGGCGCCTTCCGCGAGGGCGCGCTTGACAATCGTCATGTTCTTGCGGGATACCGCCCAGATAAGAATAGCTGTGGGTTCGGCGGCGAAGCGCTCGGCGAGGGGAGATGTCAGGGAGGAATGTAGGTGGCGGCAGACACGGGAGAGGACAGAGAGGTCGCGGGTGGAGAGGTGGTCCGCGGTGAGAAGGAGGAACTCGGGGGGGAGGAGATGTAGTAGTCTTGTAGAGGAAGACATGGTGGCTGTAGTTGAGGGGATGTTGGTTTGGGAAGGGAGGTGGGTGTTTTTGTATTGTGGGATGCCCAGATGTATTGTGAGAACCTAGACCCTAACCCACGCCTTATTGACCCGCCCCAGAGCTCGGCCACACGTGACAGGACGCCTAAGTTAATTGGCCCCTCAGCGAGCGTCCACCCCAAATTTGGCAAAATAGCAGGCAACGCTCGCTGATGGGCTGTGCTCGTTGGTGGGCGAGCTGGTCTAAGGGCTACATATCTCTACCAAGAAGGGACTTCGGCGTCTTGGACTGCTGCTAAGCGAGTTAGGGGGGGTTGCCAAGGCCACCTGCTAAACTACATTTAGTAAAAGAGAGCTGTTTTCTTGCGATAAACACGGCATTCTGAATTTAAGAAATCTTAAGCTGTTAGTTAGGTTATGTTTTAATCATGTCCTGTTTCAATAATCACCCCTGGGAATTATTGTTTTGTGGTCCGAGTGTTTGACCTGTTTTATGTAAAGCCCCAACGTAACCCAAAGGTTTTGTGAAAGCCTGAAAGCAGTGGAGCGATGAAATCCCATACGAAAGTATTTTATTACTCCTTTTTACCAATTCAAAGATGTGCAAAAGGCTTCCCCAGGGGTCAGGGTATTTTACCTCTGTTCATTATTGATCAATTGTGTTGCTAGCCCTGATGACGCACGCTCCAACTCAGGAGAATTAAGGTAGCTTCTTTGTTAGGTCTCTGAATCATATCTACCTAGTGACCCCCATGTTTCGTGCGTATTTTTGCCTCACGATACGCGAATTAAGTTACGTAGTTTTCATAATCAAAAACCCTAACCCTACATAATATAGCCGGATTCAATCAACAGTACGTGACAAGTACCTGCTCACACACATAAGAGATGGACGAACTCAATAACATTCGCTACATCCCGGCGGTGCTTTCAACCATCCCACCGCGCCATCATACGATCCCGAACCTAAGTATGTACCTCAGCTTAATGATGTCTCAAAATGACATGAACATCAACCACTCTGTACTTACCCCCACGAATCCCTCAAAATAAAGTACTCCGAGGGGTCCGGCTGCGGCAGGCGCCCTCCATACCTCTGCAACAGCCTCACCATGTTGTTATCGTTGAGGTTATAGGCATATATTACGGGCGGATCATTGAACAGATACGGGTGTGTTTGGTTTATGTCCGCGCCAGCCTCCAGAAGTAGCTTAGTGACCGGTATGTCACTGTTTATGACCGTGAGGGCTAGAAGTGGAATCCCCCTTGTCCATGGCTCCTCGTAGGACTGGCAGGTGAGGTCGGCGCCGTTCGACAAGGCTCGCTTGATGAGGGCGATACGCTTGCGAGGGACTGCCCAGCAGAGGATGGAGGTGGCTTCGGCGGTGAAGCGTCTTTCGAGAAGAGGTGTGAGCAGAGTGTGGATATTTTGGGATGTTCGTGAGAGGACGGATATATCACGGGTTGGTAGCTTATCAGCAATAAGGAGAAGGAGCTCTGGGGGTAGCGAGGGTAGGGGGGCCATGGTCGCGGAGGATGTCTCGCAATGAATGCTGAGAACGATAGAGCTATAATTTATAACCACTGCCACGCCAAGTATTCAGGCACCCGACCTGAAGATGGTGATGCCGAAGAGCATGAGTTAATTTCACAGAACCCTAACCCTATGCTCCGATCACAAATGTAGAATACGTCGGTCATCTCGTGCGTGCACTCGAGCGCTATTGGAATTGTTTGAAACTTATGAATTTGCTTAAAGCTAAATATTCTGGAACTTTGATTACCGATACATCATATGTGTGCAACCTGCTGGTTATGACGCAATCTTACCTCCAAGTACCAGCTGCACTGGAGGTAGAGTAAATATACATATTTCGGGGTAGATAGACCCTAATTATAACCTATTTATCATTCCCCCTACCCGTACCCTTTCTCCACAGTAGAAAACCCCGCGTTTCCACGCTACAAGCTCCATTAGTCGTCCCGATCAAATTCCGGCCCCCAGAAGTCAGGGCAATCCCTCGGCGGCGGTGGCTTCACCGCCCCATATGTAATCAACAGTCTAACCATCTGTTCACGCTCAACCATATGCGCAACGTGAACCGGTGTGTCATAATCAGATATTCTATCCGCCCGATGAACGTCTGCACCGGCATCCAATAGCGTCCTGGCAGCTGTAAGGTTTCCGACCGCTGCGGCGCAGGTGAGAGGTGGCCAGCCGTCGCCACTGCCATCGGGGTTTGCACCGTGTCGGAGACAGCGTTCAGTCAGGGTGTAGCCGTCGTTGGGCTTTATTACTGCCCAGCGCAAGATGGAGGTTGCATGGTTTGTGAAGTAGGTTTCGAGGAGTGGCGTGAGTAGTGTGTGAAGGGTGTCGCAGGTGCGTGAGAGAACAGAGAGGTCACCGACGGGGAGGTATGAGGCTATATGGAGGTAAAGCTCAAGGGGTAGTGTTGGGGGTGTTGAGTTCGACATGTGGTGGACAGATGAAGAAGCACTATCAGCGTGGCCGAACGTATCTTGAGCTTATCGATAAGGTGACGTCACAGGTATGGTTGTGTAACCATATTCATAGGAAACATGAGGCTCTTCAAGTTTGTGGCACACCTAGGCTTCCTGATATCAAAAACAATCTTTTAAGATTACTTTCAGAGTTCCTCTGCCAACATTCTATATCCCTACAAATGACTTCAAGTGACTATTCTGTTAAGAAACCCAAGAAGTTTATATATTAGTTCGTGTGACAGAGTCATCATGTGGGTTAGGGTTACTGTCGCGAACAACTCGTTTCAAAAATGATACCCAATGTCTCTCTCCACCGTGTTCACTTGTCGGGAGAGGTTATGAGCGGTTGTGTAAAATTTTAACCAGACTAGAATGTGTACGTCACGTAGCTAATAGAACTCTGCATAATCCCACATAAATTTTCCGTGGTAGGCTTTGCTGAATGCTGCTTTATTCTAGCCGCCATTTCATATTATTGGTAACGCTACATGTATGCATGAGAGAGATATTGCGGGTTTCTTATGCCCCTAGGATATTGCAAAGGGGGGGGTGGTTGTTCGCTGTACTAATGGGTGAAAGAGGACGTAGTCTATGAGAGGCCGGAGAGGTGAGGAGGTAGTATAGTAGGAGACTAGAATCTCGCGAGAGATCAATGTTACATATACGACTTTAAGTGATAAAAATAAGTAAATTCATCGCTCATTGAATCCTTAATTTAATACATATACTCTATATCACTCTGTTATATGTATGTAAAAAGCGCCAAGACCTGGTGAAGTGGAACAGTATTATACCCATTTATACCCCTTCATTACAGAGTTGCGGCTAAGATGTGGTTTCCAGCCATAACGTGGCTGGAATACAATGCTCTCATTGGTTCAAAAGCATTCAGAGTAGCCAAGACCGTTCAGCTGAGCATGTCAACTTTAAGACGCCGCACCATGAATACAGAAAATGAGTGTATAAAGAGGTACTCTAATGGAATATTCGGGAATAGTATCATCTAACACTGTAAATGCATCGCTGATGTCACCTACAGAAGGAATTCTCTGTTCTTGAATGATTCGAGTATTTCCCAACATCACTCTAGTGGGTAGTGCACAGATTTTCATTTACGTTGCGGATGGAGGGGGAATACTAAATCGTAGTTCTTATAGGAAGGAGATCTCAAAGATAGGAAGCCAAATATATATCATACCAGAGATTTCATGGGGAGGAGGACATGGTAGATGACGGTATTTTTCTTCGCTTCAATCCAATATCTCGACCACATGATCTAAATAAAGAGTCCCGGGCGGAATGGCCCCATCGCCCCGAACCACATCAATAGTTCCTCTGTCTCCAGGTCATTCGTGCCTCCTGCCGTCTGTGCCGACCGGGTATGGGTCCCCTCCCGCCGTTGCATCCTTGCACCCGCGGCGATAAGCATCCTGGCCGCATCTACGGTCCCTTGGTGGACGGCGTAGGTCAGGGGCGGTGTGCCCTCATTCCAATCGTTCACGTCTGCGCCGTGAGAAATGGCACGTTTGAGGACATCCAGCTTGTTCCAGTGCAGGGCCCACCAGAGAATACCGGTTGCTTGGGATGTGAAGTGCGTGATGAGGAGAGGGTTAAGGAGGGCGCGGAGTGTGTGGGAGGTGCGGGTGAGAATGGAGAGGGCGGGCGTAGGGAGATGGGATGCGATAAGGAGAATGAGCTCTGGAGGGAGCCTATAGAGGGTGATGGGTGACATGAGTATATATTGGATGGGGATATTGAGGTTGATGGAGCTGCTGCCTCTGATGCCCGAAAAACTCTGTAACTCGATGTCACATGCTTGGGTAACCTGGTATGCAAGTCGACAAAACAGGGAAAGGAGGCTTCGAGTCTAGTTTAATAATATATTTATAAAAGGAGGCTAGAGATACCTGAACACACGGGCAGGAGAACACGCCACACCCCCCAGCCGCGCCAACTACCGGAACAAAGGCACCCCCGGTCCTACGGCCTCACCGCTCCAAACTGCACCAACAACCCCATCAGCTTGACATTGAGTGAGCCCTCGCCACACCCGCCGGTGTCATAATATAACAGTCAGGCAAATTTATGTCCGCCCCAGCCTCGATCAGCATTTTGATAAGGGCTAGGACGCTGTGGTTGCGGATGGCATAGCTCAGCGGGGGTGTGCCATTGTTCCAGTCGTTGACGTCAGCGCCGGCCGATATGGCGCGCGTAATATCAAGGATCCCAGCGAAGCGTCCAGATGAGCGTTGGGGTCGCCTGGGCGGTGAAGGTGTGATTAAGCAGAGGGGTGGGGGAGGCGTGGGGGCACTGGCAAGTGCGGGAGAGGGTGGAGACGGCGGCCGCGGGGAGATGGTCGGCTATGAGGAGTATAATCTCTGGGGGGGAGTGTGCGTAGAGCTGTAGAGGACGCCATCACTGTTGTGGGTGAAGATCTAGACGAATTGCGGTTGAGGATTGATGTCATTGTTTGTGTAACTCCTCTAGATGCCGGCTGACAAAGCCAGAAATACAATTATTTTCTGGTTGTAGGGACCGTTTTAATTTTGCTGGGCAGCAGCATTCTCAATTGACCTCTATTGATACCGAGTTAATATCAACCCCTACGCCCTTAGGTTACGACTGAGTTGGTTAAATATCGCACATATCTCAAGAGGAGAAGCCGCATATTCCTATATACTATAGAAATGTACACACTACAAAAAGATCTCTACCATGGTGAGACGTGTATCGCAAATGTATCGGAAATGCATCATATAAACAATGAATCTATAAATGCATCTCATAATGCATCAATAATGCATCACAGTCTCATTTTACCAAGACTTGTAGATAATCTAACAATAAAAAGATACTTTAACGCCCGATCGGATATTCCTATAGGCCTGATCTCAGCCTTAAAAAAGGCTTAGTGAAAAGTTAGTCTAATAAAGACCTTATTCAAGAATTTTCAGGAGTGATTTGAGGAATATATAAGGTTTTTATTAGACTAACCTTTGACTAAGGCTTATAGGAAAATCCGATCGGGCGTTAAAGTATGCAGGAGATTTGAACTTGTGTCATATTTATTCCTGTGAGTGTCCTTCCACCTAAGCCATAATAACATGTATAATTTATACTTTATCTGCTTAATATGCGGTTTAAAAAGATATATCATCAGCAAAATCATCAGCAAAATCATCAGTAAATATACATTAGCGTCAGTCCGGATATTTCTATAAGTCTTATTTTGAGCACTAATACTGCGGCATGGTTTTGAAAAGACTTAATTTCAAAAAGACCATCAATTAAACTCAAAAGGGTGAAAAAGATGATGTTTGGTGACCAATTTAGACCCCGTTAAGGCATAATTAAGGGTCTTTTAGAGAGAATCATATACGAAGGAAAAGGATTGTCAAAAACTGTAAGCATTTCAGGGTTAGGGCTGGGACTTAGCAGATATCAAACCCGCACGCCTTCCATCTCTACACCTCTTATACCTCTACATCCACACCTTCACCTCTACATCTCCATCTCTACACCTTCATCTTTATCTCTACGCCTCTATCTCTACCACGCGTCGTCTTTATCTCTACGCCTCCATCCCTATCTACGGTTTCATCTCTATGCCTTTATCTATGCCCCCTTCCCCACTTTCCATCATCGTCCAGACATGAGCTAATCGGTGAAAAACAGGCAGTGAATCCAGCGAATCCAGCACCCACATCAGCAAACTACTACTTGTGTATGCAGTCTCCCAACAGTCTCCTGGGTCTCCTGAGAGTCTCCTGAGGCTCCTGGATATTTTTTGAGTCTCTGGAGGCTCAGGAGACCTCGGGAGACAAATCAAGTCTTGCTGATGCAGTCCAGCATACCCGGCACCAATCCAGTGAATTCAGCACCCAATCTAGCAAATCCAGCGAATCAAGCACCCAATCAAGCAGCGAACCAAGCAGGCATTGTAGGCAGGTAAGCAGGCAGGCAGGCAGGCGGGTAAGCCGGTAGTAAATGTACATATTAAATAGAGAAATAATCAAGAATTTTATTTGTGAATTCACCTATGCCAGGAGAAGCGTGAGTACTAGCCTACCTACGCATCCAGGTTTTTCACTGAATAAAATAACTCTTATAAAGGTATTATCATGTATTAAAATCATTTACTAATATAAAGATTAACCAAAACATAGGTCAATAAGAGCCTATTAAAAAAAAATATTAAAAATCAAAAAAAGTCTTATAATAGGAATATTAAAGGCTTAATATAGGTTTATGTGGACTGGCGCTAAAGTATCTAGATCACTAAATTCACTTTTTACAGGTAAATGCATCACTTAATGCATTACGCGTCACTCTTGTGTGGATAATGTAGTATCAAGTGATACAGTAATTCCCGTGGTAGAGGATATACTGAGAGACAATATACTTATAACGTATAAGGAAATATGACTTGATCCCTGATGGTAAGAAATGTGAGTAATATGAGATGCGGTAATCATCCATGGCAGTTCCAAGACTACTTTTGGGTGTATCTCTATCTCAACCTTTCTTCCGGAATCTCACTAGAGATTCAATCAGTTTTTTTTTTTGGCGCAACCTTGCCAAGGTTGTAGTGCACCAGATTCTGAGCATGTCTCGGCCTGCCAGGCGATAGATCTTAGGTTATCGGGAGCTAAAATAAGTTTGAGTTCAATTATTTTCGGATGAATCATTCATCGATGGTCTCTCTAGTTACAAGACAAGACTGGTCAAAGATGTCTCGAGACGTTATCGACTATTTCCACCATACAGTTTACAAACTCCCAAAAGAGGGTTAGGGTTCGGCAACGGACTTCCAACCCGCATACGCCACAAGTCTCGAGACTTTCTAGAACAGGGTAAGATACAAGACAAGACAAAACCTGTCCAAGCTTTGTCTCGTCTTGTCTCATGCCTATTACTATTCAGGGTTCTACAATACTCTACGAAATATCTTTTACAGGCTCACAAGTAAAAGCTTGGCCGAACTAAATGGAAGATAGATTTATTTATTGTGAGCTTAGGCGATAGATTGTATATTCCCCCTTATGAGTTAGATAATACACTACACTAAAGAGATTCTAACCCCCTCTCCTAGCGGATGCAGCATACTGCTCGCGTCGCATATACTCCTTCAAAAGCTCCGCCATCTCATTCCTCTCCATGGACCTGGCCCACTTGAGTGGTAGGTGCACGGTACCAACCTTGGTGTATGCGCCGGCTTCTAGGAGTATCCTCATAGGTTCAGTGGTGGTGCAAGAAACGGCTAACAATAGCGGACAATAGCCATCGATATAGGCATTGGGATCAGCGCCATTGGCGAGGGCACGTTGAATTAGCGTCTCTCCATTCGCTACGCCTACCGCCCAGAAAAGGACCTTGTTGGCATCTCTCTTCAGGTGGGCGGCAATGAGAGGATCTAGTAGCCTGTGCAGTGCTCGACAGGTGGCAGATAGGTTGCAAAGGCTGGAGGTGTGCTTGCAGGATCGTCCTAGGAGGAAACGATGCTTTTTGGATGCAATTGGTAGGTATTTAGCGATGATAAGAACAACCTCCGGTGGTAGAGTAAGTAGCGATATCGAGGCGGACATTATTGGAAAACCTCGTGATGGATAGAGGGTGGAAGTTGTTATTCGACTGACTTTGTCATGATGTGTGGGTTTTTATCTTTTTATCTAGATCGTTCCGCGGGTAAGCGCTAATATAAGTGTTGATATCAGATCACGTGTCACTTCGAGGTGGGGGTGCGCGTTTTGCCAATAATTACCCTTCTGTGGATATCTGCCCGCGTGCCGAGTAGTAACATGCCTAGCCTCATACTACTACAAGTCGTTGCGATCCTTAACGATAGTCTACATTGTGAATCTAGGAATTTGTGCATCCTAGAATAATCAACATCACTCAGTGATTAAAACATTGTCTCAAACCAGATCTGGCGATTTAATAACTCATCACCATACGCAGTCGATGCGTTTCCCACCGCCAAACTAACCGATTTCATTATATATTGCGAAATGGATTATTATGATTATAACTCATAGGTACTGCCACTGATTGTGCGGTCTGCGGAGTCTTCTGCATAGGAGGTGTTGTGCTCAGCGCGCCCCGACAGTACCCTTCTATTGTCTTGATTTCTTGCTGAAGACTCAAAAGAAGTCCAATATTCTTTTCGACAAGGGACAGACTGAAATTGGATTAAGTGAAGTTGACTTTTAATTCATTTTCTCAATAACGAAAAAACACAATTACAACCTTGTTCCAAATTCCCTTCGTTTAATTTGATATTTAGATCAACTAAATATGGCAACGATTGCTTTCGACTTCTTAAGCATGTCACGCCAGGCGGCAAGCGCTCTGAAGCTATTGAGTACCCTTCGTTCGATTTGAACCCGTCCGGATTGTGAACAACTTTCGGTAGAAAATTAGTTCCCACGACTCGAAATCAGGACCGGAAAAACTCGAAAAGATTTGCTATGCATCCAAGATCAGGCCTACTCCATTCAGAGGTTTATCAACAATCTTCAACCAATGTTTGCATATACATATATGATGGTCCTTTGGGCGATAACCTGCCTGGCTGAGAGACCTATCGCTCAGTACAATCGCTCACCTACTGACGGCGGATCTTGCCTGATGGTTTTGCTTGCCCTTGGCGTCCGTAGTCTAGTTTTGTTATTGGTCTCAAAATTCCTCCGACCGCCGGTGGATTCGACCTATGGGTGCTGTACGGTTACACGAACGCGTGGGGCTGTTCTAGGCGCACTATGACTAATCTTATGGCTTTACTCGCGATGTATTTATCCTCCCTCTCCACGTTAGCTTATCTTCGGAGGCCACCGGGTGCCATGTCTTTAAATCCGTCCAACGACCGTATCACCTCACTCCCCCTAGAGCTCTTCCTCCAGATTGTCTCATACTGCCGCCGCTCCCGCACGATCTTCGCCCTCTCCCGCACCTCTCGTACCCTTCATGCACTGCTCGCGCCCACACTCACCGCTCGGTTCGCTCAACGCGCATCTGAGATCATCCACTGGGCTCTACGTAAGGGTCGTATGGAGTTCTTTGAGCGAGCACTTGCAGTTGATACAGCGCCCACTACCATCGTCAGCTTGGGCCGCCACGACACAACTTTTGTAGTTACCATGGTTGAAGGTAAATCAATAACGAGTCGGATCGAGCTTGAACCCAACGCAGATAGTATTCAGCGTTTGAAGGACAAAGGGTTGGTTGGGGAGAAGACGGCCTATGAATTTGTGCTAGGGCTTACGCCAAAGGAGAGAAGGAGGTTCAGACACTGTAGAGCCACGTGGAGGGGCTCTGGGGGGAGGGTAGTGCGGGAAGCAAGGCGTCACCGGCCTCGGAGTGATCCCGTTTTTCAAGAAGAGTAGGGCCGAGTATGTGGGAGTACATTGGGCTCAGCTTGTAGACTTTGAGTAAGACGAAGACTGTACCATAAAGGAATACTATTCAGCGATGATAAGGTCGACGCAACAGGTTGATAAGATCGACCAATTCCAAGCAATAGAGCTAATTAACCGAATAATGACTATTTCCAAGAAACCCGGGGCGTAGTTGTGTTTCCTTAGTAGATGCATTTTATTCAAGACAGGCAATTAGACCAGTCAAGGTTTTTCGCGACAAACCATTGAGTGTTTGTACAGATGAATGTAAAAGAGATTCCCTCCCCCTCCATGCGACGCGTTCTTGACAGTGACATGACCCCTCCCCCTGTCCTGTAGTCATGACAACCGTCGATTTGAAGCCCTTATCATATCATAGCCCTATACCGTTCTTTTTGAGGGCTTCGCCTGTTCTAGAAACTCTGATCTTCCACCCTGGCATCATGAGATTAGGCTAATGTTTGTATCTATCCTTTAAGTATAGTATGCATAATCGGATTTAATCCACCCCTTAGTACTATACCAAAAAGACGCACTTTCCATCTACAACGGATGTTCATTTCTCTCATTAAGATTTGAGGCGCTTCGGCACATATATCCATGCCACCAGTCCCCCCTCTAGATACACCCCTGTAAGTGGTTGAAAATCTTTTCTCATAGATGAGGCAACGTTATGTGAAGGCACACGATAGGCAAAGATTTACTTCAGAAGTCTCACGGACGTTGAGAGAATTTATTGACACGGATGCCAGTTGTATTTTACATCATTGTCTCATACATCTCTGCCCTCAGATCAATCCTTCTCATTAAAACGGTCACCCAAAGCGGGCCCTCGTACACTACCACACATATGCCATCGAGAGATTTATCATTTCCACATGTCGACGCCACAGGCACTCCTCCACGGGGCCTGCTCCCACACGTCCAGCGTATCCGGGCCCACCCCTGACTCCAGCAACACTCTTTTAAGGATTTTTCCAAACTTTGAATTTCTGGTTCCAATGCGGTGGGGGTTTCAATAGCATCGTGCCCTCCATCAATACAACTTTCTTCCAGATACGAGTGCGACCGCCGTGGTTCGGGAAGTCTGTTACCCCGGCCAGTGAGGTATATTGAGTAATTATGTATGAGTTTTTTATCTTCTCGTTATTTCTATCAAAATTTAACTCTTGTCAAGAGGGTGTACCCAGGGTGTTGGAAAGTAATGCACATTTTGACCAGACAACGCCCAAATACTTTATCACAATACAACAGAATTTCTCTACCATACCCAAGTACTAAGCATATACTTGATGAAGAGTATCTGCACACTTATTTACCTTGAAATAGCCTGGTGGGGGTTGGTTCCCGTGTGGCTATGAAACCACCGAATGTGCATCACTTTCCGACACCCTGGGTACATTAGATTTCTATTGCGGTTAATCAATTGATTGATGGTTTCTATTTGAGTGTATTAGTTACGTTATATGGATGTATAATGATAAGTCTGGTTTTGTAATAAGGTTCTTATTGAGCCCCCTAGACCCCCCCGGTAGTTCGAAATCGAAGGGGATTATCGGGGACTCTCTTAATAATACAAGGTGGCTGGTTTTTGGCTCCTGTACCGTTTCTCCTCACCTAACCCCCTCCTCGGGTGACTCACCTTTCTTATACCGCAATAGGTTTAATCTACTCCAACATATCTGATAAAGTAGATTGTCTCACCGCCCCCACCGTTTCCACCTTATCACTTATATTAACTATACACTTGAGTACTTTAACCCCATGCATGCCGTTTTGTATGTTTACTTATGTTGCCCCCCTTCAACATTGAGATAATCAATCTTATACGTGTTCGCCTTAGCCCTCTGATCTCTTAATAAGTGATTTGGCTACACTTGTACTCTTACATTAACCCACAAATCACAAATCTATTTCTAGTACTATTGAACAGGGCCTACTTCGAAGCCTCACTTCCATGTTCCAACTTTGCGAAGCTTACTCTGTCCTCCCTTGAATTTTTGTTGGCTACACATATCATGGGGCTTTGTTTACAGTTATTCTATTTCTCTCGATATGCTTAATTTGCGTCTCTATCCCTATCGGCCAAATGAGTGATATTATCTTTTCCCTCTGCTGTCAAAGCTTTGCAGCAGTCTACTATCTTCTTCCAGCCTATATTAGTAAGTTGCAAGAGGTTTGATTTAAAATTTAATTTCTTTTTAATCTCTAGAAACGTTGTAGGGTTCGTATTTGTTTTGTAATAGTGATGCAGGTCCTTTATTAAATGCCAATTGATTTTGTTTTTCTAAGTTCAGTTTCACTGCCTAGGGTCTCATGATAATCCTGCTTACGGACTATCACCTTCAGTGGACGGTTGGAGACGGAGTCTGAATTGTGATAGAACTGTATGCCTGCTGTGAAGATATCATTGACCCAAAGCTTTACGAGCAAGGGAGGAAACCGAATCTCACACTAGGCAGCACAACCTTATCAATTCAAAGACAATCCAGATCCTTAACGAGAAGTCCGTTCATCGGAATATATTCTGAAAAAGCAACCCCCCATGGAATGAGCTTTCTATATGCAATCACTCTGAGGGTCTCTCGAATTGTAAAAAGATCAGCTGATTTACGGCAGAGGATGCGGGTATACACCTGACATATAATTTGGAAAGGATTATGATGATAAGATATATATATCCTTTAAACCCTCTACCGAAGAACCACCACACATAGTCAACATATCCGAAGAATTCCGGCCAAACTGAGATAACGACTGAAATCAAACACAGAGATAAAAGGACGGTCACCAGAAGAATAGATATTATCAAATGCGCAACAAGAAATATATATATCAAACTCCTGATAGCAGGCTGAGCGTAGCTGTGATGCTGAGTAAGCTCCTAGGTCCTAACTAGGGCGTTCATTCTACTGCCCGAATTAGTCTACACCTAGACCCAACTTCATGACCTCACATATGGTATAGATGTTAGACAGAAATCGTCTGACACTCCAAAGCACACCAAAACTGCTCTCAGCTATTTTCACAAAGCTATGAAACTTTCGCAACTGCAAGATATACTTTGGATGTAGCCATGTTCCAAAATATACTCTGGTTCTTCGATCGCGAGTATTGTGGGAGTTTTAAAGCCTCGAAGGTTGAACTCCAAGATTTTTGAATTTGAGCGTACCTTACCAAGACCCATACAAATTTCAGGTCCAGGTGTAATTTTCCTGATCACCCAAACAAAATGCTCTCCATTAGTTTACAAAGAACTCTCTTTGTTTTTAAAGCCTTTAAATGATATTTATGCATTTAATCCGCATAACATAAATCGTTGTACCTTATATCTCGAAGTGGTGTGCTATGGAGCAATCCGAAAAAGGCCGACTACGGCACTTTTTGTTTTGGTGTCTGTCCGTTGATATTATCTCACCGTATTGTACACCATGAGCCCTCTATCCCCGGCGTCGGGGTGTTCCTTGCCTGTCTGCATCATTACGAACTTGAAATGCAACCTAGTGCCATCCTTCCAAGCGAGCTTCGGGTCCGCCCCATGCGCAATAAGGATCCTCACAATCTCAGCATGCCCTACCCAGACGGCATCGGCAAGCAATGAAGCAGCCCGATAGGAGTTGAGCATTAACCTTGTGGGATCAGAACCTTCGCCGCCCTCGGAACCTGGAACGCAGTAAATGAGGGCGCGCGCAAGTATGTCGGCGCGGTTGTGATAGGCGGCCCAGCGGGCAACAGGGGAGGCATGTCTGCTGAGGATTGTGTGGAGGAGAGGGGATAGGAGGATATGTAGGGTACGGCAGGTACGGGAGAGGCCGGAGAGTCCCCGGAGGGCTAGGCGGGGTCGGAAGGGGTTTTCGGTGTAGAGATGACCGCCGATTTGGAGAATTAGCTCGGGGGGGAGGTGGAGGAGTGCCATTTGTGTGATGAGGCTGTAGTAATGTGTGTGGGGAGTTCAGAAGCTGAGGGTGAGTGTTTAGATTAGTCATGCCTGCATAAAGACCTGTTATGGTGTGGCATCCGAGCAGCGTCGGTGGTTGTGCCTAGGACTTTTAGTAGTACAATAAAACACACAGATGTGACCGCCTTATATGCCCATATGGGTCTATAAGACACCTTTTTTTTCATATTCTTGACCATATTATAAAAGACCCAAATGAAACTTCCGAGTGAGATACCATGATGCTGCAAGCCGGGGTTTGTGTTTTATCCCTTTGTCTGTCAATGCTGACCCCCTATAATAGAGGAATTAAATTTGTATGGAAGATCTATTATTTGATAAGGGAGATAACGGGATCTGTTAGTAAAGCCACACAGAATTTGCTTCTTCTTGGGAAGCTGTCAGCAATTTACTGACAGACTAAGGGATAACACCATTACTATACTCTACTTATAGCTGATATTATAATTCAAGACCCTGTCTCAACGACAGGGTGGCTACTAGGTGCTCTACGTACCCCTCAGCATGATTACTGAAAAGCATTCACCATTACTCGACACCAGAGGCCTAGCTTCACTACCATAAGGTTTTTCATTGCCAGCCCGCGGCCAGTGGCCCCAAATCACAAGTAATAAGTTCAACCTGCGATAGCACTACTGCGAAAGATAATACAAAACTGAAATTAGGAACAATATCTAGGAAGACTTCGGGCGTGCAAAATCCTGACTTCCCGTTCAAAAGGCTACTAGACCGATGTCTCTGAACTGTCTATTTCGTGAAGATGAAAGAAGTACCTTTAATAGTTGCAGCCACTCGTTTCTTTAAAAAAGCCACATTTGCCTTGGCAATATCTACACTCCTCTTTCCACATTTGTCTTTCCCAACCAGGAAAGTGACATGCCGAAGCGTCCATATCATATCAATGAGCTCAATGCCCACCGCATTACTCGATGGGATGTCTTACCACCCGTTTTCTGGGTTCACAACTTCGGTTATGACGGCCTTCGCTATCACAATGTTCTAGATAGAGCTGGTTGACGAGCATCCCAGGCCTGGTGGTCCAAATCTTGATGCCGGTGGATTCCCCGGTGATGGAGGCATGCAAAGGCGGGGGAAATTTTTGAATGGATGATAGAAGTAAGAGAAGGTTGAGAATTGTGGGCTTTGTTTCGGGGGCAGGGTAGGTGTTGAGAGGTGCGGAGGACGACCAGTTGGACGCGGCGGTGATGAGAGAGAGATTGTTATTCAAAACAAAGTAGTATGGCGCGGGGGGGGTTTGAGGTACCGGTTACATCGAGGCGTGAGGTTAATTGGACTAGTTAAGCCTGCATGCAGACTTATGTTATGTAATTCGCGAGTAGGACCTCTACCTGGACATGCACAAACCTCGCCACCAGCTCTATCTGAATCTCATCCACCGCATTCTTCAGCGGGCTATCGTGCCAGCCCTGACTCGGACGCACGAAGTGCGCAAGGAGGATTTTAGCGACCTTTGTCCGGCCGTGCAGGACCTCTTCGACTAGGATCTGGGCAAATGCATGAATCGTGATCTCGTTGTTGGCCTTATGAACGGTGTCCTCGTAGGCTATGGGGCAGTGGGGAAGGGCGCGGGAGAGCGCATGTGGGCGATTTTTCGTGGTGGCCCAGAGGACAATATGGGCGGCCTCGGTCGTGAGAATGGTGTCTAGGAATGGGGAGATGAGGTTGTGGAAGGTACGGCAGGTACGGGAGAGGCTTGAAAGGCCGATCAGGGCGTCGCTGGGGTAGAAAGGATAGAAAGGGGCAGGGATCTCAATGTGCGAGACTATGATGAGGATCAGCTCAAGGGGGAGGTTCATGAGAGACATTGCTTATTGTGGAGCGTGTGGCGTGTTGCAGGATCAGGAAGTTGGGAGGGCCAGGGTTAGGTGAGATTCTCTATGCCAAGACTCCGCCCAACTCATGATATTTTAAAGCTATAGTTATTAGGTTTGGGGCTTGTGAGACTCGAGCACGATTTAGTTAAACTATGGAAGGAAAAAGAGAGGTTTAAAGCTGGGAGGAACATCTTTATCAAACCATGCTGTAAAGAGCTTTGAGGAGAAATCACCTTCAGATAACCCTAACCCTAGTCCCCGGAGCCTGAATTCCTCTATTGCCCAATTACGAAACTCTTGTCGCGGTCCTCTGAGACATCGATGCCCACCATTGTGTCCGTACCAATCACTCCCATGACACTTGGGGCCGCTACCGTTCCGATCCACTTCCCTCCTTCCCTGCTCAATCAGTGCGCCCACCTACTAGAACAAAGTGCTTGACACCACTGCTTGGAGTGGTGCTACAGTGACTTTCATGCATGTCGAGGATTTCGCGAATGTCTCATACGCCCAGGACATACTGGTTCCTATGAGCAAAAACTCGAACGGTGCCGAGCGTATTGGCCAACACCTTCTGAGTCTAAATATTTAGTTCTTGGCGACTGGTTTTTGGTGTGGATGCCCGCCAAGAGCTCAAAGTTTGGGCTCAAAATATGAGTGTGGCCAACACACTCTAATAATGTATGTACTCTCACATTGCAAATTCATTCTTTTGGCCGTTGTGATTGAGGCTCAGTTGTTGATCAATACCCTTCGACAAATAAGAAAAGAAAGTATGTAGTATTCACCCTGCGGCCTCAGCCCGGCCCCGCTCATTATTGTCGACTTTTAGCGGTATTCCAGTGCGTTCTATTGGATTGAGTGTACATCGTTATGGGTGGGTATATAAGAAGGTATCCTCCGCTGCTATCCTGTTTCTCATTTTCTCTTCTCTTCACACAATTCTTTTGTCACCTAGGCCCCCGCCTTTGCCTTCGCCTTCACTAAGCGATAATGACTAGACAACTACGCCAGAGTAGAGACGTTGCGCAGATAGAGCCAGCTCTATATTTCAGTTATCTGATTGACAAGCTTTGGGACCGGCACCAGCCAAGCTACCGAGAAATGGAGCTGGCTCTGTTTGCGCAAAGTTTCCAATGACTCAGGTTCAATTCCGCCTACAGATGTTGATCTTCTCTTTTATTTAGACATCATTGTAGATAAATAATCCTCTCTTATACAATATTTCACAAGTTATCTCTACATAGCCGATCACAATGATCAATTACATCAACACATGAACCCAGTCACCCCCACCAGCTGATAATTACTAATCCCTCCGCAATTCTACCGTGGACTCGACCGCCATACCCGCGCTTAAGCACCAAAGCTTAACAACAGCGCCTCGATCTCCTTGTCGCCCCTGACCCGCGCAATCAACATTGCTCTCTCTCTAACAGGCTTGAATGTACGTCGGACTATGTCTGCCTCCTCCTCAACGAGCGCCCTTACAGCTTGGACATCCCCACTGCGTACGGCTCTCAAGAGCGCCGTTGAGGCAACGACTCCTCCTTCGCCGGCGCCCGCACCATCTTCCAAAGCCACGCCTGCCGCTCCATGGTACCCCGGAAGCGCGAGCTGGTGAAGGATCATATCGGGGAGGAGGAGAGCGCCGAGATCAAGACAGCGCCGCATGTGGTCAGCCTGGCTGGACAGTGTTGCCCAGAGCGACATGTTTTCGGCATTCAATACAAATAGCTTATCCAGTGGCGAAGCAAGGAGGTGGTGGAGAAAGTGGCAGGTGCGGGAGAGCTTTGAGAGGGCGGGGCCCCCGAGGTGCTGTGTGATTAATAGGAGGAGCTCGGCGGGCAGGGCCAGGAGTTTGGGGGACGTCATTTTGTGTGAATATTGAGGGGTGAGGTAGTGGGTGTTACCTATTTATTTTGAGTCTTGCAGTACTGAGGTATAACCAGATCGTACCACCTTGGAGAGTTCGCTGCGCCTCCGCGGGGTACCCCTTATATAGTCCGTCAGTAGAGTGCTGACCCCCCGGAAAAGTAAATTTGTGGCCTTGCTAACCGATCTTGTGATCTCTCTTATCAAATAGTAGATCTCCCATACAAATTTAAGTTCTCTATTATAGGGGTCAGCATCAACTGACCATGGGATAAAACCCGGGAATACAAGTTTTGGTGTAGCGTATCCCTGGAATACCGCGGTCTAGCTACACTACATCATAAACACTTACTCCGAACCTATCCGGATCACTTGTGCGCGTAGTATTGTGTGTTGGAAGGATCATTTATACCTATGTTATAAGATCTTCCGGAGCTCGTTAACTCTATTCTGATCCACACCGGTTCTTGACACTCCCGTAGTTGGCTCGATTAGTTTGAAAGAGTATCCCATACATCCACTGTAGGTGAAGCTATTAAGGTACATACTCCTTTTAACATTTGAGCACTGGACATGTAAATAGAGGTTTAAATATACATGCTACATGCTTTATTTGTTCGTAATGAAACCGGCTATTTAATTAAATCGCGAGTAGTACGCAGCTAAATCAGACTCGGCTACCAGGGAAACATCGTCGCTAACAGAAGCGCCAAAACTAACTAGCAAGGCCTGCATCGCCAGATTCCTCCTGTACCTTGCCAACCCCATCGCCGTGATCAACTCTGTATCCCAGCACCTCGCCTCCACGCGCGCACCCGCCAGGAGGAGCATACGGGCAATATCAATCCTATTGTGTCTCACGGCCTCGAAGAGAGCGGTGAGGCGATCTTTGCCAACCTCGTTCGGATCGATACCGTGCTCAAGGAGCACGCGGACTACTTCTGTGGAACCATCCTTCGCTAGCCAGCGGAGGCAGGTGGTGAGTCCGAGATCTGGAAGAGGGGTGCCAAGTTCCAGGCAGCGCTCGACAGGGATATGTCGCTGGCCTTCGAGGATAGCCCACTCAAGGATGTCAGGTGCTTCGAGCGCAAACCCCTCGTCAAGGATGGGGCGGAGTAGATGATGGAGGGATCGACAGGTACGGGAGAAGACTGAGACGCTGGGGATGGGGAGATGATGGGCGATGAGGACCAAGATCTCCATGGGAAGGGTGGGGGTTGGAGGGGCCGGAGGTGTTGTTGGCGGCATCGTTGTGACTCTTGGGTTATTGGTACAGGTTGGTGACACTAAGATAAAAATCTTAATAGTGGGGGCCTTGTGTAACGGACGATACTTCTGAGGTACTTCAAAAACGCTATGGGTCATTTGAATACTTGTTACTTAAATCATTACTAGCCACATATGATTGAACGGCTCCGACTCGAGAGCAAGGGGAGGATCTAGACCAGTGATGCTTACTGGTGCAGCTCGACGCCGGTTGCAGGCGCGGAGGATATATAATAGCCTTCCGAGCGAACCCAGCCTGCTTTGACGATCAACAACCTCTGATGCTATCATTGAGTCGACTAACTACTGCTCGTACAGTTGTGTAAGAGTTCATCTTCTACGGCGTCAGATCTTGCTCTCTCAATGAAAATCCTCATTTGACCAAATTTAAGCTACAGCGAGATTTCAAATCCATAGAATGGCCACTATACCATCCCGGCAGTCCGTCGGAGCACATATTATCCCACTCAACTGCTCTTCCGCCTCCCATATCCTCCTCGGTACTGACCGAACGGAACTGTTCCCCACACATCCACCTCCTCCGAGAGCTCGTCAACACCATACTTCCGATCATGGCCGTAACACTACAAAGAATAGCTCCTCCGTCGGGCAACGCCTGGACATTTACTCTAAAGAGCCAAAGCTAATGAGCAGAGCACTTATCCTACTACCCATGGCGCGCACGCTTCACATTTTCGGGGCTTCACCCCCTATGTCCACCTCTACTCCCGGCCCTGCCAAAAATTGCTTTCCGGTATCGAGTGGCCTATGAAGCGTTGTAATTCCGGGGGGTTCCAGGTAACTGACAGTAGGACTATATATAGTCCACCTAAGTTCAAGTCCGCACCGCATGGTCTCTAGGCGGTTCCGAAGGCGTCCTAATCAAGGATTGATGAGGGACATGGAAGGGAAAAGTAGAGGTCTGACTTAGAAACAAGGGTGGGGGCGAAGTGAGTGGCAGGTTCGGGAAGGCTTGGACGGTGTATGTGTGGGCAGTCATTCCAGGAGGAGGATCGTTGACTGGGTGTTGTAGGCGCTTTTGATTCGGATAGGACGGGGGTGGGTGGGTGGGTGGTAGATGGAAAAATACCGTGGGCGAGCTGATCGAACGCTCTCGCTGCTGGTGGGGCGTGTCAGTGTCAATATGAAGATACATGTAGTCATTGGTATATAGTAGCGCACAACGTACCTCCCGTCGCCCTCTCCACCCCCCCCCCTCTCCTCGGGACCTCCACCACCGACAACGCCCCGTCCAAGCCCGCGCCCGCCTCCGTCAGTATCTGCACCATTGCTGGGGTTTCCGTACTCACCGGCTGTATCAATGGCGCTGTTCTCGGCAGACTATAGGTAGTGCCGCTAGGGTGATCAACAAGGCCTTGATGGGTGATGTCGGTGCGGCTGTAGAGACGCGCTAAATGGGGCATGCTGCAAAGATCGATGTCGGGGCATGTGGATGACGCGCGGAAGAGGAGGATGGTGGGCTCGCTTTGTCGTGCGGCAAGCATGTGGGCATGAGTGATAAAGAGATCGAGGGGGGGGGGGGGGGGGACGGGTGAGTGGGTTGTGTAGATCTCGGTAGGTGGTAGAGGGCGGAGAGATTTTTGAAGAGGTGTAAGCTAATCCTTAGAGAATAGAGGGGAGGAGCGTGAGTATGGGGGGGATATGAAATGGCGGAGGTCTAGCGTAGACCCTCGCGATCCGGGTTTTGGGCCGTTGTGGCTTTGTGTAACAGAGGAGATGCGGGGTTCGCGGGTCTCCTTCTCACGCGACTAACGTTACATACACACAGAAACCGCCAAGACTACAATTTTGCATGGCATACAATGGAGGTTGCGTTGTATTCAGAAACTTTATGAAATTGCTAGTATAGACCTACATAGTAGCTACTTTCGATGATACATATGATAACCCCCTCCAAAGGCTCCCCTGACGCTCCCCTTGCTGTTTCACCGACTTTAAGTACTCCACCGCTCCCAGGTCCCGTAGATATATTCTCCCCACATAGATCATATACGCGCCCGCGTTCGTGATCGTTCCTGCGACCGCGACAATTCCCCCTATCGACAGCGTTCCAGATTAGCTTTATTCCATGGCAATCAGGGTCGGTGGCGCGGTCCTGTAGTAAGATGCGTATTATTTCGACAAGGGGGCGTGGGTGGTGGGGTGGGTGTTGCCGCGCAAGGGTGTGAGTAGTTGGTGGAGAGAACGGGAGAGGGCGAACAGGGCGTGTGCGGGGAGATGTTCCGCGATGAGATGGGGGGGCTCAGGCAATCGATGTGGCCATGCAAGCTTGGATGGTCGATCTGCACTCGCATCGGTTTGTGAAGTATGAAACATTCAAATGATTAGCCTGGGCGTTGATGAGTAATCTTTAATCGGTCATTATCAGCGATCTCCTGGTAGAGCTTTGACCTTGGTATATTTATCTATGTAGCTTCCGATGATACTACCCATCTCCGGTACTATTTCAAGTTTCCTTCGGCCTTGCTCGACCTTTGTCTACCAAACCTCTCCAAGAGGCGTACCATCTCCCCCTTCCCCGTGCCCCTTTGCAGCCGTCTCGCAACCTCCACAGGCTGCGGGCATCCCAGCGCCACACTCGCGCCCGCGTCCAGCAGCAACCCGATAACCTCCATGTTCTCCGAATAGACCGCTGCCAGCAACGGAGTCGGCTCAGACTGCTTCTCCCACTCCCCCTTCCTATAAGAGTTTGGGTCCACGACGCGATGCTGTAGCAGCAGGCGGACGGTATCGGTGAAGCCCCACGTGATCAGATCCGTCAGCAGTCCCAGGTCGTGGATGAAGAAGCCGGGGGGGCAAAATGAGAGAGCTCGCTGGAGGAGACTAGGATGTGGCCGGCGCCGGAGGTACAGGCACACGATAGAGGGGGCGCGGGTGGCAAGGTGGATGTTGAGCTGCGGGGTTAGGAGGTGGTAATAATTGTAGAGATCAATACATGAAAGAGGGGGGGGGGGGATGATAGCGAGGAGCACGTGCAGTATTATTCCCCGTAGGCCTGAAAACTTGGAGGGTCACCTCTGGTGACTAATCATCTCCGAGCTATGCACCAACTCCCACCGTAGATACCACACCGGGAATTCAAGATGTACGTGCTAATTCTCTATCTATTAAAAAATTGATACCAAATTCATCATTCTGATCCCCCAGCCTTTCAAGCCATTTATTCCCCGGCCTTGCCTTCTTCAGCAGCCCCATCATCTCCCCGTCATGCCGCCTCTCCAACCGCCACACCACCTCCGCGGGCGCCGGGTTGCCCAACCCCACACTTGCCCCCGCGTCTAGTAGCAGTTTTATCACCTCCAGGTTCCGCGCATACACGGCTGTGAGCAGCGGCCTGACCCTGCCTGGCCAGCCGCCGCCTTCGGGGTCTACCATACGATTCCGAAGAAGCACCCGGACAATCTCGATATCTCCTGCTGAGATGAGGCGGCTGAGGAGACCGTCCTGGTGCGACTTGGAAATGACGTATCTGCGGGGGAGGTGGGGGAGGGCGAGCTGGAGGAGGTCGAGGCGGTGGTTGCGTGCGGCCCAGGGGACGACGGTGCTGGCGAGGTTGGGGACGTGGGTGTGGAGAAGGGGGGTGAGGAGGTGGTGGAGGGAGTGGCAGCTCCGGGAGAGGGCGAGGAGGGGGAGACGATCAAGATAGTCAGCTATGAGGAGGAGAAGCTCGAGTGGGAGAGTGGGCATAGCTGGGTGGAGGGGGGTGGTTGTGGGGTGGTGGACAGTGAGCTCGAGGACGGAGATCGGCGGGGTGAGGAGAGGCTAGAGTGGTTACTAAGCCTTATCGACTATCGTTGATAAGCCTTTTTTTGACAGCTGGTCTAAATGCCAAGATATACTATCCAACTTGACCCCTACAAATACAAGTATGTACTAAGAATATGTACAATAAACCACCACGAAACAGCAGAACTCAGACGACCTATTATATACTTGTAATATCAATTGACTCAAGCCCTTGAAGTACATCTCCCTGTCGGCACAAACCTCCGGGCATGCATTTCAGCCACGTTCTAACCCCCGATCGTATCTTATTTATTCTTCTTTGAATGTTTCATCCATCTATGTAGGTAACCAATCCAGGTCAAACAATATCTTCCTGACAGGAAGGTACCGATGACTACTGTTCCTGAAAGTGGTTGCACACTCGTGACCACCCTTCACCGAGATAAACCAGTCAGCACAGGTTAGAGATTCCCCACTAGACGGGACCATTGCTCTAACCCCCTTTTTCCCTGGTAGTAGATGACCCAACTTCATACTCCTTCAACGACTTCACCATCTCCTCACGCTCCTTCCCCTCAAGGTTCAATGCCGATGCCAGTGGATTATTTGGCCCTTCCGGCCAGTCAACCCTAGGTCCCCCGTCCAAAAGCACCCTTAAAACCCAGTACGGCTTCCTTAACCGCTACCGCTAGAGGCGCCAACCCGCTTTCACCCGTAGTATCCGGATTGACAGCCCAGTCCTCCAGCAGAAGCCGTATGGAGCGAGTCAGGCAGCGACTCACCGCCTTGTTGAGAAGCTTGTGATGCCAACCGAAGTCAAGCAGGTTGGAGACGAAGGGGGCCGTTTGGGGATGGTGGCGGGTTCGGGGTTGCAGGCGTAGCCATCAAACCACCACAGGTATGAAACCGCACGTCGGAAGAAGCGGTTGACGAGGACGGGAGTGAGGAGATCGCGGAAAGCGTGGTTGGTGCGGGAGAAGGCGGAGAGCTCTCCCGCGGGGGGTGGGGGGCGATTTTGTGCAGTAGGTCGGTGGGGAGGTGGGAAAAATGTTGGGCGTCGTTGGTTAGAGGGATAGTGAGGGTCGTCGTTTTCTGAGGCAAAGTGCGGGGATGGTTTACTCAATGCTGCGCCGTGGCGGTGTTGTGTAGCGTGGCTAGTGATTAGTGATTGGCGCTTATCTAAAAAGTTTGACGACAATATAACTGCGCACCCGCGTAGCAACGAGAAGTTTCATTTTCATACGACAGGATCTTAAATCTAGCTTTTTCTGATTACAAGTAAAGTAGCAATTCTATAGCTTACTAGGATTATGGGAACAGAACAATCCTTTTCATTAGAGACGTTGTGGCTGCGGACACGAGTCTATAGAGGTCTTGGAAGGAGGTTTTATTGGATATAGATTAGGAAGGAACAAATTTTGATGTTTCAATGATTCAGTGATTTACTAGGCTCGAACTTATTGCTCGAACTGATGAACCGTGAGAACCTTATTCTTGATAGTGATGATGGAGAGAGAAGCAAAAGAAACGAAACATAGGAACACCACGATGCCACGTGATTGCCAAGGCGCCAAGGCGCGCTAACCTATAGGCGCGCTCTTGTCCTCGCTTACATCAATGGGTTGCCTAACTTTTGCCCCACAACGTTGTTGAAATATACCATCTCGTGGAGTCTGTCTTGTCAGGTGCGCAACTATTTTTGTAACCAGACAATACTTCATACATGTGACTCCCGCAAAAGGAGCAATATACCTACATTTGGCTTACTCTGGCCTCTTGGTAGATTTTATGTAAAATAATTTAGGAGAGGATAGGTATGACTATCAGGGGTCAAAAAGAAAAAGGCTCCTGGGGTGACCAGTAATCCCTCCGTAATGTAAATCAATTGATGAAAACACTGCATACACAGCTCATTTCCTTATAGAATCCCCCGGCGGTTGAGATAACCCGCCCATCAATTCACGGGAGTGGATAACTGAGTATCTGTAATGCCTGTTGTCAAAAATAGGATGCACCAGGAGGGCAGCATCCAACAAACACTTGCGAGACTCACCCAGCTCCACCACTAATGAACCCAATGCGAGATACTCATGTATCCTTGGTCTCCAACATCCCGCCATCACTGTCTACTTTATCTCGTCTGCATCCTGGTCGGTTGTGTACGTGGAAGTTTGTTGCGTTGAAGGTTTTTTTTGACATCTCGCAATATGAGCATATATACCTCCATGTCAAAAAACCCGGGATAAGCCCCCGTAGCAACTCACGGTTGCGTTGTCATAGGACTTTTGAATAAGAACTATATATATATATATCCACCTACGAATGCATAGTTGTAATTAGAGCGTATTGGCCAACAACTTCTGAGTTTAAATATTTAGTTCTTGGCGACTGGTTTTTGTGCGGATAGCCCGCCAAGAGCTCAAAATTTGAACTCAAAATTTGAAAATATGAGTGTGGCCAACACGCTCTATCGACACATCCTGATCCTTAACCTTGCGGACTACTCGGCACAGTAAAGCCCTCTTGCTCAAGTGGCTTCTTTCCGATCTCACAATACCTAATACCCCCCCAGCTCCCCAATAGCGCCACCATCATCCCCCGATTCTCCGGATCTAAACAGAAAATCTCCGCCGCATCCATTGGCGTCATCAGTCTGCCCACCCCCAGGTGACGAGACGGCCTGTTCACATCTGCGCCCGCCTCTAGCAGCATCCGAGTAACCTCGACATGCCCTCCCATGACACAGTAGACCAACAGCACGCCACGCGGATGTATAAACATGCCCCTCCTTTCCTCCCCTTTAAGTTCTGAGTTGGCTGCATGCGCCAAGAAAATGCGCACGACATCGGTGAGTCCTTTCACCAGGGCATAGATGAAGATACTGTGGCAGCCGTGATCGGGAAAAGGGATGGGGGTGCCGAGCGCAAGGGCGCGGGAGAGAATGCCGGGGCGGTCTTGGTAGGCGGACCATACGAGGATGCGATCGGCGTTCTTGGAGAAATTGCGGTTGAGGAGGGGGTTGAGGAGGGTGTTGAAGGTGGAGCAGCTGAGGGCGAGGTTTGCAAGCGAGCGAGGAGGTAGGTACTCATAAACCTCGAGGAAGAGCTCGCACGGAAGTGCTAGCAGGTTGTGAGACATGGTAGGTGTTTGAGCTCGATATTTCGAGTAAGGGAGAAAGAGTAGAGAGATGAACTTGTGTATTGAATTATCTATCGAACAGGAAGAGGGGAAAGCCCTCTTTATATAACATAAACTTTGGAAAGTGTTAAAACACGTTTCCCTAATTAATAATGACAGTCACAAAAGGACACAAGTATCTGAAGTGACAACTACACATTCAGTACGAACAAAACACTTCATCAAAGACAACAAAGCAAATATTGTCAAAAACGACAGTAGGCAGGTGGTGGGGTATAAAGTTATGTATGGGAGCTGCACTGGAGATTTTATGAGATGTTTGGGATCTGCCAAGATGAATAATCGCTTTATCCCTTATCTAATCGTTGAGCCTCGCAAATCCGAGGTTGAAGTAGAAGTTAAGTGTAGGTACATACTTGTAAGTACAGTGGAACCCCGATAGCAGCATACGCTCGGGAGTGGGGGAGTAGTGTGCTCTTATCGGGGTTATGCTATGGCGCCGCGCGCCTTAAAGGTGACGTAATTTACAGCATGAATGACTTTTCAACCGGACCAGGTATCAAAGATCTATAAAGCCAAAGTCTTAAGCCTACTAGTACCTACAAATCGGCTTTATAGAAGTTTGGTATCTTCTCTGGTTGAAAAGCTATTAGCAATACCTTATACCTACTCTTATATGTAAAAAATGCCAAGAACTGTGATATTGAACAGTATTAAACTGTCAGTAAAATGCTGACCCAGGAAAAAGTAAAAGTTGCTAACAGATGTTGTTATCTCTCTTATCAAATACTTGATCCTTTATACAAATTCCGACCTTCTATTGTAGGGGGTTAGCATTGACAGCTCAAGGGATACCGAGCATTTATACACCTTCATTATAGAGTGGTGGCTAAGATATGATTTCTAGTCATAAAGTGACTATATTGCAATTCTCTAATTGGTTCATGAGCATTCGGAGTAGCCAAGATTGTTCCAGCTGAATTACTTGTACCTTTGAGGGGCGTACCATATACTTATGAAACATTGACGCCGGATGAGATACTCGCATAAGCCTTATTTAGAGCCATAGCGCTTATCAAGGGCTGATAGATAGAATATATCAAAAATAAGCCTTAGTTGAGCTTGGTTTGGTGGTATTACTAGTATTTGGCGCCTGTTAGGAAAAATTCAAGCGGAAAGCAGGGTTAGGGTTTGGAAGAACCCAAATCGGACACCAAATTCATATGCTCGTGTTGGTTGTGAAAAATAACCGAAAATCTTTGTTGCAACTAAAATTTGTATGAGAAGGCCTTACACAACAACAATAAGACAACGTGTTTCAATTCTGTGATCCTCTATAGTATGTATGTTCTAGGCTTTTGATACGGGCTCAAGGGTTGGAGTTTGAAGATTTGGTTATCGTAGGCCACTTGCTTGGTTGGGAAGTTGGCTTCCCGTTATTTTGGAGATCCAATAATACTACTGACTTAATCCGATGACGTTTCCAAACACGACTGCTATTGCATACATATCTGTGGAGGTATTTATTGATGGCATAGGATTTTTGCAGGGTTTCATGACATCTCTAATACCGTATTATTTCAACCCGTCCGAACAACCCCTTAATCCTCGGTAAATAGCACCTTTACCCTATAGGTAGATCAACGTGGCAGCATATAAGGATGAAAAGGGACAGCCATCATCAATTAACTTACACCATACATTAAGTTTAGACTTGGTGGATCTATAGTTATTGCAATTATGAAGAAAGGTCACATCTTTTTTTTTGTTTAATTTATTAAGCGGTGACCATCGGGTTGCATGTTATCCCACCGCAAAACCTTCACAGTATCTGCTAGGTAGCGGCCGCATCTGTCTTTTTGTAATAAAACCTTAGAAATATTTGAGGGAATAATTTTCAAAACTGAATCCACCGTCTGTAAGATTTAGTAAGGTTGCCTAGCCCGGCGATTATTCACGTGCACTCCGGGCGCCTTTGTTGGGGCCATATTGGTTGATTTTGGGTTTCCCTCTAAATGTGCTCTTAGGAGCGGCGGCCATATGGAAACAGGGGGGGGCGATCGGCCCGCATCTATAACCACACGTTGCCACCATCTGACGGGCGGGCAGTCCATTCTTTGGAACGGATATCATAGAATCTGGCCCATCCACTTACCCGTACAACACCCCAGTAAGATTGAGAGGGCATTCATTATTACTTTGAGCACAGAACTGGTGCAGGTGACCTTCTTGCCGAAGTCATCGCACATGTGTCGGACGAATATATACGTACCTGTACACCAAGTTTCAACGGGAACCAATTTCGCCACAAGATTTAGCAGGAAGATTTCAACAGTGTGAGCTTGGTTTGAAGCCCATGATGCTTTATCATTAACATTCATGGCGGGGAGCTGGATGAAATAGTTTAGGAGGGATTGACAGTAGCAAGTCTAGTGCAGCATATAGCTTTTGAATTATCGAATAAGGTTAGGGTTTCCATTATCTTGGCGGTGCTCCTGTTTGGGCGGGAGTCTCGGCCGCAGGGTGTAGTGGTGGGTGTTTATATATAGCAAGGAATTAAACATACAGCGATTCTCATATAGGGATACAAAAAATCTCGTTCTTACATAAAACTAAACTAAATTAAAAGATTGTAGCCCAGTCGGCTACTGGATACAGTCACAGCCAGGAGCAACCTATTTGAATTATTTTGACCCACTATCATTTAGAGGGTCCTGGAGCAGCGCACTGAGTAGAGGACCCATGAGGTATAAACGCGGTCTCTACACTTACGTTGGTCTTCACGACTTATTTTTATAGGGCAATCATTTTGCTTTCCTGTAAGAACTAATTTTCTTCCCAAACTGTTGGTGAAAAGCGCGTAGATGCCTCTAAACCTGTGCCGATACCGCCGTTATGATTAAAGGAAATGGACTCTCTCTTTATAAGGGAAGGGTTGGCGGGGTTGCTATATGCTTCCAACTTCGTTATATCTTTAACGCCGTTAGTAACCGAGCCAGAGGGGATTTATTACGACATCTGTTATATTACTCTATCGTGCTCGTCGAGATTTTTGATACCGCTTGAATTTCTTGTGTAGAGTGTCCCTCTTGTGTTTCGAGATAGATTCTTATCGATAACAAATGGATTAACACATCGCTGTGGTAGGGGTTCAATTTAGTATCTTGAATCCTGCAAGGTATTTAAGAGAAGGATCATGGATAAGAGATTATATAATCTTAATACACGTCTTAAACAGGCTGTAAAAGAAGCGAGTACACAGTTAGGCGGGCAGCTCCCAACTATCTTTGAGTTGCAGGTTCGCAGCCTGATCTTCCGTGCTGGAGGCCTCGCTGCCTGGTAACCCATGTTCACACGCGTCTTGTCACTCGGTACGCTGACATTTACCCTCCTCGATGACACCAGTGGCTGGATCATTCACGCGTGCCAGGCGACTGATGGCCAAATCCAGATTACAGGACAGCCTAGTCATGAAGTGTACATGTTCTTCATGGATTCGGGGGTGAAGATCAAGGAGCCGCTGGTGTTTATCGAGTGGCTGACGGAGAGTGAGTGAGAGCCGCTTGGAGGCAACCGGAGGCTTGAGAATTGAGGGGCGAGCCCAGGGTGACGGACTGGCGGTGGAGGCGAGTGGGCTCCGATACGGAGTAGGCGGCGGGGGAGAAGGCTGAGAGTAGCTTGAACCGGATATTTGACGGAGATGGTGGAGGAGGAAGTAACGTCACACGTTAAATACTCGACCTCACGCGTGGTTATTGGGAACCTAATTTGGACCCTAGCCATTTGGATGTATCCTATCCTATTTGGAACTTATGTCCGTCCTTACCTTAACAAGCCCATTAAAGAAGAATCATAGATACCCCGTTCCCTGCAGAAGCCCTTATCAATACTCATGGATCTCAGACTGGGTGGAAAGCTCATAAAAGGTTAGGTCAAGACCGTTTAAAAGCAGAGCGGGTATCCATCGACATATCAGTAGTACTCTTTCTATAGTACGGGGTACTCGTTTTAGAGCTACTAATTAATAAGAGATTGGTTTGTCAGAGTAAACCGCACTCCCGGGGTGGGTTTAAGTGAGGGGTACATACATGTAGCCAGTCCAAACATATCCGCGCCGCCGGGAACTTGGCGCTGACTAAATGTACGGCATATTGTGCTTTAGTGCCGGAGATACAGATGGAACCATAGCCCTGACCCTGGCCTATTCTACCTTCCCCTAAGACAGATCTCAGGGCTTCGCTCGTTCTGGAAATATTCAACCTTATGGTGTATGGTGCATACGCGTGGCCGCGTCATGGGTATCACTCGTGTTTTGCCAAGTAACACGTGTATTCCACGAGTAGCCGGCAGCTACTGGCTAATGCGACCACGTTACCCTGCGTTCATCCCCTAACAATGTACTCGCTATCCACCATAAGAACTTGAAAATGCAGGTGCATAAGGCAAGGATAATTTCTGTGGGAGAACGGCGCTACTATATATAAATGATCCTTGTAACTGTTGCTGGCATATTCAGGTTCTTATGGTGGGTAGCAAGTAGATTAGAATCGGGCAATGCCATAAGACCATGATTCCTGCCATGTGATCTTTAACTCCCTTACGTGACGACAAATACACCCATAGTAAAAGTTCCCTCACCCTAAATAAACCTGAAAGACATCGCTGGTGCGTCGAATCCTGTGGTAGGTAATGTCAGTTATAGCGTTAGTCTAGGTAACCTATAAGTTGAGTTGTTTCCCCTTCATCTACTAGAATCGATGATCGATCATCATACCTTCAGTGGGGCGGGCAGCCCTCAATACATTATCCTCCTCTCACGAGATATCCTCCAGAGAACTATGAGAGGAAACTTCTATAGTAAAGGCACGACCCCTCATATAGTACCTCTTTTCCCCCGATATTTAATTTTATCTCCAGACCTAACATCTACAGCATGTTCCTCAAGAGGTATCCTCCCGGCCAATCTCACTTCTGCAACAGTGCTCGAGCGGTACCGAACTTAACATTGCAAGTGACAAGTCATCACCAGTCATTTTTTGGATTGATTGATAACTCATACACACAACCCAACATTTACTAGGTAGTTCTAAACCAGTCGCGAAGCGGTCACCACTAAAATTAGCTAAGGCTAATAACAGGGTAGGTTTTCCTGCACTGCACTGGAGAGGGCGGATTAGCTATAGTCGGTAGATCAGACGTGACTTGAGAACGTTTATGAGCTAGTCTACACGTCATCCTTTTACTCTAGAGCTTGGGAGGAAGCCGCCCTTTCATCCCGCAGGCCACACTAAAAGCTGGAGCAACGGGTCTTGGTTATTAGAATCATTGATAGGAGCTGTACACACCCTACTAACCACCAGGTCCTATAGTATAGAGGCCCCATTGAACTGATACTCTGATCTCCTCTCCACCGATTAAAGCCAAGATATGCTCCTTTCCAAGAAAGACCCAAATGTTTTCATTTCCCTCTCACTACCTGTATACCACCGAAAACTCAGTGAGCTACATACACAGCCCCCGGGGGTGCGTCACCATCTATCACTCTCTATACCGATCACATACTCTTAACTTAATACTTCGGGAGGTACATCTATAACGAGGAATTTGTTAACCACTGCATGGCAAGGTACACCAGAGTCCTGTATGGGTGGGGTGATATCGATGGGTAATATGAGGGGAGTGGTCAGAGTATTGTGTTGTGTTTCCTGGTAGTGGTGGTGGTGGTAGGAGTGGTGTTTGTCCTGCGTCGCTGGCGAGGAGGGCGCGGTTGAGGTGGTGTGATGGGGAGATATATCTTGGGGCTACTCGTTGTAACATCTGAACTATCTCTTGGTCTTCTGGAAATAGGTAATAGAAGAGCGGTTGTTTTATGGATTGCTAATTGAGTACATGTAACCTTACACAATTTTACAGAATAGATGGATTTGAGCTTCAATACTGAAGAAAAGTGTCGCACGCCTTTAGCCAAGAAAATATATGTCACAGAACTAGATAGCTACATGTAAAGAACTAATCTACCATTTAAACCCGGCATTTATGTTCTGGGACCTTGACAGCGCACGTAGCATATGCGGGTTTGGGAATTGTGAAAACGAGCATTTCCCAGCCTTTGGCCGGAAAAGGAAATTCTTTGACTTAAACAAAGTCTGTTCACTAGCTCAAGCTTAAGATCTATCACAGAAATTCCGAGGTGCCCTGTGTACTCCGGTGTCAAGGGTAAGTGAGTAGAACGCGGCGGTGTGGCTTACGTTGCTAAGTTCTCCTCACTTACCCTTGACACCGTGGTAGAGCGACAGGTAATAAGTAATAAGTGATGGAACGCTCTGAGAGCACAAACACTGAATTTTGGTGGCGTTTTACCAAAGTAGGTATCTCTGTGTTCCATCACTTATTACCTACCGCTGTACCGGGTGTGCATCATAGATACCGAGAACCCCCCCTGCTCACTCTGTCCATTGATTGAATTTGTATGTGTGTCATCTGTGAAAACTAAAGTAACTAATGATACTGAACCATTTTCCCTGGAAGAAAAAATACCGAGAACCCCTGAACATTTTTACTTTAAAAAATCAAAATAATAAAAAAATTATAGTATTGTCTCCCTCTTTAGCTCCCTCTGAATAGTATTTTGATTCCTTAGTTTCTGTTCTGACAAATTTTTAGATGAACAAAAGTCAAATTGAGGTGATGGAGGTTGTGTTGACAAGCTGCGGGGCAGACCATCCAAATACTAGCTTGGCTGCCAAGTATTATATTATTTAAGGAATTATATACAAGGCTCTGGGGTAAAGTGATCGGACAGTCAGGATTTGTCTCAAAAACAAGCGAGTATGATTTTCCTAATACATATGAACGAACAACTAGTTAGGGAAATAAAAATAAATGAAACAGTAAAAAGTGAAAACAACTAAAACAATGAAGAGTGAAGACAATATTAGTACTTTGTATGACCAACATGTGCAAAGCGCACTGCTTCAATGCGCTCTGGTAAGGAGTTGATTAGGGAAGAAATGTCTTCAGATGTAAGTGCGTCTCACTCTTCCTGGATTGGTTGTACAGCGGCGCTTGCAAATTTTGTCTTTCATTATGCGCTATACATTCTCAATTGCATTACAATCAGGAGAGTTCACTGACCAGTCAAAGAAGTACCCGGAAATTCCCAATTCACGCAGAACACCAGTCGTATATTCAGCACAATGTGGGGGATCTCCATCATGCATGATGTATATTTAGCCTGAATCAGAATTTGACCGGGATGAATCTTACCAGAATGTGTATAGATAAGGCCTTGTTATCCGCTAACAGAAACGGGGTCTACTTAGAGTCGAATCCCATTGTTCTTTATCCCCAAAAATAAGTCGGCCCTTAATATTATCTATATTTTAGGTTAGTAAGAATCATAATCAGATACTCGTTGTCCCTGCTGAGTGAGATATGAATTTTGCTATTTAGGATTCGGGCGGGATAGGAAAACAGGATAGAGGTCGGCAACATAATTATGAAAAGGACTTTATACAGTAAATACAACCCCAGACCATGATTGTTTGTAATTTTCTGAATTTCGGCACCAGGCAATCTTCCATATTTTCCTTACAAGGTTTCCTCGTAACCCATATGTTCCCAGAAAAACAACCACCAACATTAAAAGCAAATTTATCTGTCCAAATTACTCTTTCAAAATCTACAGCAATCCAATTGTTAATGTTGTTGGCTCAAACTAGACGCTTAGCCTTTGCGGATATAGAGAGAAATGGTTTAAAACGACCGACACGTCTATGATATCCTTCAATGGCAAATGCTTTTCTAAGGGAACGTTCATTGACTGGTTCAATACCCGTATCTTTGGCGACTTGCATGAGAGTTACATCCAGTCCCCGTTTTGAAAGGCCAAAAAAGAAAACTGGTAATCCGGAACTTTCTCGTGAGTGGTATCTACCGGAAGAGTACTATTGGGTACAAGGAAAGAGAACAGGAGGCTTGAACAGGTTTATCTCGTCTTGTGCTCTTCAAATTCTGGTCTTGGTGGCCCAGAGCCTTAATCATTATGTGACTTTATGCTACAAGAGCTAGAAATGTATTAAAAAGCTTCGTCGGAGGTATGTTGCGTAACCCTAACCCTAGCTCTGAAACCTACCACAAAGGTCATGAAGTTCATATGCCCGTCACTACCAGCAATAGGTCAGCTATGGTCAAAAGGGCTAATCCTGGAGCCCTCAGTCGTTGATGCCAGGTGCCGAACTACCATCTAGTGAAGCCGGGGAGGTGGTCCCTCAGTGTATACCTAGTGCTACCTAGTTCCCTGTGGTACACGAGTCGAAAGGATAACTTATTGTCTATAGAGGATGAAAATCTCGGGTCCTTTTCCCATACTAATGTATCCTAAAACCAAGGATGCTTTATACCTCCAGTTGCGTAACTCGTGCACTTTCACGAGTTTTCGGTATAGGCATATCTCCACTCTTCGATAAGATAAGATATTTAGAGCTCTTCTATAATCGCTGTATGGTAAGCTATCATCATATAGATGTTTATCACGCAGGCGGCCGTCCCCGCCACCCTGCCGCCTCTGCCGCCTCCCGCCGCCGCCCTTGCTGCCCCCGCCCGTCGCTGCCCGCTGCCCCCGCCGCCTGCCCTGCCCCCCGCCGTCCTACCGTCCTTGCCGCCACGCCGCCCTGCCGTCCCGCTACTCAGCCCCCCTGCAGGGTGGCAGGGACAGCAGAGCAGCAAGCTAAACCACTAACATCATCATCTGAGTCATCACCATCATTATCATCATCGCCATCACTATCACCATCAGCTTCTCACCTTCACCATCATGAATACTAACTATTAAGACTATTAGAACAGTAGTAGATAAACCCCAACCTGTTTTGCTTGGATTCATGTGCAAATACTTCTTGTAGTTATTGTGTTCCCCAACTCTAGCAAGCCAAATGATGGAAGAGATGATTTGAAGCTGCTATTGATGTGGGCGGTGATGCATATAGTAGTTTTTGTGATGATCGGGTGATGAAGCTGAAAAAGTTCGTGATGGCTCGGCATAACCCCGCCTATATATCATCCTATCAGGATATATATATCATCCTATCAGGATATATATATCGTCCTATCAGGATATATATATTGTCCTATCAGGATATATATATATCGCCCTTTCAGGATATATATATCCTGACAGAACAATATATAGGATACATATCCTGACAGGACAATATATATCGGTCTATATCCAGTGCGAAAGATAACTTCACTTTTTGAGCCCAAAACATGCAGAATTATCATTTCTTATCCCCGTACCCAGGATAGATTACCGTGTCACCATACAAATCGATGTACCACAGGGGTTGTTCCAACGTAAAGGCCTGGTTTTAACCTACAAGTGGGGGTAAAAGAAAAACGAGGAACTCTAATTTTTATATCTTATTTCGTGATATGGGTAGCTGGCTGCGTTGATCTTAGAAGACATTTGTAGGGCACCTCAGGTCGTATGCATGGTTTGGTAGGGACCTTGGCGCCAAGAGGTATGTATGCGGGCAAGATACCGCAAAGACTCGAAAATTGGCATATCCGGCAGGGACTACCTCCTTCACGATTGGTTTTGGGGCTTAGATCAGGTCTGCTGATAATAATTTTGATTTCATATGCATAGCCAATTTTTCGGGTAATGGCGGTAGATGTCTGATTACTGGTCCAACCCAGCTGCAGGTAGCGCATAGAAAATGAGAATTGTCTATCTTAGCTCGCCTCCAGTGGACATGTCTACCCGCGTATTGATGAACTCAGACTTCCCCTCGTACTGCCCCTCGTCCAAATTGCCGGGTCCTCCCAACCCACCACCCTGTCTTCCTTTCCGGCACCAATCGCACCATCTACGCCCTCGCCCCATCCTCAACACGCCCTTGATTAAGCAAGATCATCAAGTCGCCCTCTAGGACACGAAGCTCAACCGATACACCTATCTGGTATCCTAGCTGGGTAACGACAATGAGCTGTTGCTTCTAGGCTAGGAGAAACCTTTATTCATAGTGAGATTACCACCCTCGGATGAAGTGGTACGACATGTTCTTATTATATTGAGTAGTATCATTGTACTATGATCGGTCAATTATACTGGCTTCGCGCTCCTAACTCTCCCTTTAATACCCAGCGCACATTGTTTCACAAATATTGACCTTGGACTGTGAAAAGAACGGGACTTCCTTAACATGACCGACCAGGGTGTACGAGCGATGTCATATATACCCATATAAGACAGTCAGATATATAGTAAAAAGAGAATAGGGTGTGTTTCTTTCCATAGGGATGCTATGCGAATGGGCGGTCTGTACGTAATTCGACATGGAGTAATTATCGGATGGGCAGGGTCTATTTTGAAAGGTATTACCCAACTCTCTTTGGCCCTTTGGGGAGGGATGGGAGATGCCCGAGGTATTAATGAATCAACTAATCAGTAGTATTTCTACAACAGTAATGCCTCACGAGAAGAAATTATTACATGTGATTAACAATATTCTATAATGGATATGTCCTTTTGCAGTGTATAGACCAGAGATGACCCGGAAACTTCGAAATACAGAGCATTTCTAGGAATTCTGCACAAATTCGCATTCCAAATACCATATTATAGTAAATATTCAATTTCTCTCAAGCTCATAGTAGCGATACTGGGTAATAAGTCATCGGACGACCTAACCATAATTCTGCCTGCAACGGCGCATTCTGGTAGCGTTCCGTCTGATGATCTATTACCCACCGCTGCACGGATTACGCTACTCTTTTCTCTTGGTACCGTATGTACCAGAGAGATACTCCTAGTCATTATGGCTTACTATCTTCAGAAGCAACGTATTACAACAGACGGCGCAGTTCGACGGGGGATTGATACCTTATGATCGAACGTTGAACCTTTTCCTTTCTCCTTTCCTCTCTCCTTCTGCCCCTCTCCTTCCCCTTTTCAATTCTTTCCTTCCTCTCTTTTTTTAGTTCATTAATTGATCGAATGGTCGATAGCCGGGGACCCTAAGGAGGAAGGAGATTTACATGGAACGTACAGTATGTGACTGCCCGGCGTCTTTAATGATCAAAAGGGCAATTCAGTAACCTTTATGTCATTAGACTCCAGGTCCCGCTGCGAAATATAATCCGTGGAAAGCCCTCTTACTTACACCTTTTAAACCTGAGTTGAATTGTTGCCATGCTTGCTGTTTGTTCTTACCTTTCAGGGTTAGGGTTAGAGGCCAATCTCAAGAGTACTACCGTTCAAGATAGGCCAAATCAGGGGTACTATTAAACTATTAGGGTTATATTGACTATTCCATACTCCTAGTTGCATCTAGCGGCAACCCCCTTCAGCCTGGCGCACTAGCTCAAGGGATCTTTCGGTCTTAGCCTTTCATGAGAAAGCCGTGTTTCAGTAGTATTGCGCATACACCTGAATAAACTATATGGTAAAGCAATCTAGAAATACAAAAAACAGAAAAACAAACGGAATTTTCCTGTCTGAGGCGACATATACATGTAAAAAAAAGTGTAACAATCGTAACAAACTTCTAGCTAAGGTTACTATAACGCTTTACAAGTCGTGTCACGAATCATCATTTGACTAACGACAACAAATCCCCCGAAAGTAGAGATAGACAGGAGAGCAGTGACCCCGGCGGTGAGAGCGAGTGCTGCCTTAGGCTGTCTTGCTGCGCGTCTTTGGAATTCCTCCTCTTCAACAACAATGGACAATAGCGTTGAGCCCAATTGTCCAAGAGAAACCCAGGACATTATCCACGCCCGCTGGCTCAAAGTGCTTCTACCTGGTTTAAATTGTGTAAGGAGTTGAAGGATGATATATGGTCCTGCCATGAACGCCAAGGAAAGTAGCCACAGGAGATAATCCCAGGCATCCTAGATAGGAGGTTAGGCGCTTGATCGCTATATTATTTGGATGGAATAGTAGGACTTACATCCTTCATTCCCGGAAATGGTGTAGTTCCGAGGTTAAAGGCTAACTTGTTGCTAGTTTGTTCGTTCCCGGAGGCTGAGCTGAAGGAGCCTTTCTTAGAGGAAAGACGTTTTCTTTCACTCTTTTTTGGGTTGTCACCGGGAGCCTCCTCGTCCAGATCTGTAAAGCGTCCGTATACAACTCCCACTGCGCCTCTTGTACGTTTTTCCACTTCGAGCATTTCGTATTCGCACCACCAACCCCGAGGATACTTCTCGTACATTTCATCTTCGCATGGCCGATCCCCCTTGTTTGGATCCGTACTGTTTTTCCAATCTTGCAGTCTCGTTTCGAATTCTTCTTTGGAAAGCGGCCTCCTGAGGCCACGGTATTGTACCATGTATCTTGCTGGATAGCGTGGACCTGTGAGACTCGCTATCAAGTTGGCTAGAGACATTAAAACGTATGGAATGACAGTCAACTCGTAGGATGCATATCCATATCGGTCGAGCTGACCTCCTTCCACCTGATATAGCTCAATTGATCCATAGACGATTTGAACAATTGCAGCAACGGATTTGATAAAGTTGAAATTGCAGGCCAGGCGGGGACCCGAATTAGGTATTGGAGCCTCAATCTCCTTCTCAGTACTAATAGGCCCCTTTTTCGATTCCGGATTGCCTGTTGCCGTAGAGTGGCTTGGTGTCGTCGCAGCCTGACCTGGTACTGCCGCAACCGCCCCCGATGTTGCCACAGCCGCCCCCATTGTTGCCGCAGCCCCACCCGGTAATGCCGTAGATTGACCTGGTGTCGCCGTAGCCTGATCTGGTATTGCCGCAGCCTCTGCACTGGTGGCCTCCTCTTGTTCCTTAGACCCCCGGCGCTTAGACAAAAATTCCCGGATTTTGTCCCTAACCACTTCGTATCGATTCTTGGTGTTCGGCAAACCCCCGAATGGGCAAACTACAAAGTCTGAAGGAATACGTACTAGCGAGCACTGAGCATGCGTAGGCTCCATCCAGTAAGGTATCCCCTCAGTGTCCGCCTTTGGATCAGCAGGTAGGATAATATTTCCCGGATACACACCGTGGATGTGCGTTAGATGAAGGAAGACGGGGTTGTATGTATCGAGGAGCTGTTTTCGATATTGAATCTCGTGCTGGGTCATGAGTTGGATGCTCAAGCGTGGATCATGAGACACGGTGGGGATAGATTTGATGGTATCAACATCGGGTGGCAGAGTTTCTTTCTCCCCCGGTAGGTCATTGGTCGGTGAATGACTCCCGCTGTATCCTGACTCGCTCTCTTTGCGATCAAGAGGGGGTCCTCGTATGGGAGGTAGAAGGCGAGTTGAGGGGTACGCCGGAACTAACATGCAGAGGGCATCTGACCGCAGGGCAACATCTAGGTCCGTCCCTCCCCAAAGTGCAAACCGCTTAACCACATCGAATGCTCTTTTAACACCCACAGAGGGCATCAAAACCGCAGTGAATGATGCTAGTAGAAAAGCGAGGGGCTTACTTCCCGGTTCCGTAAGTACAGTGACCGCATGGAGCCCAAAGTTGAGCGCAAAGAATTTAACAACATCAAACCACCCAGTGGTCCTGCAGAATGTATCCCCCTCTTCATAAACCGGCACAGTGGTATTCGTAGTGGTGTTCATGATGGGTGATGTTGTCGCCGCGTATGCGCGTGCTGAGTGGAGTGGGGAGTGTTGGGGTTGTTTGCCGGCTGGTACTCGAAGACGGATACAAGTTTGGTTAGTGGAATAAGTCGCACCCTTAGAGAGACATTGATAGTTCTGGAAGCAAGGTAGGGAGATGGTATATGTAGAGCAACCCTAGGAAAAAGTATGATCTTGCGCAGCATTTGATAACACATAAGACAAGATCGACGAATTACCGAGTGCATTTCTGTTTTCACTCCGCCTAGCCCCAGTATGTGCTTTTTAACTATTGGTGGAGGGGCAATATAGTCAACCGGGACCTATAAGAATCCTGTGGAGGTAAAGCTAAGGTCTATAAGAGATTGTGCGCCGACTTTGCGGGGCCAGCTGGTCTTGGTTGATCACGATACTATATTATTGAAATAGCCTATCAATCGATATACAGGATATTTAGACTAGTACAGTACGAAATTTATATATCATACACCACTGCAAACCTATTGCAGGCTTGTTTATCAGGCTTTCTATTCCATCGAAAGACTGGCAATCGCAGGCTTTATGAGGTGCCGAGGACTTCTTCATCCAAGATCTCTTTCTTCTACGAATAGCGAAGAGTAGTATTTGAATTAATCATATATATCACGCGGGCGGCCATGCTATTATCTCGGGACAAAGTCAGTCTTGGCGCAGAATTTACTTCTCGGGCCCGGCCAACTGCTAAATCTTCTTTCCTGCATGAGAATTCTCGGGCCTGCGCAAACCTATCGGCTTTTGATTTCCCTTCTCCGTATGGCCTGTGGAACAAGGCTTGGACTTCGCGGTGTCTTGAAAACCATTATACGGAGTCGCCTAATTTCAAACAGAGCTGCTTTAAATATGCATGAAAGCCCATTCACAGGAGTACTTTCCTGACGTTTGGAAAATGGACCATTATTGCATACCATACTAAATTTTAGACTTGGCGCGTATTTGTATGGCATGCAATAGCGGCACTGCGCATGAAACGTGGAAAGGGTCCCGACCATCGTCGATATCGATCAATCGACAATTGCTTGCCTGTTGAGCCTGAACACGTCTGCCAGTACCGCAAAAACTAGAAAGAATTGGCCATCCTCCACGATTGGTAGAAGGCCGTAGATCAGGTCTGCTTATAGCACTTTTGATCTCATATGCATAGCCAATTTTTCGAGTAATGGCGGTAGTGTACCGGGGGGTAAGTATGATTGGAGAACGCCATTGGCATGGCCTGGATAGACGAGGATCTGCGGGCCCTTGAAAAATAGAGCTGGCCCGTCAAAGAGAATGTGTTGCCTTGCTGCTGTCTCACTTCTCAATTGCTTGTGCGGGGCACGTGCTACATAGAGCACGCGCAGCCGATCAATTTACTTTAGCGCTGAGTTTTCCAAGAACTGAGTAAAGTATGGAAGGGTTTGTATATGCTATAGCATGCCGTGCGGAAGGTTTAGAAACACGGGTATATCGATTCGATACACTAGTGGATAGATAACACAGATATATACACAAATCTTTTCGCTGGTTTTCAGGCGTAAGATAAGCGAAGAACGAACTTTCAAGGGATAGGGGGATGAGATTTAAAGCAAGGCTAGCCCTCAGCAGCAGTGATGAAGGTTTATCGCCCAGTATAGACGTATTGATGTATTACATCTTATGTTGCGTGAGCTGTTTGGTGCCGAGATTTCTCAGGAACTGATTGGCTGACCCCTTCTTGGATGGATGTAATGACCCTTTAGCTCTTCCGAGCTAAGGTTGGCTCGCTTTGATTTTCAATAGCACAACACTACTACTAAGTGTAAATTTACGGTCCAGGTAGCCTGTTCGAGAGTTCATTACATCGGAGTGAGGGGTTTTAACGGGCATCTATCACCCGGATGATTGGGTTGAGAATCTAGATCACCGGATGTCAGGTTTGGGCTGTTCGCCGCGGTTACCTGGCTTTATGATGGCAGGTGTAAGTGCTATCTGATTCGTGTGTTGCTGCCCAACTTTGTCAATCATTACCTAGATGGGGCACTACAACGCATGAAAGAAATTCTCCTCTCAATCGTTCGCATGATAAGCGTGGACTTGGCCGGTAGTTAACATCACATCTCGCAAATCTCTCGAGGGAACCATGGTGCGAGAAGGCTTGGAGGGCGATCATCGGTTGTCAACCCTGTTCACACCAATTCAGTGTAATATCTTATTGGCTCTGACGGGCATAGAGTCGAATTCAAGTGAGGCTCTTCAATGTTTACTTCCCAGAGCCAATGAAAGAATTAGTTGTAGTGGTGTGTACAGGGTTGTCAAAGTCGCCCTCTCCCTCTCGCACCATAGAAATAAGGTTGATAGGCTGATTCGTGCAGGCATCGTCTCTGAGTAGTCGGGTCAGGCAAATAGAACATGAACATGAAAATGCGCTAGCTGGGGTCAAGGGGTGCCTACCAGAAAACCGATGTCCAGGTCCTTCTTGCCTGTGCTTGGAACCCTGTTCCTGCAATCATTCTACTCGTACTTTCCTGACGTTTGGAAAAATGACCGCTATTGCATGCCATACAAATACGCGCCAAGTCCAAAATTTAGTATGGTATGCAATAGTGGTCCATTTTCCAAACGTCAGGAAAGTACTAGTACCAGAAGCTGTACCTAAGGTGTTGTAAGGTTGGAAGGTATTGCGCATTGGCTCGCTAGGAGGTATACAGGTTCTGCCATTGGCTATGGGCTGCATGCATCTATGAACTACTCGCAGCAGGTAAGAGGTACCCGAATATGCAAGTCTTGAGATGCAATTCTTATTGGATTAAAAGAGGGAAGTACACCAACTCGGTGCAGCTGCATTTTCGGGTACTTGTTACCTGTCGCGAGTATCAATCGATAAAAGCGTGTGCGAATTACGTAGCATGCATTGAAAGAGTCGACCATGGTGGAATCCCCCTTGATTTAGGTATATCTACTACGCCGTATAATGCATCTCAGAATGCATCTCAAAATGTATCCTCCGTGGGCTAATTATGAATCGGCAAATGAATCCTAAATAAATCAACAAATGCATCCTAAATGCATCCCAGTCCCATTTGGCGACTTTCTAGTAAAGTGGCCTGGAATAAAAAATATAGTGTGTGGCATTTGAACCTGGATGCTTCTACTGAGAGAATGTATATCTTACCAGCTCGGCCATGGCCATGAATTCATATAATAATCATATGATAATAGATTTTACTAAGCGAGTTCATAGCTATTCAACAACTTTCCTAATGATTTTCCTGATCTATTTCCTGACGCCTTTCCTAGTCAGATAGTAAAGTCATCACAAAATGTATGTATACCAATCAGGAGAGCCCTCGACAGGTAATGCATCAAGGGATGCGTTACCATGTTCGGTTTTGTAAGAGCAATGTGTCGATAATCCATCAAATGATGCATTTCCTGGCGTGGTAGAGTATCTGTTGTGATAGAGCTTTAATTTTAGGTACTGTAATATTATATTCATAGCCCTACCACCAAGTTCGAAATCCTTCTCAACTTAAGTTATCGGGGGCGGGGATTCAAGACAGCATTGACCGGGATAAAAGCCTCAATACCTGTTGAATATATATTCCAAGCTACTTTTTACTTGCCGCGACTAGGATAGACCTTCTTTCTTATCCGCTGGTTGGCCTAGAAAGAAGCCTGCTACCTGCCTAATAAAGGCCCAACAATGACCCTCATAGCCCGAAGGTTGATATAATATTCCGACCAAAATTTACTACACTTCTTTAGCTAGGGATACTCTCTTTTAAGGTACTATACCCCTATGACACTCTGACTATACCTCTCCTCTCACCAAGCATTGGATCGAGGTGGTAATGGCAATAGCGTCTCTTCGTGACTTCATCTCTCTTTTTGTGGTGACCACCCCTACCTAGGCCTTGTAATAGATTTTTTGGGTTGCAGGGAGGGTTCGACCCGGCCCAACCCATAGATTGAAAACAAGAAGCCCACGACCGAGGCCAATTACCTGGGCTAGCTATTTTACTTTTATCGTGATTAGACCCATGTCCCCTGTGCCTTCCGGTCGGCTTTCGGGTACAGAGTTCGCGTGGACTGGCCTAGAGATTTATTGTTGTGTTAGTTTGATACTACGACGTGATCAGTAAGGCTGCTTGTGAAATTATTCATATCTAATCATATCCCATCACTCGGCCCATGAACAACTTCCCGGGTAAGTTATTGATTAATTAAGGATCAATAAAACCAGGCCGAAGGCTAACTCGGGTAGGTTCCTTAAGGACCCGGCCCAGAGAGGTTCTAAAAGAGTGGGGGACCGGGCCAACCTAAGCAGGCTTTTAATGGGCTAGACCGGTCTATATTTGGCCTTGGGCCGGCCCAGCCAAGCCCACCAAGGAATGGGTCCGGACCGACTGGCCCATATAGAGCGAGGACCGGTCGCAGGAAGATAAGTATATGGTCCCTCCAAATCTATTTATTGAAATCGAAATTAAAGAGCGCAAAGGGCATTTGGAACCTGTTTTTCTCTCACAATTGGTGGAGAAATATAGTCAAAAACCGGCCCATATATTATTCTGCTTGACCAGTCCAAAAAACCGCTAGGACCGGCCCAGCCAAGTTGGAATGCTACTCACCTACTAGTGATACCGTCCTATGGTTCTTTTACATCCCGAAGGCTATTTAGAAGATTTACATCGGCCATATACCTCACCTGTTAACTTTAATTCTTTTCTCACATGACTCTTTGATTATTGTCTTGCTGTTTGAGGTGTTGCTTGTCTCTTATTTCCGGGGGCCGGACTGGTCCCTTTTTATATACAAGCCAAAATAATAGGGAACAAAAAGATAGTAAAGACCGTGGCAAGGAGAGAAGGAGGAATAGTAAGAAAGAAACTCGGAGCTAAACCACAATATCTTCGTATTACATTAGGTTATGTTCTTTGTCTCTGCTCATGGGCCAGAATTAAGATGCCGCTGATCATCCCTTTCAAGTATGGTTTATTGTGGATGGCGTAATAGTAGATTAAGTGGCATCTCAATTCTAGCGGAGTGAGTATGTATCCTCTGGGTTATATTAGGCTCATGAATAGTATTTAGGTTAATTCTAAGCAGAAAAATTTAGTACCACAGTGTGTTAGACCTTTCTATATCACCCCAGGCTCTTACGCTAGGGTAGTTGTGTTTTATCAGTCCCAGAACAGGATCAAAAATGGGAAAAGATGGCGCTTATCTTAGATAATCTTGGTCGCCCGAGTATTAGAGCTTAAGCCACCTTTGTATCTAGTAATAGAGAGTTGTGATCGAAATACCTATACGTAGGAACCTACACGTACATCAACCTGTCTAATGTAGAGTAATGATTATATCTAGGACTCTCCTAAGATCATCTGACAAAAAATGCCAGTTTCGATGATAGACACATCTAGGGACTGAAAGCATGTAAAAAAATATGTCAGGTAATTTGCCCCTATTTCTCTACTAGCTGCAAGGACTAGAGCCGTTGACATGTTTCACTATGTGACATCATCTGAGCAACGACCACAAACCCACCAAAACTAGCCACACCGAAAACGGCAGAACTCAGAATCCGTATGACAACGTTAATGGGATAACGCTCTTCGGCTATCACTCCAACGCTTACTCCGCCGTATTGCCCAAGAACTAGCCAGCTCATCAACCACGAACGCTGTGACACGGTACTACTCCCTGGTTTGAACTCTGTGAGGGCGTAGATGATGATATAGGGTGCCGCCAAGAATACACAGACTAGCGCAAACATATATAAAGAGGGAAGAGGTCTGGAGTTCGGTTTACGGCTCCCCCTCTCAAAATTATCGAGCATAGGATGGGAGATCTGTCCATACACTAGTCCAACTGCGCCACAAATCTGCTTTTCTACCTCTAACCTTTCATTTCTATCCCACCACCCATCGGGGTAGTCCTCCAAGAGGCTAGTTGGCGGGCTCTCCGGATCAGGCGGTTCAGTCCCTCTGTAATGGACCAGATATCTTGTAGGGTAGCGGGGCCCTGTAAGACCTGCCACCAGGTTCACTAAGGACATGAGAACATATGGGATGACAGTGAGCTGATAGGACGCATATCCATAATGTTGAAGTTGGTCTTTCTCGGCGCGATACAGCTCAAACGACCCATAGCAAATTTGGAAGATGGCAGCAATGGTTTGGATGACGTTGAAATTGCAAGCAATTATAGGATCAGTATAATGCACCGGGTCTGGTTGTACTTTTCCCCTTTTTAAGTCAAACCAATCCTTAATTAACTGGTATCTATTCTTCCGATTCGACCGACCGAGGAGCGGGTAGGCCTCAAAACTAGCTGGTACACGTATCATACAGTATCTTCTTCTCGGTGGCCCCTCTAGGTATTGGGGATCTCGAGGCGGGTCTCCAGATCCTATGGCACCTATTGCCTGCTGCATTGCTGGTTGGTTGCGGTCTGGGGTGGAGGGGGTGGTGTGGTTACTTAGACTAGGGTTGAGAGTTGGTGGAAATTCGCCGTGAACTTGTGTGCTCTTCTCAGAGATATACTCAAAAGGGGCTTCGTCACCGTGGGAGAGGGATGCGGGGACAAGCATGCAAAGAGCATGAGAGCGTAAAGCCATATCAAGATTCGTTCCCCCCATAATCGCAAGGCGATAGATCACATGACCAGCACGCACTATCCCAGTAAATGGCAAGGATATAGCTGTGAATGCCACATAAATGGACTCGCTAATTGTACTCCCAGGTTCCGTGACCACCGTAACCGCGTGTAGTAGATAGTTGAATAAAAAGAACCTTGCAATATCCGTCCATTCTGTTGGCCTGCAGACCCTTTCACCTCGCTGGTGCACCGACTCTGTGGCATTCATGAGGGTGTTTTGAGTAATAAAATGGGAAGACCAGGGGGCGCAGGTGGTATTAGGTTATTGAGAGTGGAAGACGTGCCAAAAGACCATAGTGGGGGGCGGGTAGGATGCCCAATATATATATAAATAGCCTTAACAGGGTTTTGTTAAAGATCGAGGCGTTCTCAACATACATCCCTGTGAGCAAATCCTTGGGAGGTAGGTGAGCGCGTTACAGGGATTTTAGCCTTTAAATTTCATTTCGATCAACCTTTCTTAATCCCCAAGTGGCGCGATCTGATTGATTGCTTGATATTGCATACATGCATGCAACCCGTAGGTTGTGTAGGTACTACGGGTGTAGGGGTAAGTCTGAGTCAGTGGTCGTGGTTGCAACAGCAGAAGGATTCCTACACATAATAAGCAACAATCACTAGTTTCTCGAGAGAGGAATATCTACCAAAGGCCGTCACCCACAGCAAAATTTGTTGCGCTGCAGCAGGGGCCTTCTCGCATTTGACGTCCTCTGGTTGGCTCCGACCCCTGCTGCAGCGCATACCAAACCCCGAGCTAAGGATACCGACTGAGGCATCGACTCCCAACCACGCCTAAGCCCACTCAAAAAAAAAAAAATGCAGCCAAAGGGCGGACCCTCTACCACGCTACTCGCGACAGGTAACAAGTACCCGAATGCAGCCGCAAGTTTTTGCTATATCTTTGACTTCTACTCCAATAGAAGCTGACTAGGACGTGCATTTTAGGGTACTTGTTACCTGTCGCGAGTAGGCAGGATATGCATCATTTGATGCATTATCGACAAATTGCCCATACAAAACTCAACACATCCCCTGATGCAGTACCTGTCGAGCGCTCGCTCTCTTGCATGATGCATTTCATGACAACCTTACCACCATTGTGCGGGGAAGTCATTAGGGATGGGAAAACCATCAGGAAATGTACTAGGGAAGGCATCAGGAAAGTCACCGAATGACCATAGACTCGCTTGATAAGAGATTAATCATATCAATGCCCTATGGTTGTCACACGGTGGCGGAGGTGGCCCCTCAAATGTTGGCAGCATTTAATCACCAGCGAAAGAGATAGTTTTTTTTTCAGGGTCATATAGATTTGCTGGTTCCATTGACTGGTTGAAAGATGGTCAGATGGGACTGGGATGCATATGCCGATGTATTTAGGATTCTACATTGATATGAAGAAAGCAATATGCAATTCATGATGCGTTTTGAGACCCATTTTTGATGCATTACCTGGCGTAGGTAGCAGAGATCCTGCTCTGGTCAATACCCCACCTGTGTCGGCAAACCTCCCCTTCCATCGATATCATATCAACAAGCAAGGCTCAACGCTGCCCCAAGACACGCCTGCATGAAAACATGTGGCTGCCTCCTGCAATGACCTACCGCCCACTGCTGCACGGCCCAACAGCAATAGAATACCCCCGTCTGCACACTTCCGGATGCTAGGGCAGATGACATACCCCGTACGTAACCGATACCCCACTCCAGACGGCGACTACCACCCCCTGCATCGTCGCCAATGATGTCCACCCCCGCGGCTGAATGATCCCCCCGCGGCCAAGACGGAGCACTGGATTTTTTCGACCCCCCACCCCCGCATCTTGGCAGGCTGCCCCTCAAGATATTTTCTGCGGCGGGGTACGGTACTATGGTTGGGGACACTTGTAGCCGGAGCCTCAAAGTGACTCGACTTTGGGTTGTGTCTACTCCACCACCACAACCCCTAAAGTAGTTTTTCTCTCTATTCCCTGGCCTGGTGAGATTTGCAGATTCGGGACCCCCCCAGATTTGGTGAGGTCCTTACCTTGAAGGAGAGTGCAACGGCCAATGGAGAGCAATGGCAATGGTCAAGTCCTGCCCCTTCCAGGCAACGACATCACCAAACCTGGGGGGTCTCGAATCTGCTTGTGTCACCAGGCCAGGAGCTATATAGAAAGACTCTGTTCCCTCTGATCTACAATCCTATAGAAAGATAATTATATTTACTATTTTTCTGGTGGAGTAGAAGGGTATCAAAGTTGGTGTGAGGACCAACGAATGTCGCCTATTATGCATAATTCATTTGCAAATTAGGTAAATCTGATTGAATATTAGCCGATCTGGACTTGGCTGGGATAGTTATCTTGGCAGTCTCTAGATATTCTATTTCCGAGTATGGTAATTGAATAGATATCTTGGCATATTTAATTAGTATTAATTACCTAATGCGGTAATATGTTGAAACTCAAAGTGAATGTCGCGACGCTCCGGCTACAGGTGTCCCCAACCACACCCACGCCTCAGGAGACATCCTCCGCGCAGTAGTCTGTGTTCCAGCTTCACGCCGCGCCGAAAACGAGGTGGCGAACGACAGCGGAAGTGGACATGAGATCCGTTACCAGCTAAGATGTCTCCCACGCCTTCTGGCAAGAGCTAGCAACACCGACACGTCCAGCAACCACAACAACCTCCGAGTGATAGTCCATGACGCACCCCCGGGGCAAGAACACACATACTCCACAGGGAGTATCCACAGCCCCACAGCCCGCAAACCTCTGTACCCGCTTGCACCTAGTGTCTGTGTGAGTGCCAGCCTATGAGCGGACAACCAAGGCTCAGTGACCAACCTAGCATTTATATATCGAGCTCGGATGATCCTTCTGCCACTCAGCAACGTGGTCCTGAGGAGGAAGGGCGTCGGCGTAAAGCAAGAGCCCGCCCAACGTTCGTCCTCATCCGTAGCGGTGCACGCGGTACAGGGCTAACACTGACCAAGCGACTTGGTGTGTTTTACCGTCTTCCTGAGTCCAGCCCTGACGGTGAGGGATCTCGGGGAGGGAAAACCCATCCAATGATCAGCGCAGGTCGTAAAAGCGCGGAGAGGGGTTTCATCCTGGCCTTTATCTAAAAGGCTGCAGTACAGTACCATCGGAGGTTGTGTAGTGACGTCAGGCCCTTGTTCCATCGGTCGCCCATGCTGGTACCGCGCATGGGACTGTGCCCCGCGGTGCTGAGTGGCGGGGTGGCGGGATATGCGCCACCGGCATGGCACCGCTGGGTACATACTAGCTAAGCGAGGGAATCAGGACCCGATCCCGGCCGGAGCTGCGCCCGTGTATTCGGTCGGTAGTCTGTGAGTGATGTTGATGATGCGAGCTAGGGGGGGTGGGTTTTTATAGCCGTGGATGGGCATTGTGGGCTACGGAGATTTGTACCGCAGCACACAAACTGGCAGGGGGCGCAGCGTGGCGAGTGGTGACACTGGTGGCGGGAGATGGTTTCGTTTCATGGCGGGTGGCGGTGTGTGTAGTCTCCCGTGGAGAATAGCGTTGGCTGCATGTCGACATCGCCGCGGAGGACACCTCCGCCACATGTCAAGCAGAGTCTCCCGGCGTCGGCACCACGGATTCTTGCAATACATGCAAATCCTGATACACCCCCGCCGCTACTTATCACGGTTACAGCCTGGACGGCCGGATATGTGGCGGTGGAGTACTCTGCCGTGGCAATATGCGTCGCGGCACTCCCCACTGCGCCTTTTTTTTTTTTTTTTTAACTCAGAGTTTCATTCGTTTCTAGGTACAAGAATATCGCATGCAGGGACTCCCTATGGCATGACTCCCCACTGCGCTACCGGGTGTGTGATTCTATCAGTGGACATTGTCTCATACTGGCAGCACTGTTGGTAGCTCCTAGAGCGATGGGCTAGCTATTCAGCGTAGGGAACGCGTCATGAGATGTCACTCGACTGTCTTGATCTCCTTGTCGCCTTTCTCGGCTATTACCCACACACCCCGAGGCCGCCGCCTCGGCAAAGAGAGAGAGAGGTAGGTGCAGATACCACTACACAAACCCCCACTTGCACTCCGTCTTCTTCGGGTATGTTCCTGTCTACCCCTCTACGCAGGTATGTTCGTAATGTCCACAGCCGTCTCTCGAGGGGCTGTCCCTTCTCGTAGAGTTGCCATCCAAAACCCGCCGGTGGATTCGCCTCCGTCTCCAGCACACCTCCCCCACCCCCCGCACCAGCCCATAAGAGACGATAGTGGCGCACGTCCTGGAAAGAATCCCCCACCGCCCGGAAAAGAGTTCCGTGCTAGCCAATACCTACGCGCAGGTAGGCAGGTAGGTGATTGCTGTGGCGGTGGGGTACTGCTCTCGATCTTTTCTTCTTTTCTTCTTTCTTTCTCTCTCCCCTGTCGCGCGTTTTCCTGTGTGCTGTGCAGTGTTGAGGGGTATTTCTTCGAGTCTTTTTTTCTCTGAGGCGCGCTGTTTGGAGCGCTCAGGTCTTTTGCCGTTTTCAACCATGTTCCTCCATGGCCACAAGTGTATTACCACCACCACCGAACCATAAAACACACCCTTCATATCCCGTCACTCGCGGCCACGAGTGACACCGTGTGCGCGAGTGACGGCCGGTGATATGCGTCCGGGTAATCACATCACTAGAATAGTCCGGTGGGACGGATGTTGTCTTTCCGGTCCTCCCACACCTTTCGGATAGAAGAGTTCCCGAGCAATGGGAATAATTCTATAAGAGGGGCTCGACCTCGACGCTCACAGTCCTCAACCAACGATTCGAACAACCTTTACAAAGCCTTCTCCTCCCCCCCCCCCCCGGAATCGGGGGGGGGAGTCGCCCCGCCTAGTATTAACGAATCGAGGGTTCCGGCCCCCATGACACGCTTGTAAGACGCTCCCTCCGGCGTACAAATATACCGCGATAGCGCTACAGTGGAAGTTAAGTATCCGGTACAAGTAACTTCCCCTACCTCCACTAGGGTGATCCCGTCAACGCTAATGGACACTGGCGTGTCGCCGGGGATTGGTACCCCGAGCACTGTTGAGTTACCTCGAAACGCGCCGCTTATAGGAAAAACGCTTAGGAAAAAAGTGAGAGAAACGTGACAGCGGGTGCCTCCTCCAGCTTGACATCCCTAGACCTGCAATACAACCCCACGAGTATTCCATAGCCATGTCTGTTGACAAGTCTGGATAGTGGATAGAGGCTACTCTAAATGAAAACATAAAGTTTATTGAAGCCCAAGCTAGGGAAGAGTAGGAAAGGCCAGATTGGGGGAATTGTATATAAAATCATTGACAGCATGTCAAGGATTATGCCATAGGGAGTCCCTGCACGCAACATTCTTGTACCTAGAAACAAATGAAATTGTGAGTTAAAAAAGAAAAATGTCAAGGAGAATTGCAGCAGTAGTAAGGGACTAGGAAGATCATAAAAGTGGTGAATATAATCTAGAGGCCATAGTATCTATTCTGTATTTTGTATTTTAGTTATATTACATACTTCTTTTAACACCCCTTTCAATTTTGCATTGGGGTTCGGACGGGTTGCACCCGCTGTTTCTTCACTTTTTTCCTGCGAGTGAATCATGCGAAGTCCGAAACAGAGGTTGCGTAACCAAGTGACAACGCAGTCGATCGCCGAAAATTTTTTTTTCGCGATCCATTGCAATAGAGCGATTTGGCCAACAACCTCTGGATCTAAATATTTAGTTCTTGGCGGCAGCCCTTGGTGTGAAAATCTCAAAATTTGAGCCCAAAACCTGAAAAACAGGGATTGGCCAAATCGCTCTACTCACCAAATTTTTAAGTCTGTCCCTTTTTGTACTGTGCTGCGGTTGCAACACAGCCAAATGTTAGGTACCAAAAGGGACAGACTTAAAAATTTGGCGAGTCATGCACGTTTTTCTTGTAGCTACACCAGTCTATAAGTGCCCCCGCACCTATTAGCCAACGCTGCTCTTGGCAACCGTCCGGGTATGGCGACCACAGGATGTGGGAATTGTTCTATTAGAGGCTTTCTGTTGACACGAATTTCATTTTCAAAGCGAAAGGGAAACTCATGCAGTCCACCTCTGCAGCTGACATGCCATTCCCTGATAGATAGTCAATGCTAAATATTCCGTCCTCGAGTATCTTTCAGTCTGCTGCTACGTTTGTCAATAGTTAAATGTGCTAAGGGCAGACCCTTGGCTGCATGAATTTCCTTTTCACTTTAAAAATGAAGAACAGGGATCAACTGAAAGCCTCATTGCAATACCCAAAAGTACTAAAACCGAGCTCCAGATCGACATAATTCAAGATGATGGATTGTTTGAGCTCCATGTAATCTCCCAAATTTACTTGCCCTTGTGAATTTAGCCCAGGCCGCCTCCTGGACAAGAACAAACCAGAAACCCCCACACCCCCGGCCCGTGGCCGCCATGACCCTGTGAGAGCGTAGTCAGTCAAAATCAGCGACACTAGGATTTGTACATACCCCACACAGCGAGATGAACCCCACGGCGAAGGAAACAAACATCATCATTGCGCGGTACTCTATTCGTGCATGCATATACACCAATTTCTGGGTTGATTATAGCCGTACAGATGATCAGGATGTTTGTTTTATCTATCAACATCTTTGGAAGCTAAACCTTGTAAAGAGGAAAAGATACCCAGTAATTAGATCTTGCAGAGCATGTCACTCTCGTTAAGCCCATATTAAGAAGTGGTGAAAGCATAGACCTTAGGGCAAAACCGTAAAAATTACTTCCCGACATATAGAGTAGCTGCTGGAGCTAGGCGGTTGGCGTTTCATACCCAGATTGATTTTTACAATGGATGCGACGGAGAGACCTCGATTGCAGACAGGGAATAGGCCGACCTGACCTTTGAACGGTTTGAACCTACAGTATACCTACTCAGTGTAGTACATCCGTCTCCTACCTCTTGCTCCAGTTGGTCTGTGTCTGTGGAGGCTGTAATCGCTAAAGAATTGCACTTAGTTTAACAGCAACATCCCCGCCGGCAAAACCTTGCCTTATCATAGCCACCCACTCGTGTAGGGACGAACCTCTAAACACATTAGCAAGGGGGCTACAGCTTTCTTTGAGGGATGCGCATACAGCTACTTATCAGCTTACACCTCTTTGCAGAGCAACACTGACAAAACGCGGCCTGTTTACAGATCTTACAGGTCTTTACCCGTAGACCCAACCTCCTCCATATAGTGGGTAGAGATGGTCGCAGGCATGTCTGCTGGGGAAAGCCTCATACCCAAACCCGGCGAAGAGATATGGTACCTGGGTAGACATAAAGCTGGTTTAGAGGGGGAGAGAATACCTAGTGCTCCGTTCTTATAACGCGCTCGGAAGAGGAGGTATCTATTGCGTGTGCTATCTTGCACCCACCAACCTTCTTCTGGACTCAGGATTATCATTCAGGGTGCCCTCGGATATAACTTGGGATGCCTAGTCATGGGGGGGGGGGGCGGAGGTGTTTCTTTTTAACTCTTGCTTGCTGCCCTTAGCCCATAGATCGTTTACCTAACGTATCAAAGCAAAGACAGTGCTCGAAGATCAATCCAAAACCGCTGACTATGGGGGCAACAATTAGGCTCACTTCTTCTCTCCAGATTCCCCCATTTTCGGACAAACTATCTCGCTTCTTTTTTTTTATAAAAAAAAAAAAAGAAACTAAGAATACTTCACCCAATAATGGAAGAACGACCTACCGGACGTACTCGAAAGCTATCATTGAATGACTCAGTATATCCCGCGAAAACTGATAGCCCTCTTCATATTTTGGTTCTCTTAACATCCCCACCTCCGGCTCATATAGGTATACCAGCCTTGCTCCCCCCTCATTAGCGACACAAGGAACTTTGTCACCGCTCTTTGGAAGATCCCGGTAGAGGGGCCGGCGTCACCGGTTTGAGGGTAAGAGTTTAGCATTCTCCCATGGACATACGATATTCGTGCCTAGGCCTCGGCGACAAAGTGTTTCGTCTCATTATCTCAGGGTTAGGGTTTTTTGATACCTGGGAAGATCCCCGGAGAGACACAACCATACATATTTGTGCGTAATATTATATCCGGAAGGGATTCATGGGATTTCCAGATAGCATCTCGTTAATCCTTCGATCTAACACTCCTCCTATGGCTTTTGTAAAGTTGCGATCACTGCAACTCACGAGATGTGTAACACACCTGGCGGCCCAAAACTGGTATAGCGAGAATTACTCAAATCGGTCCTTAACAGATTTTGAGTATTAGGCTTCTTGCGAGCTCATTTTGCACGTTTTCTTTGCGGGTGACAGGGCCGACGGACCCACCAGAAGGATCGAAATGGCTGGCTAATGCTTTGCGCGTCACGCTACACCAGACGGACTGAGTAAGGTCTCGATCGAGCAGGGCCCGTTCGGACCCCATGTGATGATCTAGCAGTAGTTTAGGGGTATCGAATGAATTTTTGTACTAAAATGTGATCTAGGCAATTGTTCCCTCCCAGATTACCGTCTCCAGGAGGATTGTGGTTTGTGCAAGTACTAACACCCAAATGCGACTAGCGCAACCCCACTGCCCCCTGTATTTTCTAAGTTAGGTTCACGAAATTATCGCAAAAGATAGAAAATAATAGTTTAGGCAGGTCATGATCATACATAGGTCTATATTATGTGTCATTTATGCTCAAATAGAAACAGGGAGCCCCCCTAAAACCAGCTGCAGCTCCCCCCAACGAGCTAGTGAACGTTGTGGCGGCCAAATTTAATATGATCTCTAGCTATAGCATCCGGCCTCAAAATATGGCGGATCTATCAATTAATAGCTATAAGCGGAGCCGTCTAGTGTTCTACTCTACAAAATCTCGTACGTGGAGTAGATCACGATCTTAGAGACAAAAATAGGTATATTTTTAAAACCAGTGGCTTTGAGTGCTTCCTTAGTCACTACAATTATTGGGGGATACACCGGCTTCGAAACTGGAAAAGGCAGGACTCTTGGAATTATTTTTGAAATACTCTACATATAATACTTTAACTACCGTATGATTTGGCGGATTCTACTCAGGTAGTAGGTGGGTGTTCGTCGAAAAGACGTTGTCCATGTTTTGCATACGTAACCACTTGACCTTATCCGGTTTAGCGTATGGATAATTAACGTGCGGCGGTGGCGAGGGTACATGTAGGTACATGTTTCAGTCAACATGTAAGGTACGGTTAAGGCTCACATGAAAATCCACTACCCCGGCAATTGGCATTTGAAGCTCAGTAGCGTCTCATCAAAGACTTGAGCGGGGTAGCAACCTAACTTCCGACCGCCAGATAACCCTAGCCCTGTACATCTTGGGTGGTGCACTTTGCACGCATTGAAGACATGCCATCATGTAAGCTAAACCACTGTGTCAGACCTGTATTAATGTAGGATATATAGGCGCTCTGACTCTTGTAACTCTAGAGTAGTGATCCTCACTATCATAAGACTTATACCAAAGCAAGAGTCAAGGCCGATGACTTTATATGCTATCGTTGTACAAGGCTCTAGAATGGGGCGAGTGATATACGGGTGAGGATCCATTCACTCATTAAATGTCAGAGCCTTGTGATCTTGATGGTTGCTATCGCTAGGTAGAGTCTGTGGTTGGGTGGACGGGCATCTCCGGGTAGGGAAGGGATCCCTGCAATGGTGCAATGCTCAGCGCGCTAACCGCACACGGTGCTCATGAATCCTGCCAAATTCGCGATTTGCTTGAAACGCAATATTATAATAGCTGCTTGGGGAAATTATGTAACTATTGATTGCACTACGCTTATTACTCGTTGCGTATTGAAAAGTTACCAGTTCTAGTAATTGTACGAACCAGCAGGTCGATTCCGATAATTTCATACAGTTATTGCCGTTGCGCTTACTGAATAACCGACCCTCCATACCACAAAACCCCCAGGATCTTTACGAAAATAGCCATCTTTTACTGGGTGTAGTTTAGTTGGTGGCCTTGGCAACTTAAGGGATATGTACTTGAAGTACTATGGGTGTAGGGGTAAGCCTGTAGACAGGAGCCGTAGTTGCAACAGCCCTACACCCGTAGTACATGCACCCCTACAAGGAGACGATACTGAAACTACATGTAGTAGCGACTGGTGCTGAATTTGAGTGTTGCTTTTTTTGGTCTTGGTACATAGCTTTTACTATTTAGGTATAAGCAGTAGCTAGTAGCGAGGATAAACTAGAGTCAATAAGCTATGTAGCTTATTTATACATTTACACTGCCATGATCGGTTCTCGTGTTGATTTGATGTAGATGGAGATTTGGATGAATACATGTATGCATGCATGCATGCATAGCGATCCAACTCGGCTATTATGCTTTATCCAGTTACCTTACCGGTCAGGGGATAAACTTTGGAACTATCGTAATTGTGTAACCAGAAATGTCTTAGATAATATATCGGCTCATTCATCCAGGTTTTATATTCATCCCTACCTCTTCGATATCTCCTTCTCAACTCTCTCAAACCGAATAACGCTACAAGCTACAAAACCTCCCATCGCCCCCTATGAACTCCACAGAACCAACCTTTGAGCGGGGAAGCAGGATCTGTAGGCCTGCGGATTGGATCGATGTTGTCAAGTTCTTTGCCCTGAACTTTGGCCTTCACGCCCTTACCGTCATCACCCCACCCGGAAGTAACGCACTTACAAGCTCTATCTTCTCTCTCTTTGCACTTTTAATGCCATGGAGTGGGACTGCAAATGCGTTCAAGGTCATCTGGCGCTTAGCACTTCTGCAGACAAACGAGCTCGAGGTGGCGTTGAAGTCAGGCGCACTTTGCATGTTAGTGCCTACATCAACTCCTACCGTTCCCAGGCCCACCGATGGCCAGAGAAAAAAGTTAAAGAGGTATGAGGAAGTGCGGAGATCTCTACAAAAATTCCTCACCGCGCCCCCTATCGACGATCAAGGAACGACCTCTTCGCCGACAGCTGGGATACCTCCTACGTCCCCTCATCTCGTCACTACACCCTTCATCCCAACTGCCGATTCAAACCAATCGCCATATTCGGTAGTGGAGCTGGACCAAGTCAACCTTCTGATGACAAATGTTCAAGGGCAATATCCCACTGATATCAAACTCCTCATGGTCTCGGATATTCAGACCACCGGTGATCTAGAAAAGGTCGCGCGCGATGCAGGAAAAACGTCGCCCATGGAGTATTCGCTGGTTACTGTGCCCGCATCCTTTAAGGTTCGGCCCTTTCTACCTGACCATGTGAAGCCGGAACCACTCTATAAGAGATTATATCACACGGTCTTGAGAGGCCGTCCGACTCCCCCGAGCTATACTGCTCCAACTCTTTCATCGAACTATAGCTTTATCAAATCCATCGCCGCCATACTCCAGATCTTGTACGGATCCTACGAACTCTATCGACTCAGTGACGGCCAGATCAAGCAGTACGGATATGCGGCGTATGGAGTTACGGTCATACCATATGTTGTGATGTCAATACTCAATCTACTTGGGGGTCTTACTGCTCCGGTCTATCCCTCAATGTATTTAGTGCATTACAGGGGGGTGAAAGAGCCAGATTCATCTGAGCAGCAGATTCTCGGCAAAGATAAGAGGGAACTCGATAGAACATCGGAAACTAGCGCATCAATAAAGGAGGAACTTCCAAGCCCCCCAACCGGAGATGCATCTAACCGTCGAACGTCAGGGGAGGCAGTGGTAGCAGATGTTCAAGAAAGATATCCTAAGTTTTGGTGGAAGGAGGATGATCGACGTTCGGTGGAGGGAAAGATTTCTGGCGCGGTCGGGTACGTTTATGGAGAATTTAAACAACCACTCACGCCAGTCCCCTCCTCTCTTGTACGTTTCCTAGAACTATCGGACTCCGGCGAACTCGGACATCGGGAGGTAGCGGAAGGGCGAAAATTTGCACTCAGGATTTTCGCTAAGCTCAATATATCAGAGTGGTTGGACAAAAGGCTCCATTCAACGCTATTTGTAAGTCTCACAGCCCCCCTCTCAGAGGATTGAATCCGGTTAGACTAACCCACAATAACAGTTCTCACTTGTGATGCTATACTGGCTCCCAAGATTTTCACTCCTGTCGGTTCAATACATCATCATCACCATCTTAACCCATTGGAACAAGAGGGACAGCACATCTATCCAGCGGGGATTTATCATGACGTGGATCGTCGGCGGCCAACTCGGCGGCTTTCTTCCCAGTCTGCTCAGGGATAACGACCGCTTTAAGAAGTCCTATAGGCGGTTTATTAGGAATCACCGGCCAGCAACCATCACTTGTGTGTTCGCGCTTCTAATAGCAATTTTCCTTTTTCCATCGATTAGTGGATGCTACATGGTGGCTACGATGATCTTGAGTGACGAGGCATGCAGTAGGCTGTAGTAGCGTCATTTGGCACATCTGCAATTGCTGATCTCGTCGCTTAATCACCTGTTATGCGGGCCGCGTTTCCGGCCCTTCAGGCACCAGAATCTCTGTAGCTTTTCTACTCTACGTATTGATCTTTGCAATTCTAATTTTGTACTTTTGCTAGTCATCTGACTCTGAATAACTTCTACAGTGCGGTGACTTATAAACGCTAAGATATCTAATCAAAGATACGCAATGTTCGTGGGATTTACCTAGGTGCGCAGGATAGGGTCATGAGAGTTCAAAAAAAATTAAAGTGCAGTTGATAATTTGAATGCTGGCATAACCTACGTGTTACATGTATAAAATATGAATAATAAATAATAGTTGATTTGAAAGTGGTCAGGTTTTGTCATAGCCGTGAGGCTGCATACAATCAATCAAATAAACAGAAACAAAAAAAAAAGATGCAGTCAGGGTTAGGGTATTCCAATGTTAATTCACCATATCGGTTATCTCTTGGAAATGACTACATGTGCTAGTACCGACCCCGCCGGGACCGCAAAATCTCTGTTCGTTTGGACGGTTGACAGGAGCGGTGTTGGTTGTGAAAGGCTTTGACCTATTTCTTTAAGGGCGATATTTTTCAGCTCCCCTGCAAAACTGTCCTCTTGGCAACCGTCCAAACGAGCTGAGATCTTCCAGTATTGGAGACCTTGCACAGGTGGAGCTAGCTCCATTCCCCGGTGACCCGATTGATGCCTATCCAATTGCAATAGGCTGCCAATCAGATAATCAAAAGATAGAGCTGGCTCCATTTGCTCAAAGTCTTTATTATCAACCTCCCAAAATTTACCCTTAGCTATCCGGAAGGATCTCGAGAGGTGACCCTAACTAGGCATAAGACAAGTTACGTTTCTGTAACTTTACCATGTGTTTCACATTTTTCTTATCTCCCCTCCGTTGGTGATGAGAGAGGAATTTAAGACAGAATCTAGGGGCAGAATCTAGGAAACCTGTCTGGCATTGTCATAACCTGCGGTCTGCGTAGGCAATTGATTAAAACTACTTACATGTATGAGTTATCAATAAATTAATCAATCTCGTTGACAGGGTTAGGGTTTCTCGTCAATATTGAGGTTTTGCCACAAAGCTAAAAAATGGTGCCGGTGACGCCGCCGGTGAGGAGTTGTGCAGACACAGCCTTAGTAAAACCTACAGAGTTTAGCTATCTCTTAAAGACAGACCTTCTCTTGTTTCGTTTGATCATACCCTAACCCTGGCGCCAAGCGCTCTTAACACCTCAACAGGCAATATTTTGACGAGTATTGGGAGGTTGGATTGATTACAGGTTGCCTGATATATTGCGTATTCTGCTTGTAAGTGGATATTGGTATAAGGATTATTCGCTTTTGAATTAATAATTACTATAGCAGTCCCACCCATTCCCTACCAACGGACAGACTCCCCCTCAACTCCAACCAGCTCATCAGGAGCACCAGTGATCATGCAATGCAGGTTGCACACAGATACAACTTCTTCTAGGTTCTAGTTAATTGGTTTGGCGATATTCATAGCGGCTGGTACGAGGGGGTGGAGTTGGGGCCCCCGGACTCCTTCTTGCACGAGTCGTGATGGGCATAAGAAAAGACGAGACGAGACTAACCCAAGTCTCGTCTCGTCTTGTACCACTTGGATTAGGTCTCGAAAGTCTCGAGACAATGGTCTAGTCTCGTCAAAGTCTCGAGACTTGTGGTCATGTGACTTTGTTTCTGGGGAACATCTATAATCATGATAGTTAATGTATATTAAAAGTTGATCAAAAGTTGGCATCGAAGCTGGGGAGCACATTTAGGTACGGAAATAAAGTCCCAAGGGTCTCGAGACAGGTCTCGAGAGAGTCAGACCTAGTCTTGTCTTGTCTTGTCTTGTTAACCCTCAGGTCTCGTCTTGTCTTGCTGAAAGTCTCGAGACATAGTCTCGAAACAACTTGTCTTGTGCCCATCACTATGCACGACGTGGCCGATTTTCCAACGGAGTGACAGTGGGAGATTCCCAGAGCCGTGTACAGCTTACTAGTGCCTTTTACGCGCCGGTGGCCTCAAAAAGATTATATATGGATGAGGATATTTATTAACTTAGTAGTCTTCCCGTTACCATAACTGGTTCCCAGGGTTGTACTTAGAAAATGAGATTTAGGTGGAATATCGCAAGAGATTAGGAGGGTAGCCCGTCAAGTACGAAGAATTGGGGTAAATACAGGGAAGGATCTACCCCTGAGCCTCTCGTTAACAAATTAGCAGTTGCCTAAGTTTTTTGTCATACGCGAGTGATATCCTGTGATTATGTTAATATTGTTTTTTTGTTTACATCATTGATTGCATCTAGCACTTGAGCTATGGCAATATCACACCCCAGAACTACCCCGCCCACCCGATGTTAATATTTTTGATACTGCCTATAATTCATTAAAGAAAGTAGAGTAATATTAACTAGCTATTTGATTAAATGCATGATCAAGAGTAATATAATATATTCCAAAGTAGCACCTGGCTGCGGTTTCGACGAATCTCGTAACCCAACCATTCCTCAGATACGAGAACCCATTATATATCAATCAGGTATAATTCTATATAACCCCTTAATATCAATTGTTTTGGGGCTTCACACAATGAATAAAGAATCGTCAGAAGTCCTGTTGAGAGGTTAAAAAATATTACGTTAAGAGAAATGAACGATGGATACCCAGCTGCCGCTTGTGGGTATCTAGGTACGTGATATTGCTGTTTGGAAGATGCTATGCTGACTGATCGCCAAGTAGAGGTAGTCAACCTTGCTCTGCCGAATAAATAAATTGCATGTGAATGCTGCGAGAAGGAGGGCGTGTTTTGATCGCTTTTCAAATACGGACTAATGAGTCCGACCTGGAAAAATACTGACTCTTGCCGTTTCTGGTCTCTTCCCCCCCGGTCCGGACTGACAATTTCACTGAGGACTATGAGCGAATCATGATGTATCACTCGGCCTTGAATTGGGTGCGTGTCTATTTTATGTATTTATTTATGCTTTCTAGTACATGCAACCCGTAGGATATGGCAACCGCCCTCCTCTCGAGGGCGGCGAATCCCCTCGCCAATGAAGGGAAATAGAAAAACCGTAAGATAATTAACTGGAAATCAACGAAAATTTTCTGCTTCTTTCAACACTAGCCTGTCTGATGCGCTCACTGTCTCGAGCCTCGTCGTTCATCAAGTAATATGCATCTCACCCTTTTCTTTAGGGTTCGAGTGACAGGCCTTTCATGCTGGGAAGCGAAAATTGTATTTCAGTTGTTGATTCCTTTTTCGTTTTATTTGCATTTTATTTATTACTTCCTGTTCCCTTTATAGAAGATGATGGTAGATGGGTATGGCTTCTTGGGGGAAAACACTGCGATATTGCGATAACCGAGTGTTTATATACAATTAGCTATAGGAAATTGAGTAAAAGAAAAAAAAGAAAAAAAAAGGCCAGAGTTGTTCAGGGTTAGGGTTGTGATCATCACGATGGTTGGAGAAAAGATGCAGGTTTACTTGCGCACAGCTGATTGATGCTTCGTTGCTTGCACGCAAAATGAGGGAAGATTCCAAAAGGCTAGTTAAATCTGGAAGATTGACGAACATCAACATCTACCAGATATTGGTGGACGTAAGTACCTATGGTGAAATAAAATATTGCCTTGAATTCACATGTAACATCCAGTGCACCATTCTCACCAGTTCCCTAACCACATGCGCACCATCGCAAGAGCGTGGCGGTCGGAGCTAGGGATACTTCGTATAGGTTTGGGTGTTGGTCTGTGGGTCTCAAGTCTAGTGAAACTAGATTTCATAGTTGACCTGCATGCGACGGGCCAATATCTAATGTTACCGCAAGTCAAGATTAATTATTGTCGAGTATCCGTTAATACTGAGATCCGAATACCCCAACAATGGTTACAGATTGTAAACTGAGCCAATCATAATACCATATTTAAAAGATTGAATAAACCAACAGTCGGGGCTAGAAAGGTGAGCGATAAAGAAAAAAAAAAAGCGGATTCGTTGTGCGCTGTGTTCCAGCCCCCAGCTTCTATAGGTTATAGGGTAGCAAAGGAGGAGAAAACACAGGAGATTGGTTCAGGAAACTGTTCTCCAGCTTGTATCCGATAGCGTTCGGATACCGATCATTGGCCCACCACTTTAGGCGCTGCCAAGAATTCACCTACGCCACCCGAGTCGCCACGGTGGCGTTTAGATCCACCTTAGCTTCTTGCATATCACGTCATTGATCCCGTCTTAGACACCAAGGCCTAGATGTTGTGTATACATCTGAAGGATTCCTAATTAATTTCAAGGCTAATCGAACGCCACAATCTCATTTATTGAGCTGGGACGAGTTATATATATGAACCCCCCCCCCCAGAAGGCGCCACACTATTTATCTCTTGACCAGCGTAAGTAGTAGTAAAGGGGGTCAAAACCATGTTAACCGTACGTATATATAATTGTCAATAAGATGGTAAAAATCAGGAGTAGATATATATAAATAGTGATGATTGTGACAACGATGCTGCGACCTACCTTTCAATAGGCTCTTAAATTGTATGGGACCATGACGACGGTAAATAAGGCACATCCGGCGGAATAGATTGTCTAAGGGGTGCTGTCTCGTACTCTTGAATCTCCACGGACATCAAAATAGCTCGATTCCACAGAGTGCAGTTGAAATAAAAAAGGAGTGGAGCGGGTGATAATCGAGTGATATTATATGATGATAATACCAACTAAGGAAATAATGTGGTAAAATTAGAGATTTTATGCACGTGCACCTTTATTGAACCGCTAACATTAAAGCCATTAAGACTCTTACTATAATCAGCATGCCTTGCATGTATCTGCAACTTCCTGGACCTGATAACCTGCGACATATCCCGAAATGAACAGTGTATTCCCAACAGGCAACGATACCATTTCCAGGTTACCGTACAAGCATTTATCACCTGCAATCTCCGCACCTGATCATCGCACTCTAAACATTACTGGAAACATGAATGCCATATCCTCAATTGGGTAGGGATCTTTCCCCGGTCTTTCATAATTCTCCGCTCTTTCTACCTACAGTCATCCGAAAAGATCATCTGCCTCTCACACCGTTCCTGGAGACCCGTGGGACTGGCTCATGTCTATGATCCAACAGGTCTGACACTATCAATCTTCTAGTCTCACCTGCGGATGCATCAACTGATCTAGCTCCTGGGGATTGTTTAAAACCGAACTCGACACCGCGCGCGAAGCTTCGGTGGGAATAACAAACTGAATCCGCCGCTCCGAAGAAATTCCGTTTAGCTAGCGCCATCCCGTTATCTGAAGTATAAAGCTTGAAAGTGGGTATAATATATAGTTCTTGGAAGGGTGTCTCAGTATGATCTAGGTGGAATCTATATTTGAAACCTTTTACTACATTCTTCGTTTCTCCTATATCTGATCAAAGAATTTACAAAAGATATATACACTATCTCTCCCTCAACCGAACACGGGGGTCTATAATATAGTCCGCCGGAAACCACGGTCAAGGGCAATCAAAAACCCCCCCCCATGGGCCCACAAAAATAACCACTCTTACCCCCCACAAGGTCTATCAGATAGCGACAGAAACAGATTATTCCTATCCACCTAACCATGGAGAGGCAAATAGCTCACCACCCTGCCCGTTATTCCAACCGAAATGGCCGGGCCCCTCGCCCTATATCGATCTGCCAGCATATATATCTGCCAAGACAGTCTGAAGGTTCTGTAATCTCATAAAGAGACATCTGGAAGCACGGATATACATAGTAGCCGTACACAGGTCTCTCTTTTGGAATATCCGGCGGTAAGGATTAGAGATCAAGATCCGAAGAAGTTCAAGCTGGAAGCGGTGACAACATCCCGACCTCCGAATGCGAGACCATTCACTGCAGGATAACATCGAAGCTTTGGCGGCTGGGTGTGGTGGTCTATGCTTGGAGGCGTCGACTAGAACAAAGATTTGTGGATAATTGAGATCTGGGTTTGAGAAATCTCCTGATGGACAGGCTGTCCCTGTGTCATTTCTTGTTGCGTGGGCGAGAGGCATGCTGTTAACGGCCCGATATGTAGGAGCTGGCGGTGGTTAGATTTCGGTAATTTGATACGGGATCAACCCTTCCGGGATAGGAAACCATCCGGGATAGCCAGTCGAATTTCCTATAAGAAAACTAGGGGTGTCGAGAAATCCCGTACAGCGTAGCAAGGCATCGGCGATATTGGATTCCGGTATCTGAAGTTGGGACTGTATGATTTCCTCCTTGGCTTTTGATGGCTCGAGGACCCCCAGGCATTAGATTAAGGGCAAACATTCTCGACTCTCCTACCAACAACCTCTAGCGAACCGCACCCAACCCTATCTTCTCCTAGTCAACCCCTTTGGATGTCCCCCCCCCCCCCACCTAGACCTACATGTAGCCACCCCTCCTCAGTTCACTCTGCCCCGATAGCCCCTGTTGGCCATCCCTGAAGTGGCAGACTCTCTCAATCCCCCTACTTCATTCTGTCCCTTTAACACGTTGATAATAGCCTATCGAGCTCCAATTCCGCCAACTAATCTTGTGCATCCCCCTTCCTTCTCATCCACCAGTAGTCCCTCTTAGCCAGCACTCTCAATGTAACGCTCTACGCAGAGCCTCTCCTACCCCTATATATACCTATCCAGCCCTCCCATCTCTCTCAATGAAGCCATATGCCGCCTGCTTTGCCCGTGCCGTGTTTGTAGGTGGTATCTCGTATCCTCCCCCTCTCCCGGCTCCGTCCTGTTGTATATCCCTCCCATCCTAGTTTATAGCGTGGATACGCCTCCGACCTGGTATCGTCTTTGTCTAAACCCTCTCTCCCGAGGCCAATAGGGATTTCCTTCGTCGATCCACGCCATCAATCCTTCCAGAACGGGTTCTGCGACTCCCATATCCCCCCAAATCGAGCCTCCCGTCCACTATTTCTTCCGTCTCTCATCTCTCACCCACTGACCACTTAAGCCTCCTTCCCATACCATAGTATCACCCCTGACCCTACATAACCACCACCACCCAAGACCAAGCCATAGCTCCGAGCCTCCCAAACCATAGTTCCCAAGCCACTGAAACCTCACGCGCAGGCGCAGAGGCGCGGCCACACAACGACAAGCCGGAGGAGCCAAAATCAAAAGAATCTAGGAAAGAGGTGGAGAAGACGACCTTATTATATACCCTCAATCCCCACCAAGCAAATTTACCACCTACCGAGTGTGAGGTCTTTGTATAACAGATGGGTGCTATAGCGGGAATTGGGTGCTGCACTCGGTGGGCGCATTGGGTGTGGGTGGGTGCGAGAGGCACAGAAAAGGAGAAGTAGGAGCGCCTCCCACGTAACCCTCCGCACACCATACCGCAAAAACCGGCCTCAGTGGCCGGTCACACAAGACGTCGAAGTTGCCTTTTTAAGCCTGTATGAGCGAAGATTAGGGGACGTATTCAAGACAAATAGCTGAACAAGGGAATTCCAACGTCTTGTGTGACCAGCCACTGAGGCCAGTTTTTGCGGTAGGTGTCCACGCTGATAGCCGAGAGGATCAATAGTAGTTCGAAAGAGCAAGGCTACCGCCCACTCTGGTCACAGTTTTCCTGAGGGTGTAGACGGTCAGACGGGGTTGAGAGAAAAAAAATCAGTGCAGAGGGGCTGGATCTGTTTGAACCTTCCCCGCGACAATGAGCACTGTCCGGCATCCGTGTCCGTCTTGGCACCAAGTGGTAATACGGTATTTTGTTATAATTATACTTTTTTGTATTTAAGGTAAAGTCCCTACCCAAAATTTTCGTGAAAGGGCAAATTACCACCTAGACTAGGTGGAACCAGGTTCCAAGTGTAGAGCCGCAACACAATTAATTATAACGATGGACAGAGGTAAAGTATTTTGACCCTTGGGGGAAACACTTTGAATAACTAAAAAGAAGTGGTTAAGGTGTAATAAAATATTTTAATGGGGAACCCATTGCTAGGTAGATTTGTGTGGGCTCCGCCACTCAACTGCTTTTAGGCTTTCATGAAAAGCTTTGGGTGGGGGCTTTACAAAACATTGAATAAAGGCGTAAAGGGCCTCTGTGCGCCTTTTTATAATTATACTAGTCCCTGATGACACGGATCATTTTATTTTGAAGGAACTCGTTGCGCTGCAGCAAGGATTATTTACACTAGAACTTGCAGATTGACGTCTAAAGGTGGACTCTGGTTGGCCTAAATATACCTCTGCTGTCTCGCAGCGATTTTGCGGTATACTCTGGTCATGCAAATAGAACCTGAACATAAAAACGCGCTAGCAGGGCTCAAAGTGGTGGTTACCAGAAAAACGATGTTCAGGTTCTTCTCACCTGCCCGAGTACTTATGTAGTCTTGGCAAAGTGAAACGTATCACAACACCATGATGATGATTCTCTCAGCTGTGCGTGCACCCCATGCACAATCCATCTTTGGATCAGTTTGGGCGTTGGGTAATGGCTATGACAATAGCTGTCCTTCCTCTTGTCACGTCATACTTTGTGCGTACTTGGCCGAGTACCTGAATATTCTTAAAATCGTTGGCTAAGTTGGGACCTCAAGAGACCTGCAACAGTACATGTATAACGTACTCCACCGGGAACGACATCATTACCGGGTAAGCAATCAACCATGACAACAGGATTTTAAAATTTCGGATTTTGAGGCTGGAGCGAATCGAGTGTCCAGAAACACCCTTTAGATGCCTTTTGACTTCTTTAGATGATATTTGCTAAGGTTGAGTGTGAAGGGTGGTTGTCATAATACATAATATCTTCCCTTTTAGGTCTTTTGAAACTACCCTCACCACACTACCCTAAGTAAATATCACCCGAAAACAACAAAAAGCACTTCTAACATATTTGGCTTCGCATTAGACTGAACTTTAGTGCTATCAGCTTTCATCAAGAGGACCCGGCCGCTTCCCCAGTGACGATCGCGATCGGTTTCCCGGTGAAACACGTTATATTAGTGTATCGGAATATAATGATGTAGAACCCAAGCGACGAACTCAAGCGATCAAGCCTTGAAAACGCTCTATGCATATTTGCTTTTATTAGCATATTTTCTTCGAGCAGTTCATCCATCACCTGCCAACTTCCCAATTTTGTATGAGTAAATGCAACCTGTCCTAAGTGTGCATGGATAGTGTATCCTAGCTAGGTCGGACATTGAACATGGCGGTGGCATAGCCTTCCTTATGATCCTGGCATCATACGAATGGAAGCCCTCATCCCGGATGTGTAATGGGTGGAGGTTGAGTGGTAGGAGGAAAAAAAAATCTCACGATAACACCGCATGCTGTCTATAGCTCGGGACAGTTGCCCCAGCCTAAAGGCAAATTATAATTACCGGTATACTACATTATATCCGGACCTGGTGTCGTCAATGCTAGAATGAAGGCTAACAATTTAGGTGAAATCTCCGAGGACTGCTAGTTTTCGGGGAAGAATTTTACACCATCGCGTCGTCATCAAGTATGCAAGTGTTCATGGCATTCAAACTACCACCACCCCCTATCATTCGAATCAACCTGTTGTACAAAAATTATTTTGGCATATTTCAAATCCTTACCTACTGTTGAAAGTATTTTACCTTCCTCCATCAGCTCCCCGCTGTTACATATACTACATGTAGTAATAGTTCCTCCCACTCTCGCCGACAACCTTTCTCTCAACCCGGCTCGTACGTACCGAACGAACTACCAACGACGTATTGCACAAATATTGGTCACGACGCATTCTCCAAATTCCCCTTCGCTCATAGCCACAAAGCTGTATGTCCCGGATGAACTCATTGAGCTAATTACAATCACAGTGGTTGAATGAACTTCTATGAACCATCGTGCGAGCAAGTTTGTGACCGATACCCACGATGTTTGGCATATACAGAGATATATGCTGGCCGGCCATCTACCTAGCAATGTTACATATTATTTTACAGAAAATAGATATTGAACGTAGCTGGCCGTAAATTGCTCTATTGGGATTAGATATACATGTAGGAAGGAAAAATCGGGGAGCTTCAGTTCAATGTACTAGTAGCACCTATGGACATTAAAATATTTTAAGCATATACCAGTCACATATACACCTTTATCTCTCACTTTAGTCCATGCCAACACACGGTTAAATGCGGGTAGGAAGGTTAGATATTAGATGTGGTAAAATAAGAATTCTTAAACTACGTGGCATCATACCCGGGTTCGAATTGAGTTCCTATGTGATCTGAAACATTCGCCGCCTTGAAAATAGAGAAGAAGTCGGCAATCTTACATACAGAATCCTGGTTAGGGCCCAGGCTTTGTGCCTCTAATCCGGAGATGGTTATGATTGCTCTTCCTGGCTTACTAGCTATAGAGGGCGAGGCTACTGTAGTGTATGACGATGGAGAAAGCCCTCAGCCCTTCCTGTCCCCTTCAAAGCAGGTGTAAGTCTCCGGCCCACAAATACCCCCTCGTGCCCCGCGAATAGACTATCAACAACCAAACCCACTATATACTCTTTTCCCACAGGTCACCTACTTGCCTAAATTTCATATTAGCATCACAACTCACAAATATGCCCTTCAGCTTTCTTTCCTCAACTTGGGAGATCGGTCACCTATCAGCAAAAATCCTCCTCTTCAAGATTTCTACCTTCTGCTTTGAATATTGCATCTTCAAGACATATGCCGTTGTTTCTCGGAAGATCTTATCTTATAAATCCTATCTCATGCCATTGAAGTCGGTGTTTGAACGGTTTGCGTATTTCTGCTTGCCAAAGCCACGAAATCAGAAAAGAATAAAGGAACGGTCGGCTCTTACTTGTTTGGCTCTGTCTCCTCTCGTTCTTGGCCTTTATGACACCATGCTCTGTGGTCTCGAGCGTCCCGGAACGATCCGAAGGAGCTCTTATCGACGTGCAAGCCAGCTTGCGTGCAAGCTCGACACCTCCGCAAACTATGTCGTCCATACCAAAGGGATACCAGATATGGTGGAGGGCATTGATCTAGTTAGAGACATTACCCAAGGTCTTTGGCTCCCAGCAAGTAGAACACACCTTGCTTTGACTGGAGATGTTGATATCGGAACCCCAGAAATCGTTCCTGCAATGCGGATACCAGCTGCCCAGCACCAAGGGAACAGAATATTCCTAGATACAAAGGGATGGTCAATTGCTGCTAATAGCGACCCAGCAGTAGCCTGTCCAACCTTTTTCGACGGTATGGTAGAGACATGGCGTTGCAACTTCCATGTGAATGGCTCTGACGCTATTCGAATCCTCACCAAAGAACTTGCAAAGCCTACTGTTTGGTGGAATATCTCCAACGTTGATGCGGGTGGGTGGGATATTGCCGCAGAGATTGGGGGTAATCCCTGGGCTGTTCTCGGTGCCCAACAGCACGAAACAGTCGCAAAAACTGAGGTTTTGACGGTCAGTAAAGGCGACGTGAAGAACGTGTTCCTGAACAAAGCTATGAAGGTGAGTACCTAACGTCCATAAGACTGCCATGACAAGCGAAGGGTGTAGTTCTGATGAAAGTAATGCAGGTTAGCATGCTCGGAGTGGAGGGAGGTGAGCTTGCAGATTCCGACATCGCCGATCTAATCGCCAGACGATGGCCGCCGAAAAGCATCCCTGGAAACCTAACTGCCAGGACCGTTGCAATGGAGGTTATCTCTGCCAAAAGAAAGGGCTTAGGCTTAACAGTTGGGTGGGGCACGACCGAGGATGAGGGTCTCAAGTTAGAGTATTGGACCTTTATATATGGGATCGATCCCAAACGTGCCGAAGGCGTACAGGCAAATTCTACGACGCGGTCCACCGGCACACCCTACTTTCGTATCCATTCCTCTACTCTTCGCCTTCTCGACACTATCAAGGGCTCGGTCATTCCACCACCGGCTGAACAATGCAATAAACCATTTGTCTCAATAGCCACCGGAGGCATACCACGATACTCTACCTGCGAAAGGATCAGAAACCTCACATCCACTGGCTCCGACATGCTCGGACAGCTAGACACCTCCGCCCTCTATATCCTTGCGGATACTCTTGGGCGCACCTACGGCAAGAATTCAACCCGTGCCTTGTTCCCCAATGCATACAAGTGGTATTTGGATCATGAAGAGGAAATTGATCGTCTTGTCACTTCACGGGGGTACATAGTCGGTGCTAGTTCTACCGCGGTTACTGTCCTCGTGGACATTGATGTTGAGGCAATATCCTCGCTCCAACTCATGTTAGTACTTGTACCCATTGCTTTGGCGGTCGCTATCCAACTTTACGCCTGGCGTATTCTACCACTCAACTATAGATCAACTCTTTTGGACCGCCTCAGGAAGGGTGGGCGATATATCGACGAGGTCAGGAATGATCTTGAGGCCTCCCCAGCACACGAGCTGAATGTTAACCCTATTACCACGCCCAACAGCCCGCAAAACCCCACAGAAAACATCTCCAGCAACAAAACCACGCAACACAAACACACCGCCACCGGGTCGGAAGCAGTTCACACCCCAGGACGAATGACACATGTGAATTAAACGACGAGTGGAGCTGGCGAGGTGGAAATTCACTGTGTCCTTAGTGCAAGATCTTTGGTTCGTAACGATGTAGTGGTCCGAGTTTGTTTCCAATTTATAAACCAATCATATATATATATTCTTCTTCTAGAACAAAAAAATCTGATTATGCGTGATGAACTATGAACACATCCTTTGAGCTTTCTATTCCTTGCACAGATGAAAGTTGTCAAATTCGCGACCTCCCTGTTTCAGCGAATTTTAACCTAGTGTGGTAAATATTTCGAACGTTTTCTTTGGTTCTGTTGTCGCCATCTACCGTAACAAGCGATATAACTCCTCTACTGAGTGGTGTACGGTCCAGGTCGCGAATTTGACAACTCATCCGTGCAAGGGATACTGTTATCAAGATTTCAACAAACTCATAGGATAAATGAAAGGGATAGCCATGTGCTTTTCTGTAAAAAAAAAATATGACAAAGAATCTCACGCAGGATATGTATGCAGAAAGAGATACGACATGAGAGATATTGTGACGTGTTAAGGCGACTAATTGGTGGTTATACGCATGGTTAGCCCAGGTTCGGAAAAAAGATCCTCGAGTGTTAGCCCCCTCAGTAAGCCGGCAGGCACCGCAAGCCCCCCTGTACAGTGCTTGATCCGCCTTGCACGAAGCAGGACTTGATGGATGTGTAAGGGCTCTTTTGTTTTATTTGCTGAATTTTTAATTTATCGTGCGCGACAAGGACGGTATAGCAGATAGTTGCTAATAAGTATTATTAACTAAACAACGCTTGTTAGTCAACAGAGAGGCTTTGACTAGTAGCAGTAGAGGACTATAATCTATCCTTCGGCGCAAATCAGGTTGTCGCGTTCCCAAATTTAGTACGTTCGGCCCCGGTTCTCTTCGTACTAGGGAAACTCCGCTACTAGGCTACGGAGGACTTTATGGCCGAGTTGAGATCTCTTGTCACAATCATCAGGGAGCCCAAAGTATGAGTACTAGAACGTTTGATATATCTACTCTATAGCTTGCCCGTTATTGTGGCGTTTCGACCCAACGATGGGAGTGCAGATTGCGGGGAGATCTTGTGTGATACCCGGTTGTGGGTCGCCACACACGTCATTCGCTAAAGTGTGCATAACAGGCAGGTGGTTCGCAGACCCAGTCCAGCCCCCAAATATTAAATGTTATGAAAGATAGTTGACATCACAAGGATAATAAGTGAGGAATCAACCAGCCTAACAATAAGAAGTACCTCTAGAGTCTGAATAGTACTACGGGGGGTGTAGGGGTAAGTCTCCAGAACTATGGCCTGTTGCAACCATGGCCGTAGTTCTGGAGACTTACCTCTACCCCCGCAGTACTATGACGTATACCCTTGAGAAAGGTTCTACACTAGTTATGTACTAGGGACACTACATTCTTTTTGCTGACTGCATGCGGCTTATTTTCAGGGCCACTGCATTGATGGAGGGTGTCAAATAGGCCTATTTTTGGGATTTCGATATTTTTTTTTCTGAGGTGGTCTTTATCATGCTGTTGCGATTTGCAGGGTAAACTCCAGCCGGTCAGCAGAAAAAGTTGAAGATTCAAACTCTCATCCTAGAAATGGTGCCCAGTGTTAGTGTAAGGATTATACGGTCGCTCACAGCCTAATGACACATGCCACCTACTGCATAACTATTACGGAACCCTACGTCGCCGAGGTGAGCTCTACAGTATGAGACTAAATTCCCAAGGCGTCTCCGAGCCTCGTGAGTGAGTGTATTTGGTAAAGGACTACGTAAAAATGAACCTGAATATATCCAACATCTACCGTGCAATCGCCCTTATTTCTGATATATGAGATCGCGAGATCCAAACATTCTTTCTCGAGCAAATATCTTTGACAACTGACAATGGTGTCGGAAACCGCAATTAAGTATTACAAGATTAAAATAGCCCAGAGCTATTCCGGGGAATGGACCGCGCGCACCATCAAAGCAAAAGGAGAGAGGGGAGGCAAGAGGGGGGCAGTAAGAATAGGCGGTGGAAGTGTGGTCAAACCCGCCACAACGGTGCAGCTTCACAACGCTGTATCGCAGAAGAACCTCATCGATTATATATCAATTGTATGTGTCAATACTATCAGTACCCCCCCCCCCCCGGCCGACATTTTATGCATATAAGCCATAGCTCACACCGCCCGATATTACAGAGATCCAGGTTCATCCTGGTCCGACTACCCCTGCTCTTCTCGTGGTCAAAGATGCTCCGTATTTATTATACAACGAGTACATACATATGTGGCCACCGCTACTGGACATCGGCTAAGCTGAGTCTGTAAAGTCAGTACTATTCACGGGTCACAATAACCCCCATCTGAGCTGACACATGGATGCGCTGTGGAATATTATCTCCTCATTACGTCGCCCTCCGTCTGTGGGATGATCTCTTATGTGCTAGTAAGGGGGCTGCAACTGTAGCTGTTTATCTGGGAAGGAAGACAAAGTAATCTAGCGAATAGAAGTTCAATCAGTTATCGTGGCTTACCTCCGGCGCAAGGTCGTGGTGGTGAAGCCTGGAGTTGTTAGATAGGAGAGGTATTGGAAGCGGACCTATCATAACAAATGATGGGTTGGAGTTTGTATCATGGTATGCGCGCCAGTGATAGATTATGAATTCCAGTCCTGCTCGCTCTAGTAGCACTACAACTAGGGTTCTTTGTACACCAGCCCTGACCGGCACCTTTGGGTATTGTAGGATGTGACTGGATTGGTTAACTATTGTACATACAAGAGTTTTCTCATATACCATATACGGCACCTACATGACAAGCTAGTGTTACAAAAGGCATATGGTTATATCAATCCGCGCGCGAATAAAAGATAATTGGGCAAAGGTGACAGGTGATCGAGGCTCCTAGAACAGACACGCATGTAAAGAGGCAATAAATGCAAGACTCATCCATCTGAGAAAACTAGCTCAGCGCACTCTCCGGCTAGGGATACCGTGGCCCATTGCTTCGACGAGAAATACCGTGATAGGGTCTGAGGCCGGCCGCATTACTTCCCACTACCACGACCATTCCGCGAAAGTCTTGCATGGGAATATCTGACGAACAGTACGAGATCCAAATCCAGACCGAGGAGCTTACATAGAAGGCGAGACAGTGCTAACTCATCGGCTGGGCTCTAGCCTCGGAGATCGAAGGCTAAGAATGCCACCGTCAGCTCTTCTGCTTAGAATGGCTGGATCCCACGAAAGATATCTGTCGCCTCAGTCTTCACTTTACCTGGATTCAGCATAGTCAGGTAGTAAACCACGGCAGATTCGTACTTCTCCTCAGGACCCCCGATACGCGCAACCTGTAAGAAAAAACCTGCTTAATTACGCCAGTATCTCAACGGGGAAGGAAACACACCAAGCCAGCGGCCCAGAAACAGATCGCCTTAATCCACCCGCCCTAATTCCCAATTACTTTGTTCAGCACCACACTACGGAGGCCCGGTGACATGGGCTCGGAGGTCTCGCGAACGTTGTATCCTGTTGTCCTTTGGAGCCCAATCGTAAATGGATATTTCCCTCCCGCCGGTGCCAGCTGGATTCTGAGTTAGGCGATGATCTGGTGTAGCATATGTTTAGGCGTTGTTGGGCTCTAAGTTAGTATAGAAACTAGAACCCCAAGTTAGACCTCCATTGCACATTTGTGATATTATGTTCGTGTACAACCCCCTTTCATCACCTCTGGGTGCAAATAAACTCCTCGTATACTTCATAACAATGCAGCAGGAAGAAATGTCCGCGGTAAAATTGTAGTGTGTGGGGACTGCTTTCTCTAGCCCTAACTCTAAACGCACAGTCCTAATTAACCCTGGGCGTGAATTACGTGACGCCTTGACTAAGAAAAACCAACCCCCATGCCTGACAGTAATGCCATGCTCGGTTACAACCGGAATCAAGCTGCTCATATGATTCTACACGGTATCATTAATTTGTTTCCACCACACCCCCGAGGCTAGGGGATCAAATCTCTACAGCTGGGTTGGATTTTGGATCGGATACAACGATGATAGTGCTCCTGTGGAGCAGAGCATAGAGCTGGACAGAGATTTGACCTCGGTAGCCTTCCTACTATGACCCCCGCGTCCAAGGCGGCGTAAGAGGTTGGTACCTCTTTACGCATGGGTTTTCTCTTTCGCTCAGGAAGCTTTAAAGGCCATAATGTCCCCGTTGATGAAAAATAAACGTGTAAGCTCTTAGTATTCCCCATCAAGCCACTAGAAAGCGCATTCTGACAATGATTCGGCAATCGGGTGGCCACTTCAAGGCACAGTGGATTAGGAACGACACAGTGGATTAGGAACGGCTGTCACATTGATTCTTCAAGACCGGAGCAGGGGCTCTCGGGGGGCGAAAACACTGAGGCACGTTTAGCGGCGCTGCGGCGGTTCGGTGGGAGCAAGAGAAACTATGGGGTTACGTTGGTGAGGAAACCTCTTTTGCGTCTGATGTCAAGGTCGGGATCCGTGAATCTTAGGTGAGCCCCTTGCTGAGTTCTGTAGATGCCGCTCGGTGGTGCACGGTACATGTAGCAATCTAAGAATATTGCTCTGAAATAGGGGCAAGAACCTGTTATATATCTGTGTCGGCCTTTGAGAGGCATTAGCTACGCGAGCTCTATTATTTACGGATAGAAAAATCAGATAGTAGCTTGTCAAAGATGGTACTAAAGTAAGTCAAGAACCTTTCAACGCCCAACCAGTCGAAGTATCACTGTGAATCGAGTCTAACGATGCCAAAAGCAGCGAGGGACCGCAGTCGAACTAGCTCGAACACGTCGGATCATTCCCCCACAATCCCAAGCCGGGATTTACGTCCAAGGCAGGTCTAAAACTAAGCGAGCCAGAACCTGCTCTTCTCGCCCGGGCATGTCGGGATCCTGATCTCAAGATCACAGCGCGGCGAAGTCTAAGGCTAAGGATGTACCGGGCTGGTTGCTGGCCGTCGCAAGGTGGGAAATCTGTAGGCGCTCCCCAAGTTGAATTTCCAAATGTCTCCCCCGGGATCTCAAGGCTAATAACCTCATAAGCTATATGTAGTGTCGAAGGCCTTCGCAGTAACAAATGCCGATAGTAGTCCGTCCCCGGGCTGGGGCTATCCATTCAATCGAGTACATAGCTGCGCCATTAAGCCCCATGAGGTTTCTTCTCCATTACCTAGTCAGGTATGTCTGGCGTAATGAATACCAGATATATATACCTGACCTCCCACCGGTGAGTGGGATACCCGGCCCCCAGCTGAATAGACCTGATCTGACAATTCCGCCTCCATCTAGCTGCCGTATTCTCAAGCGTCACCATCCCCTGGGAACCAAGAGGTGGCCGGAACCAGTCGAGTAACCCCCGCCCCGCCGTATCCCACCCCTCCATATGCTTCCCACTATCAGACCTTTCCCTTCCTTGTCCCTTATATATGGCATGACCTCTAACCGTCGCTCAAAGCTCCACTAGCCAAAAACATGTATCTCCGGCCTAATCACCCCACAGTCCGTCCCTAGAGAGCTAAAGGCCACCTTACGGCTAATCTATCTCAAGCACCACCCCAGTCTTAGGGGGTGCTTGGTAAGCTAGCTTCCTTGGAACCTCCGCTAGAAGTTAGGGAGGTGAAATCAATAAAATGCCATACAGTCAACGTACTTATCACCGGTAGGATAGGATATGAAGCCGCAGGTATACCGGAGAACTAGGTACCGACAACATATGCTCTTGGCCATTGATGACAGTGGGAGAGGGCTGAGGGGAGAAGAACGATAGGAGGTTCATCGCCAATGTACCGCCAAAGGGGAATCGATGAAAATACTCTGGCCGGAAGGACCATTCATGGGTTTTCCTGGGCGTTGATATTCGTATTTATGCTTTTGGGCTACCTACCTTGGCGGTTATAGGTTCATGGATGGGGATTGATTCGAGGCTGGTAACGGAAATGATAACATTACTTTTTGGGTAGGGGTGGGTTATTATCATGGCAATTTCTTGAACGAGAAACCCTCCAGCACACACCCTGCCTTGCGGGGGGGGGGGGTTGCTGGGAGTGGTGATAAAGGATTACATAATTATTCATTTGCAGCCATCCGTGTCCACGTCAGTGTGACCCAAATACCTCGGAGATTGAAGGCCATTCGGTGATGTGAACATAAATTACTTGCTAAAGGTCCCCAACCTGAACTGTTGATGTCTGTAACTTGTTTTGAGACTAAGAGCCAAGCGTCCTGTGAAACCCAGCCGCCACTCGTGCACGGCTGCCTTGCTAGGGCATTTTATCCCACAATCGAAAAAAAAAGTATGGTCTCAACCCGAACATCCCCGGTTGCTTTCTGGCTCACCGTGGAGACCATACTTTATCTTTCAGCAGGTACTCAAGCCCCATCCCAAAAAAAGAACCCTAATAACGCTATTCAGCAGACCGTACATACATTCGGATGTGCGGGTCCTGGCTTCTAAGTTCTAACATAGGATGCTTGGGTTCCCTGAATTATTGGAATATTCGTCTTTGTGCATCTCTCCGGTCTATAGTTGGGGACACCTATAGCCGGAGCACTTTGTGCCCCAACTCCTGATGGTCACTCCTCCACTACCACAGCACCTAAAATTATTTTGAGTCTATGGGGCTGTAGAGCAGAAGGCAGAGAACTATTCTATAGAGAGGAAATTAATTTAAGTCTTTTGGTTGAGGTGCAGAAGGGGTTTGAAGTTGGTGTACTTTTGGTGTAGTGTCCCCCCAATGTCGCATAACTTTATTGCCCAATCGGGTAATAATTCTATCGGTTCCTACCCAATTAGGATATAAATGACCGAGTCTGGCTTAGCATATTAGTTCTCAGGGCAATATCTCTCTATCTTGGCATTCATAACCCACTCATTTATTATAATGATTGCCAAATACGGTAATTGATCATCAAAAAATGAATGTCGCGGACCCCCGGATACAGGTGTCCCCAACTGTGAGCCAGAAAGCAACCGGGGATGTTCGCCTTCCAGCAAGTAACGCGTGCGACACGGAGGGTCCCCCGCGTTTTTGGAGAGACGAGCCGGGGGGGGGGGGGTTGCCCAGGTTTAGTGGAAGGGTTCCTTGTCGCGACCCCAACTCTCACCGGGCGGGGGATAACGGGAATGCAAGCTAGACACCTCCCTACGCCCACCTTTCCTACTAAGTATTCTCATCAGTCCTTCAACGCCGACACCGACCGATTCCCCAACAGTCTTACGTTAAGCTTCTGCAACCTCACTGTACAGCGGTGGGTAATAAGTCATCGGATGACCTAACCAAAACCTTGCCCGCAAACGCGCATTCTGGTGGCGTTCCGTCCGATGACTTATTACCCACCGCTGTACGTTGGTGATACTATAAGGAGGAGCCTTCTCGAGCTGACGCGAGTGGCTTGGATTTAGGGGTACCTACTGCAGTTCGTACTCTGTCACGTCACCTTTTGGAGAGCTGGAAATTGGATGCACTTCCCCAATGAGTAGAGTAAATTCCCCGCTCGGATGGGCGCCTACTCATCACCAAACGCGCGTATACAGACTCTTTCTATATTGGTGGGTCTGTGAAGGATAACGGGTAGGCGTCAGTCCTCGCAAAGAGCAACCCATTTCCCCTACTAAGCTGCTGCTAGGTGTACTAGGGATCGTGTTCGAGTCGTCGCGGGGTGCTGTGAGGCGGTTTGTGTTGGGGGGTTGAGGGTGTTTGTACCTGGTGTAATAACCCCAATTATCCCCGTGGGCTGCGGTAAATATCGTTACTGAAGTGTTTAGAGGTTTCCGACTCGCGCCGTTCACCAGTGGATAGTTGATCAGCCAGGAAGAAGCACCCTCGCCGACCCATCGACAAGGGAGACGTATCATACCATCTACCTCTTTACCCGCGGTCTAGATAACCAAGCCCTCCGGTTCCAGAGGTCTCTACTCAAACCACTAGGCGTCCTCATACCTTCAAAACAATTACAGAGTGGAGTATATACGGCCCCTGATCCAGTAACGGCTCAGAAACCACAAGCTCCCTTGGCATGTACCCTTACTGACTTGTGGAGATAGACTGCCCCCTGCCCCCCCCCCCACCTATGCCGAAGTCATCCATGAAGGCCACTACTAGATTTTATGCTTTTCGGGCACTAGGGACCCTCGGCACTGGGAGCTAGACTCCGTTTTACACGCAAGAGACAGCGCGACCTAGATTTACACCCTCCCCTCTCTTCCACAACCGGTGTTCTCTAAAGGATATTGGCGGGTCTCCGGGTTATACGCCGAGAGTTAACCTCCCTCCTCAAAGAGTCCCCTACTAGTAATCCCAAAGCGTCCCCGAACACGACTGATATTACACACACACGCGGGCACACAAAAAAAAAACCGCCAAGACCAACTCCCATGGCACGCAGCAGCGGTCGTATCCGGAAACCATGTTATATGGTTGACATGAGGCGACATGATCCTCAACAATTTCGTAATATGTACAAGGCAGGCAGACTCGGTACTGGTCCTAGAAGTGAAAGGTGTTAAGAACCATCTGTCGCGGTATTCAAGCTTCCCGTCGCAGCTTGGGTGCATCGTGCACCTATGGTTGGTTCCGCTATTGTAGTCTTGTAGCCTAATAAAACTAATTAACCTGCAGTCTGATATCGTCCGGGCACCACGTTTTGTCTACACACACCCTGAACGGCGCTTACCCCCGCGGGCTTGGCTCTGGCCAACAAGCGATAGCCGATAACAGCGAGCTGCTATGCAGGATGTCCCCCGAGCTATTGAGACTCGCACCACTCCCTGTCTTAGTAATACTACCGCAAAAACTTGAAAGATTAGCTGTGGCATATGGATCAAAATTACTATTAGCAGGCAAGATCTACATTGTGCAGGCAATCGTTAAGCTGATAATCCCTGGTATTGCTAACAAACTCTGGCAGAACCCGCCAAAGCAACCGGCATAATAACTATCCCTTGGACGGATGAAAGTTGTCAAATTCGCGACCTGGACCGTGCACCACTTAGTAGGGGAGTTATATTGCTTGTTATGGTAAATAGCAACAAACGAACCAAACAAGAATTTCCAACAGTTACCACACGAGGTTAATATTAGCTGAAAGTGGTAGGTCGCGAATTTGACAAGTTTTATCCGTCCAAGGGATACCACACTTCAAGCATGAGGTCCTAGAGTAGATTCCCCAAGCCCCAACAGCCCAAGGAATGAAGCAGCTACGTCTTTGTTGAGTATAATTTAATTCGAGGGCGAGGGTGGTGGTTAATGGTCATTGTCGGTGGTGTGGGGGGGAGGCGTATTTTGATCCGAAAATACGTGTATATAAGCCATATTCTCGTTCCATGAAAGTGGGCAGCAAGATAAAGAGATCCTCCCTTTCCTCACTCTGTGCATTAGAATAGAGAGATTTGCCGGCCAACCACCCCTGAATCTAAATATTTAGTTCCTGGCGCTAGTTTCTGGTACGAAAACCCCCCCCAAGAACCCAAAATTTAAACTTAAGTTTGAAAAACAGGGATTGGCCAAACCACTCAAATCTCTCGATTTACTTAGTTGGGAAATTATAAGCTATGCATATATAAAGTATATGGGGTGCCTATTTCGCGTGTCTCAATGGTCAATAATCTCCAAATCAGTTGACAGATACGAAGTGTGATATTCCCAAAATGTGAGGATTTATCAAGCCAATAAACAGTACTAAAACCACATACCATCATAACTCGAAAATTAGCTGTGTAAGATTAAAATTGCTACCAGCGGTTATAAACTACACTATTCAACCAATGGTTTAGCAGATAATCCCTGGCCCTGTCACCTCACAATTCCTATCGTATGTTAATTGGCTACAATCGCCATCATCACTTTCGAGTTATATCAAGTTTCGAAAGGTCGCCACTTGTTTCTGGGGTTGTTTCAGGACAGGTATGCCAAGCCTTTTTGGAATCCAACAGAAGGAATCCCACATCCAGCTAGCCCAAATGGAAGATTAAGGTTTTCAGCGCGTTTGTCAATCTCCGAAAAGAGGCGTTTGCGTGTTTGCTATTTCGCCGAGTTCTGCCCGTAACCAAGGCAGTAGAAATCTCGAGACGCCTAGACCGGAGGCTTGACCGCGTTTTCTCACTACTCTTTTCTGCTGTGGGGGCAAACAGCATTTCTCAGGACCTTCAATAGCTACCACCCGCGGGAGGTATGATCTTTTACACGGTCACTCCGCCGGAGGTTGTAATTTCTGCTAGACGTGATATCTCTAAACTTAACGTTCTCAAGTACATACACAACCTTCCTCCGCGATAGGAACCAAAGATAAAACTTTAGACTAGAACTTCCGATGAGCCCCGCAGCGCCATGAACCATGGAACGAATATTGTTGAGCGAGGTGGGGGGCAAACAAAATATATCTGCCTCTCTGACAAGCCGAAGATACTGAAAGTTCACTCTGATAGGGTACAGCGGTGGGTAATAAGTCATCGGACGGAACGCCACCAGAATGCGCGTTTGCGGGCAAGGTTTTGGTTAGGTCATCCGATGACTTATTACCCACCGCTGTACATAGATAGTTGATCCGGCAGAGTCCTTCAGCGGGTGGTGCATAGCCTGTGGAACACTTGATCTCGTATGGGTTTAACTCAATGATTTACAGTCTTGGTTGATTAATTTATTCTCATCCTGTAGGATAAGTATCATAGAGATTGTAACTATTTAATTGGCTCGGTGGCGTTGTTGCCCTTTATCACACCACAAAACAGCAACCCGAGTACCCTCTGGTGCGAAAACTCCTGTAGCTGGTGAGCGCATTACGGGGGGTTACTGATTGTTCTAGGGCATGGAAATATCCTTATCTATGTCTATTGCTTCATTATTATGTCCTGGGTTGAAACCTATGCGTCGAAAAACAAACACCAGAGAGGTAATTATTTCTCCCAGTCTAATATCTGGATTTTTGAGCTAATGGGACATTCCCTACTGAGAATAGTTACTTGAAATTGGTAATGGTTTTACTGGTGACCTTTCATACTCGCACCTAGTTGTATACCGCAACGAAACGAAATATGAGGCATTTAATATTTCTACTTTCACCCTTTTCCCCCTGATAAGGACTGAATCCGTTAGAACACATGGTGATGTCTCTTAATGGCGCCAATCCACCCCTAGTCCTACATTACTATTAGCATTTCGGAATTATCAATAACATTCTCACTCCTATGCCACATTAAAAAATTAGAAATTCGGATATCTACACAACACGGCACTTTAACCCGGGTCCACGTCTAAGGGAAAGGCTTTCTTCATTTTTGTTTTGTTTTTTTGTTTAATTCATTACTCGTATGAAAGGCTTTCTTTACCCCCATCACCACTCCACACGACGACCAGTAACTCCAGGTTGCTTGTAACAGATCCACTAGAACTCTTCTTCGGACTGAAAATTCAATAGATTTTTACAAGAGAACGTGTCTACTTCACGGTCTGTTACTCGATACCTTCTCCCACGTCTTATTAACTGCCCCGCCATACATCTTAGTTGTTACTTGCAGTACGTACCCCATCTATCTACCCTTTACGCTCTCCCCGACCAGAGATCAATTACTTGTAGCAAAAACCACATGTATTCAGGGGTTGATTGGCTTTTATTATTAACATGTCATGATAGGTCGAACGGATACTGGAGGCGGATTCATTAGCCATCACTCGGCCACCTCCCACCGAAGACGGCAGAATTACCAGGAATTGTCCATCCGACAGTCACCATATCACGGTGTCTTCATTGCTTACAGCATAACTCTATTCCCCGTGGATTACGTATACGATAGGGGGTTATTTTCTCAGTCCTCGGCTAGTGCATATAAGGCGGCTTATGAATGTCTCTCGTGAGACATCGCGCTACATTACCAAATCCCCACACTAATATACCGCCTTCCCAACCCCACGGTTGGGGGTAAAAAATGGGTCCATTAAACGTGCTGCACCACCATTGAGCAGGTACAGTCGCTTGTCGTTTCTTCTTCTGTCCTCCTCCTATGAACTCGGAGATCGCGGGAGGTCATCTAAGCATCCTCATCAAATTGGCAACCAAGCCAGCCAGCCTTTTTACATAACTGCAGAATGGCGGCTAGAACATTCGCTGAGCTATATCCTCTCATAATTACCAATCCTTCCAGTTCTCGGTGATGTCCTTCTTTGCAGGTTATACCCTCCATGAACCGAGGCACTGATGAACGAAACGGCGGCGCGACAAGCATGTGAAAAAAAATCATATGGACAACAGAGACCTGGAGGTTTCAAAGTAGAGTGCTATTATTTACCTCCTTTGTCACTCTTCGCTCCCGACCAGCTACCGGAATTTTCTCTTAGTCCAATTCGTCATTGCAGCCAGCTACCGGCATTCTTAGAATAAAGGATCACGCAACCAGACCCGCCGAGGGGTAGTTTATTATGTGTTATATGACATGCACATATTCAATCCCGTACACCGAACACAGGGGAGAGCCCCGAAAAGGTGTATTCCACTACATAATAGATTGCGAAAACAAAAACAGGGTAGCCGATATTGTTGATTCGGGGGTGCAGTATGGGTTTGAGGGCCGGCGAGCTGGCGCGGGGGCTGGGTTCGGTGGGGATTGGTCCGATGGGCTGGAGAAAACTAGGCCGAAGGACTGGACACGTGGGCTTGGAGATGGTGTATAAGGTAGCTACCCGCTCAGAGAACCTGTAGGCCCTCGCGTGCTGGGGGTGTCGAATGTTGAGAACGATATGTCTCGAACACTGGAGGAGTGACTTCGGAATGTGGAATTCGGCGTTGGTAGTCCTTTGCAACCGGCGGTATGTCGATGAGATGTTAACAAATCACAGCGCGTGTGATGTCAACAAGACTATAAAGGTGTCTAATATAATAAAAATTGTTAATAGGGAAATTTACGAACGGTCCAGCCTTCACCTCTTATAATAGACTCTATAACTCTAGTCATGCTCTCCGTCAACCTCTACCGAGTTGTTAATTGCTTGTGTACACTCTAGACCAATTGATCCCCCCCGTGGTTGGGCGATTACGCAATTGCGCTTGTTGGTTCGGTGATCTTTCGTTTCTTTTTCAACGGAGGTTTTCGAGCGGACTCGGACTTCGTGTCTCCCGCACACCAAATGCATGGTGCTCTCTCCACGGAGATGTTAACCGTCGCGCCTAAACAAACAGCCTGACAAGTTAGCACAACACCGTAGTCAACCCAATACTCGGATAGATTTGCATAGAAGGTGTGACTACCGCCGCAGAGTCGATCTCGCACATCTAGCGCTGTTCGACCCTCAACTGTCGGGGAAACATCCATCAAGGGGTACAACCGAGCTGTCATACCCGGAAAACATCCTCGGAAACGTCAAGCCCTACTATGCCGGCGCGGAGATGTCGACGCTGCTATTTTAGCAGACCTCCCGCTCTTCTGTGCATATGGCTGGTGTAAGGGGCGGTGAGGAGCATCTGCGCGGTTGTGATACCTGGATAGTCGCAGGCTTGGGAGGTCCTTTCTCATACGCAAGCGTCGTTGGCGGGCTTATATCCCGCGCGGTGATGATCAGTGTAGGCCTCGGCGGGGCATGTTCTCGGCGTGGAGGTGTGTGCCGAGGGATACCAGCTGTTGGGCGGCGACTGCTGCTTTCTTTACCTCTAGGCGTCGTGTCGTGTAGCAGGCGGGGGGTGTGGGCCTCGAGGAAGGCCGGGGAGAGGGGGAATACTTATACCTACCGATGAGTCTTCTGCGTTGTGGTAGCCATTCTATGCATTCGACGCTTTGCTTGTTAACTCGGTTGTTGAACACAACAGAAAGGAATTTCCAACGGTTTCTACGGTCTGCGTGGGTGAGTCTACCAGGTTTGGCGCTAAGATGCTTGTGCTGGCGGGCGGTGGGGGGGTCTGGCGGGCGGTAGAAGGTCTGGCGGCCTATTGTGGTCGGGGGAGTATCGAGAGGGGGGGGGGTGCTCCTGGAGCGCGGGTGGTTGATGGGTTCGCGTGCCCTCCCCGCCCCCAGCCACAGGTGTGTGGTAAGCTAATGCAGCGAGACAGTTTAATCCACGGTGTGAACCAACTATACGTGCTGCCGCGATGATACAACATAATTGCAGCCCCTCTATTCACTCTATCACGAATGGTTAATATATTCTTATTACCAGTGGAGCCCATTTCTCGCTTGTGGCTTAATCTATGCCAAGACTGCAGGGCTAATCAGATCCACTCGCCACAAAACCCTCTCGTTGTTGCCACACAATACTAGCCACTAGTCTTCGAACCACCGAGCCCTTCACAGACTCCTACAATACCTGAGGGGTGGAGCACCTGAGCATACAGGAAATGATAAGTGCAGCAAGTAGCTAAATTTCGGTGGTCGACGCACGCATTGCTATCAAGTACTTACTCTACGTACCACATTCGCGAGAGGCTTTGGCTAGGCTTTACCTGAGACAAATCTGGGGGTGCTGGTGAGGCTGAGACTTCGTTGGTAAAGACATACCAGTAGCAGAATGACATACCGGTAGCAGAGCGCTACAATTGTACGAAAGCTCCTCTACATACATGCGTCCCTCGCTGGCTTACTTGGAAGACAGGTCACGAGTGGGCGGATCACGGGGTGTCACTCGCACTAAATTCTTTTCCGAAAAGATAAAAAAAATAGTATAACAGTATCCCTTGGTCTGTCAATGCTGACCCCCCCTCCCCATAAGAGAGAACACAAATGCGTATTAAAGATCTGTCATTTGATAAGGGGATTTGTTAGTAAAGCCACTGAAATTTGCTTCTGCGGGAGGGGGGGGGGGTCAGCATTTTACTCACAGACTACTCGCAACCTCATAGCGTTTCTGAACACAACCGCTGGTGCATGCCATATAAAAATGTAGTCTTGCCGGCTTTTTGTGTGTGCAATATTAGTCTGTTCAAAAACGCTATGAAATTGCGAGTAAGGGATAACGCCTCGCAAATAGTGAGCCACGGATGTATCCCGGCCACTGCAGAAAAAGTGATATGGCAGATGTCATGTCTACGGGTGTGGCTATATGGACAGGTTAGCACAATGGGGAAATATTTTTCCCGCGAGAACAAAATACCACAGAATTTTGAGCTTGGAATAAGTGTCCGATTGGTCACCAGATTAACCCTGGCCCAGGCACCCGTTCTGTGACGGGTCTGGCAGGTTTGAGAATTGAAAGCGGGATAGGATGTAGTTGGAGGATGGGTAATTAGTGGGGCTGATTGACAGAGAGTCTCCCAGCTCAATGAGTCCAACACGCTACCACCAAAACTCGGGCTGGTAGCCTGAATGATGGAGCGCCAGGAGGCAGACTTGGAGGAAAATATAACGTTCCCCGGAAAGCGATTGGCCCGCAACAGTCGCACGACAAATTTCCGACAATCCGATATTCTTTCTAAAGTCCCGAGATCGGCATCATGTATCTACGTAACATACTTATCAACCCCTAGGCCGGCATCCAATCGACGACCCCACAGCAAGGCACTAACCGGATCCCTGGTTCTGGAGAAACCACTTAGAGTTTACCGTATTGTTGGGAGTTATATGTACCGCCATAACCCGCCGTGCTTACGAGACCAAAATCAAGATTAGCAGACATGATCTACAGTGTCAAACCAGTCGTCAAGTGGAGACCTCCGGCGGGAGATGACCAATTTCTTGTAATTGGTAATTAAGCTTGGGGCTGCAACTGAGCTTAGTGGGGTATGGCATACGTGTTTGGTACTAGATACTGCGGAGCTACTTCCTTGCATTGACAGTGGAGATGGTATATATGGTAGTTTCTTTGTGGGGATGGTTTCCCTTCTGCATCTTACGCTACACTGCTCAGGAAGCACAAAGGACCAGGGCTCTCGTGGTTATCAATCGAAATCCTAATCTCAGATTTAGATGAGTTTAGGAATGTGGGGGAGGGGGCAGCGGGAGTGGGTATTACTCGTTAGAAGCACAGGAAAGAGGGGGGGGGGGGTAACAAGGCTGTGGGATTGAGCCTTGTTGCAGATCATCGCGATGTGTACCACGGTAGGAATTGAAATTGGACCAGTGGACGGCGAATACTTTGGTAGTGTAGCTTCTGAATGGGACTGGTGTGATAGGAAACGGGCGTGTAGCAACCACTGAGCGGAGGATTCGGCCATTGACTCTCGCTTAAGCACCAGGCTTGTACGACGGAGCACAAGGCCTATGTGACCAGTTGCGAGAACAATATTTGGTTCTTACTGTGGTTGTTTGGGTTATGTGTACCATAGTATTTGAGAAAGTTCGCGGGGGTATGAGCCAACCAGAGGCAGTATTTAGACGTAGATATGCAAGATTTGGTAGAGGACACCCCTGCAAACGAATTTTCTCAGATACTACGGGAGTACAGAGCAGATCGCGACAACGTAGTATTCGGTAACCGTACGTACATTTCCACAGACCGGGACCCGGGTGAAACATGTACCCCACACTCTACCCTCCATGCAATGCTGCGGGTTTGAAGCGGTCATGAATGGGGTGGATGTAAGTGTACATCTATGAATCGCGAGTACACAGCGAATAATTCTTTCGTTGGCTGAGGGATAAGCAACTTTACCTTTCTGAGGATTCTCTAATGAGAGAATGGACTCGAACGCGTTCAAGTATGGGGGTGTGAAAGATGGATGACAGATCTTGCAAACAGGGCTTGCACGGGAACGCAACATCAAATAATGAGTACTCCACACCTGAAAGGAGGGTGGGGAGGAAAACAGCATAGACGGACTGTTTGTTTGTGAGAGTATCTTTAACTCAATTGCCTTACTCAGAGCACTATGTACTTTGGAATCTTCGACTGATCAACTGGGTTTGGTGGCTGCTCCCCCGGTGCTAGCTTACCTGTGACGGCGAGCAGTGCTATAGGTGGCGTCTGTGATTCCGACGGTTGAAACTAGTTGTATTCAGAGGTCATAGCATACCGAACTGAACTGAATTACTTGTCCAACTGAACTGAACTGAACTAAACTGAATATTGGTTCTCTTAACTGGTTCAAGAACTAGAACCGTTTAGTAAAGCGATTTGAAGTGATTTTTGACTGTGATGAACCGTTCATACCAAATTAGCTCAAAGACAGAAATCCCACCGAGCTGCATGCGGTATCCATCTACTCAGAAGTGTATCGTAAGGTGTGTAAAGTAACTTACCATTAACGCCCTGGCCATGGTCTAAATACACGTGCATATGCAGGTATCAATTACCATCGAGTCTCGATAAGAGCCCTACGTGTAGTTTAATACAAAAAAACAGAGCAATAGACGGTGGTAAATGGTAAAGCAACCTATCGGGTGGCTTAGACTCGACCCTTGAACCAGGCTGTTCTGTCGAGAACTGACGGTATATATCTTTACTAGATATGATATTATCCATACAAACTCTGGTGTATGTGCTAATTAACCTGCGGTGTTTAGTTTTCTTAACGCACCAATTATTACATTATTTTATGGGCTAACACACGCTCGTCTCCCATTCTCCTACAACGATATCCATAACCACAAGAAGACCTACAACGCTCACTAGCCGACCCCGCGAGAGGATCGGTCTGTTGGGGCGGGGGGTAATCTCATCCGCGTTATATATATACCTTCATTCCGCTATCTATCTAAGCTCGTCTCAGAGCATCTCAGCACCAAGGAGTTCGCTATAATACGTTGGAGGACCTCTATTTCCCAAGCCACAAACATGGACATCATCAAGTCATCCTATCCCATCAGTAGTAACGCTGCAAAGTCGTTACTCTTTCGCGCCTCAGCATTCTTCCTCGAACTTGCCATCCTCAAAATTCACGCCATAATGTCTTTCCGTAGGTCCGCCTTTACGGCCTACCTCATGTCCTTCGAGTCCACCATTCAAAAGCTGATTTTCTGTTTTACCCCCATCTCTTCGGAATCAGGGAGAAAGGGGCGCCACAGCATCCTGATTCTCCTCTTCTTCATTATCTTTGCTGGGCTTTATGATACCATGCTGTGGGGCATTGATTTCCCCGGTACTGTCTCAATTGCCTATCGCCTACCGGCTAGTGAGGTCAAAGGGACAAGGGACCTCTCAGCCGATTATGTTGTGCATACTAAAGGAATACCTGGACTGACTGCTGGCATCGATCTAACGGAGGAAATGAGTAAGGGTCTGTGGAAAGGCACCACCAATGTCACCTTAACTGGCGATGTCGACGTCGGGAATGCCTATATCTCTCCTCGTGGCTATTTACCAAATGATCTACACCCAGGTCCAAGGATTTGGTTGGACGAAGATGGATGGTCTATTGCCCTAGATTATAACCCATCTCTATTTTGTAACACGTCGTGGACAAGACCTATAGAAAGCTGGAACTGCCCCTTCAACATGTCCGAGAAGGCTTCTACAAAGTATCAGTTCAAGGAGCTTGCAAGGCCGACTGTGTGGTGGAATACTCGGGACCCTGACGCCGGGTGGTGGGAATCAAGCGCCGAGATTGGAGGTAACCCGTGGGCAGAACTAGGCGGGAGACAGCATGAAACCGTGGCTATGCGTGAGATCCTTACGGTTACAAAGGGGGATGTGAGGCACGTCTTCCTCTTGTCGGCGTTGAAAGTGAGCATGCTGGGCTTGGTCGGTGGCGAACTTTCCTCTCCAGACATGGTTGATCTGATCTGGCGGACATGGCCGGAGCGGGTTCCAAATAATACTACATATACAGTTAAAAGCGTGATTGACGAGGTTCTGGCAGCAAAAGCTAATGATTCTGGAATTTCGATTGGCTGGAGCACGGTCCAGGAGGGAGGATTCGCTCTAACCTCTCAGAGTTATATCTATGGCACCGATTGGTATATGCGGCCGGAGGGAAATACCACTGAACACAACACAGGGAGTCGCGCAGGAACGTACTATTTCCGGATTCAGTCTTCTCGACTTCGCCTTCTTCGTACTGAGAGGGTACTACGTATCCCCCCACCAGCCGAACCATGCTACGACAAACCATATGTTTCGGTAGCCAACGGAGGGTTCCCTCGGTTTACCACCTGCTACAGAATTAGAACCTTTCAGAATACAAGCAACCCCGGACTGCTCGGTCAGTTCGATACCTCGGCTATCTATATTCTTGCAGATACTCTAGGCCGAGCCTACGCCAAAAACTCCTCTCGTTCCTTGATCCCGAGCGCCTACCAATGGTATCTAGAACATGAGGAGGAGCTCAATCGGCTAATAATCTCAAGGGGGTACATCACCAGCTCAAACGCCAGCTGCAGCGCTGTCACCGTCTTGCATCATGTCACCGTTCCGGCTCTCTCTCCCCTCCAGCTTATACTAGCTACGGCAACCTTATTTCTAGCGATGATTCTATATGCTTTGGGTTGGTATCTACTGCCGCCGGGATACAGGTCTTCCCTCCTAGCGAGTCTTACAGCGTCAATAGAGGAGGGGTACAAAAAGCATGTCAGTTATGGATATGTGGTGGACCCACTGGAGATAGGAATCCTTGAGACGGGTGAGGCGGTCAAAATAGTGACGAGGACCGGCACGTTTGGTCATAGCTCCGAGATTGAGAAAGGTCAGATCTTGGATGTGGACAAGGGACGGATATGACGGTGAAGGCATACTCGAGGATATTTGGTTCTAATGGGTGAAGGCCTATTGCTTCGCTTCTACTCCTAGCGTCATTCTATGTAGAGAATTTTCAATGATACATAGTCCAACTTTGAAGGAAATATTAAATCTGTGGAGCTTTCCTTAAGGAGCCCTTCTAGTAACAACTACATAGTACAGTGTAGATTTATGATATGCCCGGGTTCCACACGTCACTTTCACCGAAAAGTATTTCTTTCTCCAAGCCTCTATATTCTCTGCCATTTTAGTTCCCCATATTTGCATAGTGACCACGTGGGCATTATATCTACCATTTATGTCATTAGGAAGATATTATAATATAACAAGATCGAGTTTGGTGACAGGTCCCAATGATATACAGAAACCCTAACCCTCGCCAACAAATACATGGGAACACGCAACAAGGACTAGAGGGCGAACGGGAATGAGATCCTTGAATGGCTCTAGGTATCCGGCTATTATATGAGAACACTTAATCGATAAGCGACCCATGTTGATAGTTGGGGGGGGGGGTCCTAACATGTGAGTACAAAAGGGTACAGGAACAACGAATACGAACAGATGAAATGGATAGAGGAGGACAGAATAAGGCTCAGGTATCCGCATCGTTAATAAAAAAACACATTTAATCACATAATGAAAAAAAAAAACGATAACAAGAACAGTCACTCTATATCACTCGTACCCTCGAGTGATATATTGTGGCGCGGTACGGACCAGGCGCACGCTAGTTCTAGTGGTAAGGCTCGCTACCGTTGCTTGTGGCTCTTGTTGCAGACCCTTCTGTTCCAAACCCTCGTTGCCTCACCTCTCAAATGAGCTCTCAGGGATTTGTGCAGCTGCGGGGAAAGTTACTGTAGAAGTATGGTACGAGTCCTATTGGCTGGGGCAGCCACCTAAGCCCTGTTTCCAGACCCCTTTTTATAGAATAGTTCTCGTTCGCCTTAGATGTTTTGTTTTCTCGGAACTTGCTACTACGCATGGAGCTAATAATGAGGCAACATGTATCGTTTCTAGTTCGTTCATATGCTAAATACAAATCTAATTCTTGATTGCACACCCCCATGTCCAGGTTATGTTTATTTACACCGCGTAAAGGGTTGAAGCTGCATTACACTGTGGAGTATACGTATGGGTTAGTAACATTGATTCACAAAACTAGTCTCATCCCCTTTAATGGAAATTCCTAGCTGGTTCGATCCCAGAGTGGGTTCATGATGTAGGTGGATTGCGTGGCAGTCACCCTTTACAATAAACTGGTTTAGTTTTCATTTCACCCTAGCGTGCGGATTGCTGAAATATGTACCTGCTCGGTGGCAGGTAAAAAGTACCGACAATAAAGGTTTCTGGTTCACCAATGGGTGTGCGTACTAGGCGATGGAAAAAAAAGCCCAGAGACAAAACCTGCATTGTCCGGTAACCTGCCCCGAGTACAAGGCTGCGAGTTGATAGACTTAGTACTCTCGGAAAAGCAAGTATATAGCGCTAATACCTATTCTGGTCATCCGGAGTTGCAGTTTTGATGAGGTCTTGGCACTGACCCACCAGCCGTGCAGCAGCTGGTCTCTCCCCCGCGTTCGTGGGTTTTTAATATCTCCCGTCCGGCCTACCAAGTTATTAACGAATTAACATGACTGCATACTGGGCGCCAATCCTTTCTCATCTTCACCGCGGGCTAGGGTTGGGGGGACCATAGGTGAATGTTGGTCCGTAGATAAACTAAGCGACATGACGAGTAGAGAGTACTTGGGCATATTCCGCACCCGAAACCTTAATATATAGGTTCAGCGACATATAGACCCTTTCTTTTTATATAGAACGAATAGCTCATATATAGGTTCTCGCTTACACCTTTAACTACGTGATTTGTGTTAGTTCGTAAAAAAAGAACATGACATAAAGTACTCACTAGTAGGCTTGGAACTCGTTGGTCGTTGACGAGCACTCCAATTCTCGTTTTATTTGTACCATTTTTGCATCATAATTGGGGAACACGTGTCTTTGCGACTATACCATTCCTGGGCTTACAGAAAGCAGGAACCCAAGTTATAATTACTCTTCATTGCTCCAAACTGGGTTGTGTGATCAAATAGGGTCGGGGTGAAACATGACCCGGCTTGCAAAAAATAGGTACTGAGTGATGGAGGATATTGTGCGGACGGAAAATACGTGAGATTGTGAGACTTTCACCGCATATGGCAGTCTCCACACGCTTTTCCTCGCTGTTTAGCCTGATAAAAAATTCGGCTATCAAGTTCGCGCCAGGGTCCGTCACGGGTAATCACTCGCCTTCCAAAATTCGATTATCGTTTAATTTAAATTCCAGTTATTGAGCTATTGTTTCGCGCGTCAAGTTGAAAGTTTCGTCGTTGACATATTCACTGTTCAACTATCTCATTTTGTGAATGCATTCTTCCTTCTATGATACGTATACAGTACAATCTCGCTATAAGGATATGGAGATGTGACAATTCTGCATCAAAAATATCCTTATAGGCCATTTATCCGTATAAGAAGTGCCCAGTTCACCAAAATAATCCCTATTGGGACCCAAGATATATCCTTATAGGCCGAATATCCTTATAAACAATATCCTTATAACGAGATTGTACTGTATACTGTTTATTACCACAAAATATTTTGCGTACCAATCAAACTTTTAATCATAATCTCCGGTATCACGAATACAATCGGCGTATTAGAAGCTATTTAAGTCTTGGATCTGTTCTTCGAGCGCTCGCAGTTTTTGATTTTCAATATTTGTTGAAGCCGCGCGGAAGCTTTACATGTAAGTATATTCCTTACTTAATAGTAGGCCACCTCGGCTGCGAACTGAAAGGAGAGTTGTAGGTAGTTTTATCTCATGGCTACGGCCCCACCATCCTGTTGAGCATTTTTATAAAGAACACAGAGACAGTGTGATCCGAATACTTGTAGTTGGGGCACTTAGCGGTTCTACCAGCAATAAAATAAAGTTTGGTTAACCTGCTTATAATTACGAGCGTCAACAGCGGGGGATAGGATCAAATCTCCGGAATCCCCCTTTCTCCCCCACAATATGGCCGTATGTGAGCAGTTGCGCTGCTGCTGGGCGAGGGTTCCTGGTATCTTGTATGTTCCTGCTACCCTGTACTTCAACCTTGATTATTATCCGGGCTCTGAATACTTTTATGTGCATATGATCCTAGATTGATGTAGGTCACCCGCTGATTAGTAAACTCGTCAGACATGATGTCTTTGTATGTAGTTCCACTTGATGGATGCATGTTAGTGTGTGCGGTTGCCATGCGCCTCTTACTTATCTGTAGAGTAACCACACTGTAATCCAAACCAGGTCATCGCATCCCATGGTACTGGGCTATGCGCGCCAGGGCGGCACAAGAGGGTGATGCAGATCGTGTCGCACATCCCTGATATCCCTTGGCATTCCGGGGGTGGATGTCTTCGTCTGTTTTCAGGACCTGGCAAACCTACCTCAAGTGGGTGAAAACCTGATTCTGTCACGCTTGTCACCCCTCCTTCAGCAGAGCCTTTCTTGCTTGGAGCAGATTTGTTCTCTTCTGGCAGTGTGACAGCCCCAATCATAGCTAACCTGTTGAATATCTCCACGCTAATAAGTGGTGAAAACTGGCAACAAGCAAAGACATTGTAACTGCTCCGAGGGAGCGGCCTCGCAGGGTATATATACTCTACTAGGATAGCGTAAGGTACAGCAATGTAGGTAGGCTAGAGATCTGGTGGCTCTTGAAAGATCAGCCATGTAGGTGGAGAAAGGAAGTGAAAAGCCTAGTTTCAGAAGATGGGTGGCTATTCCCACTCTAAAGACCCTGGGATATGCTGAGCAGGAGGTTTTCTGTATTCAGTACATATTGCAATGTGAGCTGACTCACTATAAAATAATCATGCTGTAGCTGAGAATGAGTATCGGTGGTACAGGACATTTAGCTGGTGCGCAAATTTGTACAAATGAAGAACGATTTCTGCAGCTTTCCATCGATCATTAAGCCTTTCATCGAGAGGTGTCAATTGGAGAGGGCAGTGCGGCTTTGCTCGATGAGATAAACAAAAAGAAAGGATGGGTAGATTAGGGTTAGGGTTGCGAATCACCGTGACTACTGGAAGTATTATGTTTCACTCGCAAAGCCGATGATCGTAGATTTTGAAATTTGTTTGTGAACACATCAGCAAGTTTTCACCTGTTTCCTGAGATTTTTAGGGTCTCAGAAAACTCAGGAGACTGTCAGGGGACTCAGGAGACTCTAGCCACAAATGATAAAACTTGCTGATTCGAGACCTAATTTCTATACTGGCTCCAAGAATATATTTTAGGATGACCAAAGTTCCCGTTCTTGCTGCATAACAACAAGCAAAAACTTCCTAAAAGTTCAACCCGAAGAGTCAGCAACATCAGCAAACTACTACTTATGTATTGAGTCTCCCAACAGTCTCCTAGATCTCCTAAGAGTCTCCTGAGACTTCTGGATATATTTTGAGTCTCCTGAGGCTCAGGAGACATCAGAAGACAAATGAAGTCTTGCTGATGAACTGCCAATTCAGCCCAAATACTTTGTTACATCAACTTCGAGGTCTCTAACAGTACTAATATCTTCTTTATATCACTTGTGGTCAAAAAGTTATATTCAATTCATGACCCACTCTTTTACAAAATCACGGGAACATTTGTTACCCTACGATATATATCAAATTGCCGTATTGGTCTACAAATCCGCCGATACCCCGCCGCCCTAACCATCCCCACCTCTAGCATTCTGTTTGCATCAACAAGGGTACTAAAAATTTTCCGTATATTCTCCTGAGAGTTTTAGATTGCTCGAACATTCTCGAGTTCTTCTGTACCTTATGATATTTTTAGTCTTTTTTTTAAGTGCTATCTTTGCTTGAATGTTGAGCCGCTGCCAAAGGTTTCCATAGAGAAGCTAATTTTACAGAATAACTAAAACTATGGGGAGTACAGATGAAGATGATAATTCAGACAAGTTCAGGAGACACAGCAAAGGATAATGGAAGCGCAAGGCAGTGACCAAGGCGGAGACCAAAAGTAGGGAAAAAAAATAGTGATCATCGGTAAAGCACAACCGAGAGTGTAGAGGCAGCTTTAGTAAGCAATCCTCGAGCAAAACTATAAGAGTAATTAGCTATAGACTCTGAATAAGAAATATTGCTATTCACTGAAGCGATAGGAAGACGAGATAGAGGAAAAAGAAAGGAATAGGGTAAAGAATAACCAGTCAGTCCCATATTTATAGACTTCCCGCATTGGTTCAATGTGAGTCATTTCTCATGTAACGGAAATCTATAGAACACTTATAACGTAACTACTGCACAGTCTTCTCATATTGCCAGTATACCGCAAAGTCTCTCAGAAAAGAAACCTATAGAATATCCATAACGCAATTACTACACCATCTCTTCCTAGTATCACTATCATGCATAGTTGCTACCACGTCGGGACAATAACTATAAATACATCCGCAAGAGTTCATTTTTCACTAGACTTTCACTAAACCTTAGAAAACTTCATAATTATTCAGAAATCTTGAGAGACTCCAAGGAGATACTCAGGAGATACTCAGAACACCCTTTAGAGACTCTCAGGAGGCTCTGAGGAGACATGGAAGATAGCTAAGAGACTCTGAACATAAATAGTAGTTTGTTGATATAGTCTGTCAGGAATCGGTCTATAGTACCTACAACTAGAAGCAATCAGTACCGCGTGTAGCCTCTAACCTTTAGAAAGTGCAGTCTTTTATCAAGTATGGTAATAATATACAAGTCTTCTATATGGGCCATATACTATTATTAATTGTTAGCATGTTGGTTGAAAAATATTGAGCTTTCTAGAGGGGAGTAGGAAGATATTGAGAAAGAGAACAGCTTCAAAAGATAATGATAAAGCTTTTTGATAATTCTGCTTGTTTTACTTGTTCAATATAATATTTAGTATTTTTCTCTACTATGAAACCATCTACCTTATCAGAAATCTTTCTATTATTAATATTTATAGTATTGATTTATGTAATATCTCACATTTTAATATCACCTTTTTGTCATTCATCTTCGTCAATCTAAAGTTAACAGGAGTAATTATTTGATAAACAGTAAAATTTTTAAAGAATATATGCTGTATTCAGCTTTAGTTATTTCAATGAAGCTTTCAATGTTCTTAAAAGTGGAATTAGAACTTTGATGACTACAAAGGAGGGGAAAACAAGGGCAGAGAAATTGGAAAATATAATACAGTTTCAAGGAAAAGTACAGACAACAATAACGGCTATAAATCTCCTGAACGTCCTACCAATACTTATTGTACATAGTAAAATAATATATAGGAGAAGTAAAAGTGGTAATAATAAGAAGAGAATGAAAAGTTGTATTAAAAGAATAAAGAAACAAGTTTTTTGAGTTTCGTTGGTAATTGTACTGACACAAAAATATGAGTTATCACTCTTATCAAAATATATGCTATCAGTGGAAACAAATATTTCTATGAAAGTTTTATAGTAAAATAATGAAAGTTTCAATTCACATTTATTAATTATAAAAAAATAATTAATTAGCATTCAAGTAGCTGTCAAACATTTATTGAGCACTTATCTGGAGACGTTGCTAAATAACGTCTTCAACAAATTATATTGATGAACGGGAGAGAATCCACTCACCTATACTGCTTCCACAAATACTAAACACCAATTATTAAGTACCTATCAATATTTTATCTGTATTTAAGTTTATAAATGTTCAATCAAAGCTAGAAAATAAACAGAATAGAATACTTGTAGTTAAAAGTATTAAGTAGGTATTGAATATTTGTCAATCAATATCAATAAGGTTCAGGGCCTCCACTAAGCATATTGGGTGCTCAAGGTGCTTAGAGTGCTCGGTAAACCAACTCCATCTCTGGAGGTTATTGCAGCGCCTCGCAAGAGGTAGCAACACCAGCAATACTTGACACATTCTCTCTCAAAATTAGCAAGACTTCATTTGTCTCCTGATGTCTCCTGAACCTCAGGAGACTCAAAGAATATCCAGGAGCCTCAGGAGACTCTCAGGATACCCGGGAGACTGTTGGGAGACTGCATACACAAGTAGTAGTTTGCTGATGTACACACTAATGCCTAATATTTTCTTATAAATGACCCTTATAGAATATAAGTGAAACTTTAACTAAAACCTACTATTAGCATCTGGAGTCTACTATGTACTAGATTATCACTTTTGCGCACTTTCTCAAAAGATGATTGGTTGGACAGTGCAGGGGGCAGGGTTACAGGTTACCCTACCTGTAGGATAGGAATGGATGGGTGCGGCTTGCTTCGCTTGGAAGTGAGAGTGTGTTTGCGGTCGCATTTAGTCAAAATTTGATTGCTAAATGTAAGAGAGGTATAGATAGAGAGAGAAAAAGTGATTGAATTGAATGGAGGTTAAAAAATAGGGGGTTAGAAAAAATGTGTTTTCGACCCCTAAAATAACCCCCGGAGCGTCAAAGGATCTGAAGTCTTTAGTTTGGGACCGGAGAGTCAGGAAATCAAAGATAGGGTAACTGCCCCCAAAATTTTGGTGTTCCTGTGTGGTTGAGGTATGGTGTCGCTTAGCTGTAACAACCTGCGGAGTTGCGGAATCACACCAAACAAGGCGCATTTCATTAAAATAACTAGTGCGTCAGCGCCGCGTCGCCCATTCGTAGCGCGGTGGGTATATGAAATTTGGGTGTTGAACAGAACATTCTCGAGAAAAAACTTTTTTGATAAAACTTTTTTGATAAAAAAAATAAAAATAATTCATTTGAATTTGAATAAATCTACTGTTGATTACAAGCACTTTTATCACTGATTCATACACACTATTCACACCCAGCCCTCATCGGGTCCAGTTGACAAGATGTCCACAATCAAATGTACGAAATGTCGCCGGATCAAGCCGGTAGACGCTTTTAGTCTAAATAGACGCGGTCAGACATACAAGCAATGTCGGGAATGTTTGGTGAGCAAATATTTTTTTGTAAACCTACTGATAATCAAAACATATATTGACCATGGTTGTAGTTGGGAGAAGCAAGACGTCGACAACGTCGAAATGAGCTAAGAATTATAGAACAACGTAACAATTCAGGGGTAAGCAAAAATTCATAAAATGTGAAGATACATTGAATATATCTAATAGATATTATAGTCCAATTTGCAAGTACGGGAATCACCGATACTGCCTTTAGCATTTCTGTCCTCAAGGCAACGTTGGAGATCCTTAAACCTAGGGGGTATGACAGTTATTTGCAACGAATGCAAAGCATCTCACTGGATAGCTGAACGAGTTCAAAGTAGTAGTTTAGCTGCGCCACGTTTTGAAGTTTGTTGTAAAAAGGGGGATGTTATCTTGCCTGATTTACGCCCGGCGCCTGAGTATTTGCGGTATTTGTTGGAATCATTAGATACTGTTGCAAGAGAGTTCAGAAATAAGATCAGGGAATATAATTCGGCGTTAGCATTCACTTCGGTGAAATATAATGCTGATAACAGACTATCCGAAAGATTGGGAGCAGGTGTCACATGTTTTCAAATACATGGGGAACTTTATCACTTACAGGGCCCACTAAATCCTGCTCCTAATGCAGTACCTACTTTTGCGCAACTATATTTTTATGATCCACAATATGCTACTCGGGCCCGACAAGAAAGACATCCCAACTTGAACGTTGCTATTTTGGAACGTCTAACAAACGAGTTAAACAATGTAAATCCTTTTGTAGGGGTTTATAAAACAGCAAAAGAACGTTTGGCATTAGTGTCGTCTCAAGATGGGAATGCTCGAGTACTATTGAACCCTCAACTACAGTTGATTATGGAAACAGGGGCCGATCGGCGTCGTGAAAATTTGCCAACAAGCAATGAAGTAGCAGTCATACTTCCAGATGAATACGGTCAAGCAGGTTTCCGAGACATAGTACTTGCATACCGAAACCCTACGGAGAACAATCTGTTCAGTATTATAAATCCAAATCACGCTGCGTATATGCCGTTGCATTACGTTTTGTTATTCCCCTGTGGTGACTTGGGTTACCATTGGAGCCTTGAGCTACGGAATGAAGGAGGCGCTCGGAAAAACCTTCGAATAAGCCAACGCGCTTTTTATAGGTAAATTTGACTCTTCGATAAAAATATGTAATGAATTAATACTCACATACATTAGATACCGGTTACATGAGCGGGGAACAGAGCCAAAAACATTGTTCTTGGGGCAAAGACTGTTACAGCAATATTTGGTTGATGCGTGGGCTGTCTGCGATCAGAATAAACTAAACTGGATCCGTTTGAACCAAAATCAACTCCGTTCAGATTTGTACAATGGGCTTGCAGATGCGTTAATTCAACAAGACTTTAATCCTGAAGAGACTGGGCGGAGAATTATTCTACCGAGCAGCTATCTTTGAGGCGACGGTATATCTGCAATTGTTTCAGGACTCTATGGCGATTGTTCGTCATTTTGGCCGACCCACCCTCTTCATAACATTTACTGCAAATCCCAAGTGGACAGAGATTGTAGCAGAGTTGAAACCGGAACAAACAGCTGTGGACAGGCCTGATTTGGTAGCCAGGGTATTCCATATGAAACAACAGGAGCTTCTTAAAGAGTTAAAACATAAAGGTGTATTTGGTAAATATTTGGGCTGCGTTTGGACTATCGAATATCAAAAACGTGGCCTGCCGCACATGCATCTACTCCTGTTCCTGCATCCAGATGATAGATTTATAGACGCCGACCGCATTGATCAAATAGTCTGTGCAGAATTCCCTGATCCAGCATCAGATCCAAATGGGGAGCTCGGGGCAGTTATAAGGAGCTGTATGGTTCACGGGCCTTGCGGGAACGCTAATCCGAATTCACCATGTATGACAGCAGCCTCTCCTGGAGGTATCAAAACCTGTTCCAAAAGGTACCCGAAAGCCTTTCAGTCTGAAACAGTGGTTCAAGAGGATGGTTACCCATTATACCGAAGGAGAGACAACGGAAGGATCCATACAGTACCATTACGGGGTTCAGCAACAGGACAAACAACTTTCGATCTTGACAACCGATGGGTAGTGCCTTATAACCCCTATCTGTCCTGGCGGTACAAAGCCCATATCAATGTGGAGGTTTGCGCCTCAGTGCAAGCCATAAAATATATCCACAAATATATATATAAAGGATCTGACCGTACCACTCTGCAAGTTGGTGGGGAATTGGATGAGGTGCAGCGGTATCTCCAAGGCCGCTACATTGGACCGACTGAGGCTGTTTGGAGACTGTTTGAATATGCTATGCATGAGGAACAACCATCTGTTACCCATTTGGCTATTCACTTACCAGGGGAGCAACCAATTGTCTATAACGCCAATGCTACTCATGAGGAACTATTGCAACTGATGGATAGAACACGTTCAACACTGATGGCTCATTTTCAGTATAACACTGAGAATGAAGATGGTAGACAATATCTCTATCACGAGTTCCCCGCTCATTTTACCTACAATAACCAGTCGAGAAGATGGTGCAGGCGTAAGCAAGGAACTGCTATTGGCCGGATTTACCACTGTAATCCAATGATGGGGGAAAAATATTACCTGCGTTTGTTACTGACAGTTGTACGGGGTGCCAAATCTTTCGAACATTTGAGAACAATCAATAACGTTCTTCATCCAACTTTCAAAGCGGCCTGCATTGCTCTTGGTTTATTAGACGATGATCAGGAGTGGATACAATGCTTCAATGAGGCGATTATATTCTCTAGCGGGTCCTCACTACGTACTCTATTTTCAACGGCAATTCTTTTTGGAGATGTAACCGATCCTGCTGCCTTATGGAATCAATTCGCACCAAATATATGTGACGATCTGCCAAATTCGTTACGGAACAACCCTTTTCTCAATGTTCCAGCTGATTTCCCGGACCCACACCTTGATTACGGGTTGTACCTTATTGCTCGCATGCTTGCAGATTCTAATAAGAATCTTTCCGACTTTGGGCTACCTGCGTATACATCAGCAAACTACTACTTGTTTATGCAGTCTCCCAACTCTCTCCTGGGTCTCCTGAGAGTCTCCTGAGACTCCTGGATATTTTTTGAGTCTCCTGAGGCTCAGGAGACCTCAGGAGGCAAATGAAGTCTTGCTGATGTACATTTGACTGGAATCGATCCGCTGGAAATGAGATGATCGCCGCAGAACTGAATTATGACTGGGGTGCCGAGGAAACTCTCAGAGCCGAACGGGTTTTACAACTAAATTCCGATCAACTGGATTGTTTCAACAAAATCATTGAGACAGTTGCTAACACAGGATCTGGACAATTTTTTCTGCAAGGACCAGCGGGAACAGGAAAGACGTTTTTGTATAAAGCATTGTGTAATCACTACCGTTCTCAAGAGAAAATTGTCCTCTGTGTTGCTTCCTCTGGAATTGCCGCACAGCTGCTCCCAGGTGGCCGCACATCACACTCTCGGTTCAAAATTCCAATCAATATAAATGAGACATCGGTATGCAATATTAGTCGGAATAGCATGTTAGCCGGTTTGCTTAAGCAGACTGCCCTAATAATTTGGGATGAGGTTCCTATGCAGCATAAGTACTGCTTTGAGGCAGTTAATAGGACACTTAACGATGTTTGCGGTTCCGGGGATGATACATTATTTGGTGGTATTCCAATCATTCTTGGTGGTGATTTTGCGCAGATTCTGCCGGTGGTTCCAAGGGGCAACCGTGGGTCAACGGTTGAGGCATGTTTTCAGCGGTCGGTTCTTTGGCCACGCTTTGAGCTGCTTCGTCTCCAGATCAATATGAGGGTGCGTAGTGGTGGAGAGAATAATGAGTTCGGAAGTTGGGCAGTCCGTATCGTGAGCGTCGATGGCAGGGGGTTATAAATCTTCCCCATTCATCCAGCGGTGTACGACGGTCCTAGACCTTTGTCACCATGTTTTTCCCCCTGATTTAGTCAGAGGTGCCGGTATAAACCATCAAGCATTTTTAGGGAGAGCAATCCTTGCGATGCGTAATGATACTGTTACAGAGTTTAATGATATAATCGTGGCGATTCTGGGTGAGTGCATAATTACTATGCGGTTGATGCTGTTAGTCTTGATAATTCTGAGGAAGAAGCCAATGCGTTGCCTGTCGAATATCTCCAGAGCTTGAATCCTGCCTCAATACCACCCTCCAACCTTAAGTTAAAGATAGGAGCTCCAGTGATCCTTCTAAGAAACCTTTATCCAAAACAAGGTTTATGTAACGGAACTCGAATGACAATTACTCGACTCGAGCAGCGGTGTATTGAGGCTAGAATCTTGGGTGGGGATTTTGATGGGCATGTGAAGGTTATTCCAAGGATAAAGCTATCAACTAACGAAAAGGAATTGCCATTCATCCTAACAAGGAGGCAATTTCCTATTCGGCTGTGCTTTGCCATGTCGGTAAACAAGTCCCAAGGGCAGACATTGGATGTTGTAGGAGTGTATTTGCGGTCCGCACCATTTTCTCATGGGCAGTTGTATGTGGCATTATCAAGGGTTACAAATATCGGAGGGTTGCGCTATGACGGAGGAACGTGGGTCTCAGACGGAAAATGTTGTGTATCCAGAAGTATTATTATAAGATTGTTGATATATTTTTGTATTGAATTTTGTTGTATTTCCTTTGATTTTGGTTTTGATTTCGTTTTGTATCGTTGGATTATATTATAGGACAGGGTCGAACTATTGGATATTGCGGAGACGGTAGGTATCACACATGATTTTTGGCTTGACTATATACTAACATTTTTAGAATTCATGCGGGTAGGGCAGGGATTATTTGAAATTTAGAAAAATGATAAAGTGCCAGTGAATTGAATTCCAATTACTAACATCATTATAGAATTTCAAAGTATAGTACTTATTTGTAAGGCCGGTATAGGAGGTAGTAGGAGGATTTTGCCAGAATGGTATGAATTAACCCGACGTTTCATTATTAGGTAATACTAACATAATCGTAGTTAGCGAATATATTGAAGGGAGATTGATACAGCCAGGTATTGGCCAGGGGCTCACATATGGTAAGTTAATGCATCTCTTTCCGTACTCTTCCCACATAACTAATAGCTATATAGGTCAACTAAAAATTCCGAAAAAATTGATTTGGTACTGAGTTAGGTCTGCAAGGATTGGTTGCATGCTGGGTCAGGAGTGGTATTATTGAATTTGTATTTTCTATTGTATTTTTTTTCTATATATGTTTTCTATATGTTGTATGATTTAAAGCAAAAATGATATTTTTTATTCCCCTATCAGCACTCAGAACTCGCACAACTCGCGGTCGCGAGGTGGCCCACCCCTAGTCTTTCTTTGTCTTTGCGTTTCTACTACTATCTTTGTATTATTGTGCATGCGTGGGGACATGTCTAGCTTATACCGTGTTCTACTAGTGATAGATATAGTTGTAGCCTTAAATAGGCGTGAGCATATATACCCGCATGACCGCCGCAGAACTACAGAGGTTATAAGCCTTTGTGGCTTGATGAATAAAATACCATTTGAGGTATTACAATCAAATTACTATGCTAATCGTCACAGCAGTCTCCCAACAATTTCCATTTATTTCCTGTTATTTCCTGAGGCTCAGGATAATCAAAAACATTGATATGTATCAGGAGATTCTTAGGAGACTCAGGGGACAGTTGGCAGATTGCAGACATAAATAGTAGTTTGTTGATATATATCAACTTGGAATTGAAAAAAGCTTATTTATGAAGATTTGATACCATCTGAGATTGGTTGCATATATTTATTAAAGTTCCATCAAATTTGATATTAATAACAGTTATAGATTATAGCATTGTCAATTGAGTATGTTATAGAAGTAATTATATCCGAAGGTACTAAAAATTGAATTTTTTTTATCAAGCATCTAGTATCTGGTAACTTGCTTTTGAGCATACATCAGGAAAAAATAGGTTGCACCAAAACGCATCCTATCTCCCAAGACGCAGATATCAAAAAGTCCTCGTCTGGGTACGTCTGGGTGTGTCAGGTGTGTCGGTTGCCTCTAAAAGGTGACAGATCATATTTCACTCATCTAAGCGTGTCCAAAAGTGACATGTAATATTTAGTTCATCGAAGCTCGTCTAATCTTGGATTGTAAGTGACAGGTTATCGTTTGATATCTTATATCATCTTTTGACGTCTCCAAATGTGATATATCGGCAGAAAAATAATATGTCAGAGAAGGCTAAGCCCGATCGAGACAAGCTCGTGTCATTCACGTCATTCTTGGCGCAGTTTCCAGGTCTTAACCACCTCCGCCGCCGCCTCCACCTCCACCTTTTTCTTCACCTCCATCTTCATCTCCACCCCCACCTCCATTTTAACCTTCACCTTCACCTCCCCATGTCCATCTCTATCTCGAATATCTCCCTACCCATATCCCGACATCTATGTTAATGTCTATATAGAGTCCTACTCCCGAATCCACGCCCAAATCGATGTGATGGACATGCCCAAATCGACGCTATGGATACGTCCAAATCGATCATAGACATGCACTAGCACATGCTCAAATCCACACCCAGGACATGCCCAAACTGACACCATGAATACACCCAAATCGTCGCTATGGGTACAGATAAGGTGGTAGGTACGCGGGTATGTGCGGGAACAGTCTCACAGGCAGTCGCACAGACATATATTTTTATATAGAACTACATAGAATTACATAGAATTAAATAAACGATGTACCATTAATTACCTGAACTGTCTAATCGTCAGTATGATGTTAATTCCCAGCAAAAACTAGTGTCATAGTTCTGCCATAACTGCTAGCCTAGCGAAAGGCACAAGATGAGGTTTTAGAGACTCAAGATGAACAATTCACCTTGGGAGCCTAAGACTATGTTGTGGCGCCGGGGCGCAGGGATGCTGGTTAGCAATTGATTTTGGTGTATCTTTGACGTCTTTTGCATCTTGTGCCAATTGTGGCACCCCAGCGCCAAAGGTCACAGCCCTATTTTTTGCTTATATATGTTAAGCGAAGGAGGAGGGGTTGATGTCAGGATGTTATCATTTCTGTCTATGGGATTTGATTGCAGGGAAGATTGGTAATAGGATTTTAAGATATGGTGGAGAAGAATACAAGGTTTGATGATACTGGGTTTCTACGGGATTTTATGGCCTGATGTATGAGACAAATTGGACTGACGGAGGAGGGTGTTAAATAGCGAGCATAGATGTTTTCTTTAGTTCTTTTTTTTCTTTCCTCTCTGTTTGATCTTCCTGTCTTCCCGGTACATGGGAATATATCCTATTCACAGTCTATAGTCCTCGCTCTATGTGCCGATGCTCAAAGGTTGCCTACTATTGCTACCTCTATAGTTCATCTCATGCTTTATCTACGGTCCTTGCTTTCCATATCCTGTCTCTGGTCTTCATCTTGGCCGTTGCTTTGCGCTTCTATTATTCCTGGCTGTATCCCCCGATCTCGTCTGGATCATTATTGTCATCTTCTTTCCCCGTAGTCTTAGTTAATCCGTCACATAATGAGGGTGATATTTGCTACATTAATTGTCCAAGTACTGTACGGGAAGATAGGCCAGGTGCTGCTGGTATTGCTATCACTCGTCAGGCATTGATATCACTCATTAGGCGCTGCTAGCGCTGACAGAAACACTTGTGATAATCTCCAGAAATGCATTTTGTCTAGCGAGTGCGTGGTGAAAGTTCTGAAGCTTGCTGATGAATTGAGTTCTATATTTCATTATCTGTATTACTTCTACGAAACATCCTTTGTCTATTAATAATATATATTTTTAGCTTTGACCTCTTGCTCCTAAGCCTGAACTTGAACATATACCTGTTTCAATGTTCGTATATCCCGATTTGAACTAATTCTCCTTCTTCTCCTCAGCCTAGTTCCTCGCCCTTCAAGTTGCTTCCAAGACCCGATCTCAGTCCTATTCCTTTAGATACATACTCCATACTTTCATCAGCAAACTACTACTTGTGTATGCAGTCTCCCAACAGTCTCCCGGGTCTCCTGAGAGTCTCCTGAGGCTTCCAGATATTTTTTGAGTCTCCTGAGGCTCAGAAGGCCTCAGGAGACAAATGAAGTCTTGCTGATGTTATTGGAATCAATAATAACCTCACAATTTTTTGAACTTGTTGGGAGTAATTATCTCTAATACAAATTCCCACAACTCAACTGGGAAAATCAAGTGGAGCTATACAGCAATACTCGAAGAATCTCAAATTAAAGAAAGCATGGTTAAAACATAAAAGAGAACAATAGGAACTGGCTGAAAAAGAATTTGAATTACTTGAAAGAAGAAAGGCCTTAGGTATATAATATCATATCATGTAAATATATTATATTAAAACACAGAATTGTTAGTACTTTCTTTGCATTTCTTGGTACACACCTAAGGCGCCACAATGGAACATTCCCCTGTTCGTTTGAACCCTCCCCTAGAACCGTACACTTTTCATGTCGCCAACGGTGCTCAAGGGTTTTTCTACATCGCTAACCCTGGATACCCATCACCACCATGCTATAAAGAAATTATTCCATGTCACCAACCACGACTCCTGTGCTTCAAAAGTGTGCACCAAAGTGATTTGCGGCATGGAGATAATTAATCCTTTTGGCCATCTTTTGCGATACCAATATATACCGGGTGGCGTGGAGGCCACCGCTGGAGTCATGGAGAAAGTCGTTAGTGGGGTGGAGAACATGAAAAACAGAATCTTCACTTTTGGCAAGTAACAGGTTATTAGCAAGCGAGAATAAATAAAAAAGAAAAAGCTAATAGGGATTACTAAATTGTGCGCCGTGAGAAAAATTCACACCATGAATTCCGTTGCGGAGAATTTGACCCCGAGCTAGTCGGTGAGAGCGACTGATGCTAACCATTACACCACAACGGACTGGTAGCGAACTCCATTTTAAGCACCCTTAAGAGCTGGAACTCGCGGCGCTATCTTAATCACCTTATCACATAGCGCGGGGGGGGGCAAACTTTTTCGGCGACTGCGTGGGAGACCTAGCAGGATTGGTGGTGCTTACGTTACCCTCTCTCTCCTACCCAGCATGGCGGTGCGGGTGGATGTGGATCGAGCTGGGGGCCTTGGGGGTATGGCTACGGACGAGAATTACGCGGGGGGACTCACAGAGGTTGGACCCCCGGTGGTTTCTGCCCCGGCATTAATATGGGATGTCGCATCACTGATGTCTGACATTGGTCACGAAGTATCACTCGGAATCTTGCTCCTCAGATTGAAAAAGTAGCTTACAATAACTAGAGGCAATTCTCGCTGTATCTGCCCCTTTGATAAAGATTATATTTATGTCGTCACCTCACGCCATTAAGCTAGATGTACACGATGCCAATGAATCAATTCATTATATACTAATGATTCCTCTTCCATGATAGTCTAAATTATCATTTCATACTCTAATTATCCCCTTCCTTCTCTAACCTTTTAATTCCTTTGCTTTCTTTGCTTGCCACGGAACCCCCCGGGTTCAATATGGGCGCCCTCGTTTTTTTTGTACCCCCCATTGAAATATCGCAATCATAGTGTACAAGGGTGTGGGATTTAGTGAGTGAACGGATTTTCAATTCAGTTCGACTATGCTTTGCCATCCAGATTCCAGCAACAGTAGTATGTTGACCTAAATTGAACTGACGAATAAGAGAAACGGATGCCACTCCTGGGTAGGGTATTTAGCTCCGCCGAACTCTTTGCCATAGGAGGTTGCCCCGGCAAGGATGCAAAGTAAGATGTTCCATGCTACCAAGGGGAAAGCACACTAGTCATATACTAAGAACAATGTGGATGAGGCAACAACTTTCTTCATCCTAACGGCGCCTTAATGCGTAAATAATAGCGTGTTAGTAGTCTGTATAATGTCATATAGATGTAGGAGGTATAGGAAAAGCTAACATCAACAAGGATCGCTCAAGAGCCTCTCTTAACCAAAGAGGCGAAACCTGAGGAGGCTTCTTTCCCGGTGTTGACACTAGCGATGGGACTGCGGGGGCCGTGACACAAGCCTAATTGTTTGGCCAATATGATGGCATATGATAGGACATATGACAGCACTTCATGTTGATCCGGGTCTGCAGGAACTGGATCTCGGGTTGTCGAGGTGTCGGAGACCATGCCACAACGTTCCTATCGAATGACCAAAGTAGAAACTGCGAGGCTGTTGCTATCGATTATCTGATTATTAATGTCAGAGCTTGATTTAGGGTATCCAATAATAATAATCAAACTGGTATTAGAATGCTTATGAGGGTTGACTCACTTTCATGCTCTAGCGGGGATGGGGGGGGGGGTCGGGTGGTGAAAAGAATAAAAGCGGCATGGAGCGAAGGACCAGCCTGGGAGATAAAGCAGCCTAGGAGTACGATGGAGGTGGCGGTATAGTCTCAAAAGTCTGTGGGAAGTATGGAAGTGAGGGGAAGGGGGCCCGATGAGAGGAATGAGCATTGATATTTGGGGGTATACCATGCAGCAAGAATATATAGATGTCCCCACCACCCCACACCCCAGAACAGAGCGCGGAGTAGATTCAATCGTTAGGTGGAGATAGATAGAACATCAAAAGAGCGTAATATGCAACTGTAAAGTGCTTTGTAGAGCAAAGGCCGGAGGTTGTGATGGTGTTTGCGAAAGCAATTGAATGTGATGCAGAGGTGATGGAGGAAGGGGACGGAAGAGCCCCATTTATAGCCAATGAGCACTATCTAATCTGGTCTTTTGAGAGGACTGTCATCTCTATTAGTGACGGTGTCACCGAGGGTTAGGTGTGTAGGGATAGCTAGTGTAGCGTTGGCCTTAGCCCAGCCGCCCCTGCTGAGGGTGTTAACATGTTTTTTTTTTTTTTTTAAATCAAGCTAGTTTATTTCTGGGTTAAAACTAATTGCGTGCAGTCATAGACTATGGCATAAAAACCCTTCCCCTATCAAAAACAAGCAAACATCCCCAAAAACACAAAATCAAAATTCCAATCAAAAACAAAAGAAAAAATTCCTTGCGTTGTATAGAAGAAAAATAAAAACACTAAATATAACACGGGGGGGAGGGCGAGGGAAAACAAGTACATTATGTAAACCTCGCAGTTTCGCTCCCCTAGCTTAATATAGCCAAGTGCCTGATATCAGGGCTTTTAGTAATGTGATGACCTTTGAGAGTGGAGTTCGGTGGTGTAGGAAAGGGATCGGTTGTTTAGGCCGTTTCCATTGGGGTAAAGATACTGGCAGCCGGCGAGAGAACTGCTGGTGGAGGGGGGGGTGCGGACAAATTGGAGGGCTTGATGAGGGCTAGTCTTGTGGGACAGGCCGGGTTGAAGGCGCGGTGGGGACCTTTGCAGTTGACGCACTTGGCTGGGGAGACTTCACAGCAGTTCTCCATGGGCCATTTTGCTCCTGGGCATGAGAGGACAGGGCAGCGGTGGTCGTTGAGGTCGTGGTTGAGGGTGCAGATTGCACAAGCGGTCTCGTTCTTGCAGAGTGGGGTGGGGTGGCCGAACTGGCAGCAGTTGCGGCATTGGGTTTTAGAGGTGGCCGGGATCATGGTAGAGCAGCGGCGGGGACGGGAGAAGAGGCGAACTGTGGAGCTGAACTTGGGGGCGTCATCGGCTGAGACCGTGATGACGACCGAAGAGGTGGCTTTGGTGTTGCGGGTGGTGGTGTTGGGGTTTAGGAATCTGACTGCGGAGGGGGTGATGCCTGTGGCGAGCTTAATGCATTCTGGGAAGTCTGCATCGAGGGTTTCTTTGTCTTTAAAGGCAAAGAGGGGGATGCCGTGGATGGCCACGTCGACGTCAGTGGGGGCGGGGCGGAAGGTAGTAAGAGGATTGTCGGGGGACTTGAGGGCGGCGTTCACAATACCAGTGAAGGCCTCAAAGTAGGGGGCGTAGGTGGTGGTGGGGACTGTGGGGGGGGCAAGTATTGATACTGTGCCGCGTTGGTTAATGGAGACGGAGAGAGAGGTGACCGGGGCTTTCTGGTTGTTACGTTCCAGAAATTGGCCGAGGATTACAGGGATGGTGACGGTGAGCTTTTCAGCTTCAGGGATGGGGGTGGGGGTTGAGCGGGTCGCGAAGAACCGGCGACGTGCAGTCGGGAGGGCCTTCTCCTTCTGGGCAGGGGTGCCAGTGGCCTTCCTATTCTGGGTGGTCTTGGTCTTGGCTGCATTCTTTTGGGGTGGTGGTGGTGCGCTGGCTGCCGCAGCTGACGCGTACGTCTTCTTGGCTTTTTTGGCCTGCTTTGATTGGGTGTTGGGGTTACTGGGAGGGGGTGGAGGGGGGGCGGGTTGCCTGATCACAATCGGCGCCTGGGGGGGAGGGGGTTTGGGGACGGCTTTGGCCAAGTCCTCCGTGGATGGGAGAGACTCGATCTTTTGCTGGAGGTCGTCTAGTTTTCTGGACATTGGGAGGAAGTTATGGTTCCAGCGGTCTTCGCGGATTGTGCGGACGGCTTTGATATCGCTCCTGACCTCCTCGAGGGAGGTTTTCAGGTGAAGTGAAAGTTGGGCGACTTGGGAGATCACGCCAGCCAGAAGGGTGACGGTGAGTTTGTGTGCGTCGTTTGAGTTGGACTGGAGGAGCATCCTCTCAGTCTCTGCACCGATGGCGGAGTGTTCGGTAACATGGGAAATAACCCTGCGATCGATAAGGGGGAGGTGGAGGTCTGCTATAGCCTCCTGTAGTGGGGGGCTATTGAAGTATGACATTTTGAGGTTAAAGTTTTAAAGAGTTTTGGTGGGGTGGTGATAGTTGCCACGCCAAGCTTGGTGGTTGATTTCAAAAATCAGGGAGGAAGAGGGGAAGAAGGACGAGGGTGTTAACATGTTACTTGTATTAAATATAAAGGCCACTTAGGAATTTAGTACTCGTATGTCTCTGCGAGACGCAGAATGCCCAGGATGGGAGTGAAAGGTGTCAAGTGTATATACGGCAAGACTGACATGAGGACAGTCTCGGAAACGTGGGTGGAAATGTAACCATGGGGTTATAGTATTGAGTCGATTAAAGATACCAGCTTAAACCACCGTCGTAAGTACATCTAGAATACCTTTCCATACCGTATCAATACCGTATTATTACAGATTCACTAGCCTAATGGCTGGGATATGGTAGTGGATTTCTACCCGTTGCCGGGACTGGAGTTACTCGTCTTGCTCTGTCGCTTCGCCGCCTGTGGGGGGCCGGGGGTGGTGTAGCACTCTATGGCAGACGTGGCGGCATTGTCCATTGCATAAGCGCGAGGCCAACTTTATGCCAGCCCGTGACATTGCCCGGATTAACATAAGAAGAGGCCAGTGTTGCCGGCCTTTATTGGAGAAGAAAAGGAAAACAGGAGAGCCACGATCACCGGTTCTCCCGTCCCGGAGCTCTCAAACCATCAGGAACGCGTGTACTCGCGTGGTATAGTTATAATCTTCGGTAAACTCTTCCCGAGACTTGACAAAACCTAGGCTCGGGCACTTTTCATTCTTTGTCGCATCACCGGCCTGACCGGCATTCTATTAGACAGCTGCTCGGCTCTTTTTTATACCTTGTATCAGTTTCGATCTCCTTTCTTATCCTCTCCCCAGCTTTCGCCCCCCCCCCCCCGCGCGACCCCATGCGTACCCCCGATCGCGTAGAGGAAACCGTTCTTACTTCCCTGCTCTTGCCTCTTGATCACACACCTTGCTTTTGCGTATTTCCGGTGATACTACCCCCTAATTAATGGCTCGTAATACTGCTTTCTCCTCAATAGATTTTCTCATTCGGCCAGGCCGCACACACCACTGATGTTCATGAGGACTACGGTTCACCAAGAGTAGACATACCATTAAGGCCTGGGAAGTACACATGAAGGGCCATCTCCATTTCACCCACTTCGCTTCCCAACCCCTCTTTTCCCCTGTTAAATCCCATTGACCTACTCCAAGGAGCCCCCGCCTTTCCCTAAAGCGCAGAAGCGAAGCATACACGCAGCTTCCTCTCCGCCGCGGCCACAGCCACCCCCGTACACCCCCGGCACCGCCGGCTCCCTGATCTACTACAGTACACGTCTGCCAAACCCCAATCCCCCCAGCCCTGCAACCCCCGCCTGCGCGTCCCACACTACCTCCGCGCAGGGCGTGCAAGCTTTTTCTCTTTTTTTTGTTTAATTCATTAATTGTATGCAGCCTTCCGGCTATGAAAATAGGGCGCACAAGCTTGCGCATCGCGTGGATGAGTGTCCTCCTCGATTGAATATGTGTAATCAACTACTGTCGCCATCATGGTCCACTCTTAATACACTCTCTAGCCACAAGCTGGCCTTTGCCTGCTAATACACTTACTCGTACTCGGTCCCCTGCAAGATACTACGTTGTGTGTACCAGTGTGTGTGTACCGGACATCTGGCTCTATGTGGGATAGTCACAGTGGCAAGAGATCGGGTGTGATTGGTGCCAAAGAAATTCCGCAGGAATGTCGCATTTTTGCTTGTACCGCACCTTTGGGAATCAATTATCAATATTAATCCTGAAGGAGTGCGGCATCACTGCCTCTGTCACCCTCAGTTGTGAAAGTAACACTTCATAACAGGGGAATAAAACCCTCCTCCTCCTCCTCATCAATCAATCGGAATTATCAATATCAACAACATAGTCGAATAACTGTTTCGTCATGTAGTGAATAATTTTGTGGACTAAATTTCTTTTTTAAAACTATTCTCCAACACTCTATAGCCTTTTGATACTGGATTAATGACGGGCGAGATCTATCAATGAATTATTAATTGTTTTTCTTTTACCTGAAAACAAGAAAATATTACATGTAATCAGCAAAATATTTAATACAAAATAGTACATGATGTCTGTTCTTTTAGCAGGGTACAGACCGGAAATGGCCCGGAGGTCCCGGAAGTGTATAGTATTTAGTAGCATACTAGAAATGCTGCATAATTGCGACATTCAATTAGAATACCGCACAACTCTTTTTCTGCGGCACCAATTACACCCCTTTTTGCCGGGGTCCCAGCTGGAATCGGTTTCTCTGGAAATGCGAAGGTAAAACATGTACTTACTCTATAATTCCCGGCAACAAATTACTAACGCAGTGCCAGGGGAAATCTCAATAAGGCTGTCAAAGGTTTCCCTGATCTGGCAGTGAAATACAAACTGGCAGGTGAAACAATAAAATTGAGGGTGGATGGCGGAATTACAATGTGGAACTTTAAACGCACCTGCTACAAGAGTAATTAGTCAGTGATAGCTTTTGCATTGATTGTGATGAGGTTTGCGGGCCTCCTGAAAAGGTTCCGTTGCTTTTGTAGGGGAAACGGCATCCATCAAAGTATCGGAGGCCAGTTTATCTGTTGTGGGGACAGCTTCGGCAAATATAACGGGGTTTGCGATTGCTAGGAGTTTTAGGTAGCATAGACGACCTTCTTTTGAAATCAGGTATGATCATCGGCACTCTATCTTCTATTCCTCTATTAAATATTAAGACAGCCTCATCCCACATGTTTTTTCAGGCAGATATGGAACAGCGACCCAAGCCACAAGCTCCAGAATCCTAACCTATTTTCACCGCCAACTGCCGACTCGGCACAAGTGATGTTAAATGTGCTGGTGGTCTCCCTTCCTGGGAACCTGTTCATAATGGGCGCCTAGAGAGACCCCCTAGCGGGGCTTAAGTATTGTTCAATCTTGAAACTCTGAACTTGAAAGAGAAGTCCGCACAGCCTATCTACAACATTGCCCTCATTTGCATTGCGCCCCTTGGGAGAATCCCTTGAGTGGCTTAAGCATCCTTCAATCTGGAAGACTCTGAAAGTGAAAGAGTGATTAGTACATTCTTTCAGCGACCCTCCCTTGCCCACATGTACCCAGGGGTGCCGGAAAGTGATGCAACGATGCGCGCAACCTCACGATGCAACAAAACTAATATTTTGTATTTCCTCCCTCTGCTCCTATTACAGCCAATAATCTCCTAGGCATACTTTCAATAAGTGATCTCATTCTTTCCCTCCCAATGTCATCCTATGCCTCCTGCAAAACCTTTTTAAGGCGAGGCAGAGTAGTAACCATACCATATTTCCTTCCTATATACTCATTCATATCGTTCCAAAAGTTTTCAATTAAATTCAGATCAGGAGATTGCGGGGGCCAATCAATACTATCTACTTGATTGATTAACCGACACCTATATATAAAAATTAGTACTAGTAAAATTATTCAAATTTAAATTTAATATTTACCTCTTTGCAAATCCTTTGTGACCCGGAGCATCATCCTCAACGGTAGCACTCCAGCCATTTTTTTCACATATTTCATGCCAGAAAGGAATAAGAATAGGGTCTAAAACTGAAAGAGTATAAGAAGTGGAGTTGACTGAAGTATTCGTTGGAACAAAATGAAGTTTTGACTTTTCTTCGCCACAAAATGCCCCCCATACCATGACACTTTGACGCCCTGATCTCCAAGTCCGATCAATGCAATCTTCATTATAAGCTTCTGTCTCTCCATCTTTCCGCGTTACTGGAGGATGCTGACCAAATCCCGCTGTTGAAAAAACTGATTCATCTGTCCATATGAGGCATGACCAATCCTCATTTGTCTAGGATAGGTGTTCTCTAGCCCATTTGAGGCATTTTGGACGTGAACTTATTCGTAAACCGGGTTTCTTTCGAGGTCGCCTCTTATGAAACCCAAGCCGATGAGCTTCTTAACGTAGGGTCTTGACTGAACAACCGATATCCATTTCGTTCCGCACATCTATCCAAGGTAATCGTCGAGTTTGTCCATCTTGTGTGATGAAATTGTCTAACTTTACTCGCTTATTGTCATCAAAGAAAGTGGGACGTCCAGTACGTGCCCCATTATTTGATGTACCTGTTTATTTGATTCGTTTGTAGATGCGTTAACAGGTTGACTTGTTGATGTCAAGTTTAAGTTTATCGACTATCTTCTGAAAACTGAATCCAGCGATCTCATGGAGTACTGCAATCCGGATTCTGTCATCTCTCGTAGTTTCCTCTCTCGTAGTTTCCTCTCTCTTTTCCCTTTCGTTGCCTTCACTAATCGATCCCTCGTCACGCATATTAAGTTGTGGCCGTGGCGTTTGCACTGTGATGTTGGTTGCTAAGCAGTACGTTACGCAGACCTCACCCAAGAAGCCGTTGCATCACTTTCCGGCACCCCTGGATACAAACACTCAGATCTGCCACCTCTTTTTACACCTTACCCCCCACCTGAAGTGTCCCCGATGAAACTTTACTCTTTTATCATGTCTTTCTACTATCTCTTAACATATATTCATATTCCCTATGAATTGTTTCACTCCATATTTGAGTATGTTGTTCCTAAATAGCCTTCCTTCTATGCGAATCCTTCAGGTGTCAAGGCATTTCCCAGCTAATAACTTTGCGTCATATTTCAGCTCTTGTGGGGTAGATTTGTATTGGGGTTCTCAGATTTCATGGATACAATGGACTGTTCGGGATGGAAGGATTGGGACTGGACGGATTGGGATTATTGTGCGTTTGGGACGAAGAATTTGTCAGACAAGGTTCTATGAGTTTCTGTTATACAAGGGAGTGAGTCATAGTTGGGTTACGCGGAGGTATAAGTCATGTCAAAGTGAGGAGTTGTCGGATATATAAGGGAGGCAACAAGGCCTACTTGTGTTGTTCTTTTCCTTTCTTTCATCAGCAAGACTTCATTTGTCTCCTGAGGTCTCCTGAGCCTCAGGAGACTCAAAAAATATCCAGGAGCCTCAGGAGACTCTCAGGAGACCCGGGAGACTGTTGGGAGACTGCATACACAAGTAGTAGTTTGCTGATGTTCTTCTCTACGCAATGTCTTCTGTATTTATCAATCTACTATAGTTTTCTCTTTAGAAACTATTGCTGCCTATACAATATAATTCATAACTCCCTTACTTAGCGGAGTTTTCACTGTCTACAACTCCACACCTTGCGGAACGAAGTCTATACCCCACCCCCGCCTTGAGATTAGATGTGAGTAGTGTAAGGGGTGTATATTTAGTTGTCAATAAGTTTATAAATCTAATAATTATAGAGCGATTGATAATAAATAATGGAACACAGTGATGCCTATTTTGGTAAAACACCACCAACATTTGGTGTTTGTATCTCAGGGCGTTCCATCACTTTATACCTATCACTGTATATCTGTCCCGCTTTAGTTTAGGGGATGTTCATTGCACCTCATCCTACGCAACTGAACTCCCCATCAAGTAGCCACGATATCTCCCCACGAGCCTCCTTACTTCCCGCTCTCTACCATCCTCCCTTGCCCACGTCCATATTGCATCCCTTGGTACACTATGTAAGAGCCATTGTCATATCCTAAACATTGCTCATTGGTCTCTATCAACAACCAAATCTAATTTCCTACTCAAGTGCATCAGCAAGACTTCATTTGTCTCCTGATGTCTCCTGAGCCTCAGGAGACTCTCAGGAGACCTAGGAGACTGTTGGGAGACTGGATACGCAAGTAATAGTTTGCTGATGTAGTAATGTCTAGTCGAAGTTGTCTTGGTTTGATAGGTAAAGTGTCCCACTAATTGCTCAGTAATTTATTTGGTTGTATATTACTTTGGTTTTGAATGGTTTGTCGGCGATTTTAATTTGATGTTCGGTTCAAAAATTTAATTATACTTGTATTTGATTTAATTGAGAGCTATTGGAGGCTTGAGAATTTCTGTTCCTCCTCATTCGGATACAATTTGCATACCTGTAATTTTAGATTGATTGTCTGAAATTTGTTTTTGGAATTGTAAAATAAAATATTATATTGATGCTCAAAATATATTATAGACTTCCCGAAAGAGATATTCAAGCCAAATATATATCCTGATAATAATACCTATTTTTCTCAAAAGGTAAACTAAGTACATCAGCAAGACTTCATTTGTCTCCTGATGTCTCCTGAACCTCAGGAGACTCTCAGGAGACCCGGGAGACTGTTGGGAGACTGTATACACAAGTAGTAGTTTGCAGCTGTAATGATTATTCTGAAACCTAAATATTATCTCAAACACTCTCTAATCGGAGCCAACATCCTCAATAGGTTCACCCCTAGGCTTTCAAAATCATCATCAATAGAAGAGTCTTTAGAAACATTTGTAGCCTTTCTCTTGACTGGTGTAATAGGTTTGGAAACAGGAGATAAGCTAGCAACAATTTTTTGAGGAGTAGGGAAACTTGAATACAAACTTGAATTATCCATTGCATATCTCTTCTGAGACCGAGCACCCAAAGATCTTCCAACTTTTTTTGACTCTAGCCTTTCTGATATTTGCCCACTTGATCCACCTCCAAACCCCGATTGCATAAAAACATATAATTCAATGACGATACCAAACAACTATGAAAAGAATGTGATGATGCAGTATCGACAACTACTCTGTCAATCAAACTTCTAGTGATTTGAATAACACTATCGACTTGAAGTAGATTTGCACTTTCTCATCTCTTTCCTGTTGGTATATACCACCGGATAACAAAATACTTTCAGGAAGCTGATTTACAGGCAGCTTCTAAATCGTAGTAAGATGATGGTAAATCAAAAAATTTCCAATTAGTGGGAAGAGAACTGATAGTAGCCTTAGGTTGCCTTACAACTTTTCCGACTGAGTATATAGTAGCACATGAGAGTGCGGGTACTATGTCGTCAAATTGTAAATGTATCGGATCACCAGCAAACCTAAGTAAAGAAATATTAGCCACAATACCACACACATAAACCCAACAGCTTACCCGCCCCCATCCAGCAAAACCAAAACAACCGGTTCACCCTTATCCATCTCACAAAACCTGCCTGAACATATAGTAGCAGAGTTTTCGGTAGGCTTTGGAAGGGAATTATTGATACAACAACCAATTCGACATGGTATATCTTCTTGATCAATGACTGAAGAAGGTAAACTCTCAATCCAGCAAATAGAGTTGAATCGTAGATTTTGAGATAATCAGTTTTGTCTGTCTTGTTGGTGAATTTAATCATGGAATGAATTTCAGTAGAAGCATTCTCATTGAAACTTGAGGCATTGTGGTATTAGGTAATCAAATAGGCTTTGGAATTAGTAGGTAAAGGTAAAGAATTTGCGATCAAGAGTTATTTTAAAGTACAATTCTAACTACCATAATAACAATATTAATACTTACTTATGTCCCAAATCGTCACTTACATCAATATAGAAAAAAAAAAATCTCCAATATGTCTAAAAGAAAATAAAGGGGTTGCTTAATTCTTAATATCAATACAAGGTAAAAGCAAAGCTCCCGATTACCAATATATATAAAGTATGAAACTCTAATCGTTACTAATATCAATATAGAAAAAAAGTAAAGCTTCTGATAATATTCATAATGGCAAAAAAAATAATATACCCAATCAAAACCTCTAAAATATACTTTGTATATCAGTATATACATCAGCAAACTACTACTTGTGTATGCAGTCTCCCAACAGTCTCCTGAGTCTCCTGAGAGTCTCCTAAGGCTCCTGGATATTTTTTGAGTCTCCTGAGGCTCAGGAGACCTCAGGAGACAAATGAAGTCTTGCTGATGCGCCCAAATCGACGCCCAAATCGACGCCTAGTCCTCGCCCAAAATCACGCCTAGTCCTATACCCACACGGCACCGAATCATCCTCCCAGGACCGAACCGAGCTCACAGGACTGAACCGAGCTACCAGGACCGAACCAAGCACTCAGGACCGAACTGAGCTCCTAGGACGACACCGAATCGTACCCATGACGGCACCTGTGAGGGCACCTGCGTCGGCACCTAATTGATACTCAAATCAATTTCCGCAGGTAAGCATATGCAGGATTCGGCACGGAGAGACATATGCAATCATATGGAGGATGCAATAGTCATACAGAGAATGCGACATGAAAGGTATACAGACGATGTTTTCAGGCCTTTGGCATTCTCAGCTATTCAGGTATTGCTTCGTATGTTAATTCCGAGTCTGCAATGATCGTTCCGATCTAATTGTACTGTACGTTCTGATATAATTGCAATGTACATTCCGGTTCAATGACAATATTTTTTCTGTTGTAGTAATTGTTCTCCAAAGATATCAATCATTTCAAAAGAGAGAGTTTAACAATAGGAAGTCAAATATTTAGATGCTAGGTCCTCGATATTTCTTCATAGTATCAAGTAACTTGATCTGGCTGGTTCTGATCGATGGCAGTAATCATTCTGAAAGAAATACATCAGTAAACTACTACTTGTGTATGCAGTCTCCCAACAGTCTCCCGGGTCTCCTGAGAGTCTCCTGAGACCCTTGGATATTTTTTGAGTCTCCCGAGACTCAGGAGACATCAGGAGGCAAATGAAGTCTTGCTGATGTAACTCCGCTACTTCCTACAATAGCAAAACTCTCGCAATGCCTCCGCTACTGCTCTGGTTTCCTACGAGGTGGAGTAAAGAAATCTCTTCCTATGGCGTGATCATAGTTGCCAAATAATAGCCAAACCCCGCTTTCCTACTTCCACGTCATCCTACCTTGGCGCGGTCGCACTAGGACAATTCCATTATCCGACTAGTACTACCAATGCCAAGCATTCCTGTAACAATAAGTTAGGACTTACTTGCTTGTTATATAAATAGTAATTCTACCAATTGTCTTTTTGTAGGATTGGGTATACTAAGATTGTTCGTTATACCAAGTAGGAAGATAGCTGAAAAAGATAGAAGTTGTAGAGCAAGTATCGTCAAAACAGATCAGGTAAATCTAACAAGACATTTAAAGAAGATAGAGTTAAATATCATGAAGTAAAGAAGAGTGATACAATCAGGTATGGTAAACAGTATGAAGAGAGTATAACTAAATATTGTAAAGAGTACAAAGCGGATATGGTAAGGTATCGTGAAGAGCGTGGATCGGGTACAGCTAAAAATTATTAATAGCACAAAGTGAGTAAGACTAGATAGTACGAGGTTGATATCAGAAAATAGAGAATAGGTAGTCGATCTAGCTAAAATAAATAGTAATGCGAAATGTGTGAGGTTGGTAAGGATTAATACAACAAAATGAATGTCAAGAAACAGGTAGTGGGGGTAATTGAGGAAGATAACGAAATAAAGTACTCGAAGTTTGGAAGACTAATCAATAAAAGTATTGTATATTTTACTCAAATTTATAAAGTTGAATATAGGAAACTTCCCCTACTCTTCTCTTACCTACACAAAACTAAATTGATGATTTGGAACTCATTTATAATCTCTGATTCAGCAGATTTTAACCAAAGCATGAACTTCATTTAGAATTTTTTAGAATACTATGATGGCTCAGCCCCCTGCACCCCCCCTGCCACCTAGACGCCTTCGGAACAGGGTTGTTGGATAGTATCGGTGGATGTTAGAAGCAAGAGAACGGAATAGGAAGGAGTTCGGGAAATGGAATGTAAGCGCTAGGAAGGATGGGGCGATAGATACATAGAATGATGGTATTAGGATTAGTGTGGGAGGTTCGAGATTGTATGGGTTTCGATGGGATTCTATGGTATGAGTCAGCGGTGAGGGGAAATTACTGCATATATAGAGTGATGTTTTCCTATGTCTTCGCCTCTCTAGGCAACGTCTTCTTTCTGTTAGCAATCTATTACTTTGACCACCGCCTCCTGTTCTTGCTTGTCCCTGAACCTGAACCTGAACCCGCCCTTGATCCCCAGAACCCGAACCCGTATCTGCTCCGGTGTATCCCGAGCCGATCCCACCTGTCCTGATTTAACCCCGACCCTGAACCCGACCCCGCCCCGTTAGAAATACCGATAAATTCCTAAAATATATATAAACTCCAATACTACATATCGGGGAATAAACGCAGGATTTTTCTCTATATAAACACCTAGGAAAGAATATCTTAATTCATTTGTAGGAGGATTCCGAAAAAGGATACATTATTAATATGGGTTGACATTATTATTGTTCAAGCAAGCTTAAATAGAAGACTGATTTGAGTATATATTTTAAATTTTATATTTCTTTGAGTCATTATTATCAATGCTAGTTTGGTGATTATTTGAGGATGCAGCAAAGTCCCGTAAAGATATATATTCTGAGAATCCTAAAACAAATCAAACTTTAATTGCGTCCAAAAACTTATCTCAAACAATCACTTTCGTGATTTTCTATAATAATCAAATGAGTTTTTTCGTAGTATTTATGCATTCTGTTTAAAGATGTATTTGGATGGAATTCCGACTCTTACTTCTGATGATTTAAGTGAATTTTTGAATACTTTGAAAATACTAAAAATGCATTACTCTTCCAATACCCTATTAATAAGTACATCTCTACTGGCCAATTACATAACTCATATTAATGACAACGATACTATCTCCAATACTGTTTGAAAGCTCTACTATTAACGTGCCTTGGTATGAATTATGCTACTTATATTTTATATCCCTTATAAAATTGAAAGAAGATTTACCAATATCATTAATAAAGGTAATCATAAAGAAACCTATACAGAAAAATATATAAGTTTTTGAAATATCTATAGAATATTTCACGACAATGAAAACTACACACCAATTGAGATAAGGGCAAAATGTGCTAAAATACACAGCCGAGGCAAAACGCAGACCAAAAGCGAACATTAGGGCGAGACTGAGCAACATAAACACAAAGTATGAGGCAACATCATCGAAAACGTCCTCCCTCAGTGTGCGGAGAGGAAAGAGCCTGGGATCAACGGGAAAAATTTCTCTTTATGGAGCACAGATGTGACAAATGGTAACTACTGCTAGACCACTATTTATTGATCCTATATACTTGTACATGTATGCCTTCCTGCGGCCCTGCCCGCGACCCTACCTCCCTACCTGCAGATGTCGTTATTGCTGGCATGTCAGAGGCGTAGATTTGGACATGAATTAGCAGGCTTTACCCTTTGCGTCCGGAGTCTCCTGACCCTCCTGAGGCCTAGAAAATGTCAAGACACAGAGGCAATCTTGCTGATATGCCCTATGCGTGGATTTGGGCGTATCCTAAGCGTAGACCTAGGCACGTTCTCAATGCAGGCTTCAGCGTGTCCTGGGGGCTGGCGTTTCCGGCGTATCCCACACGCAGATTTGGGCGTATTCTATTTATAAATTTGCGTATCTCCTAGTGAAGGCTTCAGGATATCCTAGGTATAAGCTCCAGTGCTATATCGAGCACGCCCTAGATGTAGGCTTCGGAGTGTGTTCTAGCTGTAGGCTCCGGCGTCATCTCATGCGTGTCCTAGGTGTATGCTTTTGGACGTGCTCTTGATGTTATTTCGGCGACCGTTAGAGCATGAATAGGAGCCTGTACGGATGTAGCATAGATGCCGTACCGTAGAAGTGGGGATACTCGAGATGCAGATGGAGATTCATTTACCAAGTGCCACAGGAAGGAATACTCGCACATATGCCACAATTTGCCATGACACTTAGCAAAGTTGGCGGCTTTAACAACATGGGATATACAATCTCCATGCACCAGCATGTAAATGGATCCTTTGATCCGTCCTCGGGTAGGCTTCTGTACCGTGATAAGTCATTAGACGACCTAGCCTCAATTTTGCTGCAGATACACGTTCTGGTACGTTCCGTCCTATAACTGTTACCCACCGCCGTACCAATTAAACTCACACATGCTAAATGTTATTAAACTATCAATACTTTAACATCCAAGTCATCAAGTACTCCCACACGCATGATAATAAGCTCAGGTAGTACAGTGCAACACCCCCGCCCAAAAATCAAAAATCTACAAAACCGCAGGGAGACTTGGGCTCAATTACCAGCCTAGGCCTACCTTTCTACACTCCAGATTGAGCCCCACAGCCACGTATAACCTTACATGTAGCCTTTGTATGCCCTCTAAGAAGCCCCCGTACTGGAAGATTACGTAGGATCATCCGCAGCTGTGGTAAGTAACTAGGTGCCGCTCAACACGCCAGACCTTGGGGCCGCTCGTACAGTGGTAGTTGGTACTTGAAGAACGCTCAGGAACAAGCACGGTTATAAGGCCCCCCCAAAACGCCATCATTAGTTCGTTTCAACCCTGCCCGGAATAGCGGGTGGTTCACCAATAAATTTCCTAAGTAACCACAAAATGTACTATCTCTACAATCAACTCTATCCCAACGTTAGTACACCCCCTACTTCTCCCCACCCCAGAGCTACCGCCATCAAACTAGTTCCAAGATACACAAAGATAAAGCGAGCCGAGTTACTCCATAACCCTTATCCCGGGGGAAGCCCCATATTTACATAACGAAAGCCATCACGACCCACCCTAGTACGACCAACAAGAAAGCAAGTACGCAAAACCAACAACCCCACAACCCACACTACCAATATGAGCGCCACAAAATCAAGCACACGTTCATACACCCCCAAACACACATACAAACAAGCTCAGGTCAGCACACCCTCACCAAAAACATTATTTTAAAAACCTACAGACTGAAAGCCGCAGGGAGACTTGGGTTCAATTCCCTACATTTTTATTACTCGAGGTTGGTGTATCAGGGTTAGGGTTGGATCGCCTGGTCTCAATTTCAGGGCGGTGGACTGGGGAAGTGCGGTAGCTTACTCAATTGCGTCGATCCATTGGAGTTTCTTGACCAGCTGTGTAGACCTGGTTAGTCCCCAAACCAAACCAAACTCAACTCTCAACTCCGTAACCCTAGAACGTCGCGCCCACTCCTCGCTACACAAGGAGCTCCAAGCCCAGGACTATCACGTACTAGTGCCAAAACACACCTCACATACCACTCCTCACCACCAAGTACCTCTTACAGCAACCCCACCTCGGCTGTCGCGTGTTTATCACATGTGGAACTCACCTCCGAACATGGGGCCCCATACCCACGGGCACATAGAGTGCCCTGCGAGTACTATCAAACCTCTCCGCCTCTCCTGATACAGCATGCGCGTGTGAATGAGCACTAGTATGTGGCGTCATGACATTGTATTATGGGCATTAACGTTCATTCTACCCCCTTTATACTACCCTACTCGTGGTCTCTCCCCAGGATGCCAAGTCTTAGCTCTTTCCTTCGACCCAAAACGTAGCAACGGGTGACAGCCCATGACCGAGCCGAGCCGGCGAGTGATGTGTCATGTCCGAGTGCTCTCCCATGATCCTCGATCCATACGTATGGTACTCCCGCGCCAGTATCGATGATGGAGGGTACCTCCCACGCGGATCCTGGGGAGGCGGATGACGCACCTGATCGGTATATTCCAAGAGCGACCACCAAAGAGATAATCCGCCCGCAGGCAAAAGTATTGTACAACAACCAACCGGGTTCGACGAGCGTAAGCCTTGAGAGGGGTGTAGATGCCGGCACCAGCAGAGCGGTGGGAAGGCATGTATCAAAATACCTACCAGCGGCTTAGCTCCCCATAACCGGCCAAGGGCAAATCCTAGGGAATGGGGCGGCGAGCGAGTAGCGCAGGGAGAAAATGTAACAAAAACGCCTACCAAACTCTCGGCTCCGGGTGAACCCCACCCCAAAAAAAAAAAAAAAAAAAAAAAACCGGGAGACTGGGCGGCAAGCGGAGAACAACGTAGAATAGGGCAGAATCCGCCGGAGAACTTGGTTGGTACCGGGAGAGCAGATACTACCGAAAACCCCACGCCCGTTCGGGGGAAGGTAAGATTTTGAGCAGCGATCGAGCCCAGAGAGAGGGCCGGCGCCAGAGGCGGGGGGTGCGCGGGGGCCTTGGTACCGAGAGGCATGCGGAGCGGAGGAGAGGATTCTTAGGAGTAGGCGTACCAAGCCAGCGGTTGCGTACATGGGTGATAAAGGTAGCCGATCAAAAGTTATTGCGGGCGAGCGTAGCCGGGGGTCGGGCTGTGGGATGTCTTGCTTCCGGGCACCAGCCGACGACAGGAGTAAAGGATACACTGCGCAGAGAGGAGGGATGGGGTGAGGCGTAGTAGAGAATTGGTTGTGATCAAGCTTGGCAGGAGTGCATCTCAAAGGCACGTACTCTCCCGGGCCTGGGGGGCAGGCACGCGATGTATTGGCAGGATAATAAAGCCGGAGCCTTAGCGGGACATGATGCGCCGGACGAGAAAGATCCGGCTAATTGTAGCCGGAATTAACTTGGGAAACATAAATCCTGGAGTGTGGTCTTAGGGGACGCGGTATTACCTCCCCCCAGGGGAAAGGGAGCCCACCCAGCCCGAACATCACTTGGAAGAGATAGTAGACAACCGCAAAACAAAGCTACCCAAAATACAAAACTTCCAAACCTATGCCATCCGAGAGAAGCTAGAGGGATGTAGACGAGGAAAGTGTGTCTAACAACAGGCGCCGGACAAGCCGCATCAGCAGGTAAGAAAGAACACCAAGTCGGAAACATGCCCCGAAGGGATCTTAAGGCCTCTTAACGGACCATTCCTGGAGTAAAGCTTATGGCGGTGTCCACCCCTGTTTGGTTATTTCCTATGCGTCGGCTAGGGGGAGACAATCTCGAGCTATGTTTGTTTACGGGGGTGCACATTCTTTCAACCGCAGTAGCTGGCGGGCGGAAAATTACCCACTTGCGGTCAATGTCCCCGCGACCGGACATGCAACAACCCAAAGACAGCCCTGTTCGGATAATCAACGGTCGGGCCGGCATCTACAACCCCCGTCCAAGAAGCGCAGGCTCTGCAGCCAACTCAGTACCCAACTACCGGTCTCTCAATAACGGAACCACATCTCGGCAGGTTTCCCACCCACACTCCCGTACACCATGTGCTGGTACCACCGCGCACCCGTCAACCGGTCAACATACACGCCGCATCAGCCAAACACCGACCGCCGCAGTCACGTCAGCTACAGTCGCACATACCACCGCTCGCCCTGCTTCAACAATCTCGCATAATTTAAGCTAGAGGTTAACCCTCCCGACCTCCAACCAAATTGCACCCTACTTAGACCACCGAAGTCGCCCAACACCGACACCCATCCACCACCCGTCCCACGCCCCGCATCCCACCGCTAACCCCCACAGTGGATGCTCCGCATCGCAAGTGTCTATTCCCCAACATCTACGTCGTTACAGCGACGTCGGGGGGCGCTGACTAACCCTTACACGCGGGAGCGCCTATCACAACTGTGGATTGAGAGCTGATGCAGGTACGAACAGCCTGCAGGGACAAGTTAAAACAGAACGAACAAACGAGGTACGATATGCGGTATGCAGGACCCCCGCCACACACCCCGCTACCAACGCCTGAGCCCACACCCAGCCTTAAGTCTGCAAGAAAAGGGTTTACCGGTTCGCCGCTGCCCGGTTAGGGCTTACAGCTCACTCAGTACCCTTTCCTCCCAGTCCCCGCCCAATCAACCGCCCACACCTATCCGGTTAGCCCTTACAACAAACACTGCGTCCCCCGAACACCGCCTCCCACGCCACAATAGACAGCAAGCCCAGCCGAGCCAAACCCCACGACCGCGCAGCCAAGCACGCCTGCCACAGAAAGACCTGCCAACGCCAATACGTAGTCAGCACATAACCGGACGACGTTACGGGTACCCTGCGCCGCAGCGGGGATGAGGCCCGAGGATGGTACAACTAGATCGTGTCCTTCACCCCATTTTCCACCCGGGCGGGGGCGGTAGAGTCGGTGTTATGCAGAGTGCGGCGGGAGGGCCTGCTGGAAAGGGAGATGTGTGGTGGGCCCGCCGGCGGCGGGGAGGAGGTAGAGCGCCGGAACAGGAGCAGCGGGGGTGGGACTGTGGGGTGGGATAGCAGGACGGCTCCCAATTATCAGCGCCGCGGGAATGAGGGGTACACCGGGCCAGTAAAGTCAGCGACAGAGTCGTTCAGTAGAAATGGGCCCGGGCGGGCGGGGGTGCGCTCTTGAGGGTGGGTGCTGGCGGGAAGGTCCCCCCCGTCGGAGGAACTAACACGCAGCACGCCTTACTGGAAGCCCGCATCGCGCCGGCCGAGCAGTTCACGGCCGAATGACAAGGGAGGCTTAGAGTAAACTAATGTCGGACGTGTAACGGAAACCCATAAACCCTATAGACGGTGCAATTCCTTGGTCTAAATTATGCTTTTTACCCCGCTCCTGAGGCTGCATGGTGTCACCGCAGGAGGCCGGTAAGGACCACTTATCATCTTGTAGGAATAGACCCACTATTTATCCTCCGGTTGAGACACACATCCTCCCGGAGGGGCAATCAGTCCTTGGGATAGTTGGTTAGGTATATTTCAAGGAGCGGTTTCGTGGTTTTAGGTTTAGGTTACTTACTGTTTTAAAGCTTTATATCCGGATCCCATGGAAAAGATAAATTATATCCTTAGTACTAAACAGCCTTATGAGAACACACATGGAGCGGTAAATGTGCCGAAAGTAACTCCACCAATGGTGGTGTAAGCACTGAACTTCAGTCCCTGTTCCATTATAAATGCTGACTTTCAGTCTCTACTCTCCACTATCATTAACACCAACAGTTCCACACCGGTGGACAATGTTCATTGAATATACTGGCACTATATAGCCCCTTTTGGCCGCTTTTATCCGTTTTGGTGTATAAATGCTGGTATTGTTTTCAGCACCGGTGGTGATATAATTTACCACCGTTGGTAAAGTCGCTCTTGGCGTGTTGACCGCGCAATAGACATAAGACCCGCCTTTATCAAATGCTATTGCGTAGCTAATGACAGCTAAGCTAGCCCCACCTCAACCAATACTCCCCCAGGCGTGTGGGGTGTAATTAAGTCGCTTCAAAGACTAAAATCAGCTACTCTGAAGGTACCATACAGGCATTAGGGGATGTAGACATCAGGAAGAGCTGCACCATTGCTGCATGCGGCGACCGAACGGTCTCACGGGTGTCATGTGCTGTTGAAGCGAAAGAGAGAGACCATCATGGGACCCCAAATCAGCAGTTAGGTGGTCTATTTGTAGGTGCGGAGCGACCGGGCATGACACGTATAATGGCAAGCATCAAGCCTGAAACGCCAAGCATCTCAAGTTCACCATCAATGGATTAAACAAACAAAAAAAATCACAAGTGCGCTGGCACATGCCCGAGTGATAAACCATGACTAAACATCCTGCAGGACGCTAGTGGGGTTGATTGTCAGATACACTCTGGGAAGATGACATCCATGAGTGGAGAAAGTCACGGACAAGAAAGTTAGACCACGGGAGAGTCAATACTATCAGTATATAGATCATGAGTCAACTAGCGACGGGCACGAGGCAGGACAAGACGAGACTTGGACAGGACTTGTCTTGTCTTGTATGTGATCGCTCTGGTCCCGGGGGTCTCGACACAACCGCTCTCGACAGAGTCTCGAGACTCCATAGTCTTGTGACTTTGATGCCAGAGGAAGCGGTGTTGCCGAACCCTAACCCTGGTTTCAGATACCTCGTGCCCATCACTAGACTCAACTCTTTTCCTCTGTAAAAGGGGGCTACGGGAATATTAGCCTTGGCCTTTGATATAACGATAATCGGTATGTAATGTAGCGTGCTACCTCGACAAGGAGTAAAGGTGGCTACGAGAATTGTCCGCTCTATTCATAACCGCCCTTGGTTGCTAGATGTATTGGTTGCATGAGACAAGTCCAATATTGCAAAAATATTACCGGGATTGGAATTATAGAGGTCGGACATTGCCTATATCAATTAAGCTAGCTTACCTGACAGTGTCAGGAACGGGATATCCGCAATTATCACTAAAATTAGGAAATACATACTGTAGCGGTCTATGAGGCTGAGACGTCAGGTGGTAGAGGAGCTGGGGATTGTCCCCCAATAAAACTATGCTGTTAGAGGCTTTGAAGGGTTTTGATGATACCTAGATCGTCACAAATATTTTGTCTTGTCTTAAATTTTACTGTCATACGTCAGAAGGAATAGTCTATAAGCTCTACTAATGAAATGTAAAAAGGAAATTTTGTTAGCACAATGTAAGATTGTGAGAAATAACCAGAACTGCAGGTCATGGGGATTTTGTCCTAATATGCAGTCAGAGGGCATCCTGTACCAACATGAAATTAGTCAGAACCTGCTTGTACCAAATCCAGCGGCTGGTGGACGTCCCAACCTCATTGACCGGTACAGTGTTGCATTATACTTATTATAGTTGTAGGGGTCAGTTTAAAGGCCTTACAGGCTTGCCTCCTGCGTTTCTAAGTCATTTCCGGTCCGCAGAGCGGTACATGTGACCGAGTGATATCTTGTGACCGTCAAATTATCAATCACTGGATTGTCACTTCTTTGCCGTAAAGAGTGGAATGCACGTGTAGAAACCAATGTGGGTATAGTGAATAGGCATCCGCATCGATGGAGGAATATCATCTACTAATCGCGTCTAGTAAACCGCCACCAGTTTCAAACATTTTCCCGTTATAGCTCTACCGATTCATGTGCCTCTATTCTTATGTGGTATATAATACGGTGTATGGATGCGGCGATGGAACGAGCGGACATGTCTTGCTAGTAGCTAATAAGTCGACGCTTGAGGACACGTGATGAGGACACGAGGAACTAGTATAGTCAGGAACATCTTTTAGTATATACTATACACACACACTGAAATGCATGCCCACGCGAACTCAACCCAATAATTCCCAATAAACCGGAACAACCTCACTACTCTCACGAGGCCCCTCGAACACGATCACATCCTCAGGTGGCTCCGAGGCGCGTGTACACACCTTAGACAGTGCATGCACGGTGGGGTGGGTCCCTCAACTGCGTTGAATGCGAATGGGCTGATTGTAACCTTCCTTGAGTTCTAATAGACCTTGAATATATAGTACAGTACGAAAAAAGGGGGTGAGATCACTATCGTACCACTACCATAGGGAAGCATAGTGCGATACTGCTACAGCACTAGTATAAATGCTGGATAAGTAAAAATATTTATTTTTAAGAATACCGAAATTGAAGAAATACGGTAAGAATACAGTTGTGGCCAGAATACATATTTTAGAGAATGCAGGGTTAGTCTTAATACTGAGTTTTACTAACTACAGTAGTACTCCAGTAAAATTACAGAATATAGGAAAATGCTCAAAAGTTTTATTCCCTAACCCTAATTCCGCATCTTAAGCTTGAAGCATCTCAAATATGAATATCACCAGATATCAATTCATCAATAGATACCTTAGAACTTATCTACTGATGATGGGCTTTCCAGAACCGGGGAATACTTTTGAAAAATAGATTTTCATGATATAGACATACCTAGGTACTTTCAATTCAAGAAGAAAGGCTATCTGCTCAAGCGATAATTATCGTGATAATGATCACGATGATGATATAGTACTGCGGGGTGCCAGTATGGAGAGAGTTGGATGTGAGCCTAGGAATGAGAAGATACATGTTGTGTCTAGCACTTTTTAGGCAGTACTAGGCCTAATCAGCTATACCGGAGCACGCTAATTAGTATTCTGTGCAATATATATTTCCCCTAATGCCGTCATAAATCGGTATTGAGGAGAATACGGTATAGATAAGAATACCGCACTACTACCATAGTCCTACAGTAGTGATCCCACCCCATCTTTTCGTACTGTAATAAAGCAGACAGTAGTCCTAAGAAGTATAAACAAACATATAAACAGACAGTAGCTTAAACCCTAACCCTGCTGCTGCGCTAGCAGATTATTAATCAACCAAAACCACAACCGTGTGGTGTTCGCGTACAACTTGCTGATTTATTCTAGACACAAAAATATGGTCCCTATCAACCTCGACAAAACAGGAGCAACTAGCAGGAAACAGAGGCCGTGGGCAGGACTGTGGGTGCGTGGGGGACTTCTTTTCCTTAGTGTCAGTAGACCCCCCAACCCGCAGCTCCTACCCAGCCGGGCCCAACCGAGGTCACGTGAGAATGCACGTGATCGAGTGACCGCACATGACGAGAGATAGTTCTCGAGGCATCCCCTCCCTTTGATGATAATATATCATGAGCTTAGGCTACAGTGGAGTGTCTGAAATAGATATTCATAGCCTTATAACGGTGGCTCTACTGCCATGGAGCGGTCGTGGAGACCTCCGAACGTTATCGCTCGGCAGGTCGACACATGGGCAAAATCTGGTGCAGTTCTATTTATACAGACAAGGCACATGTCATACCTAGTATGGAATTAAAATAGGTAATATTTATAATAGAATGTTCCACAAGAAGATGAAAAGTGATGCCAAGACAACAAATATGTACTGCACCAGATTTTGTCCATGTCTGGCCTGCCGGGCGATACAACCTTGTCTTGGAAGTTAAAGCCTCTAAAACCACAACAAATGCATCATTTGATGCATTTACTAATATAAAAAGAATCTGTAATTGCATCGAAGGATGCATTAAATGCAGCGAAGGATATTAATGCATCACAGCAACGATTTTACTGATACTTTAGCTGTGAATAGTTGATAGCACGCCCGAAATGGTTGAAATCATACCAATTCATAGCATAGCGTAATGGATTAGCTTTTCAGTAATCTAGTATAATGATACAAGTTCAATTCTCTGACAGCAGTAAATTTTCCATGTCCTGATCAGACTGATGCATTAGCTGGGATTTCGATGCATTATCGATGCATTATCGATGGGATGCATTATTGATGCATTATGAAATGATAAATTTTAGATGCATATGCTGATTCATTACGTGGGGTGGTAGAGAAGTAGGTCAGAGTAGTCCCATATCTACCCGGGCTAGAAAGAGATACAGGCCAGCAAAGCTAATTGTCTAATGGGGGTTCAAGAATGAAATATGAGGGGAATTGTAGGTCACCATTGAACTTCGGAAGAGCACGGCAAGGAGAGTGGGAAGGCTATTAGAATTCCAGCATATATCAAGCGAGGCGATGTGACTAGAAGGTAAGCTCCCGAATGGGCGCTGCTGAAGAAACGCGCTTAGTAGGAGATTAGACGAGCAACCAAAGGACAGCCCACCATCTTGGAGCACCGGTTTAGGATAGGAAATATACTAAAAGAGCACCGTCGGGCCGGGAGTGGGGGAAACCGTCTACTGGCTGCGGGGATGGCCGGAGATTCACTAGTAGGGCAGTGTATCCTACAGGCTATGCCTCACAGAACAAATAGGGAAGTAGAGAGATTTATGGATGGCTGATGAGGTTGATCAATTGAGGGAAAACAACGATTACAAAGGAAGCGGCACCCTAAGGAAGCGTTCCCATTCAGACATTAGCAAGGAATGAAGCAACTCGGGTATTTAAAGTGTCTTCTTACTTACCATCGGAGAAAAAGCTTCAACAGGGGGGAGAAAATATTTGGAAGTAATCATAACTAGAGGAATTCCTTGATCCCCCAGCCGGAGGGGCAGGTCCAGTACCAGAGACAAGGATGCAGGCGGGATGAGTGAGATAAAGGCCACTTGATAGCCGGATGAGGGCGGAACAGCAGGGTGCTGATAGATAGCATCAAAACCGAACTATGTCTGTTGGTCGTGGCTCAAGTTCACGTGATGATACCCGCTCACCCTTAGGCAAAAATGAGCAGTGAAAGAATATCATTGGAATCAAATATTCAATTATCCTTATCCTCGGTTTCACCTTTACTGAGAGTACTTAACTTAGAGTACATGTAGATGACTCCGATGACGAATTATAGATTTTTGCCGGCCACGCAAGAAACTCGAGACCCAAATGTTTACTGAGAACACTCGATAATAATTTACGAACACGGGAGCAGAATGTTTAATTATGGTCCATTTCGGCTTCCAAGCGACTACGGGAACGCGAAGCTAGAGTAAAACCCTCAGGTGAGTGCAGGTGCTCCATAAATAGCCCCCAATCATTGGTCATCTGAATGATTACTAATCAACCGTCCCACCACACCTTTCTATTCTAGGCACCCCATGATAGATCGACAATCGATACGAGTTCCACCTCACACCAGCTATCGGTCGACAGGTTCCGAGCTACAGACACCTCCTAGTCGGTACGGGTCAAGCTTTTGACCCGGCGAGATCATTCGACAGCTATCACTATTTCCCTGATTGAGTATAGTATCCGGGTCTCGTATTAAACCCCAGGTGCGCTGACTGTTGTACGACAATAGCCATCTGCTTCCAGATCTGCTGGCACCAGCGGTCAAGGGGTTGCTTCTCGCATGACCTGGGGCAATACGTACCATGCGGGGGCTTGGAGGATGTTCGCTCGGGTATGGGCAGTCAGTTCTTGAGACATAGGGAGAAACACGTATAAATTCACCGACTCCCACCGTTGAACGCAATTCCTCACTCTGCTCATCATCAGAAACAGTCTCCTCCAGCGCCTCTCTCTCTGAACCTCTATACTTCCCAAGTCATACCACATCAACCTGACCTACTCACCCATAATGCGCTTTTCCATCTCCATCCTGCCTCTTCTTCTCACCCTCGCCGCCGCGCTCCCTACCGACCTCGCCCCCCGCCAGGAAGACACATCCTGCACCTGCCAACCGCAATTCGAGGCAGGCGACTACTGCGGGACCTGCGCGGGCGCACGTGGCTTCGTCGTCTTTGAGATTGGTGACTGGAACCGTCAGACGACGCTGTTCCACTGCACTGGTGATGGCTCGGGCGGCTGCTACGGTATCGGGTATCATGAGAGCTGCAACGTTACGTATACGCCATGCGGGCCAAACTTCCCTTGAGTGATTTGACGCCAGATGGGGTGGTGGAAGGTGGTTTAACGAGTGGGTCTTGATTGGTTCGTTGTGAATATGTGGGGTCTGGTTGTGTTGCGCAGGCGGTGGTGATAGTGTGTAGGAACATTTTGTATATTCTTGAGGGTGGAGGGAGAGGTTATTTGTGCATGAAGTAAAATATACCATTTGCTTCCCTCTATAACTTTAGCTTCCATGTCCATGTAGTCACTTGGTCGTGCGTTAGACACCTTCAGGGTTAGGGTTAAATATTGGGAAGTTGGTATAATTGCTCGCGCCAAACTAGGCTCATGCTAGTCTAAAATTAGACTAGAATGGATATAAAGAACTTCCCTTTCTGTCCACCTTTTTCCTAGGTGAGTGGTGCGTGGTCTATTGTATGAATGCTTGCCGCGAGAATTTTCCGGGGATGGTGCTAAATAATAATTAATGCCTAAACAAACGGTATGGGGCTAGATAAACCTTAGGAGGCATCACATTTTGCTGCTGCATATAAGTTTAAAATCAAGCGGGAATATTTACATAGGTCACGCACTCAGCCAAAGTTTTGCGCAATCTCTTCAAGCTTCGAAACACGAGACAGAAAGTCTCTCAGCCTACTAGATTCCTGGAGATTGATGGCTCCCCCACTCCCGATACCAAGGCACTGGCGGACAAGACCTTCGTAATAAGACCCTAGCTTATTTGCAGCGCAGTGTAGATAGTGGTGTATGCTCGGGAGTTCTCGATCCGAGTGCTGGAGTATCTTCCAACTTCCGATCTGGAGTAATATCAACCCAAACGAATATGGATCCTCATCTATATAGCCTGAATTTTCCGTAGAGGGTCTTTTCCGGGTCTCTGGGCTAAGGAGAAGGTATGGTGTTCAACTGCCAAACTTTGTGATGGGACCTTCTAACGTTTCAAAGAACCCAATACTCTTAACATTCCAACTTTTGATCCATGGCGAAGAGTATAAAGACATAAGGGTGCATGATAACCTTCCTGCTAGTCGTAGTTGGTCTGGCGTAGCTAAATCGATATCTTCGCATTGGATTAGCTCTTAGATCGTAAGAAAGTTCATTGAGCGATCCTTTGATACGTTCCGAGGGGTGTTGACCGAGCTTGGAGGGCGCTCTGATTGTAGGCACGAAGTGCGACGTAGAAGGAATCCATCGCGATTGGTCCCAGCTGCTGGGGAAATAAGCTTTACATCCTTGAAACCCATCGATGCTACCTCTTTACATATCTCGCGATCTGCGCAATGAGCAATTGAAGCTGTATTACTAATGTGAGAATGCGTCGACACAAAGGATATACTAATCGGCAGCTCCGGACCGAATCTGAGCTGGAAAACGAACTGAGGGTGAGGTTCGGCTAGTGATTTCCCGTTTAATGAACTCTTGATAGCCTCGTATCTGCCATCAAGCATCAAGTGGATTGCATGACAGCCACACATGAGAACCTTGAATACGAGGTTATGCAACGCTAGAGACTTTGCCTATACAGTCAAAAGGCCGGTAATATCCGCATTGGAGGTTTTAGCTATTGGGAGACTGTTGGATCCTTGCTGGGTTGGTCCAGAAGGGTTTGGTGACATCTCAGTGGATGCGAGTAGACTTTGAAGTGTATGTACATCCTCATGAAGCTCCTTTCTTGTAAGTCGCCTTAGCCTCCGTTCACTACTGCCCCGGGGAAGTGTTTCTTGGCGCGCTGGTTTAAGCCATTCATGTCTCCAAAGCCTCCCAAGAACTGACTATATAGATATTAGTGGTGGTTTCTCTGGCATCTCTGCTGGTGTTACTCACCGTTTGAATAATCTCAGTGCTCTGAGGATGCCGTACTACGAAGCTATCGCTGCATGCAGTGGCGAGCGGAAGAAGCGCCTTCACCTCTTCAATATTCTTCACGATTCCCAAGATTGCCTTCTTCACAGGATATGCGCCTTCACCTCTTCAATATTCTTCACGATTCCCAAGATTGCCTTCTTCACAGGATATGCGCCTCCGCCCAGAGTCTCGGTTAACATGATATCGCAAATCGGCAGCTCCCAATCACGACTGTCCGGGTTATCGAACATGGAGAGTCGCGCCGATTCTAGGATGGCGGCGGTCTTGAAGAGCACTCCCATCAAATATCGGAATATAACTTCTCTATAATATATACGGTCAACAACCCTTTTGAGGTCCTTGTCGAAAGTCTGATTATCCGACTTAAGGTCCCGTGAATGACTATATCCCTTGAAAGCCATCCCAATCAGCGGGATTATCCCGACCGCTAGTTCAGCCATGATGACTAGGATATCAGTCTACTCCGAGTTAGCAACCGGGCCATATACAATGTCATTCAGACAGGAATTTAGGTTAAGACCAAAGTACCTCAGGTGATCGTTATTATCAGATGAAAGAGCAATTAAGTCCGTGAGGTCTGTGGAGCGGTTGCAATATCTAAACGCAGTCTATTGGTGGATGAATGAGGGGTAAGAGACTATATGCCAACCTATCACCTCCGCGGTGCCTGGCTTGGTAACTGCATGAATTTTGTATTGCTATCACCACCTCGGCAGCGCTTAGGTAAATTGAAATATACCACTTGAGGTTTCATGCCATCTATTGGAAATTCATAATTGGGTAAGAATCGAAAAAGTTGTATTTTCGTTGCCGACAGGGTGGGGACTGGGTTTGTTGGACACACCAACAGGACAAACTTGAGTCATACCAACACCCGGATGAGTTTATCACAAACTAACGATATTGCGAGCACGGTGCTCAAATCTTCGATTACATACCTCAGAAAATGTTCAGAATCTGGAGCTCCAGCCCAGGATAGTAGCACAGAATATGACTTGCGCTATGAGCTCGGACGTCTCATTCTTTGGGCTCATGCATTCCGATCTCAAACTACCGAGTCGGGTGAGGAGGACTATCACACCCTTGACGAAGTCCTCCACCGTTCAGCAGATTTGGAAGAACCTACAACACTCCTGATCGCGTCATTCGGCGTATGTATAGTGGTTGGCTATGGAGCACTTAATGCCCCCACTCGCTGGGACTTAAAACTTGCTAATAGTAACAGATGTCGATGAAAAAACGCGTAACCTACTGGTAGACGCACTGGAGAAGGTCGTTGAGCATTATCCCCGGGCTGCTGGCCACTTCTCCAATCTCGAAATAGGGGAGCAGGACTGGATCGAAGACCTCCGTGATACTTAATTGAGGAGCACAGAGTACGAGTAGAGTCAGGACATCCCGCGACTACTTTGGAAGAGAGCGGAGGGGCTGTTCGGGACACCGAAGAACACTATAAAATGATTAATGGTAAAACCACTTATACATATATCCACTCCACTTGTCGCGGTGCAAAGAACTACATGACATTCGCTTGACCAGTAATGCTAACGACTCTCCAGGGGAAAAGCAGAGACTGTTCTATTGGCTCCCGCCAGGAACTACTCCTGGGAATGATCAGAGGAGAATATATAAGAAAAGGCACCAGTCTACGGGACTTTGGTTTATGGAATCTCCAGAAGTACTATCCTTTTTGGGGTGCTCCTCGCACAAACTCCTTTGGTGCTATGGGCCATGTAGGTATCCTTTTTTCAATTCACCTCTTAAACGACCTATTTACTAATATTCGTAGTGGGCGCTGGCAAGACCGTTTTCACGTTAGTGTACCCCAAGTAGTGCTACACGTTCGGTAACTGATTTATAACACCAGGTCTCTATTTATAGAGGAGGTGCGTCGTAGATACCAAGAGAACTCGGGTTTTGCAATTGCCTTTATCTTCCTTGAACGTCAACAGGAGTATACTCAAAACCTTGCTACGATCTTATTCATGATTGCAGAGCAGCTTGAGACCGGCCTCATACGTGGGGCTCAAACCCTACCTTGCGCGGCTCCTCTTGCACACGGGAGTGGTGAAACTTCAACAGATGTGTTTCCTATTGCCCAACAGGACAGATACTTACCTCTAAGTATTGCCTCACAGGATCTGCGTTTGCGGCTAGCCTTAAAGGCTTGTATCAACGATGTAATTCTTATATTGGACGGGTTGGACGAGTGTAACAGGAGTACGATGGAGGCGCTCCTGGAATACTTGATACAGGTTCAAAAGTTATCAGTTTCTCCAGTGAAAATACTGCTCACTAGCTCTGAAGAACCGTATATCAAAGAGTTCTTAGTCTCCAAGGCAGCGAATCTCTCGACACTCAAGATAACACATCCGGAAGGTGAGATCACTGACTACATTCTTCAGAGACTTGAATCGTGTTTCTGGGAGCACCCCGAACCGCTCTGCCCCAGTCTCAGAGGTGTTGTGCTGAAAGTATTCCTGCAGCGCCCAAGGTACCCCAGACCTCCTCATATTAATACTAGATAGCAAGTAGTGACTGATAGTTACCAAAGTTTCTTATGGTTAAAGCTTCAGCTCGATTATATATTATATAAGATCTTAGGCGGATCTTCTCAACAAGCTGCGCAGTTAGATCTCGAGGAATTGTACCGCTGGATGTTCTAGAAAATCAATGAACAGGACCTAGATAAGACAACTGTAGCCCACAGAGCGCTACTCTGGGTATCAACTGTAAAACGACTATTGCGGCTAGAGGAACTTGTGATCGGCGTAGCTATTAGATCGGAAACTACAGTGCTGCCTAGCTCGAATTCTAGGAGCATTTGGATGACATTGTAAAGGCCTGTTGTGGGTTCATTACGGTTGATAATGACTCTGTACGGCTCATTCACCCTAGCGCCGTGGAATTCCTCTTGGGATTTGGTCGAGTTGCCATCAGAGGACAAAATGAATTGATCGCCAAGTTATCGATACAATACATGCTGTGTAGGGAGTTCAATTCCACACTTAATCCCATAACGGGCGGAAAGTGGCAGTCCACTGCTAAAAGATATTATATGTTTCAATATTGGGACCAACACGTACGGGAGGCGTCAAATCCCATCTCAAGAGATTTACGGAATCTCATAAATACTCTTATGGCCAGCGACAATCTCCCCTTTTTGGCGCTATCTAGGACTAGCCAGGTGGATAACGAACTTAATCAATCTAAATTCTATGCGATGTTCGACCTGTTATCGGTTGATGTTAGAGGCTCTGGCAACCTCGATGACCTTCAAGACATATTCTATCAGGCAGCGAGGTCGGGGTGGCCTATTGTGCTACAGAATATACGATCTTTTCTTGGGCCGGATACTGAGAGAGACAACGAGGCCTATCGGCTTGCAAACGAAGGCGGCCATGGTTGCATCGTAGGGCTTCTAGATCAAGTTATAGAAATCTATATCAAAGGCCACACTTTAGAGTCAGCAGTGGTTGATGGCCGTATAGAGGCGGTCACGGCACTACTGGCGGCAGACACTTCAGGTATGATGAAGATCAGTGAGAGCGCCCTTGGTTCGGCGTTGGTACTGGCGGCGAGGAAAGGCCATACTTTGATCTTTTCGAAGATTCTTAGGCATGGAGCCTGCGTGGCGAATCAAAGCGCCCTTTCGGACGAGTCGCCTTTGTACGCCGCAGCCCAAGAGGGGCATACCGATATCGTTTCTATGTTACTGGAGAGTGGAGTTAATGCGAATGGGAACGATACGCAACTAGGCGCAGCAGACAAGGAAGAGGATACAATTGGCCCTAGGATCATTAAACCTCGATTCAATCCGAATGCCACCCGAACCCCAAACAACGACAAAAAAAACCCTTGATCGCCGCAGCAGAAGGGGGTCATACCGAAACAGCTTTGTTACTACTTAAATATCGTGCCGATATAAACCATCTAGGATGTGATAGCCGCACCGCATTAATCGCCGCCGCAGGCGCGGGCCATCAGGAAACTGTTGAGGTGCTCATTGACAAGGGCGCTAAAGTGAGCTGGGGCGACCGTTGGGGCCGGACCCCCTTGATTACCGCGGCTGGCGCGGGGCATATTGAGGTTGTTAGAAGCCTACTTCGGAAGGGTGCCAGAGTAGGCGAGCGCGATCATAACGGCTCTACCCCCTTGGCCGCCGCGGCACGCGCGGGACACACGAGAACCGTCCAGGAGTTAATTGAAAATCGTGCCGATGTTTCCCAGAGCGACTACGATCACTGCACCCCCTTGACTATTTTGGCGGGCGAGGGGCATATTGGGGTCGTCAAGAAGCTACTTGAAAAGGGTGCCGATGTGAACCCGGGCGATTATGGGGGCTGTACCCCCTTAATTGCCGCTGCAGGCGCGGGCGAATTGGCAATTATCAGGACCCTACTTGAAAAGGGTGCCAGTGCGAATATGAGTGGTGTTGATGTCGTCAGCCCGTTGATTACCTCAGTAGGTGCGGGGCAGAAGGACCTTTTTCAGCAACTACATAAAGAGAGCACTCATTGCGTTTGCGGCCTCATCGTCGACCTTATGACCGGCCACAGCTACTTTATAGACGGCGCCACCCATAGGAGAACAACTAATGCCCTAATTACTGCAGCAAAGAACGGACACAGAGATGTGGCCAAGGTGCTACTTAACCATGGGACCAATATTAACTCCCACGAAGAAGGCCTTAATCCCGTCTTTGCTGCAGCAATAGCGGGGCATGGGAGCATGATTAAGCTGCTACTGGACCGTGGAGCTGATATCAACTGCTCTAATGGAGGCAAAAGTCCCATGATTGTTGCAGCGGCGGCAGGACGAAGGGATGTGGTTAAAGCCTATGGAGCAGATGTCAACGCATACAAAGAAGACAACAATCCCTTGCTTGCTGCAGTAACGGTAGGACATACGGATATAGTTCAATTGCTACTTCCAGATTTTGAAAACACGAAGGGCGATTCCCATTAACTTGATTACCAAGTCCGAGATTTAAGCATTATTCAACCCTATGGAGATACAATCAATATGGCCCTGGCTGCTGCAGCGGAGGCAGGACATGAAGAGATAGTTGAGGTGATACTCAAGTACGGAGCCGATGTTGATTCTGACAAGAGAGGCATGACTCCATTGCTTTGTGCAGTGATGCAAGGAAATCTTCACGTTGTTGACCTGCTATTGATGGCTGGAGCCAATATTAACAACAGTGGAGATTATAACGCGAAAACAATTGCGAGAGAGATAGGACATACCCTTATCGCTGATCGGCTACGTGAAAACAGGTTTTAGGCTTCCTTTTGCTTCCCCTCGTAAGATTCAACCGCTAACTCTTACCCCTATATTAAGGCTGGAACAACTATCTGCTAGTCGTGTAAAGAAACCAGACAACTAACTGATACAACTAGAATTAGGGGAGGGGCTTTCCGTTCACTGAAAGGCTCAAGTTGTGAATCAGATTCTGATATAGCGTAGATAGGATGAGATGATAAAGAACTACAAATTGAAGAAAGTGTACTAATAAAAAAGTCTGAGGCTTCTGCCTCAGAATCTAGCCAGTCTGTAGGGGTTTCCATACTCGTTGTTGAGTTTCTGAATGGCTTCGTGAGATTACATCACTTGGGACTTGAGCGTTGCATCACTCAAAAAATCTCCACGTACCCGTGGTCACCACATACCCATAAGCGAGTCTAGGGCTTTAGAATGTTCTTCTTTGCCTAAAAGAAATAACACTTTGAGATAGCGATCAAGCCCGAAAGCGCTAATAGGATGCCACACGTATATAGTATCGTAGTAGCTCAGATATGGCAAGACAACATCGGCAGGATATACTTATAATAGTTTGGTGTTGTCTCCGCAGTTTCATTAAAGTTTGACGACTCTTTAACCCCCAACCTCCTCCTTACAGCCTACCCACTCGGTGAATAGGCGCCAGCTTTTCCCGCATATTTGTTACATTGTCAACCACCTCATTTCATTGTGCGAGGTATACTCTGGCTATATAAATGAAGAGTGAGCCCCTCAACAGCTCCAAGTGCCTAGCACCTTGTTGTCAAAGAGGTTCCAAATCTGACTCTATCAGCCATGTAAATGAATCTTTTGATTTGTTTCGCAGACAGTCAGTTTTGATAAATGAATCCTTTGATTCATTTAGAGGGTATCCTTTTGTAAAAGTCACTTAGATTCATTTCCATGATGGCTTCTCATGATGCTTTTCCACGATGGCTTTTCCTCACCAATTCCCTGATGCTTTTCCTCTCTGACGATTCAACACAGCTCGAATAGTATATTAATATATTGTCTGATAGCTTAGGTGATAAGATTCAGGTGACGTAATCGCAATAGCCAAGGTTCAGTTCCTTGTGAGATCAATTCTTTTTTCTTTTAAAGTTTTATAAGAAAAAGCACTTTAAGTGTATCAAATGGAACTAAGAATTCATTTTTTGATTCGTTTACCCATAGTAAAAGGTGCCTTTTCCATCGCTTTTTAATCCCTTTGGAGAGCAATTAGTAGGTAGAGTGACCTGGTGCAATAGCCGCCCCCCATAGCTACATCCAATTCTACAGACCCTAAAGTCTCTTGGATGCCAGAATCCGAAGGTCGAGGAGGCAGACGGAGCTTCCTATGCAATCGCATAATCACTTGATTGGATGCGTGCGGGCTGTTATCCACTCAGATGTGGCGCCAAGCCGCCACCAGTCGCAGATAACACTTAAGAAACATCAAATCAAGAAGTGACATAGACCTTGAGGGATTCCTCTTTATCCTGATGAGGCGTCTTTCAAATGGCCTCCTTGGGAAATATCCACACGGTCCAGTGAGCTCAGAGGAGTTCATCAGACTGCAGAAGACCGGATCACTAACGGCCTTGTCGATAAATGCAACGTCATCAGGCATAGGACAAAGACAGATGCAATATCGAGGTTCTTGGCCATGTCTATTTCTTTCATGATCCAGTGTGTCTTGCACATATCCCACCACGCTTCCCGAGTTTCATGTGATCGCTTCTATTCCTTTTTCAAGATGCTATGATACAGTTATTTCTGCGAGCAGGCCAGCATTGATCGACCTCTGAGCTTCCATCATAAGATTCTATCCATAACCCTAACCCTGATCATCCGCCCTTCAACGAACCCCCCACCCCATCCAATCCATTAATTACATGCGTCCTTCACTGGGCCTTGAAGGCGTTTCAGAACTAGGGTGCATCCCACCAATTGTTTGATCGTGCCGGGGGAGAATTGCAGCAGGACCTAGTGCGGCCCTCCCCCTCTCGAAACGTTAGTCCCACAAAACCCACAAACGTCAATGAAAAGAAACCTCATGGGGCCCCGTCGCGAATTGTTCCCGGAACGTAACACCGAGCGCCGCCTGTCCCGCCGTGGTATAAGGGATCGCCTCGCGCTTGCGTGGAGGCCCGCGCGGGGGTCAAGTGGGTTGTAGCGCGGACTTTGAGGGTGCGCGTTGTAAAGGGGGTTCAAGATAGGCTCGAGGGAGGCTTTCAAGTAGGTGTTGTAGCGCTGGCGCGGTCAAAGAGCGGTCTGGGTGTGTTGGAGATGGTGAACGCTGGGGGCGGATGTGGGAGGGGGGTGGTAGGATGTGAGGCGGCTCTTGGCGCTGCAGGTTTGGTTGGTAGGTGTATGAGGAGGTTGGTGGTCGGCTTTGCTGTTTTTCGAGGGCCATAGCGGATGACTAGGGGGAGTCATGAGGGGGGGCTAAGTAGGTATTAGGATAGCTTTAGTTAGGGAATAAATAACAGTAAGAGATAGGGGATGGAGGTGCATTTTGGGGGTGCTTAGATTCATGGGTTAATACAGTCGTGGATGTATAAACATAAGGATATGAAAGAAAAATATGACAGAGAGGCTCACCCCCGAGCCAAGATGCTGTACGGGAAGGAGCGCGCTGCGTCCAGTAATCGCTGGCCCGCTCAGTCAGCAGACCACACCAAAAAAACCCTTACCCTTGGGTCTCCTGGATAGAAATCATGGCCATGCCAGATTTTAAACGTCAGAATCACAGAATCACAGGCAAGTCCCATACTCACCAATCCCCTCACACCCAGCATAACCAGTCCGAGTGATATCCGATGATCCAGCACAAACGCGGACATAGACTACATGGGTTTGAATAGAGCGAATCACTAGCCAGTTTATCATCCTATGTTCATGGTGATGGTTAGATCCATGATGAGTTAAATCTCGTACATCTTCCGTATCGCAACAATCCCGTGCGGCTACCAATGCGGATAACAACATGTCACCCTGGGCCCCCGCATCCCAGATCTCCTGTTCCGGCGAAGCCCTACACTACCCTCCATTTGTCCACCCGCCAGCTTACTATATTTCTTGATTGAGAGCAGCCCTAAACTGTTCTACTACCTAATCGGGTATAGCCGGTCAAAGCAACATGTAGTACCGAGTTCACCGCGCGTCCTCTGAGCGCTACGTCAGCTACCGTGTCTGGGCAGTGGGAGAGGCTACAGAGTACGTGCCCTAAAATGGCAATTTGTGTTGGGTGATTTACTCCTGTCGTTTCTCTTATATACAGATACACACCCACTGTCGGATGACATGAGAAGCCGACCCGTCAAGACTAATGATATCGCCTGTAATTGCGACACCTTCATTCTTTGAGCGAGAGCACAACTATATTATAGGATTTTAACTAGTTAAAGACAGCCCACGTCCCTCTCCCACGAGTCATACTAACAAACACTCCAGGGCCGGTTCTGCTTGTGAATTTATTGTTAATAGGTGATTAATTCACTAATAACCATTGAGTACCAAAGGAATACCTTGGCACATCACCACTAGGACCACGGAAAGCTCTAATTCAGCACTGTAATGGTAGGAAAAACATAGGGTTAGGGTTTAAATCATGGACCCAGGTATTTAATGGTGACAGGATATATAAATGAAAGACAGCGAGACATAGGCGTACGGGAGGCTTCTCTTCGCATGTCCTGGCTCTTTGAGGGGTTTCTTTGTGGGGTTCTCGATGAAGATCTCCTTCGACCAGTGCTAACCGGCTAGATGTATGCCATCGGACAACTCATTCGTAGGACGCCGACCAAGAACATCAACCTCCTCGAAGATAATCCATTCTTTTAGTAACTAATAAGTCGCCACCCCCACGAGCGAATATCTGTGAAGCGTACAATGCTCTTGCTTTTTACCAAAATCATATGCTGGCAAAAACCAGTAAGTAACTTTCCCTCAACTAGTCTTTGCCGCTCAATAAAACTTCTCGATCCTCAATAAAACTTCTCGATCCGTGCCGAAGGTCACTTATCAAGTCGGCGTACTCTGCCAATCATAAACCTGGTTAATCAATCGATAAATCACTTTATCGTATGTGCATCACAGATTCTCACTCGCTTCTTTCCACAGCGGCCTTCCTAAACCGTGCATAACAGAGCATTGGACCATACGTCTTACACAGTATTCGAGCGTCCCAAAGAAATCTCTTGAGGATCGCAATTTAAAATTAGGACGCAAACTCAAAACGGCGCGGTTTACATAGAATGGGGAGCGTTGACCGTAAAACCTTTTCAGCTATAAGAGGGGCAAGGATTTCCGCCAGAGTTGGAAGGAAACCACGAAAGACCAAAAAGTTCCCTACTTATCTGAACTCAACACTTGACTTTCCTACAAGTAAGTAAGTACCCATCCATCAGAGTCCACAAGTAAAGTACTATACCGATACCCCAACAATTATCACCACACGCTCTTTCCTGAAACGAAAGTTAACCTCCTGGATTACCAGATGGCCACCGAAATCTCTGCCATTGAGTTCAGGACCCAGGCTGTTGCCACAATCGAGGCAACCATTAAGCAGATCCTCGACCGCCACAAAGGTTACTGGGACCAGCTCGACAAGCTCAACGCCAGGTCCAGCGACCAGAGTGTGGAGCTCACAAGCACTGAGGACAGAGATATTGACCTTAAGCGGAGTACCATTTTCAATGAGATGTTGGAAAACAAGGCCCTTCTGGCCGACTACGATGCGCGCTTGGTGAAGGCCAGAAAGGAGCTCGAGGAGGATACCGGGAAGGTTAAGGATACCAGCGGGAAGAAGTAAGATGGGTCTGTTATGAGTCTCTGCCGGTACTGCTGCTGGTATGACTTCACCTGCTCCTTGTGCCCATTTTTGTATAGCTCGCACGAGCGAACATAGTGAATAGTTCCGCAAGTTGGAGGGAGACTAACGTCAACTTATGGGACTAGGTCTTCTCATAGTAGAATGCATATACACCAGTTCGCATGTCTTTCTGGTGCATAGTAATAATTGTGTGTAGATCATGGTTTCCTTAGTGGTAGTGTAAGGGAGTGAGGTGGGGTCTACTTTTACTCTAGGCAGTTACCTAGTGTTTTGTTAGCTAGTGTTAGTTGGGGTAATTTGCAGCCGAGTCCTTTGACCTAAAAACAACGTTCTTGCGGGGACCGTATCGAAAGGATACGTGGGGCTGGATATCAGCCCGAGCATATATTACCCGATGGCGTAGCTGCGAAGAGTTGAGATGGGTTACTTTCTCAACTAAGCTTTGATTTATTTCTATCCATCATTCTTTTTTCTTTTTTTCTTTAATTTATGGGTGGCTTTAATTTTCAGGTCCAACCATTTGCGAATTAATGCAACCATAATTTTGATGTAAACAAAAAAAAATCAACTGTAATTTAGCATGGTTATCGAGTGATGCCTCATGTTGTTGAAAACGTTCTGAAGCTTAGAAAAAGCAAAAAAGGCGGATGGGTTGTAGATTTACACGCAAAGACCCCATCATAGGGTTAATCGTTGTCGGTACAGATAGGGTCCCAAATTGCACCTACTATATCACCTAAAGGCAGTTATATCGTACTTTACAATTGTAGCACTAGAGGAATTTATCAATCATCGTGCCAGATTATTATTGGGAACCGGCTGCCGCCGGCGGGAGAAACCCCGGAGCACCTTTGGGATATCCTCTCAGGTTATGAAAAGCATTAATCCCGGGGTGGCCAACCTCTTATCTATTCCTTTTCTTCCTCTGAAGTAGTCACGAGCTACGCCGTTGTATAAAACCTCTCAACCGCCAACATGGCAGTTCTAGAAGATATCCAGAGGGGGTATGGTTTGTTGGAGCCCAAACGGTGGACTGGTGAAAGATTAGGGGAAGCCAGCAGGAGAAAGGCACATGGGAAGGACACTGGCTGGGCAAAGAAGAATGGGCAAGGACGCTGGCAAAGAGAAGGAACATGGGCAGGCACAGGCAAGCTTGGACAATAAGGCATCTCATTTGTATTTTCGTTTGTCTTTTCCTATTTTACTTTTCATGTCACTAGCTATAATCTAACCGTAAACTCTAATTAGTAAGCATCCAAATTATACACCTTATTTATCCCATAGTCCGTCAGTAAAATGCTGACGCCCCAAAAAAGTAAATTTAGCGTGGCTTTACTAACAGATCTTGTTATCTCTCTTATCAAAAAACCGGTCTCCTATGCGGATTTTATTCGTCTGATATAGGGAGGTCAGCATCGACGGACCTAGGATAGAACAGCTAATATCACATATATTGATAGCATCAGCATCCAGTCAAAGGTGATTAGCGATAAATGCAAGTGACGAAGAACCTCTTCGGCTATATCAAGAAAGCTTAAAAGGAGTCCAGGAAAGTGAGATGGCTAGACCGCCGAAGCTTCATGGGGGATCTAGCAATATAAGAAATACCTTTCCACCCTTCACAATCTTTTCCGTCTCTTTTCTCATGCCTGTTGTTCCTTCCTCTCGCTTTATGTTTTTGTTTCGCAAACCTATTCTTGACATTTTCGTTTCGCATTTATCAGTATACCCCCCCCCCCCAGGCTCTGAATACTGTTATGGATTAGGTGTCAGATATTGTTCAACGGCAACAGAGCGGTATGCCTCGCCGTTGGCGGTGGTGGGTTGGGGCTTTGCTCCCCGCTCCCGGAATTGGGGGGGTGGGGAGGGATAAAATTATATACGTGGTTTTACTTGAGGTAATCAATACACCCAAAATACTCGCTTTACTTCTGAAGTTCCAATTTTATTTCGGAATGAATATAAAGGATATTTCTCTTACGCCAAGCCCCATAAACCTCATCTTCTCCGCCGTAAAACACGCCCCAACAGCCACCTCCCGTCTCCCCCATGGTGTCCATAATTTTGCAGATACAGGCCTTGGCACAGGCTAGTCTTGGGCGGACAGGAACGAAGGCACTAATTTACTGAGTTATGCAAAAGTGATGGTTTCCGGGAGAAGAGCTCTTCAGTCATAGATATAATTACCACTAGGTGGGCGCTCGGTAGATAAGGGCTACTTGCGAGAGATGAAAGGTGGCCAGCCAAGAGATTTTGGGGCGGGGGTGTACAGGATTTGTGGAGCGGGGGGGTATGAGCACTGTGATGAGAACGCCAGGACTGTTTCTGATTAGTGCTAATGATCAAAAGTCAGGTGCAAGTAACCACAACGTATCCCATCTATTCTGTAGAAGAAACATAGCCTTTGGCGAGGAGAACATGCGCCATAAAAATCATAATTAGTACCAAACCGCTTGCCCTAACTTCCAGTCGCCGGCCGGAAGACACCAACTACAAGCCCAACTCGCACCATTTCCCCAGCCAGCCGGACCATTTGCGACGGCTTCCAAGCCCTTCCTGCCTCCCCCGCACTGCGATCGAACTGGGCCCCCATGACGACAATCCTGATTGCTCCTTACCCCGGCGAGATACTAACTCTGTTTAGCGCGGGCATTGTTTAGCACAATCACCTCCCTCGATAGCGCCTATCTACCCCATTCCAGACGCCCCGGATCCCATACCAAGCACCGTATCGACGTCCCCTCCTCATGTCGCAGTCGGAACAACATGGGCGCAATCTCCAATCCATCTTCCCAACAAGCCTCCTCCGCTACCTTATCCTCCCGTGATCCGCCACGTATATCCCGTTGAACCGTAGCTTTTGACTGCTCACTCAATCAACCAACACCTGTCCTCCCTCCCACCCTCTCGCTACCTTAGTCCTTTACGATCGTCCATCCTTCTATAGTGTCAACCAACTCGTGGGTCCTAGTAACCCTCTATCATCAACGGCGACATACCAACCCCCCCCCCCACCCCCCCGGAGGCCGTCGTCCTCTCAAAGATCCAAACCCTGCACCACGCCCCAAAACATGACGGTGCATCCCTCCAAACACCCCAATGCTATCCAGAAAATTGCCGTAGCTACTATTCAAACGCTTCTCATGGTCAACTCTCGTGCGCTTGATTCGCAGTTGTATACCGGTCGGTACGTGTTGGAGGAAGAATGTACGGCATGAAGGTACGCCATTTTAGGTGGTGTGGGGTAGCGATGAGGCATGGTGGGGTAGAGACGAGATGCGCTAATGTCTTGGCTTGGCTTGGCTTCCTGATGTGAAAAATGACCGCTATGATTGGGGACACCTGTAACCTGACCAATTTCGGTGGTCAACTTCAACTGCTAATGATTTTCCCCAACACCCTAAATTATTTTTCTCTCTGTTAAGCAATAGTCTCCCTCCCTCTCTACAATCCAATAGAGCCAGAATAATTTTATCTTTTGTTGTGGTGGATCTAATGAATTTGTAAAGGTTGGGTTTTTGGTGGAGGGCCAAACGAATGTCACACCCATAATTTCCCATTTAGGCCAGAGTTACTACTCGATTAGGATAGCTCAATCCCGATTAGGCAAGATGCAGTAGTTAATGGCAGTAAAATGAATGTCTTGGCGTACCTGACAGTTCATTAAACCTGATAAATCTAGACAGGAGAGAAAAAGAATATGGTGGTGTAACAACACTAAACCAAATTTAGACAGAATTGCCTAATATGGTTTTGCATGTATCTGTGATTTTTAATTTCTTTGTTATCGTATTTATTATATTACTTATTATAATAATAATTATTCACAATAAATTAAATATATATATTTATATATGTGATCCTCGAGAATAATTTGACAAAGATTTTTAAACAGGAATAAATTTTGGTTCTACAATTGTTATGGTAACCATATGATGATTCATATCTTCTAAATTTAAAACAACTCATAATGTTTAAATTGTATTTCGAGCATCTGCAATTGCCAAAATGAATTAATTAAGAAAAATATGGTAAAAAACAATAATTATAACAATTTTATTCCGAAACGAAAAGAATTTGACAAAGGTTTTAAAAACAGTATTAAAAGATTTTTAATTATTATTTGTATTACAAAAATAAAAAATGACAAATATTTTCTTATAAGCTGATACCTAATCGGAATCTTATCAGCGAACCAGCTTTTATTAGTATAATTTAGCGAATACGAAATCATAAGCAAATATATATTTGAATTAATATACTAGACTGCAGCAGGAAAAAAAAAAACACAAATTTTTCTTCGGTCGATTATAATAATTACATGAAATTCTAGCAGTTTGAAATGCGGGGTACTTAAAACTCTCTATTATTGTTTGTGATACATATAATTGTATGAACCTATTAGAATCGAACGGAATTAATCTTCACGGACATATTCAGCAAAAAAAGGTGAGTTAATCAAAGAATTTCATTGAGTGATATCTCCATTCCTCTGAGCTTTTCTATTTGGTTTTTTTCCATCTATCAGTGATGCCAATTTACATCACTTTTGTTGGTCTTGTTGTTGCGATAACGGGAGTTGGGGGTTACAAATGTGCAACAGTATCTCATGAAGATATGGACGGAGTCAAGAGAGAGGTTGAAGTTAGGTTTTTTCAGTCGCTTGAAACTTCTTTATATCCAGATAGGTTTTATGTTTTCAATGGAACTGCTATTTTGATAGCCGGAAGAAAACCAAAGGTAAGTTTTGATATCATTTTACTTCATTCAATTTTTCAAGTTCATCAGCAAACTACTACTTGTGTATGCAGTCTCCCAACAGTCTCCCGGGTCTCCTGAGAGTCTCCTGAGACTCCTGGATATTTTTTGAGTCTCCTGAGGCTCAGGAGATATCAGGAGACAAATGAAGTCTTGCTGATGTTGAAAGGTTATTAGTATATATAAATCAAACGTAACTAATCAATTATTGTATTAGTATACATTATTACGGAATGTAGAGTTATTCAAAGCAGGATCAGGGAGCCATACTATTTTGAATGATCCATATATAACCTCAACCATTACGATGATGTCTGATCTCAAATACATTGAACAAACCAGTTGCTCGGAGGCAGCGGCGGGGTCGAGGCGTCTTGCGTCTGCACAAGCGAGCAGGCGGCGGGGAACTATAGGACTTTGGAGGCGAGGAAGAATAACGCAGGAAGCAGGCGAGGGTTAGCGCGAAGACTCAGAAACTATGAGTCACAAGTATGGTATTGACTAGAAGGACAAGAAGGTTGCGTAAAGAGAAAAGAAGAAGAAGAGAAATCCTACAAGCGGGGGAGAAAACTCCCTATATATAGACCGAAAATCCCTTCGCTGACTCATCCATCGAAACTCCTAGAACATCCAAGCACGCCATACTATTACCAATACACACGTCACATACAACCCTGACAAAACCCACACCCAACACACTAACTAATCCCTTCCCGCAACCCGCTCAAGACATTCCACGTAGCCAAGAATACATATTAAATACTAAAAGCGATATATGATATAATCCCAAAATTAATAAAAGATTTAGTGTCTTTTGACTTTTCTACTTGATACCAAATCACCACTATTTTCAAAACTCACACCTTACCTAAATTCTGGAAAAGTTCTTGATATCGCATTTAAATATCAGTATGAATGCGAAGGTGATCGAGGTAAATTGTCAAAATTATCTAACATTTTATAAACCTTACTAACACATATCAGCGTATGGACATATACTTCTAATCAACTTTACTCACAACGTTGTACCAAAAGACGATAAAGTTAGTCCTTTTCAAACCCCAAAAGCTAAAAGAAAGCCCTTATTAGGACCTATAACATCATCAGCTTCATATGGTTCTTCGAAACAACTACGAGTTAAGATTGAAAAAGAAAGTCCATCATCTTCGTCATCATATACCACCTCCGATAATACCATTTTCCTCGATCCTTCCACCCCGTTACATTATAAAGCACATGTTGGAACTCAATTCAATCAACAAGGAAATACCTCTTTGAGCTTTATTGTTTATGACCGCCCTTTGTCAGAGTCTGTTGAATGACCTACTACATTTAGTTCAAATACGGAAAGATTCAGTAAAACTATTTCTGAAGGGAATTTCTTGAGTCCGATATCACCATTAGGCAAGCCAACCAATACCAAACAAATTGAAACTATAGATCTCTCGGCTTTAAGCAAAAATCAACCATTATTTTCTGGATCTCCAGTTGTCAATCAGGATAAAAATTTTGGGATGGTTAATAAAGAGAGATCACGAAGTATATCTCCTCTTTCAGATATCGTTGAAAGTCCTATTCAAGAACAAGTGTTCTCATCAGTACAAATTGGGGGATCAGAAGATAATACTATACGTGGACGAACCTTAAACACTATTACCACCCGTTCAAAAGGAAAAGGAAGGACAGCAAATTAATTTTTATTTATTCAATTTCTATTTATCTTTTTGATTTTCTTTTTCAATTGAGTTTCTTTTCAATATTATATTATTTATTGAATTTTTCTTTCACTTACTTCAATATTTATTATTGCAAATACTTTGATTATTTTTTTTCAAATGATATATTTATATATATTATTTAACGTTGCTGATATTTTGTAATTCTTAGTTTTTATTTTGAATTTACGAGAACTGAAATGATACGATTTCGAACCTATATTCCACAAATCTCCGAATCAGAATATTCTGAAGCCAATCCTCAACCTAGAACTCGAAATGGCATTTTCGTACCTGCCGATGATTTGTTGCCATTTGATCAAGGACTGTTTTCTTCCTACTCCTATATACAAAATCAGAACCAAATCAATCGTTCAATTCCCAATCAAAATCATAATATGAGAATAATGTCTAATACCAATTTGGATATACCTATTGAAACTCATCCGTCAGGGCCTCACATACGACCATTTGTTCCTAGTCAAGGATTTAAGAATTTAAAACAGCGTTTTGAGTTGAAATACGATAAATCCTTTCCTGAATATCCATGCGCTTTTTGTGCAGTACTTCTCTTAAAAAGAAGTATCAAATGGATTCGACATGACTGTACTATACAATATCCATTGAAATCAGTTCTTCAACACGATATTATTATCAAAATAAAGAATGGAGTTCAGTATATTGTGGTATGCCACTCTTGCAAAATCAAACCTCGATCACCACCAAATGCTGGTCCATGGCCTCCCGAGCTTATAGGTATTCATCAACGTTCACGTATTTCTCTATTGCCGATTACATTACAAACAAATTTGGGTCGTACTCAAAGTCATCAGCAAACCCATAATCCATATTCCACTTATCGAACACTTACCGGTAAGATGAATATTACTCGAAATCCACAGGCTATTGCTCTATATACCGGTTGTATAGGAGCCTATCTAGAAAGTTCGGGTAACCGGTTTGATGAAGGACATAATCTGGAACATCTTGAAAGAGCAAAAGTATGCTTGTTGGAAAATAATCCTTTATTTCAGAGATACGATGTAAGAAAAGAATTAGCGGCAGCGTATTCCGATTCTTTCTTTTCAGGAGATCGAAGCTTGCTTACAACTTCAATCGGCGCGATATTGTATTGAATTCGTTTGATTATCGCATCGTCTGACAAATGAGGTTACGTATTATCGATTCGCGTAGGATCTTTTGAATCGGGATCGATTGACAATCAACGCGAATTGGAATAAATAGATCGATTCAGCGTTGGAAGCTTTCTTTCTTTCGCATTCTTTATCAGTAGGGGTTGTGGCCCGTCGTCTGGCAAAGAGTTTAATCCATGTCAATGACGTGTTCTGAGATCTGCAAAATCAAATTGAACTCAATTGTTCCATTTTTCCAAGATGATCATTATTGGGGTCCTTGGATATGCATGGAAATTGAAGCTATACGAATTTTTCAAAATCATTGTCGGATTCAGAAAAATTACAAAGAGAGGACATTAAATCAACGTCAAACAGCGGCAGAACTATTACAACAAAGTCAGTATGGAGAATGGTCTATAATTAGCGAACAACTTACAACTTCGATTCCGAAATTTATTCGAACCAGTGATACATTCTTTTTGAATGCCGAAAGCAATGTTCGATCGTCTTGACATTTGGTATCTGCATTCTGTTTGTTACAACGGCCTTTTGAGCGTTGGTGAATATAAAAATATTAACTGGGACAGGAAATCAAGATATTATCTTAAATCGGCCAATGGGATGCGATTGATATTATTATGAACGGTGGTATTGGATTAAAACTGCCTACTTTCGAACAACATCTGTGTCAGGATATGGACAACTTAAAGAGATAGTAGAAAGACACGAATTTCAATTGAGAGGTGCAATTCATACTCATTCACTTTTATGGTGTGAAATGGACCAAAAACAATTAATTGAAAACGACTTCATCAGAGCGGATATTCCTGACCCAGAAATAGAACCCGAGCTTCATCATTTAGTAATAGATCATCAAATTCATCGTTGTTCTTCTTAACTTTGTGGCGGTGGTAATTCAATCGAATCGGAAGTGTGTCAAAAAGGGTTTCCAGCCGTTTTATCTCAAGGCGGGGGTGTGATATAGACTTCGTTCCGCAAGGTGCAGATTAGGGACAGCGATAACTCCGATAATATAAAGGAGTTATGAATAATATTATAAAGGCAGCGATAGTTTCTGAAGAGAAAACTATAATGAATTGATAAATACAGAAGACGTTGCGAAGAGAAGAAAGAAAGGAAAGAGCAGCGCCGTCGTACGTTCCTTATATATCCAGCGCCCTCTTTCATCTTACTGCGTAGCTCACTATGATTCACTCTTTCGTGTAATAGAGCGCCATAGAATCTCGTCGACAAATCAGCCTTCAGCGCGCGTGTCAATCCGTCCAGTCCCAATCCTTCCACTCCGAACAGTCCCTTGTATCCATGAAATTTATCACCTATTACTTATCAAAAGCCTGGTTAGATCCGCTATACCTATCGGAGGTTAAAAGAGGCCGATCGTTATATTGTTCCAATCTGATCGCGTTTTATTATTATGGAAGAAATTTCGTTCTGACGTTCAATCTTTATGCGTGGATTAGCGAAATATATTACTGAAAATATGTTCTGAATCGAATAAAATCTATTGTTACCGTCAACAATACAAACAATATCAATAACCACTTACTTGCTCATAGAATGGAATCTATGGAAAATATGGCTTTGTTGTTGAGCTTTCCGATATTCCAAATGTCAAACTCATGTCTATATTTACCGACCCTAATTCTAAAGATATATTCTACGCAGATGCAATAGAAAAATATTATAAAAGACCAAAGACCAGTCAGTATGAGGATTTAACGTATTTCAGATATCATTCATTGTATAAAGTAGAAAGAGTTCGTCGTCAAAACTGTTCAGTTTATAGCATCGATGAATATGGTAACCATATTTATGCAAGATAAAAGGTTAGTTAATTCGATCTCAATTGAAAAAAAAATTTCTTATATCGGAATTAGGCAGTTTTGATACGAACCTCTTTTCGACGATTATCAGATGGAGAAAGTTTTTTCTTTAATAAATTGCTAGAAATTGGTAGTTGGAGATCTGATAAAGAGGTATTAGGTGGTTTTGTCAACTACCGTCAACACGTTTTATCAAAATATCACGATCATCAATGAGCTACGATTCATATCGTGACTTCAAAGACCGAGTTATATTCTTGAATATATATCGAAATTAGTTAACGATGTCGATCTTGAAATATCGAATTCGAGGCGTAAAGCGTCGAACTTAATGAAATGGAAAATCTTTCGTCACCAATATCAGTATCAGATTCGGTATTCAAATTACGTGGGGATCAATATAAAGCATACAATCAAATTGTCCAAGCTTTAATGACTTTCCAAGAGGGAGGAAATTCTATAAAGTTTTTGTAACCGGATCCGCAGGAACGGGAAAATCTTTCTTGTTGAGTTGCTTGAAGAGATGGTTTCAAGCCCATAGGTTCAAGTATTTGAAGCTGGCGCCAACCGGAATTGCAGCCAATAATATATCTGGTCAAACGATACATTCAGGATTGAATATCGGAGGTGGCGGAAATACTTTAAATTTCTGTTCGAATATACCTCAACTTCCGGAGAGTCTCGCAGAACTACAAGCGGTTAAAATCATAATCATTGATGAAATATCAATGGTCAGTTCAGAGCTTTTTACCTTTGTTGCTGGACTACTCGCGAGAATCCATAATTCAATCAAGGCATTCGGTAATGTTCATATTATCTGTATGGCGATCTTTTGCAACTTCCACCTGTTACGGGTCAGAAAGTATTTCATGCATCTTGATGGCGATTGTTTACCCCTATTTTCCTCCAGGAGCCAATGCGACAACAAGATGATCTGAATTTTTTCAACCTCTTAAACGATTTACGTGTCGGAAAAATCACACCTAAAAGTCTTAATATTATTCAAGCAAAAGTCGCTTCGTTTAATCACCAGCAAAATACATACCTAACTACGTTTCTTGTATCCTTTCGAACAACTGCAAGTCAAATTAATAACTTGCTCGCCGATCTCTACCGATATGACGTATTCGCGCGCATGATCGATAGAAGAAAGTAGTATGATTGATACAATTGAAAACTCACGAACATTCAAACTGGCACAAACTTTCCTTCAACAGTAACCTGTACTAGCGGAGCAAAAGTGATGTTCTTAACTAATAGTATAATATCGCTTGGAATATCAAATGGTACATGTGGTGTAATTGTGTCATTGCGTGAGGGGGGATATCCAAATGTCGCATTTCCTACTCAAGAAGGTATTAGGGTAAATGATTTCAGTCATATCATCGTAGTAAATATACTAATCAAAAAAGATGGTGGAGGTAAAGCCCGAAACAGTATATTTTCAGAGCAATGGAATTCATTACCCACGTACCCAACTACTGATTCAAAATGCTTTCGCACTTACGATCCATAAAATTCAAGGTTGTCTTTAAATCGGATTTGCATCAACCTAGACGAAAGTATTTTCTCTACTGGTGAAGCGTATACAGCTTTGAGTCGGGCAAGGAAGTTAGAAGATGTTGAGATTATGTCTTTCGATATAAATGCGATTAAGGTTGATAAATAGGCTTTAAATGAGTATCGACGATTGGAACAAATGGTCCTATAAAATGTATTATTATGAAAGAAATTACCAAATTGAAATTTGTTGACATTTTTATAAGAATACAAATTGAAAATATATCCTGCATAAAAAGAAATTCAAACGATCAAATAAACAGACAACCTGTTTTTCAATTAACAAATAATCTGTTTAATTTTTATTAATTCGAGCCCTATTTCGATTAAGAAGTCGTGAGTAATAAATAAATCATCTTAAAGTAAGCGTATATTAAACATCGCGGTTCAGTACTTGGATAGTATCGGTGGATGTCGGAAGCAAGAGAATGGAATAGGAAGGAGTTCCGGTAATGGAGTTTAAGCGCTAGGAAGGATGGAGCGATGGATACATAGAATGATGGGGTTGGGATTAGCGTGGGAGGTTTAAGAGTGTATGTGTTTCGATAGGATTCTATGGTATGAGTCAGCGGTGAGGGGAAATTACTGTATATACATCAGCAAACTACTACTTGTGAATGCAGTCTCCCAACAGTCTCCCGGGTCTCCTGAGAGTCTCCTGAGGCTCCTGGATATTTTTTGAGTCTCCTGAGGCTCAGGAGACCTCAGGAGACAAATGAAGTCTTGCTGATGTATAGAGTGATGTTTTCCTATGTCTTTCTTCTGCAAGCGTCTTGCTCTTTCTGTTAATCATATCTTTTGGCTTGCATGTCACGATTATTCTTGAGCGCTGAATCTGAACCTGCCGTGTCGCTGAACCCGAATCTGCTCACGGTGTATCGAGCCGACCCCGTCTGCGCGAATTACTTACGAGCGCAGGCGCGTTAGAGCATCGCGAGCAACCTTTCTGATTCAATCTATTGAATTAGACAATCAGTATCCTCGAATTTCAATCTTTGGACGCTTGATACTTACTTTATCTTTAGTTGAATCATGTATCATTTCGAGCAATCCATTTTGATTAGCCGTTCTTCGACGATTCCATGTATTTTGCAAACGTAAAAATGTATCTAAATAATATTGTTAGAAAAAAATCAATTGAAAATCAATCGGGATATAAGTAGGGTTTATAGTTCTAACATTGGAATTCAAATATGTGAAATTTTTCAGCTTAATATATACTCCAGTCTTCCAAGCTGTTAAAGTATGCCATATTGCTGTTGCAACCAGAAATACAAATATGGGGGTGATTTCATTCAGAAATTCCGCATTTTTGATGCCTCTAGTCTTAGTACCTGAGAAATAGTTATCGTAGATAACCGATATTATCTCTGGAGCCCAAAAGTGACAACGTCCAGTCTGCCGATGATTGAGTCAGTAAAGGAAAAAATAACTTAAATTAATGAAATGTATTTTAAACCTCATAGTTCTCTGGATCGCTAATGAATCTATTGTTGTCTAACAAGTAAGAAATTCGCGCTGCTTTTTCGTCGACTGAATCGTAATTTGCAAATGAATATAGGCTACCCTTTACAAATAGCTTTTTGGTTTTGTCCAGAAGATGCGATTTGACGTTTGAATGAACACCCCACAACTACTTATATATTAATTTAGTTTAAAATAAAAGGATTATTGTACTCACTATTAACATTAGCAAACTACTACTCGTGTATGCAGTCTCAGTAAGATTATAAGATTCTCACGAGGCTCGGATATTTTAGTCTCCGCCTCCCGGAGATTTTCAGGGATGAAAATGATTTGATGATTATCGTAGTAATAGGAATTTTAATTACTTCATTCTCTAAAGTGTTTTTCCAAAACTTGGTAATCATCGAATCTAATCTGTCGGGATATGGGAAAGGATCCATCAAGATAGTATTTCTTTCAATCATGTCTCCGCAAATATCAAGTAGACGTTGGACTTCTGGCGATTGATTTTTTGCTTTTCGCTTTTGCTTAACTGACAATTCCGTAGTAGCTTCGCTAGGTTCATACTCAGTTTCAACATCGTAATCAGTAGTCTGTTGATTTGGTATTATTGAAGTATTTATATTGTCAGTCTGTATATTATCAGATATGGCAGCTGGTAAAGAGGTTTGAGTTACAGGAGCTGGTGGTGAGATTGGATCAGGTTGAGTTGGAAGTTGGAAGGAAAGAGAAACAGGGGGAAGGTTGTTTTCTTTCGGAGATTCGATTCTCTGATTAACATAGGTAAGCTGATGACTCATCAAATAGCTGAAGACCACATATACCTCATTATTTCTGTTTGAGGGATTCCATAAACTTTCGTTATTTTCCTTCCTAAGACTTGTGAATATCTGTTGTATTCTATTGTCATTGATTCGTACTGATTTTGGCGTATTATTTTTAGGTCCTCCTTTTCTTCCGCCTTTATAGTTGTCAGATGTTTTATCTCTGTTTTTAATTTGTATATTATTTGAACTATGTGAATCTGGCTGTCGATTTTGGCCCTGTACTGTTTGTTTTTCCTTTGGCTTAGAAGCATCAGCAAGACTTCATTTATCTCCTGATGTCTCCAGAGCCTCAGGAGACTCAAAAAATATCCAGGAGCCTCAGGAGACTCTCAGGAGACTCGGGAGACTCATCAGCAAACTACTACTTGTGTATGCAGTCTCCCAACAGTCTCCCGAGTCTCTTGGGAGTCTCCTGAAACTCCTGGATATTTTTTGATTCTCCTGAGGCTCAGGGGATATCAGGAGACAAATGAAGTCTTGCTGATGTATGTCTTCCAAAAATATCCTTAATGTTAGGAATATTGACTCGTAAAATCTCCCTAGCTCGCCATGTATCATAATTTTCTTTTCCACCAAAACTGAGGAGGGCCTCTGCCATCAGGTTGGGTCGTTCGGGTGCGGAATTGACAATGCTACCATAATTCCGATATATTGTATTCTTCATTGTTGGACCTTTGGGATAACAAATAATATTGAAGCGAGTATCTTCGGTGTATCCAAAAGGAAGCAGTGAGGAATCATTACTATCAAGAACCATAGGCATTCCAGTATGTTCCTCGATTCCTTGAAATATAATCATCGACATTGGTTTAACAGGAATCAATGTATCGAAATCAGGAAATCAGAAGTATCCAAGCGAAGTTGAATCTTTAATGACTAATACGTTGAGAGCAAGCGAAAAAGAAAGTTCATTATCAATAGAGTCGCAATGAATACCGGCTGCTGTACCTTGCAATCTCATCATATTGGTACTACGATTGATTTGGGAGGAAGTAAAATAGGTTTGTGAACCGGTAGTCGGGCCAAAAAAGGGTGGATTATAACGTTCATGTCGTTCTTTTGTGAATTGATTATAAACTTTAGCCATAATAGTAGACATAACACGTCCACCAAGGTCACCTAGGGTGGAATGAAATGTAGACAACCATTGCATAAATTCGGTATCTTTGGTTTTTTCCCAGGTTGAATGGACTGCATCAGCAAGACTTCATTTGTCTCCTGAGGTCTCCTGAGCCTCAGGAGACTCAAAAAATATCCAGGAGCCTCAGGAGACTCTCAGGAGACCCGGGAGACTGTTGGGAGACTGCATACACAAGTAGTAGTCACGACGCGGGAGCTGCAAAGATATAACCTCAAGAAATGATACCAATAATGTATTAGACAGCCATCACGATTACCAGTCATATGGTGATCAAATTTCTGAAATCCCGATTCCCATTTTTGTTCTTCGCGATCGAATTTACCACGTACGTGTGCTGCAAGGTTTTGATGAAGACGGAGGATTTCAGGATCGTTGAGTTTGCCGATATCGCTTTGGTCAAGGTACATAAATTGAAACTATTCTCCTGTTACTTCGTCACCGTCAATTAATTGACGGTAGGCGAGTACGCTAATCGCAATGCCAGACGTAATCGTCGGATTGAAAGCCGCATTGACATTTTAATTTAACGCTCGTTGAAAGAATCGGCAGCCTAAGTACCAACCTTACGGGCGATGCGCTCACAAGATTTAAATTTAATTTGGTCTTTAATAAGACTCCCGTAGTAAGGTATATTCTGTTAGCGAACTATATTTACGATAAATGATTATGTAAGCTGATGATGTAAGGTGATGATGTAAGGTGATGATGTAAGGTGATTATGTAAGCATTGGAGAGGGGGAAAAAACTAGCGTATATACGCCAGTTTTTCTCCCTCTACCCCCCCTATCAGTTTCACATGCTCCTACATACATCCGCACACACCCACACCCACACCCACACCCACATCCACCCACACAATAATACTCACTTTTTACGGTCGGATTGCAAGTTGTTCTTGCAAAAAAGTGGGCGAGGGTCCCCTCTTAAATAAAGTACCTCAAACCTGCGCCCACCCCACTGACATAAGAAATTTCTAGCACCTTCCTTGTCACACCCACACCACACCCACACCACACCCACACCCAAATGTTAGCGCTCCCAAATTCGCGACCGTGAACCTAGTTCTGCTCTAAGATTGTGGGTTAGCTACTCGATCAGGAAGGTGATCTTCACAAACCAATGTCACAACTGGTCAGGTTATAGGAGTCCCCAACCATATTGCATGCATATAATAAATACGCGCAAATTCCAAAACTTAGTATGGTATGTAATAATGGTCTATTTTCTAAACGTCAAGACATTTAAATAATAAAAATGTATGTACTTTCGGTCAGATTAAGTATTGTCTCTTGCGTACTGTCCCATGGCTCGTAGCTTGGTTAATTTTGACCCTTTGACTACAGCCCTCTCCTGCAACCCACCGCTCATGAAACGGTACAAGCCTGGACTCCACGCATTAAAAATATGTTGATGAGTCCTGAGATCGATCGAGAGCCAGGCACCATCGGCTACTGGCGAGCGCTTCAAAGCCCTCTGCTACGGGTGAAGGGATAGCAACCGACCCCACCATGATAGTTCAAGTAGGATATAATTATTTTTGGGTGGAGAAATAGCCGTGGCTTGACTCTAATACACTCGGATTGAGCTAGTTATTGTTCCGGAGGGTCTCAAGTCCGTTGGGGTTGAATGGTTGCCAGTGCAATAATCGCAGTAATTCGTCTCAGCGGACGACAAGTGACCAGAACAAGTAACTTCAACGTCAATATGAGCCCGCTGAGACAAATTAATGCGGTAATTGGGACAATATGTAGAGTACTTACATGTAATTTTACCCGAGGTGAAAGACCCGGCAGCGCCAAGAGAAAAAATGTTGAAGAGAGGTGCATGTGGCCTGGGTGCCGGGCTTCCTCTAGCATAATCCTATGATGAAAGTGTAATCAATCTTTTTACAACGTTTTTCTTCATTGTCTTTCTATATACATCGATATGAAGCCATTACCTAACCTCGTCCTATTGGCGAGTATTTGCTGCCCCTCTTTACCCTGGCAACATTGCCTGAACTGGGGGGCAATAATCCCGCGCATCCAATGAACCCAACGTCCGGCCTTGAATCTCACTCTATTGACCAAGGCTTACCCGGAAGGGTCTAATTTAATTGCCTTCGTTCTCTTTCTATTCCTATCTTTAACTTGGAAAGGTCCGTATGTAATAGGGCCTCAAGAAGCCTTCTATTAATATTGAATAGAGGTAGCCAGGTGAGACCGAGATATTAGTCTCATCCATGGCTGAAGTCTTGTTGTGAGTGGTATCATCGCAGTTCTACAACTTACCGCTACGGCGACAGAATGCTGCTACAGGTACATCAGCATCGTCAAAAACGTACCCAAAGAGATTCAATAAGCTATCTCCACAGGACTTTCTGCGCTCAATCAACTTCTCCTCTCTATTCAAACGGAAGCCGAGGAAACAGAGAAAGCCTCAAACTTACCAAACGGTTCCAGAAACCAGCTGGGGGCTATTACCGCCGTTGGAAAGATACTTCCTGGGTATAAGCGAGACATTGAAGCGCTGTTGGCGATGTTGAATGGGGAGATTTCAAGTCGTACTAGACGGATGGCAACCAGGATTATCTGGGCTATCAAGGCTGAAGATGTGGAGAACATGATGAAGCAGCTTCATAGATACAAGGATCTTTTTCAACTTGCGCTTACCACAGACGTTTCGTGGGTAGCCCCCTCCATCACCTATCTTGATATTATAAGCTAACTAATGTCAAGGTTACTCCGATAGCAAGATAACCAGAATCATTGAGGTATGTGTGAGAGCACGAGCAGCAGTGTGAGCGCTATCCTAGCGATCGTACAGGAGGAAGCATTCGTTTCAGAGGCAAAGGGAGGCTAGAGAGCTATATGATAGGCTAGGTATCTTTCCCTAATGTTGAGTTTTTGATTTGATAGAAAAGGCTAGAAGTTAAGAATTAATCTATTTCTGACTACATAATCTAGCAACTAAAAGGGCAAGGGTATTCAAATGGCTTTATCCATACGAAATGGACTCCACGCATGCAGATGTGTGCAGAAGACAACATCCGGGGACAGGAACTTGGCTCTTGCGTCATCCAGAGTTTACCTCATGGAATACACTAAATCTCGTCCGCGCTCTTTGCAGATCAAAGATTAAAGGCATTAGACATGTATCTTCGAATCACATGATGGCGTACTACTATCAAACCCGTAGAGACAACCCAAACAACGCGTCTAAAGCCCCCTCTCTGAACAGGAGCGAAAACAACCGATCAAACGGAATTCTATCAGCGTCACTTTACTTACCAATGGGAGCTCTCGGCGCTATTGCCCGCGAGCCCGCGAGACTCTCTCCGTACCTGTAACTACGTAGGAAGATGGAGGGCACAGCCTAGGGGGCGAGTAAAATCTTGCCAAGTAACAGTCATGCCGAGTGAGCACCTATGATTAAAGCGCCCCAAATTGTTTGGGAACAATCGGAAAACGGTAAAACTCCAGAATGGAGATTAAATGAGCATATGATAACTTATGTTAAATACCTTTACTATAGAATTGTTAATTTCACCTGTAATCTGAAAAGGCTTGATTCAAGATCCTATTGTATGAAAATGAAGTACGCTAGTGCATGGGGTGCATAGGGGGCAAAACCCTAAATTTGATTGAACAGCTTCTCCCAACCCAAAAATCCAGTCCTCCTAGGACCTCTTTCAGGATAGTATGCATGGCGTTTTCTGATGGACGATTGAAGGTGGCTTCTGTAACGTTGCAGACTACTTCTCCGTGAGTAATTGTGGTATACACTATGATGATCATGACACTTGTCATACCAGGGATTGATCAGTGGTGATGAGAAGTCTCCTTGGTAGTGCACCAAATTTTTTAAGTGTGGGCAATGCTCGTGAGGAAATGTAGATAAGACAACACCAAAGTGCTGATTATAGTGGGAACTGGAAAATGTCACTGAATATCAAGCAACTGTACTACGGTAATCGGATACAATATAGAAAAAGGAATTCCCCCAAATCAGTGTTTAAAATCAAATGCTATGATAATTAAAACTAGAAATACCATCGTAGATAACTCAGCGTAGACCATAAATATTTAGAAGCGTAATGCATGTTGTCACAGATAACAGTGCGCTGATTCGCTGAGTAACGTTATTAGGAATGGAAGACGTATGAAACATCACTGATCGATGATCGATGGCGTCGGCTGGCTGTGGTGCGGCATTGGCGTGGTCGGTCAGGAGAAACTGGAGGAAACTAGTTAAATTGGTAGATTTGACAAATCCAGGCAAACCCGCCCCCCCCCCCCCCCTTCCGCGCCAGAACTAAGGAGTGGAGTTCGCTTTGGATGCGGGGATCTGTTCTCGGATATTCTAGCTGCGGCCGCTCTTGCACGGCACTTATTTGGCACGGCGAGAGAGTAGCTAGGGATCATCCGCCGCGCTCAAGAGGTTACCAGTAAGCACACCTCCTCACAAAGGCGATCTCCCGACACTGTAGCTAGCTGCAATACCGCTAACCTGCCCCTCGTCCAATACACCCCCGGCGACTCTCCTCCCCCGCCGATTCCTCATCCATCGACTCTGTACTAACCGTTGCAATTTCCCCCGCTGCTACGATGTCAACCACGTTAGACCCCTTTTTGCATTTCTGAGGTCGCGACTCGCCGCGTAGTATCCTGCCGTTGCGCTAGTCACCCCACTAAACCTCCATCGGTAGCCTCGCGTAGCTTCCTGTCGCACGATCCGCACTATTCCAGTCATGACACATTAAATAAACGCAGCCCTTCCGCCTGTGTCTCTGCAGTTGCCTCAAGGGGTGATGCTACCGCTCTCGCCTAGCTGCGAGTGGTGAGGGTGCGGTGTATAACGGCACCGTAGACGTGGAAATCGGAGCGTATGATAGCCGTAGACGTGAAAGGCGGCGGGGAGATGAGGGCAGGGAGCAAAGAGGCTTGCAGTCGCACGAGTGAACCTGCACCTTCAGGATGGCCATGCATATGGAGTAGGTGTGGCTTAGGTGTTAGCAAAGGAATTGGGGTTTACCAGCAGCAATTGCAGAATAATTTTCAGTAGACCGATCCCACACCCAAAGTGGACTAGTATAGCGTTTCCTAGGGGGATAACATCCATTTCCTGTGCCCTCTGTTAGAGGACCGTGTGCCCTATTTAAGCGCAGGGAATGAGTCGCGTCCAACACCTGCTGCGTAAGCTGCCTGCTAACCCTACCAACACCACTCGTGGGTCAGCACAACACCGTAGCTATTCCATCAAACCAGCCAAGTGTGCTGTATCGGAGGTAGTAGGCATGATGTGGGGATGGTGAGGGAGTGGCAAAGAAATGCGCTGCGTGGGAAAATGGAAATTGTGATGGAGGGGTAGCTTGGCGTCTTGGCGGCGGGGTAATATAGCGGGGCTGTTGCATGAGAAAATACAGTGCCAAGGGATTTGAGCCGCATACCGCGCACCTCTGAAACAAACGCGGCTCTGGGAGGAACCCGTACTAGCCCACAACCAATACGCCTTTAATTCGAAATAACTACATGTATTAACTAGTCGGAACATAGGATATCACTCACTCGTAGCTGCACTTGCCTCAACGGAGTCTAGCGTTGGTTAGATTGATACGTGATCGGTCAATCAATCACCAGAAAAGGTTCATGTTTATAATCACGTCGTATTAGATGGATTTGGCCAACATCTGAATCTAAATATTTAGTTCGATCTTGGCGATAGCTTTTGGTGTGAAAATCCCGCCATGATCTCAAAATTTGAGCTCAAAATTTGATGACAGGATTGCAATTACATGCTTGATACATTCGGAAGAATGAAAATGTAAACCCTCTTCAATGCAAGTACAAACACTCCTAAAAAACCAAAGTAAGAAAAAAAAAACCCATTCAGATAGGCATCCACATTCCCTCCTGGTCGCCTAGCTTCCTAACCGCGGTCCATACCTGTGTCAAGATTGTTCCTGGACGCCGTCATGCTCTTCCCTCACTCAGAGGCCTGTAGTCGCATTGAATTTTGACCGGAAAGTATAGACGCGGGGAGATACCTCTGGGTCCTGTGTGGTACTAGCTATTAGCTGCCACTTCCACTCTAGAAATTGGGGTAGTGTTTAGACTGGTCTCTATTGGGGCAAATGATCCTGCGTTACGATCCTGCGCCACCCTCAAGACCGGAATTATGTTTGCTGTTCCGTCGGCTATATCGAGCCCCTCTGCCACCGGAGCTGGGGATACGTTTATAGCGAAATAGGTTTTGACATCTCGACTTGGCTCCGCGCTGAGAGGTGAGCTAGTGGTGCCTTCGGCATTCTGTGGCGAGGTGCGAGACGGTCAGAAACGTGGCCCACGATCCAAAACATTCTAGATCGCTGCGCTACTGGGGTGGCCGTCTGATTAATGCTGGCGTTGTTTGGCCCAGTCTCATCATTTAGTTTGGTGGCCTCGCGATTGCCCATTGTTCTGGAGGCTGAGAATATTGGCTCAGCGCCGACGGTAATATTATTACCTCTAGATCTACTAATGGATACTAGATTGAGTAATTGACGGCGCGCCCCAAATGTGACCTATATCTCCCCCATCCGCGTGTATTAGCCCCTGAAGTCTGGTTGGTGTGATGAAATCTCTCACCTTTGGTGTATATAGGATGAGGTAGGGGAATATCTTATCGCTACGAGTCGATTCTTGAGGCTCAGGAAGAAATTTGTAATTATTGGCAACTTAAGCGACCGAACCGAATGTCTAGGTACTCTCTTGTCTGGAACAATGACGAGCCTTGCTCAACGGGCGATATAATAAAAGTTAACTCAGTACAAGGTTGAGACATTGAGTGAGTGAACCCCTTGCGGTGAACTAGGGTAAGTATTTTCTGTCACTAAACCCCAGGGCATCGTATTATTGCGGCCACCTGAGCCCTTGACAAACTATTGGGTAAATCTTGAGTCAACCCGTGGCACGAATTGCTCCCGTCGTCAGTCGTTAAAGGAGTACATGTAATTGTTAGCGCCCGTACCTTAAACAGTAACCTCCGCTGCCCACCATCAAACCATGATCCACCAACTGGCCTCACTAGGAACACAGTTTTAGAGTATTTTAAACTGGCCCGAATACCAACCAGTCTACTACCTCATTTGTATCTCACCCGATCGGCTCGCTATCCCTTGCTTGGTGCCAATGCACGCTTAGCGCCCCCCAGTGCTCTTCCCGGGGCTGAAATCTGCTGGTTCGTGCATAGAGATCTGGTTTGGTGTATGCCTATATAATCCCCCATCCCCCAACACCAATTCCACGAACACATGCTCCTACCCTAGATACCGGCCTTTCAAAAACGCGTCGCAGGACCCTGAAAACATTTGCCAGTGCCACTCATATACCACCACCACAACAATGACAACCCACACCGACAACTACCCCAAGTCCCTCTACCACGTCCACGTACGCCTTGCCCGCCCCGCCGAGCTTCCCAATCTCAATGCCGGTCGCTACATTCTCACCTGCGCCTCCCGCTACGCTGCTGATGACTTCTTCCGCGCAACAGCGTCCCTCTACGGCCTCACGCGCCTCTCCCCACAGCTCTGGACCTACACGGTCGGCGGCGAGACCGGGCTACACAACATCCAGAAGGACCCCAACGTCCCGTTCGATGTGAAGGCGCCTGTACTCATCAACTGGCTGGCTAATGGCGACATCCGCGTTGCGCTGTCCATCGGTGTGCCAGCCACTGGCAGGGACTGGATCAGTAGGCACTGTTATTATATTAGGAATATGAGAGAGAAAGACTGTTACTGGTATGTGGGTTCTGGGGGCCAGGTGATGGCATCAAGGAGGCGGAAGACAAGATTTTTAGTGGAGGTCGTTCGGCCGGCGAGAGCGGCGGAACAGGGGCCGGTGTATCTGGTGAGGGCGGACCGGATAAGGATATCGACGCAGGAGGCAGGTGGGCGGGGAGAGGTTGTCAGGAGAGGGGGAGGGGGGAGGGTAGTATGTGTAGTAGCTGGCGACATACAGGAGCGGGGAGAGGGTGAGTTTGTGTTTGGTGACCTGTTGGGGGGGTTTTCGACTGGGTGGGCGTCGGAGGAGGAGGATGCGGTGGAGCATGTGACGTGGGTGGAGAGCGGGGTGTATGGTGATGATTGGGAGCTCTGTTAGATATCGTGACTAGTTTTGAGGCGTTTAACATAGGCGGAAGGACGAGCTTCGGGGGATGCTCGTGAATAGCCTTGTGTTTTAGTGTCTAGTCGGCTACTAGTAATACATACAGATCTCGTTTTTAGTATTGACAAAGGACGGGAACGCGCTATACTATATAGCACGTGAATAGACGGCTCTCTCTGTGAGATTCAGGACTTGAGTCGTTTCCCTTATAGTATTCGAATATGTTATCACCCAGCATGGTCAGCCTACCTTGGTTTCTCCCTAACTCCTATTGCGGGTAGGTACCTATCCTACGAATCCACGTAATTTTCTCTGACCCAAATAGCAAATGGCTTAGAAAGGCAGCTTCCCCTATCTCCACTGTTATCATTGAGGAGATTTTGGGATCTTCAAGAATTCACCGTTCGAGGACAACCCTAACCCTAACCGACGTTATTTAACGCATCATGTACCTCAAATCCCCGCAATAAGAGAATAATAAATGGGGTACAAAATAACCGCTCGTAATAACATAGAGCTTTTGAACACGACTAATACTGCATTCACACAAAAAACCGCCAAGCCTAAGTTTTGCATGGCAATATGAAGTTGCGAGTATGGTAACATCTGGTAAAATCCCTCTAGTATCAAGAGGTGGCCACTACGCGACGTGAGCCTAAACCTTCAGACTAGCACGTGATAGGATGAATATGAGAGTATGACAGGTATGACGAGGCCTCTGCGCGCTAGGTGGGCTAGTTCAGGCTCAACAAAGCTTATTGTAGGAACGTACGCGTAGCTATCCCACCATTGGGGTTTCAATATTGGTATCTGGTAGTGAGAAGTCGTTTCTACTATTCCACGTTAAAGTAGACCTTTCTTCATGAATCTCAGGTCTATGGTCGATACTGATCTTATGCCAATTGTTGCGGATGATTCCGTCTGAGTCCACCTCCGCTATAAGAAAACCCTCACCTCCAGCAGTAAAGTGTCCAAAATCTACCTTCATTAAAGAAATCACTAGCAAGCCCTCTTAAGAATAGACTACTAGAAGTTCTTTTCAAAAGAAACGTTAAGTATGTTGGTTAAGGAGAACTTCGTTTTAAGAAGGATATGTACATACATATAACAAGTGCAAATTTCCATGTCATATACTACTATGTCGCAAGCGACGCCCTAGGTGATAGCGAGGCTAACGAGGCCCTCATCAAGCGCGAGAGCTCCAAGGGGAGTTTGAAAGAGCTCCCACAAGAAAGGATTTAGGTTGCCAACGGTGTCTCCAGCCAGGCCACCGGCAAAAGGCCATCTATCCAGGGAGGCCATTCCGCCGCCGCCTATCGCCAAGGTTGTTCTTGAGAAGAGCAGGCCGTTAAAAGGGAACCCGCGCCCTTCCCCGATACCCCGCCCCCCCCACCTCCCACGGTAGGAGAGTCTTTGTGTTATTAGTGCTGCGAGGTATACTTTATACCAACAATATTATCACCGGAAAGTCCGAAGGCAGTTATCTCTACGTTACTAACTATAATATACGCCGGCGTAATTCAACATATAATATTAAATTCATACATCATTACTCGCATAAATAAAGTAAGCATAATTCCGCCAAGCGATCGCATGAGAATAAACCAGGTTCCCCACCCATAAATTCAGGTACCTGAAATCTCACATTAGCGTTCCTCACAAAAGCTTATTTTAACCTCCTCCACCCAAACATCTAGCTCTATAGCCACCCAAGCCGAATAAACGACAAAAAAAACTCCATCCCATCGCCCGTAGCAGAGGGCTTTGAAGCCCTCGCTAGTAGCCGATGGTGCCTGGTTCTCACCGTATATTCTCAGACCGACCTCAGGACCCATCAACATGATTTTTAATGCGTGGAGCCCAGGCTTGTATCGTTTCATGAGCGGTGGGTTACAGGAGAGGGCTGTAGTCAAAGGGTCAAAACCAAGCTACGAGCCATGGGATATCACTCCATGTAACATGTGATCAAAGTTAGCCCTATCTCGCTCCAGAAGACTGAATGCCGGATCACCGTAATACCAATGATATCCCCCACAAATCTCACGCTCCAAAGTAATACCTCGCTAACGATGTTAGAGGTGGGCGAAGCCTCGGAGTGGCCTCCGACAGGGGTTTTATATTCTGGTAGGTTCGTCCGTGCCACACATACTACATGTAGTACTTACATAGCAGGTGTCAACTTCAGAAGAAAAGGTTAAATTTGTATGCGAATGTTCAACATCGCCTTACACCAGAACTATAAGAGAAATAAGCTACCGCAAAAACTGGCCTCAGTGGCCGGTCACACAAGACGTTGAAGTTGCCTTTTTAAGCCTGTATGAGCGAAAATTAGGGGGCGTATTCAAGACAAATAGCTGAACAAGGGAATTCCAACGTCTTGTGTGACCGGCCACTGAGGCCAGTTTTTGCGGTAAGGGATTTCAATTTTGTATTCTCTGTAGTTATATGGGCTAGGGTTTTAATACACTCAAGGGTGGTGCTTTCAAAATCTGGTCGTTGTAGGCTGGTTTCCGGTTATTTTTGACCCACAATACCACTATGGGAAGTTTACGCCCACCATAGCTTCTCGAGCAAGACCTCCGTGCCGCCAGCGATATTCTCAGTGTGTCCAACGGTGCAATTAATATGTGATATTTTCAACGATACCTTTCTTACTAATATAAACGGCATTCCGGGACGTCGTAAGGGGCATTCTCGTTTTGACTAGTATCACAGCACTATTTCGCAACGTAAGAACATTATCGGCAGCATATCAAAGAAGGGCCATCTTCGACCGATTTACCGTTTTATACTGACGTGGTTTGGCATAACAAACGTTGGTTCACCGGCCTTCCTTTGGCACAAAAGAGAGGTTGCGGAAGTCTGCACATAGCGGCTGACATGTCCACATCAGCATATAATTTACACTAGACCACATGGGTTCCCTAACTCTCATTGAGTTATAACCTTACCCATCATTCAATAAGATCTCATTCTGAATATCGACGATACTCAACTGCCAAGTGACTTTATTGCGACACGTTGCTGTTCATGTTAGCTCATTGAATGAATGCTTAATTAGTTTGGTCCTGCGACATGGAAGTTCCCCCCAGCAGATTGGGGCCGCCGTTGCCAACATGGCAGTCCTCCGGAGGATGAGGTTATCAACGGTGAGGTAATAGAAACCTTTCAACCACTCCCGGATTTAGCAGACATTATTTCCAACATGAAACAGCCTCTTGGCAATTTATACAATTAAGGTTTGCCGAGAATATCGCCGGTAGCCCCGGTGGCTGGATACTGCCATTCACATGAAGGTATTGCTAGTAGGATGCTAAACTCACCGGTGGCGTAAGGGATCTTCTAGTTGCTCTGATATTGAGCTACAGGTATTTAAGCTCCTAGTACACGTCGATAATTCAAAAGTACCTAGCGAGTGCCTATGACTGAGGCACCATGCGAATGGGTTGCTTTGGGGGGGCTGAGAATTGTCTAGGCGCTTTGAAAAAGTTATATTATTACTGTAAACTATTCCGTATTGGGAGCACGAGAAAGACGTTAGGGACATATCGTCAACGAAATCAGGTGCTTAGAGAATCATTGGCTACATTAGTGGCTACATCACTATCGAGAGCATTGTTGACGAGATTATTAACTATACAGCGAGCTTCTAAGCTTATGACGGTATTCTACCCTGCTAAGGCTTAGTTTCATATCACATTCCCCACCATGTTATCCTAGCGAGTATTTCCACATCGCTAGCAAATGCAAAGAAGTTCTCCTACACCATTAGCAAAACCCTGGGTACCTTTGAAGCTGAAAAGCAAACCCTTCAAGGGTATCCTTCCCAAAGCAGATTTAATGATGAGATATCACTCGGTCGATGATTATTGTCGACACTTAATTTCAGATTTCCGAGACCAGGGAAGTGTATACACCCTATGACGATATTACTAGGGCTCAAGATAACATAATATGCCAGAGCTCTAAATAACAGGTATACGACATATAATAATACAATCTCTCTGACTTTCCAGAGGTATAGGGGGTGTTAAAAGCCCTTTAACTTGGAATTCAAGTGATTCAGTTGGTATATTTTATAGAAAGATAAGGTCAGTGATGATGATACTGTTGAGGGCCTGTGAAGCTCGGTTAGGATCTGCAAAGGTTGCCATACAATCCTTCTGTGCATCCCATAATCAAACATTCATAGACGTATCTCAAGTGTGTGAATCACAATGCTACTTCACCAAGTTGTCGAGAACCTCGTTTCCTCCCCAGCGGTAGCTCGATCCGCCACCAAAGCCTACTCCCTCTACCGGTCCCTGTAGAAAACCAACAAAGCTTGTACCCCGCCCACTACACCCCTATACGATCGATACTTCAACAACCCACTGATCCCCACGAATGAATTCAGCATAACTTACATCGAGACTACTCATGCTTCAACCGGCCACGATATAAAAGTTAATATGATAGAGCTTGCCTTCGTCTCACTCTACTCCGGGGAAGCACACAGTTATGTCTGATGACGTGTGAATTGGAACACCTTGATATGAAGTACATTTACAATATTCAAGGGACATAAGATAAGCCAGGAAATGAATGAGCGTTATCTACCCTGGGATTTGCGTACATATTGAAGTGACGAGGGATGTTTAATGGATCAGAACTAGATGTAACTAAACGACGAAAGTAAATATGTTAATTCCTACACCACTACCAGCACCCCCCCCCCCCAACCCACATATACTCCCGAATCCTAGCCTAGTAGGCATTAGCTCGGCTCACAAAAAACACGGGTAGAACAGAGTACACATACCTACGTTTCAGGGCACCTCCGCCTCCCCTTCACTACAGAACACACACTGGCACTCCACAAGCACACTCAACCCCTCCCCCTCACAGCCCACACTAACCCCCTTCTTCACGCCCGCTCCCTTCGTATGTTGCACTTCTTTCGTCTGTATCAGTATCGGCGTACCTCCACCGACACCCTCGTAGTGGTGCGCAACGATGATGGGCGCACCGTCCTTGCCGCCACTGTAGAGGGCTGGTGTGGGCGTGGGGTTGTAGGCGATACCGCTGACGATGATTGGGGTGCCGGCGGCCCAGGTGCTGACAGGTGGGGGGTTCATTGCTGCTATGAGTTACGAGTTTGATTGTTTGAAGTAAATGGGGCGGCTGTAGGGAGGAGGTGAAAGGTAGGGAGAGTATTATAAACTGTGGATGGGCACGAGTAAGAGATGAATACGGAGAGGGATGAGTGCCGATGCATCGAAGCTAGCGCTGTTATGCGGGCGGGGCTAGGTATAGCTAGTTGGGGGATCGCTACTGTTGCTGGCACCTTAAGTGTGGGGAATGGAACCGGTTTTTGGCTACTGGGCTTGTGCCTTTTCATCCTTTACTAGAGCTCCAGGAGAATCAGCGCTAATGGGGTTCAACCTTCAAAAGCTATCCGCCTTGCATTCAGACGAGGCAAAATTCAGGCATCCAACATTGTGGGGTAAGATGGCCAGGTCACGTCTATTGGCTGTTCATCATCTGCAAATCTCACCAGGCCAGGGAATACATGCTTTCCCCGCTCAGCAATTCAAGCCGACCTGGATACAATCGATCTACAAAAGCACTATGATTTGTCCAGCCAAGCTGGTAAGCGAGTGTGGATCCTTCTAGCAGGCAGCCGCCCAAACACACAAACGCCTTAGACATGGAAGGCAGAAGAGTGCCTATCACGATCCGTGGCTGTCTTGCTGCTCAGCTCGGGTCATTGACCGGCAGTGGCCTTCCAGGAATATTACTCCGCAGCATCGGCGTGGAGATGGCTTATAAAGTCCCCAGATTTCCCCACCACCTAGCTATGATGTTCTTCACATCTAATTTCTAGTAGTCGGTTCTGACCTATCTGAAATACACCTCATCTAAAAACGAAACAATCCGTACACCGATATACACATCCACAATGGCACTCTACCACGTCTACGCTCGCCTCGCAACCCCACCCCCGGCCACACCCGAGGCCCCAACCCCGACCCCACCCCCAAACACCCGCCACCTCCTAACCTGCGCCTCGCGGTATCACGCCGACGAGTACTTCCGCGCCTTCGAGACGCCTCTCCGGCTGAAGCGAATCTCCGCCCAGCTCTGGGACTACGACCCCGTTGACTCCAATGTCACGCTTGAACAGACCCTCAAAGACACAACCGTCGACAACTCCATCCGCCGCGGCGTCATGATATCGCAGTTCCCAGACACCGGCGCCACCTCGCTGCCCGAGGCCCCCCCACAGGCGGGCCGCGATTGGATCAGCGGCCGCGCGTACTTCATCCGCAATGCGCGCCAGCCAGAGATCTACTGGTTCCACCCAGGCTGCGGGGATAACCGCATCCTGGCGAGCCGGTGGCAGAAGACAAAGTTCATTGTGAGGCTATCTGAGGCAGAAGAAGCTGAGACGGGCACCGTGCTTGTGCGGAGCGATCGAGTACGGATCACAACGGCGAGTGGAGTGGGGGAAGGGAAAGGGATGGTGGTGAGGAAAGGGGATGATAGTAGGATGGTTGTGGTGAAGCCGTCGTCGGTGGAGGCAGGGAACGCTGAGAAGGACTTTCGATTTAGGGATTTGGTGGGGACGTTTGGGACCGAGTGGGAGGTGAGGGATGGTGTGCCGAACGAGTATGTGACGTGGGGGAATCCAGCGGAAATGCATTTGGATGATTGGGAGCTGTGTTAGATAGAGAAAGTAGTTCTATGGCCATGGCAGGTTGTTTGTCTCTCTTATAAATGTACAATTTCATTCTGTAGCCTGCCTGAGAGCTTTTCCATTTCCACTCGCTGCAAACTCTTAAACCTTCATGGCCACATCATGAGTCGAATTCATAGCTGTACGCCATCTAATGTGGAGGGGGTAGGCAAGTCCGTACGCACATTCTTTCGCTCCACTATGTAAAGCAATGGGGGCAAATCGATATTAGCAAGCTAGCTATTAAACGTGATGTAAAGTAATACAGAGGAAAAACATGGCGAGAATCCGCTCAGGGGGAAACATGCTTGGCCTAGAGTATACTTCTCCGGTGTCTCTATCCTCTGCCACTCGCAGACCGCGCGCATTTGATCTAGATAAAGTGGCTCGCGGGACCTGTAAATGATCTTTAGGGCGGGTAAGAAAGTGTAGAGTTGAAAGTGCACCTGCCCCCCAGCTGAATATAGTTGATTGTCTATATGGTACTTACAATATATCTTTTTCCGCTTCCTATCTGGCCTTTCAAAGGAGCAACCTAGTAAATGAAAGACGATAGACTCAACTTGCCAAGCCCGTTGAGGGTTACCTACTTTAACGCCCGATCGGATATTCCTATAAGCCTTAGTCAAAGGTTAGTCTAATAAAGACCTTATATATTCCTCAAATCACTCCTGAAAATTCTTGAATAAGGTCTTTATTAGACTAACTTTTCACTAAGCCTTTTTTAAGGCTGAGATCAGGCCCATAGGAATATCCGATCGGGCGTTAAAGTAGGTAGAAACTACGCTTTGAAGGGGGCTGCCAAACTCCATCAATGTGTAATAAAAGCAATTTGGTCTCGTTGGAAGAATCTCTAAATCTTTTTGAACTAAAAGAACTCCCATAGCTGTTGGGACTTTCATAGAAACCAACTTCAAATATTCAAAGTCTGTATTAAACCAAGGTCATTGCGCATCACTATATCCGAGAACCTCCGATGAGGTTGTGGCACCGGGGTTTGAGATTCATGGGTCTAGTAAGTTAGCAACTGCCTGGCGTAGGATGCTGATCACTGATCATTCTACTAAAGATACATGTTCGACTCGCTCTACAACAAAACTCTATAAAGAATTCCTCACGGCCTATCTAACCCAACGATCAACCACACAGTATTCCCTACTTAATACAACGCGTGCTACAAGAGCTTCTAAGGGTCCCTCCCCCCCACCACCGCACCTATCGCTGCCAAAAGCTCCATGGTTCCCCTCAGGTAACCTAGCGCACACATCAATAATCATCCCATCACGGCTAAGAGCAATGCATCCACTCACCCACCACTCCCCTTGACCACCTCCCCTCTCCTCACAATCCCCTCAAAATACGCATGCCCCCGAACCTCCGCAGGATATGTGCAGGCGGCTGTAATGTAGAAATTGCGCGTGGGTGGGGGGACACTAGTAGCTGAGTAGGTTGGGGCGTGTGTCAGGTGGGTGGTGTATGTCGAGGTTTAACGGTATAGTGGTGGGTCCACTTATAAGTTTTTAGTAGGAAGGCTATCGACCAATCATCCTCTAGGATAGAACAGGGGTTAGTGGCGACCTTATAGAACGGACAAGAGAGGGGAAATATAAAAGTATTTGTAGTTGCGCCCCCTCCATGCAATTTGGCAAAGGTGAGCTATCATCATCTTAAGAGCCGTAATTTACATTAACTAAGTATGTAAATTTATGACCGGAAGAGAGCGAGAGCGAGACAGACCCCCCGATCTCTTCTGCAATAACCAAACAGCTCTTGAATTGATGACACACCTATAGCCACCTACTTGTGAGCGGAGACTACACACTAGCGCCCATATCCTTTCCACATTCCACTTACGCCACAGAACGCATCGCCCCTACTCCAAGGTCCGCCATGTAAGGTATACCTCGAAGTAGGTATCATAAGCTCGATCTATGAATAGTGCCCGTCAATTATGGTCGATTTATCTTTCATTCGCTTACTCCTTGACTAGAAATAGCAACAGCCGTGGTATACGTATGGTGCAGGGCTCCCGACACAAGCCATCACTCGGCTTGCGTTTTCCGCTGGTGTTCTAATATGGCTTCCCAGCACCTAGGGCCATTTGCGGGTAATATGGCATCAGTGGCTAGCACGATAGCTACCATATCTACGGGCCTGCTAGTTGTGGGGAGGCAGGCCCTTCGGGGATTGTTGAGACTTCCGAAACGACCTCAACAAGCGTGGTCTGATTTGAGGACATAGGTAGGGGGCGATGGATATAGCACGAAATATACTTATTACTCCCCGAAAGAACAGTATGAGACTTTCTCGCGGTAAAGGATATCATGGGGCTATCAAAGGGCCAAAAACCACGCATTGCACGCGACATCCCACCCCTGCATTTAAAATACCCGGCGATTGGTCTTGTTGATAAATCCCGTACCCTGAATATCATCCCGCAAGCGCCTTCTACCGTCGATACAGAATATTCAGAGGCAACGTTTAGTCGTACATTGCATCAAGGCTATTGACAGGTAATCTACTATCCAAGTAGCCAACTAGGATGGCCTAAAGCAAGTTCCGGTATCTTAGTGGACTTATTATAATGGATGTAATGGAAGTATAAAGGCGCGCGAATTTGTTCATCGGATGTGGTGATAAGATGGAAACTCAACTCGGATCTTGTTGGTAATATTGGTCTAAGGTATTGGGTTGATGTGGTTAAATCCGCTACCCCAGCGACTGCGGTCACACAATTCGCAGGGGGCTGCTGGGTGGTAGAATAGGTAGAAAGTACAGCGAGCGGTGATCTAGGATGATGTATTAATCGTTGATTAAGACCACCTGACATCCAAGAAGTTTTAGCCTCAAGAGGCCAAGGATGGCGAGTCGAGTGATGTCCCATGTCTCCAATACACTTCAGGAACATATACAGAGTGTGGTAACATTGTTGCGAAGCTTTCTTCTCTGGACCCAGCAGATCTATAAGGCCCTACAGGAATCTTTGTAGTAAGCAAAGACCAAGAAACTGACCGTTCTAGCAATAATTCTACCTGGAATCGTATAACACAATCTCCGTCATGAATTCAGCACTTGCTCCCAATTGATCATATATTGATCATTGAAGAATTGAACACCCTGACAGGGCGAGTATGCAGCCTCTAGAGGCCACTCCTATCTTCCCAATACTTTCTTTAAACGGCTGAACTAGTAAAATATACTCCTGACTTTTTGATTCTTATAAGGGATTTGAAAAATACTTACCGTTTGCTGGGTATTCTAGCTGGATGGGCCTATACAGCACGGCGGGTTTTTGGATTCAGGTATACCTCTCAAAGGGTTCATTAAAACCTTCCGCTTAAATTTCTATGATTTGATTTCACCCTAGGGTTAGGGTTAGTTAGCAATAGCAGAAACCTAACTGAACGCACCACTTGGCATGCTAGCTACGCTGCTAGTAAATTTCTATTCTTACACTACAGAGGTCCATGGGACTGGTTATGTATGGCTTCGACTACATGACCTCGACAATTACCAAGGCCATCAATTACCAAGGCCATCAATTACCAAGGCCGTCTGTTGGTTTGTAAGTGTGCGGTTTGTTTGTTTTCCTTTAGAAGAATGGGATTACATAGGAGATTGCAATTCCCATCCACTTTACCTCCGCGCCAGCTTATATTACGGGAGTCGGTAGGGCATAGGCTACTCAACCCAATCCCCTGGGTGTTTGAAATTCTTTCATCTATAAACGTCAGGTGTCTAGGTAGAAAATATCGGGGCCGAGTTTTCAACCTCCTGGAGTATATCGAAATCACATATATCTCACACATGTACATTGCTGCTTTATCCAAGCCAATAGTGTCTTCAATTGGCTAGGCTAACCCATGATAGAGATTTTACAACTACCTTAACCATCTACGCAATAGAACATGTGAGTCAGAGCTCAATGGTTATGAGGACGAGAATTTACCAGATTGATTCGATCTATAAGATCGACCGTGGACCTCAACATTAGTTATAACTACCAGTCGTTGTATTGAAGATCAAATCCTATGAGTTGCTAAGCCCAGACTTTGGGTCCGGGGTGTTTTTGCTGCTAGCCTTAGTGTTGCCTTACAATTGATCGCACACAGAAATTGAGCGCCCTGCCTACAAGCCTTCGCATATGTGCGTACAAATATCAATTTTGCAACTGGTTTTTGCGTAGAGACAAGGCTCGGTTGACAGAGGTTCTCCAGCGGAGGACGGAGTACTCTTTGTATTTACTATGAATGGTCACCTGATACATTTTTGAGATAAAATAGTCGGATCCTGCCTTTGCGCATTATTTTAGTTATTGCACTTATAAGGGCTGGGCCACAGAATGTCTAATCTACAGGTTGATGAGATGCGCAGTTTGTTCTTACAGACAGTCACCTCCCCATCAACCTTAATCTTAAGTAATCTACCTTGGGTGAATGTGGGTTGTGGGTCACAATTGTAGTTTTTCGGGGCTGACAACATGCAAGAAAAATGAAAATGTTACAGAACATTGTACTATACTAGGTAGCAAGGGATCTGGAGTATTGAGCTCCGGCGGATCGGGGTTGCGGCGTACTTAACGACGAAAACACTTGAAATGTCATGCATGTAACCTTACATTCTACACTCAAATCACCTATTCAAAGATTTGTCAAGAAAACCTGGCCCTGACATTTAGATTTGATAAATGGCTTTTTCCTCTCAGCGTATGACCCAGCACTAAAACAAAAAATGAAATGAAGAGTGATGAAACAAAGAAGAAATAGATCCTATAGCGGGCCTTAACTATGAAGGCTCACTGAGGAACTGGAACATCAATAGTGTCGTCCTTGATACGAGACAGTAAATCTTGAACATGAACTGCTGAATATTGGGACCAAATCTGATCCCAAAGCCTCTCATTGAAATCCGCTTGTGTCATAGAAAATGTCATCTTAATTTTTGACTCTTTGTATTCCGATTTCCTCCTCGATACCAGGTATGTACTTTCATTTGTCTGGAACTGAATAAAGCGCAACTTCGAGTCGATGGACTGGGTTATCGGATCGAAGTAAAAGTGGGTCGTCACGATCATATATTGGATTCCTTTATGATGGCTCGAGCTACTAGCATTGGCGATAGACCGAGCAATGTTGTCGAGGCACCTCTCCACTGGTCCCTTCACAGAAGCTGCAACAAAGCCATCGAGGGCAAACTTGAGGATATCGGCGTGAAAGTCGGAGGACTTGACAGTAAGCTCATCGCTTACGACGAATTGATGAACACCGGTAAGCCATGACGCCTTCTCTCGGAGCCACGCCGCGTAGACCAACGCCCTATAGCTACCAATTTCCTCTAGGTTTCTCCCATCAAGCTTGCCTTCAGCGATCTTTTGGTTGACTTGCCGGTCCACCTTGGTGGAGATTAAACCCTGGGATGTTATGGTCTTTTCCTTCAGCACTTGAGCTGCCCTAGCATGTGGGCCATCGGGAGTAAAGTTGACATAGAAGATAGTCTTTGTGCATTCGGGAACCGGTACCACTGGGATGGCTCCCATGATCCTTCTAAGTAGGGGATCAAGTTTGGATAGGTGGGTAGAGAAAATAGGCTAGTGAGGATAAGGATTGGGCGTTTTTACACGAGTGAAACCCTTCAACGATGTGTTGAAGGGAGAGAGTATTATATGATTATAACCAACCCCACGTACCCAAGCCATTCTCTAGAAATAAAGGCGGGTCTCCCACACCAGTCACAAACCGAAATATACCATGTGCCTTGCCAGGATACCCCCAACTTCATAGGGCTTCTGAACACAACCGCTATTACATGCGATACAAAAAATGTAGTCTTGGCGTTTTTTTGGGGTGTATGCAATAAAATAGTCGTGTCCAAAAACGCTATGAGATTGCGAGTACAAGCCCGCCCCCATTAGAGCAGAAAGTATACTCGCGGATCATAAGCCTTCTGGGTAAAATATTTTACATACTCCGTTTCTCTGCCCAGCGAGCTCACTGCTCTAAGCCAAAACTGGCCGCAAAAACTACAGCCAAAGAATATCATTTGAAGACCCGCTGGGCAGAGCACGCTGGTAGGGAAACGGAGGTACGTTACTATCTTCCTCTAATGGTTGGAGCCAGCCTTTGCGGCTCTCGGATAGGTTCGGTTATGATTGTAGGATCGAAGGTTTAATCACATATTCAAGTGGCCTAATAAGTGATGAATCACAAATATGATGGGTTGTAACGCGCATTGAGATGGTGCGACACGACTTGGTGGGCAGTTTTCGCTATGATTACCACTCAATGAGATCTTTCAATAGGGTATTTTTATATACTATAGCTCAAGATTGAGCGTCCTCTTTTTTCAATTATGAGACGTCTGATTACGACAGGGGAAAACGCCGGGAACTATCGAGAACTACATACATAGTCTTAGGAAATAGTCACACCTATCATATATACAACCGATTAATTCAACCTCAAGCATAGTAGTTAAACCATTTTACTAGTAGAGTACATAGAACATATTGCGAAGACTAAACAACCAAATGCTGACCTCCCCAACAAAACGTCGTTATGTCTCTTATCAAATAATTGATGTCAACAATGCTTGCTGCAGCCCAAGGACCTTCCCAGGTCTTGCGGTATGAAAGATGCCAAAGAGCACCACCTAGGCGTTCTGGGCGTTGTGTTCATCACGTTGCGCAGTTTCCATAGAGGGGTTGAAATCTAGCCCAACACCCTATTCGACAGACCCCTCATTCACATGCTCGATAGGACAGGCAGCAGCAGTTTTGACAAAGTAGATAAACCGGATATAGCCATCAGGTCCTAGCAACTCACACCCCATCGCTCCCCGCTTCACCTGTCCCCATTCCCACCAGTATGTCCGAACGCCAGTACCTTTCCCGAACCATCTCTGAAACATTCGTTGACGGCCCGGATAAACTCTCTCCAGAGATATCACTCCAGCTGAGCAATCTCAAGGCAGATGTCAACACCACGATAACCTACCTGAACGGCATGGCCTCCCGAAAGATACGCGAGCGGATAGACAATGGGACTATCAAGCAAGAGCAGGTGGCAATAATTGACAAATATCGGGAAATGCTTCTTGACGCCGAAATCCGGGGATGCGGTTGGCTTCTACCAATCTCCATTTACAACCACCCAAATGGCCTCAAAGTCCGGAGGTCCAGGTTTAGCGGCGAGTGGGTGCTACAGCGGTTGAAGGAGGGAGGGGCCTCCCCAACGGGGTTCAAAGAGTTCGCCCAGGAAACGTGTAAGAGCGCGCTGGAGACCGAGCTTGGTGCTATAACATCAACATCATTCCGGGCGATGTCTATCTACTACAGGTATGATGAGATCTTAAAGACATTCGATGCTACGATAAAGAGATTTAGTATCGACATGGAAATATCACGTCATATGGAGGAGCAGATAGTGAGAGCCCCGAGTCACGCAGACAGGCTGAGATCTCTAGTTTTGAGGCAAGAGCTAGAGCCGCCTGAGGTTGAAATTGTCAAGATCAAACCCACGTTTTCGGTGATAGAGTATGATTTCAATAAGAGTTCCTTCGCGGACATGAGAAAGGCGGTATGGGAGCAGATACATACGTCAGAATTAGTATAGGGTGTGATGAATAGGACGTGTTTCGTTGGTTGGGGCAGGGGTAATTTTTTATTTTCGTCTCTGTACATTAGATGCAATTTTCTCTTTCATTCATATTCAAACTCTGCTCGTGAGGTTGGGGAGTTTATAGGAATAACCGTTGAGCCCCCGCTAAAGAGGCGCCGTTCAAATGGGTTCTATGTCTAGTTCCTTAATATTTACATTTCCAATAGGCGTAATTGAAGCAGTGTTGGGGTTCGAGATCAATACGAATGTCGAGATACCTTCATTCCCCACCAAGCGAGTTCACCTACCAATGTAAGGTCCTTTCACATGCAAGAGAATGGCTACTAAAGATACACTAAAGAGCGATAGTTGTGAGAAAGAGTAAATACATACCTGGTCTTCCACCCAATCTATCTTTATCGCGGCCACCTAAAACATACTCAGTGGGCTCTGCAGGACACCAGAACTCATTGTACTCTATTTTTATATATACATACCGTAAAAGCTCAGTTAATACTGACGGTTGCCAAGGGGACAGAACTAGAGAGCATCTGAAGTCAAGTCGAGCTGCGCAGTTCTGACGCCTTCTGACCATAGCCGATCGAACTAAAGCTTAACGCATGAGAGCTCTTGCATCCACCTTCGTCTCGCGGCGACTGATAGGCTCGATACACTTCCTACCAATCCGCTGGCTTCGATAATAGGTTTCACCACAGGCATTGATAGTAGGTGTGCTTTTCGTTTTTTTTTTTTGCAATCCTCTTAGTTCTAGATAAGGATCTAATTCATATCAGAGCGCTGTAGGAACATGAGCAGACGTTTCAAGAGGCAGGCCCAGCTGCAGTCAACTGATTCGGTGCGGTGGGCTCTGGCTGCAGAAAAAGGCAGCAACTACATAACGTTTTGACTATTACATGCGAGACATTCGCGCGGCCAGTTACGAAGCCAGCCCCGGTTGAGCATTGATCAAATACACTTCGACCAAGAGGCCAATTGCCAGTGTGCATCTACGAGTTTACTTCCACTTCCCCATGCCGGTCGTGATGTCAACATTTCCATCCCGACCGCATTCCCGCCTCCGCAAGTCACCGGCCAGAACTAGTGATTCCCATCGCGACCACTGCCACATTAGCGTATTTCAACACTCCACTGCGCAAAGCCTCGGGAACTTTCAAATTGGCACGTAGATCACTTACTGATCAGCGCTTCCTCGGGTGGATTGCCATCTTCTGCTCCTGCGCGCGCGCGCGCGCGGAGAACTACTCTACTCTGCAGGTATCTAGAGAGGTCACTGCAGGCTGAATTTCAATGACACCGCAAGGCTGTCGCCCCGCCTCCTATTCTCGCGGCAAGCAATCAACGGACGAATCCCACATTATAAGCATTCGCGTGATCTCCGGTGGTGAATCATAGCACCTACGAAAAGCCTAATATATTTACACATTCTCGACTGATAATATGCATATTACGTAAATGAATCACCGGCGAAGACTCCCCAGTCAAAGAATCGTTGAATTCATTCCGCCGAATCGTCGTAGTGGGCCATGCATCGAATGAGCCGTCTACATTACGACAAGTATTTCTACAATACTCTGGAGTGATGCATAGCCATTCCAAGTATCTAGCAGCGGAGGGGAAGAAGGATCGCTCTGCTCTACTGCGCAGATCCGCAGGTAGCTTAGGCGCTCCTGACCCCTAGTTCCGATGACTCTCGCGATTAAACAAAAAAAAAGAGGTTTGAGTTGCAACAGTGTCCGACGATCTAACCAACGCGCCATATATCCATTGGAAAACAAACACCACGAATTGCACGAGGGCGTGAGCATCATGTCGCCAGATGTTGGACTTTTGTGTGGTGGAGGGTCGGGGGCACACCGCCGCCAGATAGCCCCCACCCGATCCGCCGCTGCCCAGTCCCCAACACGCCCCATCGATCCAACGTTCCGAAATTGCCACCCCCGCACGACGCCACGGCGGCACCACCCTCGCACTCACCGCCACTCACTCGGTCACCGCCACTCACTCGCTATAATTTACAATCATCCCCGCAGACAACGAGCCAAGAACCTCCGCACCTCCTCCCCCCAAAAGAAACAGAAGCCAGTCTCTCCCAACACACATCGCACCCCTCACGCCGCCCAGCACCCATCGCCGCCAAGCCCGTCTTGGCACCCAGCGCGCGAAACATAGAATGCATAGAACATCGACACGGTCTACATACACCCACCCCGCACCCTCGCAACCCGCCGCGAACCGCCCATACCCTCAACTACAGCCTGTGCAAGCACAACCACCAAAGACCCCCTGAGAGTCGCGGATCAAAACGGCTAACCAGCTCCGACACAGCACCGCCGACACATGCAATCGTGATCCGAGGGCCGTTACGCTACCTGCTGTTGCCCGCGCTCAAAGATTGGCGCTCGCCCTGACCGCCGCCGTACCGCCGATGGAAGGAGGGGCCGTATCCGCTCCTTAACCCACCACCCGCGCGCCGACCAGCAGCACCGAATTGCGACCCACCCGCAGCTCCGAGACAAGCCGGGCGTGCAACATGAAGCCCGATACCTACCGACACCCGGCACCTGTGGGAGCTATAGATGGGGATGCTACCGGTTGCGCTGTTCCACGCTTAATGGAACCTCCTCCGACCCGCCGGTGCGCTGCCTCGCGCCCGCTGCCGCGACCGCAGAAAGCTACGCTGGGCGAACCACGAGGTGCGGGGGTCGCTACACTACTTACGCTCGCTCCGCGCGCTATCTACAGCCCGGGCACACCTACGAAACACGGCCCGCGGTCAACCCAGATCTTTCTAGCCTAGTAAGCGACTACCTCGCCAGACGGATGGGGGTCTAGGAGCGGCGAGATACAGAGCAACATCGTGCGATGATGAGCAGAGTTGCGGGGCATTTCTTATCCATGCATGAGATTCATCTCATGACCGACGATACTGGACTCCATGTAACGTGGGCTGACAGCACATCGCAGACTGAGCTACATGCTACACTTTATAAAATACAGCGACCTGGACGGAGTAAGAAAATTCATTTTGTCTGACCTCCCCGGTCGCTCCTTTTCCCCCGTGGTGCGCGCCGGAAAAAAGCAAAAAAAAGAACGACAACGGCAGGACTTGAACCTACGCTCCCTAGGGAATCAGATACCCGAACCAAGTTCAAGTCTGACGCCTTAACCGCTCGGCCACGTTGTCATGCTCTGTTCCGCTAGATGTTTGGATTATGCCTTCAACCACGGCGGACCTCTCCGCGTTGGCACGGCAGAGTCGGGTTTTAAGGTTCGCTAGCTTGACGTTCCCGTGTGCATCTTTGGTTACTCTGGCACCGGCAATCCCCCCATCCCCCTTCTCCCCAGGCAGGCTGTCACAGTTGACCTCTGTTCTTCGCAGTGTTTGGGGGTGGTGGGTTGGTGCCGAGGCGCGAGGTGTGAGCATGCGAGTGATGTACCGTGAGTTAGAGACTGGGAAAGGTCTCTTGGGCTGTGTAGTGTTAAGTTTACTTATGAGGGGGATTGCCTTGGGGTAGAATTTGTTTCATTCTTCTTACCACTTATCCATCGTACATACTGTATTACTCTGCCATTCTATTTCTCTTTACCCATGGGAGAGGGAGCATGTACGAGGTATAAATAAAAATCAATACATAATAATATAAGTTGACTGCAACACCTTCGAGTGACACCCCGTGATGCTTTCTCGGGAAGATACTAATTGGCGTGTAGATAACGCCCGTGTTCTTAAGTGTTAGAATGCTACTCGAGGTGTACGGGCCGGGGGCGGAACCAGTCGATCGATGGCAGTCAATGAAAGTTGATTGATTTGGGGTTCGTATATGTGGTCAGCCACATATCCTTAGATGGTAGGCTGGAAAACGGGAAGTCATAATGGCAGGGGCTATCGTCGGCACCGTGATCCGGTACGAACGCGCAAAGTGCAATTCCCGCGTCGTGATTTCAAAAGTGCAATAAAAAATCAACAAACCCATTGCAATTACCCCACCACACCCCACATCTACCCCGCATCGCTTATAAAAAAAACATCACGCCACCATGCCCCACAAGCCCCACAGCCCCCAAGCCACCACAATCGCCCTCCACATCCGCTGGAACCTGCACACCCTCGTCACCCTCCAACGCCTCCCCTCCCCACTCGCCCCCGACCCGCTCGACCCCGCCCTCGCCTTCACCCACGCCTCCCCCTCCGCCCTCTCCACAACCACCACCTTCCTAATCGTCTCACGCCTCTCCAAGAAGGTCGCCCTCCTCGCATCCCCCACCGGCACATCCTACGCCGCAAAGTTCTACGACACGGACCAGGCCGCCGCCTGGCACGTGCGCAAGGAGCTCGCCGCCTACACCACAGCACAGCCGGTGTGGGGGCGTAGCATGCCTGTGTTCTACGGCGCGTGGCGCGTGCTCGGGTCCGTGGGCGTTGTGCTGCTGATGGAGGCTATTGTGCCGGGGGTGCCGGTGGGGAGCTTGGAGGTTGGGGAGAGGAGGGCGTGGCATGGCAGGGCGGTAGAGGCGGTGAGGGAGATGAATAAGGCGGGGGTTAGGCATAGGGGGCTCTGCGGTGAGCATGTGGTGCTGGGGGAGGGCGGGAGGGTGGTCTGTGTGTCGTTTGGGTGGGCGTATGCTAGGGGGCGAGGGGTGGGGGTGGGGAGGACTGGGAGGGGCTTCATCGCGTCTTTGGGGGGCCGGAGGCGGAGAGGTTGATCGCCGAATACTACAGGGGCGCGACGTGGGAATAGGAGGTGGGGAAATGAAATGTGTTAGTTGCGAGAAGTGGATAGTTTGAAGTGAGAGCTGGTGAGGGTGGGATAGCGCATTGCCATAGGTGATTGGTTTTGGCTCAAGGATACACGTATGTAATATAGCTTTTCTCAGATGTTCGAATATAACAGCCTTATGCCTCTTGGGCCTTGCACCTAGTGGTTTTGTGGGAGTAGCCTTGAGGATTCACACGTCACAATTTAATTCCGGTAGTGATTGTATTGGGGGCTTTTTGTGCTCGCTAAATTTACGCGTCCAAACACATACTAAGAGGGCCAGGACCACATCGGAACGGCACCCTTCACTCAAGAACATCTATTTCCTCCCTGACTACGATGTCCACTACCGAATCACAAATACTGGGTATACCTTTCGACCCAAGATACGCGTCCTAGAAAGTCCCATTGAGGGCAGCAGCAGTTAGCCAAGTTAAATTTTCTATGTTTATTTTATTTGTTGGAGTTGGTTTGATTTATTTTTCTTTAAGGGGATAGTAGTCTGAGGAGGCACAGAGGTTTTTTGTGCCATAGTTTCTAACTTTATGCAATGTTTTGTACCTTAAACAAACACAACTGATTTAAAAAAAAAAGAAAAAAAAAAAACCACATCGAAACGGCCTAGTAATGGATAAAATAAGATGTATTCGTGTGCAGAGGTATTCTTTTTTCTTTTTACCGCAGAAGAACATCCGTGTGGTGGGAGTTGATACTGGGATCCCTTCGCAGTAATACTCGAGCACATGTGTCTCTCTAGAGCACACGTTACTCTCTAACACCAAGCTATAGCAAAACATGGTCATGGAAATGCTCTAGAATCACTGTCTGGTGGCGTGACCAGCCTCCAATAATCGTGTGTGCAGTTGGGCGGGCTACACTAGGAGCACTAACACCTGTTACGACTAGACTCTGATCTTTACTCAGGGTCGCCGGAAAGAATACCCAGTCCTCATCCTAAGTTCTAGCAAGCGGGAACCTCACAATGTGTCCTGAATCCCCCTTTTCTTCCCATGCATACCGCACCATCAATTTCGCACATTCTTAGGACTAGAATGTTCTGGTCAGCAAATGCATGAGAAACCCTAGGCCTTGCGGGCATAACGTCAGCCGAATATGTCAAGTACTTTTTCGTTGTTTTGGGGTGATATTTACTTAGGGTAGTGCGGTGGGGGTTCCTAAGACCCATAAGGAGGCATTGGACAATTATGCATTATGACAACCATCCTCCACCACTCAACCTTAGCAAAGACAAAGTAACCGCCAGCATGCTTCGAGAGCCCGCCACGAACTGACAAGTCCAAAGACTTATCTATCTATTGCTGGCAAGCCTTTATAATTTGCCGCATTTCGCATTGGCGATTAACCCTAACCCTGCTCTAGGCTTTTGACCAAGTACATATTTACATACTAGCACGTCACCAGGTGTTTCAGTTAGTTACTATAGTATATACATTGTCACTTTGTATTCGACCCCGGCGTAGGTTTTGGAGCGGGCTTCTGATATTTTCAGGCCAGTGAGAAGGGTTGCCATAAGGCCACAGGGCAAGGCTGGACTTTAAGGGGGTTATATGACTTGAGACTAGATATAATGCCATAATATGTTCTCTAAACGGTGGTACTAATTGAGGGGCAAAAGGCCTTCACATGATTTACTCTTTGTCTCGGACGAGTAGCCAAGATATAACAAAAGACGGGCTAGCCTTACCGGAAAAGCTGTTACGTTACCAGCATTCAACACATCAAAACCTAGTGCCACGTTCCCTCCCTTCACAACATTAACAGGTCATTGCAAAGATTAATTATTCTTCACTTATTTCAGGCTTCTCTAGTGTACTTTTTGTATGATTTCCCTGGGGCGGGCGAGTTCAACTACTAAACTTTCTTTTGTTTCTTGCCTGTAGTCGAGACTTTCTTTTTACCGTGCGTGGCACGCACAGCAGGTTCAAAAGGCCCCTCACTGCATCATAAAACTATAAGCTGAAATTTTAGATGTTCTTGCATACAGGCTACATAGTCTCGGAAATACAGAGTAAAGATATAAAAACAGTCTTGTTCGTAAAGTCAATACCCACGGAAAGGTTCAAGCAAAGCTACCGTCTCATCAATATCCTCCATGTATTTTCTCACAGCCTTAGGTCCTGCAGATCGCATGATCTCCGGAATACCAATAAATGCGCGTCGCTGGGCAAACTCATACACTGACCCTCCATCTTTCGCCTTGAGGGTTACATCAGTCTCATGGAGCGACAGAAGCCTTCGAATGGCTATTGGGTTAGCATAAGCGGCGGCGTGGTGAAGAGCTGTCCATCCGTTATGGTCCTGTGCGTTCACATTCTCGGGGGAGCCGAATTTATTCAGGATATAGTCAAGGATATTTGACATGATGGCTCGATCATAGGAGGGGCTGTTCAGTGGGGAAAATGCAATCACATGTAGTATTGTCCATCCAAGGCTGGGAACTGCTAGGAATCCTGCGGGTTTCCGCCCAAGAGCTGACTGATGGTCTATGAAGAAATGCATGAGTGGGATAGAACTGAATGCGCAGGTTCGTACGAGTAGTCCCAGGGCGGTCCAGCCTTCACCCTTTGAAGTGAGCCCGTCTATATCTGCTCCCGCGGCCAGTATAATCGAAGCGTCCTGGAGTTTTCCGGCGCTCACTGCATATGCGATCGTATCTGGGTAGCCTTCATCATTTTCCTTACTGACCCCGCGCCGGAGAAGGTACCTTAGCATCTCCGTTGTTGAGTCAGGACATGTACAGCAATAAGAGAGAGTTGAAGATACTGGCTTATTTATTGGCCCGAGGTCCGGATTCGCGCCATTTTTAATAAGAAGACTGAATATCTCATTTGATCCTCTTCTCATTGCGACATGGAGTGGTGTTAGTCCATCGAAGTAGGTATTTATATCTATAGCTTTCGTCTGTAGGAGAAGGTACGTAATAGTACACGTTGAACCACGGTCCGTGGCAAGGAAAATGGCAGGCATACCCCTACTCAACCTCACAGGGACCTTGGTGTGGTGTAGCCTTTCGAGCAAGAAGTCGATAGTATCCCGCATCATCTTTAGCCTGAGATTCCCATGGATGTACTGTTTCTGGAAATCTGCAAATCCGTCAATTGCCAAATGGAGCAAACGACCATTCGTCCATTCTTTAGACAGAGGAATGTGCCTCCAAAACAGCTTTAGCACTTTGCAGCAGTGTGCAGCCGCCGCTGTATGTAAAGGAGAACCATTGGAGATCCCGCCCCCTCGGGGGTGTCGCCCATGTGTGGTGAGGGTTTTGAGCTGTGGCATGCCTTCACAAGGATCCGCCCCATGCTTTAGCAGAATATCAACAAGCGGTAAGTTTCCCCTCAAAACAGCAATGTTCAGCGGAGGGCCAATCAAGTAAATCATGGCATCCATGTACTCATTAGGGAAATATCGGTCGGTACAAATGGCATTCACCAGCTTCGACCCACCATACTCCATAATTAGCTCCGCCATCTCGCAAACCTCGTTCGGGCGCTCAAACTCGCAAAGAAAGTGTAGGGTTGTCTCTCCGTGCTTTGTCCTCGCTCTAACGTTGGCTCCAGCACAAATTAGAAGCTTCGCCATCTTGTAGGCCCCTAGCCTGCACGCAGATAGGAGTGGTGTGAAGCCATCCCCATCAACGTTCTCGAGTAACCTTTCCACAAAGCTCTCTGACTGCAGCATGAGAGAGACGGCCTCGGTAAAGCCCGAGCAAACTGCGTAATGCAACCGATTGTGACCCAGATTCTGTGCCCTTCCTTCAAGAAAATAATTTTCAATATCAGCGATTTGCCCAGCAGCTGAATCATCAATGTCCTTCAGATCAAACAGTTCATCGGGGTATGTATTTTCATCGAGGCCGTAGACGAGCTTTCTATACGTAATACTTCGTAGCCGGTAATATGAGAATCCCTCTGGCATCGGGAAGTATCGAATCAACTGCCGAAATGCTTCATAACTCTTCGTGTTTTGCACAGTGGCCATAAGTCCTATGAACACTTGCTGCTCATAGTCGGTGCAGGCCCCGTGAGAGGCAGAGAGAAAGCTGCATGGCTCTTGCGACTCGAAGAACATTGGCTGAAATATTGATATCTGGGGGGCCGCTAATGCAGATTCATCAATGAGACGCTTTGCCTCGATGAAATCCTGACTTGAAGTCCATCCCATCATCATGCCGAGTGCTGCGGCAACTCTTGATTGACATCTTTCATCGGCGCTTAGTCTTGTGTCGAGATAGACCTCCGAGAATTCCCTTTTATACGAGAGAGGGAAGTGTTTGGTGAAAGTGATGATTCGTTCGAAAGCAACATTGTTGTGGAGCTTTTTGAACTCCATTTCTGCGCTTAGTCTAGCCCAGGTTGGGTGAGTCTGATAAACACCGTCGCTACACATGTTATCTCTTGATGTCAGTTGATGTTCATCAAGTGACTAAAAAATATAAATAGGGGCTCTTACTGACCTGCTGAACCATACATCCCAGATTGCAATTATATCATCAATCGACGCCCGCTGATCAACATCTGGCTCCAACGCAAATCGGAAAATACACTCCAGTAACAGTTGAACTGCCTCATCACTACTCTTGAAATAGCTTGAGGCATTCGAGCTCAAAGTCCAATCCTTCATCCCTTCCACCTCCTCCCTCAAGTCTGCGTCATTTCTATCATAATCTTTCCCACCGAGGTCGAACAAATCCCCAATATCCCTTTTCGAAAGTATCCTCCAAACGAGCAGACCATAGGAGAATACATCAGTCTTCTCTAGTTGACTCCAGGTACGCTCTGTGTGCCACTCAGGATCATTCCATGGCCATGTCCGCCCTTTCAAAGTTTGTCTCTCCTCGCCTACTAAATATGCAACGCTAAAGCCAAAGTCCGCTAGCTTTGCTCTTAGGCCATGTGTCTTTGTGAGAGTGATGTCACTTTCATGGGCCTCAAAAATCAGGACATTGTCAGGTTTTATGTCTCCGTGAACGATCTGGCTACGATGAAGAACAGCCAGGCCCTCAGCGATATCCCGGCATAATCTGGCTCCCCCGTCAAATGTCATTTCGGCGTATAGGTCGGTTTGAAGGAAGTCCGCCAGAGACCCGTATTCCGCATACTCCAGAAGTATAGCAGGCACTCGTTTTGGTGGTAGAAATTCTTTCTGCCCGGGCTCGATATCGGGGAGCTCACACTGCCAGCTAACTCCCAAGAAGTCGACAATATTCTTATGGAGGTAGATAGGCGGATGCGTTAAAACACTGATTTCCAGAAACACCGCCTCAAGCCTTTCTTCAACCTTCCCTTGCTTGGGGTTTCCAAAGCTATCAAACTCTATCATTGGTCTCTTACACGTAATCGAAGCAGTTTGGCGCGCCCTCTGTTCCGGAGACCTAACGGCCGGGTCAACAAAGAGTGTCCTCGGCCACGATTCCTTCAGTCCAATCATTCCTGGGAGATTAAGTCGTGATACATAAAATGTCTTTCCTCTCCCAATGTACTCGGCGGTCTCGCTGCCCATCATGGAAAGCTCGAATGGAGGGCTCGCATCAAATCCAAAGCAGATTTGCAGTACCCCCAGAGCGTTTCCAATGAACTTGTTGATTTCCAGGAATCGGCGTCTTCTTGCTACTGCAGAGGTGGAGGATTTTGGCGGGCCAAAAGAGTTCCCGCTCTGGTTTGATGCGCTGGAGGCTGCGGTCTCTGTGCTGCTAGAGGAGGTTTCGATAAAGCCATGCCTGGGTCGTTGATATGGGGTACTTGAGGTTGAATATGGTATCATTCTTTTGGTAGTTTGAATTCCTCTAGCTCTTTTGGTGCGCCGGTTAGCTTTGTATGCAGGTAAACCCGCATGGAGTAAGACAAGGAGACTTTACACAAATAATCGCTAGATTGTTCTTGAATAGATCGGTTACTAGGGCGAGGTGTAGGGTGCCCTAATCGCTCTGGTGATAGATAGTCGGATATGATGTGCCCTCACGGAAACCTTCTGCTAATAACTATAGTCGAACAAAGAAAGGGTTGCGGCTCATGTTGAGGGCTGGGCTGCGGCCTCTATTTATATATCTTTGTGTCGTTTCGACACTTATCGACTCCACCACTCACCTGGACACCCCCTTCACCAGATAGTTCATCCTGATTGGTTTAGAGCATAGATCTTCTTGTTATTAGAGTCTGTTATTCTCCTCCTACGTCTCAGTCAACAATCAATTGCTGTAGATACCGCCTTGGCCCGCTCTCGTCCGTTGGGTGTGGCGGGGCGCCTAGAGTGCTTCCACAATTGACACATCAGGTATGATTACCGTTAGACTATCATAGCCCCTAGCTAACGAGAATAATGTTTTACTGATGCATTTAACACGGCGTTGCGAACAATTACGTGGTGAGCCGTTGAACACAAGAGGCTTCTGCCTTGCGAAGCGGGGCTGCTCAATGTTTACAATATGATATGATACACAAAAACTGCTTCGTCCATTGGTCGAGAGGGGCAGGGATAGTAGGTTGTGCTTAGTTGACGATCCCAATAAGCTAACTAAATATAGGTCGCGATCGGCATATGAGTACTCAGGCGGGTGCTTTCTGTCTATTCACCTTTGGTAGATTAAATACATGACGAGACCCTTAGGCTCCAAAAAGTGATATTCAAGGTCATGCAAAATATTAATCGCTGCTGGTGTAGCTGAAGGTTTCTAACTGGGCTCTGTTACATATTATACGGCATTTCTAAGCATGGCTATGTAGATGCGCAGAGAAAGTCGCCAGTATGGCAACAGTAGCCGTGAATACCCTCTGGTCACCTGGAATTGTAGTTCATTGGAAGGCTTCTCGTTTTCATAGTTCAAATCTGAACAGAGGGGGTGGGTCGATTCAGAAAACTAGAACGCAGCATTATCATTGGCTAGTCGCCGACCGTTGCCAGGGTGATGAATACTATGCCACCAACGCCTTGCCAATTCAGCCTCATTGCTTACCACGATGGGGACAAGAGTGAATACTTCTTCAAAACTACATATTTATAGAGCCTTAGGGAGCAAGGAACAAACACTAGTCCCCCCACCTCATTTGCGGGCATCGTACACATATGGACGTCACTGGACTAGTCTTTGGGGCTTTGCCTCTTGCAGCGCAGCTTTTTCAATGCACCCTTGCTCTTTATTCCCAATTTTCCGAATCTCAAGATATAGGCAAGACTTCGAATAAGTATCGGACATTTCTCCAAATCGAACGGCACCGCTACGAGAACGTTGGGGCATATATCGGCCTCAGTCAAGGCAATCAAACACGTCAGCTACAACCCGCAACACTTGATCTCGTCCTCGACATATTGGCCCACATAGCTCAAGCGTTACTTGAAACACAAAGACTTGAGAGAAAGTACAGTTTCCCTCTCAATACTTCAACGTCCGCGGGGTCGTCGCCGACCCAAACATCCGTTTCCACCACACCGGCTAGCGAGGAACCGCTGAGCTCCAGCGTAACCCGACGACTTGAGAAACATGCGGTCTTGGCTGAGGAGGTGAAGCGAAGCGTATCACGACTAGCTAGTGTAAGGTTCGTAGTACGTGATAAAAGTAAACTCGAACAATTTATCCTCGATCTCAGGAATTTCAATGATGGACTTGAAAATATCACCGGATACCAGCCACAACTTCGAAGTCAGTTAATTGTGCAGATGTTAGATGCGCAAGGAGTCCAAGCCCTATCCGCGCTAAGTTTAGCTACCGAGAATGTCTACCCCACACTGTCAGAGATTGCAAAACGGAAGGCAGCATATCTTGAGATGGGGGACCGTCAACAGCAGGGAGCCCCCTCAGGTCCGAAGTATCTAAAGGTCTCTGGGCTCAAGCTGAACTACGGTGACATTGATATGCGGAAGGGGGCGGATTCAGCCGGTCGCACGTTTGGATCGTACCAGGGAATGCACATTATGATAGAGTGGAAGGTTCTTGGCGACGAACCGTCCTACAATCAGAGACTGATCTCTAGAATAGAGGATATGTCCAGGTTCTTGTCAAGTACAACTCAAGACGATGTCTTATCTCCTTCCCATCTGTTGGAATGTATCGGGTAATGAACTTCTTCCATCATGGCACCCATAGTTCCGTACAAAGACTAACCATCCTCGGCAAATAGCTACTCCTTTAAGCCTGGTCAAACAGAACGGGTTGCAATTATCTACAAAACATTGGACACGAAACATACCACTCTCCAGGATATGATAAGCGATGAGGAGCATGCGGACTTCAACCTCGGGGCACGATTACGCCTAGCGCTCTCCCTAGCAGAGTCTATATTCTACCTACATCTCACCGGCTGGCTTCACAAGGGTCTACGTAGCTCCAATATCATCATTCGAGGAGATTCATCACAGTACGAGATAGGAACAAAGGCCTTACGGGCGTACCTAGTGGGATTTAGCACAGCGAGGCTAGACGCTCCCACCGAGATATCGGAGAAAATCGAAACAGACACCCATTCCGATCTTTATCACCATCCGCGATACCAATCAGCAAACAAGGATGAGAATCAGTATACTCGCCAATACGACATCTACAGCCTTGGCATGATTCTATTAGAGCTAGGATCTTGGCAGCTAATAGAGACAAGTGGTGGCTACAAGCCAAAAGGATACAATCCAAGCAGGTTTCTCAATAAGCTCCTCAGAGGTCCAGTTCAGAGCTTGAGCTTCACGATGGGAAATGCTTATAAACGAGCCGTGATTTGGTGCCTCCAAGGGCAGTTCGAGAAGAAGGATACTGAGCCTGAATTCGCTTCCCTTAATCAATCGGAGATGTCAACTGTATTTTGGGAAAAGGTTGTGCTTGAGCTAGGGAAAAACGCCGTCGAGGAGTAAAGAGAATGTACGTAACAAGATTTAAGACTGTGATAGTTAGACCTCGACCTTCAGAGTTAGAAACAGCCTAGACCATAGTGATGTTTTAGTGCGAGCTATGCAGTGGTCATTAGCTCACGAGTGACGTCTGTGCGGATACTAACCTTCGGGATTGCCAGCTGTGGATGGTTGAGGTGCGCGTGCTGGAACCCTAACCCTGTGGTACTAAAGTAAGATTATTATGTCTTCGATATTCCTAACATTATGCTGTGCAGTCGTGTATGACCATGAGGATACTGGGGGATGCTGATACCACATTATGAATTCGAACCCATGACCTGCTTGATAACAGCTCCCCCACAGAATAAACTCCGGAACAGAATACGGTGTCAGAGTTGAGGCAAATAGGCGAGAGCCAGTGGAACTGTTTCCTTGGAATTTTAGGGGGGACTCCTGGCATAAGGCAAGTTACTTTAACGCCAGTCCATACAGAAACAAGCGGTGAATCTAAGCCCTAGGAAGGCCGTAAGAACTCTAATAAAAGTCTTTTGAGAGTTTACACAGTCTTATGCGATCCTCAATACACGTTCAATCTGCCCCTTTAGAGAGACGGAGGATCATAGAAATAGGGAGTTTTCTTTCGTTCGAGCTCACTTCCTCCACTCGGCCCGGTAATGACAGTTTCACAAGCATTAAAGGCTGTGATATGGTGTTAGACGCAACATTCGAGCGTAGAGAACGTAGATAATACGCCCTTGTAAGCTCCTCGGTTAGTTTCTTATATATACTGTCTTCCTGGAAACTCTGGTGATTTGTACATATGGCAGCTTATTGGGCTGTAATTTCGTTCATCGAAGTTCAATCGACCTATAGCACACGCAAAATGTCCACCACACACAGTAGGAGATGTCAGGCCTCCAGAATATATCTAAAAGCTCATACGTCCTACATCCCACCCGTCCATGAAAGCGAGTTGTCACCGTCGAGGTTAAAAGGGTCAATCTAGTGCGCGAATCCCTCCGTAGTCTTTACGAATATTTCCTGGATCGGTCCCGTCACTATTTAGTGGGAAGTAAAAGTAAATGAGAACTGGTATGGCCAAGCCAAGTATTGTCGCTCGGGGAAGCAGCGTAAACCGAGTGATCTATCATGATCCGACTCATCTTTCAGATCCGGGATTTCTCGCCCCATAGTGTTATAAATAAAGAGTGCATTGACTATCCCTCCCTCCCTTATACTGCAAATCACGCACGATATAACCCATAAAGACAGTCCCAAAAATATATATTTCCCGTATACCGGGGTTAGGGTTGCATGTAAAATTTGAATTTAATGGTGCGAAAGATGGCATGAACTCTTGGCTGTGGGAAATAAACGACCAAGCTCTCATTATCCCGTGGAACTGCCTGCTATATTCAATAACAGACGACTCTAGCTACTTTAACGCCCGTCCCCATATCCATATGAGGATTATACCATGCCTCCGAATTAACATATATTAACCCGTATAATTTTTATAGGGTCCTTGAAACGCCCTGTTTACCCTAAGGGTTATATAAATTCAGCTTTAGTAGATGTGATAATGCCTATTAAAGGGTTATTTTATTCGGTGAAAAATCTGGATGCGCAGGTAGGCCAGTATTCACACTCCTTCTGGCATAGGTGAATTTCACAAATAAAACTCTTGATTATTTCTCAGTTTAATAAGTACATTTTCTCTCTACTAACAACCTTTCCTACCTGCTTACCTGTCTGCCTACCTGCCTACTTACCTGCCTGCAATGCCTGCTTGGTTCGCTGCTTGATTGGGTGCTGAATTCGCTGGATTAGCTAGCTTTGGTACTGGATTTGCTAGATCTGGTGCTCAATTCGCTGGGTTGGGTGCTGGATTCGCAGGATTTGGTGCTGGGTTCGCTGGATCCGCTGGATTGGATTCTGGATCCGCTGGATTGGGTACTGATTCCAATGGATTCGCCGGATTGGGTGATGGATTCGCTAGATTCGCTGCCTGTTTCACCGATTAGCTCATGTCTGGACGATGATAGGATGCTCAATTGCAGCGGGGGCGTAGCTGAAGCCGTAGAGATGGAGGTGTAGAGGCGGAGGTGTAGCGGTGTGGAGACCAGGTAAGCAGGTAGGAAAGGTTGTTAGTAGAGAGTAAATATACATATTAAATCGAGAGTTTTATTTGTCAAATTCACCCATGCAGGAAGAGGCGTGGATACTGGCCTACCTGCACATTCAGATTTTTCACCGAATAAAATAACCGTTGTACAGGCATTATCACATACACCAAGGCTGAATATAACTCTCACCGAAACCATAACATTTTAAGGACGTTATAAAAAATACCAGAATTAATATCAAATAATGGTTAACTCGGACGTATGTAGGCATGCTATAATCCTCAAATGGGTATGCGGACGGGCGGTAAAGTCATTAGCACACGGAGGATTCATTTTGAGATGCATTCTGAGATGCATTTGTGATGCATGATACGGCATAGTAGAGCCACCTAAGTAGACCGTTCCCTCAGCCACTCGAATACCGCCTCGAATATTAAGAGGGGAAGAAGAGGTCTTCGTTATAACCAGATTCTTTACCGCTAACCTACTAATTATTTTACCGTTCGACTGGGGCGGTAGCTAGAGAGCCGTCTGGTTTCACTAAAGATTATTATAGGGTTAGGGTTCTGAACTACAGGTGTTTGTTAAGGATCTATCTGAGATCGAGACATCTTAGTGATATCATAAGATCTGGGGGACGTTATGGCAGCCAGGGCTCAATTTAAAAGTCATACATCCAGATACCAAACTCTATAAAGCGTTGGGGTTTGTTACGACTGGGCAATTGGAAAGACAAGGTTTGCCAAGCCTCATCAGATTCAGGGTCTTAGAATGGATTTCGGCGGAAATTTTTACTTTCTTTACAAAAAAAGCTTCTTCTGACAAATCTGTAGGGGAAGAATCAAAAATCTGGTAGCGTAGGTGCTGGATTAATGTTGAAAACGGCGTTCCATATGTCGGGTCAACAACAAACTTATAATTAGCCTTCTGCCACGAGTCATCTGACAAGCTCGTGACTAAGCGCTAAGGGCACCTTGTGGCTTTCCAGTAATACGCGCGCAAATTGCGCACGCAAGTAAGTGCTTACTGGCGCTAGGCTGTCGGGTTGACACAAAGGTCCATCCATGGATTGGCTCACCATGGTTACCCCCACATATGGGATTGCAACCTCCTTCGATGTCAACCGAACATGCCCTAGCTAGTAGCTACTGCCCAAAGGTAAATGTTGTTCATGGACACTATTCCATATAGCTGATATACAACCAGACATGGAATACTTAGCTGAGCTGCGGTATATACACTCAGAGATCCGGGCCTGGTAGGGGCATGTATGATAGTTTGGGTAGATTTGAAGGCAGCGTTGGCGAGGAAGGAAACCATTCACACCCAATCATCAGCTTGTTCGCGAAGGAATGGTCTCAGCCTCCACCTCCCAAATGACGGCATAGTGGTCCGGGGAATCTCGACATTACATGGTTTAGACCCTCGCTTATAATTGGGGATACCGCTATCATTATCAGGATCGGGATGGATGAGCGATATGGTATCATGGAGTTAACCATTAGTCTGCGAAGCGATGTCCATGGGTATAGGGGGGTACCCTCACAAGACCAACTCCCACTATCGCTTCGCCTTGCCGTTACACAAGTTTAATCACGCTCACTATATTGTGTTGGCCTGTTTGGTGTCTTTGGCGAGTGCCACGCCTCTCGTGGATGGAAAGTTTGATATACTAGTCGGCGAACCGAAGAGCGGCTGTCTTAAGACAAACAGACATGATTTACTTATAGCAAGGCATCAGATGGCTCTAATTAAGAGAGAGAGATATCATTTATTGTGACATTTGTGCAGAAAACTAGAAACAAATACAGAGCCTCAATGCTGGATAAAACGAAAAGAAAGAGGAAAGAAGATACCCTTCATGAGATCATAGTACCATCCACGCTAAACACCCAACCCAATCCGAGACACAAATACCAAATTGGAAAGCGAAATCGTAAACAAAAACAACTACCAAAAGAGGCTATCCATCCTGGGGTAGGAATGGGGCAAGTAATGTCACAACCCACTTGTGTCCCCGCTTTTTCGCAAGATCGAATGCCGAGTGACCATCGTTATTGGTAATACTGACATCGATACCATCCTCTCTCAGCAACATATCCACAACTTCAGTATGTCCCATGCTTGCTGCTACTATTAAGCCGGTATTACCCCACTTATTGCGGTAATTCACACCGTGTGCGCCCCTTTTTAGTGCTAGTTCGACGATCCTGGGTTCCCCTGACAGTGATCCCAAAGTGAGAATTGTATCACCGTCCCCATCCATTTCCAGTAACTCATCCGCCTTATCATACCGGTCAAGGAGCATCTCAAAGATCTCGACATGTCCATACTCGGCGGCAAGTAGTAGGGGTGACGTTCCATGATAATGAGCGGTCTTGAGTTGGATGCCTTCCTCCAGTAAGATTTTGACAACCTCTGTATGCCCGTTTTGTGCTGCTAACATCAAGGCTGTGAACTCCCTGCGGCCCCTGTGGTTGATATCGCATCCACGCCTCTCCAGAATCAACTGCAGGCATTGTAGGTTTCCGGATGCTGCGGCGATTAATAATGGGGTGGACCCGTCCCCGGTAGCGATCGATACATCAATACCATCCTGTTCCAATAACATCTCTAGAATCTCAGGGTGTTCGCTAGCTGCATGCGCGCAGGCTGTATACCCACGGCTGTCTCTGTGATTGATGTCGAATCCGCCTCGCGCCAGTAATAAACGAACGCTACGTGGGTTTCCGGATGCTGCGGCGAGTAATAATAGGGTGGACCTGGTCCCGGTAGCGGTGGAGATGTCAATCCCATCCTGTTCCAGTAACATCTCTAACGTCTCAGGATTTCCGCTAGCTGCTGCATGTGCGCAGGCTGTATATCCACGGCTGTCTCTGTGATTGATGTCGAATCCACCTCGCTCTAGAATAAACTGAACAATACTTGTCATGCCGGCTTCCGTGACGAGTAGCAGAGGAGTACGCATATCACTGTCCATTTCGTTTAGCGCACCCTCCTCACTCATCCTCTGGACCATCATTTCGCTAGCCTGGATAGATCCGCAATAAGTGGCAGCCTCCAATAGGCTTATCTTTTCATCATTTGGGATAGCGGCGCCACGAAGTCTCTCCTCAAGTAATATCTGCACTATACTTGTGTCACCTCTTATCCGTGCTAGCGCTAAAGCCGTGTCTCCATCCTTGTCCTTGTGTTGCGTGTCTACCCCTTGTGCCTTAACAAGCAGTTTGCAGGGTTCCAAGTGCCCAAAATATGTGGCGTAGGAAAGAGCGGTCCATCCATAAACCCCGCTTGTCGCGTTGGCATCCAGGTCCTCCCGCGCTAGAAGCAGCTTTATCACCTGGTGCTGATCCGTTTGCGCAGCCAATATCAATAGTGTTTCCGAGCGATACCGTTTGTTGATATCAACCCTTGAATCAGCGACGAGAACCTTTAATACATCAAAGTGCTTTAATCTAGCTGCGAGGAACAAGGGAGGTTCTCCGTCCGCGTTCGTGGTGTTTGGGAGAACGTCATCACTGGCCTTGAGGATACTTTCTACAATTCTTACATATCCGCCAAAGGTCGCAAGCGACAAAGCCGTCTCTCCGGAGAGATTTTGACGATTTAAACTTAAAGCTTGAGCACATGTGTTCCGGAGAATACGTTTAACTTCAGGTTCGCTACCTTTGGAGGCGGCATAGTGTAGGACGGTATCGCCGTTCAAGTCGCTCAAGGTAAGATCACATCTGCCAGTTTGGAGCAACTTCCGGAAGATAGCGGGGTCACCGGTGAGAAGCGCATGCATCAACGCCGTTCTCCCTCCCTGGTCGGCGTGGTTTATGTCGACCGCTGGCCGCGCAATGAGGGACAGAACCACGCTCATTTGCTTTGACTGAACCGCCAAGATGAGTGGCGTATTCATCGACTTATCGCGGCAGTTTAAATCAGTGTTAGAATGATCGAGTAACAGCCGAACATATTCCATATCCCCATGCTCGGCACTATGGTGTAGAGGGGTACGTCTCATCTGGTTACAAGGGTTGGGGTCCGAATCTTGGGAGTCTTTTAGGCACTCCCTGAAAGTAGGCAACAGGCGGTAGTAACACGCCGTCCATAAGAGGGATGTATTCCTCGTATCTATCCCGCTTAGATATGGGAGAGTAACGCGCAAACTCGAAGCCCATGACCGATAAACGTCAGATTGAGGGTCTAGCAAGCCGTCCCATTGTTGAGGATTGAGGCTGGATTTGGTTACTAGAGTACTCAGGTGATGTCCCCAATTTCGAGAAGCGTAATGAATCAGAAGTTTCGGGGAGACCATGATATTATTGACGTTTGGATCATCAATATCGGAAAGATTATCATATGCACCGTACATGGGGTTTGTTAAAACCTGTCTACACACATCGGCAATCCACCTCCTACCTTCATCTCTGTTGTATTCTGAAGATTGGTCCAAAAACTCTTTAACGGTGGCGTGGGAAAATCTTAATATCCCAGTGCTTTTATCCAGAACAACCAAGCCACAGCATATTGCATAGAGGTCGTCGGTGCTACTAATCTTACTGGAAGGCACATTGGTATCCTGATGTGGATCAGTGGTGATTTGTAAAGACTGAAGCAGTATCTCTGGCGAGCGGTCATCGATGGTGTTGTAAAGCCAGTGTATCACGTTGAGCGCATTTCGGTTGTTGGTCTTTGTATGCTTACCAATCCTAGATAGTATATTCTTATACTTTTCCTCTAGGGATTGTGGATTGTATCTCAGTGTGTCATCGATTCCATCCTCCGTAACTTGTCGACCAAGCTCTTCGATTCTAAGAGAGACGGCCAGGAACCTGGGGAAGGTAAGCTTAATCGCTCACCATGTAAGGAATGGAGTAAACATACATCCCATTTGCATCGGTATCCAGGGCATTGATCTTTGATCTCTGCGTCTCTAGGTAATTACGCATGCCTCTAGACCTCGAATATAGGTCTTCAATCTTTCCATCAAGATAGACGCGGATATCTCCGCTGTTATCTTCTGGTCTTATGTAGTGCTGGTTGTACGCACTCATACGACTCTTGATGTCTGATTCATTGCGACTACTAAAGAACATACGGACGGTTTTCACCGCAACCTGGATATCATTCAAGACATGAAAGAACTCCATGCGCGTAGCAGAGTCTAATTCGTCGAGTGCATCGATAATAATCCAGACTCCGTCTGAAAAGTCTTTACAGAGTTCAATAATGTATCGCTTGCTTTCCTCAAGAGTCAAAGATCCGCCGGAATTCAGAGACCGCTGCTCATACAGTTTCATGATAGATTTGGGTACTCCTGATGAGTAGGCAAGACAGAGCTGTCTTACAATAGCTCTCAAGACGGAACTGGGGTTTGAATGTTGGGGAAGATCGTAAGAACAGTAGAAGAAGGCGACTGCAGAGTTCCCAACAAAAGAGTTCTCGTTGTCAGGGTCCTGATTCGTACGGTTGATCAGGATATCAACGACCTTTGAGCTTTTATTGATGTCAGCTAAGGCAGCCATGACGGGATATTATGTCGGCTCTTACGTCAAATGAGATTTGCCAGTTCCAGCTTGGGAAAATGTAGTTAGTATTCTACCCCCGACCTGGGAAAGGGCCCTCACCATCGCCGCACAACCAAAAAGCAGACGAGGACGACTTTAAGTTGAGCCATTCCTTGAATTCCACGTTCTCCTCGAGCCACTCGCATGTGTTAGGCGTTCGTCGTTCACAATGGGTCCTATGGTTTGCCCCATATTCCAAATTCGATATCCAGTTTAAGGCGTCTTTCAACTTTAGCTCTGGAAGGTTTAGCCATCTAAACATTAAATTTTTTGGTTATAAACCACTAACCATCAAGATAATCACAAATTACCCCAAGTCTCATGTGACAGTCCTTTAAAGAACTTTCAAGACCCTGTAACTGACCCCTGCATTCCTCCAGCTGGGACTTGAGCTTTTCTCGAGACGCATCCGCTCCTACAAGAAAACAATGACTGTCAGAGGAATAGGAGCACAGGAGTCACATTGGGCGATATACCTGATCGGTTGAGGGACGCAGCTAATATTCCTAGTTAGCAGAGAGCCAGAGCCTCTAGAACGTATTGGGTGGAACCTTCTTTCTCCACGAGATCAGCGCACTCACGGGTGCGTCTTTCACATTCACGTACATCCTCTAGTAATCGGGACAGATGAGTTGAAAGGCTTTCTAGCATTTGCTCTGCTCATTCCGGGCGTTAAGCATAGTTCGTGAGCCAACTTTGTGGGGTACCTACTTGGGGCAGATTTATCAACGTGTTGCTTCGCATAGACGAGGTAAGTCAATATTGAAACATATTGATCAACGAGACGTGTCTTTAATTCAGTGACGGACTGTTGCTTCGTCCCCAGATATAGTGCCTCATATATCGCGCTGCAATGCATGACCCAAGCGAGGTATCCAAGGCTAGTAGATATCAGAGCCATCCTCTTATAGTATGCCAACCCGAGCTACGAGCTCTAAGTTAGCATATATCTTTAGCGAGAGTATTGGGAAGCACTTACATCTAGAAGGAGCCTGAATCCTGACCATGCCAGAGCGACAACATCAGGATGGTGCTGGAGTGCTATATCTCCAAACTTGGCGTATTTCTCGAGCTGTGTCAGGAAAACTTCAGCATAGCATACTTTCTCGTTCTTAGTGTTGGTATAATGAAGCCTCGACTCATCACTTTTGGCTCGTTGGTCTCGGATATAATCGATGAGGGAAGTAGCTAGCTGGAAATTTTCCTTTTTCTCCACAAGCGCTCCGGGCGTTTCCTTGCGTAGCCTCTCCACTGCTTCGCCCCAGAGAGTGAGAGGTCTAATAGGTTTCAATTGTTAGACAGCGAGATATGATATCCGCGGACTGCATTTGGCAACCTACTTCGGTGGACCTCCTTTCAAGTCGGACGGAGAAGAGAAAGTTTTCGATGGCTGCAGAGGAGGTGCAATAAACTGGGAACTACATGCTGAACTTGGTCTCGGGTCTTTGCTAGCTGGCGCGTGTATTTTGATCACTTCGGCAGCAGCAGTGTTGTTCGATGGATCTGAGTGGGTTGCCGAAGACCCCTCGGAAATTTGCGAGGGTCCTGGCGCGGTCATATCCTGTGTCGCGGGTGTCGCACTGGCATAAATAGAAATTAGAGCCCCCCCAGATAAGAATTGAGTGATCCGTTATCAATTACCAAGGAAGAGAACTTATCGTAGCTTCGCCCAGGCTAGGATCTTCCGAGACCGGGGGTGAGGGAATGCCGGTAGTGGGCGGGTTGGGCTCGATTTTAACATGGGCTAGGTCTTGAGGTGCAGAATCACCAGGCGTTGGCGGTTGTAGGGCGATTGGCAAGTCTTCGGTCTTTGGTTTAAAGAGCTTTCGTAGCGTAGAGAGAAAGCTACCCATTGTTTGGAAAGAGTTGTGGGGTATGGTTGTCGGGTTTGGTTTGGTGGTGGGAAGGTTGGATGAGCATTGAGCACACACCTACAATTATATATTAGCGATGTAGCGTAGCACGGCCTACGTGTCGCTGAATTTCAAGAATCTGCATTGGTAATGCATAACCTGTCTCACTCGAAATCCAATCTACAATTTAACGAATGGGGACGTTCGATATGAAACATAGTGGAGTCTTTCAGCCGAAGACAATTCTGCACGACTCATGTTCTCGCCCTGGGTATCCCTAGAAGTACCATACCTAGAAACCTGAGCCTCAGCCACAGAAGCGGCGATTTGTATAGACTGGGTGCTCGCCTGAAAAAATAGCTTGTTGATTTGCACCAAATATATCAATAGACTTTGTTTTTTGGCAACTTCTGAGCACAACCGCTATCACAAGCCATACAGAAATATAGTCTTGGCGGCTTTTGTGTGTACTCGCAATTTCATAGCGTTTTTGAACACGACTAATATTGCATACACCCAAAAAAACGCCAAGACTACATTTTTGTTTGGCATGTAATAGCGGTTGTGTGTTCATAAACGCTATGAAGTTGCGAGTATATATTAGTCGTGTTCAAAAACGCTATGAGATCGCGAGTACCGAAAAATTCGCTAGCGTCGTTTGCACCAAAAAGTACTCAAAGTGCTGTTTTTTTGGTGTGCCAAAGAGCTTGCAGATTTACGTCTAAAGTGGGCTCTGGTTGGCATACCCTAGCTGCAACGAAATTTTCGTATTCCTGAGTCTTACGGTGGGAAATATTATATCACATTCTGGTTGCATAACTTCGTGTGGGAACTGAGACCTGTAACGTAAATCACGGCGAAGTCGGATATCACGGTGAAATCGGATGTCTCAAGTTACTCAGAGTGTCTGAGTTATTATTCTCTTTGGCTATCAAAAGAGGTATACTATAATAATATTTCTGATGCTGCAAGTTCGCTAATAGGTTCCTTTAGATCACTCCTTCTCTGGATTCAAAGCCATACTATCACCAATGAAGCTCTACACATAGGATGCCGAGACCGCCGAGACCGCTGAGACCACCGAGTCACTATGGCTTGAGTTAGTACTAGGTAGTTCAGGGAGAAGGATACTGAAGCGCAAAAAGGGTATATACAAGAAAAGAGTTCGGGTAGGATTGAGATACGGGTAGACTCCAGATTGGAGTAGGAACTGAATAGGGAAAGGATTGATGAATAGGAAAAGTAAGAATAATACCTATTATCTACTCGCTATCACTAGGCCCACCATTTTTTACTAATAGTTTGGTCTGCTTGGGTTTTCTAGACTTTCTCCCCGGGATTTGGTACTTGCTTTCCTGCATTTTCCGGGCTTTTTCTGATTTCCTTTTCTGTAGTGTTTCTTGAAAGCTTCGTAATCTGTCGTTATGGCGCAGGCTTTGGAGAGTATTCTTCTATCCGCCTTCACTCTCCTTTTACCTTCGTACTTGGTACGAATATCCTGTATTTGCTGTTTTGCAATCTCTACTTCTGTTAGAGATCTTTCTGCTAGATGGGATAGCCTGGTAATCAGGGCAGAAATTTCATCTCGTTCACTCCCGGGTTTGGTCCCCCCCTGAAGCTGTAGTGCAAATTGTGTTTGCTGTCGCAAATCTGGCGGTTTTGAGGTGTTTTTAGATGCTTGTGGAGTAGGATCTTTTGCCCAATAGGTATCACGGCGTACCAAGGACTGCGATGGAAGGAAGGATATTGAAGAACGGGCTCTGGTTTTCTATGGGTTTCCGTTACACGGGTTATGAGTCAGACTGTGCAGGGGTGTGTATTAGTATATATAGGCGGCTATGGGTCTCTCCTTTGTTCCTTTCTCTCCTTCTTCTTTCCTACTTCGTCTTCCTGTTATCAATCCTACTATAAAGGGATCTTCGTTTCGTTTTGTCTTTAGTCTTGTCTTGTTCTCAGGAAATATACGATCGTCTAAATACTCTGCTTCGCTTGGCATTGTGTTAGGAACCACGTGACCTTCACGACCGCCGTAGTCTCCGCCGTAGTCTCCGACTTCGCGCGTAGTCGCCCGCCCGTATATGTACGAGGAAGCTATTCACGTTGTCTATTGGTATCTTCGTGCCCACGTCTACGTTAGGGAACACTTGTGGTACTACGTCCCCAATCTACTTCTTCTCGGTTAGATACTCGCCTCGTCTTCGTCTTCGTTTCGGTTGTGAACCTTGGCCTTCTGTTCTGTTGTCTCCGTCTCGTTCCGTAACAATAGGTGTTAGGGTTATAATACTTTTTGGCTTGACTTTAGTGATGACTTTATCGGGGTTGAGTGGATATATGCCAGTAGCTCGAAAGGATGCTATAATAGATTGTTTGGTATATGCTTTTGCGTCTTACGTGAAAAAAGATTCCTTTGGTTATTAGTCGTGTTTCCCTCAAGTGTGTATCGACTTCTGTAATCTTGTAAAAAGTCAAAAAACCAACATCGAGGGTTGAAGTAGATGTGTAGAATGTTGGGGGAGACAAATGAGATGAATATTGCGAGTATCTGTATGAAAACTCATAACTTAAATGTGAATATGAAGTCAGTAACAAAGTCTTGGGCGCGTTTTACTGTCTTGATGAGTATACATCAAAATGATCTCTCAGCGCATCAATCGAACATCGTTAATTAGCCATTATTATCATATGAGAATCTTTACAGATCGTCTGTTGATGTATCTTGGCCCATATAATGTCACTTTTTATAGATTACGTGATGGTAGGACAGTTCCACTATGATTGGCCGTGTCAATTTCTCTTGGCCGTCTTGTCTGGCGTTTGGATTTCTATTACGATCGATAGATAACTTTGTTTCTAGATGAGTGGCGAGAATGAATCCATTTGTCGGCGTCTTGGCGCTAGGCTGATCGCCGGTAGGAGTAGTATGGTTTCGTGGATCTGATGGACTGTGCAGGATGGGCGGACTGGGACTGGACGGATTGGGATTATTGTGCGTTCGGGAAGAAGGATTTGTCAGAAGAGGTTCTATGAGGTTCTGTTACACGGGGGAGTGAGTCATAGTTGGGTTACGCGGAAGTATGAGTCATGCTAAGTGAGGGGTTGTCGGATATATAAGGGAGGCAACGGGGTCTACTTGTGTCGTTCTTTTCCTTTCCTTTCTTCTCTACGCAACGTCTTCTGTATTCTAGCAATTCATTATAGTTTTCTCTTCAGAAACTATCGCTGCCTCTATACTATAACTTATAACTCCTTTATACTATCGGAGTTATCGCATTTGTCCTTCTCTGCATGGCGCGAGCAGGCCTCTGTGGCGCCGAGATTACGTTGCGTCGTCATCCATGCGTCTTATTCTTCTGATGGCAACAACGCAACCACCTCCCCCACTAACTGTTAGGGTAGTTGATGGGGTCACCCTCAACGGAAGTTATCAGATTCAGGGCCTTGTTGAGTTGAAGCAGTTGATGATGGCCTACCTCTGGTTATGTTCGTTTCTTATCTTTTCGAGAGGAGATCGATGGAAGGCGGAGCGAGATGCTAGCGAACACTACGTACTATTACTGAGGCAAGCTCACGAAGCGAGAGCAGTTGGAAGCCAGTAATGTCATCTGATCGCTTGGGCGCGAGTTTGCACTCTTGAGTTTCAACTTGCTGCTACGAGAGCTCCACCACCACCACCCCCACCCCCACCAGGCAATCCCCCTCCTACATTTCGCTCCGAGAAGTTCCCAGACCCCCCAAAGTTTAATGGAACCAGAAAGGAGTTACTCGGGTTCCTCAACCTTCTCCGCACCAAACTCAGGGTTAACCATGACAGGTTCCTGAATGAGGAGGCCAAGGTTTTCTATGCAGTCAGTCGGTTGAAGGGGAAGGCGTTAGATCAGGTTATCCCCATGGCCGCGGGGGATGCTCCACTCTTTGTCTCAATTCTGGCCTGTTGAGTTCGCAGAGGCTTCGCTGGAGGCCGGCCGCCGGCACAGCAGAAGGAACTCCAGAGCCTCCGACAAGGCAAAAGAGACTTTGCCACATACCTAACACAATTTTTGCGCATCATGGGACGGTTGGATTACAACGAGGAGGCCAAGAAGGACGCCTTGGAAATGGGACTCTCCGATGATCTAAAAGATGCAATGATATACCAGGATATTGCAACAGAGGGGTTCGATGCCTATGTGAAAAGGCTGATGACCATGGATAATAGGATTAGGGCTAGGAAGGATGTCCACCGCTCTAATGGAAACCCCATGGGACAGTTTGCTGCTCAACCTGCTTGCCCGTCACTTATCACGGACCTGGCGATGGGCCTCTCAGTTTCTACAAACTCGGCTCATTCTCGCCTCCACCAGGAGGAAGGTATACCGCTTAAATGGGCCTTGTAGACCTCACCGAAAAGAAGCGGAGGATGGAGAAGCGGCCGTTGTGTATTGTCTTCTTGCCAGTTTTTGCCCAATGTCACGAGAATCGCGTCGTGGCACTCCTGTGGTAAGGGCGCTGCCTCTCTGCATTATTCTCTTGTGGCTCCCGTTTCCTCTTCTTCTTCTTCTTCTACCGTTGTGGTTCTTTCTTTTAACCTACTTGAATGGCGGGTTTCACTAGTCACAGTCGATGTCGTATCGCGCCTAGTAGTATGAAAAAAAATTTTTCTGCATTTTCTATTTCAGGTTTTTCAGTTTCAGTTGTAGCAGAGGAGGAGTTAAATGGAGATCATTTAGTTGTTGCTTGTAATATTGTAAACAATAAAGACTCCATTCCTACTTATGCTATGATCGATACTGGGGCCTCGGGATTTGCATTTATTGATGAAACCTTTGCGCGCCATCACCAACTTCCTATTTCCTTACTTAAAACTCCTAGAATTCTTGAGGTCATTGACGGACGACCCATATCCTCGGGACAAATTACTTCTATATGCCAGGTTCCCCTTCAGATTGGATCACATCAAGAACGAATTCCTCTTTTTGTTACTAAGATTGGACAATACCCTCTGGTCCTCGGCATACCATGGCTGCAACATCACGATGCCACCCTGAGGTTTAAAGATAATACGGTCGCTTTCGAGTCAAATTTCTGTAAAAGGAACTGCAACACCAAATGCGATACCGCCAAGGTCCCCAGAGTAAAGTCTCAAGCATATATGATAGGGCCCGTACCATTTAGTCGCCTTGCCAGAAAAAAGGGACTACAAATTTATAGCGCATCCCTCCGGGATATCGAACAAACGCTTAACGAAGTCCTGGACGCGGAATGGAAACATAAAATCCCCAAACAATATCAACATCGGCTTAATATGTTTGACGAAGCCTTTGCTCAAGATCTCCCCCCCCGACGCCCCTATGACCACAAAATACCGTTGAAAGAAGGAAGGGAACCACCATTTGTACCCCTTTATGGAATGTCTAGGGACGAGTTACTTGCGCTGCGAGATTATATTCGAGAGAACCTTTCTAAAAGATTTATCCGCGCCAGCTCCTCTCCAGCCGGGGCTCCAGTATTATTTGTTAAGAAGGCCGATGGTTCACTACGTCTATGTGTGGATTACCGGGGACTTAACGAATTGACTATTAAAAACCGATATCCCCTGCCACTTATTCGAGAAACTCTAGATTGTCTATCAAAAGCCAAATGGTACACCAAGTTGGACCTACGCCAAGGTTACAACCAAATTCGCATGGCCGAAGGGGAGGAATGGAAAACAGCATTCCGGACCCGCTATGGTCACTTTGAATATACAGTTATGCCCTTTGGTCTCACCAACGCCCCCGCCACATTTCAACATTTTATTAACGATTGTCTACGGGAACATCTGGATCAATTCTGCATCGCGGGCGATATTTTGATATCTGATGATCTGCCGAAGAATGAGAGCATTTGGAAAAAATACTCGGACTCCTGCAGAAACACGGCGTGCTATTGAAGCCAGAGAAATGCGAATTTCATACCCAAAGTACCACCTACCTCGGCCTTATAATTGAACCCAATGGCATCCGGATGGATCCTCATAAGGTCTCCGCAGTACAAGAATGGACGACGCCCCGAACTGTTAAGGACATACAAGCGTTTTTGAGCTTTGCCAATTTTTACAGACGCTTTATTTTCGGGTTTTTGAAACTGGCCACTCCTCTTACGAAACTTACTAAAAAAGGAATACCTTTTGAGTGGTCACCGGAGGCTGAGACAGCCTTCCAACTGTTAAAAGAGGCCTTTACCACCGCCCCCATTTTGATTCATTTCGATCCCGAAAAACCAAGTACGGTCGAAACGGATGCTTCGGATTATGTCGCCGCTGGCGTTCTCTCTCAATACGACGGACAAGGAAAACTTCACCCTGTAGCGTTTTTCTCGAAGAAGCATACGCCTGCGGAGTGTAATTACGAGATATAAGATAAGGAATTACTGGCGATTATTCGATGTTTTGAAGAATGGCGACCTGAGCTCGAGGGAGCAAAGCATCCTATTGAGGTTATATCGGATCACAAAAACCTTGAATACTTTATGTCTACCAAGCAACTTAATAGGAGACAGGTGCGTTGGGTGGAATATCTCTCCCACTTTAACTTTATTATCAAATATAGACCAGGGAAACAAAACGGTAAACCAGATGGATTGACCAGGAGATCAGGAGATATCCCTGAGGAAGGAGATGAAAGATTACTTCACCAGAGTCAGACGGTACTGAAGAGGGAAAATTTGGATCCAAAGCTAAGTTTGTTGGCGGGTTCTTTGGCAAATGAACCCGCTGAAAAGAACGCCTCTCTACAAAAGTTATTCGATGAAGGATATCTGGCTGACCCATTCCCGCAAAAGATATTGAACCTACGACAAACAGATCTGAAGCGGTCTGAGGAAATTTCCTTGCAGAATCTTGCAGGTTGTGATCGTTTACTTTATCGCGAATGCCTTTATGTCCCAGACTATGCTCCCCTACGATTAGAAATTCTTAAACAATATCATGATGCCCCCTCAGCAGGTCACTCCGGCAGAGAAAACACTTTCGAACTGGTTAGTAGGGACTATTATTGGCCAAATATGCGAGACTATATCGTAAATATATTGAATGTCGCTGTCAAGTAAAAGCCAATATGCAAGCTAGGAGTGCTGCGACCACTACCCATTCCCGAACAACCCTGGAGAGAAATTTCTATAGATTTTATTACAGGTTTACCGGAAAGCGAAGGATACGATGCCGTACTAGTAGTGGTGGATCGACTTACCAAATCGACGTCTATTGCAATCTGACGGTTAATCACGGAAGAATCAGCAAACCTATATCTGCAACGTATTTGGAAATTCTGCGGTCTCACATCACTCCGATAGAGAGCGGTTACTGGTAAATTCTGGAAGTTCCTTTGTAAACAACAAGGTTGAGCGCGAATGTCAACTGCATTCCGGAGACTGATGGCCAGAGCGGAAGGCTCAATCTTGCGGTTATGGAACAATCTCCGGCGTATGTTTAACTTATCAGCGGGGCGATTAGGCGAAGTGGTTCACTGGCGAGTTTGCGGCAAACAATCGAGTTTCGCCTCCATGAAAGCTATCTTATGCCTTACGGCTATCATCGCTCGATTTACAATAGATCTTCAGAAGCCGAAAAGTCTCAGTCTGGATGCGTGAGTTTGCGGAAAGATGAAGGGACCTCCAGAGTATTCTGGACTCAAGCTACGAGCAGCTCAGGATCAACGAAAAGCGATGCAGTAAAAAGAACCCCCGCCCCTAGATGTGAAGTCGGAGATATTGTTTTTGTGTCGGCAAAGATTATTCGTACTACTCGCAACTCGAGGAAGCTCGACTGGAAGAAATTGGGGCCTTTCCCTATCCAAAAAGTAGTTTCTCCCTATGCCTATCGCCTGAACCTCCCCCGCTCGATGAAGATGTATCCTGTCTTCCACGTCTCCCTACTTGACCTCGCAGCAACGGATCCCGTACAAGGACAAATACTTCCACCGCCCCCACCAATTATTGTTGAACAAGAGGAGGAGTATCAAGTTGAAGAAATATTGGATTCCCGATCTCATGGGAAACAAGGACTTCAGTATTATGTGAAGTGGACAATTCTGTTGGCCTCTTGGGAACCCGCCAGTCATGCCAAAGCCGTGCCGTCGATATCTTTCATGCTCTGATGGCGGGACCGGTGAGAAAGAAAGGCTGAGCTCGCGCCTAAAAAGGGGGGCTACTTTCATGGATACAATGGACTGTGCAGGATGGGCGGACTGGGACTGGGCCAGTTCGTGGAATCTGATAATGGGTATCTGAGGATGGCGGTGGGGTGGGCGGATTGGGATTATTGTGCGTTCGGAAAGAAGGATTTGTCAGAATAGGTTCTATGAGGTTCTGTTACACGGAGGGAGTGAGTCATAGTTGGGGTTACGCGGAAGTATGAGTCATGCTAAGTGAGGGGGTTGTTGGATATATAAGGAGAGGAGGCCTCTTGTGTCGTTCTCTTTCTTTCTTTCTTCTCATAGCGTCTTACTGTATTTATCGATCTATTATAGTTTCTCTTTAGAAACTATCATTTGGATTCTCTGATATCTTACATAACTCGCTCTGTTATCAGATTATCGCTGCTACCTCTGCACCGCGCGGAGCAAGTCTATCTGCCGCGGCGAGATTACGTTGCGTCGTCATCCGCGTCTTGGCTACTATAATGCGCGCAACCTCGCTCCACCTCCTGCTAGGATCGTCGAAGGGGTTACTCTTAATGGGGACTATCAGATCCCCCAAACCTTTACCGAGTTCCAAGCCGTCGATGACCTCCACTACCACTATATACATCTACTTATGCTTATCCGGGAAGGCAATCGATGGAAGACCGAACGAGACGCCAGTAGGACACTACATGCGACTAAACGGAACGAGTTGAACACGGCAAGGGAACAATTAGAAGCCGAAAATAACCATACCGATGCCTTGGAAGCACAGGTTCGCACCCTGGAATTCCAACTCACCGCTGCACGAGCTGAACCACCACCACCTCCACCACCACCACCACCACCACCTCCACCACCACCAGTTAACCCCCCTCCTGCCTTCCACTCCGAAAAATTCCCAGACCCTCCAAAGTTTAATGGGACTAGGAAAGAACTACCCGGGTTCCTCAACCTTCTTCGTACCAAACTCAGGGTTAACCATGATAGGTTCCTGAATGAGGAAGCCAAGGTTTTCTACGCAGTTAGTCGGTTGGAGGGGAAGGCGTTGGACCAGGTCATTCCTATGGCCGCGGGGGATGCGCCGTGCCGATTACTACGCCCGTTGAGTTCGCAGGAAGCTTCAGGCCGGGCGCCGGCGCGTGAAGGAACTCCAGAGCCTCCGACAAGGCAAAAGAGACTTTGCCACATACCTAACACAATTTTTGCGCATCATGGGACGGTTGGATTATAACGAGGAGGCCAAGAAGGACGCCTTGGAAATAGGGCTCTCCGACGATTTGTAAGATGCAATGATATATCAGGACACTGCAACAGAGGGGTTTGATGCCTATGTGAAGAGGCTGATGACTATGGATAATAGGATTAGGGCTAGGAAGGATGCCCACCGCTCTAATAGAAACCCCATGGGACAGTTTGCTGCTCAACCTGCTGCGTCACTATCTGGAGTCCTGGCGATGGACCTCTCAGGCTCTACAAACTCGCTCAGCTCCACGCACCAGGAGGAAGGTATTCCTTTCTGGGCGCCCAGACTTCCGCCGAAAGAAATGGAGGATGGAGAAGCGGCCGTTGTCTCTTCTTGCCCATGTATTTTTCTTCAATGCCCTCAGGGAAACCGCCCCCGTGGTCCTCCTGTGGTGAGAGGCGCTGCCTTGTCCGCCCCACCTGCTGCACCTATTGCGCCTTCTGTTTCTTCTTCTTCTTCTTCTACCGATGTGGTTCTTTCTTCTTCTTCCTCTTCTCCGAATGAGTCGGGTTTTCACTAGTCCCTGGTCAGTATTATGGCCCTCGCCAGGGACCCTCAAAGGAATTTTCTTTATCTGCATTTTCTATTTCAGGTTTTTCAGTTTCGGTGGTAGCAGAAGAGGAGTTAAATGGAGATCATTTAGTGGTTGCTGGTAACATTGTAAACAATAAAGACTCCATTCCTACTTATGCTATGATTGATACTGGGGCCTCGGGATTTGCATTTATTGATGAAACCTTTGCGCGCCATCACCAACTTCCTATTTCCCCATTAAAAACACCTAGAATCCTTGAGGTAATCGACGGACGACCCATATCTTCGGGACAAATTACTTCTATATGCCAGGTTCCTCTTCAGATTGGATCACATCAAGAACGAATTCCTCTCTTTGTTACCAAACTTGGACAATATCCTCTAGTTCTCGGTATACCATGGCTACAACATCACGATGCCACCCTAAAGTTTAAGGATAATACGGTAGCCTTCGAATCCGATTTCTGCAAAAAGAACTGCAACACCAGAAAAGATACCACCAAGATCCCGGGAATAAAACCCCAAGCATATATGATAGGACCGGTACCGTTTAGCCGCCTTGCCCGAAAAAAGGGGTTACAAATTTACAGCGCATCTCTCCGCGATATCGAACAGACTCTTGACGAAGTTTTGAACGCCGAATGGAAACACAAAATTCCTAAACAATACCACCATCGATTAGAAATGTTCGACGAAGCCTTTGCTCAGGACCTTCCTCCCCGACGTCCGTATGACCATAAGATTCCGTTGAAAGAAGGGAGGGAACCCCCATTTGGACCCCTTTACGGAATGTCTAGGGACGAGTTACTTGCGCTACGAGACTATATCCGAGAAAACCTTTCTAAAGGGTTCATACGCGCCAGCTCCTCTCCAGCCGGAGCTCCAGTATTATTTGTTAAAAAGGCCGATGGATCACTCCGCCTGTGTGTGGATTACCGAGGACTTAACGAATTGACTATTAAAAACCGATATCCTCTACCCCTGATCCGAGAAACGCTAGACACCGTTTCAGAAAGCTGGTGCCAAGTTGGATCTACGCCAAGGTTATAATCAAATCCGTATGGCCGAGGGAGAAGAGTGGAAGACAGCATTTAGGACCCGCTATGGCCACTTTGAATACACAGTTATGCCCTTTGGACTTACCAATGCCCCCGCTACGTTCCAACACTTTATTAATGATTGCCTACGAGAGCATCTTGATCAATTCTGTACGGCCTACCTGGACGATATTTTGATATATAGTAATACGCTCGAAGAACATGAGGAGCATGTGGAAAAAATACTCGGTCTACTACAGAAGCAGGGTGTCCTGTTGAAGCCAGAGAAATGCGAGTTCCATACCCAAAGTACCACCTATCTCGGCCTCATAATTGAACCCAACGGTATCCGGATGGACCCTCATAAGGTCTCGGCAGTACAGGAATGGACCACACCACGGACGGTTAAGGATATACAAGCATTTTTGGGCTTCGCCAATTTCTATAGACGTTTTATTTTTGGATTTTCGAAACTAGCCACTCCTCTTACAAGACTTACCAAGAAGGGAATACCTTTCCAATGGTCACCAGAGGCGGAGACAGCCTTTCAACTGTTAAAAGAAGCCTTTACCACCGCTCCTGTCTTGATTCATTTTGACCCCGAAAAACCAATTACAGTCGAAACAGATGCCTCAGACTATGTCGCCGCTGGTATACTATCTCAACACGATACACAAGGGAAACTTCACCCTGTGGCATTTTTTTCGAAGAAACATACGCCTGCCGAATGCAATTACATCAGCAAACTACTACTTGTGAATGCAGTCTCCCAACAGTCTCCTGGGTCTCCTGAGAGTCTCCTGAGGCTCCTGGATATTTTTTGAGTCTCCTGAGGCTCAGGAGACCTCAGGAGACAAATGAAGTCTTGCTGATGTATGAGATATACGACAAGGAATTACTGGCGATTATTCGATGCTTTGAGGAATGGCGACCCGAGTTGGAAGGAGCAAAGCATCCTATCGAGGTTATATCGGATCATAAAAATCTAGAATATTTTATGTCAACCAAGCAACTTAATAGGCGACAGGTGCGTTGGGCGGAATATCTCTCCCGCTTCGATTTTATTATCAAATATAGACCAGGGAAACAAAGCGGTAAACCGGATGCATTGACTAGGAGATCAGGAGATCTCCCTGAAGAAGGAGATGAAAGATTATTGCACCAGAGTCAGACGGTACTGAAGAAGGAAAATTTGGATCCAAAGCTAAGTTTGTTGGCGGGTTCTTTGGCAAATGAACCCGCTGAAAAGAACGCCTCCCTACAAAAGTTATTCGAGGAGGGATACTTAACTGATCCATTTCCACAAAGGATATTGAACCTACGACAAACAGATACGAAGCAGTGCAAGGAGATCTCCTTAGCCGAATGTACCGAGGTCGATGGCCGGTTACTCTACCGCGAATGTCTTTATGTTCCAGACTATGCTCCCTTACGGCTAGGAATTCTTAAATATTATCACGATGCCCCCTCAGCAGGTCACCCCGGCAGAGAAAAGACTTTTGAATTGATTAGCAGAGACTATTACTGGCCAAATATGCGAGACTATATCGGCCAGTATATTAGAAATTGCTATACCTGTCAACGAAGCAAGCCAACAACTCACGGTAAGCTCGGAGGTCTTCGACCATTACCTATCCCGGAACAACCTTGGAGAGAAATCTCTATGGATTTTGTTACAGGTTTGCCGGAAAGCGAGGGATACGATGCAGTACTGGTAGTGGTGGATCGGTTGACAAAAATGCGCCACTTACTACCTTATAATACGACGGTTAACGCGAAGGACACAGCGACTCTATATCTGCAGCATATCTGGAAATTACATGGTCTGCCAACACATATTACCTCCGATAGGGGAACCCAGTTTACAGCAAAATTCTGGAAATCTCTCTGCAAGCAACTGAGAATCGAGGCACGAATGTCAACCGCGTTCCACCCGGAGACTGATGGACAAACAGAAAGACTTAATGCAGTTATGGAACAGTATTTACAAGCATACGTTTCTTATCAGCAGGATGATTGGGCGAAATGGCTACCAATGGCGGAGTTTGCGGCGAATAATCAAGTCTCCGCCTCCACGAAGGCGACACCTTTCTTTGCGAATTATGGTTATCATCCGCGGTTCACGATAGACCTCCAGAAGCCCGAGAAGTCTCCTCCCAGCCTCGATGCACATGGGTTTGCTGGAAAGATGAAGGAGCTACACGATTATCTACGGACTCAACTACGGTCGGCTCAGGACCAACAAGAAAAGTCAGTGAATGCTAAACGCACCCCCGCCCCAAGGTATGAAGTCGGAGATATGGTATTCGTGTCGGCAAAGAATATTCGCACTACCCGCAATTCGAGGAAGCTCGACTGGAAGAAATTAGGGCCTTTCCCTATCCAGGAAGTGGTTTCTCCCTATGCCTATCGCCTGAATCTTCCCCGCTCGATGAAGATGCATCCTGTCTTCCACGTCTCCCTTCTTGACCTCGCAGCGACGGATCCAGTCTGACAAATCCCAAATCTCGCCCACCGTTATCGTCGAACAAGAGGAGAGATCAGTCAAGAGATATTGACTCCCGATCTTACGAAACAAGGACTTCAGATGTTAAGTGACACGACTGGCCTCATTTAACCCGCCGACTACTTAAACCAAACTACCGCCGGCCTTTCATATACGCTTACCCCAAGAACCGACCGTAGAGATTGGCTCGCAGAGCTCGCGATTAAAAGCGCTACTTTCATGGATACAGATGCGACGGATGGGCGGTGACGGATTGGGATTATTGTGCGTTCGGAAAGAAGGATTTGTCAGAATAGGTTCTATGAGGTTCTGTTACACGGAGGGAGTGAGTCATAGTTGGGGTTACGCGGAAGTATGAGTCATGCTAAGTGAGGGGGTTGTTGGATATATAAGGGAGGCAACGGAGCCTACTTGTGTCGTTTCTCTTTCTTTCTTTCTTCTCTACGCAACGTCTTCTGTATTTATCAATCTATTATAGTTTTCTCTTTAGAAACTATCGCTGGTTCTACAATATACTTCATAACTCCTTTACACTATCGGAATTATCGCTGCTACCCTACCCGCACCCTGCGGAACGAAGTCTATACTGCACCCCTGCCTTGAGAACGGATTGGGATTATTGTGCGTTCGGGAAGAAGGATTTGTCAGAAGAGGTTCTATGAAGTTCTGTTACACGGGGGAGTGAGTCATAGTTGGGTTACGCGGAAGTATGAGTCATGCTAAGTGAGGGGTTGTCGGATATATAAGGGAGGCAACGGGGTCTACTTGTGTCGTTCTTTTCCTTTCCTTTCTTCTCTACGCAACGTCTTCTGTATTCTAGCAATTCATTATAGTTTTCTCTTCAGAAACTATCGCTGCCTCTATACTATAACTTATAACTCCTTTATACTATCGGAGTTATCGCTGTCACCCTACCCGCACCTTGCGGAACGAAGCCTACACCACACCCCCGCTTTGAGATATGGGTGCGTGGGAAGGAGTAAGGATAAGCGAAGAGGGATTTGTTATTTCTTTCTATGAGGTTCGGTTGCAGGAGGGGTTGATGGTATGATTTTGTAAGAGGATCAGTATGTAAGAGGGATCGGTAATAGAATTCTATGAGTTGGTGGGGAGGAATACGAGGTGTGGTGATACGGAGTTCTCTGGGATTCTATGGGCTGACGTAATGGGATTCTATGGAGTGGTGGATGCGCTAGAAGTGGAATGATGGGGAGTATGTTAAATACGGAGCGGAGTTCTTTCCTTTAGTTCTTTTCTTTCTTTCTCCTTTGTCTCGTTTTCCTGTTCTCTCGTACATAGGAATATAATTATCTCCTATCCATAGTCCTCGCTCTTCTCGCTTCGCTCGAAGGTTGCCTACTACTGCGACCTTTATAGTCTCCCCTCTTGTCTGGCTCTTAAGCCCTATCGCTTTGCCTCCGCCGTTACCTACGGTCCTCGCTTTCCCTGCCCTGCTTCTGGTCTTCGCCTTGGCCGTTGCCTTGTGCCCCTTTGCCTCTGGCTGTGTCCCTCGTCTTTGTTTTCGTCGTCATCCTTATTACTCCTCCATGTAGTCTTAGTTACTCCGTTACACTATTCTCGTCAAAATTGTAGGTGTCTTTGTCCGGTTTAAACCCTAAGTGAACAAGTTTGCGAACCAAGCGAGCTAGTTTGTTAAAGTAGTCGCGCAGGATGATTGGTTTATTATTATTTTCGCTTTGCCGTCGATCTAATTGGAGTGTATTTTGCCGCTAACTCTGGACGCCGATCTAAAACTTAGAAATCCAGTTTTGCCGCAGATATGCACTATCGAACCGGTGTTCTTCTTCAGCAATTTTCTGCAAGGCTGTAAATGCCATGATAGGTCGCTCTGGGAGGAAATCCTCGTCAGTATCTTGACACACAAACAAGCGTTTTTTCTACTACAGGAGGTAGCTTCTGTTGACTCTAATGAGCCTCTTTCCGGTTCTTTCTACCATTGAATCTGTCATTTAATGTGGAAGCGGGGATTCCAAATTCCAAAGATAGAATAGCCCATGGAGTGTTGAACTCTGCCTTCTTCGCTAAAGCTCTTTGAATTCTCTCCTCTCTCTCCGCCTGGGACAAACCGCTGGGCCGTGTCTTCACTCTCACCATTTTGGTATCGCAAAAGGTTGTGAGTTGGGTGGGTTATGGGGCTCCCAAACCGATTACCAGTATCACAGTTGTGGGTCGCTGAATAATCTGAAACATCCGACCTCACAGTGATATCCGGCTTCCCGGTGATTTACGTTACCTACACACACCATTTCGGACTCCTCTCTCTGGCTGTAAACTCCAAGCCCTGGTCATGTAATCCCATAAGTACAATACTGGAAAAATTCCTTGCCACTGTTTGCGTTGAAAGTGCTGCTTTCTTGGCGCGATAAAGGGCTACAACACTAGCGAATCAATCGAATATTTGTGGTGGGGGTGTGCGAGAGATAAGTGGGCCCTGTGTTGGAAGGTAATCTGGTAACTGTCCTATTGATTAAGTTAACAAGTTTACATAGATTTGTCCACGATCCCTTGGTGTGAGATCAATTAATTTGTATAGATAATCATAGGTTCGGGGGAGGTCCTCAGGCAAGATCTCGAAAGTAACTACCAATCCTTATGGAGAGAAATTTGAAAGTCTCTTCCAGAGAAATAGATTTAGCGCTTTTTCTGTGTTTTAGTGACCCACGTTGTAGGTGTGCCAATTTTTAAGAGGAAGGATGGCTGGATGCAGAGGCAAATTCGATTCAGCGACCGAACTAGAATAGAAGAACGATAATACGAGATTAGCTGAGGGTCGGCTATGTTAGGAAGACTCTTCGGTGAAGAGGGAAGTCTCGCAATGAGTTTAAGTAATGAGCTGCGAGATGACTTATGGGTATAAGTACAAGTAATCATGATGTCCATCCCCGCAGTCTCCTACAGCCCAACTAGTAAGATGATACGTACCTACGTAGTGGTGTCAAGTCTATCCATCTATCTACTATGTCATCCCTTGCAGTAATAGCGTCCAATGCAAGGCGATGTTCCCTAGATCTCTAGATCCCACGGTGGGGCACATCCGGAGATAAAATCCTGTGTGTTATAGCAGTTACGGTAGTTCCAAAAGGGAAGAGGCATGTCCTCTTCGTCGCCTCTTAGCTAGCATCCAGATCCCCAGGGACTTGCTTAATCGTTTGTTCGTACTCTGTTTTCTTAAGGATGACATAAATTCCATCACCAATAACCTTTCAACAAGATCTAGATAACATATGAACAATCTACGACACCAAATTGTAGGAATATAGGTACATCCCTACTGCGAGAATCGATGCATCACAGAAAATGTACATGCAAATCGATTCAACAAGTTTCAATAATAACCCCGTAAGTGGCAATAGATTAGGATATGTGTGCTAGTAATGTGGGTATTGTGGGTTGTCAAAATTACCCGGACGCCTGATGCAAGGACGTGCGCCTCCGACGAAAAATAGACAAAATTCCACTACAAGCCCATCGAGCTGAATACCGGTATTAACTAGGCTGGCGAGTATCTTTTAACTTCTTGCAGAGGTTTAGGGCTGTCTGTGGCTTATTATTAGGCTGCTAATACATAGCATCATAGCCGTTGCGTCCGGATAATTTTGACAAAGCGCAATAGTAATGCATGTAGTAGTTGAGTGGAAATGCATGGGGAAATGGATTGGGTATTGTATGAGGAAATGAATCACTGGTTTATCATGATGAGATCACAAAAAAAGATCTCGATGGGGATTGAAAGTATGGCATATATATATATCAGAAAACCAAAGATTTATCGCATACGCCATTAGTTGAATTATATATTTCTTGTTTTCGATTCTGTTGTGTGTTTCTTTGAAATAAAATGTATCTGTTATCAAATTCTACAAATAAAGCATAAGAACCTGAAAATGCAAGTGACAAAGACCGGGATAGTTTGTATTGGGGGTTGTCTTGGCCCATACAAATATTGACACCTGCATTTTCAGGTTCTTATGATGGATAACGAGTACTGTCTCTACATTATAGGCCTGCGGCTAAGATGTAATTTGTGGCCGGAATATAATACTCTGATTGGGCCTATGCGTATCCGGAGTAGCCAAGATTGTTCCAGCGGCAATACCGACATGTCGCCTAATTTAAGAATAAATTTCTTCCAGTACCACCCCCGCGAGGATGACAGCATTGTTAAAGCATTACCGACGAAAAACACTGCAAATTGTAGGAGCTTCCGGAACTCGATATAGGTAACCCTGAGCCCTCCTTTCTTCCAACCCTAAAAAGACCTCGAACCTACAGTGCGGACCAAACCAGGCTCTAGCCCCGAGGTCTGTATGCCATTAGATTGTACTACCTCAAATACTATAGATAGTGGCAATCGGTCGACAAAAATTGCTGAACCACCTACATGGTGGCCAGCTGGGGAGGTTGGGCTTTCCTCCGGTCAAAGGCTGAGTGATTAATTGATTGATGCAGCCCGACCTACGATAAAAGGCCGGGAGCTAGCAACTGGTAGAAGAATTGATAAGGACAAGGGTTATCGTAGTTTCAAGAACCACATACATGCACCCTGTATTTCAAGCTTGACTCCCGCTTCTTTTTGCTCTGGTTCCGACATACGTCAGACTGCCCCTTCCTCCGGCAGACCATGATAGCTAAACAGGCCTAGTCTACTGTACCATATGGAGCTCTATACAGACCCGGTGCAAAACAAGGGCAAATAACTCCCGTATCACCTGAGAAAATACGCTGCGAGATAGCAGGGTTATAGGCCAACCAGATAGCGCCCACCTTTAGACGTCGATCGGTAAGATTTGGCGTAAAGGTCCTTGCTGCAGCGTAAGGAAATTTCTCAGATTTTTTAGTAAGCCGGGGTCCGGTGGGGGAGTTACCTGCAACATCTACCCATCAAACTCGTGCAGGTCTAGGAACAGCAGAGTACGCCACGACACATGGACATGTGTGCATTCATTTTATACTCTCGCACGATCCTCACTTACGGTGGTCTCCGATGTTACCCTCCATAGTAGTTAGAATCTCCAGAGAAAGCACCGCCGACGCTTCACATCCTACAACTATAACGCGTCCTCACACTAAGCTCCCTATCGCTCCCAGATACCTTGCTACACCTCAGTTCTACCCGCGAGGGCCACCCCCTCACACCTCCACCAGCGCCGGCCAAATAACTTGAGCAAGCATCGGAATCCTAACCGCCCTGAGTAGCTTGAGTACTAACTATCCGTAAGAAGACCAGCAGAAGCCGCTCACCCACGTCTGCGTACAATTGAACGGACTTTGTGATTTCGTTAGCGCGCTGAGTCATGGGGTATCACTCGCTTCCTAGCCAAGGCTTTATTATTATTTGTTTGTTTATTCATGTCCGAAATAATGACTGTTGCAGCGGAAGTAATTCTTGTGATCTTATTGTAATACAGGAGGGAATTTAATAGCCCTTTTATAACAATAATAGCCTTGGCAAGCAGCATGATATAAGAGTGGTCTAGACCTTGCCACAATTATTACAGGGAGGATATATTTTCCCCGGATCGCAACAATAATCTCAACAGCTTTATTATTGTTTATACTTCACATTAGCCGAGTCCGTTGATTCATTGGTTACATGCAGTCTCTCGGCTATGGAAAGGCCTCTCCAGCCACCGCCGTCCGCAACAGAGGGGTTAAGGTAGAGCTGGGGGTGATATATAAGAGGTGACAATCAAGATAGGGCCCCCGCCCTATGGTACATCGATTTGTATGGTGACACGGTAATCTATCCTAGGTGCGGGGATAAGAAATGATAATTCTGCATGTTTTGGGCTCAAAAAGTGAAGTTATCTTTCGCACTGGATATAGACCGATAGTATCCTCCTATCAGGATATATATCACCCTGTCAGGGTATGTGTGTTTCTGGTAAAATATATATCCTGATAGGACGATATATATCCTGACAGGACGATACAAAGGATATATATCCTGTGAGGATGATATATATCCTGTGAGGATGATATATATCCCGTGAGGATGATATATATCCTGACAGGACGATACAAAGGATATATATCCTGACAGGACAATATATATCTTGAAAGGACGATACAAAGGATATATATCCTGACAGGACGATATATATCTTGAAAGGACGATACAAAGGATATATATCCTGACAGGAGGATATACAGGCAGAGTATCACGGAGGCGAAGCGAGGCAGGGTCGAGACGTGCCAAGGTACACAACCGAGGCAGAACGAAGCAGGGCGGATAACTATAGGTATTCAGGCAACGATAGAGAAGAACACGGGAACACAGAACAAGAGTTGAGCACGAAGGCTCCGAGGAACTATGGGAGTCCTAAAGTATCGTATTGACTAAGAGGACAAAAAGGTTGCGTAAAGAGAAAAGAAGAGAAGAGAAATCTTAGAAGCGAGGGAGAAAGCTCCCTATATATAGACCCAAAATCCCTTCGCTGACTCATCCATAGAAACTCCTAAAACATTCAAGCACGTCATACTATTACCAATACACACACTTCCCTGACGCATACAACCCCTGCAACAGAAACCCATAGAACCCAAAGGAAACACCTGACTAATCCTTCTTCCCGCAACCTCGCCTCGTACGTTCCACGCCGTGATAGATATTAGGTCCCTCTCTCAGGCCTAAGTCCTCTTAGGCTTGTGTGGGTAGCGTTCATGGAAATCTTTAACCAGCTCGGGGGAGTTGTCCAAGTTATTATAAGGTTGCCATGATGGCTCTTCGTAACCGGTATACCGAACGAGGTACTCGAGTCTTTCCCGTCGCTTTCGAGAATCCAGGATAGTATCTACCTCCCATTCCTGTTCTCCTTCAATTTCAACGGGAGGCGGGGGTAACTGAAGTTGTCCTGGGACGGGGTCATTGGCAGCCGGCGACAATAGTGAAACGTGAAACACTGGGTGAATCTTCATCGACGAGGGTAGAGTAAGCTCATAGGCATAAGGGCTAACAATACGCGAAATTGGATAAGGTCCGATTTGTTTCCAGTCCAACTTCTTCGAGGGTCGTTTAGTCAATAAGTTCCGGGTCGATAGCCAGACTTTATCTCCAATAGCATAACGGGGTGCCGGGGTACGATTAGCATTAGCCGCTTCTTCTTGAATACGTTGAGCTCGGAACATTTCTGCCTTGAGAAAATCGAACACTTCTGACATATCACGGGCCATTGTATTCGCTTGGTCTTCGTTGGTAGTCGTGCCATGTTGTAGAGGGCCAAAGGTCATACGAGTGTGTCGTCCATAAGTAGCTTCAAAGGGGGAGAGTTTTATTGACTCGGAGACATGGTTATTTGTAGCGAATTCTGCCATAGGTAAATAACTAGCCCAGTTGTCCTGTTGATAGTCCACATAGCTTCGAAGATATTGTTCCATAATCGCATTAATCCTCTCTGTTTGGCCATCGGTTTGGGGGTGGAAAGCGGTGGAGTAACGAGGGGAAATTTCCAGACGCTCGCATAGACATTTCCAAAACTCGGAGGTAAATTGGGTCCCGCGATCGGAGACTATTTTCTCGGGAAGACCATGTAATTTCCAGACGTTTTCCAGATACATTCGGGCGACATCTCGGGCTCCTGATTCTTCAGTACATGGGATAAAGTGTCTCATCTTTGTGAGGCGATCCACCACAACCAAAATTGCATTATAACCATTGCTGAGGGGTAATCCGGTAACGAAGTCCATCGAGACATCCGTCCATGGTGCTTTGGGAACTGAAAGGGGACGTAGAACTCCTTGAGGCGCATTGCGGTTGGCCTTGCTCCTCCGGCAGGTATGGCAATTCATTACATAGCGGTCGGTGTATTTCCGCATATTCGGCCAGTAATATTCGCGACTAAGTAATTCAAGGGTCTTTGCTCTACCTGGGTGTCCCGCTGATGGTTTATCGTGGTATTCTTGGAGAAGTCTCAACTGTAGCTCTTCATGTTCCGGTACGAAGAGTTTTCGACGATAGAGAAGAAGTCCGTCTTCATTTTCGGCGCATTCTGCAAGGGAAATTTGTTTCGACTGTTTCGTTCCGTCTTTCAACATCATCAGAACCTTATTCGGGAAACTATCTTTTTGGTAAGCTTGCGTAAATAATTCTTGAACAGTAGACATTCCTTCAGCGGGTTCATTTGCCAAAGAACCCGCCAACAAACTTAGCTTAGAATCCAAATTTTCTTTCTTCAACACTGTCTGGTACTGAAACGTAAGACGTTCATCCTCTCCCAGGAGATCCCCGATCGCTCTCAATGCATCCGCTTTCGCTTGTTTCGCAGTGAATAACAAAGTCGAAGCGCGATAGAAATTCCGACCAACGAGTCTGGCGGCGGTTGAGCAACTTAGTCGACATGAAATATTCGAGGTTTTTATGGTCCGTTAAAACTTTAATGGGGTATAGGGATGTTTCCAAAAAATAGCGCCATTCCTCGAATGCTCTGATAATTGCCAGGAGTTCTTTGTCATAGATTTCATAATTGCATTCTGCCGTTGTATGTCTCTTGGAAAAGAAAGCTACCGGATGTAGTATCCATTCGTCGTCCCTTTGCGACATGATAGCGGCCGAGACATAATCCGAGGCGTCTGTTTCCACAATAATTTCTCGATGAGGGTCGAAGTGTCTCAGGATTGGTGCAGTGGTAAAAGCTATTTTTAAGTCTTGGAAGGCTTTCTCTGTCTTGTCATTCCATTCAAACTTCACTCCTTTCTTCGTCAATGCTGTTAAAGGAGAAACCACTTTGGAGTACGCGTAGATAAATCGTCGATAGAAATTAGCGAAGCCTAGGAATTCCTGTACATCTTTCAGACAGGTTGGAGTATCCCAATTTCGAATAGTATTGACTTTCTTTTCATCCATTTTCAGGCCTTCGGAACTAAGAACAAATCCAAGATACATTGTTTCTTTCACATGCCATTCGCATTTCTCGGGTTTAAGGTGCACATGATTTCGTTCCAGGATCTGAAGTATCTTATCGACGTGTTCCTTGTGTTCTTCAAGGGTTTCCGAATATATTAAAATATCATCGAGATAGGCTGTAGCAAAGTGGTCCAGGTGAGGTCGTAGCATATCATTGACCCAGTGTTGAAAAGCAGCCGGTGCATTGGTAAGCCCGAAGGTCATAACTGTATATTCGAAATGTCCGTAGCGAGTCCTAAATGCTGTTTTCCATTCATCACCCTTCCTAATTCTCACCTGGTGATAGCCATTGCGAAGGTCCAATTTGGTAAAATACTTGGCAGCAGAAATACCCATAAATGTTTCTGGGGTCAGGGGTAAGGGGTGTCGATTCTTGATCGTAACAGCATTTAACTTTCGATAATCCACGCAAAGACGAAGAGAACCATCAGCTTTCTTAACGAATAATACTGGCGAACCTGCTGGGGAGGTACTATGTCGAATCCGTCCGTGGTGATTCGCGAGTAGTCGAAGTCATGTAATTCCAAAGGCCATCCCATACATCGGTCCAAATTCTGTCTTTCCTTCTTGAATATCAATGCATGTCGTAGCGATAGGGAGGTAATTTAATTGCTTCGGGTTCACTAAGAAGATGTAGATATCGATGGTGTTCCGGGGGAACGAGAGCGCATGGATCTTTTGGTAGATGAACCAGTAAGTCATCAAGCGCCTTGAGTGTGGTAGAGTAAATTTGCATCCCCTTTCTTTTCTTGTTGATTAACCTGTCGAAAGCGTATGACTCGATAACCGCGATATTGGTAACTGGTTTGGAGGGGGGTTCAATAGAAATATCCTTGGCTCTGACTTCGGTGTGGTCAAGGGAACAGTATTGGCGGCAACTAGAGGAGTTGAAAGATATTTCGTTAATTGCGGGGGAAATAGTAACAGCATGGCGGCGCATCCATGGGAGGCCCATAACGACGTAGTGTCTAATTAACAGCGCTCTTGTCGAGCGCTGTAACAACTTTACGTGAACCTTTCCTGACTCGATGGAGTGCGCCGTCTATTACATCTATATGTCGGGGAGAATCGGAGGAATTTGTTTAAGTTTGATACGTAAGCTCTTATCTACATGAAGGCGTATCCGAGCGCCAGTATCAATGGCGTATGATGGGATAAAAGAATCTTTATTTTTGAGAAATCGAACACGCATTACTAATTGATTCCCATCCATATCCTTCTGCGAAACCGAAACCCGAAACCGAAATCCTAGAAAAGTCGCTTAACTGCCGTCGCAGTGGTGGCCACTCAGTCCAGGGAAAAATCTTTTAACGCCTCATCGCCGGAGGCTCCTTCCTTCTCTTCATCTCTTAGGTCTGCCCTGGCTCCCCTTATTCTGGGGGCGGAGTTCCTGGGGCCCGGCGCCTGAGGGCAATCTCTTACTAGGTGTCCTACACCCCCACAATAAAAACATCTATTCTCCGCACGGCGGGCTTCTCTTTCCTGAGGGTCCGGCGCCACGATTGACAAATCATCGACCGCTCTCAGATGAGATGGGCGGGAGGAGAGGCGAACGGAATGCAGAGGAGGAACTGGGGCCGTAGCGGGGACCGGCAGGAGCAACGTAACGTGGCAGGGCGGCCGGGCGCGAGTTTAGTGGCGACGGTAGCGGCGATCATCTGCTGTGTTGGCGTTGGAGAATAGTGGCATTTCAAGAACTGCGCGGGGTTCTCGCGATCATCATCTTGGTTAACCTCACTTAGTCCTCCATCAGGCTTCTACATCGCTACCTCTCCCATCCTACTGACAGATACACTAACTCGTGAAATATTCTGAGAAGGGGCGATTATTTTGCCTGATTCTCCGTAGGGCGCGGCGGGCGGTACCTTCCTGATCTGGGTCCCCAAATGCGGTGTTCAGGATCTCGAAGAACCTTTCGATGGAGGGGAGATTAATCCCCGTAGTAGTAATATAAGGCATAAATTGGTCAGCGGCGGGGCCTTCCAAACGAGAAATGGCATATGTCAATTGATTTTGTAGAGTGGGGTACCGATCGGCATTGCCCAGGAGCTTGAGTTTCAACATATTTTTAAACTGGGGAAATCCCTTCCTGCTACCACGGTATTTCTCCGGGTCGGGAAGCTTCTCCGACTTCTCCATACGGGGTTCTGGGACGGGGACAAAACTTTGTAAAAAACGATTAGGTCGTCGGGGAGATGGTGGTGGTGGTGCAAGAGGTTCAGCAGGTGGAGGAGGAGGAGGAGGAAGAGCGATCTGACCAACGTGCTTCTGCCGCCCGCTTGGCTTGGTCGGGGCAGACATGATTCATTCTCGGTTTGTCGTTGCATTCGTGAAACTACTACTTGTGTATGCAGTCTCCCAACTCTCTCCCAGGTCTCCTGAGAGCCTCCTGAGACCCCCGGACATTTTTCGAACCTCCTGAGGCTCAGGAGATATCAGGAGACAAATGAAGTCTTGCTGATGTGGTTAATCGCGTCTCCAAATCTTGATTCTCTCTTCCTTGTTGTGACACCTTCTTCTGCCATTCCTTCGTAGCATCTTCCGCATCCTCCGTGGTCTGCTCTAGCTCGGTTAGGAGGAGGTGGATGGCTTTAGTGGCGTCGTGCATTATCTTATGCATTCTTCTGGCTTCAGCGGTGGCTCCTGCTGGGATGGAAGGATAATCTTGGACGAAGCTGTCCATATCCGCCACGAGTTGTACATAATCGACCTCTACTGGGTCCGTCATTTGGGCTTCTTGCGACATGGTAACAGTAACTATGGCGGTGGTACTTGGGCGGAGTTGGTTGTGTAGGTTGGCGTTGGAGACGCAACCTTAGTATCACGGAGGCGAAGCGAGGCAGGGTCGAGACGTGCCAAGGTACACAACCGAGGCAGAACGAAGCAGGGCGGATAACTATCATCAGCAAGACTTCATTTGTCTCCTGATGTCTCCTGAGCCTCAGGAGACTCAAAAAATATTCAGGAGTCTCAGGAGACTCTCAGGAGACCCAGGAGACTGTTGGGAGACTGCATTCACAAGTAGTAGTTTGCTGATGATAGGTATTCAGGCAACGATAGAGAAGAACACGGGAACACAGAACAAGAGTTGAGCACGAAGGATCCGAGGAACTATGGGAGTCCTAAAGTATCGTATTGACTAAGAGGACAAAAAGGTTGCGTAAAGAGAAAAGAAGAGAAGAGAAATCCTACAAGCGAGGGAGAAAGCTCCCTATATATAGACCAACAATCCCTTCGCTGACTCATCCATAGAAACTCCTAGAACATCCAAGCACGCCATACTATTACCAATACACACACTTCCCTAACACACACCACCCCTGCAACAGAAACCCATAGAACCCAAAGGAAACACCTGACTAATCCTTCTTCCCGCAACCTCGCCTCGTACGTTCCACGCCGTGATACAGAGTTACACTCAATCATGCACTCACCGCTCACCTCCACCGCCACCTCGCGCCAATCACCGTCGCCGCGCCAATCACCGCTGCGCGCCAATCACCGCCTGCCGCGCTCTGCCAAGTCATCACGAACTTTTTCAGCTTCATCACCCGATCATCACTAAATAACTATATGCATCACCGCCCACATCAATAGCACCTTCAGATCATCTCTTCCATCATTGGGCTTGCCAGAGTTGGGGAACACAATAACTACAAGAATTATTTGCACATGAATCCGAGCAAAATAGATAGGGGTTTATCTACTACTGTTCTAATGATCTTGATAGTTGGCATTCATGATGGTGAAGATGAGAAGTTGATGGTGGTAGCGATGGCGATGATGATGATGAAAGTGATGATGATGGTGATGATGACGATGTTAGTGGTTTAGCTTGCTGCCCTGCCGTCCCGCCGCCCTGCTTCTGCCGTCTCCGCCGCCCTGCCGTCTCCGCCGCCCTGCCGTCTCCGCCGCCCTGCCGTCCCCGCTGCCCTGCCGTCCCCGCTGCCCTGCCCACCCCGCCGTCCTCGCCGCCTGCATGATAGTTTATACTCCCTCTACGATAAGTCAACAGGCTATGAATGTATCTTATCGGGGAGTGGAGATATGCCTATCCCGAAAACTCGTGAAAGTGCACGAGTTACGCAACTGGAGGTATAAAGCATCCTTGGTTTTAGGATACATTAGTATGCGAGATTTTCATCCTCTTTAGACAATAAGTTATCTTTTCGACTCGTGTACCACAGGGCCCGCCAGCCCCTATTGGAGGGGGGTGGGCGGTGTTAGTTGACTGGCGACAGGAGGACGGAGCTGTCTTTATAGAGCTGCACGTCGTGTGTTCGAGGTAAATAATACTAGCACTATGGTTTACAAAACACAGTTATAATGGTCCCCGGTCATCTCAGGCCGTTGCAGGACACAAATGGATATCGTGGTCACATATGACGACGAGGCGGTAGTCAAACCGAGGGCACAGGAGTATAGAGCTTGAGTTTGGGGGCACGGGTCTGCGTTTCGGGCATGCCAGTAGATTATTCGAGTCGCACGCCCGCTCCAGAGTGCCAGGAGATGCATATTTGGACGCGGAGAGGGCGCGGTGGGTGGTGCCAGACTGGATTTGTGGGGTGGCTCGTGGCTTCTGTGTTGGCTGCGGGCGCGGGGGTGAGGAATTCTGGTAGAAACGAGTGGGGGGAATGAAGAGGATATTAAAAATGAAAGTATATAAGGAGAGATAGGAATAATAAAGTAGACGAAAGGTCATAAAGATAGTGGAAATGGTAATTAAAATAATAAAAATAACAAAGGAAACGACAATAATAAAAACAATAAAAACAATAAAAACAATAAAAATAATCAAAACAAGAAAAAGAATAAAAACAACAAACGCAATAAAATAATAACAGTAATAAAAATAACAAATATAGTAAAATTCATAAAAATATCAAAAGTAATAAAAGTCATAAAAGTAAGAAGAATAGTGGGGGTGGTGCAAATAATAAAGATGATGGAGATATTTCAGAGAATAAAAGTAAGATGAATGAATAGTGGGGGTGGTGCAAATAAGAAAGATAATGGAAATATTTTCGTTGATAAAAATAATAAAGATACTAAAAATAATAAAGACAATAAAGGTGGTGGGAATACTTTCAGAATAAAAAAAAAAGAATAAAACAAAAACGTGAAAAAGAATGAGAATAAAAAGAAAAGAAAAGAACAAATCAAAGAAAAAAAAAACTTGGTCAACAACAGCTGCAGGATGCCCACGGCGAAAACGCATTCCGTAGATGCGCTATGCCGGACCGGTGCCGCAGCGACATTGCCATATACTACTAATCGCAGACAGGCAGAACCTATCCGCTATCCCCACTGTTGGGCCTCTCACTAGCATCCACGTTTCCAGAGCAGCTGAGACAGCGATTCGGTAGTAGGCCAAGTATTAACCTTCATCATCATCAATGAGTTGCGTGATCATCATTTACACGCCGGGGTCTAGTATCTGCATGAAAACTAAACCGGAACAGCCTCTAAAGACGATTCCAGACCGCAGAGCACCATCCGCACACCCGATCGGTTGATATGGCGGCGAAGGGAATGAAGATGGTCAGGGTTAGGGTTGCTATAGGCGGGTGTCAGAATTGATTAGGGTAAGGATGACTTGCCATGAAAGTTTAGAGTCCCTAATCTGAACAGAAGAAAGCCAAGCGCCGGTAGGAATTTCTAATTATCAGAAACCCGGTGGAAAGCAGCAATGCAATGCCGTGCTGAATTCAGCGCGGGTTAGTAGGTAATATGGTCGGTCGGTATGGTAGTATCCGCCGCCAGCGGTTGGGAGCACCTTTCCACGTTTTCCGGCCGATGCAGCGGTGGCACTACGTACTCCCGGGTGCCCGATCAGTCGCGCTGTGGTGGGAATGGTGGTAGAGTCGTTTTTGGGCTGCCGTGTACCGTGGGGATGTCGGTACCACCAGTGTAGTCTGCGGCTGTGTGTGCGTTCTCAGGCCGCTGCTGCGTATGTAATTACACACAGAGCCGTGCGGGGGTCAGGTTTTGTGCAGCGGTGGGTGTATGTTGTTGGTATGGACATGAGGTCACTCGGCGTTTGACCGGGAAGGGCGCAGGTGTGACGTGCAGCATCTGCAGGGTGTGGCTGCAGGGTCGCGGGGTAGTGCGGGGTATTGTATGCAGGGCCTGAGATAAGCGAGGTATGCAAGGGGAAACACAGCGGGGGAGGATGTGCGTGTAACCGACTCACTACCACATAGAACGAGCGAGACCCCGCACACTCCCACTGAAGTCTGATCGCCGCGGGAAGTAATTAGCTTACACGTCCTCTCACCAGCTTGAGATCCAGGATAGCTGCGCGCGGGGGTGCGGGAAGACACCGTAGCGTTGGGGTTCGGTGGTTCCGGGATCTAAAACACAGTAGCCGCAATCCACGGCGACACCCTCAAGCGATGTGAGCTAGGGGAGTGAAGGGCTGACTGCAAAGGGGTGGCCATGGGTGTGGGCAAGGCTGCGGTGTGGGCAAACTAGGGTTCCTGATGGGCTCTTCTACAGGTGCTCTGCCAAGACCCCCGCGTGCTTGTTTGCGGCTTCTGTCATCGTGGTCATCTGCTAATAGACAAGCATGTACAACTGAGCGCTGAACTGAGAAGATATGTGGCAAAGATGGACGTTTAAAGGGACTGTATATACGTAGTCGAGAGGAGCAGGTCTCCCCTCTCATCACCAATACAAGTAATTACTCTCTACGTGATGGAAACCCTTGTGCGGTATTCTTGGCGGGAGTACTCTAGTGGGACCCCCGGTTGCTTGCTGTTGGTGTATGGACAAAATGTATTGCAGCTCTTTCTTGACAAGGTTTGGGGTATGGGGCGAGAATGTTTCACCAACGGTAGTACATCACTCTTTTACCACCGCTGGTGAAAACAGTCGGGCGTTTATACTTTAAGGTGGGTGGAGGCACTGACCTTTTGGGCCGGGGGGGGCGAATAATCCCGGTATAAACATGAACATTGGCCGCCGGTGGGGGATTCCCTGCGGGTATGTTACGATGGCAGCTACGTCAGCACTGGCACTGGTGGGGGTCTTTATAAAGGGTAACATTAACGATTCAATACTTTACTAACACAGTATAGCGCAGAATCAAGACTGATGCTCGGTGTTTACACCGGCACAAGGGCTGTAATCTAGCACCCGTGCCGCGATTCGCGACCGCTGGTAAAATTACGGCATCGCCCGTCCGCATATCCAAACAAGGCCGGTTTCATGTCCGGAGCCTAAAGAAGCCTGCCAGAACCCTCATATCAAATAGGGCTTAACCGAGCCGCGTTTGGAGATTATACTGATATTTATCATTGAGGCTGAATAGGGCTCAATTAACAGTCTTTTGGATAGAGGCATGTATGTGGAAATAGGCACTCGGAAAGTCCGTAAGCTTCCGAGGGTTAGGGTTGGGACTAGCAGATATCAAACGCGCATGCCTTCCGTCTCTACACCTCCACCTCTAGACTTCCATCTCTACGGCCTCATCTCTACGGCTTCATTTCTATGCCTTTATCTACGCCCCCATTCCCAATGCAATTGAACATCATCGTCTAGACATGAGCTAATCGGTGAAGTAGGTAGCGAATCTAGCGAATGCATCACACAATCCACCGAATCTAGTGGATCCACCACCCAATCCAGCGAATCCACACCCAATCCAGCAAATCCAGTACCCAATCCAGCGAATCCAGCACCGAATCCAGCGAATCCGGCACCAAAATCTAGCAAATCCAGCACCAAATCTAGCAAATCCAGTACCCAATCTCGTAAATCTAGCGAATTCAGCACCCAATCAAGCACCAAAACAGCAGGCATTGCAGGCAGGTAAGCAGGTAGGAAAGGTTGCTAGTAGAGAGTAAATGTACACAATAAATAGACAAATAATCAAGAGTTTCATTTGTGAATTCACCTATGCCAGAAGAAGCGTGGATACTGGCCCACCTACGCACCCAGACTTTTCACCGGATAAAATAACCCTTATATAGGCATTATCACATTACTAAGGCTGAATATATCACTCACACCGAAACCATAGCATTTTAAGGACGTCATAGAAAACACCAGAATTAATGGTATGTAGGCATGCTATAATCCCCATGGATATGCGTACGGGCGGTGCAGTACTTTCGACACACCTACCGCTCCGCATCGCGTGGCGATAAAAGCACAGCATCTCTGAGCTAACGATGCCAATATAAAGTATGCGTCCTATTCTCCACTAGTAGATGATTCGGTTTGATGGATGGATACTTGCTAGTCGAGCATAACAGGGCGCGGAGGCTGAAGTTCGGTGTTTATACTGGCACGGGGACTGAAATCTAGTGTCATCAATACCACGGTGGAAATATCTGTTGACAGATTTACAGGGGGGGGGGGGGCACAAGTGGTTGTGGTGTATTAAGATGATAGTATGATGGTCATGGGGAGCCTTAGAGTTATAAGAGAGCACAAGATCAGCTAAGTAATGAATTAAGCCAAATGATATTTTTCGACGTAGGGTTAGGGTTTGTTTCTGGGAAATGTGGTTTTTTTTTTGTTTACATCATTAATCGTATCCAGCCCGAAGGCTATGACGATATCAAACCCCCAGAACTACCCCGCCAGCCCCTGGCCACGCCCAATAAAGGGTATTCAGCAGACTAGCAACTTCCACCGCCAACTACAAACAAAAACAAAAAGAAAAACACCTTCTCAACCTCCTCAACACTAACCAACTCGGCGCGCTCGCTGTCTCGAGCCTCATCATTCGCCGCGCAAGTAACACCCCAAAACAAAACAAACAAAACATCTGTCTCACACCTCCTCAACTCTAACCGACGCAGCGCGCTCATTATCTCGAGCCTCATCATTCACTACGCAAGTAAAACAAATTTATCTCTTCACTCCCTCTCTCCCATATTCTCCTGTCTCATCACTCCAACTCTGCCGGTACCATATTTATAACATGTGCCGTGGCCTGCGCATTTATCTTTCTCTTCCGACTGGTGGTGGCGTCGGTGGCGTTTCTCGCGGTGGCGGTGGCGGTGGCGGTGGCAATATTCTCCTTCTCTTTCTCCTCTTTTCCCCCCTTTCTCGCTTCCCCGAAAACAGTCTATTTCTCTCTCTTTCTCTCTTTTCAATTACGCCTTTTCCAACCCCTTGGCCTTTCTGCCATTTTCTCACTCCTCGATAGACCCTTTGGTAGGGGTCTCATTTCTTCGTCTCGTTAATTTGCTCGATGTGGTGAATTTCACATCTGCGTGGGGGGGCCATGAGTTTCTGGATACTCGTGGCTGTAAGATCTTTCCGTTTGGTTGACATTGTGCTTCGTATGCTTCTTCTCTTTTCGCAATAACTCCTGGTGAAGCCTAAGAGTTAGATGGGAGGAGTTTTCTGATTGGCGGAAAACCCTGAAAGCGGGGTACCCCCCTCAACACCGTGGTGTTGAGGGAAATATGTGTCGACAGCTGATTGGTCGGTTCGTCCTGCACGTTGGTTGTCAAGGGAAAGTCTCTGGGAAATGTGGTAGTCTCGTTCAGCTTCGTCAGCGGATTTAATTTTATCATGTAAGTATTTACCGGCGAGCATATGGGGCACATCACTTCGAGATAAAGGTTAAGAGTGAGCAAAGAAAAAGTGGGTTGTTTCGATGGAGTAGCCTATTCCTTTATTTGTTTGTACTTCATACATGCATGCAGGCAGCCCTTAGGTTATGGCAACCATCTCCATCTCCCTCTTCCCAGAGCGGGTGGGTTTTCCTCCCCTTCATCCTCCGCCGCCAAACCCAAAAAAAAAAAAACCCAGAAAAACAAAACAAAACAGCAAAACACAATCACACCGATCTATCACTCTCCCCCCCTCCTCCTGGTGCGCCGATGTAGTAGCCTGAGATGTTGGTGAGAAGGCCTAGGCTCTAATAGCCCGGTGAGTGAAGCATGTAAAATCGCTGGTATATGGGTCCTGTAAATGTGTGATTAAGGGGGTTGGACGACTTCACATATCAGGGTCCCGGAGATACTGGAGACAATGTTTAAAATAGGGCAAAATGCTCAAACTGTTGGAAATTGGTGTTTATAGCTGCATGATACTCCGGCTGACATGAGCTAGAAATGCGGGTGTGTCTTCAACAGTCGTTATATGTCTTTGGGGCCAGGGGGGAACGGACCTGTTTCTCGCTACTGGTGCCCTCTTCCTATGTCATGGCTTAATAACCCTAACCCTGCCACAGTATCCGACTCCCTCTCAACTGGACCTGAGTTTATAACCGGGTTATAGCTGTGTTTCTTTCCCCCACTATCTTGACCTTGTATATTCGGCCCTGATACACATTTCCAAAGTCTTGAAAAAAAATCTAATGCATCTTGTGAAGAAAAATATTATTTAAAGGTGTACTACAACAGCGGCCGAACCTGTACTACTACTGGATGGTTAAGGACTCTATAACTGCTATAGTATGGTTTTGTACAATCTAATTAACTCTGGGCATTTACCTTTAAAAAAAAGGAGGCTCCTCACTTTTACGACTTGTAAGAGTAATTTTGAAGTCGTAGACTCAAAGGCTCAGTGGGAAAATGTATGTAAAATTATCTAGTGATGCATTTACATCAGACATTGCATGTAAATCATTTCGTTCGTTTACCGATTTGTTTTATAAGGGGCAAGACATAAAATGGACAATTCTCGGACTACTACAGAGGAGGTAGGGACGAAGTCTCTTCATCACCTAATCGCAGCGGTCCCGGCGGTACCAGACCGGGAGCTGACATGTGTGCACCGGAATGCAACTCTGCTGGCTGGCGAGGCACTCTACTGAGTATGGGCTTGAGATTGGGCTATGGTGGGTAGAACATTGACCAGAGGTTATTGGAGACATGAGATATGGGGTGAAATATGTTTTACGCGGACTTAATGCGGGAGCTCGGGGGCGTGCACATGGGTAACATATGAAGTGATTGGAGGAAGACTAGGTTGGAGGTGTCATTTATAAGAGATTTTTTTAAAAGGGTTCGTAAAGTCTGCGTTCTCTTGACAGGGGGAGGAAAGAAGAAAGGAAAAAATTCCATAGCTCATAACTGAAAAGGGATAGGGTAACGAAAAAGTTCAATGTAGCAAACTCGATAACAGATGGAATATAACCGGGTAATTCCACAAACCTGGCGACAGATAAAGTTAAAAACAACAATCTTGACAGGTTTAGTTACAGGTAGAGGGAAAATAAATCAACACCTCCTTTCATATGGGCCGCCAAGGGATTGCCTGCACAACCGCCTGAATCTCGAACGTGATAGAGGGCTAGCAGGGGGGGTCACAGCACCTCCTATTCCCCCACCATAGTATCGGCAAGCGCTAGTAGATCTATAACCCTCTGATGCTGCCCTTGCTTCGCAAGGTCGAGAGCAGTCTTCCCTTCTTTATTGGCAATGCTGACGTTAATACCCTCCTGTCCTAGCAACAGCTCGACAACGTCTCCATGACCGTTGGTTGCCGCGCGTATCAAAGCCGTATTGCCACGTTTGTTTTGGAAATTGATATCATGACCTCTTCTCTCCAAAATGAGCTTAACAATTCTGTGTTCCCCCGACAATGAAGCGAGGATGAGGGGTGTATCGTCGTCCTGGTCCATTTCCTGTAGTTTGTCATCCTTGTCGTATCGCCCCAGAAGCGCCTCAAATATTCGCAGATGGCCATATTGACAAGCATTCAATAGTGGTGTTGTATGATGGTTGTTGGTACATTTGGGGTTTGTGGCTGGATGTTCTAGAAGAGCAACGACGGTTTCGGTTTCTCCGCGTTGGGACGCCGAATGGAGTGCTGACTTGCCAGTCGAGGTAACTATGCCGATGTCGGCGCCCTTGGAAAGAAGAAAGCGTACAACTTCAGTTTTGCCTTCTTGGGCTGCTAGATTGAGTGGTGTATGGCCCGAATTGGTGACGGCATTGATGTCCGCCCCTTTGGAGACCAAAAACTCCACCATGGCCATATCACCACGGAACACGCGGTTGTGCAGAACTGTGTGGCCGGTTTTCATCTTTGCGTTGATGTCGGCCCCGTTTTCCAGCAGTAGCTGTGCTGTTTCTTTATGTTGATTTTGAGCGGCAGCATAGAAAGGGGTACGTCCGTCGTTGGAGGCTTGGTGGATATTCGTACCCTTCGAAAGAAGAAAGCGTATAATGTCTGTTTGGCCTTCTTGGGCCGCTAGATTGAGTGGTGTATAGCCCAGATTGGTGACGGCATTGGGGTCTGCCCCTTTGGAAACCAAAAACTCCACCATGACCATATTTCCATTGAACACGCGGTTGTGCAGAACTGTGTGGCCGGTTTCCATCTTTGCGTTGATGTCGGCCCCGTTTTCCAGTAGTAGCTGTGCTGTTTCTTTATGTTGATTTTGAGCGGCAGCATAGAAAGGGGTACGTCCGTCGTTGGAGGCTTTGTGGATGTTTGCACCCTTGGAAAGAAGAAAGTGTACAATGTCTGTTTGGCCTTCTTGGGCTGCTAGATTGAGTGGTGTATAGCCTAGATTGGTGACGGCATTGATGTCCGCCCCTTTGGAGACCAAAAACTCCACCATGGCCATATCACCACGGAACACGCGGTTGTGCAGAACTCTGTGGCCGGTTTTCATCTTTGCGTTGATGTCGGCCCCGTTTTCTAGGAGTAGCTGTGCTGTCTCTTTATGTTGATTTTGAGCAGTAGAGTAGAGAGGGGTACGTCCGTCGTTGGAGGCTTGGTGGATGTCTGCACCCTTGGAAAGAAGAAGGCGTACAACTTCTGTTTGACCTTCTTGTGCTGCTAGATTGAGTGATGTATAGCCCAAATTGGTGACGGCATTGAGGTCTGCGCCTTTAGAAACCAAAAACTCCACCATGGTCATGTCACCACGGAACGAGCGGTTGTGAAGAACTGTGTGGCCGGTTTCTATCTTTGCGTTGATATCTGCCCCGTTTTCCAGCAGTAGCTGTGCTGTTTCCAAATGTTGGTTTTGAGCGGCAGAATAGAGGGGGGTACGTTCATCATTGGAGGCTTGGTGGATATTCGCACCCTTCGAAAGAAGAAAGCGTACAATGTCTGTTTTGCCTTCTTGGGCTGCCAAATTGAGTGGTGTATAGCCCAAATCGGTGACGGCAGTGATGTCCGCCCCTTTGGAGACTAAAGACTCCACCATGGCCATGTCACCACGGAACACGCGGTTGTGCAGGACTGTGTGGCCCGTGTTCGTCTTTGCGTTGATGTTTGCACCCTTGGAAAGAAAGAAGTGTACAGCGTCCGTTTGACTTTCCTGAGCGGCTAGCTGCAGTGGTGTATGGCCCGAGTTGATGACTGCATGGATGTCTGCCCCGTTGGCGACTAAGTACTCTATCATAGTCATATCACCATAAAACGCGCGGTTGTGTAAAGCTGTGTGGCCCGTGTTCGACGTTGCGTTGATGTTTGCACCCTTGGAAAGAAGGAACCGTACAACCTCGATCTTCTGCTCCTGAGCAGCCAACTGCAATGGTGTATGGCCTGAATTGATGACTGCATGGATGTCTGCCCCCTTTGAGACCAACAATTCCACTGTAGCCAAGACACCGTTGAACGCCTGGTTGTGAAGAGGTGTGTATCCCGTTTTCGCCTTGGCATTGATATCGGCCCCCCTTTTCAATAGCTTTTCTAATATGTCTGTAAGGCCGTAGGCAGCAGCGTGATAGAGTGCTGTTCGACCATTATCATCCTTCACGTTTAGGTTGATGCCAGGGGCATTCAACAGAACTTCAAACGCCCCCCACGACTTGAGTCTCACAGTATTCGTTAACGCCGTCCATCCAGAAACCCCTCGATGGTTAAGATCGATATTCTTAACTTTTGTAAGTATCTTCACCAGCCATAGTTGATTCCTGTCAACCGCACGAATCAATAAATTATCCTGCCCCTCTGGGCAACTCTCAAGGGCCCTATCATCTTGGAGTAGAAACTCTACTAATTCTTTGTTCTCGAGACTAATGGCTTTTTCAAGCGGCTTTTCATCCGTGTCGTTCGTACCAGAGAGGTCTAAGGCACTATGATGCAAAAGCTTACGCACCACCTGGATATGTCCCCCATCGATAGCAAGTGAGATAGCAGTCTTTCCTGATTCGTCTTTCTGATTAACATTCAGCATTGAGTCGCGGAGGAGCAGCTCCACAACAGACTCGTGTCCTTGCAACGCTACGTGGTGGAGTGCGGTAAGCCCCTTGATATCTGCCAGGTTGACATCACATGCAGGTGAGGGATTGGATGTATTCTGGGCATGATTGGAAGTATTGGGTGTGGGTAATGCCTTGGGAGTATCGCCGGACACGTCGGTACCACCCCCCTGCCTCCTGAGATCCAGCAGATATCGGACAGCATCCACTCTATTGTTCTTGGCAGCCAGCATAAGTGGTGTGAGCTTTGTCGCGTCTCCTGTGTTTACATCGACCTTGAATTGGCCAACCAATGCTTTCAGAAAGGTAACCTCTCCAGTTTCGGCGACATGGTGAAGCGGGGTGCGTCCTGCAGAGTTGACAATGGCAGGTGTCAAAGTATACAGATATCGCTCGAGCACATTGAATAGTCTATAGTAACATGCCGCCCAGATAATGCTAATTCCCTTGCCCGCAGGAGCTTTAAGAGTAGGAACTAAACTTCCAACGTTATATGCCCAAAACTCATAGTAAGACGACGAAGGGTCCAAGAAGATATCCCAAGATGTCGAAGGCTCATCACGCAGATGAATTCCCCAATTACGCATCGCGTAGGTAGTGAGGTCTGGGCGAGTGAGGCTAGTAGGGTCTGGTTGCTCAGAGGCTGGGCGCGTAAGATGTCGGAGACATAGATCCAGAATCCATTGCAATCCCCCTCTTAGAACGCCTGTTGATTCCATCTCCAGATACTCTCGGACAGTGGCATGTGAAAAGCGTAGAGTCCCAGTATCGGGGTCGTGAACTACGAGTCCACAACACACGTGTAAGATATTTTCAACCTTTGTCGTTATATCGTCGGGAATCGTCTTGATTGTTGAAGATGTGGTATGAAGGGCTTGAAGAATAGTCCTCGGAGAGAAGTCGTCCAACGCATAAAAGAGCCACTGCACTACCTTTTGAGCAAATTGTCGATTTGTGGGACTCTGCTCATCAATCCTGCGAAGTATGTCGTTGTACATAGTTGCTAATCCTTGAGGGAATTCGATTATAGCGTTGTTTACACCCTCGATCGATGTCTCGCGGCCTAAGGCCTGCATGCGTAGATGAATCGAAAGAAACCTGCGAGGGGTATGAGAACGATGGAAAGTACGATGGACGATGGGTGGTGATGGATGATGATGGATGGGGACCGTGTCTACACTCACATTCCATTTACGTTGCTGCTCAACGCCCTGTAAATCTCCGCTTCATTTTCCCTGAGGTCTTCAACCATGGCCTCCTTACTAGGGTCGTCATATAGCTTATCAAGCTCGCTCCTGATATAGAGCTCAATGTCCTTTGCGTTGTCCTGAGGATCAATGAGATAACTTTCGTAGTTTTTCATGTACGCGATAATATCACCCTCATTCCGACCCGTGACGAAGATCCGAACATATCTGCCTTTATTTTCAATCTCTCTGAGCGCTTGAAAGAGATCTTTCCGGCGCTCCGGATCACATTCATCCAGAGCATCGATTATAACCCATAAACTAGGTAAATGAAAGGAGAGCTCAATGATGAGTTCTTCACACTCCTTCACAGTAAGAACCCCTGTCGACTCGCGTTCCTTCTTCTCTTTCTTCTTTACTAGCGCTTGTGGGAGGGCGTCGGGGGAGTATGCTAGACAGACCTGTCTTAAAAGCGCCCGAAGGATTGAACTAGGACTAGACCGGTCCACATGGGTTTTACTGCAGTAAAAGTAGGCCACGCAGCCTTCAGTATCCGCTACTCTCCTAATAACTTCATCGATCGCAAAGGAACTATATGCATATAAGTATGAATCATGACTACGTGCGATTTCTATAACTCACGCAAGGATAGTTTTGCCAGTACCAGCTAAGAGAGAATTAGATTCAAGCATCTAGTGAAGCAACTGAAGGTATAGCTTACCATCACCACGGAGCCAAAGGACAGATGATGGTGATCTATCAGAGATCCAAGCATCAAATTTTGGGTTTGTCTTCAACCACAGACATGTGCCCTTAGTCCGTCGATGGACATTCTCTGAATGGGTCGTGCCGAATTGAGTCTCTGACACCCAATCCAACGTGCTACTTACAACCTGTCCTGATTAAGGAATTAGCGGTCTGTTACTACACTGGCCTTGTTAACCTACTATCGACATATTGACGAAGTCGCTTGATGTTCGCATGGCATGCATTCAGAGTCGTTTCCACAGCGCTTAATCTCCCCTTCATCGCTTTCAGATGTCCCTCGAGTTGCATTCTTGACTTATCTTGCTCTAAAATCTGTTGTTAGATTGCCGATAGAAGATGGAAGGGGGAATTCGGGTATCATCATACTAGCTCGCTCACTACTCGCAGCTATAGGGATTTCTTAGCATATGGTTATCTCTCCAGGTAGCAGGGCAGCAAACCTTGTTTTTCAACAAGCTCCGCATGCTTTCTCGTTTCCTCCTCCGAGGCTCGGATATCTTCCAACAAGTCCGCAAGTGTGGATGACAAACTCTTGATGATTTGTACTGCCCATGGTTTGCTTAGCCCATATATACAAGCACGCAATCAGCTCAAGAGGGGTTATACCACTAAAACTCTCCTGCAGGTGGGTTTTCGCATGTAATAGATACTTCAGAATTGAGATATATTGTTTGACCAAGCACCTTTGAAGGAATGTGGTCGTTCCTTCCTCTAAGTCTAGGTATAAATGCTCGTAAATTGCTCCACAGCAGATAACCCAGGAAAGATACCCCAAGCTGCTCAGTATTCTTTCAAGATTATCGGTATAGGCGGTTCCCACCTAGAATGCTGTCATTAGAAGGTGTCATCGTGAAATCGGTAAACAACATACGTTTAGAAGTAGCCGAAACCCAGCCCAAACTAATGCTACCACATCCGGGTGATGTTGAAGAGCTGTATCGCCTATAAATGCATACTTATTAAGCTGTCCAAACACCTGGTCGGCAATAAAGACATCTTCGCCATCCGAGTTTTTATATCTCATTCTCCCTTCATCAATCGACTTCCGAAGATCTTGTACTTCTTGAAAGAGCCTCTCCACCGGAGTTGTTGTCACCTGTTCGAAATCGTCAAGAGCCAGAATACCCTTGCTCTGTAGGGCGGTGATCGCTTCAGCCCATAACCAAGATCTACGCATTAGGAGTAGTATTAGCAAAGACAACGCGATAAAATTGTAACACTTGCGGAGGGCTTACTGCTTAACGCTAATGGCAATCCTCTCGTCTGATCCTAACAGGCCTGCCAAATCCTGATCGACAGGAGCTAGCGAGAGCTCTTCTCGGACCCCCTCATTCTCACCCTCCAACCCTACTACCGACGGGGGTTGCACAAAAATATTAGGCGTCGCCTCAAACTGTGGCCCTGTGAAGGTTATCGTTGGCGGCACTAGGTGCGCTACAGTGCGGGGGGCGTTGACATGATCGCGCGGTTGCTCGGTCGGGGTAAAGAGTGTCTCAGCAGGAAAGGTCGCCGGGGGTGGGGAATTGATCGTTTCCGTTACTTGAGAACTTTAAGCAGTCAGCAAGACTTCGTAAGGGTTAGGATTATGGTGAATGGGTTGTACCTGGTGAGATCTGGGGACAATGCGGGCTCTGATTTCTTGGTGTCGAGAAGCGTTCTCTCAAACGCGCGAGACGCGTCTGGCGTCTGAGGTGGCTCCTGGGAGGCATTCGCTTGGCGTGGGGCAGGCTTCTTTTTTTTCCTCCACTTCCTTTTCACAGAGCGCTGCACCTTAGAAAGAGAGGATCCCATGGGAGGAGAAAGTTTAACGGCCGAGGAGTGGGGGGGAACAATGGATAGTATGCTAAGGGGCTGTTGCTTCTCCCGGGAAGCCAAACGATACCAACCTTACCTAAGCGGGGTCAGGTCCTTAAAGCGATGCAACGAGCTCATTAATATTCTGGTGTCGCGACCACCATCCAAGGACGCCAATAGGCCAGCCCGGGCTGGAAAATAGGGTCGGCCTGGCCCGGCCCATGCTATCCAAATCATGGCCTGGCCCAAGCCAAATAGCCTGGGCTAGGCCCGGGCCAAATATTTATGGCCCAGACTCCCCAAATACAGGTACTCGTCACAATTGGAACTAGTTTTCTTGAGATTAATGTAGATAGGATCAAAAATGCTGCAATTTCATCTGCCTTCTATAGTAGGAAATATACAAATGTTTTTCACCTTGCCTCTTATAGTAGAATATGTCTATATATCAGGGAAGAATACTAAGATTATATGAATACCTTCAAGCCTAGGCCTACCCATTTAGCCCGGGCTAAATATTAGCCTCTGCCTGGCCCGGCCCATCAAAAAAATCCAGGGCCCGGCCTGGCCCGCCCAAAAATAGCCCGGGCGGCCCATCTCAACCCACGGCCCATTGACGGCCTTGCCACCATCAAAACTAGACCCAGTCAATTTTTCCATTTGCATTTCCATTCACTATTATTATATAGATCCGCCTGATGCAATCCGACATATACGAATCACCCCCCAACTTTTTGGCACAGTGGCCAGTAGCTGCGAAGTTAATGGTTCCTGTCGCCGTTGCACATCACTTTGAGGACGTACCCCTCGGAACCCCCGCGACCGTCACACCGTGTAACAACGCCTAGTAACCCTGCTATAATTATATAGTAGAGTAGACTCGTAGTGTCGCTTTGCAATTGACTGAAATTCGGAGACCGTTGTACTTCGGGTGCAGGGGTAAGTGAGAAGTCACCAAGCTGCCAAGTTTGCGTGAAGGGTGCCTCCTCACTTGCCCTACATCCGAAGTACATGTATGTACTTTTTACTGTAGAATACCTATCTATTTATACTTTAGCGCCAGTCTACATAATAATGTAGACCTATATTAAGATTAATACTTCTATTATAGGACTTTTTTTGATTTTTAATATTTTTTTCCCCATAGGCTCTTGTTTACCTGTGTTTCAATTAATCTTTTTATAAAGGTTGTTTTATTCGGTGAAAAATATGAATGTGCAGGTAGGCCAGTATTCACACTCCTTCTGGCATAGGTGAATTTCACAAATAAAACTCCTGATTATTTCCTATTTAATATGTACATTTACTCTCTACTAGCGACCTTTCCTACCTGCTTACCTGCCTGCAATGCCTACTTGGTTCGCTGCTTGGTTGGGTGCTGCTTGATTGGGTGCTTGGATCGCTAGCCTGCGTGCTGGATTAGATTGGGTGCTGAATTCGCTGGATTAGGTGCTGAATTCGCTAGATTTGGTGGATTGGATGCTGGATTCACTGCCTATTTCACCGATTAGCTCATGTCTGGACGATGATGGAATGTTGAATTGCAGCGGGGGAGGGGGCGTAAATGAAGGCATAGAGACGAAGCCGTAGAGATGCAGGCGTAGAGATGAAGATGAAGGCTGAGATGGAGATGTAGAGGTGAGGTGAAGGTGTGGAGGTGAGGTGAAGGTGTGGAGGTGTAGGAGGTGTAGAAACGGAAGACGTGCAGGTTTGACATCTGCTAAATCCTAACCCTAACCCTGAATTGTATATGATTCTCACTAAAAGACCCTTAATTATGCACGGGTCTAAATTGGCCACCAAATATAATCTTCTTCACCCTTTTGGGTTGAATGAATGGTCTTTTTAAAACCATACCGCAGTATTAGTACTCAAAATAATACTTATATGTAGGAATATCCGGACTAGGGCTAGTGTATGTAGCTTGCATATGATATGTAAATTTTTGGTATTGAGCTTATAATTTTGAAGATTTTATGCCTAGGACTACGCTCTTAAGGTATTTCTTGTATGTACTATATATGTAACCTAAGCCTCCCTAAGTAGCCGTCACTGGACCAGGGCATGCCGGACCGGATTTATATCCCGCCCGGGTTGGGTTGGGCTGGAAACATTTCCCCCTAATCAAACTTAGATCCCGTTTGGCAACTACAGCCAGCCATACCTCGCTATAAGAAACCTTGCGAAGTGTTGCTGTAGACAGGTCTAGCAAAAAGGGCTTTGAAACGAGGCTTTAAACACTGTTGCCGAGCAGGCCAGGACACTGTTCGGCAGACCCAAACCCACAACTAACTTGTTGACGGACAGGTGCTTTTTGACCAATAAGAATATAAATAAACAGGACTTGGCTGTTTCTTTTAGTGGGGTCCGTCAACACCCAGTATCCGTCATCACCGCGTGAACGACAGTCCAGTGCTATTTTCTAGTTCGTTACCTACAAGGCTCCGGGATAAAGTGAGTGAACTAAATGTGGTGTTGATAGGACCCGTTCACCCACCTCATCCCAGAGCCTTGTACATAGTTCGCAACGGCGGGCTTAAGCTTATAGGGCGAAATGAATTTCCACAGAATCAATCAACACCTTCTTATCGCCAGATTCCGGTCGAGCGGGACACTTCCAGCTGCTGAAATGTCGACCCTGCTGCTATTGGCATTTCTTTTCATTCCCACCTACGCAACGGATACGCCTGTAAACTCAACGGAGCAAGTGGGCTGGACACCTGAGCCCCGAGGACGAGGTACATGGGGGATTCTTTCGAACTGCATTTTCACATTGATAATCTGTACCTGGACGGTCATTCATGACGATGTCAAAATTGAAAAGATGTTGCCCTTGCCCCAGGGTTCTACCATCATAGATCCCACGTCATTCTCGAGGCTTCTCTCCAAGCTTCAATGGATGCTTTACGCTTTCTTGGCTCCCGAAGCAGTTATAGGCTGGGCTATTATACAGAGTATTGATGCAGCGGACCTTCAGAGAGAGTTTTGTTCCATAATTGGAGTCGAGCCCGGGAGTAAAGATGATATATTGGGGCCTGAGGGCTCATTTTTTGTCATCATGGGTGGCTTCTCATCCGGGCCAATGCGACCCGATGGTTCATATCCCGGTATCCTTGACAAAGAGAATTTCATAAGGCTTGTAAAAGAAAAAGGCGTTCCCGACTCGGTCAACCTAAGGCAAATTCGAGATCGTGGTAAAGTCGATGCCATGGGAAAACTTCTCGCGCTCATCCAGGCTCTCTCCCTCGTCATCCAGTGCCTCCTGCGCACAACCCATGGCTTGACCGTCACTTTGTTCGAGTTCCACGTCGTCATCCAGGTTCTCTGTACCGTGGTCATATATGGCCTCTGGTGGTCGAAGCCTCAGGGTGTTTTAGAGCCTATCCCGTTCGAGCAGCCTGCTACACATTTCGGCATGATTCCGATATCCGGTGAGCAACACGTTCCACTTCGCGAACTTCGTGAGTTTGGTGATGACGATTTCCTTGGCGGTGGAATTCCGAGTTTTCTGAGTATACCCCCGGCCTTGCACACCCACGAACGGACGAGTGAGGCCCGCACCACGACCAGCAGAAACCTAGCCCATCCCTCGGAAAGAATCCAACGACCCCCAAGCCCAACGCTCTTCAGCTGGTCCACGGCTGGGGAGGCTCGCAATCGATTAAAGGAGTGGTCTAATATACCCCTCATAACCAACTTCCGTACCCTCCACGTGTTTACTTTTCACAATTGCTCCAAGGTCACACTAGTCCAAGTACTCAAACTATACCCTCTATATGGTGCCTCACACGGTTTTGCATATATACTCGCCAGCTTCCCAACACCCATCGAGCAAACTCTCTGGGGCATATCGTGTATGTCACGTTTCGTCGTACCTTGCCTCTTCCTTATGTACCATATATTCTATGTTTGTGCACCTGGGCGCATCCCCAGCCGGTATGATGGCATTGTGAGAATGTTGGTATTATTCTATTTACTCATCTGCCGATCATACCTTATCTTAGAATGCTTCATTAGTCTCAGGCTTCTCCCAGCCAATGCGTACCAAACAGTTGTGTGGGAACGTGTCTGGCCTCATTTATAGAAATCAATTATCGTTTCCTGTAGTAGATGGAGGGAGTTCAAGTAGCTAGAATGGCTGGTCAGCGATTGGAAAAACTGGCCTGGGTCCTAACACATGACCACAAACCCACTTTCTTGATTTCCTTCATTTTTTTAGCATATCTTTTTGATTCTGTCTTTAAGCCGCCCCATAGGTATACTCAGCGAATCACGTGCTAGAGCTGTTAGCGCCGCAGTAAGCTACCTGATTACACGGACGCCTGTTAATGCGCTACAGCTTCAGCTACCGACCCTTAAATACCCCCACCGCGCTACATATAAACATCCTAGTCACATTGTGTTCAGAGGTATCATATACTCATCGATGCTGCCTCGTCTCCCTCCTCAAGGTCGTTTTCATCATTTAACACCCATCCCCATCTTTTCACTACCTCTGGTCTCCTTTTTCCAGCTCATGCGGATTGTGTATACGGGCTTTTGTATATTTAACTCCTATAACAACCACTATTTCCTTCCTACTTATAACTATGTACTCACCGAGGAGTACCCGTATTACATGGGCCCTAGGTGGCGAGACGGCGCTGGTTGGTTGATTGATACTTCCACTGCGGCGGCATTTATTTAACCCGGCTCCTTGGCGCTCCAAAATGGTTTATCACCTACGTCTCTAGCTTAGCGAGCTCCTACCTCTCCTTAGCCCCTGTATATCACGCAAGTGTTTGCACATAGGTTGAAAGACACTCATATGGAATCTTCCGAGGCCCCTATTCCATTAGGAGGGCACCCGAGGTGCTAATGCCATCGAGTAGACTTGGAAAATAGGGCTTTGTTATAATCTTGAATCTAGAGTGAAGATATTGGTGCACCTGAGCGCACCGAAGCTGTTCACAAAATTTCGTGTGGTAGCGAATATAATTATTGTCATGTCTCCCCTAATCAAGGAGGGGGTTTGGTAGCCTTTTTATGACAATGGTGGCCTTGGAAAAGAAGCAGTAATCATACAATAGTGGTCGAGGACCTACCATAGTTGCGGGGGCGATTTTTTTCTCCGGCTCGAAATAAAAGTTCCAACAAAAGCCATGAGTGTCAACCGAGTGATAGCCTATGATGCACCCCCGCTGTGGGGTTTCTCCTTATCCAGTTCATTACATGTACTATTACTAGGATATAGACCCTTCGGAGCCGCCCTGTGCCGAACGCAAAAACACCGGTACGCGACACACCATATATATTTCCGCACCAGTTAAGCACAGTAGGCATTGATGTATTCAGGGAGTATGCCAAATCCGAGAATACAATTCGAGGCCTCTGAGTGCATAAAGTCTCCTTCTGCTCGCTTTAGAGTGCCCAGTTTATTGAGAGTCGTCTGTTATAACCTATCACATTGTTTAGTATAATTAGATCGCTTTTATATTTTCCTTACTGTATAAACTAGTTCATAGTACTCTTAGGTCTAGAGAGGTGTCAAAAAGATCCCAAAACGGTTGAGCTTTTAGGATGTGTTACATGAAATGAACGAAACGGGCTCGAAGGAACAGATATATCTTCTAGTACTGTTGCGAGTAGAACGGTTCTATCAATGACAGGACTCCTAGTTATTATTAGATTGGATTAACCTCTCTTCTCTGGGCTTGTTACCCCTCAAAATGGGTGAGCTAAGCACCGCCCTCTTTTGCACAGCTACTGCATGAGAAAAATTAGCGGTAGTGCTGAGTGTTGAGATTATTCCGGGCTGGGGAAAATATATCCTCGCTGTAATTATTGTGGCAAGGCCTTTCTTAAATTCTGTCATTGCTGCTTCTTTGCCGAGTTAAATATTGTTATAAAACGGCAGCTAAATTCCCTTCTGTATTTGAAGTCGACATAACAAGAACTATGTTCGCTGCCAGCTCTATATTACGAAGATTTGGTCCTGAAATACGACCAGAAATATAGTGAAGGAATTTTATGTAGTCTGGGGGTATATAATAGACTTCGTTACTTCTTTAACATCTAGCACAAAGGAGGTGTCTTATGAAGGCATATAAGACAGTCGCATATACATGTACCAGATATAAAGCCCTAGGTACAATGGCTGACTGTGCTCGGAAGCAACCCATATTACACCCGTATCTCAGAGCCCCCATAGCAATGAACATGACCTTTGCTTGTCTCAATAACCAACAGATCTGTATTCAAATAACCTTTGATATAGGTAAAAGATACTCTGTTCTATTCATGGATGGTTTTTCAGCAATATCCAGTGACTTCTAATGAGAAAGATATAAATTAGCTCTGTTTCAATCTTTGAAAACAATTCAAAGTAGAGTGTTGTTCAACTGACTCTAGATCAGACATAGGTAGAATGAATGATTTGTATTTACTGTTCTGGCATTTCTAGGTTGATTTGACAGACCAATTGTTGATTAAAATTCACTGCTGGGCTACATCACACAATTATACAATCTATGGAAACAGGTCAAGATTATACATTCCAAATGGAAGTTTAGTACAAATTCTTTTAAATATTTGCAATCCTCAGCATTGTTTAGCTTTTTTACTCGGTCAAAGTTTAACTTTTTTTGTTGTATTCTGTTTGAGAGGGAATACTGTTGCTATAGGGGCTCCGAGAACTTCTGTACAAAGTTGAGGCATGATGCCAAGACGAGTGACGGTGTATGATGCATGTCCGAGCGAGCGCACATGATGTGGTAGCGAGTCACCTGGTTGACTTTGAGGTTCAGGTCTCAGAAACTTGCAGTAATTACATATTTACTACTAACGGATATGAGAAAAACCTGCCTTGAAGTCTCACTTATAAGGATTACTAATTGCCCAAATTGTAGTCTCTAACACCACTCTTTGGATCAGTCAATCGACGCTATCGATCCATATAATGGCGTAGAACTCCTCTCATGGATCCCCGCCTAACCTTTACGGGGCTTACAGATAAGGTTTCCCGTAAGGAGGTCTGTCGGATCTAAGCCAAAACTATGGGCTAGGGTTACGCTGGCTTGGCATATGTATGTCATAGATAGTATGCTTAGTAACCACAACCACCTAACAACCCCACTAACCCCACCCCCGCCCAAAGCCCATTCACTCCTTGCGGCCATCCAAAAACAATGCGCTTTCAGCTCAGCGACAGCCAAAAGATTGCATACTACACCAAGGACATCTCGGGAAAACTCACAAACCTCATTGAGCTTATCCGGGCCAGCGCCACACAGGCAGCATCACCAACACCACATGATACCTATATGAATAGTGGGATATAAAGCAAGCTTCAGTCCCTTAGCTCGGAAGTCGGAACCATCCGTGCCGAGCTTCGCGCCATCAAAGTACGTTCCGACTATGACAGACAATCGGCGCAGATGAAGCTTACCGGGGAGATCAACTTGGCGGATGCCCTGGACCTGGGACAATGTCGTCGAGAATGAGTTGACTGGAAAGTAAGTAGTACTCAATTTGCGGACAATCAGCCCCCTTACTTCAGTATGGTTGCTGGACGGATTGTAAAGGAAAAATAACGAGCTCGCCCGCCGTTGCGGTGGGGGCCTCCAGCGCCCGTGGCAATGCTGTATTAGGGTTCCCCGCCACTGTTGGCGATCTTCTTAATCTCGGTTCGCCCACCCTCCTCCTGCCTCCCAGAAGGCTGCCATGACACGAACTGACGGGAAAATAGAGTACACCGCCGAAAGGCTCCTGTGTGGTGCCTTCGGGATCAAATACCAGCGCTCTGGAACAACATCCATAAAGTTCTGCGTCCTTTAATCCCCAGGTGTTATTCAACCCCTCATCGTGCCAGACTAGCGGGAGCCAACTAGCCGCAAGACGCGTGTTTAACCGCCACAAACGCGCAACCGACCCCAAGTGGGTCGGCCGCCCATCAAAGGCCTCTAGGCTGTTGGCGAAGTAAGTAAACCACCTCTTGCCCCCCCCCCCTTCTAGCAAGCACTAACTAGTAGTCCCCCCCATATTTCCCGTATGATAGGCACCACAATCCCGACGCCCGCAGACATAACGCATGGACTCCCCCAACTCCAAGATCATACCGAGGCACGATGTGCGCAACGTGGCAGTCCCAGGTTTCCCAACGGATTATGAGTGGTTCTTGAAGCCGCAACGAGAGTGTTCAAACCTGGCGTTCGAGATCGGCAGCGGACGGGCGGGTGGCTGATAGGTGGGGGGGGGGGACGTGCTGTATTTTCTGGGAGAGTATGGACAGGATATAGAGCCGGAGGGGCGCATGAAACTGTTTGAGGCCTTTGTAGGCGTTCCAGAGTCGAGAGGTAGCCAGAAAGGTGTGGAGTGGGTTTTGTAGGGTGGCCGGGGGAGCGTGGTGTAAGGCTTATATTGGTAGTACTGGAGACTCCCGATCTGTTCCTACCAGAGGATAAAGATCTATGGAGCAGTACATTCACCGTAGCCACTTATCCTCCCACAAGAGGTAATCCTCATGCAAACTTGTAAGGCCTACTGCCGCGAGGGAATCTTTCTGTGACTAATCACCCAGATTCGTCCATATCTCTGCTAGCTTAAAAATAGTCTTTTCAAAACAAAACCTATATCTTCCCTACATATTAGTCGTGGTTGAAATTTCTGTCCACTGTCCATATTGTGGCTGCTTCAACTGTGGCATGGGTGTGTGTTGCGGCGCATCTTTGAGGTTACAACAAATTCCGTCCCTAATAACCTCTTGATAAGAGAGGATATTACAAATCTGTATGGCAGAAGTGTGGGTCTAGTTATTTTAAACAGTTTAATCAGATCCCCATATCATGCCTTCTTAGAAGTTTTTTAGAGATTGAATTTACCTGTTTTTTGGATGTAAAAAGTGCCAAGAATTGGTGAAGTGGAGCAGGACTATTCCCCCATCATTGTCAGCCATGATGTAGCTGGAATAAAAAACTCCTATTGGCTCAATAGCAGTATGAATGACGAAGATCATTCCGATTGAGATACTCCATATCATCTTTAAAGCGTGCCGCAGCTATACGAAGCCCACAGCCCGATACACATCTCAGAGCCTCGGTACACAACATGGCTGCCGTAAGTCCCGAATCCTTCCTGGTAGGCCCACCCAATAAGTTTTATTGGTTATTTCATAAAATCTATAGGTTCTTGTTCTTAACTAATCTTTGCCTACACTATCCTTACACGGACATCCTCCGCAACCGGCTGCCCTCACGTGCGAAACAAATTTTATCCATCCTCGATGGATTCAACTGGTATCAGGGATCTCCAAGTAAACGCCGGGACATAGCACTTTACCTACTTGCAACCATTGTCTTGAACCCAAGGTATTACGGTTCACCATCGTTAAAGAACACCGAAAAAGAGCTGTTGGATAAAATCGGTCAATGTCAGAAGTTTGATACTTGGTTGGGAAAGAGGGTTAGGAGTGGGTTGTAAGCGCTAGGGGTATTTGGGTTAATGCTGGAGTTTGTATCGGTATTGAGAATAGTGATATCGCTAGGATTTCTGTTAGGTTCCATGGGTTACTTCGGTATTAGTAAAACCACCAGAACCACCAGAGGGCGCAGTTATCTATACAAGGTCGTGTATCTTTTTTATCCTTCTAGCTTCTCCATGTAATCTTTTCCTTCTGTTAGCAGTATCTAGTTTTAGTCTTTTTGGCCTTCTATTCCTGAACTACCTCGTTCGGAGTTCCGCCTCCGACCCTATTCCTGTCCCTGAACATGAACCTGAACCTGTCTTGGCTGCGGCGTATTCTGAGACCAACCCGCCCTTGTCCCCATCTTAGTCTTCACCCCCAAATCCTGACCCTGTCCCTTTAGAGAAAAGCGTTAGTAAGTAACCGGCATATTCTAGAATAAAGTAAAGGTTGAAATACTATTGGGACTCACGGTATAAAGTGAACTGTTGCCTCCCGAATATAGACAACATGATTGGTGAGTCTGAGGGAAATGAATTTGAGGTATGGTGCGAGCTAGAGGGGTTAGGGAATCAGGACTCTGATGAGTATGAGAGCTACTGTTCCAGTAGAGTAGGGTTTGAAGTTGGTCTTTTGGAAGCCGTCAGTAGTGGATGACTCCAAGGAATAGAGCCAGATACCCTAATCTATCTCGAATGGCCATAGATCTCTTGTCCGTTCCTGCTATGTCTTCAGAGCCCGATATACTGTTCTCCAGTACTAAGTTAACTGTCAGCTCTCTCAGAAGGAGATTAAAGGAGGGAACTACTGAAGCCCTGTCACTTCTCAAGTGTTGGGATCATACCTAACTATTCTGTATTTCTCTTTTATCTACTCAAGTGGCCTAGTCTCGTTTTTCATTGGTTGTATGTATCATTTATTATCAAAGTCAGTACAATATAACCTCCAAGAACCATTACCCAATGCGATATGACATCAAGCCGTAACAATGAGTAGGCTAAAGTGCTAAACACGGGTCTATACGTACCACTGAGAACCCTGCCTGATACCCCCTCCACCAAGCCATGTACTATAATCTGTAACCATCCATAACACTAGAACGCAAATCCTGAAGTAGCAGCGCGTACTCTTCTTAAAAATGTCAGAGGGTAGGGCAGGACATCACTTATTAGACATGTGAGAGGATGCTGGCTTTGTACTGAGCTAACCAACAGATAAAGCATTCAAGGATTAATTATTTACACGCCTCTCGATCATTGGCCCGACTGAATAAAGTGACCTCCGGTCCTCGAATACTATTGTCACGCCCCGGTTTCTTTTATTATGTAACGCGTATAGCATCACGCCTAACCCCAAGCCACCCTAGACCGTCATCCATTTACGTCTTTGCCCGGTGACTATTGATCAAATTCCACGAGTCTTTAGGACCGAGGAGTCAGGTGACAAGTGTCTTCCTCGACAGCCACTCAAGCTAGCTCCGATCCCTTACACTGTGAGATAGGAATGACTAGGTGTTACCACCTGGGACGCCCATAGGCCAACTCGCACCTATTTTCTGGGTCCAGGCCAGAGGATAGTTGGTATTTCTCATTCTTTTCGAGTAGGTTGTTTTTTAATGTAGTGCCTCCGTTCCAATTTACGTGATACTTGTTACTAGGGGGCCTCGGCTCAGTATTTTGGCCCGAGGCTATTCCTCTCGACTCTACGCCCCATTCTTTGATTCTGCAGCTACTAGACTCGTGGAGATTCTGAGTGTGTTATTATCTTGAGTTCAATGCTTTCTAACCGAGCAGCTTCTAGTTGAATAACTTCACCCCCTTTTTTAGTAGTCGACCCAGTTCTGAGTTAAGTGCACACAGGGTAACCTCTAAACGCACAAAATCTTAACAGTAGCTGTACTAGATGCACTTTTGGTAGCTATCGGTTAAGTGTGTGTAGCGCTGTGCCTGAGAAAGGGAGAGGAATATGTATGTTTAGCTACAACGAAGACTAATGACGGGCGCTTGAGGCTTGAATCTTGAAGAACGAAATTTAAAGACAATAAATGTAAAAGAAAATGTAAGTCTCGGAGCTATCTTTCTGATATCCCAAATCCACAAGTGTTCTCCACCTAGTGATCCCCTTTAGTTACATTTCTTTGCCTACGCCGGGAAAATGCAAGTCTGCGACGTACCTCTTTGCTTTCCTTCTCCCTTACTCAAACTCCAAAGTCTTCCTCAGACAAAATCCTACCGCTTAGCATTTGTCCCATGTGTGTTGCAACATAGTTCTGCCTTTTGCGGCGCATCCCTACTAATGTCCGAAGAAACGGCACGGGGCTTTGGTCGAAGGTTGAATCTCTCATGAATAGTAACTTGCGACTTGACGGCTCAACAAAGCCATCACTCCCTATAACCACGTCTTTTACCTGGGGATGCACCTTCAAATAAAGCCCTAAGAACCCGCATACTCTCTCGTATGTCTCATAGTCCAAAAAGTAAACCTGGCCAGCAAAGATATTGATCGAATCAACCAATTCCAGGTTTGGTTGCCATGATTTAGGCAGTCGGGGGATCGTACAAAAGTCTAGAGTTTCGTATGACGGATTGGACTTTGCCGTGCGTGCAGAATACATGTGTAGGATTACCGATTTCGACTCGCGTATCCGAGGTAATAGGTCGTTGACCTCGTAAGGACTCAAGATGATCAAGGTTGAAGGATCATTTTTCATCGACAAAATCCAATTGACAGGTCGGAGATACTCGTCTGACTTCCTGCCCCGCTTGCCCACAACAGTAGCAAAATCGTGTGTTACAAGGATTGTGTCCGGCCAAGATGAGAGGTCCATATCCGGATTAGCCGAGGTATCGCGGAGAGTTTGGAAGGCAGGTATGAAGGTATCCCAGCGCCGAGGATGTGGCGGCAGGTTCCCGGTATTTACCAATTCCTTCAGACCTCTTGTGACCTGATTAGGGATGGGGTCGGCCTTCGGGGGGCGCTCTAGTACTCGCTCACATTCAATCTCATGAGACAACTCTCGCTCTTGCTCCTCAAGCATCAGAGCCCCACCGAACGATTTCACACCGAACTCTTTGCATTTCTTGAAGATTGCATGAAACTCACTACGCTCTGCCTTTCCGCCTCCCTCGGCGTCTCCTCTGTCGTCTCCTTTGTCGTCTGTCTTTCGTGTTGAAGGCCCTGTCAGCTGGATCCCACCCTTCGGCCGCTTGAGCCGATAATGCTCCTCCAGCGTTTTTGATTCTTGCTCCAGTAAGCTCTGTGGAAATGCCAGTCTAAGGTCGTTGCATGCCTTATACCGTTTGATATGACTGATCCCTTGTTTTGCCCATATTGGCAATAGCCTGCGAGCATTATCACACGTTTCCATCATACACCAGTGTAAAACATCCCGGACCTCGATCTCGTGAGAATTATCCATCTTAGCTATCTCAAGAATCCTTCGATGGACCTCCGGAGGCCCGCAGAAAACGACTGAGTGGCCGTTTCCAAGTTTTCGCATTCTCATACATGCTGGGACACGTTAGCTAGGCACACCAGAGATCACTACCAGGGTAGAAATAACCTTGTACAAGCCTATCCTTTGTCATATTTGGACCCAGTGTTACTACAGCTCGACTGTCGCTCGGGAGTTTGAGGTCTGTACCGCGAGTATGCGCTTCATCAAGATATACAAGACACGCGTCAAGTCGTTCTGCGAAAGCTGAGATCATGAGTGGCTCTGTGGTTCCATCACGAGCTACTACGGTCAGTTCGTCGATGTCGTTAAAATATACTGCTGCTTTAGCGTAGCTCTCCGGCACCAGTTCCAACCACTCTCTTGCAACCTCGTCGTTTCGTAACTCCAATACCTGAGCGCCAACATCTAGTAATACTGTAACCCCTAAATCCCTCTCCAAGTCTGTGATGAACTCCAGTAATTGTCTGACGGTCAGACGCTCACCGCTAGGTCCATCTGCCAACCTGTAACAGTTCTCGGGCTGTAATAGATAGCTAAGAACCCTCGCGTTGGTATTGAGCTGCTCTTTCGTGTCCACTTGAGTAATTGATAAAGGAAGAAGGTATTGGTTATCATTTGTGCCGCTGAAGCCTGCCGTTGGCTGAGTGTCTTTCTTCTCGGCTATATCCCAGCCCGAGGTTGAAAGCTTCTTAGAGAATTCCTTAGCTTCCATCGGGAAGACGACCCCAGAAAGATAAAAGTCAATGACCGCTTTGTTAAATCTAAAGGTAGGGAAAATCTCCTTCGACCATTGGTTCCGATCCTCCAGGTTGATGGCGCTCAGGTGTCTCAACTTGAAACCATGATTAGTCGCAGAAACATTCCCCAACCAACGCTCAAACTCCATTGTTGGATTATCAGACTTATACACATCGCGAAAGCAAATCTCTAGCTGACCCTCACTCAGTCCACCATAGTAGTAGCTGAGACAGGTGAGGATTATTGCAACGTCTGGATGACTGAATTCGGACTGCCCAGAGGGAGAATCCTTTGCCCTATAAGGCACAGCTAGCATCGAACGCGGCGGGTCGAGGCCATAATCGACTTTCCATCTCTTGTAATGCAGCACGTAGAGCAAGAGCTTATGGGCAATAAGGCCTCTCAGTAAATAGAGGATACCGGTTGCCGCCTGATTATCGTGATACTGTAAGAGAAGAACTTCGCACTCATCCTCACGTAAAGTAGGCTCTGTGATAAACCTTTTCGCTACTTTTAGTAAATCCTCGGGCAGGAACCGGAAAGAAAATGAGGGGAGATGGCCTATATAATAACATAGGACGTGTGGTTAGCCATGTCAAACTTTGTACCTAAAACCTCCGATGCGAGGGAATGAAGAATAAGAGGCTTGGGAGTTACCTGCGATGATCTTGGACGCAATCGCTTTTAATAGGTTTCGCCCCGCAGAGATATCTAGAAAACGAATCGAGTCAAAGCCACCATCATGTGGAGAATGTACTACCTCGAAGTGCCTGGGGTCGAACTCTGCCTCGCTGAGATGTTTTCTAATAAGATCGAGAATTTGTTGAATAATTATCCAGCGGTCAGGATGGCCTTCGAGAGATCTTGAACTTCCAATAGTATATATCAGTTCATGTCGAATGCTTAAGATCTCGTCGCTTTCATCCAGGATATCTCTTGAATTCTTCCTGAGCCACCGCTGGGTTTCGAGTAGCTGTTGAGCAACTGCCTGCAAATCGTTCATGTCTCTTGTGGGCTTGTTAACATCCTTGGACGGGTGTTCAGCGTTGTATAATCTTTCGAGCCCGAGCAGCTTGAAGGACAATATATGCTCTGGTTGGGCTAGCAGAATGCCCCCATTCTGCATGCACTCCTCAAAAAGGCTATGAACAAGACGTGCCTCATCTAGTCCCATCTTGACTCCACGGGAGAAGGGCAAAAGATAGATTCGTCGGTTGACCAAGCCTCCCAGCCTCTGGACAAGCGTTTGAAACATTTGCCCGATGAGTGGCTTCAACACGACGACCCGAACCAATCTCTCACGATTGGCAAGGTAGGCAGCAACAATAGGGACAATAATTGAAGTCTTGCCCTCTCCCATACAAAGTTGTACGAGCGTATTCTGACCTTTATCTGGTGAGATCATCCTGGACGCTATGTCTACCTGAACAGGTCGCACAAGAAGGCTATTCTCGATTTCCATTAATAGCCAGTCCGTTTTCTCCATTTGTTTCCAATACCTATGGCCGCTATTTTCCAGTTCCTTAGAGAATTCCGAGAAGGCTCCTGCTCGATCATACTTGAGGAGACGTTGTGATCGCTGAAGCATAGCTATTGCTTTACCATATGTGACGAGCGCAGTTCTCCACTTGTCAGTTAGCTTGACTGCTCTGTTTGTTGCTAGCTGTTGGAGGATGAGCATCGGCGAGATCCGTGGCCACAGGCCAGCTATGTATATGATCCAACCTTTCCCATTTCGTTTCGGCAGAAGTCTTTCGCGAATAGCACCAAATATACCCATCAAATACTTCTCGCACTCCGCCTCGCAGAACTCCAACATGTCTGTGGATACTAGCGCTCTGCCAGTTTCGGTAGAAGCGGGCAAATCCTTCAGAGCCTTGAAGCTCTCCCTTAAGCCCCTAACGTATATCTCCCAGAATCCTTCCCGGTTCCCCGAAGTCTCAAATCCCTCAAGAAGTGACTCCAGACCACTGTGATCAATGGCTGCCTCTGGTTTGCGATTGTTGGGGACAGAGCCTAGACCGACGTATGTAAGACGAGGGGGTACGGGTAGGTTTGGATGGGGCTTGCGGAGAAGGTTTTCTAGTGGAACTGTGCCGCTCACAGATGAAGGGGACTCCCTGCATGGTTGAAAGGTATAGACCTGAAAGGTTCTTTTCCCCTGTAGATTCACATCTTTTAGCGCATCTTGAACCCTGCGCACATAGAGTTGGAGGTCGTGGTTCCTATGCCAGTTTCTGAAGTGTACAGTAGCTTTTGCGAGAGCCGTAGAGGTATTCAAGAGCGAAAATTCACGTGCTGGTTTGTATGGGATTTCAGACGGCCATTGGGAGAACATTTCGGTCACAAAGCTTGTCGCTTGCTCCTCCAGGTTCTTAGAGTATGCTTGGTATCGCCGAGAGAAGTGTTCACGTTCACTCTCACCCACTCTGATCCGCTGGTTAACCTCATCACTGTGTTCAAAGGGTATGAAACATCCCTTTAGGGTGCCGTCTAAAGTTAGAAGATCGGGACCGCAGCCTTGATTAAGGTTATAGGATGCAAACGCAGGCAGACCCAACCATCGAAAGTTATTCACTGTAGCGAATGCCAACAAACTCTCAATGAGGTCCATCTTCGTCTTTCCTGAATATGCGATCGCGCTGAGTAGGAATATCAGTCTGTATGTATGGCGTTCCTTGGTGCTCTCGGTCAGAGACTGGTAGAGTTCAAACCAAACCTCATCAAGACCTTGGTCCAGCCATTTCTGATCATAAACAAAATCAATCGTCTTGCCCCCGACCTCTCCCCACTTCTCAAATACATCCATCAGATTTAAGCAAACGCTCAGCCTCGATGGCCAGCGTTCAACTAGGGCAGAGGTATAACAAACTCGTGCTTCATCCGTGGACGACTTTTGGAGAATATCACGCGCCTCATAAACCTCATCCATGTTCTCCTCCCCGATGGAGCCGCCGAACTCGTATGTGCGAAAGCTGGCGTTGCGGTGCGCAGCCCTCTTGAGGAGCGCCGAATGGCTAGGTTCTGGCGCCAGGGGACTGGATCTAGCTCCCTCTCTCTCGAACATTTTAAAGCGGCGTGCATGATTCAAGACATTCCCCACAATACTGGAAAACTCCTCATGCTGCGCTATTGGGGACAGACTGCTCCACGCTACCTTCTGCATATTCTTCATGCGTTCCGGGTAGTAGGCGCGTGCTGGGGTCAGTGACTGAATGAGTCCAAATAGTTCCGCTTCCTCTCCCTCGATCTCGGGCTTCTGAAAAGACCATGTTGCTGCGGCTTGAAGTAGATAAAGGGCCTCCTCGGTCCCCGTCCGGCTGGTTAGGGTATCTGGCAGGCACGATGCCGTCACCGCATGAAGATAAATTTTGTATAGGTGACTGGCCAAGCTGCCGTTCCCAACTAACCGACCGAGTATGGTATCGACGGTATAGATATGATATTTAACCCGTTCTCGCCCTCTGGTATCGATTTCAACCCTGACATGGTGATTCTCACATTGCTCGAATCTCACCTTGCCGTATGGGATCAAGACGCTCCTCACCGGCCCCTGGCTCACAACAAGACGATTCTCCAGCCCTGTCAGCGTTCCAATATTTAGGTCACAATCAACAACCATGCCCTGAAACTGTCGGCATTCTAACTTTCCGTCTAAGTTGATGAAAAAGTCTAGTTTGAGGCGGGGTAGGTGCGCTGATATAACACCATCTTTCCCGTAGCATACAGCAATATGGCCCTTTTGTTCAAGAGGTCCAAGCACCAAGTTGATCGCTGCTGCTGTCGCACTGCGTACGTCGATCAGGCGTTGGTCTGCCCCAAGGTGGAGCACACTCCGGGTAGAACCGTAGGTATCAGAGATATACCGGTGGCTCTCTGGTTTCCATGGTGTTCCTCGGTCTCTTAATTCGATCTTATTTGTTGAAAGCTCTAGCCAGTAGAAGTGATTTGAGATAGTGTGACTCGGGAAGTCCCCATGCAATTTACCACGTGGAATAAGCTGGTGTAGTACTGAGTCCGTTCTCCTCCGGATCCGGATAATAAGTTCCTTTCCATGCATTACAAACCCAACCTATACCGATCTTGTCAGGGGGCTGTCAAAAAGAAAATTTCAAGGGTCGTGAAGGCATTATTACATCATGTCCCTCCATAGGCTGCTTTGCCTCAAATACCATTCCATTCATCTTTGCTGGGAGCACATCAAGCACTGTCTACAAAGCGATAATTATCAGTTCTTTCCCAAGAATCAATCGATAGATGGGGCCTGACCTCCCCAAATAACTCCATATACGTTGGATGAGAAACATAGTCCAGTGGCAATTTACCAAGCGGTAATCCATCAACAAGTAGTTTACCGGTAAGCAGGTTGTAATACACCTTCTGAGGGCGGTCCTCTGATCCTCCAGTCGTAGTAAACATCCATCTGGTGTTAGGGGCGGCTAAGCTCCTCCAAGAGGACTTGGATTTGTATGCACTCCACACGCAGGTAAGATCTAAGCCGACTCGATTTATTTGAATCAGAGACCGAACGCGGGCTTCGATTGCATGAGACAATCTTCTATCTCGATCAAGTAGACTAGAAACTTGACGGGTCGAGGTTTCTTTAATAGCAGGGGCACTATCGTGGATGATTACGGCGCATTCGACAAGAACAGCAATATCCTGGCGGGAATTGAGTACATCGTGCAAGTGTTCCTCCCCGACGTTGTAGGTTTCTCGGCACACTGCTGCTACCTGCACAATACGAACCGTAAGTTCCCTTATCTCCTGGGGCTTGCATTCCCGCAGCTTTGTAGATATTTCTCGTGTCCAGCCCAAGCATACCCTCCGTGCGTCACGCAAGAATTTAACAGCATCTGTCTTGATGGACTTATTGGTAGCAAAGGAGAGGAGCTGAATCGCTAGCATGATAAGGGTCTGGGTTGCGACAACCTCTTGCCAGTTGGACTGTATAATTGCGAGAAAATTGACCAGTTCGGAAAGAAGGCTTCGTCCAAACTCTTCGTCCTTGAGGTCAACATGAGATTCCCTCAACACCTTTGAACATCCCGGGGGTCCCCTGGGACCAACTTGCCAAGCACACTGTGAAAATAACATATTGACGGCATCATTATTGAACCTGAGGGTACGGCTTCTGAGCTCTCGTAACATATTGAGCCACTGGACCCTGTGACCAGACCGCACAAGTCCAAACGCGATGTACTCGTGAAGCTGCATATCTACCGGGCATTCTGACTGCCTGGATATAACCGTGTTCGGAGTATGGGCAGTCGACTTAAGAGTGTAGTGCAGTTTTTTGTAAGGGCCTTCAGGGAGTTTGGGTGTACACAACTTCTGAACATGAGACTCGCCGATGGCATGGTCGGCCCATTTCTGCCCCTCGCTGTCGTAGAGGCCATAGCGCAACCCATGATTTACTCTAATGAACGTCATCGTCGTGGGGAGCCTGGCAAACCGGTAGTGACATTTGAGAAATGGTTTGGCGTACGACGACCACTGAAGTTTCTGCGGCCTGCACCGTTGGGGGGCCTTCAGGTACCTTTTTAGGCCGGAATAGGTGTTAAGTGTCTCATGGACCTCATCGGTTTTGCCCAGAGGGGTTCTTGGTGGGCAGAGTTCGGTCAAAACTTTAAATGTCATGTCCCTCCATATGGAAAATCCTAGTGGGCATTGGAGCTCGAACACCACAGCTTTCTGCGCCAGAGTCTCTTCGGGGAGTGGATTTTCAAATCGCTCTATCCGTATCGCCTCTGCGGAGCCAATTAAAAGACACCTTTTGCAAAACTCGCGATATTCCTTCCGCCCCTCCTCCCAGCGAGTACGGGAAACACATCCGCAAGACAATCTATCGGCTGCGCTGAGAAGGTCATAGTAGTTTGCCTCTTTATCCTTAAGCTCACTCTCTTTTCTAACGAGGTCATTTTTCACGTTGTCTAGTATTTGGCGCCGCAGACGCTGGAGGTCATTCGAACTATCAAAGTACTGAACCGAAAATGATCTATCGGTCACTTCTTCTGAGAAGAGCGAATCTGCTGACCCTTGATATGTCCCATTCTTGCGAGCTTTCAGATATTCCTCGATGTTATGGAGGCGGATTCTTTGCTGGGCTTGCGGCAGCAGGAGGTGAGTTAGGAGGTCATCGCCGAAGCCCGGATTGTAGCGGGATAGCAGCGGATGAAGCATCAGAGCAACCTTATCGAGCGTGACCCAGAGCTCCATCATTGTCAAAAGGAATACTGAGTTTTTTTCTGGACTGGAAGTGGCTGATGGCTTTCCAACTGAGATGTAATCTTCTAGTTCCTCTCCTAACCTCTCACAGGCTTGCCTGCGGTCCTGAATAGAAGCGAGCCATTTTCCCAAATTATTGCCCACCCAAAGCTCAAAGTCTGCCAACATAAATTCTTTATCAGGGCATCCTTTAAAGCTGGCAAGCTCCGGCAAGCGAGATGAAGCAGTATTGATCCGTTTGAATTCACTTGGCGCAAAATTGTTGATATTCCCTTGTTTAACCCCCACAGTCCTGGCTAATTTCAAGTATTCTTTGGTTTTGTCCATTGAGAGTTTCACGTCTCTCTCGGGAAAGAAAGATCTCGGATCCCAATGGAAGGGTCTAGAGTAATATTCCTGTGCTTCTGTCCATCTTTTCTCCAACGTATCATGCGCTAGCTCGCACACCCTACGTGCTTCGACCAACGCAAACTGTGGTAAAGCCTCGTTGCGCATTTTGTGGACTCGCCGGCTCAGCTTTGCATTCATGACAAAGAGGACATCACTGGCAATATCCTCCATGGATAGCGCCCAATCCAACAGCCTGGCCATGAGAAAGACCATGAACGATTTATACTCTTTGTGCCCCTCGCCAGGACCCCTCAGCGTTGTTTGCAGCGCAACCCTCACAACAAGCCACAGGGGGGATCGCCGCCAGGGAGCCCGTGCATCGTCAAAGAGGACATCATCGGCGATACGTTTCTCGATGCGCTGAATAGCGGCTGGTGTCCCAATCCCTCTCAAGATCCCCGTAAGCATTTCGGTGATAAACTTAGGACTCTGCGTTTCCCTATCCTCCACGACGGTGGACCCCGCTTTAACCACCTTGTGCGATGCTTGCTCTAAGACATCCCGACTCATCTTCTCTATGAAAATGCCAAGTTCCTCGAGGAAAGCGGCGTTCTTGACCTTTGCTAGACTCACATAGATCGCAGGGCCAGGATAGGAACAACGGAGTTTGCCTATGGTCCCTATCACGCTCTCAGTGAGCGGTGATGCCTCAAAGGACTCAAACAACATCGTATTTTTCAATTGTCGTAAGATGAGGCCGGCATTCTGGGCGCGAATATGTAGTGCCAATACATCTGTTTTCATAAATCAACATTTACCCACTTCAGCGCAGCGAGGGGCAAAGATAAACCTACCACCCCTTTCCATAGATTTGACAGCCGTTCTGAGAGCATTCGCGTCGAGGGCGTTATTGTTCTCGAGCTGGACAAGTCTTTCGAGCATCTTGACAGCTGGAGCCCACTGCTCATGTCTCTCATCACCCCTCTTTTCGAGGTAGGACTCAGCGATCTCCCGCACAACTTTCAATAACGCAACATTGCCCTCTCCCATATCGTTCTCTGCCTCTTGCGGCAGCTTTGGTGGGAGGAAAACATGGTTGATGATGAAGGACAAGGAGCCCATGCCAAAATCTAACGGTTTCCTATCTGTTAGCAATCACCGTAATCAATTGGCATGCAAAAGAGCACTGCGATTGGGGGAGGGTTAAACCCTAGACCTTTGAATTGCGCCATCCCCGGCGAGGAATTTGCACGATAGAGGAATTGGTGGGCAGAATTTTATATAGAGATAGATGTGACTGAAGTAACTGGGTACGAGGTAGGTGGATTGGAAGAATGTAGATTTGGTTGATGATACGAGAATACTCGGGAGTAGAGGTATATTATTACAGATTTTTCAGCCCGCCAAGGATTTAAGGCATCCCATATTTGCGGTTCGACCCGATAGGCAGCCTATGTAGGGATCACTCCTGTAACATTCAAGCATGGGAGGCTGGGGGCAGACCTACCCATCGATAGTGGAGGTAATAAGGTTTTCCTTTTTCCTTACTGATTTGGGACATTTTGAGCGATAACACGCGACCCCCAGGGCCCTTAAACGGAGAAATGGTTTTTTGTAACCTGAGGGGCTTACGCAGTGAGCTGAGTCTGGAACCATCGATCCTTCTGTCCGCTCCCCCACCAGTACGTTACTAAGATGTAGCTACGATTTTACCAACATTTCTTCACCCTTGTAAACTCCGTTTCAACGATCTTTTGTTAGGCCTTGATCTAGGCCTTGATCCTTGGCCACTCCGTTTTGTCTGGTTGCCAGACGGGCGCTTAGTGATGAGTTGTAGAGAGGTCCAGGCGGTAGATACCGAGGAAGAGAACTCTCCGGCAATACTAGTGACCGCCTAGTACGATAGACTACCGCAAAATGTCAGTTCATTCGGACGGTTGCTAAGAGCGGTATTGGCTGGAAAAGGCTCTGATCTCTTCCTTTAATGGGTGATAGTTTTCAGCTCTTCTGCAAAATTGTCCTGTTGGCAACCGCCCACATGGACTGAAACTATGCGGTAGTGAGGCGCTATATTTTAGGTATGTATGTATACCTCCATGTCAAAAATCCCGGGACAAGCCCCCGTAGCAACTCACGGTTGCATTGTCCCGGGACTTTTGAATAAGAACTATACTTGCGGTGAAATTAAGTATTGTCTCTCGCGATAGCATGGTTGCCAGCGCGATTGGGACAATACTTAATTTCACCCCAAGTACGTACATACATGGTATCAAGGGTGAGTGGAATGGAACAACACAAATCACACCACCGCGTTATCGCCTGGGCGGATGAGACTTGTCAAATTCGCGACCTGGACCGTGCACCCTTAGTGTAAGGACTTTTTTCCAGTTGCTAAGAACAACAGAGCCAATCACAAATTCACAACAATTACCATAGAAGGCTAGTGATAGCTGAAAGAGGGAAGTCGCGAATTTGACAAAAGTCATCCGCCCGAGCGATAATCACCTACCTTTAACACCGGAGCCCAGAGTACCGAGTTAGCGCCGCAGGTAGCACCAAATTTGTAAGAGGGTGGAGAGGATTTCATTTGTGTTGATGATTATGAAAAGAAGGGGAATCCCCCTCCTCACACCTCAAAAGCTAGACTTTATCTCCACCTTTTATCCAATAGTCCGTCAGTAAAAAGCTGAATCCCCGAAAAAGTAAGCCGGTAGCTTTACTAACAGGTCTTGCTATCTCTCTTATTAATTGATAGCTCTGCCATAGAAATTTAATTTCTCTGTTATAAGGGGGTTAACATCGACGGAGCATGGGATAAAGACAACGTAAACTTTTCTTTAGCTTATCTAGCGAGTTAAGGATGGTTATTGGGGATAGGGGTATGATCCGTAAGGAGTGGCATTACAGACATAGAAGAGTGCCTTATTAGCGGTGTACATTCCAACCCTTTCTGAGGCGCAGGATATAGATAATTCATTCCAGCGGTCAAGCCACCGTACAATACAAGCAGGCGACACCGGATAACTGAGACTAATCTAAACATAGGTAAAGCGACTTCGTGACAAAGCCCGTACTGTAAAAAGATTCAGATGGAGAATACTTGACCAGGCAGCCCGGCGGCGGGGCGACAGCTGTTATGTACTGCAGGGGTAAGGGAAAGTCTCAAGAACTATACTGCCAGTCATGGTCGCAGCAGGCCATGCTCTGGAGACTTTCCCTACATACTCCCGTAGTACTAGCGGTGAAGCTTTTAGTCACGTGGGACTGATAGTGGTATCATTTACGTGACTAGCTTGCTTTTAGGTTTGGTCAGCAACCTCTACTAATACTTACTGCGGGTAGTGATACTAAAACGAGAAGGCGGACTCTCATCCCGGTGGTCGCAACCCTAACCCAACCTAACGATTTATATTCTTCAACATAGAGAACGCAGCTGTTCCTGAAGTGGAGGTCCCAAGTGACTTCAAGGCTCACCAAAATCTATCTTCCAGATGTTCGATCTTCAGCACCTCCGGAACCTGCAAATTTTTCTTTGGGCGACATGGATACCACTAGAATCAACCCTAAAGGCGATAGAATTGGTTATTAGCTTCATAACAGGTGGAGTTAGATCCACCTCATTGCCTGGGCTGCTGCATTAATAATTGGCAAACGTCGCTCGCCCAATTCAGCCCACGTGTGCTGAATGCGCTGCAGAAACTCCCCATCAGCGAGGCAGACAAAATGCAGCTAGGGGGAAAAGAGATTACCTTCGATGAGATATACACAGCTTAATCCCTTCTACGCGGGGATAGAGGTGGAGTATGTTTACCCTTAGAAAAGATCCAAGAGCTTCATGTACACCGTCAGCTAATGTTCTGACAGTACAGCCACGCGCCAGCGAGCCGAACAGGCGCCCTTGCGATTCATATGTCCTCAAAATGAATTGTGACGGGAGTAAAGGGATGTGGCCTCGCCACTTTCCGGCTCGAGGGCCTCGGCGATGGGGTTTGTGGATGGCTACAACACGGCCTTTGGAGGCCCTACGACCCGTGACCACGCACACACCCACCCAGTGGATCCGGAGGAAGACATTCCATCGTCGACATTAGGTTGTCGATGTTCTTGCAATCATCGGCGGGGATCCCCAAGGAATTGGATGGTTCAGGGCCCAGAACCTGGAGACTTCACCGGGAGGAAATAAATCCTTTAATCGATCACCTGACAATACTATATATGAATCACGAATCAATACACAAAATACCCAATTCCGCGGCCAAACATCCATTTTTGAGCTCATTTCCAAGGGTTTTCCGTTCGTGTGCTACATATTTTGTATAAGTGCGATCATCACCTAGTAGTGACCTTTTTAATGCAAATCATAATGCCTCTTCCTACCCTCCTTCACGTTGGGCGGGTACAAGAGCGCCTTTTCCGGTGACTATTCTAATGCCGAACACAGAACTCCTCGGGGAATAGAAACACCTTTGATACCCGGCTACACATCAAGCTTATCCCTTAGACGGATGAAAGTTGTGGGGTTCGCGACCTGGACCACTCACCCCTTAGCAAAGGAAATATATTGCTTGTTAATAGAAAGAAGAAAGTCAATGAGATGTTTCAAACCATTGCCGCACTAGTCTCATGATAGCTGAAAGAGGTCTGGAATTTGAAAGGGTTTTTAGCATGCAACTAAGACTTTGTATCGAATCATCAAACTTGGTACCAGAGGTACGGGTGCGAGCGGGGATGCGCTGCCATTTATAAGGGGGGGGAGGGAACAAAGCAAGAATACAGGCCACTGGTAAAAGGAGGGACAGGCGCTTCTGAAAACTAGTACTTTGTGCGAGGATCTTCACCAAGGTTCTATCAAGGCACAACCGCAGAACGCCACCAGAATATGCGTTTGCAGACAAAATTGTGGCTAGGCGCCCGATGACTTATTACCCACCGCTGTACAAAACCTATGAAAAGCCGCGCCGGAAATGGGCAGAAGTTCACTACCGTATTACGGTCATGACGCTAGTGATTCTGTAAGAAGACGGTATCATTATGGTATACTACTTATGGTGCCGGTTTAAACCGGTACCCTTGACTCAACAGCGTAGCCCCACGGTTACATTTTTTCCCTCATTTCCGAGACTATATACCAGTTCTACAAGAGGTTATGATGTGTGAGTTTTCTAGTTTCAGTTTATTATTACTTTCATTTTTTGGGTTGCACATTTCTTTAGCATTTCAGGTTGTTGGGGGGGGGTGCGTCCACCAAGCCAAACATGGAACCTAAATTCACGCGGTTTAATCTCATTACTGTACAACTTGCGTTTAATAAATACTTAATTACCTACTTATTCATAATTCACATACATCCTAGGCTCAAATTGCGGAGAGAAAGTTGCAATTTCTATCTATCAACGGATGAATTAGAAGATCACGAGCTTCAGAAAGGTGCGCAAGCTAAATAAACTCGTTAAGGTTTGCTCTTAGTTAGGTGGTGTAATCGAGCGTCTCCGCCCTTCATAAAACTAGAATATGTGCATATATTGTAAGCCATTCTACAGGTCTGACACAGTAAAAACCACCCGAAGCCGCAGCGGCGGTCACTAGACCTTAGCCTAGTTTAACAATAAACACCACCCCCAATTCTTTCGGCACTGCCAAAGTTGAATGCTTTCTTTTCAGACAAAAGATCACGGGATGCAAACTCTTTCATGATCCATGATGGGTGGAAATTTTTTGTGCTTGCCAAGACTACTTTTTTTCTTTTTTCATTTTCCCAAAGTCGAATACGGGAGCAAGCGTTGCGGTAGAGGCGGCATGGTCTAGTCCTCACTCGGCAGAGCTAGAAGCAGAGATGAGCGGTTCCGTAAAGTCACACGTGGAACAATGGGCCCTCGAGCGGCGTAGGTTGGGGGAATTGGGAAGAAGCGATTTTGCTTCTGGTGTGGTTGGCCCATATCTGCAAAGGTCACAACGACAGGTCCGGTACTGACTGTGTCTACTAGATCAAGCCGGGTCCGTCCCTGGGGAGCAACTCAGGCACGAAATATTAGGGCATTGGGGGAAGCGCGAGGTGGCGCTGGAGACTGTAGCTCAACCCACGAGATACAGTGTATATAACCACTAAATCTCCAGCACACATATGTCACTGAATAATCCCACCTAAAATGTTGACACAGCCAAAGCTTGCTTTGGTAGGTCACAGCTCCGGATAGAGTCCAGAACTGCGCTCGCAGAGCCGCAATTATTCGCACCCTTGCTTGGTAGTTAGTATGCAGGAACCGCCTTGGCGCTGCATGCAGGGGTCATTACCCCACCAACGCAGAGCCTCAAAGCGCGGGGTAGGGGGATGCCTGTACTTGTCCACAACCGCTAACCGTGTGAGCAGGGGAAGGAGCTGCCTCTGCTTCATTATCTGATAGACGGTCAGTCCAAATTACAACCCGAGACACTTAAACCCTTTATGGCAACGTGATGAATCTAACGCTCAATAAGTGCGATTTGTAGTTTCCAGCATGCGTGACAGTTTGTGACACTTTTTCAATTCTGTGCACTTTTTATATCACGGTTACTAGAAAGGGTTTAAGTGTCTCGTTGCCATTCGGACTGACCGTCTATCAGATAGTTCCGGAATATGTACGGACGGCACCCATGCTTGAAATTTGATACTTCATGGGGGCGTTTCATATAGAGAATTAATATACTTGATTGGTTATTGCCATGCCCAATAATGCATCTTACGCCGGGGGGTCATGCCAATGAGTTATAGTTTGTAGCCCCAAGCTGTTCATTCTGTGAACACCCCTCCTTGTCGCTAGAGTTTTTCATACAGCGCAGTATTGTGAGACTCAGGCGTAGACGATGCATTGAGTGCTGTGGTATCTCACCTTCGCTCTGGCACGCCACGACTATAATTGATGTTACGTCCCACATTCCCAAGCACCATTACCACGGAAGCTGCCACACCACATCCGTCGCAAGCCTTCCCGGTGCCTGCCGCCTTGGCAGGATCTGCAAGGGGTTTCTCGGTACCTGCAGATCACGCTTATGCAGGGACCCACTCCTCTCGTGTGGGGATACATCCGTCACAATGGATTGGTTTGGCTGGGTGATAATTGGTTATTACCTTTGCGGGAGGAATCCGCTAAGTATGCCCTCTGTGATAATTCAAACAGAGACCGAGCGTATCCATCCTCAAATAGCTAAATCGTGAACTTGTAGTGATGGAGGATAGACTTCATAACTCTAACAGTCCGATAAATGTGTATTTTAGGCCATTTCCCATTTAAACGAAGCATTTACATGCAATGTCTGATGTAAATGTATGAACAGAGGTTTTGCCCGCCCGTTTGCAGCTTTACATACGTTTGTATCAAGTAGGGCGTTTCTAAAGTTGCAAGAAACGAGACAGCCAACTCTGGAGAGGTGACAAGGCTGGTTGAGCGGCGGGTAGGGGTATCGGCGATCTTGGAACAGTGGCGCCCAGGTTGGAATCCGCAGTTCGCTGCTCGTCGGTTCTTTTTCTTTTTCTTTTTGTTTGATTATCAACTGTACTCTCTCTAAATATGTATCCAGGGTTGATCATATCGCATTAACATGATGGTCCAGGGGTTAAATAACACAAGCTCAGCTCCTGACGTACATGTAGTAAACCTTTGGATGTGTTTCCCAACGGGGTTAGGGCTTTCACGTCTGGGAAATGTTAACAAATTTACTGATTCATCTACTTTACAGGTACAGAATGGACGGTTTTACCCGCTAGAAATCATTCGGCAAGCTCTAATACGCATTTACACCGACAACCTTACACGATCTGATAGCAGCCTGCAATAAGTCAGCGGAGATAACTCTGGTGGGGGTGTTTTATCGAGAAGAACTACCGCATTGATTCGTCTCAGCGGACATTCATATCGACCTCGTTCTAGTCACTTGTCTTGTAAACGCCCCCCTAATTTTCCCCGTACGCACCCTCCGCCGAGACTTCCTGCGGTGTTGGCCTCTCCACCTGTAAAAGCCTTGGCGCCACGCTTAGTAACCAATACATCGCCTCCCTTCACAAACTCGCAACCGCTACCCCGCTTTTCTTTACAGCCACCTCTCAAGTTATCAGTGAGTCTCGCGCACGAGGGAGGAAGCAAATTTGGTGACTTCTGCTAATAGGTCTTATCACCATCCCTCTACCACCCAATAGATCAACCATACTAATCCTATCAACTCTTTAGAACCACCTATAGCACGGGACAGCTATCACAACACATGTTCCTCGCTGGGATCAAAGATGGGATCCAGCTCGGCCAAAATGTGATCCCGCGCGCTGCCGCCGCCGCAGGAAATTCAACAGATTTGGGTAACCTTCATGGCCGAGGTACGGACGCGCGCGATGAGAACGGGGATGGATGAGGCGGGCGGAGATGGTCTAGCTCCGTACCGAGGTACGACAGCCCCGTAGGCAGAATAGCGAGCTGTTCGAGCAGAAGTTATATCTCCTCACCGAGGTTAACGAGCTAAGTGTGGTCTTTTATGAAAGGTAATTCTACATTCCACCACATCCCCCCCCCCCCTCCCGGCACAACCTTGCCGCGACTAACAGTAGGAAATCAGCCAACGTCTGTTACCAAGGCTTCACAACTCCACGGCGAGCGACGGAGAAACCTGTCCGGTCCCCGCTCGTAATTGCGGTCGGAGATGGTTTGTCGGTTACACAGAAGGATATCTTGACGCTAAGTGGTAGTCCCCCCCCCCCCTCTCTACCCCGCTTTACCTATCATCAGATTGCTAACCAATTGTGCTGGGCTAGGTTCGCAGGCGAGCGATATCGGCGGCTGTCTGCCGCGCCAGGGGTCCTGACGATGGTATTACGGGGGAGTGACGTAGCGAAGTATCTAGGGTGTCGTTGAAGCCGGAAGACCTGACACCTCGCCGAGCGGGGGCGCTGTTTGTTGAACTCACTTCCAACTACCCCTCTTCCGCCCTTGTTGCGCCGGAGGAGCGGAAGTTGTTTTACCGACTAGCTGCCTGTTTGTCTACAGACTAAGTTTCACCGCTGGCCGACTCGATCTGTTGTAGGTACTAGTTTTCTTCCTATGACTGATGGCGTACGCGGTGTGCTGTAGGTACTGTTTTTTCTATATGGCTGAGGACGTTTCCTATGTGTCCTATGCTTTCGAGCATGTTTCTGTTTCGTCTTCCGATGTGTAAGTAGCTTTCTCGGGGAGTAGAACATAATACAAGCGGGAAGAGTAATAGGAAGGGAAGCGCTAAATTCAACAAATCTCTTGAGATGACGATCCCCCTGCTACGGTTCTCTTTGCTCCTGCTTGTTTGTCGCATGCATGTATGAAGTATAAATAAATACATAAAATAAATAAATAATAAATAGCGTTACCGCTACGGCTAATCACGCCAATGAAGTTCGGGAACTGATATAAGTTAATCATACGTTCACAGCCTGCATGTAGGTGGTTTCTGCCGAGCAGTGTCCTGCAGTATCCCATGCTCCGTCGATGCTGATCACCCTATAACAGAGGAATTAAATATGTATGGGAGATCTATTATTTGGTAAGAGAGATAACTAAATCTGTTAATTTGCAAAGCCACATTTCTCAGCATTTCACCGACGGACTATGGGATAGATATAAACACGAGGTTTGTAAAAGGAACCGGTGTTCAAGTTGCATGCCGTACAAATTCGCGCCAGGCCCAGAAGTTATTATCGCACACAATAGTGGTCCCTTTTACAAACGTCAGGAACATACGAGTATTTCGTACCTGTTGGAGTGGGATTATGACTAGGAACGGCGATCTGGTGAACTCCCCGCCGGGGTTAGAAATGCACTAACAGTAGGTATATGCTAGGTACGCCCCGCCATAACACCACCCAAATAGCAAAGAAAGACTACTAATTCAACAACAACTGAATAATAAGAGAAAGGGTGATATGAATTAAGTTAGAATAAACTAACGGGCCTTTCTAAGGCCTAGAGAATACAGGATAGAGAAGCGAAATTGATTGTGGTTCCCTACTTTCATGTTGCTACCCCGCTCGCTACATGATACCTACTTCGCTAGAGATATTAGCAAGGAAAGAGCACCACATATCCCTTGATTATTATTTGTATGGAGTGGCGTAGCTCTACCAATTCCACTTTCTGGTTCTTTCCCCTACCCCCGAGTAACTGATTATGCCTCTCGAGTTTCAGATTGTGGGGCCAGCGCATTCTTGGCGCAGGTTGAGTGGATTACCCCGCTTTGTAATCTTTAGAAGAAACGGCCGCTTGTCAACCGTTGATAGGGCCAGAGGGCGAGGTAAAAACTATATAGCAAAAGCTCTTGCGCCCTGCCTATCTTCAACACAAATACTCAGCATCTCGAAATTCGCAATAGATTAACCCTACCTAGCACAAAGAATTCAATCAACTTGGGTACTTTCCAATCCATGTTCGGAAGTGCCATCAAGAAGTGGAAGGACAAGCGGGAGAGGCGGAAGAGGCAGAAGAACTCAGAGACTATTCCTCCCCCCATGGACGTTGATGATAGTAGTACCGAGCCCCGCCAACCCCTTGGCGTGATTCCCCAGGCAAGCCCCATCGTCAATCAAGAAAGGGATCTTGCCAGTGCGTTCAGGCAACACTCTATGTTGGTGGCCTATAATCCCCAAAGCCTCTTCTGAGGTAGATGAACACTGACACCCTATCTTTATCTAGTGCAACCACTGGAGCACCTGAGGATACTGTTGTTCAATCTCCAGCATCCCTAGCTACTACAGAACCCCACCAGTCCCTTGGCGTTATGCACCAACCAATTCCCGTAGAGAACAAAGAAAGCGATATGGCCAGTGCTCTTAGTGGGCAATCTATGTTAGCATACAATTTCTAAAGCTCTTTTGGAGATAGGATGAGCACTGACACCTATGTTTATCTAGTAGAAGCACCAGGACGTGCGAGGCCTCGCCTGGCGTCTCCACGCAGCCTGCGATAACAGACATGGGCGAGGAGGCGCGATCAGGACCGTATCGTGCACCACGTGCGGGCGTACATCCAAACATTACAATATCGCACATGGTGGGACAAAGAGCGATAGACACAGGGCTCTCCGATATTGGACATAGGACACAAAAAAAAACGCAAGGCGTCATATCCTATAGAAATGGAAAACTATAGCTGATAAAATGAATGGGATTAGAACTTCACCTTTATGGCGTAACGCAGTTGAGAAATTGCGGCGAGAAAAGCTTGACTCTTTTGAGGAAACAAGGGAGACTGAAGTTCAATTAGCACAGGCGCTCATCGGTGAGGTAGAGAAGATCCACAAGAAGGTTGATGAAGAAAAACTACATTATAGAAATAGTACCGGGGAAAAGGTATACTATGGCGAGGTGTTACTCACGCAACTTCAAAAGATTGTGGCTATTGGCGATATAGCGATTCAACACCATCCAAATGTAGTAGCGTTGGTCTGGTCGGGATTCAGACTACTTTTACAGGTGAGGTTCTCGCTCAACTCACCAAGTTGAGTATGGGCTTACAGACCTTTTAAGGTCGGGATTGCACACTATCAAAATATGGCGATGATTTCAAGCGGTTTAGGCTACCTTAGCTGGGTTATACGCTGTGGTGAAATCTATGAGGGATTGTACACTGAGTCACAACATGGATCAGCGGGACTGAGTGAGTGTCTGGTTGACCAATATGTATCAATATTGAAGTATTTGCTGTGTGCGAAACAGCATCTTCAAAAGAGTGCTACAGGTACCCGATCCCATTCTAGACGCGATGAACTCACACACAGTATTTAACAGTTGTTGGTATAAATAGCGCGTATCACGGAAAGTCTTTTTACAAAGCTGGCAAGATTGCTGGAAGATGTACGGGAGTCGGAAAAACGTACAAGAGAAAGCGCAGATCTCGCGGAGAAAGAAGGTTTGGACCTAAAGCGATTTTCATAACTATTCTTTGCTAACATCTTACAAGTTGCTTTTATCTCTCGGTCAAGTTGTGCACTCCATCCAAGCTTCATGCGCTAACTATCTAACTAAACTCACAACCTTAGATGAACGTACCTCAAGTTCCAAACTCCGCGGTCACTTAAGCGATCTTCGGAAAGAGATGAAAGCCATCGAAACTGCCGTGGATGACTGCAATACAAATCTCAAGCGCCTGTGTGAGTATGTTGAGGGTAAGCTCTACCCCTTAATCGAAAATACATGTGCTAAAAATGATTAGAAACCAAACGGAAAAATGCACTAGACTGGATATCAAAAACTGAATACGGGCTCATTCACGATGAGCACAGTACGCGGCGAACTCCAGGGACATGTAATTGGCTACAGGAAAATTCTCAATTTGACGACTGGCTCAACCGCAGATCCTCCCCTGTGTTCTGGTTACGCGGCGCGGGTAAGTTATCAGGGTGCCCCTATGTACCAGTAGTAAAAGGTGACTAATTAAATATCAGCCGGAACCGGGAAAACCATCCTTTGGTAAATATCGTGCATCAATCTTATTCATACCAGTGCTGATAATCGATAGTTCAAAGGTTATTGATCTATTGAAAGAGTTATATGCTGGTAAACACGCCCTCGCGTACTTTTACTGTAGTACAACAACCCCAGACCGCTCCCAGCCCGCTTCGGTTTTGCGAGCAATCGTGCGACAACTTTGCCTTGCATATTCAAAGGAGGGTTTGCCTGCATCTTTGCTAAAGATTTATGAGAGGCGAACTTTGGAATCTGCAGGCTTTCTGCAGCTCGAGGAGAGCAAGAACCTCATCATTGAGATCTCTAAGCATCTCCCTGGCGTGTGGATATTTATCGATGCACTTGACGAATGTGACCCAGAAGAAAGAAAGAACCTCCTTTCTATACTCAAAGGTATTTTCGGCACAGTAGAAACCGTCCAAATGTTCCTGACTAGCCGTTTCGAACCTGATATCATTCTTCACATGGAATCGTATAGCGGGCATGAGATCAGGCAACACGATAACAGCAATGACATCAGCCTATACGTCGAGAGTGAGCTGAGGAGGCTTTATAATCTTAATGCTGGCGCTGCTGTTAGACGATTAAAAGACCGCGAAGGTTCAATTCTTGCGTTGAGTGAGGATGCAGATGGGATGTACGTGTGAGGTTTATCACCTATCTAATTGAAAGTCAGCTGACGTGGGCATTAGGTTCCTTCCGATTTGCCTCCGAATGCAGGCCTTGGGACGTGAAACTGGCGCAGGCGGTATGGACCATGCTCTCAATCACACCCCAAACGGGCTTAACAATATGTATATGGATATAATAAAGAGGATGGAAAAAAACCCAACTGAAAGTCGATTAGCTTTCAACACAATTCACTGGTTATTCAACACGATTGACGATTGTTCCCCCTATATAGTTCTTCAGGCACTACAGATTGATACCAAGATAAACCCAGAATTGAAGTCGGTCGAAATTGAAACCAACGAAATCCCGGGTATCTGCCGTGGGCTAGTCGTGCTTGATGATAAGACCGGAATCTTCAGGTTTTCTCACGCTACCGTGCGAGAGTTCTTAGAGCAGGGTGCCACATCATGCGGGCCCATGGACCAAAGGTCTGCAGGTCAATATTCCCTGATGAGACGACACGAAGGAGAGGCATGGGTTGCCAATGTATGCTGGGAGGCTCTACTAAGCACTGATTACGGAGATGAGGAGGTCTACAAGTCAGAATCACCCCAATACAGCTTGATGAAGTACTCTGCTCGTAATTGGGGGCATCACCTCAGGCCTCTGTTACTACGCTCACCAGACGCTGCTCGGAGATTGCAAGGCTTCCTTAACGGATCATCGAAAGAATTCCAGGGATGGGCATCACAGGTAGGCAATCTTCTGCCTGGACTCCGAGCCAAAGGGGACCAGATTATTAGTCCCTTATGGGTAGCATGCTACTATCGACTATTCGATACATTTAAAACACTTTTACAAACATTCAGTCCCGACTGCGTGAACTTGGCTGGTCGGACCCCACTACACCATAGCGCGGAGAATGGGTATCTAGACTTTGTGGAGCATCTCCTCGGTCTCAAAGGTCTTAATGCCAACTGCACTGATGATATGAGGTACACACCACTCATATTGGCTATAGAATCGGACCAGATAGATGTTGTAAAGGCTCTGGTAGAGAGACACGACCTTGATGTCAACGTGGCCGATGAATGTGGGAGAACAGCATTGATGCACGCTTCATCAGGTGGTAGGCATACTATATTGAAGCATTTGATAGCGACAAAGCTTTGCGATCCCAACATCAAGGATAACGAGGGCCTTACAGCCCTACACCAAGCAATAGCCAACGGCCATGAGCTCGTTGTTGAAAGTCTTTTGAAGCTTGTGCCAAATATTGAATTGAATTGTACGGACAGTTCGGGGAAAACACCCCTTTGGATCGCGGCGATTGCTGGTCACCAGGATGTGGTTAGAACGTTGTTAGATGACAGGCGGGTGGATATCAACATGAGGTGCTTAAACTCTGAGACCTTATTAATCTGGGCGGCCAAACAGAATCAAGGATGGTTGGTGAGGTCATTATTGGAACGTGATGACTTAAAGATAAATGAGGAAGGGTTGTACGGGTGGTCTGCTCTGGCTTGCGCTGCATGGTATGGGTCATTGGGCGCCCTTCAGTGGATCCTCAAGGCCCCTGGTGTCGATATCGAGCACCCGGATCAGGACGGTGATACACCTTTGATGCTAGCCGCCACCCGAGGAAATATAGAGGTGATACATACACTACTGGAGATCAAACCAAACGGTCCACAGGAACACGACGCCACTACCTTAGCACAACCCAGGGTGCTCAACGGGGCAAATATCAGTGCTTTCCGTAATGAGGGATTGACTGCCCTCCATCTCTCAGCCTACAACGGTCACACAGAGGCTCTCCAAGCCCTCCCATCTCATGGGGCAGACATCAGTGCTGCAACGAATCAAGGATTGACTGCCCTCCATCTCTCGGCCCACAACGGTCAGACAGAGTCTCTCCAAGTCCTGCTGTCTCTTGGAGCAGGCGTCAATGCTGTAGAAGGTAGGGGCTGGACTGCTCACGCAGACTCTCCAAGTCCTCCTATCCCATGGGGCAGACATCAGTGCTGTAACGAATGAAGGATTTACTGCCCTCCCTATCTCGGCTCAGAACGGTCACACGGAGACTCTCCAAGTCCTCCTATCCCATGGGGCAGACATCAGTGCTGTAACGAATCGAGGATTTACTGCCCTCCCTATCTCGGCTCAGAACGGTCACACGGAGACTCTCCAAGTCCTCCTATCCCATGGGGCAGACATCAGTGCTGTAACGAATCGAGGATTTACTGCCCTCCATCTCTACCAGAACGGTCCACACGGAGACTCTCCAAGTCCTCCTATCTCAGGGCAGACATCGTCTTTGCAGAAATTGATTGTTGGACGCCCTCCATCTCTCGCCCAGAACGGGTCACACAGAGGCTCTCAAGCCCTCCTATCTCATGGGGCAGACATCGCCGCAACGAATCAGCGATCGACTGCCCTCCATCTCTCGCCCAGAACGGCCAAACGGAGACTCTCAAGCCCTCCTATCTCATGGGGCAGACATCGCCGCAGAAATTGATTGTTGGACTCGCCTCCATCTCTCGCCCAGAACGGTCACACAGAGCGCTCTGCCCTCCTATCTCACGGGGCAGACATCGCTGCAACGAATCGGCGATCGATCGCCTCCATCTCTCGGCCCAGAACGGTCAAACGGAGACTCTCCAAGCCCTCCTATCTCATGGGCAGACATCGCTGCAGAAATTGATTGTTGGACTGCCCTCCATCTCCCAGAACGGTCACACAGAGGCCTCCAAGCCCTCCTATCTCATGCAGACATCAGTGCCGCAACGAATCGGCGATCGACCGCCCTCCATCTCTCGGCCAGAACGGTCCACACGGAGACTCTCCAAGTCCTCCTATCTCATGGGCAGACATCAGTGCAACAAATCGCGATTGACTGCCCTCCATCTCTCGCCCACAACGGTCACACAGAGTCTCTCCAAGTCCTGCTGTCTCTTGGAGCAGGCGTCAATGCTGTAGAAGGTAGGGGCTGGACTGCCCTCCATCTCTCGGCCCACAGCGGTCACACAGAGACTCTCCAAGTCCTCCTATCCCATGGGGCAGACATCAGTGCTGTAACGAATCGAGGATTTACTGCCCTCCATCTCTCGGCCCAGAACGGTCACACGGAGACTCTCCAAGTCCTCCTATCCCATGGCAGACATCGTGCCAGAACGAATCGAGCGATTTACTGCCTCCATCTCTACCAGAACGGTCCACACGGAGACTCTCCAAGTCCTCCTATCTCAGGGCAGACATCAGTGCTGCAGAAATTGATTGTTGGACTGCCCTCCATCTCTCGGCCCAGAACGGTCACACAGAGGCTCTCCAAGCCCTCCTATCTCATGGGGCAGACATCAGTGCTGCAACGAATCAAGGATCGACTGCCCTCCATCTCTCGGCCCAGAACGGTCAAACGGAGACTCTCCAAGCCCTCCTATCTCATGGGGCAGACATCAGTGCTGCAGAAATTGATTGTTGGACTGCCCTCCATCTCTCGGCCCAGAACGGTCACACAGAGGCTCTCCAAGCCCTCCTATCTCATGGGGCAGACATCAGTGCTGCAACGAATCGAGGATCGACTGCCCTCCATCTCTCGGCCCAGAACGGTCACACGGAGACTCTCCAAGTCCTCCTATCCCATGGGGCAGACATCAGTGCTGCAACGAATCGAGGATCGACTGCCCTCCATCTCTCGGCCCAGAACGGTCACACGGAGACTCTCCAAGTCCTCCTATCTCATGGGGCAGACATCAGTGCTGCAACAAATCAAGGATTGACTGCCCTCCATCTCTCGGCCCACAACGGTCACACAGAGTCTCTCCAAGTCCTGCTGTCTCTTGGAGCAGGCGTCAATGCTGTAGAAGGTAGGGGCTGGACTGCCCTCCATCTCTCGGCCCACAGCGGTCACACAGAGACTCTCCAAGTCCTCCTATCCCATGGGGCAGACATCAGTGCTGTAACGAATGAAGGATTTACTGCCCTCCCTATCTCGGCTCAGAACGGTCACACGGAGACTCTCCAAGTCCTCCTATCCCATGGGGCAGACATCAGTGCTGTAACGAATCGAGGATTTACTGCCCTCCATCTCTCGGCCCAGAACGGTCACACGGAGACTCTCCAAGTCCTCCTATCTCATGGGGCAGACATCAGTGCTGCAGAAATTGATTGTTGGACTGCCCTCCATCTCTCGGCCCAGAACGGTCACACAGAGGCTCTCCAAGCCCTCCTATCTCATGGGGCAGACATCAGTGCTGCAACGAATGAAGGATTTACTGCCCTCCATCTCTCAGCCCAGAACGGTCACGCAGGGACTCTCCAAGTCCTGCTGTCTGGTGGGGCCAATGCCAAAACAAACTTGGCCAAACCGCGCTGATACGCGCAGCGATGAGTGGACATGCTGGTGTTGTGGAACTGCTGCTGGAGGAGGATGGTGTTGATGTTAATATCGTCGAGAAGGGGGGAAAGTCGGCTTTTGACGTTGCGAAGGATGGAGGGCATGAGGAGGCAATGGCACTGTTAGCGCCAAGTGTGGATCAGACTGTGATGTAGTATGTCTTGGCACTGTGTTCTCTTCCAGGTTTTGGACAGGTTTTGCGTGGACAATGAACAGACTGCTTGTATGAGTTGTGAAATGGGAACGAGAATGTGACTGAAGAATACGTTCGGTCTCGTGGACCTCGGTAGAGTAGGAGATCGAAGAAGAGAAGGCACCAGAGTAGAAAGACTGAGTTCTCTTGCGTTTCCATTACTTTTGTGGAGTATATCGAGTTTGTGTTTTCTATCTTTTCTTTTCCGGTATACAAATATATTTCAATACTTTATATACAGTGTGCTATCCCCGAAAACACAGTGTCATGCGGGATATTGATCATTTCCTTAGCTGCCTGGTGGGTAATATTCGCTCATAACCATCAAATTCTTGCCCCTGATTTCCGCGTGGGGGCCTTTACAACCTAGTACTAACCAAGGCTATCTCCCGGAGTGGTAATGGGTACACATCCTAGGTGATAAACCATACCTTGTATATTATAGTGAAAATCGGGAGACGTTAGCAAAGTAAGACACATCATATTCCTCACCTGAAGCATTTACCTTGTGAGAGCAGAGATACATATCTGGTCCTCCCAGAATTTCTAGGCGGCGGTGGCGTGGCAGTCGGGTCTCGAGTTTCCCATAGGTTATATATTAGTACAACTTCCCACAGCAGAATCTAAAGACCCAACAACTCCCAAGGCCGGAGTTATTGTATCTACAATCGATATAGATCCTATGGGATCACTGAGAAGACCTGAAATTTCCACTTGGTTGACCTATTTTCCTATGGACTAGTTCAGCCTAACTTACTTATTTCTGAGTTGGAACGAGCCACAGTGATTGGAAACCCTGTGGCCAGTCATCTTTGGCAAGAAAACATCGAGTAAAGTAACCCCCGAAGCTGATAGCTGCTTACCTAGTCGCTATTTCTGCATTACTGAAAATGCAGAGAGAGAGTACCTTACTTGAAACGTACTGCTTGCGAGCATAATCCACGTATTACCTATAATGTTGTGGTTTAGCTCCGGGCTTTTTTCTCTCTATTCTTCCTTTTGTGCTCTTTCATCCTCGGCTTGCGTTTTAAAGGGCCACCGGCTCCCGGAAACAAGAGACAAGTAATACCCCAAACAACAACGCACGGTTGTAACTAGGCGTGTCCTTGCATTACTTGGCCGAGTTTGAGGAATCCCCACTCCACGTGTGGTACATCCATCCCACTGTGAGCTGATTACATTCTCCCGCCCTGATTGACTATTGATATTCTTATATTTCACTCCAATTCCTGGTATCTAACACGGCGTACTAACCTAGCTTGCTGCCTCGACAGGCCCCCTACCCCACCCCCGCGGCCTGATACATCTGGCCGAAGGGGCGGGGTCTTTATGTACCGTGCCCGCGAGACCTGGTAGCACATACGAACTCATCCAGCTAGCGAAACCCGCCGCCACTCCGCTCGTGGTAGCATGCTGAACATGTGGGCATCGATGTCCCATCACAGGCTATCACTCGTCTCCGGTAGTACGGTTTCCCTCCCCCCTTCCTTTTGTGCAATACATCGATTGGCGGGGTTTCTGTTATTGTTTCTTCAGCTCCCAGCGGCGGCTTATATGACGTGTTAGATGAGACGTGGTGAAGGAGCTCGAATTATTGTAACCCTTTCACAAGCATGGCCAGGTGGAGTTTATTTATCAAATTTCAAAACTAGCCCATGCATTGGTCCGTCAATGCCAACCGCCTAACTAACATATTGATTCAGGACAGGAGATAATAATAACCATCCAATAAGGGCGATATAAAGCTCAGTTAATGAAGCCGCACAAACCTGGAGGTGGGGGGGGGGGGGTAGCGCCCTACTTCCGGATTAAGGATAAAGACGCCAGCCCGTCCCCACCGCACCACTTGACACCTCGCAACAGTTAAGCCTCGGGGGAGTATCCAATGACCCAAACCACATGACAGAGCCCACTTGCATGATCACGACACATCTTTTTTACCACACTCTCTTCCACTACCGACACTAGTGACTCCTCCATGTCAATCCTCATCCGTCCGATGGTCCACCGCTCTGACTTGCCGCATAAAGAGCTTTCATCAGAGACGATTCCGTCACCGGTCGCCGTCACCTAGTCCCGCCACATGCGCGATCAATCGGTTACACACCAAAGCCACCCCCACCACCACCCCCGCCGGAGCTCCACCCTTAATCATCCCAACACGTACCACCCCACGTCATGGGTGGAGTTCCTCCCAGAAACACCCATCTTGAGCTCTCTGGCCTGCGTCTCTACTTCCAACCCATCACTTAAGGAGACAGCATCGCCACATGTCACCACCACGCCCTTCCTCCCCCGGCCACCTGCAGCAAACGGCGGCTATCGGTTCAAGGCCCTGACACATTCGTTGCCGTGCCATCACTACCACGGGGAGCGAGTGATGTGTACAAACCCCTAGTTGGCAACTCGGAAGAGGGATTGATTCCACGAGTATGTTTCCCGCCCACCGGAGATGAATCGGCCACGCCGCACCACCGTCAACTGGGGGCCTCATGGTGTGTTGCTGCCTCTTGTCCCCGCTGCACCTCCGTGTTATCGCTGCCCCCAAGGGAACAGCGCCGCTAGCTTATTGCTCGCTTGGCTGCCTAACGTGTCCACAGCGCCAAGGATCATGGGGAATCACTCGGCAACGGTTAGAGGCAGAGTAAACGGATTGCTTTGCCTTTTTAACATTGCATGTCAGTCGCCAAGCTGAGCTGCAGGATATTGCGAGTGGTCATGCCGCTTTGAGAGTGCGGCGGAGGCATAGTTGCTAGCGGTCCGGTGTGATCAGGTGACCGAGTGAGAAACCATGACTAGCGCCGTCCGCGGGTGGTTCGCGTCGGCGCTGCGTTGGCTGGTACGCAGGGTTGATAAGTGATCGGGGCTCCGCATTCACTTGTGGTGTGAGGGATTCTGTTGGCGCGCGTTGCTCCTAGCGTTGGCTGGTCTGTTGGGCGGCGGGGGTGGCGGTCCGGATACCTCACAACGTGCTATATCGTGGTTGGTATTCTGGTTACTGGCGGGTGAATAAAAACAGAGGACGTCGGAGCGACGTGGTTTTGATGGTATTGTCTTTCGTCCGCTTGGCCATCGCTAGCAGGGCTGCCGTTACCACGAATGCTATTTCGGTGGTGGTTTCTACAGCCGCGCCACACTGGGCACTAACAGTAAAAGTTAATCTCGGGTATTTTTGCGAAGTGGTTGCAATTGTATGCATAAGCAGCCATCTCCGGAGGTGCTTTTGGGATGCGTTAGTCTTCGGAGGTGTAGACCTGCTGTGCACTAACTAATGCCTTGCCCATTCAGCAGCCGGGGATGTGAACTGTTGGCACATGACCCGTGTCTTGAAGAGTTGGATCTGTGTCTTTCGGGAGTCGCTCCGGCGGAGATCTGGACGTGGTGCAATGAACATTTATCACAGGACTTCCAACTTGACCGAATTTAATTCCCCTCGGAACCAGCTAAAAGTTGTTATTTCTGTTATTTTGTCCCCCAAGGAACGAGGTGTAGACCTATAGTGAAATTATGCATACATAATATAATTAATTCACGATAAATCACAACAGGATACACGGAGAGTCCACTTCTTTGCCAACACGACCCAGGTTCCTACTCGGAGTCCCGAAACTCCCAAATGTACCTGGGCGCTGTGCGACCTCGCGATCGCTGATCGATGACCCAAATAATTAATACTGGACCCAGAGTCGGAGGAACTAACTCATAACGCCTTTTGTGTGCTAATCCTCCCAGATAGTTGAAATCTGGGGCTCTACGAAGTCAGGTAACTACGCGCTTAGAATACAAACGCTGGGTGGTTGACAAGCTCATTTCATCCCTGTGTTGTCGTTGTGGCATAGATGTGGATCTCTCGCCAAGACTATCGTTAAGGTGGCGCAGGCCGGTTGCGATCACGATATCCAACTTATTTCTAAGCGACAATAACCTTCCGAACCACGTCCTGTTTGTTCTAGTACTCTCTCATCTGGCCGGGCTTTCATATATGCCGGATTTACCGTCACTCTTGCGGTCCTTCCTTATCCTGGAGATCTCCATATATAACTTGCCAGTTTTATGCTCTGTTCCCTACGATATCGCACGTGTGGTGGGATTTCAAGGGACTGGCAATGAACTTGGGTGATTCATCCATGCTGATTTATAGTCCGGGCTTTAGTTCCGTACGTTGAACTCGACTGGTTGGCCAGTGGGTGAGTAATTGACTGTGTCTCGTGGTTTGTCCTCTCGCGATGCGAAGCGAGTGATATTGCATGATCCGTCTTCTCCCTGAGATGCCAAAGTACAAGTCAGGAGAGTTAAACATCAGTCTAGTTTACTGAATCAAGCTAGGGTACCGGTCAACTCAAATTCGTATTGGCTCAGGAGAGAATTCAAACGATGTAGATCTAGGCCTGCGACTTAGTAGAGGCCAAAAGATGGGAGATAAACCTAGGAGATGCGATAGCTATCCGATAATCTTATCAGATTATGCTGAGGCAGCAGCCAAGGCGCCAAGAAACCAACCCACCAACCACTTCAACGTCTTCCCATCGCCCGCACGAACAGTTTTTCATTTTCCTTCGCGACTATTCTATCTGATCCATCGCCTATGCTAACAATAACACACACATGTCGACTCTAGGCCCGCCTGCATTTACCCCGCCTTTCCCCCATCTGCCTCCCCGTCTCGCCCCCACACCGCCGTCACCGCCCGGAACCCCCCCCCCCTCACGGAAGCACTAAACTCAACCCTGCTACACCGCCGCTAATATATATCGTATCACAACCCGGCACCCCATCCCCACGCCGGGTAGCTAGCTCTGCGGTGCCTCCTCCACTTCTCGCGTATCTCAGGCGATGCGGGGACCCCTTTCGACACATTCCCCTACCCTTCGTCAATGCTCCCACAGCGCCCCTACAAGCATGAAGCAGCGTATCGCGGCGCTCTACATTTTGGTTTGTTCCCTTGTTCCCCCCCCCCCCCCCCCGCTTATCTCCGGTTCTTCTCAGCTCTCTACTCCCCGACGAGATTACGGCGTCCTCTTACCGCCTGCACCGGTCGCGACGAGTGGCAGCAGCGGACACCGCGAGCTGTTACCTGTTCAAGCCCCGCTCATAGCTGGCGTGATGGGGTTTTCTGGTGGGGTTGGCCAGTGAGGGGAGGAGGTTTTGCCTCATTCCTATACCTCCCCCCCCCCTCCCAATCGCTGTCCTTCTTCTCATCTTTTCTTATGCGTCACTACCGGTTTGGCGGCGCGGCGCAGGAGAGCGGGGGGCCATCATCACTCTCGCTCCCCCCAGCGTGCTCCAAGTTTACGCCACCTGCAAGCGAGGGGGTTTGTTTGGTGCCGGGTCTACCCTTTTGTGTATATAGTTTCAGTCCATAGCTTGCTTTAGAGCATCCGGAAAGGGTAGTACACTTCTTGCTGCGCGTTGCCCATTATATTCCGGTCCCACCTGCTAGTTGGTATCATAGTAGACGCACGACTGTCTACATAGACACATAACGAAATAATGATATTGTGGGTTGTTGGGGTTACCCGGACGCCTGATGCAAAGCGCGCCTCCAGCAAAAAAATAGACAAAACTTTACTACAAGACCGTCGAGTTGAATACCGGTACTAACTAGGCTGGCGAGATTTTTGAACTTCTTGCAGAGGTTTAAGGCTGTTAGTGGGTTCTTGTTCCGTAGCATCATAGCCGTTGCGTCCGGATAATTTTGACAAACAGCAGTAAGGCGAGGGTTTGGGTGGGAATCATAATCTTGTTGCCATAGTTTTTTAAATGTGACGTTATAATAAGTAATCTTTGTAGCACTGTCGCAAACATTACCATATCTGTATGAATAATATTACCACAGACTCTTGGCGCACGGATCAACAGTAAGCCGCCTTCCCCGCCCCCACGGCCTTCTTGAGCATACCGCTCTATCTACGAGTCTCGAGAAGATGTATTGAATTCTGCTAAACTTACGCCGAGGCCAACGGATCAAAACACGTCTCTCGATATGCACAGTCTCTGACTCGCCCAGCCCACAACTACTGGAGTAAATGAAATAAGACAGGAAACATGAGAGTACCATTCTGGGTAATAAGAAATCAGACAATGATCGCTTCAAGAAAACATGATAAGTAACATTCTGGGTAATAAGGAATCGGACAATGATCACTTCAAGAAAACATGATAGGTAGAATTCCTCCGTCCAATAACCTGTCACCACCTCTGCAGACACGCCCTGGCATTCGTTCTATAAGGTCCTCTGCTAACACCCCTACTTCTGATCTACCGGACAGTACCCTATGCATTGACTTGCAGCCTCTTTGGTACCGGATGTTTACGTATCTAATTCCGAACCAGATTTGGCACCTCTCGCTATTAGAATATCGCGTAGGTTCTGGGCAGGTTTGGTGTCTCGAGTGCTAGATTGGGGTGAAAACAATGAGTCATTGACCAGATCTAGGGCGGTCTTACGGTGCTTATCGGTTATGTTGATATGTGCGCCTCGATCCAGCAACATGTTGACCATCGCATGATCCATTCTCTCTGTGGCTATGTGTAAGGCCGCTTCACCATCCCCGTTCAATATGTTGATATCCAGACCTCGTTCCAAAAGCAGGTCAACCATCGCATGATGATCATCTTGATCGAGCGCCACATGCAAGGCAGTGTTAAGTTGTCTGCTGGACATGTTGGGATCTGCACCCCGGTCCAAAAGCATCTGGAGGACGGCACGATCATTTCTTTCGATAGCACGGTGGAGAGGTAGCCACTCATCACATTGGTTGATATCTGCACCTCGGTTCAAGAGCATCTCGACCATTTGTTGATTCTTGGCATCCACCGCCGTATATAAGGCCGTTTTACTATACTTATTGACTTTGTTGATATCTGCACCTCGATCCAAGAGACACTCAACCATTTGTTGGTCCTTGGCCTTCGCCGCTGTAACCAAGGCCGTTTGATAAAATACGTCGGCTTTGTTGATGTCCGCGCCTCGGTCTAAGAGATACTCAACCATTTGTTGGTCCTTGGCCCACACCGTTGTAAACAAGGCCGTTTGATTAAATACGTCGGCTTTGTTCATGTCCGCGCCTCGGTCTAAGAGATACTCAACCATTTGTTGGTCCTTGGCCTCCACCGCTGTAACCAAGGCCGTTTGATTATATACGTCGGCTTTGTTGATGTTCGCGCCTCGGTCTAAGAGATACTCAACCATTTGTTGGTCCTTGGCCCCCACCGCTGTAACCAAGGCCAATGTGCCGGCACTGTTGATATCCGCGCCTCGATCCAAGAGATACTCAACCATTTGTTGGTCCTTGGCCCGCACCGCTGTAGACAAGGCTGTTCTACCCGATATGTTGGCTTTGTTGATATCCGCGCCTCGATCCAAGAGATACTCGACCATTTGTTGGTTCTTGGCCCGCACCGCTGTAACCAAGGCCGTTTGACTAAATACGCTAGCTTTGTTGATGTCCGCGCCTCGGTCCAAGAGATACTTAACTATTCGTTGGTTCTTGGCCCGCACCGCTGTAACCAAGGCCGTTTGACTAAATACGCTAGCTTTGTTGATGTCCGCGCCTCGGTCTAAGAGATACTCAACCATTTGTTGGTCCTTGGCCCGCACCGCTGTAGACAAGGCTGTTCTACCCGGTATGTTGGCTTTGTTGATATCCGCGCCTCGATCCAAGAGATACTCGACCATTTGTTGGTCCTTGGCCTCCACCGCTGTAACCAAGGCCGTTTGACTAAATACGCTAGCTTTGTTGATGTCCGCGCCTCGGTCCAGGAGATACTCAACCATTCGTTGGTCCTTGGCCCGCACCGCTGTAGACAAGGCTGTTCTACGCACTATGTCGGCTTTGTTGATATCCGCACCTCGATCCAAGAGAAACTCGACCATTTGTTGGTCCTTGGCCTCCACCGCTGTAACCAAGGCCAATGTGCCGGCACTGTTGATATCCGCGCCTCGATCTAAGAGATACTCTACCATTTGTTGGTCCTTGGCCCCCACCGCTATAACCAAGGCCAATCTGCCGGCACTGTTGATATCCGCGCCTCGATCCAAGAGATACTCTACCATTTGTTGGTCCTTGGCCCCCACCGCTGTAGACAAGGCTGTTCTACGCACTATGTCGGCTTTGTTGATATCCGCACCTCGATCCAAGAGAAACTCTACCGTTGGTTTATTCCCGTTATGCACCGCAGTATATAAGGCCGTTGCACCCCAGCTATCGAGTTCGTCAATATCTGCACCTCGATCCAAGATCATTTCAGCCATTACTTGGTCGCCAGCCTTAAGGGCCAGGCCCAAAGCGCTGATACCGTTGTATGCAACTAAATCAATCAGCAAGAATTGTAGCACTGTAGCGATGGCATATGATCACTCACCCCGTATACAATCAGAAATCATGTCCTTGGTTGTCCCTTCTGGAAATTCTGGGTGAAGACGCCGGATTTCCATTTCACAGCCAAAAAGAGTTCCAATCCTTGTAAGGTCGCCCTTCCTACAGGCATCTTGGAGGGATTTCCCGTAAGTGTCATGGAAGTCGTCATATGTGGTGGAAGAGCTATATAACTTAGCTGTCATGCTCGCCAGGGCCTTACCTACGGTAGGCGGCCGCTTCCTTCCAAGTGCGAGGAGTGTTTCCCGCCTAGATGAGAAGCTATTGGCCCGCGTTGCACTGCTAGCTGACGGAGGATACCAGAGCGGATTATAAAGCAAGTTGGTATGTAGGGGAAGGGGGACTTGACATAGGTCCGGCTCCTCCGCAAGGGTGCCCCCCGAACCGAGTCCAGTATAATCAAGTGAGAATACGGAGGTGTTCGATCCTCCGGTGAACACTGACCAACTGGTTCCGCGTTGGGAGGTAGATACCGAAAAACGTGAATCCGCGAAGACCCCAGGAGTCCGATAAGGCCTTGTGTTTATTAATTTAGACAATAAAGTGCGCTTTGACATTACGCCTAAAGATTTCACAGTTGATATGGTGTGTATGGAGCAGTCATCATTTGAAATAGTATCCGGTCTGTCAATAATTAGGGACAATGATACTTAGATTCCCCCAAGCGGTAACGTACCTAGAATCACCGTCTGATGGGCCGGGGCTAGGGGGTTTGAAAGGTAAGGACAAGGGTTCCATTTCCCGTCCCGGAGCCATGATGTTAGTCAAAAGATCGCTTAAAGAATCCACATTGTTCTCTGTCTGCGCGCAGGACTCACTAAGCCAACTTAGCGTAAGGTGGATCAAGTGAAATTGGACAGAACTTACCTAGTCCATATCGCCAAAAGTAGTATCAGGGTTGTCTTGTGTTTCTCAATACGGCTATGAAGTTTGTTGAGGTTACCCTCAGCTAGTGACCACCTCATTCGACCTAGATAATCCATTCTTTCCTGGTTTGAAGGTGCCAAACGATCAAGTAGCTTATGTGTTTGGCTAAATGTGTCCACGCATGACGCTAACGTAATCTTCAACTGATCAACGTCGGTACTTGATCTTCCGAGGGGTGTGATTTTGGAGCTTTGGCGTATATAAGGTGCTAGTTTATGGAGGGCCCACCGGAAAGCCCCGACCTCGTCACGAATAGCTTTGGCGGTTTCCGGGGCATCTTTGCAAGTAGAAACGAACTCCTGTAGGCTTTGAAAGATCTTACCACCGACGGCTAAGAGACCCACTATAGAAGCGGCTACTTCCATACTCTGGATCTGTTGACCCCGGCTACGGATTCCAGTTCAGCCTAACCCCAGCTGATAAGACATGGCCCAGGGGGCAGATTTTGACCACAAACCTGACCTCAACAAGCTCACGCTGCGATGTAGCCCAGCAAGTGTATCTCGCAACGAGCGGAATGGATTTGAGATGATCAGATAGGATTGATAAGTTAGGATTGATGTGCTGGTACGGCGTAAGCTTAGCGATGAGAATCGGTATTTCCGCCAACGTCAGCGCTGATTGTCAATGTCCCTCAACTCCTGGGAAAGGGTATTTATTTACAGGGAAAAGATGAAGCAGACAGTAGGACAGGACGAACCGGTCTCGAAAGAGCAATGGCCACGGAGTGATAAGAACCGTGGGGTTGGCATATGTTTACTGACCCCGCCCAAGGCGGCATTCAGCCTCGTCACTGTTAGTTACCCGGTTCAGAATTCACCAGCCTCCCCCACTGAAAAGAAAGAGGCTGCTCGATTATAAGTGAAGGCAATTGGAAGAGACATGATTCGACTAGATGTTATACAACCGGGTATGGTCTCAGGAATAGTTATCCAAACAATTAAACTCTGCAAGAACTGTCGTAATTAAGACGAGGAGGGTGAGGGGGGGGGGGCGGACGCGACAGCCTTAGCAGGGGATTTGATAAACTTACTTAGCGAATAGATTGGTACCCGAAATAACGAAAAAAAAAAACATAAAGAAGACCAATAATATGCCCCCGGCCACAGTCCCACAACCCTAGCCCTCAATAACTTATAGAAATGATGCCTTTAGAATAGAAAGAGCTGCGAAGATATATTATAGAGACCCTTCTGCGCAGAGACAACCTCAGTCACAAGGATATATGAAAACTAGGGTGTAGTACCGAGAATGAAATAGTCTAGCTGTAACCCTCCCTTCCATCTACTGGGGCGAGCGACCTATGGCAGCTAATTAATACACCACATACCCACTACTCAATGTCCCACGGTAACTAACAATGCTCGCCTAGGTAACCACAGTGTCACCGCACACCAGACCCAGGATTAGACTGAAATAGGGATTTCCAGCTGCTCCTAGGCTGCGGGAAACCGTAGGCTCTGTAAGGGTTTGACCGAATGCGGGAACCCAACATGGGAGGAATGCGCTAGTTAGGACCAGAATGTGCGAAATGGGGAATAGCCTAAGGTAGGGATTTAAGTGCGGGTAAGGGGAGTATGCTTCACCGTTTTACCGGTGACATGCACAAGATATAATGGTGAGTATATACATATGTACATGTGTTCTCCTGGGGATGGGTGGGGGGTTTTAACACCCTGGCTACCAGTGTTATCTAGGGGGCTAGATAGAGTGATGACAGGTAGGGGGGCCGTGTTGTCTGGTATGCTTGGGATAAGAGAGTTCCGAGTATACATACATTATTGTTGCGCGGGTCTGGCTGAGTTGAGGTACGTTTCTGGGGGGAAGGAGAAGCGACTAGTCAATCCGGTCATGGAAAGGTGTTTATTTACCCCCACCTTCTGCCCCAGCTTATCCGAATGGAACGCACTCTAGAAAAACCCAAAAACTCTTCAGACCGCGTGAAAGGGCCCCCTTCTCATCCCCTTCTCACCCCCCAACAGGTTGTTATGAGTTTCTGTGATCAATGAATGCACTGCCGCTTTCTCCTTTGCACTTGCTGTTGGCCCCACTGCGGCTGAGGCTAAACCTTTGCGCCTTGCCGTTGGTACTTCCGGCAGCTATAAATAATGATAACCAAGGATATTGACAGGAATCGGAGAACCCTCAGCCACGTCCCTTCTTCTACAGGTCATTGGGGGTTGATATTTTATATGCGTCGCACGAATAATACTCAAGAAAATAGCAGCATCTGGCTACAGGGTAGACAGTGAGTCTAATATCAAGGACTATCGATGTGGGGCTTTGGGGAACAATCCACCAGCTGGTCGTTCTTCCTTAACTATGAGTGCATGGGGGGAGCTAGAGAGAGAGGAAGGATAGACGGACAAGAAGAAAGAACAGGCGAATGATGAGTCTCGAGAAAATGAGCGCGCCAGGGAGAACGGAAGGGAATGGCACGAGGATGGGAATATAGTGCGTCGTGTTTTGTTTTTGTTTTTCTTCTGTGTTTTTGTTGTGTGGTGTGTTTTTCTGGGGAGCCTACCCTGCCTCCGGAGAGCGGGGGGTAGGGCTCTGTCATAGTCTACGGGCTGCATACATGTATGAAGAATCAATCAATGAGTGCAGGCAAATCCGAGTCATGTGATATCACTCGTTTCTATTATCACATGGGCTGATTTCTTTTTTATTTTTTGGTTTAATTCATGAATTGCATAAATCCTCATGTCTACGTAAATATATCAACTCCCATTTCATCAGCGTCTAATTCATACCAAAAGACACCATTATACGTTAATTATCAAAGCAACACCCATTCTTAACTCCGGCGCCAGCAGTGGGAATGAGCACCTAATAGCTACAGTCAGCTTGTTGTCCCAAGCCAGTTATATCGGTTTCAGTAGTAGCTCGGGATGCTAGAAGTAGAGAAAATCGACTTTGCGACATGTTTCCCACCACTACCCTGTCCGGAATGAGTAATTTAAATGCGGAACCAACATTACGCCGGGAGTGAGGTCTTCTGAGCGCAAGAAGCCACTGCGAGGTCATGTTGGCGGTTGGGCTGCGGGCCTCTTATTTGAAGTCTAGTGTATTGGTGACATTGAAAGTATCATCGATCGGTTGAACTGCAGATAGCGTCAAGGTTAGATATCTAGGGCCGTTGCAAGTCCGTTAGAGACAAATGCTTTAATCCATTCCCAAAAATCGCTCTGCAGAAGAATGAGCCGTTTGATTTGTCCCCGGGGTTGTTGGAGGCAGCGGGAGTGACAGGGGATGGTGATGACGGGGCTTAATGATATTTCGGCAGAAACCATTACCACTACCATCCCCCACAGACATCTCATCTACCCCCGCACGTGCTGCCCCCAACTGTTCGTAGTACTGCCTAGAAGCCGGCCAGCGGCCCGTAGTCTTAAAAATCCTACCACGCCGTGCCACACTGGGAATATAATGGTATAGATGGCGTGCGGGTGTCTTGCCAGCACACTAGCCAATCTAAGCTCGCATATGTGGGCCTTGACTTGTATTTGCGCCCTAGGTGGGTGCCGAGACAGCGAAACCATTTTGAATCTATTTTTCGGAGTAAGTGTGAAAGAAATAAAGAAATACTGGTGTTGAACCTGTGGCGTTAAGATTGTTAATCCAGAGACTTGAAGTGTCAGTTGGAATTGCAGCTAGAATGTTACCACAGAAATACTACATCACAAATCTATTGATTTTTATCATCAATCAAAGCATCAGGAAACGTATCCACAAATGTATAAATGTAAGATTTCGGAACACGTCGTCAAATCCTATCTTTGGGGGAAACAAAGAGCCAAATCAACCACTGCACTCATTTTGCACAAGATCATGGAGGTAATGAATCTCTTGATCCACTAGCAACACCATCCATACCCGCACTCTATCAGGGGACTCTGGGCGAAGCAAAGCGAGAACAGTCAAGATCTCCCACCACACATTCTGTATTTCAAACCGTCTCATTTCCGTGTTATCGTGCTCTCCCTTTGCCGGCAAGGAAAGCCACGTCGCTCCCGAGAGGAGACGACTGCCATGACCCACCGGTTGCATGCCTGAAGCATAAATATAAAAATAAAGAATATAATATTCCACTCTACAAACCAGGGTTAGGGTTGGACGCCGTTTGTTTGCATCGGGATGAATCCCCGGCACTGTGCCGTTCTCTCGAGACGGAACGAGGAGATACAAGACAAGCCAAAGGCTCTCTTGGTCTGTCTGTCTTGTCGTGCCCATCACTGGCTGGGAGAAGTAGAGCCAGAGAAAGCGTACGCCACCACAGTACCAAGGCCGCCGTGAACGAAGGAATCCCCCTTCCACCGCCCATCCGGCGTGAGGCCAGACAGCCGTACCATCGTTGCAAGCAGCTCACCCATCCTTACGGCCGTGTCGGAGATGCCCACCGGCGATATCACAGTTCCCCCCGGCGACAGATTACTCAGCCACGCCTGCCCGCACCACGCTTCAGGGCACGGCTTGATTAGGTATTTGGCCCCCCCTCCGGCGCTGTGGGGGAGGTGTGCGCTGTGAGGGCTTAGCCTGGAGGGGAGGGGTGAGTGTGTCGGTTTAGTGCAGGAGGGGTGAGTGGGGTTAGTGTAGACACACCCGGGTTGGGTGGCGTGGGTGGCGTAGATGCCGTCACAGGGAGAGTTTTCCTGGGGGGAGAAGAACCGGAGGTGTCTTCCTCGGTGGATTGCTTGTTCGCCCCTCTTCGGCGTTTCATGCTCAGGGAACAAACACTTCGGATTGCTGGCGTGGATTCTCCCCGCTCATTCATCCACACAGCAGCACAGGTCCTCTCCCTTTAATTATCACTCTCCTCACTCCCGCAACGGAGTCAAGCACACCCACAGCCACAAACTGCCCCCGTACCCGCCTTACCATCATACCGCCGTCCCTCCATCCAACTTGCCCCACCTCTCTGGCCCTTCTATTACCTCCCCTCCCCTCCCCTGTCTCCACTCCAACACATCCTCCACGCAGCAACATCTAATTTCTAACCCCACACCGTCACTCCCCCCCACCGCACGCAGCCCATCCTCATCACCGGCATAGACCTCACCCGCCCCAGGGAAACCCACCCCTAATTGGCCGCTTTTACGACACACCCTCCACCACCGGAAAGGTGAAAGCGTGGCTGAGAAAACGGGAGTGAGCTAGGCACTACCACAGCGACGAAAACCCTCCCCTCCGACCCCTCCTTTGCCACCGCCGCTGACGTATTCGCCTGCGCACTAACAAACCCGGCTGCCGAGAACTACGACCCGCCACCTGCCCCCGCGCGGTTCTAAAACCGCCGCTGAGGCCATCAGTCACGCGCGCGCGGGACTGCACTCCGCGGTTCCTGCTGCGGTGAATGTGTTACACTCGCCGGTGGGTGACAGCGGCGGCGGAGGTACTGGGGTACCCCCGCGGAGAATGTAAGTTGTAGATCATTATCGTTTTGGTGCTTGGGCGGTGGGTTTGCGTTATTATTTCCCGCTGCGGTTTAACTACAACAGAGTCTCGAGGCCAGTGAAAACTGTGAATCTACCGTTGATGCCGGCGTTGTCTGTCGTGGAACATCCTGGCTTGGGTCTGGTCTCGTGTTTGTCGGTATTTCGTGTGGGAGTGTTTTCTCCGCTCTGTCTCGCGCGGAGCAAGAACATTACGTTACTTCACCGCTTTGACACCGGAAAAAAGGATCCAATGGCTTTCTGTCATGGGGGATTGGGAAGGTGCCGCTGCAGCGCCCGGATGGATAGTGAGGCGATATCATGAACTATGCTTACCCGGGGAAAGAAGAAGGGCCGCACCAGCACATCCACAACATCGTAACGGGATGGAAAAGAACATACAAATAAATCCTGTCCAGATAAGATCCATATCCCCTACAACAAGCTAAAGTTCATCATAACTTATCTTACAGACTGTGCCACCAGCGAATGCTATCGATACTACCATGTTACCATTGAAAGCTGTGACGAGAGGCCTAACGTGGTCTTGGGATATCCCTATAGATTGGTAATCTACCGCTCTTTCATTTCCTGGACTGGATCAGTGTTCCGAACGGTCTCGGGAGGACTGCAGGGCATCGTCCAGGGCATTGTCGGCTTGCAGGACTCGACGGACGGCACACAGCGGTCCGTCCAGTTCGATAATTGTAACAACTGCAGATGACTGCAGGGACCTACAGGGCCCCATGAAACACCGTCCACTTGGTCTAAGACTGGAGGGGACGCCAGGTAACGGCCAGAACTGCAGTTGACGGCAGGTAATAGCCAAGACTGCAGTTGATGGCAGTTGACTACAGGTGACTCTAGGTAAAATATAGGACTGTAGTTAACGTCAGTCAACCACAAGTAATACCAGATAAGGTCCGGGACTGCAGTTGACAGTAGTTGACTGAAGGTGACTGGAGGTGACTGGAGGTGACGGAATATGACTGCATATGACTGCATATGACTGCATGTTTAGTACACAAATTGCGATAATCTGGTTTATGAGCTATGATTCGAGATTGACTGATTGAACCGCTAATATCAGTGATCAAATCGAGGTATTCAGAGTACTAGAATGATTAACCATAAAACCAACCATATCTGATGCGCATAGGTAGACAGATCCATTACAAGAATACCAATACCATTCTCGATCATTTCCTCATGTCTCAATACTCAGATACTATATATGTTCAAACAGGTGGACAGCCATCCAACGATCCTATCCTTCCTGAGCCATTACCCTCTTCACCCCCAAACTTTCCTGGTCAAATGAAGGCGAATCATGACATCCTTGATTCAATGAGCTTCACTTTAGACTCGAAAATGGTGCTCACTGACGAGCAAAGTGATTCAGTCAATAACTTTTCATCCTATAGTGGTCAGCAATCCAGCCGTATTCCACATATATTTCAACAAAGAGTCAAAAAAAGAAAGAGTTGGGTTTTTCTTCCTGAACATGGTACCGAGTATACTCAAGATGGACGAATCCGCTGGCGTTGTGCACGCTGTAAGTACTTTTAATTATCTTTTTCTTCATTGATTTATTACCTCAGAAGATCAATCACATTACTAACCTGTATGTTGCATAGGCCCACAACGTGGTATTAAGGCTGTTACCTTTGCCGATTCCTCTACAAAAAACATGCTGGACCACCTGAGAATTGTCCATAAGCATGACAAAAATGGCCCTATTTCTCCGCAGGTGGAAGCAGGCGAGAGCAGAATCAAAGTGGCATTCGGGAATAGTTTACCAAAGATTGTGTTCAATGGTGATATATTCAAACAGCTATTATTACAATGGATTATCACAAACAATATTAGTTTCCGTCAGGTTGAAACTGAGTCATTTCGTCAACTATTAGTGTATCTTTCTGCGTGTGTATGCTGCCTACATCTTTTCTTATAGCTTGAGATTCCAGACTGACTAACACCTTGTATTTTCATATTCTTCGGAATGGATAGACTGTATCATATACATCTATCTCACGCTTTCTTCCCAAATCCAGTGACACTATCAAGTCCTGGATTCTGAATGCCTATAAGATTGCTAAGGAGTCGTTGAAGTCTCAATTTAAGTCCATTGATACAGCGGTTCATTTTTCCTTTGATCTTTGGACCTCACCGAATCACAGAGCATTCTTTGGCGTTGTAAGTCATTGGGTAGATGTCAATGGAATGTTGAAATCAACGGTATTTGGAATGCAAAGATTTAAAGGCCGTCATACAGGAGAGAATCAGGCATCCTACTTCTGGAGAATCGTTTGCGATTATGATATAATCAAACAGATCGGATACTTTACACTCGATAATGCAAGCAACAATGATACGACAATGGTGTTCATTAAGACTTAGTTACAGTCAATGAACATTGAGTTTGATCATATTGAGCGTCGTCTCAGATGCTTTGGTCACATTATTAACTTGGTTGTGAAAGCTTTTCTCTTTGGTAATAGTCAAGACTTCCATGAAACTGATGTAATGGATATTCGGGATCAACGTCAAGAAGAGCAAGAACTAATTGAATGGAGACAACGGGGTCCTATAGGGAAGCTACGTAATATTATAACATGGATTGGAAGAAGTCCACAAAGACGAGATCGATTTGAAGAGAAGGTAATTGAACTTATTATCCTTAACTCTATACCATAAGCTAATAAATATCAGGTGAAGCTATATAATCCGACCTCAAAACCTCGAGCTTTGATACAAGGTAATGATACTCGTTGGGGTGGAGATTATGACTCTATTATTAGAGCATTGAAACTTCGGGAACCAATCGAGGATTTTGTATCAGCAACTATTCGCAAAAATATGGAAGGTGCTGGTGACGATAATATTCAATCCTTGAAATGGGATGAATTCACTCCAAGTGACTGGAATGATTTACGTGAGATCATTGTGATCTTAGGTCCTTTTAGAAAGTGGCAGCCTATTCTACAAGGCAAAACAAATCATGGAGCTTTGCACGATATATTTCCAGCAATGGACGAACTACTCTCTCATCTTGAAGACTCCCGTATCAGGTACATAGCAGAGAGTTGTGATATTCAGAGCAAGCAACTTGTAACGTCAATTAATTGTGCATGGACTTTACTAAATAAGTACGTATCCATTCAAAAATTTAAATTCTAACATCGCTAACAGATAATTAAACCCAGGTACTATTGCCTCACAGACCTTACTCCCGTTCACATGAGTGCAATTGCGCTACATCCAGAAATGAAACTTGATTACTTTGAGAACGAATGGGAGCAACGGCCAGAATGGATCGAAAATGCTAAATATACATCTCGTAGGCTTTGGGAGAAGGAGTACAAGAATCCGCCAGAAACAGTTGAGTTGGAAATAGGGTCACGAATGGATGGAGCTACTGCTGTTGGAACTGGTACAACTGATGACAATATACCTGGTTGGAAACGAAAGAAAAAAGCTAGGCTGGCAGGCTGCACTCAAGACGAATTTGAACGATTTCAACAGAGAGATGAGGATGATATTAATAGTGGACCTCTACAATTCTGGGTGCAGAGAAGACATGATCCACGTCAAAAAGAGCTGGCCAGAATGGGGATTGAGATTCATAGTATTCCCGCTATGTCTGCAAGCCCAGAGAGATTATTTAGTAGGTGAGGGCTCAACAAAACCTATTCTCCCCCCTCTCGGGTTTATTATACTAACTTGAATAGTCCAAAACTCCTTATATCAGACAGGCGGAATAGATTGGGGGATGATATCATTGAGGCTTCTGAATGTTTGAAATCTTGGGCAGGCGAGGGGTTGATATTTTCAGATAAAGAATCAGATCTTTATCAAATGGAGGTAATGCTTCGTGATCTTGAGACACAAGCTGTGGCAGCGGGTATAGAGGATAGATCAAAGCACTAGATTAGCTCAAGACTAAATGAATTACATATTATATCATAAACATATTTATCCCCTATCACCAAACCGTTGACTACAGTCCTATCTGCAGTCCGCCGTCATTGAATTGCAGTCCATAGGCCGTCATTCTGCTCCTTCCAAGACCGACTATTAGAACAATTCGTCCAGTCCCACCTGTCATGACGGACGGACGGGACCATTCGGAACACTGGACTGGATGGAGGGAACTGCGGTTTTTCTTTTGTTCGTTTAATTCACTGAGAATCTGGGGTAGAGATTCCGGAAGAGCACTCGGCCCTCCAGAGACCCACACCACACGAGGGTTGCAGAGAACGTGCAGAACTGGGTGTGTGCTGCATGTGTGCGCCGCCGCCCACATCCAACGCTTTCAAGCTGAATCCGGCATACCATCCCCGAAGAACCTGTCCAAGAACGGGAAGCCCCGCTGACCCCCGCTCAACAGCAGCACTCCTGAAGGCAAAGTGACCAAGGCCTTAGGTTATGGCCGCTGTTGCTAGGCTAGAGGATGGGCGGCAGGTGGGTTGGGGGGTTCTGCACCGGTAGTATCGTAAATATCATTCCGTAGGGCCTGGCGTCCGGCTAGATCCCCACTTGCTTTCTCTACCATTGGTTCATTTATGCAACCCATTCATCAAGGAAATGAGGAAAGAAAATGAGGGACATCCTAGATCTATGCTCCGGGACACTTTCAGGAACAGAAGATATTGCATCATATGTTATAGACTACGCTTAACCATCATTGGACAATCGATATAAGATTTCCCACCCCTTAGCAATACGTCAAAGCTCAGTTTTGATCACAGACTCTGATTACTTAAACAAGCACATACTCACCTCATAAATTGACTAGGAGCGCGATTTTATGTGTCCGGACGACTTGACCGAACCTACACATGGTGGAATGCATGGTTGCTCATAATCATGCATCACACTGAGGCCCAAGAGAAGGGCTGAATCTACTAGGAGACAAAGAACGCTGTGTTAATGAGAAAAATGTCAGTATTCTACCTGTCAACACGTTGCCTGCCCTAGGACCAAAGGGTTGGACCTTGGGCGGTGAATAAGTGAACACAACACTCTCATAGCATTTGAGTCGCATAGATAAAACAATCTGTAGGAGTGACTGTTAGAATCCAGGTCTCTTCCGAGTAAAGTCAACTATAGTGACTAGCTAGGGCTATTTGTCGGTACTCAAATATGTTCCTGTCTTATGATACCAGTCATTTGTCTTGTGATATAGTCTTCGCAACCAGTCTCTCCAACGGTCAGGTCTAGATTATAGATATCTATAGATGACTTGGCAGCTCTTCCAGTCCTTGACTTCGCCAGGACTATAGATAAGGCGCCGGACCATAGATATCTATGGGTCATGGGTGATCACTCGGTTTTGGCAACTATATTGAATTATAAGTGCGGGAGAATTGATATGTTGAGCTCATGTACAGAGTACGTGTGTGGGAGGACTGCTGACACTTGCTGACTGTAGATCAGTGCAAGGACCACAGATATCTGTGCAGGACTGTAGATATCTGCATGGCAGCGCCACAGCCTATGCCACTGTAACCCTATAATCCATACTATAGTCGGTAGTCCTAGCCCAATAGCCGGTAGTCGGTCACGGCAGCCCATAGGCGGTCCGGTCCTTACCCCCAGGACCAACGGACTGCCCTGTTGGGAACACTGAATTATTATTCTCAACTGAGTCTTATACTTTCTAGTTCAATCCCGAGTCGAAGTGCAAACATGCGTACCCTGCCTCCGGACAAGTGAGAACAAAGCATTTACCATAGCCTTCGGGCTGCAAGTATGTATGATCTATCAATCCATCAGTCACCCGACCGCATCTGGCCCCAGCTCTTAGCTTATCTTACTTTTTTTTTTTTTTTTTCGCGCTTTTCACGTAACTTGTTTTATATTTGAGGTAGAAAGAGAAATTTAGTCTACCTCTGGTATTTAATCCTTCATTGCTTACAAACATACATGCCTGAAGCAATTAATCAATCACAAACAAAGGTAATTGAGTACATGCACTGCACGACCCTCGGGATATATATAGTCATGATCACGCATATTGCGGGTGGTTAATCATGATCAATGAATTAACTACAAAGAGTTATATAGTAATCTCTTTGCTGAGCAGCATATGGAAAGGAGCAGTGCAATAATACTAAGTCTCTTCCCCTGGGTGTCTTTTGGGCAAACTAATCACGACAATACATCTTTTATCGCGGGCTGGGGTAAAGAATGTCAACAGATCACGTTCGCTACCTGGAGACCCTTGCCAACTCAGGTTACCAGAGAGTCCTATTAAGAGCCTGTGGAGGTGGACTGATCTCTACAGCGACTCTAAATAAGTCGGGTGTGCAGGGAGACAGCACCTGGGGCTGGGGAGGAAACGTCGATGCAAATCCCTCCCTATTCTTGGCAGGGGCGTGGCATGCGGGGGGCAGCTCCTGGGGTAGAATTCTTTGTGTCACCCGCACGTGAGTACAGCTTTTCAAAATACCTCTAGTGTGATTCATGGACGCGAGCCATTTGACCCCGCATCACCAGTTACTCGATTATAGAAGATTTATTGCATTTATTTACATTTAGTCGCTAACTAAAGGGTTGAACATTTAGTAAACATTTCATTGCAACAGCATGCATGCGAGTACTTCAACGACGCTGGGAACAAATTATTAAGTCTTGTGAAAATCTCTTTCCCTTCTACTTTGGTGCTCATAGCATGGGCCGATAAAGACCAGACACTGTACATATATGGTCAAAGGGAATAAAGAAATATCCAGAGGAAACTGAGATGTCGTAGATATATTACGATGGAAAATAGTTGGGTAGTAAACCTGATATGTATCTAGCACAAGATATAATTAGTTGATAATACATGGGTAATAGTAATGGCTAGCTCGCGACTGCAAGTTGATCTAGTGATAGGGAATAGCGACAGAGTCTAGAAAATAGATAAAGTATAGGGAACAGCGGTAAAGTATAGGAACAGCGGGAGGATAGCCTGTTTGGTTACCTAGCTGCTCAGATTTAGGAAGTGGCGCTAACCACCTCTGTGTCTAAATATTTAGCTCTTGGCGGTGGGTTGTCGTGCTTAGCCAACTACCCTCTCATTAATCTATCAGGATGTCGCACTTTCATACCCTCTGAGACATAGGGGACTGTAGTACTATATAGATGAAATAAAGCTTTTAAGCTCTTCGCATACCAAGGTCTAGGGGTTATTATGAGAACAAAATCGACCTAACGCTAAACGGGCTGGAGGGTGCCGTTGCCAGCAACCCTCCAGCCCGAAGATTAGTAAAAAACTCTCAGCTCAACGAACTGAAGGGCTCCGTTACCAGACGACCAACCCCAGAACGAAGATTAGTAGTAGCTCATCGCACTGAAGGGTCCCGTTGCCAGACGACCAACCCCAGTGCGAAGATTAGCAGGTTCGTCCCAAAAGCTTCCAGTAGCTCATCGCACTGAAGGGTCCCGTTGCCAGACGACCAACCCCAGTGCGAAGATTAGCAGGTTCGTCCTCAAAGCTTCCATCAGCTCATCGCACTGAAGGGCCCCGTTGCCAGACGACCAACCCCAGTGCGAAGATTAGCAAGTTCGTCCAAAAGCTTCCATCAGCTCATCGCACTGAAGGGTCCCGTTGCCAGACAACCAACCCCAGTGAGAAGATTAGCAGGTTCGTCCCAAAAGCTTCCAGTAGCTCATCGCACTGAAGGGTCCCGTTGCCAGACGACCAACCCCAGTGCGAAGATTAGCAGGCTCGTCTCAAAAGCTTCCATCAGCTCATCGCACTGAAGGGTCCCGTTGCCAGTCGACCAACCCCAGAGCGAAGATAAGTAAATAGGGAGAGAGTGTGTGGTTAGCGTAGAGCTGATTGAGTTCTAGAACCTATAATTCGAGTGGTTTCTGCAGGACCCATTTCTCGGAACAGATTGTAGTACTTGCTGGTGGAAATTGGATGTTGTGTTTATTGATGAGAAATGTTGGTAGATTTCGAGTACACCCTATTTATCATTAGCCTTATTTATCAATAATAAGAGGAGATACTTTAGAATCGAATAGCAAGCACCTATACAATGTCAGCAGTGGCAATTCCTGGGAAATTGGGGAGGACATGAGTGGATAAAAAGGGCGGAGGGGAGGGGGAGCCTTGAATATATACTCCCGAGGGCGTTGAATAATTGGATTGTTCTGAACTTGGTGCCAAGGGGTTTGTTGTCGAGGAGGGTTAAGTGTTGTGTTGTAGTCGTGATTGTCGAAGAAGCAGGGCAGATGAATGAGAGAGAGGAGAAGGGAGGAAATCCCCCAATATATACTCATAGAGATATTGGAAAATTGATTGTTTTTAGATGATGCCTCGGCCGAGTTAACCCTCATGGCGGCGAAATCGAAGGCTCGGCGTTCTTAGGGCGTAGTAATCATTATATAAGAACCTTCCAAAATAGCAAACATTGTCAAGAAGCTTCTCGAATGTTAGCAAACTTGGGCTGGAAACGCCTAGGCCTTAACAAACACCGGCGGAAAAGGTTCCCGAACCAAAGCAAACTTGAGAGAAATGGGCCTAGATTAGCAAACATCCATATAGAAGCCGCTCGAATGTTAGCAAACCTGGGCTAGAACGGTCTAGGCCCTAACAAACACCGGCGGAGAAGGTCTCCCAAGGTAAGCACACTCCGGCGTAAGCCACCGAGATTAGCAAAGATTTACATAGAAGGCATTCAAATGTCCGCAAACCTGGGCCGGGAAGGCCTAGAGCGCAACTAACATCGATCCGAGATCACCTGGTGTGTGGCAAACATTAACAGTGGGGTTGTGTTTAGAACAAAGCAAACATTCGTACTCAATCATGCAAAGCGTGGCAAAGACCCTGAAGAACATGTTCGCTCCGATCATGGCCTCTTGGTTGTCTGCATTGAATAAATGATCAAGGCAAATACCTGCTAAGCATGGACTTGAATGGCCTAGGCCGATTCGGCCTTACTAAGAACGGAGTGTAGCTAAGGGAGAATTAGCTCAAAGTGTTCCGTTAGGGTAAGAGGTGTCAGTATGTGGGCGGAGTAAAAGTCTGCCTCTTAAGAGCGCTAGTTAAGCCTATACCATTCAAAGATGGCTGTGGAACGAGCATGCCTGTCTGGAGCCGGGGTGGTAGAGGTGTTGGATGCACCAGAGCTCATATCACCACGGCTACACCAGGAATGGGCGGACTATTATAATCGCCCCGACCAAGGAGAAACCGTGGGGTGTCCCAACCGACCCATTAAAGCGTCCTATCCATCACAATATATGATTCTGGTACCTTATCTGTTTTATCGAACTATACTTAAAGGATTACCCCTCTCATTATGGCTTTGGGTATCTCCAACCAGTGAAACACAACATAGGATAGCAATGTTAACGGAATGTTTCGTATGGGGCCATGCGTGCCGGTGTTAAAGCTCTAGATACTTAAAGACAGTACTAAATTTCTTATTGATAGGGGATCTCCGGTTACCACTATGTTTATGATTGGGAATCTCCCCTCATGCAATTATTATACTAGGAGTATATTCCCAAGGGTCAACCTGGCGAGGGACCATCATAGGCAGTAGTTTAAGAGGGGCCCTGCATAATCCCCGCTGGAGTAAAACCTCTTTTCCAGCTGGGGCTAGCCTATTGAGAACTACGGATGAGACAGCCGCCGCGGGAGGCTAGTGTGGGGCGTGGTGCGTGGTTCGTTCTCCCCCCACCCCCCCCCTTTTTTTTCTTTTTTTTTTCTTTTTTTTTTTGGGCGGGGAGGGGGGCGTGGGTGCGGGGCTGCTGGGTGCGGGGCTGCTGGGTGCGTAGGCCAAAGTGAGGGTACCGGGGGGTTTGGATGCGGAGGCGTAGGGGTACTAGGCATGCCCTTAATTGCGAAGCTCACTGACCTCCGAGTGTGATTAACTGTATGATTTGGATGCTATTTTAGCTCTATACGTTGTAATAGATTTCTTATCCCCTTGGCTGGTTCTACTAGATAGGGCCAGGACTTCCAATGGGCCGTGTCATGGGGCATTGCTGCCGGGGCATAGTGCGGGTGCCCCAACGACGTTAGGAGCGTGTCGTGTAGGCCGCGAAACACAGGGAGGACAGGTTCGGGCAACAGAGGCGTACATCCTAGGGTGTGTGAGCGTGCTCCTACCTTTTATTGGGCATGTGCACTGCGCGAGACAGGTGGCGGAGTTGTTGCTATTCAGAAGAACTGGGAGGGGGCGAACAGCATGGCCGCCACCTCTCCGTTATGTTACCCCGCGAGAGTGAGTCCGCGGCTGTCCGGGCCTTGGGGTCATGGCAGCTCCGCTCGCACTGCAGACAGGCAGAGTAGTCTGTCATTCGTTAAGGATTCTTAAATTTGGTAGGGGTGTGATGATGGGGTGTATCATTGATAAACACAGTGAGCTGTCGGGATTTGAGCGGAAGTCATACTGCACTTGCAAATAGCTTTGAGCCGCTGCGGCAGGTAATGAACGCGCCCATGCGGGGGCTGGTGAGGAGTACTTACTCATGGCCATATGGCCGCAACCGGGATCTACGGCCAGAGGGCCTATTCTTGGATGGAAAGGAAAATACGAAATCTAAAAGCGGACGAGATGATCTACAAACTGCAAAGGAAAGCCCCAACACCTCTTCCTTCGTTCTTATCCTATCAGCATCCATCCCCATATTCCTTTAAACAGCTGACGGCTTCCACAATTCCTTCTCCCATCCACGTCTGGGCTTTAGCAAACCACGCACTCTTGCATAACCTACTGTATCATTTAACGTAAGGTTTGTGGTGCATGTTTAACCGCCACAGATGGAGAGCGGAGGCTGTGCTTTACCATCATAATACATTGCCGGGGATTAGTAATCCTCTATTCAGGCCACCCAGTAAGATGTCATAACCCTTCTTCCTTTCCTCACCGCCCTCCCTCCCCGTCTTATGCCACCAGCCCCAAGGCACCGATCCCCGCCTTTCCTCTATGCTCCAGTTTACGACGCTGGGACCACCCTCCACCCTCCTCCCGACTACCACCATCAAGGTATATTCTTTCCAGCGCTACAACCATCGTCAAAGCCATGTTAAAAGCTAGCCCCCCCTCCTGTCCAACACCTAAAGAACGCTTCAAACTTGTCGTGGGAAGCTCGGCCCTGATGCGCCTCGTAACACACCACGAGATCATGTCATACGAAGAGAGGAAAAAGGCTTTCAACACCATAACAGCGACAACCGAGCGGGCGTCCAACATTCTTGCCGGCCACCACAGCCCGCCGCAGCAGCCCCACGGGGCACAGGAAGAGGACGCCCGCACCAGGATCAGGGCCCACGCGGAGCGCTTTCTCGGCGAGGTTAAGCGATTCCGAGCACAGGTGGAGACGGTGGCCGCGGAGATGGGTGATGTGGCTGCGGGGACAAGGAGAGTTGAGGTCAAGAGGGCGGCGGCAGCGGAAGGGAGTACTACCTGCAGTGATAAAGTGACTATGGAGACTGAGAGATTGAAGGCCGACGCAGAGCTGCTTCGCGCCGAGGCGGAGGCGATCACTGCGGAGACGGGCAAGGTGACTGCGGAGGCGGAGCTGATCAAGGCCGAGGCGGCGATGTGCAGTGCGGGTACGGCAAAGATGGTGGCGGAGTCGGAGAGGTTGAGGGCCGAAACAGAGAGGGTTAGGGCTAAGATACTTAGAGTTGCTGCACAGTCGGAGAGGGCGGCAGCCGAGGCGGAGAGGGCCGCAGCTGAGGCGGGAAGGGCTGCAGCCGAGACGGAGAAGGCCAAAGCTGAGGAGGTGAGGGCCGCAAATCAAGCAGCCAGGGCCGCAGCGGAGAGAGAGAAGGCAGCAGCTGAGGCAGAGAGGGCCGCAGTTGAGGCGGAGTGGGCTGTAGTTAAGGGGGAGAGGCTCGGCACTTGGACGGAGGAGCCGGTGGGGTTTCTCGGCTCGGCGGAGATGTCAGGCGCTGGGACGGCGGAAATGGAGGCGGAGGCCGTGGAGGCGGAGGCCGTGGAGGCGGAGGCCGTGGAGGCGGAGGCCCAGGAGCCGAGAGACGAAGCTGGATACCAGGTTGTCATGAGGAAAGCAGGAAGGAGAAAGAAGAGGTCCAAGTAGGAAGAATGGGCATGAAATATACCGAGAGCGGAGTTAAAGAGGGTTAGGGTAGCTGCATGTAGGGAAAGCGGGGACCTCCACGGAGAAGGAGATAGGATAGTTTTCCTTTCCTGGATGTGAATCCTCGGGCATAGTTAACTTCTTTGGCTTGCGGCGATCATGCATATCTGCTAGAGTGTAGTGCCTTTGCTATTTTGTCAGGATGGGTATGTGTAGGGTATGATGGTCTGGCCGATTCATAAGTTGTCCTATCTATCAGAGAATACATTATATTACGCAACACAAGGTTTGTCCCATTCGTAAGATCCCTGTGGTACACGAGTCGAAAAGATAACTTATTGTCTATAGAGGATGAAAGTCTCCCATACTAATGTATCCTAAAACCAAGGATGCTTTATACCCCCAGTTGCGTAACTCGTGCACTTTCACGAGTTTTTGGGATAGGCATATCTCCACTCCTCGATAGGATACATTCGTAGCCTGTTAACTTATCGTTAGCTCATTATATCAAGCCCTTCTATCATCGCTATATGGTAAGCTATCATATAGGGGGGTATAATATATCATGCAGGTGGCCGCCCTGCCGCCCTGCCGCCCTGCCGTTCCCGCCGCCCTGCCGTCCTTGCCGTTCCCGCCGCTCTGCCGTCCTTGCCGTCCCCGCCGCCACGCCGCCCTGTCTTCCCGCCACCCATCCACCCCCCCTGCAGGGTGGCGGGCACGGCAGGGCAGCAAGCTAAACCACTAACATCATCACCATCAACATCATCATCGCCATCACTATCACCATCAGCTTCTCACCTTTACCATCATGAATGCCAACTATCAAGATCATTAGAACAGTTGTAGATAAACCCCAACATGTTTTGCTCAGATTCATGTGCAAATACTTCTTGTAGTTATTGTGTTCCCCAACTCTGGCAAGCCCAATGATGGAAGAGATGATCTGAAGGTGCTATTGATGTGGGCGGTGATGCATATAGTGATTTAGTGATGATTGGATGATGAAGCTGAAAAAGTTCGTGATAGTTCGGCAGAGCACGGCAGAGCACGGCAGAGCGCGGCAGAGCGCGGCAGGCAGAGCGCGGCAGGCAGAGCACGGCAGGCAGAGCGCGGCAGGCAGAGCGCGGCAGGCAGAGCGCGGCAGGCAGAGCGCGGCAGGCAGAGCGCGGCAGGCAGAGCGCGGCAGGCAGAGCGCGGCAGGCAGAGCGCGGCAGGCAGAGCGCGGCAGGCAGAGCGCGGCAGGGTGTGATTGGGGGGTGACTGGGCGTAACCCTGCCTGTATATCCTCCTATCAGGATATATATTTTACCAGAAACACACATATCCTGATACGGTGGTATATATCCTGACAGGACAATATATATCCTGACAGGGTGATATATATCCTGATAGGAGGATACTATCGATCTATATCCAGTGCGAAAGATAACTTCACCTTTTGAGCCCAAAACATGCCGAATTATCATTTCTTATCCTCGTGCCCAGGATAGATTACCGTGTCACCATACAAATCGATGTACCACAGGGGATGTACATGCAGCAACCGGTGGACCTAGCTACCATGGTTGTGCTAGCAATACAGAGAGGCTTAACTCGTATCGTATAGGTTTGTTTCATATATGAACCCGAGAATCAGTCACAAATCACTAGCTTTCACTGCTGGGCCTGCCCCCACTATGCCATAGTACAGTGTGGCTCACAAGGCCACCCAGACAAAAGGAAATGGGTTGCGCGAGTCCCTCCACCTTGTAGGGATCGATAGCCGATGCCATGAGGAGCCACAAAGTCGTTGGGGCATATAATGATATTTCGCATCACTTCACCTATAATCGACTATTGAGCCTTTCCTATTAAGAACTTTTCGCCACATCCAGTCTGGATAGGACAATATCCACCGAGGATAAGTATAATACCACACTTAATAAAATCTGCAGAAGCTTGAAATATTTTACTACGGCAGATGGGCAGGGTGGTAAATACTTATAAGCAGGGTGGTAAATACCTATGAGCGGGGTGGTGAGTACTTCTGGGTGGTGTGATTATTGCTTACTGGCTGGTAGCTTTTGCGGGATTATTGCTTACTGGCTGGTAGCTTTTGCGGGTGTAGTAAGATGTAGAGATATTCTTATGGATAGGGTGCCCGGTTGGTACTTCTTGATGGATAGGACGCTCTGAAAAATCGGTCAGAACATTTCATTAAAAAGCCTCCAATCGTGCGCTATATACTGATACATTCGGCAAGCAACCATAGGCAAGCAGACACAAGCAAGCGATTGAGCAAGCGGGTGAGCGGGACCGCACGATACCTATTTTTTAATTGGCTTTCTGCAGTATTCAAAAAACTCTTATGGAGTCTTTACTCAGAAAAAACCTTTTTTTTATCATAAATCATGTCGGCAAAGGGGTATGATATGGCAATCTTTAAAAGATCCATATACCTGTCCTGATCGGTCCAGGTTACATAACCAGTCATCATTCCTATTTTATCGATCCTTCAAATCGTTTCTGCTTGTGTTTGTAATATTCTGTTGATTTGACCTTTGAAATATCTTCTTCCTTGTTCTAATCCCCCTTCCCTTTTTGCCTATCCTATTCTTTGAAATTTTGTTCAATCATTCTGTATCAGTCCTTCCTACTAAATATCGGGTTTGGACTACCGTTAACGCGGATACTGATTATCGGTGCATATCCCGAAGAATAAGGATTCAGTTGGTATAGAAGCGTATTAGTTTGTATCGTTGTAAACACGGACCAAGGGACAGATATACATACTGCCGTGGATATTAGGTCCCTGTATTGCTATGCTGGCCATCAAGGGAGTGGGGGACACGAGGTCATAAATGGTGCCCATCTACCCCCAATTAAAATACTCCAAAAAGGTAGAAACAGCTTAAAGGATCGAGACTCACTATCAGGAACAACGTTTTAGATTGGGTACCGTGTCAGACCTAGAGGAGCGTTAACCCCACACAAACCTGTATGGGGACCTTTGCTACCAAAGCTATCTCCACCACCTCTTAAGATATCTAGTATCAGACCTCTAATAAAGAATTCCATGCCAAATCATAAAGATTTAATATGTTACCAGATTGAATATCCTCTATTATGGTGATTGTGGGGTCTCGTTTTTCCGAAGGCTTTATGTCTGTTGCAATACAACACACTTCTGGTCTGACAAACGCCTGGGTCGAGAACTTTATATACAAGGCACACAGCATGTCAAAATGGGCAGCGGTTAGGAATCGGAAGAGGAGGATATTAATTTATTTATCAAAGCATGCTAGCTGAACAATGTCGCCGAAGTCCCCCCAGAACGACACCTCAACTTAACTAGCCTTAAGGTCCCCAACTTTATTAATACCCTCACCATGACCCAATACTTCCCCACGAGGTTTTGTTTATGCCATAGAGAGTCCCTGCATGCAATATTCTTGTACATAGAAACGAATGAAACTCTGAGTTAAAAAAAAAAAAAAAAGACCCAATACTTCCCCTAAGGGGCAGCTCCATCAGCGTCATCTTCAAAATCGTCTGCAGCGCATGGTAATCCGAGCCTACCTCTATCATATCACCCCCGAGGACCATGTTAATTAGCGGTGGCATACGCTGCCTGTTTTGGGTCGGGGACCACAAGCACAATGTTGAGCCTCCCCCTGTGAATTGCATTGCAGAGGAGAGCAGCGGCACCATCGCCGTTGGTGGCGCGGCGGGAGGAGTTCTCAATGATAATCTAGGGCCGTGATACGCATCGGTAATATTCATCGCTGGGACAGTAAGCAAAGTACGATATTATGTTCTTTAGGGAATGATAAATAGGATAAGGATTTTATCTGTATCGATAATATCATGAATATCATGGTAGGAACTTGATGCCCAGCTCCATCTTCACTTGTTTTTCTAACCTAGACTTATGCCATTAATGAATTAAAAAATATCGAAGGAGGGAAGGAAGGCTTAAATCTATCACTCGGAATACCTCCAGAAACATATTTTCCTTGTTGGAGATGGCGGCGGAAGAGAGGGCAGTTCTGGGGAGGTGCGATATTGTCATAGCCTTAGGGCTGGATAAAATTAATGATGTAAACAAAAAAATAACCTCCAGAAACATAAGTCATCACTCGTTTACTGTTTACTGCGATGTATTATAGTTGGTACGCTAAGGGGTCTGAGGAATATGATGCAGTTCAATAACAACCTAGGCATGTAGCAGTGGGTACAATATGGCAAGAAAACCATATATATATCACCACCAGCCAAAGATACTATATCGCCAGCCAAGAGCAAATGTAAGCGTCCGTGACTGGTCAATCCTACAAGGAATAGGTGCCGGTGAATGACACTTCAGTCAAGTAAAGAAAGTCCCTCATTGGCGTCTGCCCGTTGAGAACGTTCTCAGATAAGCTCGTTCGCGGGTGCCCCGGAGCAGCTCTTTGGTCGGTTATCTAATAATAAGAAGTTCCACGGCAACTACGTTAGATTATTATAAGCAAGTTATATTTGCTCTTCAAAGTATACTCCCGGCCATATTAACAGAGAACCACACACCGAGGGGCCCGGGTGCTTCAGGCCGAACCTGGTAGATAATCGTAAATGATTGAGGATTTGGCAGCACTTGGGAGTAAACCAAGATTAATCTCATCACATAGGCACATGGTTAAATGGTGCCCGTTGGGTTAATGAGTTGCTAATTTGGATCGCCGTCCTCCCGGAACAGAATTAGACTCATCATAATCGGCCAGGTAGGCTTCTTGAGATATATGAATTTAAATTAGCTTTGGGATAAGAGCTTGTTCGAACTTTTGGCAAAGTATGGGCGGAGTCGCCCCCGGTTAGTGATTTCTCCGAGGGAACGTCAGTTTCAGACGGAACCCCCCCGTCGGATAGGGACTCCTCCATCGAGGAGGATGTTCTTGTAAACGTCCGCGCCAGCCTCCAGCAGCATTATGGTAATATCTCTGTGGCCTTCTCGGATTTCGAACGCAAGTGGAGGCATAATCGAGACCTTGTACTCCTTGTTGGGGTCAACGCCGTGTCCGAGGAAAACCCGTACTACGCTGGGGAAGGACCCCGGATTGCCTGACGGAGGAGGATGGCCTTGACGTTACTCCATTCCTCGGAGCCGGCGTCTGGTATAGTCACCTTTCCAATGAAGGACTAGTTGAGAGCAGGAAGAAACCTTAGCAAGATTGCTTGTTCGCGCCATATCATACGAAGTATGAATAAATATATAATTTCATTCACGACCCCACCATCGCCGACAAAACCTAACCCTAACCCTACCGCTACAAAATGATGAGTCCTCAAAGATTTGGACTTTCAAACTTCATAACATCTTATCCTACTTACCCCAGCGCGGATACCTAAAGGCAAATTTCCTTACCTCGCTGCGACATACCCTGCCCTCCCGGCGCGCCCGCTTCACCAACTCGGCCTCTTTCTTCACCGGTGTGAAATACGCACTCAGCAGTCGCGCAATCTCGTTCCTATTCTCCCCCATGCACATTTCTATCTCCCATTTCCCGACTCCCGCGCCTCTCTCCAGAAGTGCTCTAACCGCTTCCGTCCGCCCATAGATCACGGCTCGCCTCAGTGGTGTCCGGTTATATTGGTCACTGCAGTTCACACAGAACACATCTTTCAGGTCAAGTAGCGCATGAATGACGTCCGCGTGCCCGTATGCGGCGACCTGCGAAATGAGTAGCTGGCGGTAGTGGTGTGATTCGGGGTAAACACGTTTGCCGAGAGCGAGACAGCGTCGTACTGTGAAGGCAAGACCCCGTTGGCAGGCAGAGTACAGGATGATGCGGGTATAGCGGCGGAAGTAGGCATTGAGGAATGGGGAGATGAAGATATGGAGAGCGTGGCAGGTTTGAGAGAGGGCAGAGAGAGTGACGACATCAGTCTCGAAGTAGCCACAAATCTGAAAGAGGAGCTCGAGAGGAAGCTGACAGAAGGTCGGATTGGAGGACATTATCGTTATCCTGGTGGGGGTTGGAATGGAGTCTTTTATCCACACTAACTCGGTGGATTTCGAGGCAAAATGACCGGGTGTCCTATGTATAAGCTAGGGGGGGAAGAACAGACATGAAAAAGCCAGTAACATGACGGGACTCATTCTTTTCTCAGCGTAGTTCTGAGAAACTTGACAGATCATATGTCTAAAGATCAGGGTTAGGTCTTTTCATGGTACATAGTTTTCCCTCGACTACAACTTTCGAGTGTGGGATAAAAGACTCTAACGAGGGAACTGCTAAATGAATAATAATTGATTTCAGGCCACCGCTTCTATCGCCACACAATTGATTTTAGGCAACCACCTTTATTGTTACCGGCGAGACTGAGCACCAAGGTCCCTAGACCAGGTCAGCACATATGAGCACAGGACATCCACCTGCAGCGAATCATATGCAGGCTTTGTCATCAGCCCACAAGCACTTCTATTTAGTCCGCCAGCACGCCCATGCTCCGAAGCAACGCAGCCTCACCAACTACCGCATCATGACTTCCCCCTCATCACGATGTACGCTCCCCCTCGAAATATATATCCTAATAGCGGAATACCTCGAGGATGATTGTAAAACCTTATCTATTCTCTCCCGCACCTCCCGCACACTTCATGACCTACTTAACCCTCTACTCGACACCTATCTCAAAGCCAATCTAAAGTATGTAATGGGCTGGGCGGTATCCAACAACTCTGCCGAACATGTGAAGCGGTGCATCGACCTGGGAATCACTCTTCCAGAGTCCCACGAAGCTGCCGACCTCCTTAACCTCCTCTTTGCGAAACATTGTGACCGTGCTATTGGGGTCCTTCTTGACCACGGTATGGATCCCCTAGCCGAGGACCTTAATGGGGAAACGCCAATGAACGAGGCGGTAAGGTCGGGGGACGGGGAGATCCTGAAGCTATTTATGGAGAAAGTAGACCGCATGGGGCGGAAGCACAGTCCTCCCCGCTTTTATACGAGAATGGCTATTGGATACTTGCCTTTCTGGATGTACTTCGATGTAGAGCCGGAAAAACGAGTTGTGTAGATAGTCTCCTTTGCAGAATGTTCGAGAGGCAAATCTAGTGGAGCGAGAGGACGTTTTGAACTAGTTGTTCTCTTTAGACGCACGACCGTCAGCGTCGCACTTCTTCGTACCATAGCATAGGAACTCTTCATAACGTAGTGAAATGCTTTTATAAACTATTTTTGCCAACACAGCGTTTTCGGACTCAACCAGTCTTACCTTAAACACAAAAAACCTCCAAGAATACCTTCCTGTATGGCCTGCAATAGTGGCTTTGGTAAGAAACGCTATGAAGAAGCTGCAAGCATAAACAACGAAACCTGTTCCGAGGCAAGGAAGAAAAGAATAGGTAGCGGTCTCGAGAGAAATTGGATGTCTTGAGATATATCTAATCCCTATCCTAATTTCTCCACCATTCGCTGGAGGTCACTCCAAACCTCATAAACAGTGCTTTTATTATAGGATCTTTCTTGCCTAGGATAAGGAGCGCGTAATGATCAGCCCTTGCTCCCTTCTGTAGTAGTCTCAACGCACTTTCCAAGTTTCCGCCTTCCACCGCATGTCTTGAAGGCCCAATCCTGTTCATTTGGATCCGGCCCTCTCCCAGCAGAATCCTCATAACCCTAGCCAACCCCCTCTCGGCGATAGTGGTGAGCAGACTTCCATGTAGTCTAGAGAGATCTGGCTTGCGGCCCACCTTGAGGTCGAAGAACATGGTGCGCGTGTGGCCAGCCACTGCGGCGCGGCGGAAATGGGGGTCTATGCTTTTGACTATAGGCCTTGGAGGGTGGACTACAGACAGAGTTGATGTAGCGGCATGTCCGGCAGAGCGCAAATCGGGCAGGAGGCGGAAGATGAATAGCGACACACAATAGGAGCTCGGGGAGAGACTATCACGGGTGGTGAGGCATAGTCAAGTCAATTGAGAAGCCTTGAACCGTTGGGAGGCGGGAGGTTAAGGAGCAAATCCTGTACAGCTCTGCGGCGCATTGTGCGTTTCTCTGATACCCCGCCCAATGATGCATGCCAAGCCGAAGCCCGCAGTTTTATGGACTTTAAGGCTAGCCCAAACTCAAAGGGGCTCGAATTAAATTCTTTTGTCGAACCCACAAATTCACACGATGGCCAAGATAAACGAAGCCAATCAGAATGGGTGCTGAAGCTTCCTGAAGGGTTGTCGCTAATAGACTATTAGTGAATCCTCGATGAATCCATATATTACTCAAGAATTCATGATAGATTCAAACAAGATCTCAGGCGTTTTGGTTTTATATCTGTGGATGTATTTATATATTTATAGTTAGTGCAGTTGAACGACTTTACAGACGCGTAGGAACCCTAGCCCTATGAGTAAAACATACATCAGGACCTGATATTAGGCCCTTTGCGCGAAAGACTCCAGAGTCTCTTCCGGAAGCCTGGTTGGTGCCTATCCTCCCATCAACCAATCACACAAGTGGAAAAAGACTTTGGAGTCTTTTCCACAAAGTCCCTATTAGAGCGTTCAAGCTCACCGTTAAAAAAAATACCAAGAAAAAATGACCAAGAATATATGTAGGCGAAGAGATGCTAAAGCCGACGAGGTTATGATCAGACATAGGATCAACAGGATCCAACTTCAACATTTCCTAATTTTGTCACTTGGGTACAGGTTTTCTTGGTATTTTTCTCTTGGTATTCTTTTTTAAACAAAAAGTGGAGTGAGCTTAAACGCTCTATTATACCCGTTTAGCAACATATGAGCTAGTTTCTCAGGGCAAGGATAATATCTATATTCAGTCACTTGCATTCCCTAGTTTTTTTCGTGGTAAAACGAGCATTATTTTAAGGTTGAGGACCGTCTATAACTACATGTAATATGATGTCACTTTGATAAGATCCGCGGGTCTCACTGGCAAGGTAAGATCGCGTTATTCATGAATACAGATGTTCCACAAGACATTGCATTTTTAACATGAAAAGACAAGAAACGCAGTTTTGTAATAACTAGCAGCTGCATAACACCATAATCTATGGGAACGCTGATCTTAGACGCTAAGAATAATCAAGTAGAGTGGATGATTCGTATCCCCTAGCCTGGCCATTCTGACCCTCCTATAGTGTGTGGCCAATCCCTGTTTTTCAAATTTTAGGCTCAAATATCGAGCTATTAGATGACTTCCCGTAAAGAATTTAGAACCTAGATTTTCTAGCAAGCCTCACGAACAACCAATCATATTACTGCATTCCAGGTTTCTGAAGTTTAGAAATCTGAATCGACCCCCCCCCCCCCCCCCCCTCTGTTCAGATTCAGATTCTGGAAACTAAATTTTCACGGGAAGTCATCCATTGGCATAAACCCTTCAATCACCCGCCCACACACATGGGTGCCTAGCCCGAACATCCATTGCCACCATGCACCCATCTATCCAGACTACTAAGGCTTGAATTATGGCCGTCGAACAGCCAAAAGGCTCTGGTGCTTATGAGATTGCAGCGGAGGTATCCACAACCAATACGTAAAATTACCCCTCCAACCGTGGCGGATGATATCTATGGACTCTCAGTTTCCGGTAGCAGGTGGTACAATTATGCCATGAGCAGCTCCCGGTGCAAGACCCGCCGCGCGGGTGTCGCATAAATGCTGTAGAGTTAGACCCCCCATACGGGCTTTTGAGGCCGTTTGAGCTAATACAGAGGAAGGAGCATAGTCTCGCTCCTGATTGGAGCTCTCAGCTTAAGCGATGGACTGGTGGTGAATGAAAGACTTAGGACTATACCCTGGCCTTGACGGGGGGGGTCTATAAAAGAATATAGGGGGATATATAGGAGCAGACTCGTATATCATTAGGCTGTATTGCAAGGCTCAGCTTTATATCTTCTTGGGCTCTTGCCTATACTCATTTACAGGTATATACTAGAGTACCTGCACTACATGTAGTCTCTTTGATGTGGGTATGCCGTGTGGGGGTGTAGTTTATGTTTGCCATTTCATTATCCACTAACCATTTAGTATAACAAGAAGGATGTTTACTTAATAGGTAGTATATTAGGGCAACACTCCTTACCTCCTCCTTTGCTTAAGTGGCTTCAACCTGGCAGCATGGCTAGTCCTGGGGTGTGCCACCTCGTGACGGCGAGTTATCAATGCTGGATTATCGGCGTATATTAAACCGATAATAAAGAAAGTATTTAATCGAGGGACAACCTTTGACGCCCCCACCAGCCCCTTCAAGTTAGACACCTCCCACCCCCCCCCCTCTTCTCCACCCGTTTCCTCCTCTACACCCGCCTCCTGCACTCTCCATCCCACCCCCACGTCCACACCCTCAACCCTCTTCCGCCTTTACTAACTCGTGTACCAGGGTAAGAACCACAAAATGCGAAAGGATTATCTGTATGGCAGAGCGTTGCCACTCCATACAAATAATCATTGACTTTGTCACCCGCGTTTTCTGGTTCTTATGCTGGTAGACGAGTACAAACGCAGCAAGAAATATAGGGTTAGGGTTGTTATTGGCCCTTTACCTTAAGGGATGATTTTTTTTTTTAGATTTTTAAGTGCATGTAGTGACCACCGATTAATTGTTAGCGTACTTCAAAGTCAAAATTTTAGTTTAGCATCCTTTCGTGCCACTTGTTATTAGTTCGATTCGGTGATGGACAGAATGGCTGCCTGGGGTGCCACATAGTAATTGAATGGATGGCCACCCTGGTTAGTAGAGTGATGTTCACTGGCGTGGCATTCGGCTATCGGTGATAGTAGTCAGGGATATGTATCGGAGTGGTGGGCTTTAAAACGGTCCCGACGCCAGCCGCTATAGGGTAAGTCAATTCCACTGTAAATGTTTGGCGCGCCCAACTTTCGCCGGAAAAGGATTCTTTGGCCCTAGAATAACAGTTAGGGTTTCTCTCGGTGTGGCAGTTTACGCCTGAGTACTAGGTCTAGGCTACGGAACTGACATTAGGGCTTCGTTCAAAGAGGGGATCCCAGGAAAGCTAGTGGATTAGGGTATACGTGATGAGGCCGGTTCAGGAAGTCGTAGCAAGTGCTCTACTTTGACGTCATCTCATCTAGTCTTGCGGAAGTTGCCGGAGCTAAAATGGGTAAGTGGGGATCGGTATGGGGCGATATTTTAATTTTTAATACTATTCCGTATCAGAGGAGCCTAAGGTTGGGCGAGAGTGTAGCGAGGCTAGCTCTTTTTCAATACTAAGACCATGTCGAGTGGGATGGAGGAGATCCTTTCTAATAATCGGTTTTCAGTACAGTGTACGTTCTGCTTTATGTTCTCACGTATCTGCAGGAAACCTCTACAATTTGTCGCAGAATTGAGGTTGTGTAAGCCCCTCCGTCATGATCATGCCTATAGCACTCTAGATATTTTCTTGATAGTTCAGTTGGATGCAGTTGTTAACGTATCCTAGGCTATTTCAACATAATTTTGCGTTCTATTTCCCCCTATTTTATTCGCTCTGAATAAGATGTTGCGCTACCATGCCCATACAACCGGGTGGCCGCTTAGGTTCTCCCGGAGTGGTTCCTGAATGCATCAATTGCCTAGCTAATGCTTTGGTTTCAGATTCCTTGTCTCCATTTTATCCCTTACACGGATGAAAGTTGTCAAATTCATGGCCTGGACCGTGCACCACTTAGCGGGGGAATGATATTGCTTGTTACGGGAAATAGCAAGTGAACCAAGCGAGACCCCCGAAGTGTTTACCACACTAGGTTAATTTTCGCTGAAAGAGGGAGGTGGCGAATTTGACAACTCTCACCCGTGCAAAGGATAACTACATGCATGCAGCCCTTAGGCTATGACACCATCTCCTCCCTCTTTCCGGAGTATATGAGGGCTAAATCCTTGGGTTTCTACATTGAATTTTTTCAGTCTCTTCGTCGAGATATCTACATAGAGTAGTATTAGTGCTAGTTGACGAGAAAGATAAACCCTACGTCTTGATAATGTTAACAATGCAGTGTCATGATACAAGACCAGAAGAGAACTAGATCTATACCTACACCGTGTAAAAGAGGGTTGATCGCTTGGCAACTCTCCGGTATCTATGTCTTGTCTCATCCCTTCCTACGTGAATTACTGGAATATAGTGGGGGGGGAATAAGAAGTGTTTATTTACGGCGACTTGTAGTTGGTACGTATCTATAGAGACCCTTCTCAGTACTCACTGGAGGTTCAAACTCTGTCGCCTGAATCATCATCACATGTTACTATTGATCGGAGGTTGGTATCAATCCGGCATTCCCCAACCTCTCATCTCCCCGTGGGGCATGCAAGTAATCGATGTTCATGGTGTATTCCGAATGGCACTTGGATCTTCCTTCGATGGCTATCATAGCGGGAAATGCCGGACGTGTGAAATTCCATACTTACGCTTGCACCTCCCCCAGCTAGAAGAAGGGATTCCGCGTGGTAAATGGTCTAGTCTATATCAAACCTGCCGGGAATGTTCATCCTAGGCGTATGTAAAAGTTCTCCTTAAGCAGGTCGGAAAACAGGATATTGCTTGCATTACAGGATACACAGATTACCCGGAGTATTGATCCAGCATATGATTTTCAGCTACTCACTAGATACATTTTGGAGATATCTAGTCCCATAAAGTCCTTGGGTGTTCTCAACATTCATTATCACTAGTGTTTGAAAATCCAAGCAAATCACAAGCCAAAGCAGGGTAGTCGCTCATGATCTTCTCCATCTCTTCACGGTGCTTCTCTGATAGCATTGCGCCCCATTTCATGATCCCATCACTGAATTTCGTTGGACCCTCACCTGTTCCCCAGGCCGACATAGTTAGCCCTACCGCGTATGCTGCTTGCCACAATCGAAGAATATCGATCCCTTCAAGATCTGCGAGTACCACCCGGAAATTGTTGATAGCTTCATCAACGAGCTTTGGGCAGTCGTACTTTGAGGCGGTTGCGTACACGCTAACGTGGAATAGCCCTTGTGCTATGTCCGCAATGGGAACGAGAGATTTACCATCGCGGAACCTGGTTTTATCTGGGTTATAGGCATACGTGTAACCTCCTGAGGATAAAAACTCAACCAAAGCCGCAACAGAGGTTGCGTCATCATCGGGCATCTTCACCACCTTCTCGGTAGCCTCCTTGAAGTCCCCTTTGAGAGCTGCTCGGAAGAAGGGAAGACGGCAAAGGATATATTCGTGGACGTGTAGTTCTATAGGCTCTGGGCCTGCGTAAAGAGTAATTACTGGGCTCATGAGATGCCTATATAGTAAAAGTACTTGTCAATAGACTCCGTATAGGCCCACATGCCATAAAAATGACTTACACTGCATAGCTTGGGAGAGAAGATACACCGGATGGAGTCGTCGCATTAGCGACGGTCGGCAGTTTTTCAAATTTGACCGTACTGTGTGGGTGTGGAGCAAATTCTGCGAAGGTAGCTTGGAGCGAAGTGATATTATTCCCATCCCTATATGCTATATTTTAGCGCTTGTGCGTGTAACGCGGTAAACTCAGACTTGACACTCACGATGTTCCACGAAAGGCCAGCAGGCCCATACGAGGGGCAACGTCGGGCGGAACCTTAGCGCCACTATCCCATTGAAAGAATTCTCCCTTTCTTTCCCCGAAAGGGCCAAACATTCCTAAATAGAATTGTTAGCGGTTCCCAAAATATAGATGAAAATCACCTACGCCTAGTCGTAGTGAAAGTAAGGTGGTTGATCGTGCTACCCTCCCAGCTGCCTTCGATGGCGGTAATGAGCTCGGAAGGTTTTAAAGCAATCTCTTCTTTGTTTCCGCTGGGAGATCCATGAGTCATGCTCGATACACTGTTCTGTTCATAATAGACCTATGGCAGATTAGAGCTGTTCTTCTAGTAATGCCGGATTAATATTGAGAATTTTTACCTCCAGCGCAGTAATGTGGGCTCCGTAACTAACATAGATACGACTTATGACAGCAGTATCGAGACTTGCGGGGACTGGTGTCCCATCAAAAGAATCTCCTCCGGCGGCGCCACGGACCTTAGTAGTGGTTAATCGGCGCGTTGCTGTCATTGTGAAAACGTTTGGGAGATTAAGTCTGTTAAGCGGTGAATCCTCCCCTCTTATTGATCTATGTTCTCCGCGTGACGGCTGGCCTGAGGCTCTGCACCAATGTCTATGACGATCGTTTCAGGCATCCCATTTTCTTTATTCCATGAATATGCAAACACTGCGGGAAGCAACGTCATGCGTGGCGGGCCCTTACATCAGGAAATACATCCGCTTGAGCAATTGGTAAAAACAGGTCAACCATGGAAGTGTCGGCCAGACAACGCACGCAAATGAGTGCCACTTTCGAGCGGGAGTGACCAAACACCCTTGCATATCATGGAAATATCCTTTTCCTTTACGGAATAGCTTATTATCTCTCGCTAAATGATAGGTTCGTGATTTGGGCTATCTCCTGTCGTATCTGGCACGTTCCTATGTATGGCGCGCCAGAGAGGGCGAGTCGACTTTAGATGAATTCTTTCATACATAAAGCTACTTATATCGGCGCTAGTGTTATTATGATTATTTCAGAAACTCTGATGGATCCGGAGACCTTTTGGCTTGGCATTAATTCTCCAAGGAATTATAGATCCAGCCTTGCATTTGACGCGCTAATCGCCTAATTAGACCTCCTCCACGCTTTGTATTGTTTACAGAATAACCAAATGATGACCTTTTTTTTAAAACAGGGTTCTGCCATAACATAATTCAGATGTAACTAGACCCTCTATCAAACTCTCAATCATTTAGCCCAGGTGTTGGTGGTAGAAGGATATTATTCAATCTGTGGTTGAATTTCCTCTGACAACCGCCCTCTGACAGGTAGTTACCCTAACCATTGTGGAAAAACCTATTGACCGAATTGAACCTGCATTAGAGGAAGGATACTGTTCCAATGTTCCATTCTTCGCGCGTTGCCAACGCATCTATCGACGGCAGTACACTATTGTCATAGGTGTAAGGCTGCATACGATTAATGAATTAAACAAAAAAGAAAAAAAAACGGAAATACAGTAGTCACCTCACCCTCCTTTTTGGTAGTGTAATACTTGGCACATCAAGTATACTATAGTGCATAAATGTATTTACTACTTGGTATAACAAACGTCATGTAGTCGCTAGCTATATTAGTTTGAACGAGGAGGGCGAGTCTGCCCCTCTCCTCACCATGAACCTTACACCAATATTCTGTATACCCCGCCTTATTACACCTCTTGTATTTCGAGCCCTCAGAATGTGGAGAATTTTCGCTCTGGAAGGACCTTGCAATGTAGTAGGTCTGTTTTTGGAGACCAGCAGACTCCCGCTTGGCCACCGTTTGATGTCGAGTGATATACCATGACTCGGCCATGGCACGGGGTTCTTGGTGCTTGGGGGATTTACGTGCTATAAATCTAACTTGAAGAATAGCCATAGCTCTAGAGCGAGATTGCCGCTTACTCAATCTAAATCCGCAGGCAAGGACCGCGACTAGTCGAAACCGTGTGGAAAACTCACGTACCCGGCAGTTTGGTGAGTATGAAAGCCGCGGTGCATAAGACAGAAGCCACTGTGTAGTTAGGGGCCGGGCAGTCGGAGTTCTTCTTATGATTCATTCTGCTGGCCTGTCTCTAGACCATCCGCTGCCGACTCTGATACGGTCCTCTTACCGCGCTCTGGTTAGCTTGTGGATACTCCATACCCAGGAGTAAAGGCCAGCCGACAGGTTGCCTTCATGCTTTAGTTCACTAATTATTCATTCCTTGATTATATACCCCTCACCCCACATTTTTTCCCTACCTTATTTTATCTTTAGACGAGAACGATTTAATTGAGACCATCAACAGATAAGAAAAAATGGAGGAGGTACGCGCAGAGCTTCCAACAACAGATTAGCAACTCTTAACGACCGGCCTCGGACCAGCGCAAACCACAGGACAGTAGGTTTTTTATTTCTTCGGATCCGAGCAGTGGAGGAAAAGCGGGAGAGCTGCAAAAACCCACGTCAGGGACAAAACCAGAAGTGAGGTTTTTTCTAAGAGATTCCGTCTCATCAGGGCGATTTGGCTAATCCTGTTTTATAGGTTTTGAGCCCAAGCTTGTCCCGCCGGGGGCTAAATATTTGCGTTTTTGCGACCGACTTTCCTGTCTAATATTTTAGTTCTTGGCGGCGGCTTTGCAAATGTCGTTGCGGTGATGCTGTACTTGCGTCGTGGGAAATTCACAGTTGCATTTATGAGCAGGTGAGTGCCCTCTCACGAGGCATAAGCTGGAGTAAAGGAACAACCTCCTGTCCTCTTCGGCCCCCCCGACATTGAGTCGTAACACCCCCTTGCACAGACTTCATACGGTAATGCCGTTCGATCCCAGGTTGTGTCATCCAGGAATGCTTATTCCGGGAATGCACTGTTGTGACAATGGGACTGTTCTCGACTTGGTCTTGTATGTACAGGAGGTGCACCCCCCCAAAGCTATGATGTACCGTTCATTCCGATATCACGCATCGATCCCTCATGCTATGTTACAGACACACGGTTTCATTATTTCGCACAATATATCCCACACACCCTACTACACCCAGGCCCTACACGCAAACCTCTCCCTCCTCCACACCAAGCTCCCATCCGGCGCCTTCTCCAGCTCCCCGCCCGCCTCCACAAAGTAATCGTTCCGCAACTTCTCGTTCACCTCCACGGCCTGCAGATGCGGCGGATAGTAGAACGTCTCAGACACGAACGCCGTGCCCTGCAGCGTCTGCGGGATCGACCGCTGTATCGCGTCCGTACACACCAGACTGCCGCACTCGTTAGCACACTCCCGTGATACCCCTAGGGGGGGGTACGTACATGTCCCCGCCGTTGAGCCCCACCTGGACGCGCTCCCCGCGCGCCGTCACCATTGTCACGTGGAAGGCCACGTTGCGCCTCTCGCGGCACCCCAGCAGCGTGGCGACGTACGCGCCGTACTTGCGCACCTCTGTGTCCTCGTAGCGCGGCACGGGGACGAGCAGCTTCGACGTGCCAAGGGTGTAGCGCGGGTGCAGGCGGAAGAGCACCTCGCCCACGGCCTGTCTGCGTCAGCTGGGGGTTCAAGAGTACCCGGGGGGGGGGGGGGGGAGGGGGGGGAGTACAGCGCTGAGGAAGTTGTCTTTTAGCAGGAACTCGAAGGTTGTGAGGCCGAGGTTTCCGCTCACTTCGCGCGCTTGGACGAGGTTGAGCGAGTTCATGGGGACGGTGATGTTGGCGCGTTGGAGGATCACGATGGCGCCGTCGGTGAGGAGTTGGTGGGCTGCTGCTTCGGCGGAGAGGGGGGAGGTGAGGTCGAAGGTTGCATGGCCGGAGATGCTGCGGACCTGCATGGTGATTGCGGGGGGGGTGGTGGCTGTGACACGGTCAAATCAGGGATAGTATAGTCGCTTCAAGTGCTGAGGTGTTAATTCCGGGTGTTGAGAGAGGGGGAGTCGCGACATCATGGGGGGAGAAGCTGGGACCGGGGGCGGAGGGGCGGGATACGGGCGGGATAAGGGCGGGATAAGAGTCGGATAAGGGTGGGATAGGAAGGCACAGACTAGGCCCAACTAGGAAGGTGCAGTCTTGAACGAGTTCTATATTCCAATGGCTGTTCGACCTTTGCACTTCCCCGCACCATGTAAAGCCTCCAAAGGTATCGGTGATTGGCGCAGTGTAGGCGACAGACCAACAGCCATGCACGACGCCGGTTAATGCGCGTAGTGGTGGTCCACTCGCGCTCGCTCGGCTATGGCTCGCCTACCCACGATCCCCGAGATATTCGACTCGCGTGTATCGTTTGGTCTGGTAGCGATCGGGAGTCAGAGATATACAACCAATCAACAGAATTCCCATACAGGAGATTTATGTTTAACATCTTGGCCTAATTGAAGTTCTGGTAGGGGTGGAGGGAAAAGCGTTCATAGGCACCTTCCCATTCTTTGGCCTATAGATACCTTCACGTGCCTAGACACAAAACGAAGAATTTCGGGGGTGGGAAAATAAAGATGGGATAGAAATAAAAATAAAATAAAAATGGAACAAATAATTAAAATCATAGAAACGGTTAAGGCGCGGCAAACGTGTCAAAGTGATTTTACCACCAGTGTGAAACTATCGGTATTAATGATAATGCAGAATAAAGATGGAACAAGGACTGAAATTCAGTGCTTATACCACCGTTGGTGGGATTGCTTTTGACGTATTTGCCGCTCTATAGAAAATGAGGAAAATAAGGAAACAATCAAAGTAAAAAAATCAAGGAAAATAATAGAAACAATAACAATAATAAAAAAATAATTAAAAATAAGAAAGATAATAGAAGTAATAAAATAATAAAACTAAAGAAATAAGGAAAATAATAGAAACAGTAGAAACCGTAGAAATAGTAGAGGTAATAAAAATAATAAAAATGGCTAGGGTATTTTCTGGGCCTTCGAATGGCGCTCCATCGTAAGATCACTCGATTCATATACATTATTTTGATGTTTATTACTGCGCCATACGATTGGAGACATGATGATCGGCGAACGTGACATTTATAATAATTGTCTTATTGCCCTGACATTAAACAGCGAGTCATAAATGACAGTGGGAACAGTGTGGGACTCCACAAGCATACCACTTCAAGTTTATGATACCAGGAATGGAGAGGTAGGGTTGTGAAACTAATGGATAAGACTACCATATCTCAGATTGCAAAGAATATCATGGCATCAAGACTAAAAAGAAAATCCATCAAGACGGAAGAAAGGGTATATAAATATCAAAACAAAGCGAAATGGGCAGATGCAGGGAGATCTGATAAAGGCAACAGAGCAGCCAACAAGAAAAAGTCCTCAACTGCTCCGGGTTTTCTAAGACGCTAGTGGGGACGTGGTAGGTCCGAAAGACGCCCGCTAAAAATGGGGGAAGTAGTCCTCCCACGGGGTACTATCAAAAGAACCATAAGGAAGACTTCTAAGACTAACAAACGATTCTACGAAGAGATATAATCGCCCAAGCGGAATAGCCGCAATAGTGGCAACTAGGGGTGGGGTTGTAAATATGAGGAAAAAAGTCCTCCTGCAAAGAATCCGCCTATGCCATTTGTGGTGATTAAGAGAATCCAAGATGAAGACATAGTAGAGTGTAAACACTTTAAAGAGAGTCCTATGCCTACTGTTATGCAATGCCTGGAGGAATAAGAGGTACGATGGTACGACAGCCATCACACAAGATGATACCCGCCAAAGCAGGCGTTCTACCGGTGATGGAAAATGTGTATTCCAGGCAGCTGCATGGCAGGCGCCGTAGAGAAGTAGGATAAGAATGGCATAAGACACGTTTGAGATGTATATTTCGTCCAGGATAGCGCCAGCGAGGCGAGCGGAGACGTGGCTTAATAATTTAACCCTAGGCCATTTTGGTCGCTTTCCAGCTTCGTGGGCTTTGACAGCCTCATTTAGGAATTTGAAGTCTTCCGAGGGCATTACACGATCCATCCAGGCAACCCAATGATGGATGACAGTGACAACCCCAAGGTCGAGCAGATGACCAACGGGAATTATCAAACGTTTGGGATCGGCGACCGAGGGTTCGGCTAGGCGTAGTCCTCGTCGTACTCGTCCCCGCCAGCGCGCTAGCCTACCAGGAAAGTGCACGGTTTCTGTTGTGTCTTGTAGACGGTGGGGGGTGTGACGTCGCACATTGTCTATGTCTGATTGTTCGTCTATATGTAATCGTTAAGGATATGTCAGTTTGATGTATGCATATATATATATGTGTGTGCACGCCGGTGGAGAGATGAGAATTGTAAACAAGGACCGCTGGCTCGCGCATTTTGAGGGTGTATGTCGGGGAGGGCAGTCGATCATATACATGCCTTTTGAGTCGTGCAGCTCAATCCCTGAGTAACCTTGATAGTAGTTTTGTTGATGAATGCTCTCAGCGTATAACTGCATCCGGTCGCTAGTGCCAGTGATAACACCGGGTACTGCAAGAGGTTCGCCCACGTCTTGTGGCTTGTTGAACCAGAAGGCGTACATCCCGACGGCGCAAATTACATGCATCGCGACGTGAATCTCTAGCAGAGTGACGGGCAGACCGCTGGCCTTGCGAACAATGCACTGCACCAACATCCACAGTGCCTGCAAACATACCAAAGTCTTTCCCAGAACCTCCGCTTTGCCTTTGTCTTGGACCTCACGGTAGTGGACAAATTCTCGCTTTATAAGCATCTCGACCTCCGGCTCCTCGGGTTGGTTTCTGCTGACCGGGGCTGTAAGGGTGCTAACAACCCCTACCTCGGGCTCTGATCGATCCGGGTCTAATTCAAGTAATTCTACTGCGTCCTCTGTCTTAGCCGCTTGGACTATCGTATTCACAGTCATTAATTCTTTAAACTCTCCCTCTTGAAGTACCTCCCCAGTGGTCTTGGTACGTGCCAGAACGAGATAAGCGTCAGTACTGAGAATATTTTCAAAGTTGGCTGGTACTTCATACGCCGGTAAAAATGAGACCCCGCCCATGGTCACAAAAAACGCACCCTTCATGCGAAGAGTGTCCTTCTTACTATTGGGCACTATGTCATAAAGGCCGCACCACTCCCGGTGAAACTTTCGCGCATCTTGCCACTCGTAGAACGCGACTGCAAGCACGACCTCCGGCGCCAACATCCCGATGATGACGAAGCAAAGCCTATGCTTTACCTTCTGCCAGGTCGTGGCGTTCGGTTTCACGTTGGGATGGATCGCTGTCCAGACACATAGACCAAGAGTCAAGACCGAGGTAAGGATAATGCTAAAGGTTCCCCGACCCTTGGGCTCCTTCTTCCACCCCGGATCAGCGACGGGGGTGACGGGGGTGACATTAACACCGGCGGCGGTGGTGTTTAGAGTAGGAGCTGCCAGGCAATATGCGGCCTGCCAGGCGAGCGAGATTAGGGTGGCCTTGTTGCTCATCGAGGTTGGCCGGCAGTAATAATCGCTGTGCAGGTACGGTGACGGTGGTAAGAATAAAATTTGTTTGGTTCGATTGGATTTCTGTCAACACGCTCGTCAGCATCCGCAGCAGAACACAGCGTAGGTAACCCCTAACAATGGAAACAATAACCTACCTTGCAAGAATGCTCACTTGGAGATTGATGTCGATGGCTATCACGAGTTAACCTAGCATCCATGGCAGCACCATGGCCAGCTGCGCGAGGGCGATGAGATATAGGAAAGCTTCAGCATCTGTTGTGGGCACTCAATGTAGCGCCTAGACCCGCCGTACGACTATGTGGCCTACCCGCGCCCTATCATGGCCCACGATTGTAACACTGAAACATGCTGTGTGCTCCCACAACGAGTGCGCAGGGCTTGGTTGGCTTGGGTGTTTGCGGAGCACCACCTTGGTGGTTTCTCAGCTTCTTGGCATACATGAATTTTTATCTTCGTCGGTCCTGATCCCAACCTTGGAAACAACGATCCAGTGGATAAGAATACTGCAAATAGTCCACTCCTCTTGGCCTGGCCTCCGCTCGAGCTGGAGGAAGAATTAGTCTCTGCTCTTTGTGAAACGGAGCCAATCAGGAATTCCCAATGATTAGCACAAAACCGAGCTAGTGTTGGACTCGTTATTCCTGAGGTTTTCGTCAGCTGCCCAAATATATGGCTCGCCACCCACCAACCGCGGCGTCCATTTCTTGGCCGCAGCTTCGGTGGCCATTTTGTGTGTGTGAAAGGACCCAGCACTCGCTTGGTGGGGAATGAGCCTTCAAAGCAAACGGGAGGAGAGGAGTTGGCACGCATGAGTGGTCAAGATCTGTAGGTTGGGGCAAAGCTCGTCCGACTGGACGTGCCGGCCGGAGGTCTCTAATATGTAGGGTTCACTAGCGAGATAAATTATAGGGGGTAATGATCGAGGCTAAGCGACCTTTGACAAACCAGAGTGCATGAAATACCTGTGGTCTCAGCCCGGCAACTCCTCAGGCAACGGAGAGTTTCCCACCAATTCCATGTGCAGGTTAGGTGTGGGTACGGCGCCGATAGGTAAACGAGCCTCCACCGTAGGCGCACGAAAACCTGCAACTAAAATACCCGTGAAGTGTCTAGGTAAGCAACAAACAGATTTCATCTCGGAATAAGGCAGGTAATTCGTGGACGAGTAACTACGCCTATCAAGAATTTACTTAAAGACGACCCAATTCTCTTCCAAGGTATCTATTTAATAACTCTGGAACTTACTGAATATTACTCCCCCAATAATGAGATATTATATCCATGCTAATAGCTTGGGGTCTAAGATGAAAATAAATATCGGTGGGACGATGTAAAGCAGTCATGACAGTATGCTAAGAATCCGCTACAGGATGTGTTTGTCACTTGCCTCGGCCTCTGACGAACATTTCAGTGGTGCCTGTAGAGTTTATAGTGCTAACTATTCCCGGCTGGAGAGGCAGGGGAGGGTGCCGGGGGAAAGGCATTGGTATTGTTCCCCGAACTGCACGATCGACTAAATAGGAAGGGAAAGATAATGGGAAAGATACCGGTGAATGTATTGTAAATGGAGTCTGGAAGTTTCTTGCGGGAAAGGATGTCTAACAGTATGAATTTGGAAAGATATTGGGAAGGAAGCAGGAAGGCACCCGATATTGGGAATTAAATGCATAGGAGAATATATTAGGTGAATATAAATATATTAGAATATCTGACTTGATTGACTGACGGCGTTAGTGACAATGGCGAGAGTTCAACTCTGGTAATGATCAAAATCAATGTTCTTGACCGTTGAGGTAGGAAAAGTGTCAAGCTAAGCTAGAGTCACACAACGAACTTGGGTTCCGTTTAGGAGTGCGATATATTTATTCTATTGAGATTTCCGACGACCAGCAATACCAGTGCACCACCAGATTACGGCCGACAACATCCTAGCTACCTTCAAACTTTAAAAGACTGAAATGCATGTATATCTTTCCAGCCCTACGTCTTCTGCCCTCTGACCGTCCCACCCGTTGGTGCTGTGCTAGGTAGAGCGGCCGCGCTTTATACTCCATAAACTACCATCCCATCGCTGATCCGCGCTCTAAATCCCCCTAATAAGAGCACAACAAGTGCACGGCGGCTTAAGAAACGCGGCCAATGCATACCCCCCCCCCCCACAAGATCCGACATTACCCAGACAAACAACACCCCCATTCTCCTCCCCGCCTAATTCATATCCGTGAAATTTCCCACAAATACATCATCCTTTCACTGGGAAAGCTTATAACCCCTTCAGCCCTTCCGGTTGACGGAGGTAGTCGCTGTTGCGCTTGTCGCACCCCCGCGAGAGGTATTGGCAAGCTCATCACCGCGAGTTTGGCACTTGGAGATGGCCTCATTGCACGGGAGACAAGAACCGGTGGGCGCGCTGTGTAATACCACAAGGTCAGTTGTTTTGCGCGTAGCCAGGATGGACCTTATGTGTTATGTATTGCAGATATTGAAGTTGGTCTGCTTTGGCATCTCCCATTCACCATGCACCCACTACGCCCTCAAACGACGATTCCACTGTTCCTTCTACCCTTCCTTGGCCATAGGTAATCCAACACACAGGGTACTTAAATGTACAGAGGCGTCGCGTTTTGCGTATGATCTTGTCGAGGCTGAGAAACAGTTGTTGTTGTTGTTGTTGTGTAATAATGAGGCTCTGCGTTGTGGATCGGTGGTTGCGTGCCAAGAAGAAAAAAGAACCCCACTACCCCACTACCCCGCTACCCCGCTACCCCACAACAATGCTTTTCATCAACTCTACTTCGACTACACATCTCTCTATATTCGCCTTAATCTCACCTCCGCCTCCACCCCCACCCCCACCTGTACCTCCAGACTCCATGACCCTGCCACCGTCACGACCAAGATTGCCTCCGCAGATCTGCCTGTAAACGACTCCACCACACACTCGGCTACGCGACAGAGCTCCTGCTACAACCATTCACATCAACCTCGCCCTCGCACATAGAGGTCCGTTCGGATCTGTCTTAGAGGTTCAACCCTAGATCTCCCCAGGTTCAGCCCGGTATATACGGCCTTTCCTCCCCCGTTGGTGGTTAATCGGGGTTTTACTAGTAGGGAAGGAAGCGCGAGCCTCTTTTCCTCCTATGTCCCACTAGTCTACTCGTATCTCCAACAGCTGTGTCTCAATATGTTAAATGACAAGTTCACTTCCTACTCAGCATGCGCTTTGGATAACATCAGCTTCGCTATTGATAAACCAAAGTCCTTCCGGATTAATCTGGTAACTGTAAGCCCTGCCGTGTTCCTATTGCTATTCAGAGTCGTGCAGCGAAATCATGTTGGCCACGCTTTGACTCTCTTAGGTATATTTTTCATTTGTTTCTCACTTATATACGCATGTATATACCCCATATCTCGTTAATACATCAATCTGTAAAGCCAGAAGAAACGGCTCGACATAGATGTAAAGAGACCTGTCCTATGAGACAGAGGACTTCTCGTCAGATCCCCTTTCAGGTAAATTTAATTTGTTTCTCCAGTGAGACGATTCCCACATAATTTTCTCCATGTTGAAAATGTTACATCTCTTCCACCAGCAACGCGCCCCCGGACCCTATATCACATCCGACGTGTGCTCATTTTATAGGAGTGGCGTCTGCCTTTGCTCCATTCTTGCTTACTCGTGAATTTCGCTGGTCCGAGGGTTTTAGGATGGTTTCTGGGTTGACTAGTTTTGAAGTATCTTCTAGATAGTTCAAATAGGTCGAGGGGCCCCTCTGTCCTACTTAATCTCTCCGCTAATGATAACATGATGGCTTAATGTCTAACTACTTCTATCATGACACCTTTTATCTCTCATACCGCCTTCGACTCGGGCCGTTCTAGTGGTACGCTACAGGTTTCTTGTTTAATAAATCCGACTTTGATCTCGCAGTGGATGTAAAAATATGTTTTTTAAATAGAAAAAGAAAGGAAGACCAAAAAGACCAGTCACGTATCATCACTCTTTATTATTTCTTTCTCTTCAAATTTTTATTTCTTATGTTTAATATGTAAGAATCTGCTAACGAGACTAATTTGATCAACATCTCCTGAGCATAAACATTAGTTCTTAGCGGCCGAAATTTATGAAATATTTGAAAATACAAGCCGCTAGTGGCCTGGGAATATGTATTTTATGCCATTCCCCACGGTGAAATCGGTAAACGAACCAAACTATGCATATGCATGCAATGTCTGATCTAAGTGTATCAACAGATTGTTCTACCTACAGCTCTATTAGTGAGCTCTTCTGTAGGTTTGCGGCTACACGCGCGCTTCTGCCGGTGCTTTGCTTGGGGGGCTGTTAAAAAGTTAGTAAATAGGCCCTTTGCGCAAAAGACTTCTGAGTCCTTTTCTACTTGTGTGATTGGTTGACGGGAGGATAAGCACAAATCAGGTTACTGGAAAAAGACTCTGGAGTCTTTTGCGCAAAGTGCCGAATATCTTGTCTGATGATGATATAGCTGTTATAGATTGTCTCCCAGTGTTAAAGAGCCTGATCTCAATCCTGATAGTAAATTTTAGAAAAATTGTTACACCACGGGGTTAGGGATTTCTCAAATCTCTGAAACGTGTACGTAAAGTCGCCCAACCCCCCCTAATCACGCATTTACCCAATGTTTTACTGATTCACTTACATGATTCATTTAGGCATCTACAATTCGTATATCGTCAGGCCGATGTCGCACGCCCCATGAGGGACTGCACAACTTATGGGTGGAAGCATCGCCGTTCTCCGCCCCCTCCCCCCACAACACGACCCCCCCCTCCTATGGAAGAGAAGGGGAACAGTCGACGCATTCGGCTGTGGGGGTACTTCTTGGAGGTTTTTGTATCCATATAGAAAATCCTGATTTTGAAGCAGCTGGTCTACACACGTCGTGATTGCCACGTCGATATATATTTCGAGCTGTATCTGGTCCTTTTGTCTGTTCCCAAAACTCACCACCTCTTGGCGCTGATCAGGCGCAGTGATAATTAAAGGACTAGCTATGATTACAAACCTGGCCGAGGGAAGAGGGTCAGTTGAAGACGAGTGACATTCTCCTCACTAGCAGATGACGAATACAAACGAAGGGGTAGATCGGCAGGCTAAACTGCAACGAGGCACACGTACCGAAAGTAGGTAATTGTTCAGCGGCAAATGCAAAGTGGCAACACCGGCAGTGCGATATATAAATAGGGAGAAGCCCAACTCCCAACTCCAACTCGCAACCCCAAACCCCAAACCCCAAACCCCAAACCCCAAGCCCCAAGCCCCAAACTCCCGAAAATTAGTACCCGCGTGCTATCAATCCTACTCCCGATGCCATGTTCTTTTCCATGCCTTCCCGCTCAGCCACCTATGCCCCTTCCCGCTATATTTCTATGCAGGAAGGAAAAGGGGCTCTCTGCGACCTACACATAAGTGTCACTACAAGGGCCTATGATGGATCGAATCCATTATTGGAAACTAAACAGGGCTACTCCTATCAACAAGCCTTACAGACAGAGCAGGGTTTTTCGATTAATATGCATCGCCGTAATCAACCAGCGCACGACCATCCAACGTCTAGCTCGCCTAGCCTTGTATGGCAGATGAGTGTGACTGCAAAGTAAAGAACTGGAGAAGTCCGTTCCGCTAGTTCTGGGCCTGGAGATACTACTGACAGGAGCGATATCCAGGCACGACTCTCCTTTCTGTGTTGGCTAGAGATGCTAGAATCGGTTTAAAAACCCGCCTCATATACTGAATGGATTATATCGCTATGACGTAGAGACCGATAGCAGCTTCCTTGGCCCATCTGGCAATCAGACACAACTATGAACGAGAGGTTTTGTGCACTGCAAAGGATCGAAATCTACTGTTTCCCCTGATACATGGTTTCAGCTGCGAGCTGAACAGAAAATCGAGCACTTTGACCGAATATCCTAAGCCTCTTAGTGACTACATTACTGCGGCTCATTGCTGATGGCTGCTAGACTTCTATCTAACCTGTCCAACTTTATATTCACTGGCGCTCTGCTAAAACCCTCCAATGCCATTCTCGCTGGTGCTTGGGGCGTTGGATGGTCAAGAGTGCTTAAATGAAAGATGACGGGGACCAGGCCCACTGTGACCTAAGGAAGATGAGACCAGCAATAGGGAGAAAGAGGTCGTGGTGGTCGGTTAGAGGGCAATGAAGGCTGCCACTTATTGAAGTAAATGCTCATCTTCCTAGTCGCCATGAATCGAACACCTGCTCGCTGTAGCCGGTTGATGCACATTGTTAGCAAGCTCACACCCTATATGAGCCCTATCTGGTAGCTCATACTGGCTCTTTGTTGGCTTGGTTGCTACTAATCCAATTGTAGAGCAAGAAAAGTAGCTTTGTCAACGCGTACACGGTGCAAGCCACGGGCTGCAGAGGTCTGTCAAGAGGGTTGCCCTTTCACAGCTGCCACGCTTTCATTTGCAAGATACTCTAGCCTACTACAAACAGTCGAATTCTCAAGCTCCCGCCCCATGAGTGACAAAGCACGCCGTCCTCCCTCTACTCACTACTAAAAGAAATCGGGAAATAAATCATAACCAATAGAAATGGATTGATGAATCAACGGATGGGTGTGCTGACATGTTTTAAGGCACAAGATTATTATAGGGAAAGAAACGTGGGAACGAATCAACAGTTCAACAAGTGTACGTCTGAATTTCACACCCTTTCTAATAGTTTGCGTGGGTAATGTACCCTGCAATGCTTTCTATAGCTCGTAGTGTTATTTCCCTGAGTTGTCCAAATACATTCCCTAGCACAGCTTCTGCACATCTGGGGTGGGAACACTCACTTGCATCCGACTACCTGTACGCTATCAATTCCTTTCAACAGAATCACCAGATCAGGCATCAGTTTCTATTATATAAGTTGTAGTTCAGTTGATAGAGTTGCGATATTTCCACTGTATAGTACAGCCACAGGTAATAAGTGATGGAACGCCCTGAGAGCAAAAACACTAGATGTTGGAGTTTTGCCAAAGTAGGTATCTCTGTGTTCCATCATTTATTACCAACCACTGTACATACCTGGATCACCAACACATGACAGCCGCCCCAGACTGCTAGCTGTGCTCCGTTCCACTGCGAGGATACCCCATCCGGGGGATGACCCTGAACAGAACATTCCATTGAGAGACGTCCACGATTGGGGGATTCGGTTCAGGGGCAACAATGAATGGAACACTGACTTCATGAATAGGGTTCAACAACAAATGATACAGGGCTTTTAAACCAGTCATAGACATCTTTGAGCAGTACAGGAAATACGAGGTATGTGACGTTCAGGGAGTCTTTAGTCTCCATATCTCACCATTATATGATATATGATATCACTATAATCTTCTGTTAGCAATCTGCGTCATACGTGAATGCTTTGTTTTGAGTCATAACCTCTAACTAAATGAGGATCCTGGATACTTGTTCGGCCTAACACTCACCATATAATTGATCTTTCTTGTCCCTATTGATTCCTATACAGCGCTTACAACTACAGCTACAATAGTACATTCCCTAACACAACGGCTCCAAAAACCTACTATACTTTTCACCCATGTCATCCCCTTTTAGTCAACAGTCCAAACTTGCTTGGGAAACGTATCTCTTAGATCCAGATCACAAAAGCCGGTTTAGACCAACGGTTGAAACTTTGAATGAAATCCATCAGATTTTGAGTCAAGGATTGGCACCAGATGGAGAGCGTGGTAGAAGACTGAGATATACAGTAAAGCGTAAGTATCAACTAGGGGAGGATGGCCGGCTACAGTATCGTTTGGATCCCAATTTGCCCTTTCGATATGCTGTTTCCGACAGGGAGGTTTTTGATATTGTTGTTACCGCCCACTTTAATCTCAAGGCAGGGGTATGGTATTAACTTCGTTCCGCAGGGTGCGGGTAAAATAGCAGCGATAACTCCGATAGTATAAAGGAATTATGAGTTTATAGTGTAGAGGCAGCGATAGTTTCTGAAGAGAAAACTATAATGAATTGATAAATACAGAAGACGTTGCGTAGAGAAGAAAAAAAGGAAAAACGGCAGTAGGCGTTGCCTCCTTATATATCCAACAACCCTCACTTAACATGGCTACTTAGCGTAACCCAACTATGACTCACTCCGTGTAACAGAACCTCATCAAGCAAACTACTACTTGTGTATGCAGTCTCAGATCTCCCAACAGTCTCCGGGTCTCGCGAGTCTCGCGAGACTCCTGGATATTTTGAGTCTCGCGAGGCTCAGGAGATATCGGGGAGACAAATGAATCTTCTTGATCTTTCATGACCTTTTATGACAAATCCTTCTTAGCGCACAATAATCCCAATCTGTCAGTCGCTCCTTGACGGTCGTAGTATCATAAAAACTTAAGCGTATCGTGCGGAATACAGAAAAGCGTATGTGAGATCGATAAAGAAACCTGCGGAATCGCGTGCGAAGTGATCTGGATCCTCAAACATTGCTCTACATGTGCAAAAAAAACTCAGCAGAAGCAAACAGCACCACTACGAGCTATCATATCAACCACACTTTGGGAGCGTGTGCAAGTTGACTTGATAGATATGTCAGCTTCCCCCGATGCTGAAGGTAATTTCAAATGGATTTGGCATATGCGGGATCATTTCAGTAAATACTCAGCCGCGTATCCGTTACAAAATAAACTAAGCACCACTGTCGCTAAAGCAATTACGATATGGATAATTCATTTTGGGCCACCAAAAATCTTGCCATGTGATAATGGTTCAGAATTCAAAGGTGCTCTATTGATACTAGCAAAAAGTCTAGGTATTAAGGTATATTATCTTAAAATCTATTTAATTGGAAGTTAATTTATTAATTTAATTAGATTATCAATGGCCGAGCCAGACATCCACAAAGCCAGGGTTTAATTGAACAAGCAAACGCCGTTTTGAAAGAAAAGCTAGCTGCATGGTCATCTGATCACCAATCTGCATGTTGGGCAAAAGGATTACCAGAATGCATACTCGCAATGAACACTCAAAAACATACAACAATACAGCAAGCACCATATGAGCTAGTATTTGGGCAGAGAGTATTTAGTTCACGTGTTCCAGTGATGAATTGTAATGATGAATCTCTGGTCGAAGAAGAACAAGAGTCCCACAGCACCTCCGGCATGGAGTATGGACTCCAATCTGAGCCAACAGACGGAAACCCAGAGAGCAGTAGTGAAGCTTTCAACAACAATTCGAATACATCTGAAGTGTCCGGATCTCAATTAAGAAGCGCAGCTCTCTTATCATCAGCAAACGCCCGTACAGTCATGGTACGCCGCGGTAGTGAAAGACACCAAAATACAGATATTTCAGTCAATGATCTTGTCTCTCTTCGAATTCCACGCTCTGACCGTGGGAGCCTAGACAATAAACGTCTCATCTGTCGTGTGGTTAAGGTATTAGGAGGTGATAGATTTGAATTGATAACAGAGTATGGAAGGTTGAACAGAAGCTGTTATATCGGAGAGCTTCATAAAATTGTGGATACAATTAGCTTTAATCCCCAAACTAACTCAAAACATAAAATCATTACACTCCGAAGAGCAGCACAACTTGAAAATAACAAAAACAGGCAAATTAATACTTCGTGCTCATGTACTAGTCAATGTGCAACAAGCCGTTGTTTATGTTATAAAGCTAATAGGTTATGTAGTGTTAATTGTCATGCATCGGGAAAGGGCAAATAGAAATCATGTACTAATATCAATCCAGCGATATTAGAAGAATCATCCGTTACTGATATTTCTATTAGAGCTACTGAAAGTTCTGCCGAGTATACTATTATTTTAGCTCAACCACCTGTTGTTGAAAGTATATTACAATCAACTACTAGTCCCTTTTCTGTGGAGGAATATGCTCGTACACTCAAAATTCCAGATATTGAGTGGATCACAGATGCCTCATCTGATGAGTCTTTTGCTTTTCGTCTAGAGGCAGATATTGTCTTTATAGAGAACCTTATTCACAATTATCGGAAACTTCCTGATTATTATCGTTATAGTTCTGTTAGAAACTCTGGAGCTGGCTGGTATCCAATGAAAGATGTATGTAGTGGATACTATTCCTTCCGTCACCACTCAATACCTGCAATTTTGTTTCATTTGGATGGAAGAGATATTGAAGGAATCCTGACTCAAAGAATGACTGAGTTGGGTGAAGTGCACGATGAGACATATAATCTGATTTTAGAAGTGGTTGCCCCGGTTATTCTACAAAGATTTATTTCTTGAGATATGGGAATTAGTATGGAGGATGCAGACGCAATACTAAGAGATGAAAAGGTTATGGAATATGGAAATATGGTACGGAAAAACTATGTATTTGAGAATGGTATGGAGGAAGGTCTTGATATGACTTTTAATAAGGAGGTTATGGTTGATCCACCTAGAAGAATTACTCGCTCCACTACTAGAAAATCAGCTTAAAGGGTATTTTAACGCATTTTCAAAATTTCTATATTTATTCAGATATCAAGAAACACATTATTACACATATGAATTATACTGGAATGAATGAAGAAGCTTATAGGGCTGAGAAGCTGGTAGGATTAGCTGAGCAATACGCAGTTTTCTGGAATTTTACTTCACAAGCAGGTAGCCTGTATCCTTAACTAGTATTTCCCGTTTATGAGTTATGTTTATTTATTGTGATTTAGGTGTTACTAGTATTTCTATGGTTATCTATCAATAAAGAGATCAATCAAAATTGTGCTTCACCGGTCTCGGCTGTCTATCTGCAGCCACACTCATGTGCAATGTATGGCTAGGCAAGATAAACAACCGGGTTCTTATACTCTTGGATCGCAGTGAATAAATTCACTCCCCAAGCGGACGAACCTCTTCCCTAGCCGGCCTTCCATATAAATATAGCGGCACCAACTAAAGCCCTCAATTCTATTATGATCACTAAAAAGCCCATTTCAGGGCCAATAGCTTAGACCGGAGTCGAACTCCAGCCCGCTCAAACATAGGTCAGATGTTTACCACTACACTAAGTAGTGAGCACGGGACCAAACCTTATTTTTGCTTTATTAACTGAGCATGAAACTCTGAATAGTCTACTCAAATCATTCCATTTGCCGCGTTGCGCAATCCATGAAATGGCTCTTCCCTTCGTGGTTATCCTTGGTTGGAACGTATCATTCATGGACGCTGCTGAAGGGTATGACTTCGCCAACGGAACAGAGCAGCTGCACTCTCTCAGCGCTCAAGCGAGAGAAAGGCTTCGCTAAATACCCTTGTCTTTCTTCCTAACTTACAAGATTTCATGTACAATATATTCCTTTCTCTAAAGATAATTCAACCAGAGGTTAGTTGTCCTCCATGATTTTATCTTTCTTACCACCTAATCAGTTACCAAAGAAGGAATAAGATCACTATTCTTTGAAGCAGCTCAACAAGCCCTTTTTCGTATCTGTTATCGCCTCTACATGGTCCTGAGAGCACAACTGCTCAATTGGTAATTATACCCTTCTGCCAGGGGTAACGAGGGGGAGCAGATTCCAAGAGCAAGCCATCGGTCAAAGGCTTACATACCCTGGCAGCGCCGGCCATTTCTTCCCTATTGTGAACGATTCCCTACCAAGTCCACTTGGATTGGTGAACACCCTATCCATACCTAACCCACCTTGACAAACAGCGTGTTGCCACTTCCACCTTTCCCATCATCCTATCAAAATTAGCTTACCTTCCTTCCTCAATCTCCTCCCCACTTCTAGTAAACCCGCACTCATCTTCAGTATTCCAACAGCAACCTAAATATGACTTACAAATCCCATAACCACCGGTACCATCCCCCCTATCCAGGCATCAAATGGAAACGTTCTAAAGATCCAGACATTTTATTTGTCTGGCAGCTTTAGGATGTCGCAGTATCTTTGAATGGGACGGCATAGAGAAGCTGTAGAAAGCTAGAATTAGCAAACAGAACCGGCAAACAAAGCTTCTAACCGCGTCGGCAAAGAAACCTTCCGTAAGTGCGAATTCAGCTATCGCCCATGGAAGATTCTTGGGAGCTGACACTCTTTAGGTAGGCCTTTAAGGAAATACCAGAAGCACTACAACGAAACAGGGTTACCTATGTAGTAGTATGTTTTGCATTTTAGTCTCCTTACACTTGCCACTTTCATGATAAAAGCAGCCACACGCCTACCGCCCCCAACCCCACAAGCGCCAGGCCGCGAACGAGCTCGGTTAATAGAGCGTTTAAGCTCACCGTTAAAACAAATACCAGGAAAGAAATACCAAGAAAATATGTAGGCGAAGAGATGCTAAAGCCGACGAGGTTATGATCAGACATAGGATCAACAGGATCTAACTTCAACATTTCCTAATTTCGTCACTTCGGTGCATGTTCTCTTGGTATTTTTCTCTTGGCATTCTTTTTTTCAACAAAAAGTTGAGTGAGCTTAAACGCTCTAATTCAGCAACAAGAAAGACCTCCTAAGCACCAAACCCTAACCCATATCTAAATCGAGTGCTGCACTCCTCTGGTTGCAGGTTTCCTCGGCCATACGGTTTACTGCATCTCCGAGCTCCCCTGCCGCGTACATACCCTCTAGTAATACGGAGATAGTAGATCCCTTGAACTTAACACGGAGCTTACTATCACTGATATCATCGACACAGGTAGTTGTGTGCCAAGGCTGTGCCCTTCATGCACGAGGTAGTAGAGTAAGCATTAAGGGCAAATATTACCTCACCTCTCTGCATTGGCCAATGATCTGCCGGTTGGTTACCAGAGGACATCGTTGTGAGACCCTGCTAGAGTCCTATTGGGGATTACATGTGATGTCAGATGCGGAGATGATGTCCATCAGTTTGCCACTTTGTGGTGCACCTGGGTCTGTAACGCAAGACCTGGACAATTCACCTCGTGGTAGAGTGAGTAATTAGTGAGTGTATAGTATATATCTGCCTTCGCAATCCACCTCCTAGCTCTTTTCTACGCAACGATATCATCCAACATGAGGTTCCTTTCTACTGCTCTCACTGCAGTTCCTTTGTTCTTCGCAGCCGGTAGTGGAGCTTCGGAGAACGAGCCCCTCCTCTGCCATGACTTCATGACCACATGTAGTAATATAAGGCCCGATCTGGGTCCCCGCCTCTCACCTAACGCAACCATCGTACTCAAGTGTGACAACACGACACTGTTTGAGGAACTCACCTATCGCTACGCTACCGTCCATCCCCACATCACAGCCGTCGTCAGTGTCGGTGAAGGAGACGATGTTGGGGAGATTGTATATCCTTCTCAATCCCTTCCCCTTCTGGATACAATGTACTTACTAGAGCCTATGGGTATAAAACAATAGATCAAGTATGCACTAGAAACAGGGCATGAAGTCCTTGCTGGAAGCCGTCTCCATGGCTGGTCCGAGTCGCTTAACCACGTAAAGCACGCAATCATGATTGATATCTCCACTCTTGTTGATATCGATATAGACACCCCCGAAAACACGGTGACTGTCGGCGGGGGTGTTAATGTTGGTGAAATCATGGCTGCGCTTCAGGCTGTTGGGAAGGAGACTCGTAAGTATTACGCATTGTATCTGTCCAGGTGGGTGGGTTGGTTCTAAAAGGTTATACCGCAGCAACTGGTGGCTGTGACTGCGTTGGTTTCCTCGGCGCGACACTAGGTGGAGGCCACGGCCGTCTGCAGGGCATTCACGGCCTGATGGCCGACAATCTCCTCTCCGTACAGCTTACCACCGCTGCCGGCGAGGCTATTACCGTCTCAGACACTGCTAACCCAGAGCTCTTCTGGGCTCTAAGAGGGGCCGGCCAGAACTTTGGCATAGTCACAGAAGCGACCTACCGGATCTATGATGCGACCAACGGAGGTGTACAATTTGTTGCCGACATCACCTACGACACCACGCTACTTCCGGAGGTCTTTGAAGCGTTAAACAAGTTTGACGTCCCAGCCGAGACTACTATCTTGGTTGTGTTCTTTGTTGATCCGGTGGCCATGTTGGTGAGTTTTATTCTTTCAAACCTAACCAGCTTGGTGAACATGTAGTAATATCATCTTACCGAGGGTGTATAGCCACAATTGTATATGAACTTCGTCTCCTCCATCCCCGAAGCAGATGCGCGTTCTCAATATCACTCGGCGTTTGGCCACATCCCGTACCTTTCAATGAACGAGACGGTCCTGCCATGGGCGAGCGTCAACGGCATGGGCATCGGCCGGGTTGCCTGTGAAAGCCGCGTCCGAACGCAGGCAAGCGGTGTGTCAACAAAGGGTTGGCATCTCCCATCGATCGAGCTCATGTACGAGAGTTTCGTAGATCTCGTTTCTGATCCTGCGTGGGCGGGCACTGCGGTCCTCTTCGAGTCGTACTCTGTGAAGGGTGTGCAGGCTGTGCCACCAGAGACCACAGCCTACCCTTGGCGAGACGAGACCGGTATCATGTATGCCTTGACCTGATCTCTGCCACTCTATACCTTGGCACCGGAAGTGCTGACTAGCTGAATAAACAGACTTTTGAATGCGGCGTACCAGAACGCCACGCTTGATACAGCGGCGGATGACTGGCTCAAAGAGGGCATGGCAATTCTGCATCCTGACAGTGGCTTCAATAGGCCGGCGGTATACATGAACTACGCGAAGGGTACAGAGGGCTTCGGCGCCATGTATGGCTATGAAAGGTGGCGGCAAGAGAAGCTGAAAGATTTGAAGAAGAAGTGGGATCCGGGCTGCATGTTCAGCGGGTATAACCCTATACCGATCCAATGCGAGGCGTAATCGGGAATCGGCTTTTTGTGGCGCCTTGATTAGCTTTCCTTTGCGATTTGGCGTGATCATTTAGTGAAATTGAAAACTATGACACATGAACGTCGATCAAGTGATGCTAAAAGCCCCCACGATTTATATCTCCGCCTATGAGACAACTCCATTTTTTTTATGCAATACCGACCACCTATTAATCGAATAACCAAAAAAGAAAGGAAAAAACCCTTCCTGTGATGCTCGAGTGATCCACCATGACTCACTCCCCACTCCCTGGCATTACCCCATAACGCCACCTCTTAGGATACACGCTGTAGATACATAACGAGTAGATATCCATTCTCGTGTGTGTCAATTGACCACCCAGTGTGGCACACGTTTCCTCTACGGCTTGGGTGAGGCAGCCCGCTATTCGAATCCGACCCACGCCTCGCAATCAGAATGGTGATTATGATTATGATAAAGAAGTAATCTTCAATTAATTTCCTATTTGAGCTACACCGCGCGCAAAAAATACCCCAGACAATACCCGAATCACAATTAAGTAGAACATGCCCTTCAATAATCAAAATCCTACGAATGGGCCGCGATCACGATTTCAGGTCAACATGTGGTGATTTAGTTTACATTTATTGAAACGTCCAGGTCGAATCAAACCCAATCATGACAGAAATTTTAAGCTCACACACTTCTCCAACCTCCCCCCACCTCTCACACTCCCGGCCCTCCCAATCTGAAAACTCCGGCCTTGGACCCTTATACCGTATCCATGACCTTACATACAAGTCCCCCATCAACGGGCACCCGGCTGGTGTACTCCCCCGCACCGTTCCTTCACCTGCAGGACGGGACCCCCGGGATAGGGGCGGGGGGGCAATGTTCTTTATATATATTTTTATTATTTCAATAACAAGGCGGATAGCGGTCTTACCCACTACTCGATAGGAATAAACGAACGATTATAGAACTGCCAGCTAATTTGTTACACCGACACACCTAGCTAAGATGGAAACCAAAGGATTGGTGAGTCACTTCATTTGTCAGATACAAAATATAAGAGGCGTTGAAATATACCCCCAGTGCCTTAGCCAACTTCGTTTCTCGGTGGCCTACATACAGGTCAGATATTGGGATAGAACACTTTTAAATCTCCTCGTCATCTACCCCATTGAGCCACACCTCCAAGGCCATCTCCGCTCCACCATACTGCATGAATGCTACTTTAATTTCATCCCTCCTATCAAAACCTCCCATTACTAAACACCTAGGTGATGCGCCTATTCATCACCACGTCATCCACTTTACCCACTCCCCATTGTGAACATGATCTAGTGTAAGACACTCGTGATCGTTATAGTAGGCAGGTAATGTTCGTAGACGCCCAGACACCTCCTTGTGCCCTCCCCTGTCTGACAGATTTACCGGTCGGTTTCCGTCTCGATCCTGTATCGCGCGGTTAGCATCGTTATTGAGGAGAAAGTCCACAACCTCTTTCCTCCCGTCCTTGGCGGCGAGATGCAGAGGAGTTTGTCCCGCTCTGCAAACAGCATCAATACTAGCTCCTTCGGCCACAAGCTTCTTCACAGCATCGAGATGACCACCCATAGCAGCGAGATGAAGCGCGGTCCGTTGAAAGGCATCTCTGTCCATGGTATCTGCGCCACTATTCAAGAGAAGTTCCATTATAGAGGCCTGCCCCCTAAGGGCTGCGGAATGGAGTGGAGTCCAACCATTCCTCCCCAAGGGACTGATGTCTGACCCTCTCGAAAGAAGAACCTTGACCATGCTCTCCTCTCCCCTCCATGTTGCGAGATGAAGGGGGGTGTCCATGTCAGAACCTTTTCCGTCAACCTCAGCTCCTCTACTCAGCAGCAGCTCGAGCATTTCGATATGTCCCCCTGAGATTGCAAACATGAGCGGGGTGAGTGGATCCGGGCCGGTGGAGATTGCATTGATGTCCGCCCCCTTCCCCAGAACATATTCCGCCATAAAACTGTCACCGGTGAAGGCAGCGGTATGGAGTGCGCTCATTCCCTTACTAGTTGCGTCAATGTTGGCGCCGTTCTCCAGTAAAAGATCGACCATAGGGAAGTCATGCACCCGAAGAGCTATGTGAAGTGATGTGTCTCCATCCCTATTGACGGCTGCGGTGTAGGCGCCCCTCTGCAGGAGCAATTGGGCGGATGCTCTATCGCTATTTGCCACCGCTAGGTGCAATAGCGTCGTTCCCCGTTCATGCATTTCATTGATGTTAATACCCCCTTGCTTTATAGCTCGGTTCAGGTCTGTGGCGTTGCGGGTTTTGATGGCTTTGTAGGCAGAGACTGGACCTTCTGTTAAGGTACCGGTGGTTAAAATTCACACTTTTGCCTCCATGACATTTGCAGGTGGTTATACTCATTGTGATGTACTCTTCAAGGTAGCCAACAACAGTCTTGTACGTTGGGTCCCCCCTGACCTTAAACTTTACCATCATCGTATGATCCCCATCCACCGGCAGTGTTTTCTCAATGCTTCTCGGGAGCTGCAAGACGGATGATTGTTCCTCAACAGCGGTGAAGAATTCGCCAGACCGAGACCAGACTCCATTAGAATCCTAGAAATGGGGTTAGTTGAAATCCATACATATTTCCCCGAGGGCAATCGAGTGAGAATACCTGCTTGAGCTTCCTGCTTCTGTCCTTTTCCTTGAAATTGACGATTTTGAGATCTATAGAGACCGAGTAGTTGATGAACCTTTCCAACTCACGCCTGAGCTCCTCCGAACCACTGGTCAGTGACTCAATAAGCTTTAAGCGTTGTGACCGAGGGCCTATCATGTTGAGGATATCATCCACCAACATACCCCTATGTGGCGTCCCAAAAAAAAGCGTTGCTCTGGTTTGTTGGAAGAGCGCTTCTTCCATCTCTTCGTCTTCTTTCGCTTTAACAAGAGCCTAAAGGGATCAGGGATTAACTCGATACTATCTAGCAGTTTTGTATCCTACCTGAACGATAATCGTTCCACCAAAGCTATGCCCTATAAATATGATTGGCCGTTGTTGTTCCTATATGTACCATACCGCGCATTAGTATATTTGCTGGCGAGACTAACATCACCGATGCACATGGCTCTAATACCTCAGGTGACTTCCTAGCCTTCTTTAACTCCTCCAAGAATCTTTCTGTATAATCCGGAATGCTATGGGATGCCTGATTATCGGGTCTGAGGCTGGAGTCATATCCGTATATCATTGTCCTGCAATGCGGTAAATCCTCCGCAAGGAAGTGACGTAGCCACATCATTCGCCGTCCGTTGCTACCAATCTTGCCCGCCCATGATCCGTACGCATGGCCGTTTAGACCACATATGGCGACGATGCTACACATGAATGTCAGTCATTAAACCCCCCCCCCCCCGGAATCGGTAAGCAGGCTTTTTAATGGGCCGGCAGGATATATGAGATCAATTGAGCAAACAAGAACCACCAACACTGCTAGGAAAGTACTTTTTACCCGATTCAAGCTAAATAAGTACGGTCAGAAAGCCCATATTCTATTTCTTCTATGACCGGTCCTCATGTTAAATAGTCCAGTCGGACCGGGCCGGGCCACCGCCAAATATCAACGAGCTTAGCCCATTAAAAAGCCTGTCAATAAGGACTGCAATGTACTCACTCAGCCTTGATCAAGCCAGACGTTGGATACATCTGTGTTAGACCGTGAAAATCTTTATCGATGCCCACCCTCCGCCCTCCCACAAATAATTCATCGAACACGTCTCTATGCTGCAGGTTCATCAGCTCCCTTGGTGCACTGGGCTGGAACTGAACGACTGCCGTCTGAGTACGTTGATCCGGAGAAGGGCACAACGTTACTTCGGTGTCGTCGAGGGTGACATTCTCTTCCGCAAATGTGGAGGAGATGGCGGCGCTGAGCTCCGCAGCTGTGGTTGTTACGGGGATCTCGGTTATGCGAAAGACATCGCGGCTAACGAGTGGTGAAGGAGCATCAGGAGCTATAGAGGGGGCGAGCACTGTTTCTGTTCTGCCTTCCTCGCCGGCGGGGGGTGGCCTCCAGAGGTTAAAGGGGTTCAACGAACCTAAAAGCTTCTGCTGAAATGGCAGCATCGTGTGAGAGATCTGAGGATGTTTTTTGAAGGGAACAAGTCGATGTTGAATGTCAATAGAGGATAATCACGTGCTAGGTATGCTTATTCACTTATTTTCATTACCCCGCACTCATTGTGTAGGCTGGTTATTGACTGTGCATCTCAGCTTATTGGTTGCCTTGCTAATGGTTGCCTTGTTGATGGCCGTCTTGGGCGGGTGCGACCTACCCATCATGCGTTGCATCTATGCATGTGGACATGCATTTTGAGACGGGGTTGTACTACGGGTGTAGGGGTAATTCTGTAGTCAGTGGTTGTGGTTGCAACAGCAGTAGGTGTCTGCAGACTTAACCCTACACCCGTAATACACCCGTGTCCAACAAGTCCTGTGACAGTATGACAACGCGATAGCAGCACATATTTCAGCACTACTCAACATGAGTTTGAAATGAAAACGATAGAAAATAGTGGAGAGGATTTTTCATATCCCTAAATATTAAGAAAATATTATTGATTGAATTACTCACCTCCAAATTAGGAACCCTAAAATGTCAACTTGACACAAGACATGTAATTTACAATTTCACAACCACACAAATCGATTTCCTTAAGTTTTAATTTCTATGGAAAGTTAAACAATGGGAAGCTCTGAACCAATCTACGCCAGGATAATTAGGCAGTTATGTTGCGTTCATCGATGTACTTCAGAGGGAAAGAGGTTCCGTGGTTTTGGATGGTGTAAAAAAGGGGGGGGGGACTGTAAAAGCTGTTAGGAGAGCTTTGGCAACTATGCTTTCTGTGCTCACCAAGCGGATGTCAGCAAACATTATAAATATATCAATTCAGCCGACGATTCCAGTTAGCAGGTAATGAGAAAATATCTATTAAGACATAGAAAGTCTAGATAGATATATAGATGGTGGAGTATAACTCCTTACTAGGTATAAATAAATAAATAAATACTATCTTTTTAACCAGGTAGACCAAGCTAGATTCTCGACCTAGATATGCGTACTGAGGGTCTTGTGTTGTTGATTAGAGCCGATAGAGAAATGACCAAGAACAAAATTAATCGACTTTGCAATGAGCCTAGCACATCTGTCGTTCTTGGTACTCTCAGACTATATTTTACGGGACAACTGTGAAGCTACGTAAAATCTAACGCGACAACTCGCCCCTGGCATTAGCAAGGAATTACGAGTGATAGGATATGAGTCTGGTCCAATACCAACAAGGGTTAGAGTACCAAGAGTTAGGATATTTGAAACATTTTGAGTTGTGGCCTGTGGTAGAAAGTACAGCCACTTGTTGATTTGGATTTAATATGACATATCCGGCTCAAGCCAGTTATCAAACTGTGCATTGAAATGTTTAAAATCTCAATCCACCGGTACCTAATGGAGGCTAAAATCAATATTAGATAAATTTGAGTTCTTGGATTCAACTCTGTAAGCCACATCGAGCACTGACCATCGTATATATGAGTCACCGACACTTTTGAAGAGTGGTTATACATACTATATACATGCGGGTTTGTTCCTGGTGGACAAGCTAGAGAGAGGGCAAAATCTCTCTCATGCATAGAACATCTTGTGATCTTATGTACCACCGCCGTGTGACATGAACGCATACTCCCAGACCATTTGATGGGAAATATAACCCATGAATAAGTTAAGCTATGCAACTACGCATCCAGGATTATTGATATACCCCCGGGTAAGGATAAGGTTTTTGAGGCTGTTGAAGGACACATCGCGGAGAAGTAAGAAGTCTAGAGCCGGCGAGCCCCCCTGTCGGCAGGAAGGAGGCTACATACCGTTAAGATAAGTTCGGTCGGAAGTGCGAGGGGAAGACTGCATGGGAAGAGTCAGAGTCAGGTACCGATTGTGATGTTGACGCGACTTGAGACATTTCGACTGAGGTTGCGGGGTCTTGGGGGCTTGAATGGCCGATAAGCAGCTCTGTGATATCTGTCGGTCAAAGTGCGCAAGCTTAGTACGGGACGCCACAGTCACAACGACAGCCACAGGGCGGTTGGTACATACTACCCACGGTCTACATGAGTTTAGATAAAAAGTCGAAATTTTTTTTTTTATAAGCGTTTAGCTGTAACGATATCCGACGATTTAGTTGATGTAGTCTGTCAGTAAAATGCTGATCCCCCCAACAAGATGCAAACTTTGTGCGGCTCTACTAATAGATGACCCAACACCTCCTATCAAATGACAGCCTCAAGGAATGCTGACCCCACTAAAAAAGCAAACACTTGTGCGGCTTTACTAATAAATCCTCTCACCAAATAAGAGATGCCCAAGACCAAAATGAGCTAGCGAAATTGAGTACGCCTTGCAACACCGACTAAGCGGGCACTTTGTTAGATGCGGAGGTAAAAACCTATCACGCACCCCATTGTGTTCAGTGTTCAGTTCAATATATGATGAAGCACTCTGTGAGCAGCAATGTTCTTTCCATAGAAAGAGGTCTGGGAGCATCACCTAAAACAGGTTTACATAGAAAATGACCTAGATACGTAAATTCGCCATAGGTCTATCAGGTTCTATCCGATTTGTATCTATTGATTAAGATGTAGAGAGAGCTCTACCACTTTGTTGGTGATGGCTTCATTCACTACCAACAAGGAAAAATAAATTTATCATATACTCATCCACCAGATAAACCTCGCTTAGCTCACAACCAACCAAAACTCAACACTCACTGATGTACTGTACTTAACCCCCCCCACTCCCACCACCACCCCACCTCTCTCCAACGCAACGGAACAAACATGACCTCCACAACATCAGAAAACCTTATTACCTTCTGCAAAGCTTACTTCAACGACCGTCCGCCCAGCTCGTGGTCCTACTCCACCTTTGCAGTACACCTCTCTACTGCCAATACCGCGTTAAAACCAGATGCCATCAGCTTCCGGTGGACCAAGAACCTGTCCATAATCGCCAATTGTGACTCCGAGAACGTGGAGCAGAGAACCAAGGCCAGGGCACTGCTCAATGCGGCGAAGCAGAGGAGGCAAAGGATAGTACGTATTGTGTCTTCCTTTTTTGCTATTCTCCTTCTTTTCTTTTTTGGTTTTCTTCTCGAGCTGTGGGAGACACAATGTTTTACGAGATGGGAGGGGGACATCCTAGCGTCAGCACGTCACGGTTCCGGTGCGTCCGAATGCTCCATCCCCGCCGTTGACGCCTGCGGGTAGGGCAATGTAGGGGGGCTGGGGGCCGTGGATGTGGGTGCGTCCGCTGATTTCAACAGTCTGGCACTGGGTGGAGGGTCATGGAACCGACGGCTGTGGCTGGTTGGCCAAAGCTGTCCCTTTCTACCTTCTATACCATCCCCCTCCCCTTATCCTATCGCATGAGAGGGTGTTATCCGACATCCTCCAGGGAAGCGAGCACATCTTGCTTTTGGTGCTTCTCGCTACTATCCCCTTCAATCCATCGTGCTCTTGGCGGGCTCCTTGGACTGGATCAAGTGCTCGAACCACTCCATCTGCCTGAATGCCCGCTACCTGATGACCCCTGGATCCATGCTTTCTCTTGCTGTTATTTGTCTTTCTCTACTTGTAACATATTGGCATCTTGACGACGTCTGGAGCAAGAGGGCTGTCCGACGACTTCCGGGCGTTGCTGGGCTGGTTAATACGTTTCTAGGATCGCAGCTTACTGGCTGGGAATCGGCGGCGAGGGAAGCGGGATAGGTCTGTGGCGGATGGGCAGGGCAGGGGCGGAGAAGGCACATGTATCGGCGGTGATCATAGCACCAATAGTATCAACTCGCACAACATCACTGCACACAACCTTAGCGTCACGTTTGCGGGTGCTGAGCTAGCAGACTCGCCCGCAAAGAAAAAAAAGGAGAAGGAGAAGAAGAGTGTAGGTACTCTCTACCTCCCAACATAGCAGTCACTGACACGTAGCGATAGGAGATACCTACATACGAATCTTTTGTAGCCATGTACCACACCATGGCGCCGAGGACGAAGCTACAAGATCATCTCTTTGATGCCGTACAGGTTGCTGAGACAAACCCACTGCTGCTTCGATGGGTGGTGGATCTGGCAGATTCAAAGGTTTGCAAAGCTTTGGGTGATGTGGTTACAACAACGCTCGCTGCAGGTTTGGTGGAGCCGAAGAGGGATGCTGAGCTCGAGATGGCTGCTGAGAGGTTCTTCGAAGTGTGTTTATCGTACTGACGTCTCCCTCATTCTGGTTATGCTAACGGTTACGGGTAAAGCTAGCAGATGAGAAGGATGCACGTACCGTCGAAGCCTATCGCAACGTTGAAGCTACCTTCCTTCGTACGCTAACGTATGGTGATGAGAACGGCTACAGCTCGGATATGCACTTTGGGGAAGTATACTTCAAGTCCTCTGTCTCTGCCCTGTAAGTCAACTTCAGTGCAGTTAGGTCATGTGGGATGCTAATCGGGTCGAGGCCGTAGGTTGTCGCTCATACAGTATCTACCCCGTCCACAGCCGCTGATGGAAGGTTGGTTTGATTGCAACGTGTGGAGCTGGGTTATAGATCAGTGCTTTTGGGGGTTGGAGGGTGTTACACTGTCTCGGTATGTATATCTTTGTCTTTACCTTTGTTGACGATGCCGACACGCAGTAGTAAAGAGATTCGTGTGCTCGCCTCCCCCGAAAACCGTGTACACTGTGACGGCATCATGTTGTCCTCCGTTGGTGGCACAACTATCGAGTTTGGGTGTGTGGAGGTTGCCCATAGCAGCAAGCGCACATGTGATGAAAGTAAGGTGGTCGGTATAATGAAGTGTATGTTGGACCGCCTGGTTGAGCTGGTGGGCAGTGATGAGGCAGCTGTTCCGAGGTTATGTGTGGTAGGCATCGTGTGTAAAGGCTGGACTGTGCGGGTTGGGCGGATGTGCATAGTGGAGGGCGTGTATGTATTGCGGTGGGGGCCTGTACGGGGGGTTCCAGTAACAGTGGAAAACATCAAGAAGGTCTGGGAGGTTGCGAGGGGGATGGTCGCGGTGAAGGTGTGTTTTCCTCAAGTGATTGTAGCCATAGGCTTATAGTGAGAATAGAATGTTGTGAAGGAGTGTCACCGGGCGGTGAGTGAGTATTTTGAGGCGGCAGTGGAAGGAGATATCTGATATTCGGGGTTGGTCGGCTTAGGGTTAGGGTTGGCTTGATTTTCCCAGATTTATCATCCTTTGGTGGCTGCCTTGTATAATGCGTCAAAAATAGTATAATTACTTCACAGCTTGTCCTGCCTGTCCATACTCGGTGTTCCCGTTCCTTTCGCCATGCCATGAGATCCTGGTGACTTCCGACTACCTGATAGTCCCAACTGTCTTATTCTACTCACTCCCTGATTCACTCTGGTTATCATTTTGCCTATCATGTTTATTCTTCTTCACTTCCTACCTTCGTCGTGTTACTCGCCTGTATGGAATAATGTTATACACCTTGGTCCTTATGTTCTTTGTGGCTGGCTTCAATTGTTTTCATGTTAAATGGATAAACTTCACATTCCTACTTCGAAAATACCTGATTTCGAGGGTCTTCTTAATGCCCATCCATAACACTTACATGATCTGACCCCATGAAATTGTTGTGGGCGCTTACCTTCTTTCCATTTGTCTTTTTTCTAGATTAGCTGCTCAACAAACGTTGTATCTGGGCGTTGGTAGGATTACCAAAGGTACCAGTCTTTCCCGGGGATATTTATTACTACAATACTCGTTCCAGGGTTACGGCCTCAAAAGCTTTACAGTACAACCCGTACAGCCATAGTTCTCTACCGCGCCGGCAGAGCCTGCAGATCCTGTTGGAGATATCTTGGTAGTAGACACAGATATAGATTGTGCCGTCGGCTTCAAACGCCGTTGCTATAACCTGGGAGAAATGGGCAGCGGTGAACATGCCTGTCAACTTACCATCGTACCACTCCGCCCGGTCGGAACTATGACGCCGCATACCAGTGATTAGATTCAGGACTGATAATTAATAGCATATCTATGAAAGAAATACTTCCACAATCTTGTTGTACTTAGCGAGGTATAGTATACACGCTCCTTTGAAGGTTTTCGATCACTATATACTTAAGGTTTGCGCAGAGCTAACGGTAAATTTTACCTCATTCCCACCATTCGCGAATCCATTTCTAGGGCCCGCGCAGCCAGGAGCGCCATTGGTACACGGATGCCAACCCTGACGGTCATCGTAGTAGGACTGGCCGATGTTACCGTCCTTGTCCTGGTAACAAACACGAACGTTTGCCCCCTTGTCGGAGGTGAAGCTGTAGGAAGCCAGCGGCGAGCGAGTAAGCATTGCCTGCATAGTGAATAAAGATGAAGTGTCTGCTTGAGTAGTAAGTATATGTATATGGATGCGCAAGTGCGGTTCTGATGGGTGAGCCTGAACCTGACTAGCTGGGGGAGAATACAGAAATATATATCTTTCAACCTAGTCCCGTCCCCAGACCCCATCGATATTTATTATTATTTATTGTTCAATACCGGAAGGGTCTGGTGTGCTTACCCAAAAAGTTTGTACCAGTCCTTTTTTCGGAGGCCGAAGGGCTGCCGGAGCTTTTTTACATACAAAAAATATGGTTTTTTAGTCTCTGGCGGGAGAATTAAGGTTTATTCTGACCCTGATATTACAATTCGGACTTCTATATCACAATTCAGACTTTTATATCACAATCCGGACCTTTACATCATATTTCGGACTCATTTCGCACTCCGGCATCATATTTCGGAGGAAAAGGAGAATGTCCGGACTTTTTCCGAAAAATGCCGGAAAGATAATGCTCCAGACCCTACTGGTGTGGACAAATAAAAATACAAATATACTAACCACACCGAAATAGGGGATGGGCACGAGACTACTTTCAACCCAACAAAACCCTAAGTTGGCGGGTGGTGATACTCGGAATACGTTCAAGCAGCATGACGAATGTACATACTCGTAGTTTTCTAACGTTTCCGAACTGGACTGGGTCTGCATACCACCAAAATCTAGTTTCCAAGCACGATTTACGCCCATATGCAGACCCAGTCCAGTTCGGAAACGTTAGAAAACTACGAGTAGGCAGTGGCTTGTCTCACATGCGGGTGTTGCGAAAACGTATGAAAGCTCACCAGTATCGCAAGCAACCATCAAACTTCACCAATCTCCTGTAATGTTTATTCTTGTTTTACTAACTATTTTTTCATTCTTTTCCCAATTCTCTCGGCACAATGGTCAAGTCATGGGGCGGGAAAGCGCAGAAAAGATCAGAAACAAGAGCGAGTTGAGGCTTTTGCCAAACCCTAACCCTGATTTGGAATTTAGTAAATTTATGTATCTATTTTTACTTCAAATATGTATGCAACGCTGGGAGGAGGTAGTACCAAATTGTATTTCGGGGGGTCTCGTGAAAAGGTCTCGGGATAAGCTGTCTTATGCCCATCGCTATTAGTTGGAATCACTCTGGACTACTATGTCGAGAACTCCTCAGTCAATGAGAGAATTTCTACTCACAATTAGCACTAAGATGGCGGAAAACCCACGACTTCTGATTCGGAACTTCCTGTTTCGTCAAAAGATTCATCGTGATATGGTGGTTTCGATTTTGGGGTAGTTTTAAATCTCATGGTTCGGTTGTTTGTGTATAGGGTGCTTCGTCGGGTTGGGTGATCGGTTCGATATCCCACAAATCATCAATGGTATACACTAGAATAGGCTATAGGGCAGAGAAAGCCTTCGTGAAGCTGCGTTGATACAGCCACTCAGAAACAGTATTTATAATTTAGTTTTAGTGTCATGATCCATGATCCGGATAGAGAGATTTGATACAATTGCGACGAAAAATATTTAGTATGGTTCTTGGCTATGTATAGAAGATCAAGGTGGTCATGGATCTTATTTGCTATTCGTTGTAGGCACTATTGCTCATTAGGAAAGCCTTCTCTTGTTTTTTGGTGGGCTGCCAGGGTAAATACATAGAGAGACATATCACCTTAGACTACAAGATCGGAATCACGCATATTATTGCGGAATATGTGTATATCTATAGATATAGGTTTTGACTTTCGGATCTTTGAAAACAGTAACTTTAAATGTCATCACCCCAATTAAATCAGTACTATTCCATCTTCAATTTCACTAACAAAAGTCATCCCAATGTTAAAGCTTCCTGCCTTCCAACCAAAGTCTCACAGAACACTTCATACCTCATACCACCTCATTTCTATCTGAAACTTAATTCATCCTCCCCCACGGCACGGCGGCACCATACGGTACCGCCGCGCCACACAACGCAGCCCCACTAACCCCAGAGTCCCCGGTCAAAGAGCATGTGGTTAGAGCGTTGGAAAGCGCCGCAGGTAACTGAATGGCGGAAGCTTTTGCATTGTCTTTCCCTAGTGGTACTATATCGAGTGCTGCTGGTGCGTGGAGTAAACGTGTTGGAGTCCTGTATAGGAGGATAAAGATTAGATGAGACAAGATGAAGGAGTAGTGTGCGAGACCACTCCCATCATGGCGTAAACTACAGAGCTGAGGGGGTTATTTGAAGTGGATATATCGATCATTCTGCAATATAGTGCTTGTATACGTATATATATCCGCTAGAAGAGAAAAGGCTCTTCTTTCAATGCTACAGTAAAGTGGAGAGCCGAGATAACTATATGTATGGCCTCGTCGAGTAATCGAGTCTTGCGCTGTGCCACTCAGCATTATCGGCTACTTAGGGAATTAAGTATCAGTTACCCCGCTTTTCAGATTCAGATAAGAATACCACAATAGAGGCTTTCATTTTCAAAATGAAAAGGAAACTCCTACAGCCAAGAGTCTCTGGTAAGATTGACAAACAGAGCATCCCCCAGGTGGAGACTGAGGGAAACGATACAATACTGTCCCTCCCTCTCTTTTAACACAATTCAGACTTAAATAGTCCCCCCAATTGACACCTCAAGGTCCTTCTACCATGTCTACGTCTGGTAATGGTTTTGGTAGCCCCGATCCCAGAAGTGTGGAGCGAGCCCTCGAATTCTTCCGTATGTCCGCACCCCCCCCCCCCGCCCTCCGTCCCACAAGATCCACCCGCTCTGATTACAACCGCGCCGTCAGGTAGGCAATCCGTCCTCGCACAGGACCCGGCTGCGCCTGGGACCCCCTCCACCTCGTTCCAGGGCTCCACACAACCCCCCACACCGACGACCCCCTGCCCCCCCCGACTCACTACCGATCAGTCCCAATACACAGCCCCCGGAATCACATTCTGCACCGATGTCGCCATCCTCCACTCCGTGATCGGCGCTCTTCAAGCTGAGCTCAATGCCACCGCCAGTGTCAACAGTAACCTCGCCGCCTCCGTTTCCCGTCTCCAGGCCGAGCTCAACGCCGCCACCAGCGTCAACAATCACCTCGCCGCAACCGTCGCCCGTTTCCAAGCCGAGCAGGCGCTCCCCACTCCTGCAACCACCACCACTCCGACCGCCACCCCCGCTCCCACTGCCATGACCAGTACCCCCTCTCCATGCTTGCACCCAGAACACCCACGTACCATCGCCTCTGGACGCGGCGCCGCCTCGGTGGAGGTCTTCCAGAAGACCGCCAAGAGGAACTGGCACGGGCGTCTCGGCCGCACCCACATGACCGAGGTTGACGCTCTCCCCGCAGCAGCGCTAACCGAGCTCGACAGCTTCCTCCGGCGAAAGCTGTACCAACTTTACCCCCGCGGTGGTAGCTACTCGCAGCCTGAGGTGGACACTATTTTTGCGGGTCTTGCAACGCTGGGGCTCCGGCTGGAGGACAGAAGCCCGTATGCAGATCTGCCTGACTTTATTGATGATAACACGAGGGAGATCGCCACGTTCTGGAGAGGGAGGCACTGGGCGGGGTGGTTCTATTCCCGTGATGCCAGCTATGTGGATTACTGGAAGGGGTATGCAGTAGAGACGCTGCTGGAGCTGGCAAAGTACAGGGGACTGTTTGATGATGAAGGGTTTCTTATATAAAGTGGAATAATTCGGCCGGGAAATGAGGAACGTTGTGCTTTGGGAGAGGGAGGGGAGGGGAGGGGAGGAATGGGCAGGTAATCAATCATCTTGCAGACAAGATTCTACAGTTGGACGATCCGTTTCCCTGAATTATTATTGTTAATAACCCGCAATACAATACATCGCTCGGAGGTGGTGGTAACTGCTATTAAAGGACAAGAATAGAGCAAGGTAAAACACTATGGCTTTATCATACTCGCGCGGCCAGGTTTAACTTGATCATATCACCTGTGAGCAGCGAGAACAAACTCGTAAACTTGAAACTCGGGGGTCTTTTGCTGTCTCTGCATTGATGAGCGACTTTCGGGGCTATATATATGGACTTTATGAAGTATAAACAAATCATTGAGCTCGACCCAGCTAAGCTCCTCTACCCTAACCCTTACCCTAAACCATCCCCAATCAAATGTCATACTCTTATAAGGCACGCCGTTCTCCACCTCCTCACTCCTCCTCCCCCAATCCCACTCCCGCTCCTCCCCACCCAAACCCAATTAACCCCACACTACACCAAAACCTCAGAGCCCGTTAACTATGCCTTGGCCTCCTTCAGGAGATAGTGAACGTAAGTCTTCCCTTTGCTCCCCCGCCCTGATCCCCTCTACCACCTCCCTCCCCCTCTGTGCACAAATAAGACCCAGCTCTGATCTAGTCACGCCTCTAGATACCGAAGATACCGCAATCACTCCGACTGTTTCCCAACCCAGCACCACAGTACGAGGTTACCCACTCCCAAGTGACATCGAAACCCTCAATTTCGTGGTCAGTGCTCTGCTCGAGCTCCAAGCCACAAACAGCGTCAACACCCACCTCACCGCCTGCCTCGACCGTCTCCGCGCCGAGCAGGCAGCGTCCACTCCGGTCAGCACCAGCACCAGCACCACGACCGCCGCCTCCGCAACCGCCGTCTCCACCACCCCTCTCACATGCCAACATCCTAATCACACACTCAGTACTATTGCTCCCATTCCATGCCAGTATTCCAACCACATACTCACCACCGTCTCCGGACGAGGCGCCGGCTCGCCAGAGGCCTTCCAGAAGATCATCAAGACCAACTGGCATGGCCGTCTCGGCCGTGCTCACATGGTAGATGTTGACGCCCTCTCCACCGCGGCGCTAACCGAGCTCGACTGTTTCCTACGGCGCAAACTGCATGCCATTCTCCCTCGCGGGGGAAAACCCTCTGAACCTGATGCGGACACAATCTTTATGAGTCTTGCTGCGTTGGGACTTCGGCTGGAGGATCGAGGTGCTTATGCGGATGTGCCTGATACTCCTGGGGATGCCTTGCGTGATGCCGCCATGACCACGAGAGGGGCCGACCTTGTGGCATGGTACTACGCGCATGGCAAGTATGAGGACTACTGGCGGGGTTTTGCTGTGGAGACATTGGTGGAGCTGGCAAAGTATCGGGGTTTGTTTGATGATGAAGGATTTCTGAGGGTGCAGTAGCGCGGGCGGTGATTCCCCGTAGCTACCGGTGTCTACGATCAGTACTCGACAGGAAGGAGGCAATGTATCTAATTCAAATAATCTCATTATACCTACAAACAGTTATCGGTGGCATGTACTTGTTCTGCCAGAAATGAAATACCGTTTGCTTCGTCTGTGGGTAGCTACTATCAATATTTTTAACCAGTTTTAGAGCCATCTACATAAAGTAGTAGCAATTGATTATGGCCGGCCAGCGGTACAGATCCTAGGCTTAGGGGCCCTGGGCTTGAGGAAAGTACTACTAAAAAGAAGGTAGAGCGTTTATGCTCGCTTGACCCTCCTTCTTCCTTCCCCTCTGCAAAAGAAAGGTCAAGAGAGAAGAGATCCTAGAATTGTATAGGAAAGATCGACTCCAGATTGTGCTATCAATGAATTAAACAAAAGGAACAAATCAATGCCTCGCCGCGAGTGTTAGTTTATCGCTATTTCTTGTACACCGGACGGAAAAGGAAATCAGGCAACCAACTCCAATGAACAATAACAAACCCTAACCCTGAGAGATACATTTTCTGAGGACTTGTGTTTGTTTGGCTCCCTCGCCCGCTTGCTATACACTACCCTAGTAGATTATATCTATTTCCGTCAGTTTAAAGTATCCCAATAGACCTGCTCTGTCCCCAGATGGGAATGAGCCCTTCTTCCCCCGCCCCCCGAGGCTACCTTATTATCAACGATCCCCAAGCTGAGCTCAAAGCTACCACCGCCGCCAATACCCGCCTCGGAATACCCGGCGGTAGGTAATGATAAGAGAGATACAACGAAGGCACAATCACGAGGGCGTGGAATACCGCGGCGTACTTTTGTTCAAATATGAATAATTACTTTTTGGGATACATGCGGGGGTGTGCGGTGGAGACCTAACTTAACCGAAGCGGGATCGGAGGCCCTCTGGGGATGAGGGAAATGATGGCGTAGTAATGCGGGTGGGGGATATCTATGGACATATGTCACTAAGCTGCAATGCGGGGCAAAACGCGGCTGTCATCTTTTGCCCCACCCCCCCCCCCCTTACCAAGCTCTACCCTTTCAATAATAATCCAGATGCCCTTCGATTCCTCTGAACAGATTTCAGGATCCTTGTTCGGATGTGCCAAAAATGGAGCACCACCACTTGCAGATCTAACCCCGAATTAAAATTCCAGAGTTAGAGGATCTCGTACTTGCTGAAAAATAAAGTATGGCCTCCAAGGTGAGCCAGAAAGCAACCGGGGATGTTCGGGTTGAGACCATACTTTTTTTTCCAGCAAGTACGGGACAGCAAGGGATCTGGCGAATTGAGATACGGCATACCGAGTTGCGACCGTAGTGAGGGAGGTGGGGGAATGGCATGTAATCCTATTAGGCTAGTAGAGTAGAGAAATGAGATAACTCTGTGCTGAGCTGGAGTCGCCTTGAAAGGAACCAGGAAATGCAAGTGACAGAAACTGGCATTATCTGTAAGGGAGATCATTGTCCCCCATACTGCCTGAGCGGCCGCATTTTCTGGTGGTAAACGAGTACTTTGTCTGGCTGGTGCAGAGAAAAAAGCAATAATCAGGCATCCAAGCTTAATATACCGGGGCTCTCTCTGGCTTGCCCGGAGTTTCTTAAATTATAAAAGCACACAGTTCCTTGAGATTCTTACCCTCCGGATACAAAGCCACCCTTAACAATCACAGAGTAGATCCCCCCCCCCCCCCCCAACAGTCCTTCGACCATGTCCGCATTCGGGGGTAGCCCGCAATCCAGCGGAGGGGCCTTCGGTAGTTACTGTAAGTCCGACCCTTCCTTCGCGCGCCACACAGGACACGCTTTAAAAATGACTAGCTGCATTCGGGCAACCTTCCAGTGCCCCCCAACGCTCCACCACCCATGACGCCGCTCTTCCTACTGATGTTGTTGCCCTCCAATCCATGATCAAAGCTCTGCAGGCAGAGCTCAAAGCCACCACCAGCCTCGCCGACTCCGTCGCCCGTCTCCAAATCCTGCAGTCAAGTCTCACACCTAGTACCACCACCCCTGGCACACCCACCACCGCTACCACTGCCCCCCTCCCACTCCCGCATCCGAACCACGAGCTAAATGTACCCTCCGGCCGCGGCGCCGGCTCACCAGAGGTCTTCCAGCAGATCATAAAGACCAACTGGCACGGCCGTCTCGGCCGCACGCACATGGTGGACGTTGACGCCCTGCCACCCACTGCGCTCATGGAGCTCGACAACCTCCTGCGGCGAAAGTTGCAATGGATCTTCCCTCACGGCGTAAACCACGTTGAGGTTGATGCAGACGGCATCTTTGCGTGTCTTGCGGTTCTGGGGCTCCGGCTGGAGAATAGAGCCCAGTTCGTGGATTTCAGGGTAGCAGGTGATATTACTATATGTCATGACAGCACGCTCAAGAGGGCAAGGCACCTTTCGGCATTCTTTATTGGAAATAAGAGGTTCGAAAATGATGGGTACTGGCGTGGGCTTGTGTTGGAGACATTGGTGGAGCTGGCCAGGTATCGGGGACTGTTTACTGAGGAGGGATTCCTGAAATTAGAGTAAGATTGCCGCAGGTGGTGAGGGAGGGGGGCCGAGTAACGGGCGTGTAATCCATCATACACCACTCGTCGAACCCTTTCTACAGAAGGGAAATGCGTAAAGACAACTAGTAGATTAAGCAAGTACAGCGGGATTGCGGGGGCGCAATGTATGGTCAGCCTGAGGATGACGGAATAGGAGAAGGGGTCAATCTCGAATATCCTCAGTGAAATTTGTCTCATTTCTTTATTTTTATTTCTTGTTTCTTTGGGGAGGAACATTTGGCTGCCCCGCCTCTGGTGGGGTGGGAGGTGAGATATTGCCATAGCTCACGGTCTGCATGCGTGTCTCAAGTATCATCAATGAATCAAGCAATCAATAAACTAAATACCACTATGAAGATGAGGAAAGAATAATTAATTCAACAAATATGTTTCAAACCCGGTCTCGCCGTGTGTACGTGTTCGCACATATTCTCCCGTCATAGCCAATCTGCGGGACTCCTCGTCGTAGCTTCAGCCTACCGAAGTGCAGTGGGGGCGGGGATTTCCTACACCCTCCCGCCAGCAGACTCTGCCCAACCCCGGAGCCACATTCACCACCGATGTCGCCGCCACCAAAATCCGGAATCAAGACTCCACAAGCAGAGCTCAACGATGCCACCAGCATCAATACTCAACTCGCCGCCTCCGCCGCTCGCCCCCAAGCCGAGCTCGATGCCACCACCAGGACCAACGCTCACCTCGCTGCCACCGTGGTCTAGCGGGCTAGGTTCCCTACCAGAGACAGGAGATCTTCAACTCCCCCCCCCCCCCCCCCACGGATCTTTATCAATTGTCCCCATCACTTCCCTTTTCCTCGCTGTCACACACACGCACACGCACACACCCCATAGGGTCTTCGGCCAGCAGATTCTGGGCAGGGTTAGGGTTACTACCAAAGCCCATCCCCGCAGACAACCGGCAAATATTCTAACATTTATTTATTTATTTGTACTAGCCCGTAGGCTAAATATTTTGACATGTTAGATGCGCTTTTTCTATGACCAATGACCTGGATTGCGCTGTAGCCACCCGTACATCTACTCTAGAGTAGAGCACCGCAATTGCAAACCAGCCTATATTGACCAACGTGCGCATATGGTCTTAGCAGAGATTTAGGCGATGTTACATAAGATGCTCCATCTTGGGGGCGGTAATAACCCCGGGGCCGAATAACATCAAATATCAGGGGATTGTAAAAATGTCTTGCTTAGGGGAAAAAGTTGTTTACTACATAGCGGATTAATTCTCGGTCTTGTGCTTGTGGTTGCCCCAAGGGACGGCGTTGCGACCCCCGATATGGGAGCTTGGTGGTCAGCTCTCCCCCATTTTGGGGGATAATGTTTTGAAACATTTCATCAATTTTCAACCTGAGAATGTTGGCTGACAGTACGGGCCTTTTAAGATAGAGACTAAACCGCCAAATGTGTTACTGAAACCCGTTTAATCAAGTAGGCCATAATTGAAGGTGTTATGAGGTTTTTTAAGCCATAGTTTACACTTTATACAATGTTTTGTACCTTAAACAAATATAACTCATTAAAAAAATAGAAATAAAAAAAATATTTCATTATATAGTTTGGAAAAACTCAAACACAGGCAGCTGGTTTAATTCATTAGTCATGTTTATATAGATCTGTAGCTGTACATACTTAAAAATAACTAAAGGTATGAGTATGTCCTTAATTCTAGAGAGAGTCCCTACAACTCGTGGTCGCGAGATGGGTACCCTAGTAAATCCTTCTTGGCCTACTTTCACGGGATTGTTGGAACGCTATCACCAAATCTCCGGGTTGCCAGGACCACCTGCTGCTCTACTCCAGATCCTGAGGAGCTATTCGGAGATGTAGCCCGTCTGGTGCAATATCCCCTCCACCAAAAGCTTTCCTTCGTCCCCCCCCCCTGGCCACCCCTCCTCTCCCAAAAGGTTTAATGCCTTCAGCCCTTCGTTATCCCAGGCCCCAAGTAGGATGCTGCCCGCTCCGCCGCCCCCGTAAAATACAGCGCCGAGGACAGCGGGGATTAGCGCTCTCGGTGATATAAGACACTAGCCCACCCAGAGTCAAGATGGGAGAGACTGGAATGCCTATTGAACAGGCACCTAATGGATGAGCAACTCCCCCGAATGGGTAGAACAGTTTCATTACCGTGTTTAATACCCCTGCTAATTGATAGGAACTGAAAGGTCGATTAAACCATTAAACGCAAGATGTACGACGCAATACAATATACCTCCACTAGCTCGGGTTGTCAATTTCACTTTTAAACAGCTACTAGGCTAGATTACCCACCACACCCCTCGGTATTGCCATATGCTAAGCTCACACTCCAAGCCCATCTCTGCACACAAATAAACAGCGCTCATCCACCTTTCCTCCAACCAAAACCTCGCACCGTCAAACAATTAAACCAATATTCCTTGCGCTGCTCGATTTCAAACAATACGTCCTACTTTCACTACCCCATCCATTTCACCCACTGTCCAAGATAAGGTTCCTAACCACTCAGCCACCTCACTTCACCCTTTCTGTCAAATTCACCAGCTAGCTTCGGTCCCTATCCTGTACCCTGCGCTCAACCCCACTATCTAGGAGAAAGCTGACGATCTCTACCCACCCGAGTTCTACACGCGAGAGGCGCAGCTAATGCTGTAAGGGGCATCTAGCTATAAGCCTCTGCCCAGTATTGAGATTACCGCCGCCAGGTGTCGCGCGGCTTGTTGAGGTGCATCTCTCGCCATGAATCCGGCGCCATTCTCCTGGAGGATTTTTACTACCGAGAGATGCCCCCTAAGCGCTGCGGTTTGGAGTGGGGTCAGGCCGCTTCTCTCCATGGCGTTAATATCCGCCCCCCTTGAAAGAAGAAGCTTGACCATCCTCTCACTTCCCACCCATGATGCCTGATGGAGGGGCGTGTCCATGTCAACTCCCTTTCCGTCGACATTGGCTCCTCGCTCCAATAGCATCGTGACCATTTCAATATGTCCACCCGAGACTGCAAATATAAGGGGGGTGCGCCTGGTGTCCGGGCTCGCGGAGATGGTGCCCTGGCCCGCGGAGACCGCATTGATATCGGATCCCTTGTCCAAAAGATACCCTGCCATAAAACTGTCACCGGTAAGGGCAGCTGCATGGAGTGCACTCATCCCTTTATTGGTCGCGTCAATGTCGGCTCCATTGTCGAGTAAAAGGTCCACCATTGCGTAATCATGTGCGCGAAGAGCGATATGAAGCGGTGTATCCCCATTTTTATTGACTACCCCAGTGTATGCACCCTTTAGCAGGAGCAGTTCGGCGGAGGCTCTGTCTCTGTTGGCCACTGCTAGGTGCAATAGGGTTACTCCCGCTTCGTGCACCTCGTTGATGTTGACATTCCCTTGCTCTAGAGCTCGGTCCAACTCTGCTGGGTTGCGGGCTATGGTGGCTTCGTAGGCAGAGATTGGACCTTCTGTTCAGGCCGGGGTGGTTAGCAATGAGAATGTGCGTTCATGGCATATGTACCTTCATGTCAAAAGCCCCGGGACAAGCCCCAATGGAACTCCTGGTTGCGCTGTCCCGGGACCTTTGAGCAAGAACTATGCCGTCGGGAATGAGAGGATTGTACTTATTGAGATAAACTCTTCAAGGTAGCCGATAACTGTTTTGTACGTTAGGTCTCCTTTGACCTTGAACTTCACCATCGTCGAATGATCACCATCCACCGCCAGTGTTTTCTCAATACTCCGCGGGAGCTGCAAGACGGATGATTGTTCCTCAACAGCGGTGAAGAATTCGCCGGATCGAGACCAGACTCCATCAGGGCCCTGGAAGAGACAGTTAGTTGGGAGTCACATATGTTCTCTGGGGTCGGTTGGCATACCTGCTTGAGCTTCCTGCTCCTGTCTTTCTCCTTGAAGGTGACAATCTTGAGATCCGTAGTGACCGAGTAGTTGATGAACCTCTCCAACTCCCGACTGAGCTCCTCCGATCCGGTGGTGAGCGACTCCACAAGCTTCAAACGCTGTGACTGATCCCCTATCATGTTGAGAATGTCATCCACCAGCATGCCCCGATGTGGTGTTCCAAAAAATAAGGTAGCTCTGGTCCGTTGGAACAGCGCCCCCGCTAGCTCTTTGTCTTCCTTTGCTTTGACGAGAGCCTGGACGATAATTGTTCCACCGAAGCTATGTCCGATAAATATGACCGGCCGTTGTTGTTCCTTACACATAGCACGCGTTAGTGCACCCGCCCGCGACATGGACACATTGTTTCAATACCTCGGGCGATCTCCTAGCCTTTTTTAGCTCTTCCAAAAGTCTTTCGGTATAATCCGGAATGGTATGCGACGCCTGGTTATCGGGTTTGAGACTGGAGTCATATCCGTATATCATTGTCCTGCAGTGCGGTAAATCCTCCGCAAGGAAGTGATGTAGCCACATCCTTCTTTGCCCGCTACTATCCATCTTGGTCGCCCACGATCCGTAGGCATGGCCGTTGAGACCACAGACAGCGACAATGCTACACATGGAGATCAGACCTCCACTTTCTCGCTCTAACAAGGTCTAAGCCAATGTACTCACTCAGCCCTGATCAAGCCAGACGTTTGATACATCTGTGTTAAACCGTGAAAATCCTTATCGATGCCGACCCTCCGCCCTCCCACGGATATCTCATCGAAGACATCCCTATGCTTCAGATTAATCAACTGCCTCGGCGTACTGGGCTGAAACTGTACGATTGCAGTCTGCGAACGTTGATCGGGGGAAGGGCACAGCGTCATTTGGGTGTTGTCTAGGGTGATGTGTTCGTTCGCAAATGCGAGGGACATTGTGGCGCTGAGATCTTCAGCTGTAGTAGTTAGGGGGAGCTCGGTAATGCGGAAAACGTCCCGACTTGCTGAAGGAGCATCGGTGAGCCCTGTTTTTGTTCTGACCGGGCCATGCTGGGAGGGAGGCGGCCCCTGGGCGGGAGGCGGCCCCCCAAAGAGGTTGCGCAAAGTTAGGCGCCGTAATGGTAGCATTGTGGATCCAGGAAAGATACTTGTGAACGGTGTAGAGAAGACAATAATATCGTCGACCAAGAGAGGAAGAAGGCCGCATGATAAGGTTGGGTGCTACCCTGCATTTGTCTTTCTCTCATCAGCCAATTATACAGAGATTCCATCATGTGCAAGAGTCATGATCTGAACTGGCTATCGACCGCGCCATGATTACTAGAAAGGGATGTTTCACCGATAATAGGCTGCCATCGAGACGTGTGCAGCCAAGAAGGATGTTGGTTGCCTCGTTCTTACCCCATCTCTCCCGACTGAGCCAACCTTCCAGCCAAACTTCTAGATCATGGGCTACGTAAAAATACTAAAGGGTCAGTCGAGTAATGGACTGACTAAAATTGTAATCTGAGTCCCTCAAAGTGAAAGGGGGGTTTACCAAGAGCCCACCACATTTACACAAGAGACCTTGCAGCTACGTGCTGAAAAATGCTTGAGGACGGAAAGTTCTACACTGTGTTTCTGATGCAACCCCGAGGCTACCAAAAGACCTGCATCAAACAGGTTGGTGTGATCAGGGAAACGATGTCAGGATACTGTACCAAAGGTCTCTGTGCGCAGTGCGCACCGTTGAAAACACCACTCATCCGATATATCTCCCTCCAATAAAGGAATTAGATAAAACAAAATCAACTAACAAACCTAGTCTTTTAACATAAGAAAACAAAACAACAATTTGTCTCCCTCGTATCCCTTAGTCTGTCAGTAAATGCTGACCCCCAAGAAGAAGTAAATTTTGTGTGGCTTTACTAACAGCTCCCTTATCTCCCTTATCAAATAATCCCTTCCCCTAGTTTACATGCAGTCTTTCGGCTATATAAAATTAAGCGAGCTCCACCACACAAATTAGGCCCTTTGCGCGCACCAATCAGGTTACCGGGAAAAGGCTCTGAGTCTTTTGCGCAAAGGCCTATTAGAGCGTTTAAGCTCACTCAACCTTTTGTTTAAAAAAAATATGGTGGGGAATCCTTGACACGGAGCAATTTGAACACCTCAAGTTCGACCGGTTATAGCCCACCAACCACAACAAATATTCTTAATCTTATTGGATGGATAGACTCAGTTTTACCTGTTCTATCATTTTATCTGCTTGAATTTTTGAAACCATTTCTGGTTGTTGAGTTATAAATTTGTATGTATTAGTAAGCCAGATCAATGTCGCGGTCCTCCGTCTGAAGGGTCTGAAGGCCGGTTCCCCCACCATACCAAGAGAGAAATACCAAGAAAAGATGCAGCCAAGTGACGAAATTAGGGAATGTTGAAGTTAGATCCTGTTGATCTTATGTCTGATCATAACCTCGTCGGCTTTAGCATCTCTCCGCCTACATATTTTCTTCCTCTTTTTTTTTTTTTTTAACGGTGGGCTTAAACGCTCCATTAATTAAGCGAGTTGCATTATCGTTCAGCTGGAAGATACTGAGATTAGAATATTTAGATATCATCCAAATAGGCAATAAACAGAGGCGACATTCGGTGGGCTCGGCACTAAAAATGCACCAAATTTGGAGCTGAACTACCGCAAAATCTCAGTTTATTCGGACGGTTGCCAAGAGCGGTGTTGGCTGTAAAAGGCTCTGATCTCTTCCTTAATGGGTGATATTTTTCAGCTCCTCTGCAAAATTGTCCTCTTGGCAACCGTCCGAATAAACTGAGATTTTGCGGTAGTACACCTCGACCACAACACCTAAATTGATTCTCTCTATAGAACTGTAGAGAGAAAGAAGAATCTTTCTATAGATACAAAAATGATTTAGAGGTTGTGGAGGAATTGACACTAAAAGTAGTCCGGGTATCAGGTGTTTTTAAGTTCACAAATGAAAGATCATAGGCTTTTTTAATAAACCCATTGTTTTATAGTGATTGACAAAGGTAATTTTTACGGGCCTTGATAATTTGTATGGGTAAAAATTGACCTGCTTCCCTACCAAAATCATCCAACCCTATCTTCTCAACCACAACACAACATAATTAAAAATTAAAGGCTGTAAAACGGTTCTGCTCCGGATTCCCTCTCATTCCACGGCCTCTAATCAAGAATATATTGTGTTGTGGTTGAGGTTATAGATTTGGCATTCATGTGCTTCTACCGGCCCCGATATCGTGTCGCCCACCATACTGGCGCCTAAGACTCATTATTAGCGCTTCGAGGTGACAGCTAATCCATGCACGTAAGAAGGATGGCCTGGGATCATTGTTATTTTGCGACTTGCTAAAAGGCACTGGGACCTTCGAGTGATAGTCTATGAACCTAATCATTAAGCCACACTACGCCTAAACACAACATTAACATGACATGGAAAACTGTCAGGCTGTGATAGCTCTTGAGATGCCATTAGAGCTGTCCCTAGAACGGTGATGGGTGGGTGCTTTTTTAGAAGAAGATGCAAAGCTCGGAGTTGTCCGGCGTTTAATTCTGCTGAGCAACTTGATCGGGACAGATGGGGAAGATTCCCCAGATTGCTAAAAGTGTGAGATGATCAGACGGGCAGAGTATTTATACCCTATCTACACCGGTGGAACTGATACCGCGATATTCTGCCGATTATCTGACTCGGGGATGCATCACCCACTGTCACTCGGTCTTGGGATATCACTCGGTGTTATTTATTTTCTTTATACTTCATACATGCATGCAACTTGTAGGTCAATGCAGTCAACCCCTGCGTACTAACTGTACAGGAGATCTAATCTTCCCCTACGGTAAAAAAAAAAGAAAAAACAACTAAAGAAACTTCTCTTCTGGCCTGGCGCGCCCACCCCCCCCCCCGGAGCCTCATATCTCACCGGTGCTGTGATGTGTGTTTCTTCCGAGCACGGTCTTTATATTCGGTACACACACATATATGTGGCTGTCTTCTATGCCTTGGGACACCTCTGTACTCAGTGTTAAAGAAGCAACAAAGTCTATTATATATTTCTTGACAAAAGATATTCCTTCCACTATATTCCGTTTGTACTTCAGTGCCTGGGATTTCAGCCGATGCATCAACCCTAATCTCCCCCCTCCACACGTCTCCGAGAGTGCCATAGTCTAGTACCGTAGGTGCAAGCAAGCCTCAAATCAATCAGGATGGACACAACCTTTAGCTACCCCACCGCGTGGTCCCCTCTTCAGCCAACTGTAGACCAACTGTAGAGAGACAATAGCGAGCTTATAGAATCGTTATCTTCCGCCACAGGTGCAAGTAGACCATCTAGCTAGGAGAGGGTCTGCAGACTCAGCGCACAGGCCGCAGGAGTTCCGGAATACGAGTTTCAAGTTTACTGATGTCCCAAGAAGATGTGCGGTAGTGATAAACACAATACAAAATAAGATGGTACTTGAGGGCGGGTGTTTCATCTTTTCGCGCAAGTGCCAGATTCAAGCCACGGGCATATTGCGCAAAGTCCCGCGGACACCCACCTGATCCTTCGAACCGACTCTTTTGTGGCTGCATGACGGTTCTCATAACATGAGACCGTGTAAAGATGGAATCCCCGAGGGGCCAACAAGGTTTTGGTGCTAATACAAAGTCACAAACGATCACTCGTATGTTCCGAGAAGTCGCGGGACTGTGATGGGCACAAGACAGACGAGATGAGAATTGGACAGGTGTTGTCATGTCTTGTATTTTTTCGTTCCGGCCCCGAAATTCTCGAGATAAGTGCCTGGAAAGAGTCTCGAGACTTTGTGGTCATGACCCTGATGCCAGAAAAGGTCAGAAACAGCCCCTGTCAAACCCTAACCCTGATTTTGAAGTTTGTAATTAATATCAGATTGTATGATGGTAAAAGGTCGAGACAAGCCTTGAAATATTCATGACCAATCTTGCCTTGTCTCGTCTTGTTGACCCTCAGGTCTCGTCCTGTCTTGCCAAAAGTCTCGAGACAAAGTCTCAAGATAACTTGTCCCGTGCCCATCACTAGACTAGACTTTTTCATGTTTTGGTCCTGCGCATAGCATTAAATGTGCGATATGACGACATTCGATGAAGGTTGTAGACGGATAGTGCTGAGCGCCGCCGGGAATGGTGTGTGTGGTTCCAGTAAAGTTGTTGCCCAGCCTGTGCAGCTGTCCTTGGGAGGTCGCGCATTATAGCTCCCCCCCCCCCCCCGCCTAGCCCAGGTACTGCCTCCGGCCCCCATCTGCGCATGCCGTACCCTGGGTGGTGGACCCGGCGCTCGAGAAACGCTCCGGCCTCTCAAAACCCTGGCGTTTGCCGACAAAGCGAGGAATGGAGGGTATGGCTGCATCCCCTACGGTATCCAGGGCTCCGATGTACGCCGGAGGAGGACTGTACACACGTTCTCGCCAGCTGCATCACCCTCCCCCACATCTGCGCCGGTGAGGTGTATCTCCTCCCTTCTGCTGTCATGCCGCGGCGATATCGAGAGGGCTGACTGACTCGGGAGTATGGATGGGAGGCTGTGGCGGGTGTTGTGGAGGGACGGGTCTATAAACACTAATACAGGAAGACATGTAGATGCTAAGTCTTGTGCTTGAGCCAAAAGCTAGCATCATCCGACTCGCAAAGGTCGGTGGGGCGGGTCAATTAGGACGCGGAGGTGGGGATATGGCAAGATCGGAGGTTGAGGAGACGCTATGTGAGTCGCGCACTCGTCTACTGGCAGAGGCCAGTTTGGAAGGCACCCCTATCCGGAGGATCATGTAGATAGTCTTTGCCGGGTGTGAGCCCGGGAGTGGGCGGCCCGCCAACATCACCCGCTCAAGACCGAACACACACACCCGCAGTCAATACAAGCAACAGAGCTAGACTGAAACTATTGAACCCTCCGGTATCAAAAGATCCATCCCTAACTAAGACATACCCCCGCCCAATCAACTCAGTCCTCAAAACGGACAGCCAGACATCGATCAATGCCCCCCCCCCCAATATCATCTTCATACACACACACGCCCACACGCGCAGGAACCGGGCAGAATGCCACCGAAGCGTCCGCCCCCCTCCTCCACAGACAGAGATCTCATGCCTAATCCCCCCCCCTCCACCACCACCAAGCACCCCCGCCCCTCCCTCCCTGCCTCTCATCACCCCCAACCCACCCCTTTCCGCCCCGATCACTCCCCTCCCAGCACCATACAGTCCACAGATTTCCTCCACGTCCAAGCGGCCGCCCTCCCACCCGCCACCCACACCCGCTACACCGCCGTACGGGTGTTTCCAATGGTTCTTCGGTTTACCGGGACTGTTTAACGAAACAGTTCGGTTCGTTTTTTCTCTCTCTCTATTTGTTCAGTTTAATCCTGAGCTGGGGCAAGACCGGGTTCGTATGTCGCTGGATCTCCTCATAAAAGTGCAAACACCCCACTTAGAACAGACCCTAACCCTGACCACCGGAATAGTTCCTGTTAGACCAATGCCAGGACCTCCGAACAGTTATGCGGTATAGATTCGGGCTGCTTTCTGAAAAAGCAAGTCGGTTACAACCATTGGAAACACCGCCTGAGGCTAGTAGTACACCGCCGCGCTGGTCGGTCTCGGGCCGGACAGCACCCCAGAACTCACAAGCTATGCGCGCGTCGCTGGCAGCCGCCGTCGCAGGCTTTACGGTGTATCCTTTACCAGCCGCAGGCGAGGGGTACGGGCAATTGGATTTTTGTGAGGAGTCCGCCGGCCGGGGGGGGGGGGTGAGCGGCAGGGGGTTGGTGAACTAGGCCGACACGATCACGACTGCCCTCACATCGTTTAGCGCCACCACATTTACGCGTTTACCAGGTCTCCGACCCCACTTGAGGTGCACGGTACAACCTCTGTGACAGAATCCTCGCGGGTGATGGCCAGGCGTGGTTCTCACGGGCAGCTGCACGGCGGAGGTGCTGGGGGTTGCACATGTTATCCTGTTTAGCATGCGCGGGGAAAAGGGTCGGAGGAGTTGAGGAGGGCTACGCTGCAGCCGGCCGACCCGGGGCGGGGATGCAGGGACTGGTGGAGGTGGTGGACGTGGACATGAATAGATGCTCTAATTCCAGCAGTGTTGGGAGTCTGTCAGTAGAGTTCTAACCAAAAGGACGCAAATTTGTGTGGCTTTACTAACAGATATCTATCTCAAATCCGCGACACCCCGCCCCCTAGACAAAGTGTAGCTTTCCCTTTTTTTTTTTGAATCATATCATTTCATTTCTAGTACAAAATGACAAAGTATAGCTAACTCCCCCCCCCCAGTATCCCCACCACCCCGGCTGCGGCGCTCCCCCCTCCACAGGTGTATTCATTATATCCAGCCCCCGGCACCCCCAGGCAGCAATTGTTGTCCCCCGCGCTGCCGACGCTTGGCACAGCAGCCACACTCACGCTCACGGCCCATATCCTGCGATAATGCCGCTACCGCATCCGTTGCTGGTGCAGTGCGGTGTGTGGGCGCGCCAAGAGCCCCAGCACTGCGGATGGAGAGGGGTGCAATGCTGGGCGGGGGCGTGGTGGTGGTGCTCAGGATGTCACCGCCGGGAGGGGTATCCGGGATCGGGTTCGGGGGTGCTCTCTGCCCCTATCTAATGGTGACTTCCCGTGGAGCTTTAGAGGGGCGCACTCAACAAATGTGAAAGGGTGTAATACGATTGGCTGAGAGGTGCGGGGTGTGTGCTGAGGCGGTGGTTACTTCGGGGGATCGGTAAGTAACGGTATTTGTCCCAAGACATCGGCGTTATAGTGGCGTCCTATCAGAGCTTTCACAGCTCAGCCCGCCTCCTTTCAGGCAGCCTTTGCTTATTACCGCAGAATCCCGGATTGGCCAAATTCTTATTGACTCAATCCACAGGCCCAAAGTGGTAAGCCAGCCCAGTCCGATTCGTTATTGTGTGGTAGTGTAGATATGAAACGGATGAATTGTGTCACAGAGTAGGCCGATAAAGCTGTGCCTTAAATATCAGCTGAAAAGTATCTCATCCTTTAACGAGGAAAACCATACCGCTTCTACCCCCCTCCCAAAAAAAAAAAAAAAAAGAAAAGAACACTGCAAGGCGAGTTACGAATATCTATATCCAGCGCTGCGCGGCGCTTTGGCCACTGTGTATACATGCTAACACAATTGTGCAAGGGTAGAAAATACAAGTCTAGCTTTCCAGCGGCCATTCAATAACTTTGAGAATGATTGGTCTGATGATAACGCTGCTGCCGGATCTCATCACGGCTGCCCCGGTCCTAAACTCCGGCACAAACAAAGTCTTGATATCCAACGGTACGGAGCCTAGCTTTGTCCCTGAACCGAAAGGGCGCGGAACCGCTGGCCTTATTCTGAGCTGCTTCATCACCCTGATCCTATGTGTCTGGACCGCCATTCATATGAACATCATCCAGAATCCGACTCCAGTCCGGCTCCTGATAAACAAGTTTGAGTATGTACTGGTGGCGCTTTTCGCTCCCGAATTTATCCTTGGTCGAGCGTATACGGAATGGAAAAAGGCCCGTGCGCTAGAGCAGGCGGTGAAGATGATTGATATCAGCACGAAAGACAGTCATACGTCATTCCAGGTGCAGATGGTCAGAAGCTTCGCCCTTTCACAGAGCGCGAGAATTAAAAGTCACAAAGAGATCCGGAGGTCAGCGTCTAGATATATTGTCGAGTCAAAATCAAACCTAGCTATGAGTGCGACCGAAGATATGACCAACAGCCTTGATTTGGCCCGTAAAGCAGTGGAAGAAGCCAACGAGGAGGCAGTGAAGTCACCCCAAGGTGAAATGGCAGATTCGGACTGGAACGAGCTACGCCGCAAGAAACGTCTCGCAATGTGCGCATGTACCAATGTCCAGTACGCAATGAGAGAGGCACTTCGAGCTGTCCAAAGAGCCGAGCTGGCCATATACTTTCATCAGAGTTCACACCCCGAGCTCTTGATATGGCTGCAAGAGCGTTTAGTGTACCTGGGAGTTGTGAATATGGAGGAAGCGTTTGGCACACCTGAGAAAGATGGGGGACGCATTGGCTTTGGGATGGAAAGCGCGTTTTTTACTGTGATGGGTGGCTTCACCTTCTCACTGGCCGCCAGGACTACCGACCTTCGCTCAGCCGTTCAGGGAGGCTCCATACTAGCCACAGATCCCCAGCCAGGGGATCCCCTGCAGCCGACGCGAACCCAAGACATGCGAATTCGACATAGGTCAACCCTTGATCATAGAAATTCTCTACGACGGCCCTTTCCTAACAGCATACACCGTCCCTCCAGGCTTGAGCAATCCAATGCCAAGCTACCACATCCATTCCGAGGAAGGAATGCCGGTCCAGAGTACACGTTAAGCGCGGAGGGGCTGATTACCCTACTACGGGCCAGAGCAATCTCCACCCCCGACCTATCAAGCCTCAACGAAGATGTACTGGACAAAGGAAAGTCAGACATGGTGGCCAAGCTTTTCGTATGTGCCCAAGCCATATGGATGGTGATAAATAGTCTTCTTCGGGTGGTAGCTGGTATACCAGTGACTCTTCTTGAATTGAATGTGGTCATACATGTACTCTGTGCAGTATGTATGTACGGATTCTGGATGAAAAAGCCCCACAACGCATGTCGACCAATATCGCTTTCTACACAGTTCCCTGACATTGATGGCGTTTGGGCCTTGATGTACACTACACGGGAGGGCCAGCCGGCTTTACGGGCTTCTAGAGAGTTGCCGGGACCGCTTTCGCCTTTACCTTCACTGGCTCTCCAGGAGGATTCAGCGGGGCGAGGTCATATATTCGCACCAAAAAACATGTCAGGATTGCCAATATTCGGTTCTTCCCCTCCGGCGAGCGACGCTGGGGAGAAGGTGATTCAACAGGCACAACGAGATGATGGCCAAGTGATGTTATTCAAGGGGCAGATCCTAGTGGATTCGGAGCATGGATTTACGTACTGTCACACCGAGGACGGCGCAATTCACCTATCGAGATTTGACCTTGACACCTTTGCCTTGGCCGCAAAGGAACTTCGCAAACAACAATACCAAGACCTTGTCTCCTGCGATTCCCAGCCCTACGCGCTTTATCCCAGACCCTGCCCTGCCATACGCAAAAAAAGTTCTAGTCAAGGCCTTATAGAGTCATTTTGGTCAATTGTTCCGCTGTGCCTGTTTTACAGTGGAACACATGCTAGTGCATGGTTTAGCCATTTCCCGACATCAACAGAACAATTCTTCTGGAGAAGCTCATGCCTCGTCAGCGCCACACCTGGCCTAGCTTTAGGAGTAACCGCTGTATTTGGCGGATTGGTTGTAGGGCTTGAATGGCTCTTTCGATGGTGGCCGAAACAAATAGCTCAAGGTTCCACCCCACAACTCCGGCGTTATATCCGAAGAAGGATCTTTCACCCCGTGTCGTCGTCCGTTGTACAGGCCTATGAAGGGATATGGGAAAATTCAACCATAAACATCACCCTCACAGGACCACTCTTATGGATTCTTGGATTTTTGATACTTGGCTGCTGCGCTGGTTTCGCAAGTACACTATTCTTGGTTATGACAAGTGTCCCAGCGGTCACTGCTTTGTTGATGGTTCTCGGGGTATTACTAGCGCTTACGGTCCTGGTTCTTACACGACTGCACATGGCGTGGACAGTAAGGGCACCTCTTGTGGTTCTCACGTTATACTTGTTGAGTATTTACTGGGTTGCAAGGATATACATGGTGATCGAGTCTATCATATCTATCAGGAGTGTCCAGTCTGGCGCATACAAGACAGTCGCGTGGGAGGATATCTGGCCCCATGTTTAAATCCCTACGGGTAGGCTCTGGGGCGGTTCGGGGGGAAGGGGTCCGTCGTCCGTTTATTTGCAGGTGATGGGGTTTCAAGGTGGCTTATTGCAGCATGGGTAAAGACCTTTTCATTATTTGGAGAGCTGGTGTGGTTTGTAACTACTATCATGGAGAGTTGGCCGAGAGCAGCTCATGGAGAGAGGTGCTGGGGTTGTGGGTTTCGAGATACATAGATTCTAGGGATGGGCGAACTCGCGACCGCGAGCTGATGTAATATATCTAACTGCAGAATTGACCTCCCAACCTTCTAGTCCCTGAAATGATATGTTTTAGGGAACGGCGGTAGATGGAACAGTGGTGACTGGATGGAACAGCGGTACACTTTGGTAAACAGTGGATTGTTGATTCCTCCTCTACTATGAAGTGCGTACACATTGCCTATCCTCCTATCTGGTGCCTACATGTATCTTGTATCTAGCTGTTAGCTACCTAGCATCTTCAGTGCTCTTTTGTGGTGTTGGCTGCTATGCTAGGTCAGGGTCTCCAGTATCTACACAATCATCTTATGGAAAAACGCGTAAAGGCCTTAATCCAGTAGGTAATAGACACCCACGACATGCAAGAAGTACCAGAAATGACAGCTGCAATTCATTGGTGTACCTTTCAAGAGTAACTGTAGCTTAGGACTTGTATTTCTCGGTACTTTACATCTTCTGCGAGCACGATTACTAAAACGCACGGTGTTTCTGCACACGACAGCCATTGCATGCCATACAGGATTGTGGACTGGGCGTGTTTTTGTATGATATGCGATAGAAATCGTGTTCGAAAAAGCTGTGAATGGACGGGTAGACACGACGTATCATATCATATGTATATTACTTCGGGGTAGTTATGCCATAGTCTTTGACTGCACGCAGCGTTTTGTACCTAGAAATAAAATGATATGATTTAAAAAAAAAAAAATTACTTCGGGGTAGTCAGTACCTGGTGCGGACGCACGTTCAACAATTTTGTATCACACCCCCAAGGAACAAAGTGCGCTCCAGCTCGGCGTTCATATACGCGGGTGGGGTGGATCAAAGTCCGGGCGAAAAATACCAAAATAACATACTCTGCCATCTATGATACTCGGTTGTGCAGGATTAGGTTTTATATAAAGAAGCTGACGAATCAGCCATTTCTTTATTTCCTTATTCTGTCTCTTTATTCCTTATCAGGGTGATGCTTTTCTTTATATTCTCTTTATAGACGTGTCTTTCCTTATACAGTCATTTTCTTTATTTTCGACTACTATAAAAGAAAGACGATATCCACTTTGGAGAATCAATCAATCAATTCACTCTCTCTATTCAGCCTATTCCCTAATCTATCAGGTTGTAGGCTTTCATTTAGGCAGATGGTTCAAACGATAAGGTCCCCACTCCCTACTCGCACTAAACGCTAATGTTACCATATAACGCGAATAACTGAATCAGTGTTTGTAGCAGGCGGCCTCTGGAAGCCAAACGCGCAAAACGACTCACTGGTGCGTATATACATAGGCGCTGGCATATAGTCTACTCAATCTCATATAAAAAAATTCCAAATGGAACTGGCTCTACGTATGGCGGAGAGTCTTGCAGCTCAGCCGTATATTGGTGAGATGGACTTATAAACCAGTTCAGAAACGAACTTAAATTCTTAGCATTCTATTAGTCGTTCAACCTAAGCTAGTAGTGGGATATGGTAGGAGAAGCTTTGTTAAGAAGTACCTTTGACACCTCGACTTTCGCCGCTTATTGCTCATCAACAACCACACATAACCTTTAATTTTATTAAATAAAAACGCACGGTTTCACCTGGTGTATCATTCTATCTACTCAGATCTATGAAATCATTTTTCGTTGTTGAGCTATTAGCCAGCAGCAGGACAATGTCACCTGTATTGTCAAAAAACTCTTAGAACGAGATTTGTATGTGCTAGCCAGCAAAACTAAAGTCGTGGCACTCCGTCCCCACCATAGCAATTTGAAAAACTCCCATACAGTCACTGGGTGAAGTACAGCCACTCTTCAAAGTGCTCGTGATTCATACATGTATATAAGATGGTCAGTGCTCAATGTGGCTTACAGAGTTGTATCAAAGAACTCAAATGTACCTATAGAATTATAGAAGCCTGATAACAGAGAAATGAAAACACCATGAAGATCTAATATTGATTTTAGCCTCCATCAAGTACTGGTGGCTTGAGATTTCAAACATTTCAATGCACAGTTTGATAACTGACTTGAGCCGGACATGCATGCCATCCGAATCACGAACACTTTTGATGAGTGGCTGTACCTACCAATCTTAGCTAACAGATTTCAGTGTCAGCGTTGGTAGTCATATAAACCTTACTATTCTCAACCCCGATCTTTGTGGTTAGACAAGGTGTCCTGGTTTTTCTCTTGTTGCACCATATAGTCTTCGTCATCCTCATCTAAGATCTCTCTACGTGTATATGGTTTGCTTTTCTGTTCCGCTCACGGATGCGCTTTTAAGCTTGACAATGTTCTCTTGGACGTCCACACCTATACTTTCAAATTCACCATCCTATTCTTCAATAAGCTTAGGGACTGCCTTCTAAACACACATGTACATACCAGACTAGCTGGTATATATCTTCTCGGTTATCATAAGACACACACCTTCGCCGAAGAAAGTAGTCGCTGATTGTAACTCTAGCCCTTACCATCAACCACACCCCCACCAACACCCCACGCCGTCCTTGGAAACCGCGCCTCCCCCGAAATTAGTTCAATTGTGTTTTGTAATTGAATTCTGAGTGGAGGGGCCTGATGAAGAAAGAAGAGAGAAAGGGTGCAAGCGGGCTCCTCCACACCCTATCACGTCTCCCCCGTCTTGCCACGACACCACACCCTCGCTCCCACCGTCTCCTAGCTGCATGCCACTCCATCCCATAACCGCCCTACTATCCTATATTCACCCCCCCCCCCACCACCCCCGCAGTGCAGAAACCACACCAAACACCCCCACCCAACCGGTCTCCCCTCTACTGACAATATCACCTCACGGCCCACCCACAACACCGCCTCCGAGCGCCCTATACCCACCTCCATTGTGCCGCCTCGCGAAATGCTCACAGGAGGAGCAGCAGTGGATGAGGTGTCATTCTTGCTGTAACGGATTAGTGACAAGGGTAAGGATAACGGGGCCGAGAGTGAGATTAGGACGGACCTGCATGTGGTCCCTGCATGTGAGCGTGGTCGTACCTGCATATGCCAAGTGGACGTCGCCGAAACCGACAGTAAGGTACCTGAGTGCGGGATGGAATGGCTACCCTGCCCACCCGCAACTCACGGGAGTACTTTTAGGTGGTTAACCTAACAAAATCGAACTTTCGCGGGGGCCTTAGCACGACAACCACAATACACTACAAGTAGTCTAGGCACAAATTCAGGGTTCCGCCAATGGTGGCGAGTTTCGACACTGGCTTTCCTTCCGGGTGCGGACGTGTTATAGGTACGTATCAATCGGGAGGAAGGGCAGATAGCCTCTTCTCTTCTTCCTCTTCTCTCCTCTCGAAGGCTGGACACTCGAACAAAACCTTGAGCATCGGCCGCCGACGCAGGGTTGACATAGAGGGTAGCGGCGTATACAACTTATCATTAGCATTCTGTCAATCACCACAACATATCTTCGGCAAAAAGATGCTTTGAATCGCGGGAACAAAGAACATGGGATGAGTAGCAGAGTAGAAGTGATTCGGGAGTGTATATGTTTATTACTCTTAGCGCGGTGTGGCCATTTGGAACCGGATGTCGATGATGCTTGCGTCCCAGTCCTTCCAGATATTTTCCCTTGCTACGTATTTGATTCCCTTGTTTTCCTTACTATTACTCTGCTCCTATCCCCTCCTTTTCCCGGTCTGTATATGATGCTAAAGACGCTGCTACCTACCGCTATCTCCCCATTCCCTAATCCTATTACCGATTTCTTTATCTTTTTCACCCTGAGCTTGCCTAGATATTATCAGTGTTGGTTACGGTCTCTGATTTACTACATGTGCCAATATTCCTGGCGAGTGTTTTCTCTCCATGCCGATGGTCTATCGGAAATACTTCTTTCTCTCATTGCAGAATCTCGGGTAACGTAGTCCCGTAACTAAATCCGGTTCCCTATCTCTTTTGCTGGTGAAGCTGCCAACATCCGAGGAGGCCGCGTAGTGCACCGTGCACCCGGGAATTCCCTCAGAGATACGCCGTCTGTACTTCTAGGGCCATTATCACGGTAGCGGAGGTGGCCACTCAAAAGTTGGCAGCGTTTAATCACCAGCGAAAGAGATAGGCCTTGACGGACCACTAATGATGCAGGCGGGCTTTATTAGCTACATGCGTGAATTGTACTATATCTGGGTCTAACCTTTAGTTTTAACTCAATCAGAGAAGAATTGGCGGGGTTGTCCCATATATCTTTTGAAATGATTCGAGAAGGCCCCCTTCCTTCATGGTATATCACTCGCCGCTTACTAAGCGGAACGACCGACCGTTATATGGTGCGGCGCAGCTTAAAGGTGACAGAAATTGCAATGCGAATAACTTTTCAACCAGAGAAGATATCAAAAATCTATGAGATCAAACTGTAGGTAAAGGTATGATCAAGATTGAGGTCTCATAGATTTTTGATATCTTCTCTGGTTGAAAAGTTATTCGCGATGCCTTTTACCCATTTTTGTATGTAAAAAGTGCCAAGACTTAGTGCAGTATTATACCAGACATGTCACCTTTAAGACGCGCCGCACCATATGTACCCGCACACAACCACTATTACATGCCATACAAAAATGTAGTCTTGGCGGTTTTTTGGGCGTATGCAATATTGGTCGTGTTCAAAAACGCTATGAGATCGCGAGTACTACAGAAGTCACTTGCAACGTTGATTAGGGTGTAGGGGTAAGTGAGAAGACACTACTCTGCAAAGGTTACGTGAAGGGTGTCTTCTCACTTACCCCTACACCCGAAGTAGAAGTAGGTGTGTGTCGGAGTGGGTAGGGAAGTCGTCTAAGCCATTGGCTACAGTTATTGCTGCAGCGAAATAAATCGGGCTAGTGGCGGTTGCCTGACTGTGGCTTTCTCGATGGGGCTGTTGTCTTGTGGCTGGCTACCAACCATCGTGAAACTAAAACCCTCAGCTACAGTACTGCTTGCAATAACGTATTATATTCACTACAGCAATCATCACCATCATGTCTTTCGGTATCGGTATCGGCGACGTTCTTTTAATCACCAAAATGGGGTTCTCATTATGCGTAAACGTTAGCGGGGCCAAAGAAGAGCGGGAGGAGTTGATGATGAACCTAATGGATTGGAAAGAGAAGTTGGAATCCATTGAGCCTATGCTTACTGACCATGCAGGGATGACACCGCGCGATCTTAGAATTGCCAAGAGGAAATTTTCAGAGGCTTTAATGCTCTGAGTCGCGAGGAACTAAAGGCTCGTGAAAGGAAGGGTATTTGTGGCGGCGTAGGAAATGCGAGGAGAACGCGTTTCGAGATTATCAGACGAAGCTTGAAAAAAAGCTTGATGCGATAGAAAAGCTTTACGGTTGCACCTCAATGTATGTAAACTGAATCCGAACAATTATCGATTCTGCTACAGTGCCGGTTTCTGCAGGGTGGTCTTGGGGCGAAGTTCGAGCAAACAGTCGATTATTGGAAGGACTAACCGATTTCTCAAACCAGAGGACGATTAGATTTACTGATGCATTAGATGTCAAACGCCTAATACTGTGGGACTTGTGCCAAAAATGGGAGGTAAAAAGTCTCTTTAGTCCTCATCACGGCGCCTCATGACATCACTGATTCCATGATCAAAGGATTTCCGAACTATTCTCTCTATTCTCTTTAGAGAATCTGCTGGAAAGTCCTTTGTTGAGCAGGGGGAATACGACATCATCAATGAAGAGAACGGCGCGCTCCTGAGACCAGAAAGTTGGAGTTACACGGTTAAGGCCGGCATGACACTTTCAATGGCAATAGTCCTACAGAAAAGGATGAATAAGGGCGAAAACGATTATAGGTGCCCAGTTTGCAAAACACAATATATCAGACCCGTTGGTACAGCTTCGGGACACGATCTAGATCGCATGCAGTGGTAATTCGCACCTACGCTAAGCGAGAGGTTTGTGACTGAGCTATGGGACTGACAGCATGGACAAGCATTGTAGACGGTTGTTTCAAATATCCTCAGAAACCACGGTGGAGGCCATTGGTTCTCATGCCGCCGGGCAACAAAACGATTTAAATTCAAACACGGGCGATCCTTCAAAGGATGACGACTTGAAGCATATACAACGGTTCCACATCCGTGTAAACGAGATTGACAGATGGATGTGAGTTCAAGAGACCTTTCTAATTCCCTATGTATACATACAGCACTCCAGCCAGGACTCGACCCGGCCCAAAGGGTATGTAAACCCTCGCTCATCAATGATGTACGTGCTTACCTCTCAAGGCGGGGGTGTGGTATAGACTTCGTTCCGCAGGGTGCGGGTAGGGTAGCAGCGATAACTCCGATAGTATAAAGGAATTATGAAGGACATTGTAGAAACAGCGATAGTTTCTGAAGAGAAAACTATAATAGATTGATAAATACAGAAGACGTTGCGTAGAGAAGAAAGGAAAGGAAAAGAACGACACAAGTAGGCCCCGTTGACTCCCTTATATATCCAACAACCCCTCACTTAACCTGACTCATACTCCGCGTAACCCCACTATGACTCACTCCTTCGTGTAACAGAAACTTATAGAACCTCTTCTGACAAATCCTTCCTCCCGAACGCACAATAATCCCAATCCGTCCAGTCCCAGTCCGCCCATCCTGCACAGTCCATTGTATCCATGAAATTACCATATATACACAGGCTGCGAATAGACCGCACGCCGGCGGGTAATTCGGTGATATGCTGACACTATACTGGAGGTGAGTAAGGCGACACTAATTGTGGAGTTATACACTGACCGTATGCAGTGAGTAAGTAGATCTATACCATCGCCGAGGACTCCGATGATGTGCTGACCGTATGCAGCGAGTAAGTAGACCACAGAGCATCGAGGACTCCAATGATGTGCTGACCGCTTGCAGCGAGTAAGTAGATCTATACCACCATCGAGTACTCCGATGATATGCTGACCGCTTGCCGCGAGTAAGTAGATCTATACCACCACCAAGGACTCCGGTGATTCTCAACGCGGGGGTGTGGTATAAGCTTCGTTCCGCAGGGTGCGAGTAGGGTAGCAGGGATAACTCCGATAGTATAAAGGAGTTATGAAGTATATTGTAGGAACAGCGATAGTTTCTGAAGAGAAAACTATAATAGATTGATAAATACAGAAGACGTTGCGTAGAGAAGAAAGGAAAGGAAAAGAAACGGCGCAAGTAGGCGTTCGCCTTATATCAAACGATACCCCTCACTTAACATCATACTTCAACTTCTGACTCACTCCCCCGTGTAACAGAACCTCATAGAACCTCTTCTGACAAATCCTTCTTCCCGAACGCACAATAATTCCAATCCGTCCAGTCCCAGTCCGCCCATCCTGCACAGTCCATTGTATCCATGAAAGTGATGTGCTGACTGTATGCAGCATGTAGGTGAACCACAGACCGCCTAGGACTTTGATGATGTGCTGACCGTATATAGGTTGTAAGAGGGCCAAAGGGCGCTGAGGACTCCGGCGATATGCTGACCGTATGTAGCATGTAAGTACACCACAGACCATCGAGGGCTCCGATGAAGTGCTGACCGTTTGCAGCGAGTGAGTAGTTCTATACCACCGCTGAGGACTCCTACAATGTGCTGACCGTATGCAGGACGTAAGTAGACCACAGACCGCCTAGGACTCAGATGTTGTGCTGATGGTATATAGCTTGTAAGTAGACCACAGACCGCCGAGGACTCCGATGACATCAGCAAACTACTACTTGTGTATGCAGTCTCCCAACAGTCTCCTGGGTCTCCTGAGAGTCTCCTGAGGCTCCTGGATATTTTTTGAGTCTCCTGAGGCTCAGGAGACATCAGGAGACAAATGAAGTCTTGCTGATGGATGTGCTGACCATATATAGATAGTAAGGAGACCACAGACCACCGAGGACTCCAATAATTTGCTGACCATAGGCAGCAAGTAAGTAGATCTATACCACCGCCGAGGACTCTAATGATGTGCTGACCGTATATAACGAGTAAGTAGATCTATACCCCCACCGAGGACTCCGATGATGTGCTGACCGTATATAGCCCGTAAGTAGACCATAGACCACCGAGGACTCCGGGGATGTGCTGACCATATACAGCGAGTAAGTAGTTCTTTACCACCGCTGACGACTCCTACGATGTGCTAAATGTGTGCAGGGCGTATGTAGACCACAGACCACTGAGGACTCCGATGATGTGCTGACCATATGTAGGGAGTAAGTTGACCACAGACCACCGAGCACTCCGATGATTTGCTGACAGTATGCAGCTGGTAAAATCAGCAAGACTTCATTTGTCTCCTGATGTCTCCTGAGCCTCAGGAGACTCAAAAAATATCCAGGAGTCTCAAGAGACTCCCAGGAGACCCGGGAGAGAGTTGGGAGACTGCATACACAAGTAGTAGTTTGCTGATGAAGTAGATCTCTACCACCGCCTAGGGCCCCCATCATGTGCTAACCGTATACAGGTCGTCAGTAGACCAAAGACCTCTGAGGGACCCCGATGATGTGCTGACCGCTTGCAGCGAGTAAGTAGATCTTTACCACCGCCGAGGACTCCTGTGAAGTGTTGACCGTATTCAGCGAGTAAGTGGATCTATACCACCGCCGATGACTCCGATGATGTGCTGACCGTATGTAGCGAGTAAGTAGACCACAGACCATGGAGGACTCCGATGATGTGCTGACCGTATACAGTATGTGAGTAGACCCCACACCGCGCGTGAGAACTCTCTGACCGATGCACTATGAAGCCCACGAATTGAGGAACATGAGGACTAGTCACAACGATGTGACTAAAATTGGTGGATGCCACCGGACAGTAAGAACCACCTCTTCTGAGGCGCTCGCATACATTTCGCAACAGGCTCCTTAACATTATCTATTCTCTAGAATTGGTAAGCCGGGTAGGATATCGCGTGTGGTGATGGTTCAGGTATGCGGGGCAGGGCTTGTGGCAGTGGGGATCGGCAGTGCTTTTCCTTTTTTTCTAATTTCATATTGTTCATGTTTACGACTTTCGCTCTGGAGGTTCGAGGGGAAAGACTGGTGGAGCGAGGTGCTGTTAAGTGGGTGGGATGGTGGTACAAACGGATAGGTTGGACGGTGGGACGATGTGGCTATGGCATGATGGGACGGCTGCGATGGGGCGGTGGTACAAACGGATACTCTGCATTTCGATCAAATTTCTCAAGCTCTACACTTGTTTTGTGGCCATTCAATCGATTATGTGTGATACAGTGTGAGCAAGTAACCAGGTCTTGTATCACCCAGCCTATTGGGATTAGCGGCACTTCCGATCACAGCTCCCGATTACACAGTACAGAGTGATAGTTTGTGATTCGGTCATTCAGAAACCAGAATTGACTCTCACATGGCTAAATAAGCCTTGGTGTCGTAATGAATTATGTTCTTATTAATAAGTCGGGGAGGTCTTGATCCTTGTGGTGCTTTGTGAACTAACAGCTTCATAGAGGATCACCCCCGCTGTGCTCTATAAGCTGCTCCGGTGGATATTTGTACATCAATGGCGACTCAAGTATTAAATCACCCTTTTGAAGTGCCCCGGACCGCCGTATCTAAGGTATTAACGCCCGAGGACAACAAGGCTCGGGTTGTAGGCTTGGGATGATATCCGTCACTAATACATCCTTTCTCCACCACATCCATAGCGACGCCCCGCTAGTCTTATCTCCTACACCTTGTGCCTATCCGGAACCCCACCCCCTCCATTATTACTCAACCACTCGTTTGTGCTCTTACCCCTCATTCGACCTGGCCCTGACCCTGGCCCTCGTCCGCGTTCTCGTCCTCGCCCTCTGCGTCTTCGTCCTCTTCTCCGCCTTCTAAGTTGGGAGACGGCTGTGGTGCCTGAGCGCGTGATGGGTGACTTTAATGATTGAGAGAGCTATTACAGACTAACCTTCCCCGAGCAGAGGGCGACCCAATGAAGATGTTCTTTACAATCCCACTACCAGCAGCAACAACATCCTCCATTCCTCTCTTATGAGCGACTGGAATGGTTCGTGCATACCAGCAAGGAGACTCCCTCTTACCCTGTGTCTACAGGCAAGCCAGCCTTTCTCTACTAGCGCCCCTACTAACAATAAACGTAACAAACTGCATTATATGTAAAGATTAGATAGCAGTAGGACTTACTTTGTGACGTACTATTAGTTGTTTCATCGCGCGCAGGCGGTGTATCTATAGCGACTGGGGACCAGCTAGTAATCTGAGAGCTATAGCCCATTCAAGAATATTTTGACCATGCACACGCGCAGTCACCTCACGTGGTGATTTTCGGCTCACGAATCAAAAACCATATTTGGTGAACGTGGAGGGGCAGAGAGAGTGGTGAATGTATCTCAAAGGTCTCCAGTTCGGCGGGTCCTGGATTTCAAAATAGGTGGAATCATGGAGTGCAGTATAAGTATCGCTAGGGTTGGCTTTGGGAAAGATTCAGGGAAAGAGCTCTTGCGCATGTAAGGAATAAGACATGGCCGGGGCGATCATATAGTCTAATGTGAGGATCCTTGTTTACTAGCTGTCTCGAACTAGGAGTTGTGTGAACAAATAACTTGGCGTTGCAAATTCATCCTACGGCATCTTTGTGGTCTGCCGATTTATTAAAACTACGCTAAGCCGAATGGGTCTGGTTCGCGACAACTTTGTAAAAACACTTGAGGGCCCGTTTGGCAACCAGACAAAACGGAGTTTCCAAAGATCAAGGCCTAACAAAGAGGTCATTAAAACGGGGTTTACAAGGGGGAAAGCTCCTTTTCGGCCTGTTGCCAAACGGGCCCTTACTCATTGGGGATTTTAATTTCTTTTTTGCTGTATCTACAAAGTCGGCCTCTTGAGCCAATCTGGATAAAAATGCCCCATTACGCTTTCCAAGGCGGCTGCCAGCGAGATTTCTTTGCCCGTGAAAAACAATTCTGAAGCTCCTAATCTGGTGTCTTAGACGCGGATTAGGGACTTGAATACTTTTTTTCCTCTGTTGACCTCGAGGACAACTGACCACCGGAAAGGATCAAGAATTCTTTTCCTTCACTCCCAATAAACAATTTTACATTGTCTATTGCCTCAGGCACTTCTTACCGTCCCATGCAATGCTACTTCTAGGAATGCTGCACCATGTACGTATACAAACAACCGTAAAATCACGACAAATTAGCAATCTCCTGTTAGTGCTTCTGCTGAATGCTATGGACCAGCCTCTAAAGTGATTATTAGTAGTACTTCTCATCTTGCACGCATAGCTGGTATTTTCGACCTTCGGCGGTAAGTCAGGTCGGATAGCCCCAGAAGCGCTATGCCAATATTATGTTATACATGACCTATCTCCTTCCTACTGGAACATCAACCCCTTCAATCATGATGCTTGTTTACGAGGGCCACTCAACTAGTCACGACGAGTTGCAGGTCTTATACCTTTGGTTACGGATACCAAGTCCTCCCTTCACAGCTGATTTACGCACCCTCCGCTCTCTTCTGCGCCATGATTAAGAGATTGGAATTTTAAATATCTACTCGATCTAGAGACCAGTACTTCTGGTTGTAATACCTCTATTTGAAGGTTCATTTACCCATGTTTCCGACTCCGGTCATGGGTAGTATCTTGATCTGATGCATTATCTACCGAGTGTTAACACATTTCGTCGCCGCAGTTCTGGATATATCAACAAAGCGTATGTTGACATTCATTAATGGGTGGGTGTCTTCAGATCAGTCAGAGAGTTGTATATGAGATTCAGCTCACCAAAGTTCATCTCTAGTTGCTTGCACCATGTAATCAAGCAACCAATAGAGGGTGGTCATCGCCAAAGCAGCAATGCAAGATCCGTTCTAGCAATTGGCACACAGTGATCTTCACGAAGTATAATGGTATGATATCCAAACGCGAATAAACCACCATCCTCAACGCCGACCTCACCGGGCTGCACGCATGTATGAAGTATCAATCAATCAACGCCGACCTCACACTTCTTCGCGGGGAGCTACCCCTAACCCTGATTAGTATACAGTAGCTTTTGAAAGAACGACAGGACTGGTGGAAGGACGGCACAGCGGGGGTTCCGGGAAGGGGGGTCAAACAGTGGTGTTCAGGCTTATATTAACTGGCATGGTTGGCTGTTGTGATACGTCGTTGCCCCCAAAGTAATTAACTATACAAGACGATTCTCAGGCTTCGTCTTATAATATTGTACTCGTTGCAGGAAGTCTACTCTCCCTGACTAAGCCAATCTATGTACCCGGGGGTGCCGGAAAGTGATGCAACGATCAAATATCTCATATTCCTCAACAACCAAGCTAGGTAGCAGAATCTAGAGCAAATCTATGGTAACAGATAATACAAATAGCCTTTTACTTCCCTCTCATTAGTGTCTCCTGTCATAAGTTGCTCCTTTACGGGCTAAAGGCCCAGGTCAGTGACTAGAAAAAGACATGGAGATCTATTCTAGAGACTCATGTATCATATAATACACCCGACTTCGTGAACAGAAAGGCGATGGCTCTATCGCTTGTTCCTGCCACGTCAGCTAAAGGAGCTAAGAAACCACGTGTACGGGATGATACTAATATCCAGAAATCTAGTCAAAAACGCCATAACCTGACACTGCAGATATGTTGCGGCGAGTCTTAAAGGTGACAACGAAGTTCAGATGAACCGCTAGCTGCTTTTTGGTGAAATAAGATATCAAAAACCAGGTTGATAGAAGTATCGCTGGAGTAAAGAAGAACACTTCTATCCGAGGGCTCTACCAACTATATAAATGAATCAAAAAAAGCATCATTTTCGCTTATTATGTTTCTATGTGAAATGAATCACTTTTAATGTGCTCTCTAAAGGAATCAAAAACCGATGGAAAAGGCACCTTTTACTATGGGTAAATGAATCAAAAAATGAATCCTTAGTTCCATTTGATACATTTAAAGTGCTTTTTCTTATAAAGCTTCAGGCTAAAAAAAAAGGAAAAAAGAATTGATCTCCCAAGGAACTGAACCTTGGCTATTGCGATTACTTAACCTGAATCTTATCACCCATGCTATCAGACAATATATTAATACATTACTAGTATTTGAGCTGTGTTGGATTGCCAGAGAGGAAAAGCATCAGAAAATTGGTGAGGAAAAGGCATCATGGAAAAGCATCATGAAAAGGCATCATGGAAATGAATCCGAGTGCCTTTTACAAAAGCGTACCCTCTAAATGAATCAAAGGATTCATTTACCAAAACTGACTGTGTGGGAAACGAATCAAAAGATTCATTTACATGGCTGGTAGAGGGGATTTCTGAGCTATTGTTTGGTTAAAAGGGTATTGGCAGTTTACCTGAATTTCTTGCCACCAGCTTTAAGACTCGCTGCGCCATACGTAATATGAAAACCCGCAATGGTTTCTCCCTTTGCAGTAAATTGAGCATTCTAGCGAAGTGTTCGTATCGAACAATATGGAATTAGTACCAATCAGATTCGTTGATTAGCTTTCGGGCCTAAATTATGAATCAATTGGTTGAGGCAACAAATTCATATACTGCACAAAGAATTCCTAGTAAAAGTCAATGCCAGTTCCTCTCTGAGATGAGTTGGTCCACCAATTCCCTTTACCGCTATCTATAATGGTCCTCATAACTGTACAGACTGATTCGGGTGGAAATCTGGTAAGGCTTCTACTGTAAATATGGGTTGAGTCGATGTGTTGGTTGGTATAGCCCTGTCCGCAAGTTTTGGCACCCCCGCTCTCAAACCCCACAGACCCAAACACTGATATCAACAGCCGCACAGGGGCCGCTGTGAGGGGGAGTTTAAGCTAGTTAGATGTTACCATATTGTGCTATATTATAACAGTCTCTGTGGCGGCTTTCTGAGGGTGGGGATCTAAACACTTTGTTGATTGCCATTGCAGATCTTTTTCAAAGCGCCAAAACCTTTCAGACTCGACTGCACTTCCAGTAGCCCGTGAAAATATTTTATTTAGTACGTTGTTACTAACTAAACATAACTTCACTTAGTTAAATAGTACAATTTACAAATGCAGACACTGTCCATCAATTTCCCGCACCTCCCACCCCACTCCTCAAGACCCTAACCCTCTTCGTGTCCCTTCCCTCTTCCTCCTCCACCCTCTCCTTACCTACTATTACAAACTCCTCTCCATCGACTCCGGCCTCCTCGCCCCTAGCCCTTTTCCTCGTCCTATGCACCGCCGCCCTTCTTGCTAACGCCAAATCCCTCACCGCCATATCCAGTGCCCTGCGATATGGCTCTAGCGGCAGCGGGACCGTGCGGCCATCGTCTGCTAGACCGCGCAGCAGATCCGATATTCGTAGCGCAGGTTTTGGCTCTGCCGCTGAGGTGCGGGGGAGAATGTCCTGAATCTCGTGGTTAGTTGCTTGAGTGGCGGTGTGACGGTTATTAGAGGACTTGGGGCGCGGGGGGTGGGGGGGGGGTATATACGTATTTTGGTCCGTCACGGACAACTTCGTTGCCAGATGTGAGGCGGAAGAGCTCGACGGTGGCCGTGAGGGGACCAACCCACTGGGATGGATCACAGGTGTCGTGGAATTCCTGGAGGAGGAGGGGCGACGGAGAACGTTGCGACTCCACTTGCTCCCTGCCGAGTTCATCTTCGTCTTCGTCCCCGTCCTCGTCCTCCCCCGCCCCTCCCTCCTCCCCCTGGTGCGGAGCTGTACCCGACGCCGCCTCAGCTCCCCCAATCAAAATAGTACCCTCCTCGATATTCACCACCACAACCACCTCCACCTTGTCTTCAGACCTTGTCAACCACACTTTAGCCGCCTCCACCACCTCGTTATACCGCTGCTTGAAGGCAACCTCAAACACCACCCTCGGGAAAGGATCACGCCGCCACTGCCCATCCGCAGCTGCGACCCGCGCATAGAAGAAGGCTGCATCCGGCTGGCGTACCGACCCGCCCTGCAGCTCTACGTCGCGGCTGAAGCAAAGCACCACGTGTGACCGCTCTTCGGCGGAGAGCACGGCGCGCAGATCGGCATATATTTCCGTCACCCAGGTGCTGAGTGCGTCGTGGACCGCTGTGATCATACCACGGAGAGTAAGGGTGCGAAGCGGCGCGTCGTACGTGTAGCTATGCAATATGTTAGCACACAGATATATCTATCATATATCATCACTGCAGAAATCCGAAAATCTGGCTATCTCCGGCCAGGGATTGGTTGAACGGTGTAGATCATGTCCGCTCATGGTAGTTGTGATCATATATGCACGGCCAACACCCTCTAGGCACGGCGGTACACCACTTTGGTGGGGGGTGGGGGCTACCAAACCGGAATCGTCTGTTTCGTTTCAGCGCCCAGCGCTGGAACCGTTCTAGGCGAGAAGGTGAGACGCGCGTGAGCACGAGAGACTGCTCGTGATAGCAGTCGCCCTCGAGGAAGCTATTGATTGTGGAGAAGAAAGCGGAGACGGAAGGAGGGGTGGTCCGTAGTGGTTCAGCGAGTTTCGACGCGAGGGGTGGGTACTCCTCCTCGGGTGGTGTCGCGGGGTGCTGGGAGCCGGGGGTGAAGTGGGGTTCCGACGGCTGCGGCTCCGGCTGCAGCTGCTGCAGCTGCTGCGGCGGCGGCGGCGGCGGCGGTGGTAGCGCGCAGCTGAACGAAGAAGATTGGGATATCGGGGTTGCTGGACGGGGTTTGGGCATAGCTGTGGGGGCAGTGGGCATTGCTGTGGAGGCAGAGCGCTGGGGTGGGGAAGTCGCATGTGGCAACGCGCTCTGTTATTAAGTAATATGTGCATGTAGATCTCTTTTCAGCCACAATCTAGGAGGCGTAAGGGAATAGTGGCTAGAGTGGCACGTCAGTCAAGAGCAAAAAAGACACAAAATTAGTTAGAGAGGATAACCACATAGGTAGGCCAGTATCTAGCTGGGGACTGCTGTAGTACTTCTTCATCGCTTCCGATATCTAGGCGGTGTTTTTTGCCGTCTTTGAAGCAAAGTCGGACGGTCCTAGAGTAGACGTCCACTACCTCACTCGGTAGTGCCTGTTGATATTTCTTAATTCTGGGATGCTATCACGGATTGCACGCCACTATCACATAAGGGAACCTTTGAGGTAAAGTCTACGCTATACAGGAAAATTTGGTCAAAGTCGGATGAGGTTTTGCAATAATGCACAGCATATGCGGGGCATCAACCTCACCTTAGCAAATATGTCTAAAAATGGCATATAAAATTATTTTCAGGCTCCGCCTATTCAACATCATCAACATCATCAACCTACTATGGAACCACACCTTCCTCCTATTGGCTTCTTCTAGCCCCAGCGGTCTGGGGTGGGTGCTGCCCTTGGTTCATTATATATGACAGTAATTAACAGTTTATTAAGTCTATAGATACCTTGAGCAGTCACAAATACTCCTGCTACTATGCGCGCCAAGGGTGCAGAGGCTGCCGCTCTTAGACAGCTTTCCAACCCGCTCCTTCAACAGAGAAGCCAGCACCCTCAATCTTCAACAGGGTTCGAGGAGGTTATGAATCTAGCATGCGCGCCTGGTGCGCCGAGCCCGCCGCTTCTAGGGAGTCAGTCAATCTGCCTCTACAGCCTAGCAGCCAGTCTTTCGACTATGCGCAAAGACTCTATCGCCCCGACACACACGCCGAGGTCGCCGAGCCTGCCACTTTTATACAGCTACCCTTATTACCTCCTTCTCAATCTCTGGACCATGTTCAAGGGACTTCCCAGATGCGTTCTGAAGGGTCTTCATCTATGGCTATAGAAAGACCAGCGGCTGCCAAAGTCCTCAACCGGTTAATAGGAAGAAATGTTAGTGATATTTCTCAAAGTGGCGTGGCAACTTTGGTACCAGAGAGAGGGTTGGTTCTTGATGATTTGAGTAATCCGGGTATACTTGCAAATCTTCTTGCGTACCTTGACTCTCAAGCTCCCAAACAAGTCAACGGAAGAAAACAAAGAGCCCAAATCACCAAGGAGGATGAGAAAGTAAGTTTAGTAAAGCTATGTCATGAGAACTTTGAGTTGTATACCGCTAGTAAAACTAAGTTTTTTGAATTTATGCGAATTAAATATTGGGGTCTTACTGGTCAGGGACTGAACGTTAATGTGAAGGGTTATATGGATCGATAGGAAAAAAAGGAAAACAAGATTGCGAAGGATATGATAAGGGCGGGGTGGCAAGAAACTATGGAGAGTGGGAAATTGCTTTGGATTTGTGTTTGTCGGCAGTTGATGACTTCAGGAAAATGAAGGGGGTTCTAAAAGAGCACGAACAGCCGGACGCAACTGCCGCCTTGGAGGAAAAAAGCCAGCTGGAGGTAGTAAGAGAGGATATGACCAAAACGCTGTCTAGTAAGAAGCAGGAAAGAGAGGCTGCGGGTCTTCATGCAAACTCTGGGAAATGTCAATTTTCTGAAAATATCCCGTAAGAATTGCGGGAGAGTCATTCTGAAATGATGAAGAATTTTTGTCTAAAAGCGATAATAGAAGAATAGATTGTTGGGAGTTAATGTTAACTCTAATGATTACTAGCTTGACTGCTGCACAGTCTCGTAGTCAGGAGGTTCAGGATAGGGCAGAAGCGGATCGGCTTCACCAAAGATCTGATACTATACAGGAAGGAAATATTGTTATGGATATTGGGTTGCTAATAATGAACGAGCTTTATGGGAATTTCTAAATATCGAGCTCTACATGCGCGATAGACAGATTGAGCTATGTATATGAGACCATAGCCATCTATCAGTCTGCTAGATATTCTTCTATAGTAGTATACAAGAAAACACAATGACGTATTAGCCCTGTTATAACAAGTATGACAATTAGTTAATAAGACAGTAGTCAAATAATAAGCTTCTACCAGTAACAATCCCATTTCCATACCCATTGATAACCAACCAAAGAAAAGTACTCTTAAATCTTCCCGAATGATCATTCCATATAAATTCTTTATCTTGACGTTTCTATGTTGAATATGTCTTTGGTTTTCTGTTAAAGGTACTTGAGGTAGTGCTCTATAGGTTCCCATAACCCCCCGTTGTAATCTATATGCACATCCCCATAGATATGAATCTCCTCGTCAAAAGGTCCCGACAAACTCTCGATTATTCCATCGGGAGCTGTTACACCCTGAAGCTGCATGTTATGATCTTTCTTATAACCGGTATAAAACCAAGCTTGATCGGCTACTTCAGGAATCGGTCGACGAATCGTTTGGTGCCTGCCGTCAATAAGTTATCAAATCTTCCCGCCTGGCTCTCCTTTCTGTCGTGTTGTGTTGCGATGATAGTATAGACGTACAGGTATAAGATAATTGAAATCCCAGTTTAACCTTTGTTGATACCGTCGATGAATATATATCATTTGTAATACCGCTCAACCATGAACTGCTATGGCAAAAAGTCTCTACTGCCCCTTTCAACCCAGAAGGCCATGATATAGGGCGATAGCCAGAGTGGTACAGCGGTGGGTAATAAGCCATCGGACGGAATGCCACCAGACTGCGCGTTTGTAGGCAAGGTTTTATTTAGGTCGGCCGATGGCTTATTAACCACCGCTATGCAGAGAGGTGCTTCATAACGGGCTCTGAGATGCGAATGAATACGTAAAGGCCCGGTAAGTATTGCTTTGCGTCTTGTTGAGCTTAAGGGACTTCATGTACCATAAACCGGTACAGGTCTGGTTGTTGAACATTTGCGGAACATAGGTGATGCGAGGTTAAATAGGTCTATCAGGAGGACTTCTATTCATTCCCAGGGTTTTCTTTCTTCTTCTGACTTGTCTAAATGCTATCGCATCTCTCATTAGGACAGATGAGTCGTCTTCTGCAAGAACCGCAACAAAAAGAAAGAAAAAAGAAAAGGTTGGATCCAAGTGCTCTCCTGACGGCCCTCAGGATTTACTTTCACTGGACGTGGAGTCAACCAATTATAACACTTGTTTCCATGGCCATAGTGCAGAGTTTTCTCGTGATTAGTTTAATGCGAGAGTGGACCTGTCCTCGCAACCCAGCCTTACTTCTCCCATTACTGTGGGTACCACCCCGCTAAGTAGTTCGGGCTTCGTTACAAAAGGTCCCTATGCGCCACCAAGGCGGCTTCAAAACGGAGAAGTATCGTTCGATGTCGGGATGGATGGATTCCGTATGTAAGTGAATACTAGGATATTTGAGGTTGTATTGCGAGAAGAAGTATCGGGATCCGGAGAGATGTTCTATGGGGTTCTGTTTGGGTTTGTCACGCAGAGTACCAATGGGGTTTTCTTCTGAGTATTAAGTTCCCCCTCGGTCTTGTAGCGGATCCTATTTCTGTCCCTGCCCCCGTTTTGTTCTTGTTCTCCGGAGCCTCGACCCGGGCTCAGATCTTGATTCCCGACCACGTCGGATATGCTTATAATATTACCGCTAGGTTCCGCGTAGTGGAAAATGGTATCTTGATGATCCGACGCGGGTATATAACTGAGATCGTGCCCTAGCAATAAGCGTTTCACGATTTCCGCCCCGGAAATCCGCCAAATTATACCGCTTTCTGGTGGGGTGTGCTTCGGGTTAGGGTGAGCGAAATGGGCGCATGCGCGTACCCAGAACCGCCAAACCTGCCGTCGCCTCCACCAAACCTATCTCTCTGCAATGCAGGCATTCATCGCTAGATGCAAGAGATCTGGCCCTCACAAGCATGCGGGATCGATCAATATGATTTCTAACTACTTCGAGCGCGCCTCTGGCTTTGTACAACTCAATAATCTTCAGCATAATTCTGATTGGCTACGCCTTGTCTCGCTGTACACCACCACCTGTTGCCATAGGATACAATCCCCAAGCCCCCCACCGGAAAAATTTGGAACCTGGCGCAAAGGTTAATACATTCAAGGACAAGTGGTACCTCCTGTTTGTCATCAAGTGTTTGATGTACAGCGATCCCCAGCGTGTAGACAAACCTTCCGACCAGATCTCCACTTCTCAAGATATAATCAAAGTAATCGGTAAGCGAAACCTACCTACTGTAAACCCGGGTTTACTGACTTCCTTTCCTCCGAGTCAGAACATAAAAAGATCACCGGCCGACTACTGGAATGTCTCAACATTTGCTCTCGAGTTAAGGGCGTCCGGCCATATCCCCCGAATGGATGAGACCAGGATTTGCGATGTCTCAGTACACAGTGAGATGCTAATCAACTGCGAAAATCAGCACTAAGGCTCTCATGCTTCAGTGGTTGCCTGAGGCAATGGTGGATAAAGTTATCGCTATGGCGAGGGAGGATACACCTGAGTAACTGGAAAGTGTAAAGTAGTAAAAATAAATAACATGGCAGTGATACTCGCACGTTAACTAAGTCGTCGGATATCGTTGCAACCAAACGCTTATCAAAAATTCCGACTTTTTAATTAACGACTGAGTATAACCCCAGGAAAAATTCGCGCGCAAACGAAATGTGACAAATTATCCCCCGCCGCACTACATGAAATGTGACAAACTACATGTATCCCCCGGCGCACTACACCCCTAACTTCATAAGTATGAGATCCATCTTGCTTACTAACTCCAGCTGATTGCTTTCCATCTTGCTCTCCATGTTACCTACACGCGTGTTCAGTCCTTCAAGTCCTTTTTCCATCCCCGCACATCTCTCTACCACCTCCTCCAAACGGTCTTGCATTGCAGATACGTGGTCCTCCGCCCAGCAATGAGCGCACAGCAGCTATGTAAATCGTGGGTGATCGCATCAACCATACTCGTCAAAATGCTGACTTGTCCTCTTATACCTTCAACACGAAACCTGATGTCGGTTTGGAAGCTGCCGGTTTCCTTCACAATTGCGTCCATGCATTGGCTTACTGGGGCAAGCTCCTTCTCAAAGGTCTCTACCTTTTTCTCCAGGGGGGCATAGCCAGTGCGGAAGCCGTGAACCGCCGAGGAATTTCTCGTGATACTATTCTTCATGTTGATAAGGTCCGATTCAATGAGATTGTATCTCAGATTCAACTCTCTGATCAATTCCTTCACGTCGAAAACATGGCTTGAAAGGGCGTTCATATTCTGGACCGGGTCATATCGAAGATAGGCACTCAGAAACTGTCTTTTTCTTTGGAACATTTCATCCTGCGCACGTCTAACACTTTCGCTGTCTAGCTCCGTAGGAGTTTCCTCGTCGGAGGGCTGGTCGGAGGGCTGGTCGGAGGGCTGCTCGTAGGGGGGCTGCTCGTAGGGGGGCTGCTCGTACGAGGGCTGCCCCTCGGAGGGATACTCGCCTACGTTGGATGGATTTTGATCGCTCATTGCAGGAAATATCGAAGGAGGAAAGGTTGTGCCCTATAGTTTAGTGACTTGTGGGTAGAAGGGGTGGCTTATGGGTGGGGGGGTAGAGGGTGTCGGTGGTACCGGTGGGTGGCAAGGAGGTCTTATAAATGCTATAAATGGGGGGCGGGGTACCGTTGATTATGTCTTTGGACTATCTTTAATATCTTTCGCGTGTAGTAATGTTTGGAGAACATACCATTTCTCTCGTTCTTTGAGGTTGTTAGTTCTTTTTTTTTTTTCTTTTTTTTTTTTTATTAACGTGAGCGGGAAGGTTCTTAGAACCAATCACTTAGTTTCATGCGGCGCTAAGGTTCGAAAAGAAAAAAAAAAAAAGAGAGAGTCGAGTTACTTTTAGTGCTCGTGTGTTGAGTGCAAGTGGAGCGAGGGGTGTGGGAGGATCGGCTCGCCCAGATCGTGAAACTATTGTATCAGGCGCGAGTTAGCATAGAGGCGATTCGTATGCACGAATGTCGGCGTAAGGGGGAGGAAGAGGATCATGGGCTCCGGTCTCCGATGTCTCTTACTCTTAACTACGTATCTGGCGTAGGGAATCTCAACCATGTGTTGGGTGTAATCGCTCTTCTTGCTAGCTAGCGTATTCTGCAGGGGAAGCGCAGGCGGTGTTGGATTGGCGATGAGGCGTAGGGAGTTGGCGCGTCGAGAGAAAGAGAAGAAACGTGTCTTGAAGGCAGAAGAAGAATAAGACAACGTTTAAAGTATCAGCGATTCATATTGAATGAGGCCTAGCCCTACCTCCCGAAGGAAGGAGAGGCAGGGCTTAGGCGAGGAGAAACTGAGAGAGGACTCTAGTGGTGTTTAAAGTATATTCTAAAAAGTATATTAATCAGAAAACTAGAGAAAACGTTGCGTAGAGAGGAAAGGAAGACAACATAGTGTGTCCGCGGCCCTTTATAGTCCTCTCTACTGAAAGTTACATGTCAGCGATCGCCGGAGCTCGATGGCGGCCAGGATATTACATCGTAAAGAAAAGAAAGAACAGAAATAATCTGAGAAGTCTTGGGCGCAAATGGTTAAACCGAAGACCAAAGGCCCAATAAGCAATCAGCAACGTCTATCTGGAAGGTAGCATAGTGTACCGGCGGCGTACAGGCGCACCTCAGCGAAAGAGAAGAAAGCAACATCGTCGAGTCATCCGAACAGCGTATTAGCGAATACTGTTGGAGGAAGTCTGAAGATTAGGAAATAAAAAAAACGTGCGCAAATGAAGGAAAACCCGCGAACCACCGCGCGTCAACGTACTAATCACGTCTACTCGGCGAGATTGCCTAACAAGCCTGCCGTCGTCAGCGTCGTGCTGGCCTCCATGTTCATTCGCCGTGATGTCGGAGGCGCCGTGATCTGAGGTCCGATTGGATCCATGATATTGAGACAGAAAGATCGCGTCTGTGGTCGCGCATCTGTGGCGAGTCTAGAGGGTAGAACTCTGCAGTAGGTATTTGCGTGTCAATCTTATCAAAACCACGTGCGGGATTTAAACCACTATAACTCGATTACTATTCTGGCGCGATTTATAGTATAGAGCACTCACGGGAGGCGGGGGCGGCCAACTCCTCATAAATTTGAAAACCAAGTTCAACAAAACAATGCTCTTGGTGTGTGCCGACCAGAGGTTATCAATCAATTTGCGAAAGTTCATAATTCAAGACCATGAACTACCCAAACCTCATACGCTATTTCGCATTTACTTGTTTTTATAAGTTTAGCTGCCCTGTGGAAAGAAAAAAAGTAAAAATTCCCACGCACCCGTGGTCATACCGTGGCGACTCCCATCGGCGTTATAAGCGCTACGGTGGGGTGTCGTAGGGTTAAGGTCAACGAAAAATGGCGAGTTAGGGTTAGTGATCAAGTTATATTGTTTAAGGGTACAATAGAAACCACAGCTAGGAAAGCCTGGCGTACAACTATAAGCGGGTACAAAATGAACCCCACAAGCCGGAGAGCTCAAGCGTGAAAGCGCAGCGGCAGTCTTACAACAGAAGAAAACAGGAAAAGCAGCCGGTCACTGCATGCCATCACCCTAATAACAATGTCAAATGCGAGGAGGAAGGGTCCGAACCAATTTCAGCCCAGTCGAGCACAAAGAGTCTTCGATGCAAAGACCAAACCCAACAGCCAATCCATGCGGCGCGAGATCGGGACTAACAACAGGTACCGAAGAAAAAGCGAGCAAAACTCCAACTTCTAGCGGCGGACCCATGAATTCCCGTCTCGAGGCAGGAGCGGTCGATGTGAAATAAATATGAAACAAGGCGTAGGAAAAAACAATAAAATGAGTGGGCGTCATAATCAAGCGGAAAGAAAGCGCGTCAGAAACAATATAGGAAAACATAAAAGAAACAACAATGAGCCAACAAAGAAATAGTATTCCAGCTTTCTCGTCCAACAAACATATCGCATATAATACAATCAATTTCATGCACCCAACCGTCATGATCTTTGAGCCTCATCGGCCGAAATGCCGTCAAGCCGTTTATTAATCCGTCGATATCGCATGCGCCTATCATGCGCTTTGATGTTGAGAAGATAATCGATGACAGTATCTTGATGCTCCGGTGGGTGGAAGAAGCGCTGTCAAACTCCATCATCTCCTTCTCCGATCATTCAGCCAGTCAGTCAATGCATGAGCATGGCCCTATCAAACCTCTCGCGCATGACATTTCCTACCCCAACGGTATATTCCCGCCAATCGGGCGTTCTCTGCGTGGTCGAATCATGAATGCCTGTCTAGAGAGAGAGGCCAGTCAACAATCCGATCCATCGATCGCGGCTGCGTATCTTTCGTCATGCTCGTATCGGATGAAAGTCACAGTAAAATCATGCGGTCCACCCCAACATATATGTTGGGGTGGACCATCACCTCACCAGTATCCGCGCAAATAGGAAATGGAAAAAATCAACGATCGAATCAAGAAATCAAGGAATCATCATGAAAGGGACGCAACAGCATCCAACCCATCAACCTCGCTTCGGGTTCAACAATGGCTCGAGGATAAGCGTCTTCATATCACTCTGCAGATAGTGATCTTGATCTTCGCCGCGCAAAGAAGGATTTCATCGCATTCCTTCGCTGCGGCGAAATCGATGCTGCTTCTTTCGATGAAGGAGGAATACATCCATCATCCTGTACCAAATGCCCAACGAGAGACCATCGCACTTCCCGCGTGTCGTCGTTTCGTTTCGTCGCCGTCGCCGGCATCGATCCTCGAGGCAACCACGTGACCAGCGTGGCAGCGTCGTGGAGGAGGAAGAACAGATACCGTCAGGAGTAGTCTCGTCGGGTTGTCGCGGTACGTAGTGCTGTAGGTGGTATTGAAATCCAGCCTCAAGTCTTTCCATCCGTCTCGGCATATCCATGACTCATGGTCCCAGCCGGGGCGATTGGAGCAACCACCGATCCATATCGTGCACTTCTTCCATGCCACCTCCAACGGTATAAGGAACCTCTGACTCCGGCACCTGCGCTGCGACCGTGGATCGGACCGGGGATCAACAAGCCATCTTTCATGACCGGTCGTATGAATATCTTGAACATGTTCGATCGGCCGCAAGTCCGAAGTATCCGGTGAACTGGAAACCTTTGACACCCATCGCGCCCGTCCGATCGCGATGCGCCTCAAAATCAATACCATCCCTGTCGGCCGGAAATCGAGATAGCGATAAGTCAACAACCGGAAGAGGTTGATCGTATAAGTCGAGGAGCGTGTCGTCCCACCCATCATTTCGCCGGCAACAATCCATGACGCCAGATCGCGTGTCGTGATCGCTCACCGTTCGCGAAGCAGACGGGAAGCGACGTAGAGAATCATCGCGCGTGAACGTCGTCAGCGTAGAAACAGGCCGGCGGTAAACAAGAATCGAATCAAGATCAAGCGGTGAGCGGTAGTCCATTCGGATGCTCGAAGATCAAGTTCGATGTCGTATCAATCTCAAAGTCGAGTATATCCAATATATTCGGGGATCTCAAGAAAGAGATGTGAATCAGATCAAATCGCGATGTCGTTAGCAAAGCAACGTAAACGCGGATGTTAAGTTTATGGTAATAACCAATGGGATGGGCAAGCAATCGGAGCAACTCACACCTCAGAATCAATCTCGCAGTCAGAACTAACGATGGGATCGTCATCCGAATCGAAAGCGTAGTAGCAGTATCCTTTCTCTTCACCAGCGGAAGTGGTAGCAATCAATCTCATCGAGCGTCTCAAACCAACGCTATCAACTGAATAGGGAAGATCAATGGAATGTCAGCAAACTCAATCAAGAATAGGAGCAGCATCTCGAGTGAAGCAGTAACGTTCCAACATAACATACCAGATTCAGACCCTGCATTTCGCTTGATTAGTACCGGAGCGGGTACCACCGGATCGGGGAGAGTCGGAGTGGCAGAACCAGAGGAGTTGTC